>CM057339.1:128342113-130742113 GCA_030015575.1 Agapanthus africanus | reverse complement strand
CCCGTTACGTATTGGCTTATACCTCTGACGTGCTAGTGGTTAAATCCACAACCAAGGTGTTGACGAGTCTTTAGAGTCCCCCACATTCAGTTACTCAAGCTTTCGGGCGAAAAGCTGTAGAGGCCGTATGGAGATATGGCAGGGTCCGATCAGATACGTGCGGTATTGCACAGATCAGGATCGGACAGTTAGTACTAGAGGCCGTATGAATATATGGCAGGGTTCGATCAGATACGTGCGGTATTGCACGGATCAGGATCGAACGGATATTACTAGCCGGCTTTGGTTTAAGCCGGATCCTAGTATAGTACAGTGTAGATTTTTTCTCATTGCTTTTGTATTTCGGTCGGAATACAAATGCGGGTGTGTATGCACAGTATTGGGGTTTTTCCTGTGATTTATTACGGGACCAGTTTTCTGGAGTTGCCAGTTTGCTTTCCGTTTCGGCCAATTTCCTTTGTATCGTTCATTGGCCGAAGATTGGTGGAGGAGGGCTTATTTGCAATTGTGCAAATAAGCTTTTGTGGAGGGGGTCTTTGCATATTGTTGTATCATGATAGCCATTCTTTGACCTTGACTTCTTGTCTTCATCATGACTTGGCTTTTGGTGATGATGATGGGTTATGATGATGGTTTTGGTGTGTTGGTTTTGCTAGTAATCATTTCTACACATCATAACTCCACACTCTCTCTCTTGCATTATGATAAACCCTCCCCTTAGACTTTCTCTCTCACTCTCACCCATTCCATAGACTTGGCCGGCCACTCTTGAGGGTGGGCTGTCCAATTTTTGAGAGGAGAAAAATGAGTCTCATTTCCATGCCAAAAATCCCTTTGTTCATCCAAAGAAATATATGGTTCATTTCCTCCACCAATGGCAATTCCTACAACCCCAAATGAGACTTGCTCACTACACATTCTACAGCAAACCTTGGGTACGTCGACTAGCCAGCTTCGTGCCCGAGTTGCCTCGGTATTGAGGTGGGAGCCCGTAAAAGATGCAGACCATGTGGTGCTCTTCCGGCAAGGAGGCGACGACCGGAGTTTCCGCAGGAGATCGGGACGATGACGAGAAGACCGGAGGACTCGGATCAGTCGGTATATCTCTATTCTCCATCTTGTAGTTAGCTAGGACTAGTTAATGGTTCGATCCGGATTTTAGTGCGCGGTGGTGTCAGTTCATGAAAATTTAAAGTTAACCATCGCTTCCGCTTTTGGCCTCGGGATGGAGGCCGGGGCGCCGCCGTGCACTTACACGACGTGCTGATTTGCATTCCCCGTTCCATCAAATCTTCCGAACTTAGGAATGACGTAGCTGCTTGGGAACTCAATCAGATCGTACTGTGCGGGATATGGCCGCCCACTACTGCCGATTTCTTTCTGAGCTTCAGCTTTGGCCACCAATGTTTTAACCTTGCTGGTGACCAAATCCATTATCCGATCCTGTGTTAGCGGGATAGTGCTATCTGGGGCCAAGGCGTCCCCAGAAGCGGAGTGTGGCCGGCTTTCATGTGGCTCGACCAGTCTTGGACTCGAAGGAACAGGCATTGGCTGCCTCGGATTGTCATCACTTGGCTGATTAGTAGCGGCTTGTGCTTGATTGGGAGGCGCTCGAGCAATCTGAGCCGTAAGCTGCATCACCACATTCATTAAGTCGTCAATCTTCGAATAGAGCTTGGCCATCTCTTTATTTTTGCTCCTGAGCTGTTTTCGAAGCTCTTGAAGCAGCTCTTGCTCCGCAGTCCTGGGGCGGAAAGTCGGCTCTTCCTCACTGTGCGAGCTTGACTCTGCATGGACCGAGGGGTCCTTCTGCCTATCATCCTCATCGAGAGGGTTTTCTTCATCCAGCGGGGGCGGCTGTTCTTGGGCAGCGGCAACCACATTCAAGCTAGATTGGGCTTGGGATGTGGTGGCACCGTCCTTGCTTTTGCTGCGAAGGTTGTCGCTGGGGCGCCCGCCCGCCATATAGACCGTATGGATGATATATCCGGCCGTCTTTCTATCATTGGCAGCTGATTTCACGGATCGCTGTCTTGACCCCCTTGTTTCGGTAGCTGGTAGTCGATTGAAGGCGGCTGGCCTAACCAGGTTCTTGAATGGTGCTGGCACTTCTTTTCTGGGTTTGCCCCACTGCTTTCGTGCGGCACAGAGTGCTTGATAGACTCTTAAAGAAACAGTGTCATACTTCTTCTGTTGGGGCTGGGACACGTCTCTTTGTGGCACTGTTCGGACCGCTGTCTTCTTGATTCTGGCGGTCATGGCATTTTTCTGAATCCACTTCAGAGGCTCGAAGGAATTGCTGATTCTTACGTCCGACCCAGCCATCGTCGCGGGGCAACCCTGCACTTGGAACTTCGCATGATTCCATTTGGCCAAAGCCTTGGCCCTCTTGTTGGCTCGATATCTGAGCCGCTTTTGCCTTAACTTTTCTGTTCTAAGCACCTGGCAGACTTCGGCTCTTTGGGAAGACGCCGCAGACCGGGCGATGGAGGGCCTTGGAGATACGCTCGATTGTGCATTTATTGGAGTCATCGCCTGAGCTCCTCCGCAACATTTGATTTTGCCCTTTATACCGAAGTTCTTGCCCCCCGCTAGAGCACCAAAGAATCGTTCAGATACCGTTTAAGTTTCGGTTGTGGTGCCTTGGCGATCACGACATTCGGCCTCTTACCCCTTGAGACCGGCTTGGCCACCTGTTCCGCTGGGATCTCCGCCAGATGAGCGCTTCCGGCAGGGTAGATGATGACGGAGCCAAACTGGCGGGGCGGTTCCTCCCACTGTCGACTGAGGCTCGCGGGGAGAACCACACGAGCGTTGATCTTGACCACGTACGGAATCGGGGTCATGTTGGAAGCTGAATTCGTCTGGGGAGACATTTTCGTCGAAGGTTGATTGCTGCACGGAAAAAAGAACATCATTTCAGTATAGGCAATCGATATGTATATGGATTGAGTTCGCATGAACGTTTAACCCGAAATATGGGATGAGAGATCGGTCCCACCGGGCGTGCCAAAATCTGTAGGGTGTTTTTCGTCACCCCATTGAGATGGGAATACGCGCGTGCTTGTCAGGCGTACTACAGATTCCCCCTGCCTAGGGTAGACCGGGGTTAAATGATTATGGAAATTCGAATCTCCGACAGCCGCGGACTAAGCTGCCGTTAATTATCCCCCGCCTTTGAGGTGAGGGAAACTCCGATTAACGGGTTAAACTGGTCATGCGAACTCAATGTGCAGTATACGTGTGTTTTGTTTTGGAGGGGGGTTTTGGATATATCGGGATCCACGCAGAGTTTTTACGGGGGTCCCGCTACCCGGATAGCGGGCTGGGGGTCAAGGGGGCTAGCAGCCCCCTTGCGGGCTGCCCCGTTAGAATTTTTTTTCTAACAGGGACAGTGTCGTGGAGTATGTGTATGTGTACATATGTATACATATGTATATATATATACATGTATATATAAATAAAGGGGAAAAGGACATCCAAAGGATGCGTGGGGCAGCACCTTGGGCGCTGTGCGCCTAGGTGCTGTGCGCTCAGGCGCTAGAGTGCCACGTGTCGGCACGTGGGCGCTCTGCGCTCGAGCGCTTGCGCTGGAGCGCTGGCGCGCCACGTGTCGGCACGGGGGCGACTTGCGCTCGAGCGCAGGCGCGCCACGTGTCGGCACGGGGGCGACTTGCGCTCGAGCGCTTGCGCTTGAGCATAAGCGCGCCACGTGTCGGCACGCGGGCGCTCTGCGCTTGAGCGCCGGCGAGAAAAAGAGGCTTTTAGCCTAAAAAATTTCTCGGAAGAGAAATCAGAGAGGAGTTGGACTCCTGAGTGTGTGTGTGTGTGTTTTTTTTGGGTTTAGTGAACGTTGTTCTTCTTCTTCCTCCTCTGTTAGCTGGATCTTGAAGATCAAGAGATATGGGATTTTTTTTTTAAAATCTCTCCTTTTTGAGATCTAGTGACATATCCATGTTCCCCTTTATGGGTTTTGTGGTGAAAAACTAATTTGTTTTATAAAAAGAAGAGTAAAACTCTTGATTTAATTCAAGAGAAAGAAGAAGGTTTTGGAACCTTGAAGAAAAAGAAAAGATCTCAGATCTGAAGATTTTTTTTAGAGAGAGAAAAAAAGTTGTTGGGATATTTCATTATCCTTGCCTTTATAGGCTATACACTTTACACATAGCCCCTTGGGCTTCACAAAATGGCATTTTGCCTATCCCATGGCTCATGTGCCATTTCTTTTTGCACATAAGCCATGGGCTTTACAAAAATTTGGCTTTATGCCTATTTTTCTTACATTTATCCATAAAATAAAATAAAAGAAATGCAACAAAATTATTTATTACAAAATTTTTATCTTGGCATGGGGGGAGGCTGGCCGCTTCATGTTCTGGCTCGACTCGGGCATGGGCCCACGGGATCTGGGCTTGGGCCCACTTGGCTTGGGGTTGACTTTGATTTTGACTTGGTCAACCGGGATGTAAATTTTTACCCCAACACTTGGTTCGCAGCGAAAAAGGCGATGAAGACGATCACAACAATGATGGAGGATGCGAGGAATTGTATGGCTCGGGTATTTTTTGAGAAATAGAGAAATAGAGAAGATGATGAGATAAATGATTGAGTTAAATAGGGAAGAAAGAGAGAGATTTTTTGTTAGGAAAAATATTAATATTATAGGTTTATATATATGTGTGTGTGTTAGAGAAGTTTTATTATTTGATTAGGATAAAATAATTTAGTTAAGTTAGTTAAACATATAAATATATAAGTTAGGGATAAATATATATTAGTTAAGTTAGTTAAAGATTTATTTTAAGTACATACATAAATATATTTGGAGAGATAAGAAAAAGTATACATAAAAATATATATGTATAGGTTTAGGATAATAATTCTCATAACCCCAAATTTTGTTTTAAAAGATTTTAAAAAGTATTTTCAAATATTTTTCATATCTCTGGTTAAAACCACAATATTTATCATAACCAATTTTAAACTATCATCCAACAAATAAAATATATATACTGATATAAATCCAATATTAGACAAAAATATTATGTGCATATAAATCAAGTATTAATAGATTAGCGAAATAAAAATTTAAATACTACTAATAAAACTAATTAACAAACTTAAATAACCATAAATATATTCTATCTTAACTAATAGAAAATATTAAACTCCAATAATTAAATAATAATAATTTTATTTTAAAAAATAAACTAATACAATTAGTACACTGTATCATAGTTTTTGGGTGTTACAATACTGCACACATGAGTTCGAGGCATTTTGCTCGCAGAAGAGTATTCGTTGGTTGAAGACGGTACCGTAGACGCCACAGCAAAATGGCATCGCTGAAAGGATGAACAAAACGATCCTAGAGCGAGCGAAGAGCATAACCTTGGACGCAGATGTGCTAAAGTTCTTATGGGTTGCGGCGGTTGATGCTGTTGTGTACTTGATCAACAGAAACCCGACAAGTACGCTTGATGGTGGCATTCTGGAAGAAAATTGGTCAGATAATCCAGTTGATTATTCACACTTAAAAGTGTTTGACTGCGTTACGTATTCTTTAGTTGATAAGGCGAAAAGGTGTAAGCTTGATTTCAAATCTAGAAAGTGCACTTTCATCGGATATGGTGGGGATGAGTTCGAATATAGGCTTTGGGATTACACAAGCAAGAAGATAATACGAAACAGGAACGCCATCTTTGATGAACAGTATTTGTATAAAAAAGAAAGGCAACCCAAGAAATGTGCAGTACGTGAGTTCGTCGAGTTAGATGGAACTCAAGAAAGCATTCAGGTTTCTACAGGTGGTGATCAAAACGTGGATGAAGCCGCGGTGCAGGATCATGTTCAAGAATAGGATGGTGACCATGTTTAGTAATCAGATGTGCCAGTTCTGAGAAGATTTACGAGAGAAAGGAGAATATCTGTGTAACAACCCTAAATTTCTTGTACCATTTTCTGTGCAATTTTTTTTCAAAATTTAAAGAAAGGGGTACTTTTACCTGAGCACAAGTTAAATATTTGTTTTGCTAATTAATAGTAAGAAAGAGCTTGTGGTTCATTGGTAATACCTTGCACTGCTGAACCAAGCCACCAGAGTTCAAATCCCATACCCCACATTATTTTTGATATTGTTTTATTTTGAATTTTTAGAATACCAAAAGTTTACACGTGCATATCTCACAAAAATCCCACCACACATGAAAAGTTAACTGTACCAGAGAGTCCACCAACCGACGGCACGCCCTCCGACCGCCGGACTCGGCCAGACCGCCGAGCCCCCAACATGGAAGATGTGGCTTTTCAGCTCCTCTGTACTCCTGCACACTTTAAATTATTGGATCGGTTCCAGAGAACTTTTAAAATACCATTTACTCCATTTTATTACATTTTTAATATAATTTATCACATTTTTACATTTTAACCCTTCATCTACCCTAACCCTAACCTAACCCTATAAATACCACCCCTAAACACTACCCCCTCACCCTAAAATTCTGAGCAAACTCTCAAGAAATTCCTAGAAACCCTAGTGTGCATTTGAAGTGAGCAAAGGGGCGAACTTCCGAAGGCGATACGAGGAATTTCCGGAGACGAAACGACGCACCGGCGATTCCACTCTCTACCTCTATCCTCCCTCTTTCTTGTTAACCTGTAAGTCCCACTTTTCCCCTTCTCTACTCTTTCTGAAAATACAGAATTACAAAACCCGACGGAATCGGAGCAAATCCGATTTCCGATTCGGTTTCTTTCTAAAACTTTCACTTTTCTTTAATACAATCTTGTTAAACCATTACATGTTAACTATTAAACACTAACTAATTATATTGAACAAGTTCCATATCAAAAGAAATTACTATTTCCATTTTACCGTACCTTTTTATTTAAATACCACATAGTTTCATTTCGACATTTAAACCATCATAAACTTGCTATACCTTTAAGTAGATCATGAGGTAATGACCTACCTCCTCACACACTCATATGCAACATAGCACAATACTTTCGGGAGTATAGAATACGGGAAAACGACACCTTTTCAAATAAATACCATTACTAATAAAACCGTTTTCTAAAATATTAGTATTTATACAAATCTTTGCAAAGCGCCGCTACAACCCATTTGGGAAACCCGTTCGGGATGGTGCGGATTATCACACATCCTCGGGCTTAGTAGTGCGAGATGCAGACCTCCGCAAGGAGCATTCAGTCTCGAGAGATTTAAAATACGACATCTTAAGAAAAATGAGATTTCTAGAAATATAATATATTAAAATTATATATATATATATATATATATATATAAGTAACATTAAAATATCTATTTTGTAATAATATATATATTACAATTCTTTTCAAAAATCACAAGAATCATTTTAAATTAAAATACCATGAATTCCATACAAGTCAATATTACAAATAAATACCCTTTATTATGAATTTAGGATATTTTCAGTAGAAATATCACAATTATAAAATCTACATTCATGATAATTCTAAAGACGATAACTAAATATTTGGGGAGTATTTTGAAAAGTATACAAAAGTATTTTTACATAAAACCCCCTCAAGTTCTATAAATTACCATAAGGACCCTAGTAAATATAGGTTTAAGCGGGGCCAATATCTTGAGCCTCAGGGAGCCGAAGAAGTGGGTGCTTGCCTATTTAAGATAGACAATTAACAACGGTGTTATCAATACGGTAATCATCTTTGAAAAAGACACAAATGCTGCCGCCCATGTGCAGCGGTTACCAATAATATCAAAACAATCAGGACTTCAATTTACTTTTCTAATTGTCTGACTCAGACTGAGTCTCATTAATAATCTGACTTGAATATGATTCAAGTACAATCTACAATCTACAATATTACAATTCAACATGAATACATGAATCCATTTATCCATACATTCAATATATTCAATCTATACAACTTGACTGAACCGAACCATGGATATACATTCACTTACATGATTCTACAGTTACAACCATTTACATGATTCTTCAGTTACATCCATTTACTGATATCATGGTTTCGGCAAGTCATCCAATTATACAATCTATATTATAAGACAATACAAGTTGCAATACAATTTACAATACCAGACAATACAACACAATACATTTCGTACAATCAATACATTCAATACAATAAACACTACGGGGTTATAAAGGGGTAGACTGCTACGGAATATGTTAAAGGTGGCACGAGGTGGTCACTTAAGACGTAATTACATCCATGTCGTTGTTCCGTGGTATTATCGACGGAGCCTTGTACTACAGGTTACCAAAGTCTTCGGTGTAAGTGGGACTCCTCTCGTATACACTGGTATCTTCTGTACCAAGTTACAAACAACATCGTTAACCATATAATACAACTTTAAAAACTACCTTCTCTTTCTGTCTATTCTATTTCTCCCTTATCTTTGGGACTTACCGAGCGATCTATTTGCTGACGACATTCTCTTTTTTTCTTCTGTGAATGTCGTCAGATGACCTGGACACGTCAGAGATTGAGCCCACTAGTGAAGACTTGGACCACTTCATTGAAAACCCAGAGCTCTAGCTACATTGTACACTTTCATTTCAGTACTTTTCCTTTTATGTTATGCCACTGTTTAGGCATTGCTTTCTATCAGATGTATTTACTTTTCCATGCATTGTACAAAAAGAATGTGAATAAATAAACTTGCTGTTTTATTATATCTCATCTCTTGTGCATTTACTTTTATATTGCTTAGATACGCTTAGCGAATTTACTTTACAGTAAATACGTAGCGACTTTGTCGCGCCCTCTTCTCCGTATACCGGGAAGCGGGGCGTGACAATCTGGAAGACTTGTGACCGACTTCGTTTTGTACATAGATGCGAAAGAGTCTGAATCTCTTGAAGAAACAACAAGCGATAGTGCTAGCAAGCAGTGGGAACAAGTTATGGACGGGAAAATGGAATCTTTGAAGAATAACCATACATGGGACCCAGTGAAACTATCCAAGGGTCGGAAAGCGTTGTTGAATAGATGGGTGTACATGATTAAAGATGAGGCAATGGTATGAAGTGATACAAGGCTCATTTGGTAGTCAAAGAATACACACAGAAACAAGGTATCGACTATCAAGATATTTTTTCCCTTTGGTAAAGATGGCATCTATTTGGGTGATCCTAGTATTATGGGGATGGAGGATTTGCACTTAAAATGGCTAGATATCAAGACCGCGTTCCTTCATGGAGATTTGAAGGAGATTTATATGATGCAACCACCAGGATATGAGGTGAAGGGGAGGAGGATATGGTGTGTAAGCTACGAAAGAGCTTGTATGGCTTCAAGTAAGCTCTTAGGCAGTGGTATCTCAAGTTTGATCAGATTATACTAGAGATGGGATTTATACGGAGTGAATCAGATCACTGAATCCACATTCAAACTTTTAAGGACGGAGACTGCATTATTTTTTCATTGTATGTGGATGACATGTTGGTAGCGGGTCCGAATTTCGAGAAGATTCAAAGTTTGAAAAGATGATGGTCGAGAAATTCCCTATGAAGGATTTGGAAAGGCAATGCAAATCTTGGGCATGAAGATCGTTCGAGATAGAAACCAGCGGAGGATGTGATTATCGCAAAGGGACTATATTGATAAGGTTTTGAAGCTGTTCAATATGGACAAGTCAAATCCGGTGAATACGCCCTCAGTGAAGCATTTTAAACTAATGAAGAAGTTGTGTCCGACAACTCAAGAGGAGAAGGAAGAGATGGTGAGAGTACCGTATGCTTTTGCAGTGGGCAGTTTGATATATGCGACGGTGAGTACGAGACCTGATATTGCACATGGAGTAGGAGTTGTTAATTGGTATATGCAAAATCCGGGAAAGGAATATTGGAATACGGTGATGTGGATTCTAAGGTATCTTAGGGGTATATCTAGTCACTGTTTATGATTTGGAGGTGACTCTCTAAAGGTGCAAGAGTACATTGATGCTGACTAATCGGGAGATCGAGATAGTGGAAGGAGCACAACGGGATACGTATTCACGGTTGGGGGAATAGCGGTGAGTTTGGTTTCTCAATTACAAAAGGTGGTGGTATTATCAACTACAGAAGGGGAGTATATGGCGATCACGGAATCTAATAAAGAGATGATATGGTTGCAAGGGTTACTTGAAGAATTGAGCAAAAAACAAGACTTCAACACCTTGTGAAGTAACAGCCAAAGTACTATACATTTGGCGAAGAATGCGTTATAACACTCTCGGACGAAACACATCAAAGTGAGGTGCCATTTTATTCGCATAACGATTGAAGGGGAGTTGAAATTGTAGATTGCTGGAGAAAAAAATTCTGCGGATATGTTCACCAAGATCGTAAACAGAGATAAACTGAACCTCTATTGCAGGTTGGTGAATCTCTTCATGAAAATCTAATGAGGAAAGCGTAGAGCAGTGTCGTGTGAAGTCCACTAACGTCGAGAATCAAGGCTAAAGAAGTTCCAAGTGGGTGAATGTTAGAAACGGTGGAATATCTTTCAGATCAGACGTCTGGAGTAGACATAATGGTAGACGTCGGAAGGTGTAAGGATCTTCACTTCAGACGTCTGGGCAAATCAAGTTCAGACATTTAGAAACTACACGAGAAACACCAGAGCGGAGGCAGACGTCTGCTGTTCATTGGCAAAGACGTTTGCAAGAGCCACAAAGCCCAATCCAGACATGGGCATACGTCTGGCCAGGTGTGGTTCAGACGTCTGTCCTTAGGAGATAAAGTTTTAACAGAGCGTAGGCAGACGTCTGCCCAAGTGTGGGTCAGACGTCTGCCGTCGGGATTTTCTGATGCGAGCAAAAATTACCAAATTTAGTTTTATCTCCTGTTTACTATAGGATTAGGGTTTCTTATTTAAAGGAACCTCTCATATGTATTATTTACAGCCAATTGAGAGAGATCATTGTATGAGAGGGTGACAGATAAGGCTAGAGAATTTTGAGAGAAAATTCCTAGGGATTTGCTCGTGTAATTGATTCAAAAATTATAGTGGAGATTTGCAGATTCTGTTCTGCTGGGGGCTAGCCATACTGTGGGTGAAGCTCGTTAACAAATCTCTTGTCTTTCTGTATTTGATTTTCTTATTTTATTCTTGTACATAAATATTGGTCTTTCGTCGTTTAATTGTGTAATTGTGTTTGGGTGATTTGGGTGTTGTCACGAGCATTGTTCCATGTTTTGATCTCTTCCCGTCGATCCCCAACATGAGGGATTTAGAAAATGACATATTTTTGTTGGGTTGGTACCCTTTTTCATGGTTAGTGTTTAATCCATGGCGTTTAAATATATTGCTTTCTATATATTTCGCCATATGAGAAAACATAGTATAAAGTGCCTCTTTAGGAAATTTCTCCTATAGTAGCGGCTCCAAAAATCATCCGACCGTCGATATTTTGGATGATGGGCACCCGCCATCTTAATCTCCATGTCCATATATATGTGTTATATCAATTTTCATATGACTTGGCTATTGTTTACCCTTAAATCAAATATTTGCAAAATTATTGGTTTTCAGTCAATTAGAGCATTTCACGATGCTATGACGAGTAAAGAGTATCCAGCTGACATGAAAAATAATCGATGGTTTTATGACATGAAGATCAATATGGCTGGAGTAGATTGGCTAAACAATCGACTGATAGTTGACATTTTAGAGCCGACGCTTGAAAATTTCTTGAGCTGCACACTCTATGTACCTTTTTTTTTTGCATATTTTGGATCTTAAATAACAGAACCATTTCATCAGTCTTCTAATATACAAGTTCCTATGTATCTACGAGTTTGTTTCATCCATTTTCACATCATTAGAACCAAAGAATAAATTCGTTTTCGTTTGCTTTTTCATATTTATGTGTTTCCATACCCTTGTACAAAACCCTTGAATTCCTATTACACTTGGCCTAAACAGCAGGAATCATCCATTTAAAAAAAGTAGAAGAAGAAGAAGAAGAAGAAGAAGAATCAATCTGGAAAATATAGTAGCTCGGACGCAATAGTCATCCGGGCGCGCTACGGCAACACAGCCTACGCTTGCTGCTTGCTGGTTTTTCCATCATCCAATCCACATCCACGAAGAATCCATTCCATTTGGTTATTCCTGGAATACCTGATGATGCTCGGTATCGGTGATCTCCCAGATCATGACAGGTGGCAGATAACGTGTCCCAAAGCTCACAAGAAAGGACCCACAGTGGCCGACCAGACCGTTTCTGTGCCCGTCCCACATACAACTGTTGGCTCGTCCCCAAGCCCCCTGCACAATAGGCCTCCTTGACCTCCCAGCTCGTCTCCGGGCTACCACAGAACCAAGATACCTCGGCTCTCCCGCTCGTCCACGAGCTCTCCCGCCGAGATCATCTTCCTCGGTCTCATCGACCGACCAACGACACCGCTTACAGGCACAACCGCCATCCCGCGAATCTCGTCATGCGCGAGATATCCGCCGGCCACATCCCACGTTCCACGCCACAATGATCTCCATTAACGAGCCTGTCTTGCCATTAATGGGAGATCCCGCTAATCATGCGGGCATGACGTCGGGAGCGTAACGGCCGACGTAATTCTCGCGCTTGCCCTGCCTGCTGCCACCGCTATATAAACCCCTCTTCCAGACGGTTCAAGTAAGCTATTTTTTACTCCACTAAGCCGTTACTCTGCTCGGATCTCTAGTCTAACTTGATCGTCGGAAGGTCCTCGGTGGTACAACCATCCCGGGACTTCCTTGCAGGTAGCTCAGCAGCCACAACTTCAAACCCATTGAGATCCACATGCTTCAGGAGCCTGCCTCCAGATCCAATATAAGCCGTCCATCGACGCCATCAGCAGATCAACGGAAGGTAACATCTTGGCGCGATCCAGGTTGCGTCAGCTGGCGCCGTTTGTGGGAAAGCCTTGATTCTACAAAAACAAAAGTTCATCTTCCGACACAATCCAATGGTGAAGGATCATCACGAAGATCCAAGCATTAGCCGCCGCCTCCCCCTCAACGGAGGCACGGACGAGCCTCCTCCGCTGAATGCCATCAGCGTCATTGCCGGCCGAATAGACCGACTCGCATCCTTCGTGGAGGCGCTCATCCGCGGCCAAGCGGCTGGGCAAGATCCTCAGGTCGTCGCTCCCCCTCCTCGGGACTGAGACCCCTATAAGGGGAGAGAAGACTCCGTCCGTGTCGGCACTGCCGACCACCGCCTCGCTACGCCCCACGGCCGTAGATCTCTCGGGCCAATAAGTTTCGAGACCCGCCGGGCGTCCTACAGTTCAACGTCGAGGTCCGTCGCCAGAGCGCCTCGCCCCGAGATCCTTCGCGCACCTGTCCCTCCTGATGAGTTGTCTGTCAGCTCGCCTGCTACCAGGCATGACCAACACCCCCTCCTTTAACGGGGTTACGCGGACGAGACTCGCCACGGCGGCTTGAAGAATACCTCGCCAGGGGATCTAAGGAACCTCATTGAGAGAAAACAGGGCCGAGGCCCGACGTAGGCCTCCAACAGCAGAGGCCTGGGGTCAGGATGTGCCAAGTCGTCGAGGTACCACGGCCGACTCGACACCCTCGAGAAGAAGATCGAGGGTCTGCATCGGGAAGGTCACCGCTCAAGCGACGGGGCTAAGTACGCCACCGACTCGCTCACCAAACCATTCACCGAGGAGCTGCTCGCTGTCCACGTCTCTTCTCGCAACAAGCCCCCAAAGGTCTCCCTCTTCGACGGCAAATCTGACCCGAAGGACCATTTGGATGCATTCACCGCGGGGATGAGCTTCTAAGACAACTCTAACGCCGTCCAGTGCCGAGCTTTCCCGGCCACCCTCATCCGCTCCGGACGGGACTGGTTCCGAGGACTCGAGCCGCGCTCGATCTCAACTTTCGACGAGCTGGCCACCCAATTTTTCGGCCACTTCGTCCGGAACAGGCGGCAAAAATGCACAGTTGACCACCTCTTCATGATCAAGAGCGGGGACAAAGAGACTGTAACAACTCTAAATTTCCTATACATGTTTTTACAAAAAAAATTCAAAAATCCATGAAGGGGTATTTATTGCCTGAGCACAAGATAAGTAATTAATTAGCAATTTAATTACTAGAAGGAGCTTGTAGCTCATTGGTAATATTTTGCATTGCTGAACCAAGCCACCAGAGTTCAAATCCCATACCCCTCATTATTTTTAATATTGATTTTTTTAAAACCTTTAGAATACCAAGGGTTTACACGTGCATATCTCACAAAAACCCCCACTACTCCTAAAAATATAATATTGCCAGAGGATAGATGAACCGTCGGGGGGGATTCCGGCCGCTGGACTCGGCCAACTCGGCCTTGACTCGGCTGACTCAGTCCTCCGACCGAGTCACGGCCGAGTCACCCCCGAGTCGGCCGATTCCGGCGATGACCCCAACATGAAAATTGTGTCTTTTCACATTCCCTACAACCTGCAAAATTTTATTCTCAGAAAATTTCCAGAACTCTTTTAAAACCCCAATTACTCCACTTTTAATATATTTTTATTACATTTTATCACATTTTTTATTTTAAACTTTTCATCTACTCTAACCCTAGCCTAACCCTATAAATACCAACTCTACACACTACCCTCTCACCCCAAAACTCTGAGCCAACTCTCTAAAATTCTTAAGAAAACCTTTGTACTTTGAAAACGAGTACGAAGCGAAACTACGACGAAATTTCCGGCGAACTTCCGGCGTTCATCTTAGGAGCTCCCGGCGACGAAACGACGTACCGGCGACTCCTCCCGTTCAATCTCCCTCTTCTAGTTGTCCAAAACCCGTAAGTCCCAAAATTCTACTTCTCTTTTCTTTTCTAAAATATGGATTTACAAACCCGACAGAATCGGAACAAATCCGATTTCCGATTCAGTTTCTTTATAAACTTCACTTCTCGTTAATACAATTATGCTTAAACTCTCTCATGTTGACTATTAAACACTAATCAACCAAATTGATCAAGTTTCATATCACAAAATAATTGCTAGTTCCTTTTACCGTATTTTTTTTCATTTAAATACCACATAGTTCCTTTTGCGACTTTTAAACCATTAAACTTGTTATACCTTTAAGTAGATCACGAGGTAACGACCTACCTCCTCACACACTTATATGCAACATAGCACGATACTCTCGGGAATATAGAATACGGGAAATCGAAATCTTTACAAATAAATAACCTTTGAGCTAATAATAAAAATATCTAGGCTCAGCCAATTAAGGACTGTCGCGCTCATTAGGACAGAGGAAGGTTATGGGCATTCAGTCGTTTATCTAAACCTGATTTTGTGGTGCCTAGGCTAGACAAGTGAGAAAGGTAATTTTAAAAGGCCCGCCTCACGGTGATTCGTGAGCGAATCCCTCATTTCTTCACTTGTACTTACCTGGCCACAATTGGCGGTGAAGAGGCGATTTGAGGGATATCTCACAACTTGTCACTTTGGACCTGTTAGGAGCAGTCTAGTTGACTTAGGAGACCCTAGAACATAGAATACGGGAAATCGACATCTTTATAAATAAATACCATAATTAATAAAACTGTTTTTCCTTAATGATTTAGTATTTATACAATCTTTGCAAAGCGCCGCTACAACCTATTTGGGAAACCGGTTCGGGATGGTGCAGATTATCGCACATTCTCGGGCTTAGTAGTGCGAGATGCAGACCTCCGCAAGGAGCATTCGGTCTCGAAAGATTTAAAATACGACATCTTAAGAAAACGAGATTTCTAGAATATTATATATATACTAAAATTATTTTCATATAAATATATATATGTAATATAAAAATATCTATTTTGAATTATTAGAAATATTCCACTTTTTCTAAAAATGTCACAAGAATCATTTTACACTAAAATACCATGAATTCCATACAAATCAATATTACAAATAAATACCTTTATTATGAAAATATGATATTTTCACTAGAAATATCACAATATAAAATCTACATTCATTATTTTCACTAGAAATATCACAATATAAAATCTACATTCATTACAACTCTAAAGACGATTAATAAATACTTCGGGTGTATTTTGAAAACTATACAAGAGTATTTTTATATAAAACCCCCTCAAGTTCTATAAATTACCCTAAGGACCCTAATAAACATAGGTTTAAGCGGAACCAATCTCTTGAGCCTTAGGGAGCCGGAGAAGTGGGTGCTTGCCTATCTAAGGTAGACAACTTAACCACGGTGTTATCAATACGGTAATCGTCTTTGAAAAAGACACAAATCCTGTCGCCCATGTGCAGCGGTTACCGATAACATCAAAACAAGCAAGACTTCAATTTACTTTTCTAATTGTCTGACTCAGGTTTGAGTCTCTTTATAATCTGACTTGAATATGATTCAAGTACAATTTACAATTTACAATTTACAATCTACAATATTACAATCCAACATGAATCCATGAATCCATGAATCCAATTATTAATCTATACAATTTGACTGAACCGAACCATGGATATACATTCCATTTACATGATCTCCAGTTTACATCCATTTACATGATTCTACAGTTACATCCGTTACAGATATCATGGTTTTGGTCAGTCATCCAATTATACAATCTATACAGTTTACAATACAATACAATCAAAACCCTACGGGGTTTAAGGGGTAGACTGGTACGAAAGGTGTTAAAAGTGGCACGAGACTGCAAGATTTAAGACACCTAACATGAATCCAATTGCCGTTGTTTTGGGCCTTCTAACGGAGCCTTGTACTCTATATTCAGTTCACCGTAGTCTCTGGTCTAACGAGACTCCTCTCGTATACACTGGCATCCTTCTGTACCAAGCTACAAACAACAGCGTTAACACAACATTACAACAATATAATACAACTTTAAAAGCTACCTTCTTATTCTGTCTATTCTACCTCTCCCTTATCTTTGGGACTTACCGAGCGACCTGTTCGCTGACGACATTCTTTTTCTTTCTTCTTTGAATGTCGTCAGGTGATCTGGACACATCAGAGATCGATCCCAGCGCTGAAGACTTGGACCGGTTCAGTGAAGACCCAGAGCTTTAGTTTCATTGTACACATTTCCTTTCAGTACTTTACATTCCTGCTATGCCATTATTTAGGCATCGCTTTTATTTCAGTTATATTTACTTTTCATGCATTATACAAAAGAATGTTAATAAATAAAGTTGTTGTTCAATTTATATCTCTTGTCTCTTGTGCCTTACTTTTATATTGCTTAGATACGCTTAGCGTATTTACTTCGCAGTAAATACGTAGCGGACCAGTCCCGTCCCCTTCGCCGTATACCGGGAAGCGGGGTGTGACAGGTTTTGTTAGTGGCCCATGCAGATCCGAGCTATATGGAACCCTAAGCAATATAAAACACAAGAAGCAGCAATTAAAACATTCTTTACAATCATATTCCTTGAATCTTATCTTTCATATTCCTTGAATCATATACTTTGAATCTGTCCTAACCTAAAATTCTCTCACTCTTTTACAATCTTACCAAAACCTACGCATTCTTTCATTCCTTCACACATTTTTCACATTTTAAAACATTTGCACCACATTGTTATTTTTTTCATATACTATCAGTACTTCAGTCACCACACTTTTCTAAAATTTGTTACACTTTCCTTTTACAAATTTCGAGGACGAATTTTTTTTAAGGAGGGTAGAATGTAACAACCCTAAATTTCCTATACAAGTTTTTACAAAAAAATTTCAAAAATCCATGAAGGGGTATTTATTGCCTGAGCACAAGATAAGTAATTAATTAGCAATTTAATTACAAGAAGGAGCTTGTAGCTCATTGGTAATACCTTGCACTACTGAACCAAGCCACCAGAGTTCAAATCCTCACATTATTTTTTATATTGATTTTTTTAAAACCTTTAGAATACCAAGGGTTTACACGTGCATATCTCACAAAAACCCCACAACACCCAAAAATGTAGCATTGCCAGAGGATAGATGAACCGTCGGGGGGGATTCCGGCCGCCGGACTCGGCCGGAAATCGGACAACTCGGCCTCGACTCGGCCGACTCCGTCCTCCGACCGAGTCATGGCCGAGTCAACCCCGAGTCGGCCGATTCCGGCAACGACTCCAACATGAAAATTGTGTCTTTTCACATTCCCTACACACCTGCAAAATTTTAGCCTCAGAACATTTCCAGAACTCTTTTAAACCCCAATTACATCACTTTTAATACATTTTTATTACATTTTATCACATTTTTTATTTTAAACTTTTTATCTACCCTAATCCTAGCCTAACCCTATAAATACCAACCGTACACACTACCCTCTCACCCCAAAACTCTGAGCCAACTCTCTAAAATTCTCAAGAAAACTTGTCAACTTTGAAAACGAGTACGAAACGAAGCTACGACGAAATTTCCGGCGAACTTCCGGCGATCATCCTAGGAGCTCCCGGCGACGAAACGACGTACCGGCAACTCCTCCCGTTCAATCTCCCTCTTCTAGTTGTCCAAAACCCGTAAGTCCGCAAATTCTACCTCTCTTTTCTTTTCTAAAATACGGATTTATAAACCCGACGGAATCGGAACAAATCCGATTTCCGATTCGGTTTCTTTATAAAACTTCACTTCTCGTTAATACAATTATGATTAAACTCTCTCATGTTGACTATTAAACACTAATTAACCAAATTGATCAAGTTTCATATCACAAAATAATTGCTAGTTCCTTTTACCGTATTTTTTCATTTAAATACCACATAGTTCCTTTTGCGACATTTAAACTATTAAACTTGTTATACCTTTAAGTAGATCACGAGGTAACGACCTACCTCCTCACACACTCATATGAAATATAGCACGATACTCTCGGGAACATAGAATACGGAAAATCGAAATCTTTACAAATAAATAACCTTTGAGCTAATAATAAAAATATCTAGACTCACCCAATTAAGGACTGTCGCGCTCATTAGGACAGAGGAAGGTTGCGGGCATTCAGTCGTTTATCTAAACCCGATTTTGTGGTGCCTAGGCTAGACAAGTGAGAAAGGTAACTTTAAAAGGCCCGTCTCATGGTGATTCGTGAGCGGATCCCTCCTTTCTTCACTTGTACTTACTTGTCCACAATTGGCGGTGAAGAGGCGATTTGAAGGATATCCCACAACTTGTCGCTTTGGACATGTTAGGAGCAGTCTAGTTGACTTAGGAGACCCTAGAACATAGAATACAGGAAATCAACATCTTTATAAATGTCACGCCCCGCTTCCCAGAGTGCGCTAAGATAGGCACGTGACAGAGCCAACCATGCTACCTGTGGATAGGAAATATCATTCCACAGTCACATTACGGCTGTAGAGATATCAAGAACAGTAATAAACTATCTAACACATGTCCATAAGCCAGAATAAATGAGTCATGAAATAAATAATGCGGAAGCAAACGATCCAAGTACAATAATAAACTGGAATGTACGTCCCATAATGCGGGCTCACATCAGGAATGAAAATACTGAAAGGAAACTAAACTAAACTAATAACAGGTCCTCACTGCTCGGTCTGTTGATCAAAATACTCCTGGACTGACTACGATAAGGATAAGGGATCTGGGCCATGCAAAACCCAGATGTCAGTGCGTCATAATATCAATAATTCTAAGCAAGCAGGATGTGATGAAATATGCAGGCATGAAGTATGAATAGTAACAAGTCATCAGTAGCAAGTAAACCGTAATATGAATATAGATCAGTGAACCGGATATAAACATGTGAAGTGCAGTGAGTAATCTAAACTGTGCTATAGGGTTATCTACTCTAAAGTTATTCGAAATCAATTAATGTAATCATCATCGTAACCTATCGGTCTATACCCTGTTCATTCCCTACGGGACCACGGTACAATATATAATAGACTGTGAGTCTATGTCCCGTTCATACCCCACGGGACCACGGTACAAGATGTAATAGCCCTTTGAGTTGCGTTCAGTTACAAACTTGATTTCCCCATACCCCCAAGGTTATGTGTGTAAGTCAGGTATTGATAAATCGGGAGCTAATGCCAACATAGGATCAAGTAGGTATAGGTTTGTCTATACAGACAACAGGATATGTCCATCGGGACAACATGTCAGGATTGTCGACATTAGAAACAGGATCAGGTAACATGTCAAGTAGTGATATATTAGGCCGTGTCAGGTAGTGAACATGTATCAAGTCATGTCAAGTAGTGAAGTATCGGGTCATGTCAAGTAGTGCACAGGTATCAAGTCATGAAGTACTAATGTAACAATAAAATGAAATAATGTAACATGGTATACGAACAGGTATAAAATCAATGGTATGGATGCACAATTATCGGTTAGGATTACATTTATAGTTTCAATACTAATTAGGATGCACTTTATTAAACATGGGGTGTTAAAACATTAGTATTATGTATTAAGGTGATCGGTAGATGCAGCTATATGTATATTATGTGATATGGATGCAAACGGGTATCCGCAAACTGTAAAACTTTAATATGGATGTATACTACTATACCTAGAATGTAGCAAGATGATTTAACGTGCGACTAGATATGTATTACTAATATGGATGCACACGGACGTGATATAACAGTAAAATGATAAACCGGTTAATAGATGATGTACAATTACACAATATGATCTGTTATATTCAATTAGATGCAGTATACTGTAGTATAATATGTAACAAGATAGATTTGCATGTGCTAGATGTAAAATAACACGTACGGATGCAGACGGACGTCGAAAAACTGTAAAACAAAACATGGGTGCATGATTTGAAATATCAGTATTATATTTGTTAACATAGATGTATATAAACTAATGCAGCATGTAGCAAGATAAACTTGCCTCGACGGATCACGAAACGGATACGCACGGCAACGTCCAATGTCGGTAAAAGTCTCGATGCACGCTCACGCGTATGGAACAGACCAGGCAATGCACGAATGTGACCACGCGGGTAGGGGACGTCCACCGGGTTGCTCGAATCGTCGGCAGCGGTACGGCTCCGGCGGGTGATCACCGGAAAAGAACCGAGATAAGAAAGAAGAAGAAAGAAGAAAAGAAGGAGAAGACGAGAGGAAGTAGGTTGCTACTGGGATTGTGGTGCACTGGGGTCAGGGAAGACGATGGGGTGGTTGCGATGACAAGTGCACGGAGGCGATGGGATCGGAGTTCCAGCGATAATCGGGAAAAGAAACAAGATCAAGAAGGAAATAAGAAAGAAGAAGAAGAAGATGGAGGGAAAGGGTTGGCCTCTGGTGTCAGGGGGTTTGCAGAGAGGAGAGGAGAAGGAGAAACGACGAGGTGGTTGCCGGCGGTGGGGTTCGCCGGCGAAGGGTTAGGGTTTCGGATGTGCAAGGTAGTGGGTGCAGGCGAGGTGTTGGGGAGAAGAAGAGAGGAGAGAGGAGGAAAGGTGGTGGCGAGGGGTGAGACCGATGGCGAAGCTAGGGCAGCGATGGGTGCAGCGATGAGGCGTGGGTTCGTGGGTTCTTGAAGTCGGAAGCGAAGGCGGCAGAGGAAAAAAAGTGAGGGAGAGAGAGAAGAGGAATGGGAAGGAGGACGAGGAGGTAAAGATGAGGCCGACGAGGTGAATCGGCGGAGAGGTCGGGTTGTGTAGTCGGGGACGTGGGTTCTCATGGCCACGGGTTCGCAAGGGAGGCGACGGAGTTGGGAAATTTTTTTAAGAGAAGATGAAGAGGAATAACGTGGGAAACAGTGAAAAGGGATTGTGAAAGAAAAAAAAATATAAATATATGTATATGCAAGGGAGAGAGAGGGGGAGAGAAAGTGAGAGAGAGACAGAGAGAGACAAAGATAGAGAGAGGAGAGAGATCGAGAGGAGTGAGAAAGAGAGATGAGAGAGACCGAAGGAGTGAGAAAGAGAGAGGAGAGATAGATTTGGTTTTTAGTGGTTATGATTTAATTTAAGAAATCGTTTACTGTTACATAAATTTTTAATAAAGATATTATATTAATTAAAATTGGATTTTCTGGTAAATACAAACTTAGTCCAAAACACGCCCGGGTCGGGTCTAAAAATTCAGTTTCAAAATACAAAAAATATGCGCGACGACCAAAATTCAAAATGAATGCTCGAGTAATGAAAATGCATACCCCCAAGAACGGATGCACGTATGTGCGCGTAGCCATCCAAACAAGTCCGTTTCACTGAACGGGACGAGAACAAGATGCGCGGATGCTACCACAGGGTTAGGGGTATCATGCAGGCCATGCAATATATTTTTAAAATATTTTATGACTTAAAATGTTGTTTCCCCCAATCAGAGCAAATCTCTGTTTGAAATTCGAATTTCAAAAATTGAAGTAATGCTTCAGATCCAGCGCCAGGTGCGCTGCGCCCTAGGCAGTGCACCATGTGTGCGCTAGCGCTAGGCATGTTGCGCGCCACGTGTCAAACACGGGTGCGCTAGTGCAGGCTGCGCTGCGCCCTAGGCAGTGCACCATGTGTGCACTAGCGCTAGGCGCGCTGCGCGCCACGTGTCAAACACGGGTGCGCTAGCGCAGGCTGCGCTGCGCTCTGAGCAGCGCACCACTTGTCAAACGCAGGTGGGCTAGCGCAAGGTGCGCTGCGCTCTGAGCAGCGCACCACGTGCAAAGCACGGGTGCGCTAGCGCTGGAATTAAAAATTCCCCACCCTTAGATCAAAAGATCTAATAATAATGATAAATCATTAATTAATCAGAATTAAAATTCTGTTATGAAAATATTTTTCTATCTTGTTAAAAACAAGAAGATTGCATTCTGTAAAACAGAAGCCCTAGGATTAAACATCCAATGGTGGGAAATATCCCCAAATCAATCAGAGAAAAATCTCTTTAACTGATTTAACAAATCAGCTTGCCCTATATAAAGGCCCCAAGACTTCAAGTCTGATATAGAGAAACCCCCCCATAAACTTTGAAAAACTCAAAAATAAAGAGCAGGCTCTTGCAAGAAGATACTTCTTCAAGGTAAAAAGAATGATGATGAATAAAGAGATGAAATCATCTCATAATCAAAACGAAGAATTCTTTTCTTCAAAAAGATCCTAGATCTACAAAGACAAAAAGTCTTTCACAAAAGAGATCAAAAGATCTCATCATAAAATAAAAGAAGAACATATTTTTCTCACAGATCATGGATCTACAAAGGCAAAGCCTTTCATTAAAATAAGAGATTGAAAATATCTCCTGCAAAACAAGAACTGTTGTTCTTAAAACTTGAGACAAAGTCTCTTTTAAAAAAACATAAATTTGTTCCCAGATCATAAAATTGATCAAATACGCTTTGTGCTCTTGAAATGCGCTTCTGCACTCTCTGGACCGGCGCTCAGCGCCAAATGCGCCACGTGTCAACCATGTGTGCGCCAATTAAACAACTTGCGCTTTGCGCTTCTGAAATAGCGCATTGCGCTTATGGGCTGGCGCTCAGCGCCAAGCGCACCACGTGTCTCTCACGTGTGCGCCACTAAACTAGCGCTCTGCGCTCATAAATTGGCATCATGCGCTCATCATCTAGCGCCAAGCGCAACACGTGTCAACCATGTGTGCGCTACTTGGCAGAAGCGCATTGCGCTCTTTAACTGGCTCCAAGCGCGACACGTGTCCTTCACATGTGCGCTACTTGGCAGAAGCGCATTGCGTTCTTTAACTGGCACAAAGCGCCTGGAGCGCCACGTGTTGCGCTGACAGAACATAAATTGTTCTTTAATAAGCCAGAGCTCTGATGAATGCTCTGCATTCAATACAAGACAAATTTTTTTTCAAGATATAATGCTCAGCATTATTAAAAGGGCCAAAACCAAATAAAGGCTCAATAGCTAGAATAAAAAAAATGTTTATTGGACTTAGCCAAATATTGGCCATAAGTTCTCAACTTATATTTAATTGAGCCCATCTGCTCATGAATATTTAACAGTTCTTAGTCCCAAATTGGACTACAGATCTTTCAACCAATTCACACCGGTTCGAGGGTACATCTCTTTACTCCTCTGATATCTGTCATTGTAATCCTTCAACGTCTTCAGAGAGGTGATGGGTCCTCACAGCCACACATTCCACGGACTGTGGGGTCTGTTTACCCCAATCAGAGCAAAGCTCTGTTCAAATTCCAAGCGAGAAACAAAGCAACGCTTCTGTTTCCCCCAATCAGAGCAATGCTCTGTTCTGAAAATTAAAATGAAAATTAAAAAATTAAAGAAGCAACGCTTTAGCTGACTTGCGCTGTGCGCTGCGCGCCGCGTGGCAGCGCAGTTGCGCTAGCGCGGTCGCGCTGCGCTCTGCGTTGCGCGCCACGTGGCAGCGCAGTTGCGCTGCGCGACACGTGTCAAGCGCTGGTGCGTTTGCGCCAAACAGAATTAAAATTCCAGTAAGATTTTTCTGTTCTTGTTAAAAACAAGAAGATTGTCTTCAGTAAAACAGAGGCCCTTGGATCAAAGATCCAACGGTAGGGAAAATTCCCCAAATCACTCAGAGAATGATCTCTTTAACAAACCTAACAAATCTATAGGTACTATATAAAGACCCCTAGACCCCAATTCAAAGGAGAAAGAACATTGAGAACATCAAGAACTCCAAAAGAAAAACAGAGAGAGCTCTGAAGAACTTTGAGAAGAACTTGAGAAAAAGAAAAGAAAAGAAAAGGTAAAAAACCTTTATAAAGGAAGAATTTCTTCTGAATAGATCATTGATCTAAAGAACAAGATCAATGATCTTCAATAAAAAAATAAATAATAACAGTGCCTTGCACTTTTTTATGAACCATTGGTTCTGGAATCTTAAAGATTCTTCTTTTGAATCCAAAATTGGATTAAGTTATTAAAACAATGTCTTGCACTTGTAAATCTGCACTGTTGCGCTCCTGGGTTGGCGCAAGCCACCAGAGAGCGTCACGTGTCAGCTCCAAGGCCACTTGCGCTGTGCGCTTTTAAAATAGAGCATTGCTCTTTAAAGTTGGCGCAACTCACCAGAGCGCGCCACGTGTCAGCAGCGCAACGGCTCAGCGCACTGCGCTTGCGCTCACCAGAGCGTGTCACGTGTCACCATCATATGAGTTTGCGCCTTGCGCTCCTCAATCGGCGCAAAGCGCCTGACAAGCCACGTGGGGCGTTGTCAGAGCATTTAGTGCCATGCATTATTAAGGGCAGAGCCCAATAAAAAGATCTATCAGACCAAAAAGAAAATGTGCTGTGCACTGTTAAAAGGGATAGAGCCCAATTAAAAAGGCCTAACAGGTCTAATAAAATGCAATGCATTAAAAGGGCAGAGCCCAAACAAAGCAGATGCTCTGCATCATTTATAAAAGAGCAGAGCCCAAACAAAATAGATGCACTGCAGGCCAAAACAAAATGCAATGCATTATTAAAAAGGGGCAAACCCCTAGCACAGGCCTAATAGGCCAAAAATAAATAAAAACGTTGAAATTCTCAACTGGACTTAGCCCAATCATGGCCGTAAGTCCTCAAATTAAATTGACTGAGCAAGACTGCTCTCCTAAATCAATTTACATTCGGTTCAAGGGTACATCTCCGAACTCCTCTGACACCTATCGTTGTAATCCTTCAACGACGTCAGAGAGGTGACGGGTCCCGACGGCTATACAGGCAATCGACCACTATGTCCTTAAACTGGTAATGGACCACCATGTCCTTAAACTGGCAATGGACCATTACGTCTCTAAACTAGAACAATAGAGCCCTAAATGCTCTTTTGTCGGATCTAAACGATCCCGTTTAAGTTGATCTTAGCCTCAAATATGGCTAACGTATCCTTAAAGCCTCAGACAGACTTTAGTCCCAAATTGGACTATAGATCCCCCAATCAACTTTGGTTCAAGGGTACATCTCTGAACTCCTCTCACACCTGTCATTGTAATCCTTCAACGACCTCAGAGAGGTGACGGATCCCGACGGTCATATGTCAAGACACGAAGTGAAATTCTGGAGAAGGAGAAAGTTGTTACCGCGACGCGGTAGCGTAATTAACTGCAGGGGCTTGCGCCTGCAGGGAAGAGCGTCCTCACAATCAAAAACCCCTCAAGCGAGGGGGAATCTGACGAAGTCTGCTACATCGGCCGCATCCGTCTAAACCTCCGATACACGGTGCCATAAATCAACTTGGCATCTTCGGAGAGGTGGACGGATAAAACCAAATAGCATCTGCCCCGAATCTCAGGCCAGACGTCTCTACGTCGTCTTGGCCGTCTTTCGGAGGGGAACAGATTCTGGCACGCCCGGTGGGACAACTTCCTCTTTCCACTCCACACTTCGTGTGTCGTGTTCGCGAACGAATCACGGTTTAATGTGGTTGCCTGTGGATTCGAGGTACTAAGATTTGGTGTCTTTCTCCGTGCAGAAAACAAAAGATCAGTGGCTTCAAACTGCACTACCTGCAACTGCAACTTTCGCTCCGTCCTTGCTGGAGGAGTGACTTATGGGCCCCAAGCGGCCTCCCTTTTCAAGATGCCAGTAGAGCAGGTAACTCAAGCCTCCGCTGGACTATTCTTCGGGACCATACTCCCACTGATGAGCTTCAATGCCCCAATGACATCGTAAGAAGCTCCAAAGAAGCCGGTCTTTGATCGACTTACCACTGCCGCGACCCCTCTCAATGGGTCGCCCAACTTCAATACCTCAGTATTCAACAGACTGGGCCAGAACGTCTACAAGCCCGCGATACCCGAAGCTGCCATCCCAAAGCGGATATCCATCCTGGCTCAAGCGGACGAAATCATTGGAAAGGCTCCTCCTTCCAAGAAGTCAGTTTTTACAAGGCTGGCCATTCCGGTTGCTGCTATAGGCGAGGTCCTCAAAGCTGCTTCCCCTGCTCAGAGGTCTGTCTTTGACAGATTAGATATTGCTTCTCAACGGGTGTCAGTCTTCGATAGGCTAGCACCAATAACAGTCTCTCCTCAAAGCAGGGGGCATGAAGAAGCTTATCCAACAACAGAAGTGGTCTCATCCGCGCGGCATGCTCGACGTCGCCACTGGCGCCGAGTGAGGAAGGCTGGGGGCAACTCCCCCTCTGGGATAACTCCGCCAGCTCCAACGGTGGGGATCGATGCTGCTGTTCCAATCGGGAATAGCTTTGAATGGCTGAACACGGTGTGCAGAAACTCTCCTACTGCGGTGCTGAAAAGAGCTCCTTCACCTGTGAAGGATACTCCAGAGAAGAAGCCGGAGCAACCTCCTCGACGGCTATCCTCTGAAATTTACAAGTTCTGGCGTCAAGTCCAAGACTCCGTGATGGATCAAGACTATCTCCGCCGATGGAAGAAGATGAAGGTTCAGCAGGAAAAAGACTACTCCGTCAAGTCACAAAAAGCAATGGCTACTTGGGTGCCCACTACAACGGCCCCCTCAACTTCAACCACTCAAAAGAAAAGGAGGCCGCAAAAAGCCCCTGTGAACATGGCGAACCGTAAACGCGCTGAACACAAACACCTCAAGTCTGGGGGCATGGTGGTGCACACTGTTTATATGGCTTCCGGAAAGGAGGAAAGCCGCGCTTCGACGGGTCACCGACCGCTCACCCGATCCGTGACAAAAGCCCAAGAGCAGCAACAGAAGCTTCGGGAAATGATGACTGCGATGGCTACACTTACCGAACCAAAAGAAAGCTCGGGAGTATCATGCGCCATGAGCAGGAAACTGATGCCGAGTTTCTTCAGAGAATCCTCGAAAAGAAGGACAAAGAGGCAGCGGAACAAGCTGCCAACATAAAACAAATGGCACTCCTCTTCCAAGATATGGTAGGGATGATGTTACAGCCGGACCCTCCAGTTGGAGACCCCCCAATCATTGTTGAAGACGATAGAGGGGAAAAATCTAATCCTCCTCCAGCCCTTTCAACAGCCAAGGAGGAAACCATTTCCAAGACCACACTGGATGACTGTATTGCTCAGCAAATACGGGTTCATCAGGCGAATGAAACGGCTGGGCAAATTGTTAGAACCGGACGACCCTATCCAAGCTGGTATGACCAAGTCAGTTACCCGCCAGGATATACGATCCCTAAGTTCCACGTATATAAAGGGACAGGGAATCCGCATCAGCATGTTGCTCAATTCAGGGCCTTATGCGGCAATACTAGAGGTGATGACAAATTGTTGCTTCGCTAATTCGTCGGCAGCTTAGCAGAAACAGCCTTTGAATGGTATTCGGAGCTACCTAACGACTCTGTCAAAACATTTGCGGAGATGGAGCTACTGTTTACACAAAGATTCGCGAGTGCTAGTGAACGCACCCTGATAACGGCACTGATAAATGCCAGGATAAGGCCAGGCGAAACGTGGGTCCAATACGCAACACGATGGCGGAATCTATGGTTGAAATGCGAACAACGCATAGAAGAGGCACCTGCGGTAGGCATGTTCGTGGGCACTCTCGATCCGCAAGCGACCATCTCGCAATTCATGATGTTCTTGAGGCCGACCACCTTCCAGGCCTTGATTGACAAGTTAGCCCAAATGGACCAGATGGGCCATGGACCGTCTCCTCCAAAACCAGATTCTCGAAATGAGAAAGGAAAAGGGAAAACGATCATCGTCGCCAATGCTCAACAGCAGCCGAGCAACTCAAAGCCGATCGTTCGCCAAAACGACGTGCGTCCACGCCCATCCCTCGAGGAGAGACTAGGACGTCCTTACTCGTTTCCTCAAAATAAAACGAGAAGACTGTTTGAGCTGGCAGTGCGCAACAGACTCATCAATCTGCCGAATCCAAAACGTCTGTCGCAGCCAGGCGATCTCAATAATCCCAATTATTGTCCTTACCACCAAACGGTAAGTCACCCGATCGAGGATTGTTTCGTCTTTAAGGGATGGATCGAGGATCGGTACCTACAAGGCAGGTTCGCGCTGTCTGAAAAGTGGAAAGTAAACCCACCGCAACCGCACACTTCAAAGAAGACGGACACACCGGGGGAAGCTTGTTCTTTTGTTGAGGACGAAAACGATAGAAAAGACTCATCATACGAATCCGAAGACTACGTAGCGAGTTGTCATGTGATCTCTCACTCATTGATAGATGATGAAGAGGCTCCTTGCGCCGAGAAACCGAGGGCGGACCCTGAACCAGAAATTCTGCGGCCGTCAGACGAGTTGATCGATGCCTTCATGAATGAGATTCGTCTGAAAGTTAAAACCAATCAAGAGTATGAGATGGCCATATTGGAAGGAGCCAAACACCGACTACTAGACCAAAGAGTCGAGGCACTTCCGTCAAATCAAAAGTCATCCACTGCGGATAAAAACAAATTCAAGACGAGGAAAAGGTTCGCCAAAGCCCTATCAGTAGGAATGAAGCTACCGCCCTCTGAAGAAAATACTCTCGGTGGAGCAGAGATGCATCCTAACTTCTGCTTATATCATCAGAAGATCATACATCCTACCGAAGACTGCGACTCCTTTAAGTGTTGGTGGCAAGGATATGTCGCTCAAAAGCAACACTTCAACAGGACAAAGTGTGAAGCTCATAGACATCAGAAAAATGTGATAGATGAGCGCAAAAGAGCCGCCTCCGACTGTCATATAGTCGACTCCAAGGGATCGCAAATTATCACCTTTGGAAGCGACTGTGACGAAGAAGTTGCCCTCAACCCTCTCTTCAAGGAATCCATTTCAAAAATGAAAGAATTGAGGAGTTGCGAGAGCATTCAGCCGTGCAATCGCCCGCTACTCGGAAAAAATCTCGGCCCCGCAAACAAAGGATCGAGCAAAAAGGATAAAGGAAAGGGGAAAATGACCTTCGTCGCCAACATTCAACAACAGTTGAGTGGCCCTAGACCGGTTGTTCGTCAAAACAATATGTGTCAACGCATATCCCTCGAAGAGAGGATGAAACGTCCTTACTCATTTCCCCAGGATGAAACAAGGAGGTTGTTCGAAGTGGCAGTGCATAACAGGCTTATCACTCTACCGGAGCCGAAACACCAACTACAACTGGATGATGTCAACAGTTCTAATTATTGCCCTTACCACCAAGTATTGGGCCATCCGATCGAAAACTGTTATGTCTTCAAAAACTGGGTTGAAGACCAATACCAACAGGGCAAGTTCGTCATCTCCGAAAACTGGAAGGTGAACCCGCCACAACCGCACGCTCTGAGAAAGATAGATACGCTGGGGGCATCATGCTCATTCATTTGGAAAGCCTCGTAGACCGAAAAGTCAGTAAACTGGATATTCGCCTCAAATATGGCGACGGTGGACCGCAATGTCCTAAAACTTGCAAATGACCGAAACGTCGTTGAACTACTCCCAACCCGCGGCATCTTCAGGCCGACGTGGTAAAAAAAAAAAGGGTACGTCCACAAGCGAGATGGGCACGGATGAAAACCCGAAAGGGCACCGTGAGTAAAAACAGCAGGACTGCTGGCGATGTTTGTGAAAACCCGAAAGGGCGCAGACTCGTTAAAAAAAAACAAAAAAAAAGGTATGTCCATAAGAAAAATGGGCACAGATGAAAATCCGAAAGGGCTCTGTGAGTAAAAACAGCAGAGCTGCCGGCGAGTGTTGTGAAAACCCGAAAGGGCACAACCTTGTTAAAAGACACTTACAGGGTCCTCTCGACCTTGTAAGGAGAAACCACCCGCGTGAGATCCTTACGACTCACAGGGAAGCAACACACTTAGGGATCCTCACGATTCCTAAGGATAAATTACACTTGCGAGATCCTCACGACTCGTAAGGAGAACTCTCTTATGGGACCCTCACGGCTCATAAGGTTTGAAAGTCTTAAGTTATAGAGACCTGAACCTGTTCTTAAGCAACTCCCACAATCTTCGATATTGCCCTACAAGCGGCTCAATACCGGCCCTTGTATACAATCCACGGGCGCGAATAAACATTTCCCTAACAAAGTCCCACCCGTGACTAGGGATATGTCCATATGGTGAACAACCCTGGTAAGTTCTCTCGACTTATAAGGAGAAAACCTTTTTGTAAGATCCTTACGACTTACAGGGGAATATACACTTAGGAATCCTCACGATCCCTAAGGAGAAAACACACCTACGAGATCCTCAAGACTCACGGGGAGAAATACCTTTGTGAGACCCTTACGGCTCATGAAGTCAAAAGCCTTAGTCGATAGGATCCTAACCCTGTTTGCTAAGCCACCTTTGTTCAATATCGACAGAGGCAAATGATGATTCGCTCCTGGCAATATCCCAGTTGTAGCGATGCTGATGCCTAAAACGGTATCAAATTCCAAGTCCTTTTACGGCAAATGATGATTCGCTCCTGGCAATATTCCAGTCGCAGCGATGTTGATGCTAAGATTGGTATCAGATCCCAAATCCCCTACTCGCGAGAAAAAATCAGTGAGCCAAAAAAAAATTGCATACGAAATAGCCGAAATGATGGGGCAACCTGCAAACAAAATCAGCAAGTAAAAATGTATGCATGCAAAATAGCCGAAATGATTGGGCAACTCGCAATAAAAAGCAGCGAGTAAAAAGAAAAATAGCCGAAATGATTGGGCAATCGCGATTTTTGCGATATAAAAAGTTGAAATGGTAGAGCATCGCGGAAAGAATAAAAAAAAATGAAAGAATGAAACTTTTTGCCCTACAGGTGAGATCACATCGATCCCTGTATACAATCCAGGGGCACAAACAAAGAGGGAACCATACCTTCCCAACAGGTTCCACCAGAAAGCGAAGCCAAATCTCGACGGTTCATAGACAACCCAGAGACAACCTCAACATTTGTCACAATATTGCAGACATAATGTCAACAGACGAAGCAAAAAGAAGATCCCGAGCTTTAGGGTCTCGACGTCAACATCGACAACTTAGAGATCACCAACGGCGTTTCTCCTCACTCCAACCAGATGCAGACGTGACGTTAACAACCGACCTCAGAATCGCAACGAAACGGAATCATGGCAAAGTCCCTAGTTCCAAATCTCAATGGCCACATCTATAGCCTGGAGACCAACAACGGTGTGCCTCCTCATTCCAGCAGGACACAGATGTTACACCATCAAGCGGAGCGATAGCAAAATCCCAGCTTCACCTCAGCGTTCGTCTCGTTATAGCAGACGCAATGTCAACAACGGCGTTCCTTCGTAGTCCAGCAGGATGTAGATGCAACGTCAACAAAAGACCCCATGGTCAGTAAAGCGGAGTGACGGCAAAATCCCAGCTCCACCTCAGCATTCGTCTCGATACAGCAGACGCAATGTCGACAACAATGTCCTTCCTTCGACAGGATTCGGACACACTAAAGCAAACGAAGCAAGGGCCAAGTTCCTAGCTTCAACTTCTTGACGGTAACTCATATAAAATCGGAAAGACAATCAGAGATCATCTCACACCAGCATAGAGTGATCACCACCTCGACGTTCGTCTCGATACAGCAGACGAGATGTCACTACAGCGTCCTTCCTCCAACAGGATCCGGACACACCAAAGCAGACGAAGCGAAGGCCACATTCCTAGCTTCAACGTCTTGACGGTAACTCATATAAAACCGGAAAGACAATCGAAGATCATCTCGCACCAGCGCGAAGTGGTCACCACCTCGACGATCGTCTCGATACAGCAGATGAAATGTCACCCTGGCGTTCTTCCCCCAGCAGGATTCGGACGTGCCAAAGCAGACGAAGCGAAGGCCACATTCCTAGCTTCAACGTCTTGACGGCAACTCATATAAAGCCTGAAAGACAATCGGAGATCATCTCGCACCAGCGCGGAGTGGTCACCACCTCGACGATCGTCTCGATACAGCAGATAAAGTGTTACCCCAGCGTTCTTCCCCCAGCAGGATTCGGACGCGCCAAAGCAAATGAAGCAAAGGCCAAATTCCTAGCTTCAAGGTCTTGACGGCAAGTCATATAAAGCCTGAAAGACATTCGGAGATCATTTCGCACCAGCGCGGAGTGGTCACCACCTCGACAATCGTCTCGATACAGCAGATGAAATGTCACCCCAGCATTCTTCCCCTAGCAGGATTCGGACGCGCCAAAGCAAACGAAGCGAAGGCCAAATTCCTAGCTTCATGCGTCTTAACGGCAAGTCATATAAAGCCTGAAAGACAATCGGAGATTATCTCGCACCAGTGCGGAGTGGTCACCACCTCGACGTTCGTCTCGATACAGCAGACGCAACATCACCAAAAAGAGCCACGGCAAAATCCCTAGTTTCAAACCTCGATGGTTCACCAGCAACCTAGAGACAACCACGACATTCGTCTCGATACAGAGGACGCAATGCCGGCAAATGAAGCAAAGGCCAAATTCCTAGCTTCAGGGTCTTAACGGCAAGTCATATAAAGCCTGAAAGACTATCGGAGATCATCCCACACCAGCGCGGAGTGGTTATGACTCATCGGGGCTCTCCAAAATGAGCCTAACCTCAAGTAAAAAGCGGCATGGCAAAATTCCTAACGCTTGCTCTTCCGACGGTCAAACTGCCTAGGAGGATTGCTTGAAGATGTCTTGTCCAGCCCCCGAAGGGATCAGAGACACGACATGTCTTAAGGCTACTCGAACAGCAAAACTGCCTATCGAGGATTACATCAGCCAACGCGACGGTACGACGGCCAAAATCCTAGTACCACAGACCCTAACGGACCTTTGTCATAAAGAGCAGAGGTTAACTGTGACGTTAGGACATTCTTGCGAGAAATGCTCGATTCGTCTCGACTCGTGAGGAAAAGCCTTAGGCAGCGGGGATTAAAAAACCCGTTTCCTAAGCACTGGGGCCCTGCAAATCGATCCAAAACGGTCTCTTGCATACTATCCACGGGTCACACTCTCCAAAGTCGAATCTCGACAAGGAGGGAAACAACCACTTACGAGTCCTCTCGACTTATAAGCGAGAAAATTCTCTTGTGAGATCCTTACGACTCTCAAGAGAAAACACACTTAGGAATCCTCACGACTCCTAAGGAGAAAAGACACCTACGAGATCCTCACGACTCGTAGGGAGAAAAGTCTTTATGAGACCGTCACGGCTCATAAAGTTGAAAATTCTTATGTGGCAGATCCTAACCCTGTCTTCTAAGCCACCATTGCCCTGCAAAGAGTTCAAGATGGACCATCTATGAGCCACACTTGCCAAAGCTACATGCCACTGAAATGGAGAAGCTACTCATGAGCATATAAACTACTTCACGCCAGAGTAAGACATAAAAAATGGAAGGGTGCGGCTCATGGAGATGAGGGTTTGGAACTATATCCCTTAAGAGTTGAGATTTGAGTCAATGATAAATGACGACGCTTGTGTCCGCTCGTTATCTTCTCAGATCAAGATTCTGAAAGTTATATACCAACCCGAAACTGGTTATACGCTATGCATTACTTTGCACTACTTCACCCACGTACATACTTACGTGGGCAAAGTAGTGGGGGACATTTGTTCCCGCCAAAAAATTTCTGCGCAGAAGAGTCCAAGGTATCAAATGGCAGCGATACGCTTAAGGAAATGCGAACCAGTATCTTCCGGCCTGTATTTTGATAAACTTACAAAAAAGGAACTGTTAAATTCTGATTATATTGGAAGCATCTCGAAAAACCCTTCGATTTGATATATTATGGGCTTCATAATTCATCCGGGATCAAAAGTTATGAGCAAATATGCTATGCACTGTTCCCTGATTAAAAAATCAGGAATTACCTCAATGAGGTATCACGTGCTCATACGTGATCAATGGTCACGTGTAGACACGTGATGGTTAAAACTTCATCGAACAGAGGCGAAAACAAACTGCTGAAAAATAACTCAATTGAGGGTCACGTGCTCACACGTGACCAATGGTCACGTGCCAACATGTGACAGGCTTTGAAAGCCTTACAGCTTAAAAGAATTTAATTTTAAAAGTCAGAAAAAATACCTCAACGAGGTATCACGTACTTACACGTGACCAATGGTCACGTGTTGACACGTGATGGTTAAAACAACAACATAAATAAGCGGCTGTTAAAGGAACCAATTTGGGGTCACGTGCTAACACGTGACCAAGGGTCACGTGCCAGCACGTGACAGGCTTTGAAAGCCTTACAGTTTAATAGAATTAAAATTCTAAATTTCTCTAAAATATTTCGAAATAGAATTAAAATTCTAAATTTCTCTAAATCTTTTCAAATGGAAAAGGATTATTGGGACCGCTGGATTAAAAATCCAATGGTGATTAAAGATCACCAATTTATGGAAAGATTTGATACAAGGAAAGATTTCCTTAAAATCTCACCGAAAATAACAAACGGAATATCTTTGGATTTAAAATCCAACGGTGAATAAAATTCACTGAATAATCTAAAGGATCATATTAATTATGAAATCAAATCAAATCTTTCAATGAGAGATTTGCTAAACAAATTGATTCTCTTCCTTCTCCTATAAATATGAGCCAAGAAAAGAAGAGGGGGGACCCTTTTGGAGAGAAAAACAGAGAGAGGAGAATTTAATTCTCAAAAGGGAAGAAAAGAAAGGAGAATTTAATTCTCAACAAAGATAACCCTAGGTGAGAAAAGAAAGGGAATCAAATTTTAAAAAGAGAATTTAATTCTCAATCCAAGAGTTTAACTCTTATACAAAAAAGAACTTAGTTCTTCTTCTGGTTGAAGATCTGCACAGTGCACATCTCCCCATAAGTTGAGAATTTAATTCTCATCGGGTCGAGATCCTGCCATGCAGATCCTAAACTTAGAAGGGGAATTGAGTTTTGAGAATTTAATTCTCCTAAAACAAAACTAGGGTTTAACCCTAATCAAGGATTTAATTCTTTTACATATCTGGAAATTTAATTCCTTTAAAAAGAAATTAGGGTTTTACCCTAAATAAGAATTTAATTCTTTCACAATAGGAATTTAATTCCTCCAAAACAAAATTAGGGTTTAACCTTACAGAGAATTTAATTCTTAAAAAAAAGAGACTTGGAAGATCTCCATGCATGCAAAAGACCAAGGTTACGTGTCCCCACGTGACCCCTGAAGAGATCCCCAGAAATGAGAAGGAGGAAAGCTTTGAGGCAATGCCTCGCGTGCTCCCACGTGACCTCCAAAACACAGAAAGAAAAAGCAAAGGAAATGTTGGCTCTGGGTGCTCTCACGTGTTACCACGTGGCCCCTAATAAATGCCTTAACAAATCAGTGCATGAATGCTTATCACGTGCCCGCACGTGATGGCCGGAAAGTCAAAAAGTGTTTAACACTTGTTTGCAGAACAAAATAAAGAGGATCTGGCTCCACTTTTTGATGCCATCACGTGCTCCCACGTGACCCCTTCCTCTACTAGTGTTTAACACTACTTTTAGCCAAATTGGCTAATTTTCCAGAGGCAAAAGTCCCTCCTCCGAATGAATCTCAAAATTGAGGAAATCAAAGACAAAATGTTGTCAGAGCCCCCAAACCTCTGTTTAGCACTGCTAAATGATGAGGGGCTGAACCCAGACACATGTCTAATGGTCCAAAGGGCCAATATTTCAAACATAATTGGACTTAGCCCAAACTGGCCATAAGTCCTCAAATCATCTTGAACTGAGCACATCTGCTCTTTCAACTAACTCATTGGTTCAAGGGTATATCTCTGAACTCCTCTGATATTTGTCGTTGTAATCCTTCAACGTCTTCAGAGAGGTGATGGGTCCCGACAGCCATACATTTTTTGGACCACTATGTCCTTAAACTGGTATTGGACCACCATGTCCTTCAACTGGTATTGGACCGCAATGTCCCTAAACTAAACAATTGAGTCCAAATGCTCTCTTGTTGGATCTAAACGATCCCGTTAAGTTGATCTTAGTCTGAAATGAGACTAACGTATCCTTAACAGACGTTTAAGTTGATCTTAGTCTCAAATGAGACTAACGTGTCCTTAAACCAACCCCCAAACCTAAATCTAAGAAGATACGGATTTGGACCAATCCACGTCCTACGGGTGACAACATAAATTAGTCTCCGTATACAATTCACGGGCAACCAAACACAAAACAAACACCCACGACTCGAAGTGACCATCTGGAGAAGGAGAAAGTTGTTACCGCGATGCGGTAGCGTAATTAACTGCAGGGGCTTGCGCCTGCAGGGAAGAGCGTCCCCATAATCAAAAACCCCTCAAGCGAGGGGGAATCTGACGAAGTCTGCTACATCGGCCGCATCCGTTTAAACCTTCGATACACGGTGCCATAAATCAACTTGGCATCTTCGGAGAGGTGGACGGATAGCACCAATTAGCATCTGCTCCCAGATTCAGGCAAGACGTCAGTCTTTCCCGATTTCCGGCGGTAAACAGGGTCCTTAAACTCATGGACTACGATGTCCTTAACCTGGACTGTGAGGTCCTTAAACTCATAGACTACGATGTCCTTAACCTGGACTGTGAGGTCCTTAAACTCATGGACTATGATGTCCTTAACCTCGACCGCGATGTCTTTAAACTAACATTGGACCGAAACATCCTTAAACTAACAATGGACCGAGATGTCCTTAAACTAACATTGGACCGTAATGTCTTTAAACTAACAATCGACCGCAATGTCCTTAAACTAAACAATAGAGCCCAATTGCTCTCTTGTTAGATCTAAACGATCCGGTTAAGTTGATCTTAGTCTAAAAATTAGACTAACGTATCCTTAACATACGTTTAAGTTGATCTTAGTCCCAAATGAGACTAACGTATCCTTAAACCCAACCCCCAAACCCAAATCTAAGAAGATACGGATTTGGACTAATCCACACCCTACGGACGACAACATAAATTAGTCTCCATATACAATCCACGGGCAACCAAAATCAAAACAAACATCCACGACATGGAGTGACCATCTGGAGAAGGAGAAAGTTGTTACCTCGATGCGGTAGCGGAATTAACTGCAGGGGTTTGCACCTGCAGGGAAGAGCGTCCCCACAATCAAAAACCCCTCAAACGAGGGGGAATCTGACGAAGTCTGCTACATCGGCCGTATCCGTTTAAACCTTCGATACATGGTGCCATAAATCAACTTGGTATCTTCGGAGAGGTGGACGGATAGCACCAATTAGCATCTGCCACGAAATTCAGGCAAGACGTCTGCCACGTCTTCCCGCGTCTTTCGGCGGGGAACAAATGTTATATGGTAAAGGATGCAATGCCAAAAAAATTCCAGTATGCAGTATTTATGAAAGTGCACATGTCTACGTAACAAGTCAAGATAATTGACAAATATGAATCAAACAAGTTTCAAGCAAGCGGGTCTGTTCGGAGCCCCAGGCGGCCTCTCTGTTCATAATGCCGGTAGAGCAGGTAATGCAGGCTACCACCGGGTTGTTTTTCGGGACCATGCTCCCACCAGTGAGCGTTAACATCTGTCACGCCCCGAAAGTACGAAACATGACCGGCACTTAAACTACGAACGTCTCGAGGCGTACGTAATCTAAGTGAGCCGAAAACCCAGAAATCCAAACCAAGAAAATTAGCAGAGTGAAGGAAAAACCAATTTAAATCAAGTAGTTTTAATAGCATAAGCCGAATTATGCGGTTTAAAAAACATCAAATATTTCCCGAAAATTTCGGCAGAGTCTCCTTTGTAAATACTGGCCCCCAAACGGGATACAACATGAATAGTATACGAAATCAATAAAAAGGCATCCCTAAGCGGGAGCTAGCTCTTCGTCAATAGACGGTCACAACCACACAAGCAATATCATATACAACGCCAAGGGCGAGGATCAAAACTCAAAAGGAAACGCAAAACAACAAGAATTCCACAGAAATACAACGCGCGACTTTAAGGTCGAAAGAATAACATCACTGGTCTCTATCTCAAAAATAAATACATGTTTGGTTGATGGAACTTCTAGATACAACAGAATAATGATATACAAGATATATAATAGGGGTACGATACAAGTAAACCCACCTACTAGCAAATCACCCAAACGAAACTATGCCCGCAAAGCCGTAAAGAATCCTGTACGGCAAACCTGCAAGAAACTGGGGCACAACGGGGGTGAGTTGCCAACTCGTGAATAGAAAAACATCTACGAATAGAAATCGCATAAATAACGCAACCTAGGTCAATGATCATAATATATCCTCAAATATATGTATAACATGCAGCCTATAACAATGGCTAGGATAATATCTAACCCGAGTGTAATCTCATGTGCCCGTGTCAGTGCCTCAGGTAGCAATATATCATATGAATGAGGTATGAATGCATGAAAACAGAATACATGTAAATGAAGAAACTGTTTTCATAATTTAGTGAGATTTCCTTTGTATTTTTTAAAATGAGATATCATAAATCAAATCTGCATAAAACAGTGCCTAGCATCGGCACAAAACGTAATCCCAATATCTCGATATCTCTGTATCACAGTCTCTGTACCTCAATATCTCGAAATCTCAATGTCTCAATCACAATATCTAGGGCGCCGTCAGTCCAGACCGGCCCCTACCATCCATCTCAAGACCACGACGGTATCCTCCGGATATCCGACGCGTCGGGTAATATCACCGGTAGGTAGCGCTCCCCTGCCAGGCTCAACGTCAGCAACACGACCTTCTTGCCCCGGGGTACCTTACCGGGCCCACCATGTACCCGAAACGGTTCATCCATCTCCTCGAATCGGGTCTCGAAATCCATCAGCAAACTCATGGTGGACGACTCATACATCATGAGAAAACCGCATTTTTATTTAAAAAGAGAGAAAGCAGTTTATATATGTTTTGCGGTTTCCCTCCAAATCCAGAAAATATCATGGAAATCCGAATCATCAATAGCATGTAAAACCATGAATATAAGCATGAGAATCCATGAATACGGCATAACAAAGAATAACAGTATGCATGAAGCGACAAGTAATAACTACAATATCTAAGCTGGCATATAACGTATGTACACTAATATTATGTCAAACTACTAGCTATCAAGCTAAGTTAAGCAATAATATTTTCTAAGGTGTACGTGACATGGCAATTACCGATGAAGATGTGTGTGAGCCGGCAAGTAAGTGTATGTGGTACATACGCATCATCGGTAATGGTGCTGGTGTCCTAACAGCATAATGTCAACAATGTAATATGAAATAACAATGTAAGTATGCGATGCGGAGCGAGCATCCAAAATGAGCGGGAGCTAAATATTAAACAATGGTGCCAATTGAAATAACACGAATCGCGGGGTTTTGAAAATAGGGGCTGCGGTGGTTTTTAAGAAAGGATGCGTCTTTTGAAATATCCGTAGATCCTTTGACCTGTCTTTTAAAATACCCACGATCCGCTAGTTTTGAAATAGATAGGAGTCTAATCTAATCTAACAATTACACTAAACTATACGGCTGAACTAACAAGCTGAACTACAGGTAAGGAAACCGCCTATTATCTGAGTCGATACATATACATACCTGTATATGTATATTCGGTGATCCCGCCTCAATAACATCATATCCGATACCATACCTATAATCAGGCATCCCAAGTCAAGAGTGCGGATCAATCATCAATATAGCTCGTACGTAAATCCGTCGTACGGCATCCCAAATCTGGGTACGGGTCAATATCACATTCATCATACTATTCACCTAGTATCCTCTTTATCAAATATCATGATCGGGGTACTGATCTACGTTTAGTACAATATTGATACCGCCTAAGTATGCATGCACATGTGTGAAACACTACGTCAAGGACCTGCTACAACGTCATGTCGTATCTCAAATACGAACCCTGCTATATCACCGATCTCACGGCCTCAAATCAAATCTTATCGACTCATCTTAAATCCCAAGTACTATCCTCATTATCCATGCATACGTATATGAATGTACATATGCATAGTCTCATACCCACGCATATATACATATACACACATCCAAATCTGCGCACAAGAAAGTAAAGTATGCAAGTCTGTGTGTGCGTATGTGGGTATAACAACTACTCTAGGTTTTCGCAACTAACCCAAAGGTAACCCATGAACACATAAACATAACATGAATAAACATTATCGTATCATAAAACACCTATATAAATATATATATATATGAGCTACACTACGGACTGCGGGGGTGCTATACGCCATCCACCCGACTTCTCCCCGTAGATATAGATCTACTCACCTGGTCCTCGCTCGCCGGTGCCGACGTCGCCAAGCGCTTGCTTGTCGTCTCGAAGTCCATATGGGGGTACCTACATATCACAACGTATCGTATCGCATAAAAACCAAATCCGAAATCGATACGGTATATGAAAACCAATTCGGCACGCGTATCACGCAGAGGTCAAAACCTATCGGCTACGCATGCAAGAATAGCTAAAGCAACCCTCGATGTCGATCTACAAACGTCAAACCATTGAGAAAAATCCAAACACACCCATTTACGCATTCCCAAACACTAATTATAATATGAATTAAGTTGCAATTCACAAAAACCTCAAACTCACTTTAAAAGCCATTTTTTCGAAAATCAAGCAAGCAAAAATTAACCGTTTTAGTACAAAACTCGATATATAAACGAATCTAGCGGCCACAATATCCACTAAATATCATAACAAAGTCATATAAACCATTCCTATAATTTAATCTCATTAAATTTCATTAACTCCAAAATTCTAGTTTGCAAACATATCAATTTTAACACTTTTTAAAGTAAAATTCACAATTCATCAATTAAGCTTAGTTTTGCATATACTATAGTATTAAACCAAAATTTATAATGTTAATAATGTCATGAAACCTTAATCATATTTTAATCTAAACCATTTAATAAATTTCCAAAAACCTAGTTAGCAAATTAGCATAATTTGAACAATTTAAAAAAAAACAATTAGTAACCTAGTAATTAGCTTTGTTTTAGCATGCCCACAAGATAAAAACCACACAATTAGATCATGATCAATTGACCTAAACCCTAACTTAGTATTCAAAACCCTTTCTTTAAATTTCAAACTTGAAATTTAAAACCCTAATTTAACACCTAATAGCTAGATTGAAGTAATTTAACAACAAATTAAGCATAAGGTTATGATTATACCTCACAAGCTTGAGATCAAACTTGCAAAAATCTTAGCCTCCAACAATGATTTCATGCTCCAAGATCCATGCTTGAATAGCTAAAGAATAATGGGTAAAGCTTGGATTTAGAATTAGCTTTGAATTTTTGAGAAAAAGGGTGGATTTTTGATAGAAATTTTAGGGATTTTGATGGAAAATGAGATGAAGAATTTGGGGGCTGTTGTGGGTTCAGGTTTCGGCCAGAATTGGTGGGAATTGGGTGAGTGAGGAGAGAGAGTGAGGTGGAGAAAGTCCACTCTAGTCAAAGTCCACTCTAATTCTATCATTTTCTACTCTTTTCTTTTCTTTTCTTTTGACAAAAGAAGTGATTGGAGAGAGAGAGGGAGAGGGGGAGGGCTGTCATGGTGGGGCCGGCCACATGGGGAGAGGGAGGGTGAGGTGTGGGTGTGTGGGTTAGGGAAAAAGATAAATGTATTACCCCAACTCCCGTTAACACTAAATTTCACCGAAAAAAGCCTTTTTCTTCGATATTTTCTAAACCGTTTTGGCAAACGATTTCATTTCAAAAACCACATGATAAAATTTTATTTAAAGTTTTATGATGCACAAAATTTGTTTCAACTCATTCCAATTTGTAATTTTCCCCAATTAAATGTATTAGTGACGGCTTAAAATAATATTAAAATAATTAATTTCGGAAAATTTTTCAGAAAATTTGAAATTTCACCAGTGGCTTAATAAACACCAAATACTAGCAATTTTATAGCTAGAATATGTATATTTAATTTTATAATAAAGATATTTGTATTTTAACTTTTTACCGAAAACCCTCTTATTTTACCGATTTTTTTCGAAATTTCACCGAAACGATTTTTAAAACGTTACAACATCCTACTGCCGCAAGAAGCGCAAAAGAAGCCAGTCTTTGATCGGCTCACTACCACCACGGCCCCTCTCAACGGGTCATCCAATATCAAGCCAACAACATCAGTCTTTGATAGGCTGAGCCTGAATTCTAATGGGCCTGTCAAGAAACCCACGATACGTGAAGCGGCCACCTCGAAGAGGATAGCCATTCCTGCTCTCGAGGTCACTAAAGAAGCTTCTCCCGTTAAAGGATCAGTCTTTACGAGGCTGGCCACTCCGGCTCCCGTTCCTGCTCAAAGGTCTGTCTTTGACAGATTGGATACTGCTGCTCAACGGACGTCGGTCTTCAAGAGGCTGGTACCAGCAGCGCCTCACCAGAACAGGGAGCATGACGAAGTCACTCCTAAAGCTGAAACAATTCTAACGGCTCGACACGCTCGACGTCACCACTGGCGCCGAGTAAGGAAGGCTAGGGGCAACTCCCCCTTTGGGCTACTCCACCAGCCCCAACGGTGGAAGTCAATGCTGTTGTTCCAACTGGAAGCAGCTTTGAGCTGCTTAACAGGGTGCGTAGGAATTCACCCACCTCCGTACTGAAAAGATCTTCTCCATCTATGGAGAATGCTCCATAGAAGAAACCGGAGCAGCCCCCTCAGCGGCTGTCCTCCAAAATTTATAAAGTCTGGCGACAGGTTCAGGACTAAGTAATTGATCAAGATTACTCTCGCCGACAGAAAAAAGTGAAACTTCAATAAGAAGAGAACCGTCCTGTCAAGCTACAAAAGACGACAGCTACCTGGGTGCCCGCTGCAACGGCCCCCTCGACTTCAACTGCTCAAAAGAGAAGGAGTCCAGAGAAAGCCCCTGTGAACGTGGCAAACCGTAAAAGCGCTGAATCTAAACGCCCCAAGCCTGGGGGCATGATGGTACATACCGTTTATATGGCTTTCGGAAAAGAGGAAAGCCGTGCTTCTTCGGGACATAGACCGCTTACCCGATCGATAACAAAGGCTCAGGAGCAACAACAGCAAAAACTTCAAGAGATGCTGACTGCAATGGCCGCACTCACCGGGCCAAAAGAAAATCCAGAGACATCGGAGCAGCGTCGGGAACAAGAAACTGACACCGAGTTCCTCCGATGAATGCTCAAGAGGAAAGAAAAAGAGGCTGCGGAACAGGCAGCCAATATAAAACGGATGGCTCTCTTATTCCAGAACATGGCTGGGATGATACTACAGCCGGAACCTCCAGCTGAAGACCCCCTATCATCATTGAAGACGACAGAGGGGAGACATTGAACCCTCCTCCGGCTCTTTCAGCAGCCAAAGAGAAAACCATTTCCAAGGCCGTTCTGGATGACTACATTGCTCAACAAATACGAGCTCACCAGGCGAATGAAGTGGCCGGTCAAGTTATTAAAACTGGGCGACCATATCCAGGCTAGTATGACCAAATAAAGTACCCGCCAGGATATATGATCCCTAAATTTCATGTATACAAAGGGACGGGCAATCCCCACCAGCATGTCACCCAATTCAGGGCTCTATGTGGCAACACGGAGGTGATGATAAATTGCTACTTCGCCAATTCGTCGGCAGCTTGTCAGAAACGACATTCGAGTGGTACTCTGAACTCCCGAACGACTCTGTCAAGACATTTGCGGAGATGGAGCTGTTATTTACGCAAAGATTCACAAGCGCTAGCGAGCGCACTCCGATTACCACACTAATTAATGCTAGGGTGAAACATGGAGAAACATGGGTTCAGTACGCGATACGGTGGCGGAACTTATGGTCGAAATGTGAACAGCGCATCGAAGAAGTGCCGGTGGTGGGCATGTTCGTGGGCACTTTGGACCCTCAGGCTACTATTTCCCAATTCATGATGTTCTTCAAGCCGACCACGTTCCAGGCCTTGATAGACAAACTGGCCCAAATGGACCAGATGGGTCATAGACCGTCTCTTCCAAAGCCGGAGTCTCGGAACGAGAAGGGAAAGGGGGAGGCGACCGTCGTCGCTAATGCTCAACAGCAGCCTAGTGGTCTAATACCAGTTGATCGCTGAAATGATAGAACTCGATCTCTTGGAGATAAAATGAGACGCCCTTACTTGTTCCCTCGAGACAAGACGAAAAAGTTATTCGAGCCAGCACTGCGCAACAGGCTCATCACTCTGCCGGAGCCAAGACGCCCAGCGCAACCAGACGACATTAGCAATCCTAATTATTGCCCTTATAACCGAATGTTGGGCCATTCGATTGAAGGTTGTTACATCTTCAAAAGCAGGATAGAAGATTAGTACCAACAGGGCAAATTCATATTGTCCGAGAATTGGAAGATGAACCCGCCTTAGCCGCACGCTCTCAAGAAGACGGATACACCGGGGGCATCGTGTTCTTTCGTAGAAGAAGCTCCATAGGAGGTCGCTCTTTCAGCCAAAACTAAAAGAATGCTGAAGGATCTCCACACATGCCCGGCAATCAGGTGGAAGAATCTACTGGAACCTGAGACCATTGAGGGAATGCTGAAACCGCACCCGACTCCAAAGATTGGTAGTGATGGCTGATCAGTCGAAAATACCGCATTTTTAACACGGCAATTTCCCTATCATTTGCACTCATCTAGAAGTGTTCGGTATTCATATTGAACATATTAGCAAAACATTTCTGAAATAACAGATTGCATGTGTTATACTCTAAAACCGACATTTATGAAAGAAATTGACTGTTTATCATGGCATCGCATCATCCTTGTATTGCACAACACTTGTTTCGGAGTCTGTGCAGGAAATTTCAGGGACCGAGCCAAAATTATCAAAAAGCTGATCAAAATTGCCCCAAGTCTATGATTCTTGATCTGGCATTAATACAGAGGGAATTACACAATTCAACATATCAAAACAAGGCCCAAATATCATAACAAGAAAAACCAGAAAATATCAAGCCCCAAGGCCCACAAAGCGCCGCGGAACTGCGGCGGGAGCCCGCTTGAGCCGCGGAACCGCGGCGGCTTCATGGCTTCAGAAGCTCATATTTTCTGCACGTGCTTCCACTAACGGCCCAAGCTTCCAGAACATTGTAGAAATGCCACGTAGCTCATCTAGAAGGCTCGGCTTAACAAACTTCATCTAGAAGGCTCTCTTTAACAAACTTTTGGAGGGAAAATTCAAATTTGAAATCCTATATCTAGGGTTTTGATGGTCTATAAAAAGGAGCCTAGATCTAGGGTTAGTTCTTCTTCTACAATCATCATCTTCCCCAATTCTTCCATCTACAAGTTGAGTGACACATCTTGTAGCCCTAACCCTAATCCAAAGCCAAATTCAAGATACCGAGTATCAAATCAAGCGAAAAGCCTTCAACCTTTTAGGAGCGGAGCCGATCTTCAACTGAGCAAGTGATCCAAGCCGATCCGCGACTCAAGGAGACGAGAGAAGCCAAATCGACGATCGAGTTCTTCCTCTTGTAGTTCTTGAGCGATTGTAATGAAATTGTTGATATAAATAAAGGTGAAATTCTTTAATCTTGCTTTCTTTAAATTCTTGCATCATGATTCGATCTCAATTTGTGATTGTGGTTCTTTTTGTGATGTTTGAGTAAAACTCTGCTCGTAAAGGAGTCGAGACAATCAATAGAATGATGATGTAACAAATCTTAAAACGATTCTTAAGTCCAACGAGTGTTGTAAACCCTAGCAAATTGAAGAATCGACGACCTAGTTTCGTTGCGATACTTTCTTGATTGTGATTGCTCGAAATTAGGGATCCACGATCGATTCTTGAATTTACTAGAGGCTAGAATATGAATGAAATCGATGAAGGAACAAGGGATAAATGATGAAACCCAAGTTTCACTAGAAATCCCTAATTCTCGTCAATCATCATCGATCTAGTATCAATTCATCGATGGATAAGAATACGTCATCGCTAGATTACATCACATCTATAGATCAAATCGATTCCTACGAGCCTCATTTCGATTCTTGATATTTGGTTTGGAAATCATCACATCTCAATTCTTGATTTTAAAGTTTTCTTAGATCTAGATTTTTCTAATTCTTGAAATTCAATTTACAAATCATGAATTGTTTCTTTCTCTTTTCTTTAAATTTTCGACTCATCTAAATCGAAACACGAACGATTACACTTTCCCTGTGGACGATCCGCACTTACTAACGCGCTACATTCGACACCGTTATTGATTGCGGTCAAAATATTTTTGGTTGTGATTTCTTTACAATTTTCATACTACACAATCCGAAATCGTATTCAATCAAATGGCGCCATTGCCGGGGATCATTTGATATACACACACAATCAGAAAATATCAATACAATCAAATGGCGCCGTTGCCGGGGACGGTGCGCTAATTGTTCGTATTTTGAAATTTGAGTTGAAAAGTTTATTCCATCCATATTTTTAGATCAAAATTCGCGCAAACACTAATACGAGTTGTTGTGATTTGTTGCGAGGAAATCTGGAATCATTGGAGCTGTGGAAAAAAATTTCTGAAAAATCCAGAGAGCTTAGAAGCTGAACAGGAACAGTGGTTAAAAGTTTTGAGCAGAGATCTTGTTACCTCACCGCGGTTCCGCCGCATAAGGAAACTTAAACCGCAGTTCCGCCGCGTTCTTGCATCATCACTGCTCCAAAATTGCTCAGTAAATCTCTCACTTTCTTATCTCCTTTCCTGTCTGCTCCAAATAACATTTTACTGCAGGTTTCTTTGCAAAATTCGCAGCGTCGCAAAAGCAAAATAAATTGTGCGTATTTTGATTTTTGGTTGTTTACATATTAATATGGAAATTAAGGGGCAAAGACCAAATCCAGATTAGGTGGGGAGTTCATTACCCTTCCTAAGCCCCAAAAATCACAAACTTGCATCCGCATTTACCCTCATTAACTAAAAAATATCTAGAGATGACTCTAAGGACCGTCGCGCTCACTTAGGACAAGAGAAGGCCGTGGGTAATCCATTGTTTATCCGCGTTTCTTTTGTGATGTCTAAGGCAAGTGTGTCGAAGGCTAGTGGTTACTTAATTAGGTCCACTACTTACGTAGTGGAGAACCTCCCACTTACCTGGCACTTACTTGGCCACAGGAGAGACAAAGAGGCAGTGGAGGATTTATCCTGCGACTTATCTTTTGGCAGTTAGGAACGGTCTAGAGTTTTGACCTAGGCGACCACTAGATTTTAGGGTTTTGCTTGTTGCATTTGTTGTGATCGCATCATTTTTTCAAAAATCCGTATCATTTTTTTTTCAAAACAAACACCAATCACATTCATTCATTCCCCTAATTATAAATCACGCCGCCACTTGTACTAACCCTTTTTAGTGCAAGATAGGCTGGACACGGGATTCTAGTGCCCGTTAAGTCCGCGTACCCTGATCGACCCAAAATTCGGTATTTCTACATTTACCTCTTCTTTACCCACCACCACACCCACATCGATAGATCCATCTCCATCGAATTTCTTTACCACTACTCTGCCGCCGTCCGTTGGTGCGCAGAATCCACCCTGCATCTCTCTCCAAGAGAGGTGCTATCCTACACGAGGTCCCCTTTCCACCTGTCTTTCCATTCCACCAACCAACGGGGAAAATTTTGAAATTAAACCCTAATACATCAACCTTCTACCAAAATTTCACGGTCTCGAGTCTGAAGACACATATGCCTTTATCACCAAATTTGAAAATGTATGCGCAATGATGGGTACCTCACAGTTTTCTATGGATGCTATGCGTCTACATCTTCTCCCATTTACCTTGTACGATATAGCCGAGAAGTGGCTGTATAACACTACCGCACATTCCATCTCAAACTGGGGAGAATTCGTCAAAGCATTCCTTAAGAAATTCTACCTACATCATAAGACAGCTCGAGTCCATAGCGAAATAAATCAATTCACCCAGCTTCCAAATGAACCATTTTCAAAATGTCTTGAACGCTTCAAGAATCTGTTAGTCCAATGTCCACATCACGGAATCCCTAGATGGGATCTGTGTAGAATCATATATAAGGGCATTAATCCTAACACAAGACAGACCCTTGAATCCATGTGTCAAGACAACTTCATGACCAAAGATGATGGGGAAGCCTGGAAATTTTTAGAAGATTTCGCTGAAAAATCTTTACAGTGGGAGGGTGTGAGTCAATCGTCTAGGGATGGCAATGATATTTCCATAGGAGTTAGACCTGAAATTTCAGCTTTACACAAGAAACTCGACGCTATGGAAAACAAATTTTTAGCCGCCGCCCTAAATCAATTGTCACTCTCGAAAACTGTATGTGGATGTTGTTCTGATCCTTCTCACTTGACGGAAGAATGTCCACGAAATTCTCTGTCTCAAGGTCATGAGTATACCAATGCCGCATTTTAAAGACCTAGGAACGATCCATCTTCTTCCACATATAATCAGGGTTGGAGGAATCACCCAAATTTTGCATGGAACCAATAACAAAATCAAAATACGGTTCTAAACCAACATAATTTCCAAAGGGTCCCTCCACCACAACAGCAACCACTTCAATCTAGTCAGCACCCCTACCAATCACAAAACATCCAAAATCCGGCCAACATTTTTGCACCACATGAAAACTCTTTGCAATTGACCGGTACAGATAATACCTCTGCACTAGCACAAACCTTGGATACTTTCATGAAACAATCCATCCTAGGGACTGCAAGTTTGCAATCTTCCGTCGAGAATGTGATGAAGATCATTGTCTCTCAAAATGAAAATATCAAATCGATGGAAGCAGAAATTGCACGATTAAAAGCCGAAATGAGTGCAAGAGAGAAAGGAAAACTTCCAGCTCAACCTTTGCCCAATCCTGGCTATTCACATCATGTGGATGCAATCACCACGTTGAGATCTGGAAGTGTGCTTGACAATCACGTTGGGGAAGAGATTGATGACACTGAAAAATCTATCAATGATACCCCGGCTGAGACCTTTTCTTCCACTTCTACTTCTAATTCTGACCCCAGTTCTTCTACCCCACCACCTTCTTGCGAGCCTATTCTTCGTTTCCCACAAGGCTCGCCACCTCAGCCCAGCTCTTCTAGTTCTCCACAGACGATCCCCACCTCTATTCTGGGATCGGATCCACACACACTTCCTTCTCATATGATGGACCCAGCTAAAGCACCTTATCCTAATCGGTTAAGGGCTAACAAATCGAGTCCACATATGGAGAAGATTATGGACATGTTTAAGCAAGTTAACATCAACATCTCTCTCCTAGATGCCATCCAACAAGTTCCGTCCTATGCGAAAACTCTTAAGAACTTGTGCACTAGGAAGAGGAAGACTCAAGTGCCCAAGAAGATATTCATGGCAAAGACTGTAGACACGGCTTTCCCCTAACAAGTACCGAGGAAACGTAAGGACCCTGGCTGTCCTACTATTTCTATTTCTATTGGGGAAAAACACATCAACCGTGCTCTAGTAGACCTTGGCGCTAGTGTTAACTTGCTTCCATATTCAGTCTATGAGCAATTAGGTATCGGAGTGTTAAAACCCTCGAGCATAACACTCCAGATGGCTGACCGATCAATCACCAAACCTAGGGGTGAACTGGAGGATGTGTTAATAAAAATCAGGGAATTTATATTCCCTGTGGACTTTATTGTAATTGATACACAGCCTGTATCAAACCCACGGAATCAAATTCCGGTGATTTTAGGTCGCCCCTTTTTGGCCACTTCCAATGCTATCATCAACTGTCGTAATGGTTCTATGATCCCATCCTTCGGGAATAGGTCAATTGAGCTGAACATTTACAAGTTGGGAAGTGTACCCTCCGAACCTACTGCTCAGGTCTGTTCTGTCGACTTAATGGATGTCGACAACAGCGAATTTGATGATCCTCATGATACTGATCTTGACTCTTTTCATTTGTTATTGTTTGACCGAACTATGTATCATACACATACGGACTCTTCCACCGAGTTGCCCGGGTCAACAACTAACACCGATTATGAACTGCTTCTGGAGTCTGAAGATCACCCCGCACTTTGTGATGACATTATTCATCGGGGTATTGATGGAACTTTTGAGGAGATCTTCGCTGATGAACTCGCATTTTTGAATGACACGGGTGTTGAGATGAATCATGTCCCAATCAAAGAAATTGAACTTCCACCCCTTCTTCTGAATTGTAAAAAGGATGCGAGCAATCCATCACATTCACTGCATCGTTTCTCCAAAATGAGATGCACCCACATTCTATTCCACCACTTACCCTTTCCCCACTTCTTCTTCCACCAACTAGAGCACTGCATTGATAAAATTTTTGAATGGTTGGTGTTAACCTTCGGTCTTTGCAAAGCTTGGCATCGACCAATGATTTTTGACCCCCTCATGTGATTTTCAAAAGATTAACATTGCATAACTTAAGTTTGGGGGGGCATTTTTTCTGGCTCTTGAAAAGAAAATTTTTACAAAATGATGAGCCAAGAATAAGTTTGGGGAGGATCTTCACTTAAATATTTTGCCCCCATTAATAAATTTCCTCCCAAGCTTATAGGTTTTTTGAGATTCAGCAGATGGCAACAGTGAGGACACTGTTGAAAACAAGTTTGGGAGAGCTTTGTGCTTATTTTTGCATCATTTGCATATCATTTGCATAAGCACAAAACATTTTTCAAAACCTATAAAAATTTAAAAATTTTAAAAAAAATATAAAAACATTTTTGTACATAAATAAGATAATGAAAGATTAGATAGTGAAAAATTGCATCCATGAGATTAGAAAAATTTAAGAAAACTAAGAAAATTAGAAGTTTTCTTATACGAACTAGTAATAAGTAGTTATGAGCCGTTGTCCCAAGGGTTAGTAAGATGAAGGAAGTCACTAATCTGAGGATAAAAATAAGTCTGAAAAATAATTCCTATTCTGGAAGCCAAACATTTTGAACGTTGATACCCTGCTATTCGCACTTACACACGTCTTGAAGCCCGGGATAGTAGAGGATACCTTGAAATGCTTTTGTCTTAAAGCCGATATATGAAGGAAATAATAAAAAAAAATTAAGAAAATATAAAGTGGTGAGAAAAATGAACACTGGTTTTGTTATCGCCAAGGCAGCAATAAAAAAATATAGCGAGGGTGCCTCTTCACCTAGTGCCCTAAGGCCAACTGGTCTGGGAGTCACTGCTAAGCCTTAGGTAGTGCAAGACGAGGAAAAACACCAAATAAGCAAGCGCATGAGTAATCGGTCGGTTAGTACCTCAAGAAGTATTAACGGTCGCATGAAAATGTGTGAGCAATCTCATCTAAATATTCATTAATTAAAAAGTACTGAGGTGGATGGACAAGAGTATGATAGCTTGAATAGAATTCTCCGGGTGTAGGGATGTTTATTACACACACGTAGGGTGATATGATCGATGTTTGGAAGAAAGATAGGAATGAAGAATAAGACGATGTTTTATTGAGGAAGGACGTGATTTCTGACATCTTTTCATGACTATTAAGATAGGGCTCATGACAACCGAAAAGCTAGCTTAGTTGGAAACCCTAATTTTCAAAGTCTTTCTTTTACAATTCTTTTCTTTAAATGTAATATTCATGATCTTTCTTTTATTATTGGATTTTGTGGGTGCGATCCGCTGAAAACCCTCAGGAAACAACACTCCTCCTACTAGGGACACCTAGAGGTTTAAAGGCTTGTTGCACGTGCTCAGTGCAATCGTGTTGCCTACGAAAGTGTGCTAATTAGTTTTTCTCTTTCTTTATTTTCTCCTTCTCTTTTTAATAAAACAATTCGCTCGAGACGACCGAAAATAAGTTTGGGGGAATTTGATTAGTCGAAAATACCGCATTTTTAACACGGCAATTTCCCTATCATTTGCTCTCATCTAGAAGTGTTCGGTATTCATATTGCACATATTAGCAAAACATCTCTGAAATAACAGATTGCATGTGTTATACTCTAAAACCGACATTTATGAAGGAAATTGACTGTTTATCATGGCATCGGATCATCCTTGTATTGCGCAACACTTGTTTCGGAGTCTGTGCAGGAAATTTCAGGGACCGAGCCAAAATTATCAAAAAGCTGATCAAAATTGCGCCAAGTCTATGATTTTTGATCTGGCATTAATACAGAGGGAATTACACAGTTCAACATATCAAAACAAAAATATCATAACAAGAAAAACCAGAAAATATCAAGACCCAAGGCCCACAAAGCGCCGCGGAACCGCGGCGGCTTCATGGCTTCAGAAGCTCATATTTTCTGCACGTGCTTCCACTAACGGCCCAAGCTTCCAGAACATTGTAGAAATGCCACGTGGCTCATCTAGAAGGCTCGGCTTAACAAACTTCATCTAGAAGGCTCTCTTTAACAAACTTTTGGGAGGAAAATTCAAATTTGAAATCCTAGATCTAGGGTTTTGATGGTCTATAAAAAGGAGCCTGGATCTAGGGTTAGTTCTCCTTCTAAAATCATCATCTTCCCCAATTCTTCCATCTACAAGTTGAGTGACACATCTTGTAGCGCTAACCCTAATCCAATGCCAAATTCAAGATACCGAGTACCAAATCAAGCGAGAAGCCTTCAACCTTTTAGGAGCGGAGACGATCTTCAACTGAGCAAGTGATCCAAGATGATCTGCGACTCAAGTGTAAGTCCATATTGCGACCCCCGGTTCTTACGGGGAGGCGGAAACGGTATAAAAATCAAATTTTTAGTGCAAGAGGCAACATGGACTAAACAAGGTCGGGATCGTGTCTAAACTAAACTAGCAATTACGCTAAAAGGAGTTAGCTACTCGGATGAGGGTTATACCTAAACTTGAACTCCTTCTTCTTGAAATCTTGTAGAGGTTGATGGTTCTCTTTTGTCGCCTTCTTCCGTCGAAGATGGATCCACCTCGAGGGTTCAACCTTGGGCTCTTTCTCGGACTTGGAGTGAACTAGAATCTCCGGCTTGCTAATCCTTTGATCCTAGGGTGAGTAGAGAGTGACTAGGGTTTGCTTTTGTTTTTAAAGAGAAGGATTCTCAACTCATGAGAAGGTTTCTCTTTACTAGAGGAAGAAGAAGATGAAGAGAGGAGAGAGAATGAGAATGATAGAATGAGCTATTATTTTCTCTTCTTGCAACCATAATGCAAAAGAATAATATTATCTAAATGATAATAATTGAAAATGAGAATAGTTGATGGTAGTGTTTGGAATGACCACAACCATGCTTCATTTAATAAAAAGTAAGCATGAATCAAGGAAGACTTTCAAGGCATGAAAGTGGTCAATGGTCAACAAGTCAACCAAGGTCAACAAGTCAACAAAGAACAACCATAACATAATTCTCATTTAATTATTATTATTAATAGATAATAAATAAATCCATTAGGGTTTGGAAAAAGAAGACTGTCAACTGTGCATACGCACCCGTTCCGAAACCCTAATGAAAAACCTCATCCTCCGCCTCAAGCAACTGTGCATACACACCTGCATTCTCGTTCCGAGGAACAAGAATACCAAGATATAAAAGCAACCCCAAATATATATACCAGTATCTGGCTCAAACCAGAGCCTGCCAGTATAATCCGTCCGGACTCCAAACGTGCACAAGTGCGCGGATGAGAACGAACCCTGTCGCAAAACCATGCGACCTCTACTCTGTTTTGCCCAGAGGCGAATACCCTCTGTGTGGGACTCTAAAGACTCGACACTACGCTGGCAGTGGGTTTAACCACAGACCGCAAGCGGCACTAGCCGTGCGTAACGGTCCCCAGGTAGATGCCGACAAGAAGGCTGACGAGGTGAAACCCCATCTGAACTCCTACTGAGTCTGAATGTGACAGTCTCCGTACAGTCCGGTCTGTTCGTCTGATACATCGCATGGCGGGCCTAGGGGGTGGTAAACGTCAGTCCCCCAATAGCGGTACAAGTCGTGCCGGAGCGAAGCCCAAAACACCCTGAGATAACACTGGAAACCTACCAGTATATCTCGTTTGCCCTGGCCAGGGACTACTCGTGTAATGGCTCTCCTAGACACAGCGCGATGTCAACCCCCAATACCGGGAGAGACGAATCCTGTCTAACCGTCACTGCCTCCAAGTGCTTCGGGACTGCATCCAACCACCACCCGTTTGCACGACTCCTTTGAGCCGTGGTAGGGTAGTGATCAAAGTGCAGTGGGAACACACTTGAGGCGAAGTGCCAGTGTCAAGTCAGCGGACTAAGCTGTACTCATGTCACCTGGGAACTGATAACTGACGATAGGTATAATACCAACCTGTCAGTTCCCGACGAGTCCTGTCCAGTGTACTCGTAACCCAACGAGCACCCGTATACTATCTCCAGTACGACGTACTGATGGCTGTGGGACAGACCATCTCCCACACTGGGATGAGAAGCGCATACGCTAGTCTACTCCGGAGTATCGATGCCCTGTCTCGATAGTCCTGCGACTAGGGACCTGTATAAGGATGTGCTTATAGATTACCCAGCCCCCACTAGTGTGACTGCCATCACAACGCTGGTAATCAAGCAAAGATCCTAAGGGCTCCATTAATGCGTATAAGTGATATACTGAAATAAACACAAGTACACATTGAAGTAGAAACAAACCAAGTAGCATACTACTATTTTGAGCAAGATTGTATATACAAGGTGAATATCCCAAGCATCCATTAAGTAATATACAAACTAGTATGATACAGTAATGGCCTCTAGGGCATATACACTAACAATCTCCCACTTGCACTAAGGCCATGTACTGGCGTATCGAAGACCTATCATCTCGATCAGCCGCTCGAACTGAGTCTGGGGTAGGGCCTTGGTGAATGGATCTGCAGTGTTCTCTTCTGAAGCAACCCTCCGAACCTCGATCTCCTTGCGATCCACGATCTCCCTGATCAGGTGATACCGCCTCAAGATGTGCCTGGATCTCTGATGGGACCTGGGTTCCTTCGCTAAAGCTATAGCCCCGTTGTTGTCGCAATACAGAGGTATTGGGTCAACAATGGACGGAACCACCTGAAGTTCTTTCAAGAACTTCCTCATCCAGACAGCTTCTTTTGCGGCATCAGATGCAGCGATGTATTCCGCTTCCATCGTCGAGTCTGCAACGGTTTCCTGTTTGGAACTCTTCCAACACACCGCCCCTCCATTGAGGGTGAAGACAAAACCCGACATGGACTTGGAATCATCCTTGTCACTCTGGAAGCTGGAGTCAGCAAAGGCCTCGATCTGGAGGTCTTTTGCGCCATACACCAAGAACATCTCCTTAGTCCTTCTCAGGTACTTGAGAATGTTCTTTACTGCTATCCAATGTTTCTCCCCAGGGTTTGACTGATACCGGCTTACTACACTCAGTGCATAAGCTACATCCGGTCTGGTACACAACATCGCATACATTATAGAGCCTACCGCAGAAGCGTAGGGTATAATAGACATGCGATCCCTCTCCAAATCAGTCTTGGGAGACATCTCTTTAGAGAGGGTGATCCCGTGACAAGCCGGTAGGTTACCGCGCTTGGAATCTTCCATACTGAATCTTTTCACTATGGTGTCGATGTACCTGGACTGAGAAAGTCCCAATATCCTCTTGGATCTATCACGATGGATCCGGATCCCCAGGATGTATGAGGCATCACCCAGGTCTTTCATGGAGAACCTTTGTGACAAGAATCCCTTGACAGATTGTAGCATAGGAATGTCATTTCCTATTAAGAGAATGTCATCCACGTATAAAACGAGGAATACTACAGTTCTCGCTACAAATCTACTATAGATGCATGGTTCATCTGGATTTTTGATAAAGCCAAATTCTTTGACTGTCTCATCAAAACAGATGTTCCAACTCCGCGATGCCTGCTTTAGTCCATAAATGGACTTAAGCAACTTGCACACCTTTCCGCTGCTCCCACTCTGAATGAAACCCTCTGGCTGATCCATATAGACACACTCCTCTAAATTTCCATTTAGAAAAGCTGTCTTTACGTCCATTTGCCAGATCTCATAATCGTGGAAGGCAGCAATGGCAAGAAGGATCCGAATGGATTTCAGCATGGCTACTGGAGAAAAGGTTTCGTCGTAGTCCAAGCCAGGTCTTTGACGAAAACCCTTTGCTACCAGCCTAGCTTTATAGGTCTCAACCTGTCCATCTACACCAATCTTCCTTTTGAAGATCCACTTGCATCCTACGGGTTTTACCCCGTCTGGAGCAATGTCCAACGTCCATACCTTGTTGGTGTACATGGACTCCATTTCGGTCCGCATTGCATCCAGCCATTTCACTGAGTCAACGCTCTGAACGGCCTGCTGGAAGCTAGTAGGCTCATCATAATCTATGATGCAATCCTCTCGATCCCCGTCTATGAGAAAACCGTAGTATCTCTCGGGCGGATGAGACTGCCTACTACTCCTGCGGAGCGGCGTAGGAATGTCCTGTTCTGTTGAACCTTCTGGTTCCACCAAACTTTCAGTAACAGTCTGTGGTTCTGGAATTTCTTCCAGCTCTACTGCGCTCCCACTTATTTCTTTTTCTATGAACTGGTGTTCTAGAAAGTGGGCATGACGAGAAACAAGAACTTTTTGTTCCTCTTCACAGTAGAAGAAATATCCCTTGGAATTCTTTGGATATCCCACAAACTTGCACAGTACTGAGCGTGCCTCGAGCTTGTCCGCATGCTGCTTTTTGACAAAAGCTGGACTTCCCCATATCTTAATGTGATTAAGATGGGGTCTCTTCCCACACCACATCTCAAATGGCGTGGTAGGCACAGTCTTAGTGGGAACTCGGTTCAAAAGGTATGCGGCTGATTCTAGTGCATACCCCCAGAATGATCGCGGTAACTCAGCGTTACTCATCATGGACCGCACCATATCCAATAGGGTGCGGTTCCGTCTCTCCGATACACCGTTATGTTGCGGGGTGTATGGAGGAGTAAGCTGAGAGAGAATTCCGTTCTCTTTTAAATAGTCCAGGAATTCGGCACTTAAGTATTCTCCACCTCGATCCGATCTTAGAATCTTAATACTTTTGCCGGTCTGTTTCTCTACTTCATTCCTATACTCCTGGAATTTTCCAAAGGCCTCGGACTTATGTTTCATTAAGAAGACATAACCGTACCTTGAGAAGTCATCCGTAAAAGTAATGAAGTAAGAATGTCCGCTTCGGGCATGTGTAGACATTGGACCGCACACGTCACTGTGTACGAGTCCCAAGAGCTCGCTCGCTCTTACTCCATGTCCAGTAAACGGAGTCTTTGTCATCTTTCCTTTGAGACAAGATTGACAAGTGGCATATGATTGATATTCGAACGCATTCAAATATCCTTCTGTATGCAACTTAGTCAACCTTCTCTCATTGATGTGACCCAATCTACAATGCCATAAGAAAGTCTGATTTATTTCTGGAGACTTTCTTTTGTGTGTATTCTGGACATTGAAAATCTGTGGTTGGTTTAACACGTATATACCATTACTCAGAGTACCTGACCCAATCAATACTTGATTAAGGTGAATGTTTACAACATTACTTACAAACGCAAATTCATAACCTTCTTTAGAAACTAAAGATACAGAAATGATATTACAAGTTGCGTTGGGTACAAAAAAGCAATTACGCAAAACCAAAACATGTCCATCTGACATTCCCAGGTGATAGTCCCCCACGGCTTTAGCATCCATGCTAGCTCCGTTCGCAACTCTGAGGGTCATGTCACCTGCCTTCAAATCCCTACGGTTTCTCAACGCCTGCAAAGAATTACAGATATGAGATCCTGATCCGGTATCCAATACCCAGGAAGTAGAGTTTATTGAAAGACAGTTTTCAATAACATACACACCTGAAGCTGAAGCTGCAACCTGCTTCAATTCCTGTGTTCTGGCCTTCCAGGCCCTGCAATCATTCTTCCAGTGTCCTTGCTTATGACAAAAGAAGCATTCTTCCTTATCCACAAGCTTCCCCGCTATCTTTGTTGCTTTCCCTTTTCCCTTCGTATCCACTTTACTAACACCGCCCCTTGGTTTGGCGGGGGCCTTCTTCTTCTTTCCCTTGGCTTTCGCCTTGGACCTAGAAGAAGATGATCCTCCTACAAACAAAGTGGATGTATCCCTACTTTTCTGTAGGGTGCCCTCTGCGCTCCTCAGCATGTTGAGGAGCTCTGATAGTTCAACCTCTTTTTCTTGTAGGTTGAAGTTCAGTATAAACTGGGCGTAAGTGGAAGGAAGGGACTGGAGAACTATATCCGTATATAGCTCACTCTCTAATGTGATCCCTAGGTCAGCGAGCTCCTCAATGTAGCCGATCATCTTTAGCACGTGCTCGGCTACTGATGATCCGACGGCCATCTTTGTCGAAAACAACTTTTTCGACGCTTCGTATCTTGCGATACGTGATTGCTCTCCATACAGTTCTTTTGTATGGAGCAATATGGACTCCATGTCCATATTCTCATGCCTCCTCTGATGTTCGTTGTCCATCGAGGCAAGCAGGAGGCACTTGGCCTTCGCGCTATCAATCTCCCAAGTCTTGCGGATTTCCTTATCCGCGACGCTGGAAGTTGGACCAGGGACAGGGGGAGCTTTGGTGGTAAGAAGATACCCCAGCTTGTCATAAGTGATTGCTATCTTGACATTCCTGAGCCAATCTTTGTAGTTTGGCCCTGTCAGCTTGTTTTTATCTAGGAGTAACTTAAGTCCAGTCATGTTGATTGGTCGCTGCAATTAGGAGAGAGAAGAAGAAACACTCAGCATGATGCTCTTGCAAGTTTAGAGTGGTTTTTAGTTTGTCTAAACAGGATGGCTCCCACTGTTTCTCGAATCCCTCCTCAAACCATAAAGGAAGAATTAGTCAGGATCAATCCCACCGTACAATACTTGCTTAACCGTTCAGCCAGGCCGGTGTCGGTACTTCGAGGGAGGTTTTCCAACGCTTTCGCGAAGTTCCTTAATTAAAGAACCTCTTTTCCCTGGGGGCGTAACCCCGCTAACACCTTTCTAGGCACCTACTAGGTTTATAGCATTGATCGTTAAGTGAGAAATTTCCCGAGGAGTAGCATATACTCACAGTAGGATCGGGATCCAAATATCATCGCGTGACGAAACTGAAGGAATCCTACCAGAATCACCACACTCCAAATGGTATGCAAATCTAGCAAGTTTCAGTACTTATGAAACTCCCGATGTGGATTTTTGCCCCATGCTCTTATGACCTTGACTTTGGCCAAAATATCATAAGTCACATGTCAAGTTCTGCCCGTCACTATCCAGGTTAATTTGGATCCATCCGTATCTACCCTTGACTTTGGCCAAAATGGCAGCACGACTGTCCCAAACCAACGCATCTATCTATGCTACACATGAACACCCAATAGCTACCAATCACTATGCCTTGACTTTGGCCAAAATACATAGCTTGAATACTATTGCCTATTCATGCGAAGCGACGGAGGGCTACGAATGGTTTTGGCGAAACCGTGAACGTAGTGAACTTGATTTAATCGATGGAACGAGATAGCTTTTAGAAGGAGTGGCTCAATCTCCGCATTTAAAAGTTAGTTTTGAAAAGAACCGAGTGGTTTTTCGAAAGTGTTCCATCGACTTAAACTTGGTTTATTATCTTGCATTAGTTCTTTTAATGCGTGATATTCTTGCATTAGTACTTTTAATGCGTCCCATCATTTAATCCTACCATTGCAGAAAACAACCAAAATATGACGTACGCTTATGCCATTCGCATTCGCCACGAGGCCCCGTCATTACCCGTTAGGTTACTTAACTAACGACAGAGCGGGGGCTGGGCTAGCGCGTCTGTAAAACATAAGCAACGCCTAAATAGAAAGCAATGATAGACATTTCAGATCACAGATAAATACATTGGATATACTAGCAATCTGTAATTTGTACGAGCCTGTAACAAAAAACAGATAACACGGTCGCGGTGAATAGCCAAATCCCCACCCAAGACCCCTACGGGTGCGGCAAACTACCCGCCAAGTCCTCGGTAGTTTGTGCACCCCTCCATGGGTCTATCCTAGGAGCAAAAACAGTAAAAAGAATTATACAATGACGGCTACAACCCCGACCCGGTTGTGCGGCCAAACAAATAATATAATTACATCAATTTACATTTACAATGAATTGCAAGAAAAGAAAACTCTCGTCTCACAACCCCCGGCTATTCACCCGCGACAATCCAACATATTTATATACACATTCCAGCACATTACAGATCTTGTATAACCCCGACTAATCGTCTTATAGCGATTAGCCGACGTTCAATACAAGCAAACATCACAGATATAACCATCATAGTCAAAGTGTAGTGAAGTTCGGAAAAAAATACGGAATTATAGGACCCCAAAAGGAAATTTCTTTTCTGCAAAATCTGGGCACATATAATATATTTTAAAAATCCTAAAACCAACACAGACACACACTGCACGAAAAACGATGCAGAGAACACGACAAAACGCGGCGGTTCCGCGGCAAATACATAGTTTATGCGGCGGATGGGCGGCGGTTTGGACGAGTTACTGTATCGTTTTTCTTGGGTGTTCACACAAAAGCCTGAGCCGAATTTACATGTATAAATTTTTTCATTTTGAGCCAAAAAATTTTCAACAGAAACTCAGGTTTTGTGATTTCTCCGGTTTTGTGATTTTTTTTGTTTCCGAACTTCGTTACACTTCACTACCAAGCTAGTTTAAGTTTAGTTAGGCTCTGATACCACTGTAAGTCCATATTGCGACCCCCGGTTCTTACGGGGAGGCGGAAACGGTATAAAAATCAAATTTTTAGTGCAAGAGGCAACATGGACTAAACAAGGTCGGGATCGTGTCTAAACTAAACTAGCAATTACGCTAAAAGGAGTTAGCTACTCGGATGAGGGTTATACCTAAACTTGAACTCCTTCTTCTTGAAATCTTGTAGAGGTTGATGGTTCTCTTTTGTCGCCTTCTTCCGTCGAAGATGGATCCACCTCGAGGGTTCAACCTTGGGCTCTTTCTCGGACTTGGAGTGAACTAGAATCTCCGGCTTGCTAATCCTTTGATCCTAGGGTGAGTAGAGAGTGACTAGGGTTTGCTTTTGTTTTTAAAGAGAAGGATTCTCAACTCATGAGAAGGTTTCTCTTTACTAGAGGAAGAAGAAGATGAAGAGAGGAGAGAGAGTGAGAATGATAGAATGAGCTATTATTTTCTCTTCTTGCAACCATAATGCAAAAGAATAATATTATCTAAATGATAATAATTGAAAATGAGAATAGTTGATGGTAGTGTTTGGAATGACCACAACCATGCTTCATTTAATAAAAAGTAAGCATGAATCAAGGAAGACTTTCAAGGCATGAAAGTGGTCAATGGTCAACAAGTCAACCAAGGTCAACAAGTCAACAAAGAACAACCATAACATAATTCTCATTTAATTATTATTATTAATAGATAATAAATAAATCCATTAGGGTTTGGAAAAAGAAGACTGTCAACTGTGCATACGCACCCGTTCCGAAACCCTAATGAAAAACCTCATCCTCCGCCTCAAGCAACTGTGCATACACACCTGCATTCTCGTTCCGAGGAACAAGAATACCAAGATATAAAAGCAACCCCAAATATATATACCAGTATCTGGCTCAAACCAGAGCCTGCCAGTATAATCCGTCCGGACTCCAAACGTGCACAAGTGCGCGGATGAGAACGAACCCTGTCGCAAAACCATGCGACCTCTACTCTGTTTTGCCCAGAGGCGAATACCCTCTGTGTGGGACTCTAAAGACTCGACACTACGCTGGCAGTGGGTTTAACCACAGACCGCAAGCGGCACTAGCCGTGCGTAACGGTCCCCAGGTAGATGCCGACAAGAAGGCTGACGAGGTGAAACCCCATCTGAACTCCTACTGAGTCTGAATGTGACAGTCTCCGTACAGTCCGGTCTGTTCGTCTGATACATCGCATGGCGGGCCTAGGGGGTGGTAAACGTCAGTCCCCCAATAGCGGTACAAGTCGTGCCGGAGCGAAGCCCAAAACACCCTGAGATAACACTGGAAACCTACCAGTATATCTCGTTTGCCCTGGCCAGGGACTACTCGTGTAATGGCTCTCCTAGACACAGCGCGATGTCAACCCCCAATACCGGGAGAGACGAATCCTGTCTAACCGTCACTGCCTCCAAGTGCTTCGGGACTGCATCCAACCACCACCCGTTTGCACGACTCCTTTGAGCCGTGGTAGGGTAGTGATCAAAGTGCAGTGGGAACACACTTGAGGCGAAGTGCCAGCGTCAAGTCAGCGGACTAAGCTGTACTCATGTCACCTGGGAACTGATAACTGACGATAGGTATAATACCAACCTGTCAGTTCCCGACGAGTCCTGTCCAGTGTACTCGTAACCCAACGAGCACCCGTATACTATCTCCAGTACGACGTACTGATGGCTGTGGGACAGACCATCTCCCACACTGGGATGAGAAGCGCATACGCTAGTCTACTCCGGAGTATCGATGCCCTGTCTCGATAGTCCTGCGACTAGGGACCTGTATAAGGATGTGCTTATAGATTACCCAGCCCCCACTAGTGTGACTGCCATCACAACGCTGGTAATCAAGCAAAGATCCTAAGGGCTCCACTAATGCGTATAAGTGATATACTGAAATAAACACAAGTACACATTGAAGTAGAAACAAACCAAGTAGCATACTACTATTTTGAGCAAGATTGTATATACAAGGTGAATATCCCAAGCATCCATTAAGTAATATACAAACTAGTATGATACAGTAATGGCCTCTAGGGCATATACACTAACAATCTCCCACTTGCACTAAGGCCATGTACTGGCGTATCGAAGACCTATCATCTCGATCAGCCGCTCGAACTGAGTCTGGGGTAGGGCCTTGGTGAATGGATCTGCAGTGTTCTCTTCTGAAGCAACCCTCCGAACCTCGATCTCCTTGCGATCCACGATCTCCCTGATCAGGTGATACCGCCTCAAGATGTGCCTGGATCTCTGATGGGACCTGGGTTCCTTCGCTAAAGCTATAGCCCCGTTGTTGTCGCAATACAGAGGTATTGGGTCAACAATGGACGGAACCACCTGAAGTTCTTTCAAGAACTTCCTCATCCAGACAGCTTCTTTTGCGGCATCAGATGCAGCGATGTATTCCGCTTCCATCGTCGAGTCTGCAACGGTTTCCTGTTTGGAACTCTTCCAACACACCGCCCCTCCATTGAGGGTGAAGACAAAACCCGACATGGACTTGGAATCATCCTTGTCACTCTGGAAGCTGGAGTCAGCAAAGGCCTCGATCTGGAGGTCTTTTGCGCCATACACCAAGAACATCTCCTTAGTCCTTCTCAGGTACTTGAGAATGTTCTTTACTGCTATCCAATGTTTCTCCCCAGGGTTTGACTGATACCGGCTTACTACACTCAGTGCATAAGCTACATCCGGTCTGGTACACAACATCGCATACATTATAGAGCCTACCGCAGAAGCGTAGGGTATAATAGACATGCGATCCCTCTCCAAATCAGTCTTGGGAGACATCTCTTTAGAGAGGGTGATCCCGTGACAAGCCGGTAGGTTACCGCGCTTGGAATCTTCCATACTGAATCTTTTCACTATGGTGTCGATGTACCTGGACTGAGAAAGTCCCAATATCCTCTTGGATCTATCACGATGGATCCGGATCCCCAGGATGTATGAGGCATCACCCAGGTCTTTCATGGAGAACCTTTGTGACAAGAATCCCTTGACAGATTGTAGCATAGGAATGTCATTTCCTATTAAGAGAATGTCATCCACGTATAAAACGAGGAATACTACAGTTCTCGCTACAAATCTACTATAGATGCATGGTTCATCTGGATTTTTGATAAAGCCAAATTCTTTGACTGTCTCATCAAAACAGATGTTCCAACTCCGCGATGCCTGCTTTAGTCCATAAATGGACTTAAGCAACTTGCACACCTTTCCGCTGCTCCCACTCTGAATGAAACCCTCTGGCTGATCCATATAGACACACTCCTCTAAATTTCCATTTAGAAAAGCTGTCTTTACGTCCATTTGCCAGATCTCATAATCGTGGAAGGCAGCAATGGCAAGAAGGATCCGAATGGATTTCAGCATGGCTACTGGAGAAAAGGTTTCGTCGTAGTCCAAGCCAGGTCTTTGACGAAAACCCTTTGCTACCAGCCTAGCTTTATAGGTCTCAACCTGTCCATCTACACCAATCTTCCTTTTGAAGATCCACTTGCATCCTACGGGTTTTACCCCGTCTGGAGCAATGTCCAACGTCCATACCTTGTTGGTGTACATGGACTCCATTTCGGTCCGCATTGCATCCAGCCATTTCACTGAGTCAACGCTCTGAACGGCCTGCTGGAAGCTAGTAGGCTCATCATAATCTATGATGCAATCCTCTCGATCCCCGTCTATGAGAAAACCGTAGTATCTCTCGGGCGGATGAGACTGCCTACTACTCCTGCGGAGCGGCGTAGGAATGTCCTGTTCTGTTGAACCTTCTGGTTCCACCAAACTTTCAGTAACAGTCTGTGGTTCTGGAATTTCTTCCAGCTCTACTGCGCTCCCACTTATTTCTTTTTCTATGAACTGGTGTTCTAGAAAGTGGGCATGACGAGAAACAAGAACTTTTTGTTCCTCTTCACAGTAGAAAAAATATCCCTTGGAATTCTTTGGATATCCCACAAACTTGCACAGTACTGAGCGTGCCTCGAGCTTGTCCGCATGCTGCTTTTTGACAAAAGCTGGACTTCCCCATATCTTAATGTGATTAAGATGGGGTCTCTTCCCACACCACATCTCAAATGGCGTGGTAGGCACAGTCTTAGTGGGAACTCGGTTCAAAAGGTATGCGGCTGATTCTAGTGCATACCCCCAGAATGATCGCGGTAACTCAGCGTTACTCATCATGGACCGCACCATATCCAATAGGGTGCGGTTCCGTCTCTCCGATACACCGTTATGTTGCGGGGTGTATGGAGGAGTAAGCTGAGAGAGAATTCCGTTCTCTTTTAAATAGTCCAGGAATTCGGCACTTAAGTATTCTCCACCTCGATCCGATCTTAGAATCTTAATACTTTTGCCGGTCTGTTTCTCTACTTCATTCCTATACTCCTGGAATTTTCCAAAGGCCTCGGACTTATGTTTCATTAAGAAGACATAACCGTACCTTGAGAAGTCATCCGTAAAAGTAATGAAGTAAGAATGTCCGCTTCGGGCATGTGTAGACATTGGACCGCACACGTCACTGTGTACGAGTCCCAAGAGCTCGCTCGCTCTTACTCCATGTCCAGTAAACGGAGTCTTTGTCATCTTTCCTTTGAGACAAGATTGACAAGTGGCATATGATTGATATTCGAACGCATTCAAATATCCTTCTGTATGCAACTTAGTCAACCTTCTCTCATTGATGTGACCCAATCTACAATGCCATAAGAAAGTCTGATTTATTTCTGGAGACTTTCTTTTGTGTGTATTCTGGACATTGAAAATCTGTGGTTGGTTTAACACGTATATACCATTACTCAGAGTACCTGACCCAATCAATACTTGATTAAGGTGAATGTTTACAACATTACTTACAAACGCAAATTCATAACCTTCTTTAGAAACTAAAGATACAGAAATGATATTACAAGTTGCGTTGGGTACAAAAAAGCAATTACGCAAAACCAAAACATGTCCATCTGACATTCCCAGGTGATAGTCCCCCACGGCTTTAGCATCCATGCTAGCTCCGTTCGCAACTCTGAGGGTCATGTCACCTGCCTTCAAATCCCTACGGTTTCTCAACGCCTGCAAAGAATTACAGATATGAGATCCTGATCCGGTATCCAATACCCAGGAAGTAGAGTTTATTGAAAGACAGTTTTCAATAACATACACACCTGAAGCTGAAGCTGCAACCTGCTTCAATTCCTGTGTTCTGGCCTTCCAGGCCCTGCAATCATTCTTCCAGTGTCCTTTCTTATGACAAAAGAAGCATTCTTCCTTATCCACAAGCTTCCCCGCTATCTTTGTTGCTTTCCCTTTTCCCTTCGTATCCACTTTACTAACACCGCCCCTTGGTTTGGCGGGGGCCTTCTTCTTCTTTCCCTTGGCTTTCGCCTTGGACCTAGAAGAAGATGATCCTCCTACAAACAAAGTGGATGTATCCCTACTTTTCTGTAGGGTGCCCTCTGCGCTCCTCAGCATGTTGAGGAGCTCTGATAGTTCAACCTCTTTTTCTTGTAGGTTGAAGTTCAGTATAAACTGGGCGTAAGTGGAAGGAAGGGACTGGAGAACTATATCCGTATATAGCTCACTCTCTAATGTGATCCCTAGGTCAGCGAGCTCCTCAATGTAGCCGATCATCTTTAGCACGTGCTCGGCTACTGATGATCCGACGGCCATCTTTGTCGAAAACAACTTTTTCGACGCTTCGTATCTTGCGATACGTGATTGCTCTCCATACAGTTCTTTTGTATGGAGCAATATGGACTCCATGTCCATATTCTCATGCCTCCTCTGATGTTCGTTGTCCATCGAGGCAAGCAGGAGGCACTTGGCCTTCGCGCTATCAATCTCCCAAGTCTTGCGGATTTCCTTATCCGCGACGCTGGAAGTTGGACCAGGGACAGGGGGAGCTTTGGTGGTAAGAAGATACCCCAGCTTGTCATAAGTGATTGCTATCTTGACATTCCTGAGCCAATCTTTGTAGTTTGGCCCTGTCAGCTTGTTTTTATCTAGGAGTAACTTAAGTCCAGTCATGTTGATTGGTCGCTGCAATTAGGAGAGAGAAGAAGAAACACTCAGCATGATGCTCTTGCAAGTTTAGAGTGGTTTTTAGTTTGTCTAAACAGGATGGCTCCCACTGTTTCTCGAATCCCTCCTCAAACCATAAAGGAAGAATTAGTCAGGATCAATCCCACCGTACAATACTTGCTTAACCGTTCAGCCAGGCCGGTGTCGGTACTTCGAGGGAGGTTTTCCAACGCTTTCGCGAAGTTCCTTAATTAAAGAACCTCTTTTCCCTGGGGGCGTAACCCCGCTAACACCTTTCTAGGCACCTACTAGGTTTATAGCATTGATCGTTAAGTGAGAAATTTCCCGAGGAGTAGCATATACTCACAGTAGGATCGGGATCCAAATATCATCGCGTGACGAAACTGAAGGAATCCTACCAGAATCACCACACTCCAAATGGTATGCAAATCTAGCAAGTTTCAGTACTTATGAAACTCCCGATGTGGATTTTTGCCCCATGCTCTTATGACCTTGACTTTGGCCAAAATATCATAAGTCACATGTCAAGTTCTGCCCGTCACTATCCAGGTTAATTTGGATCCATCCGTATCTACCCTTGACTTTGGCCAAAATGGCAGCACGACTGTCCCAAACCAACGCATCTATCTATGCTACACATGAACACCCAATAGCTACCAATCACTATGCCTTGACTTTGGCCAAAATACATAGCTTGAATACTATTGCCTATTCATGCGAAGCGACGGAGGGCTACGAATGGTTTTGGCGAAACCGTGAACGTAGTGAACTTGATTTAATCGATGGAACGAGATAGCTTTTAGAAGGAGTGGCTCAATCTCCGCATTTAAAAGTTAGTTTTGAAAAGAACCGAGTGGTTTTTCGAAAGTGTTCCATCGACTTAAACTTGGTTTATTATCTTGCATTAGTTCTTTTAATGCGTGATATTCTTGCATTAGTACTTTTAATGCGTCCCATCATTTAATCCTACCATTGCAGAAAACAACCAAAATATGACGTACGCTTATGCCATTCGCATTCGCCACGAGGCCCCGTCATTACCCGTTAGGTTACTTAACTAACGACAGAGCGGGGGCTGGGCTAGCGCGTCTGTAAAACATAAGCAACGCCTAAATAGAAAGCAATGATAGACATTTCAGATCACAGATAAATACATTGGATATACTAGCAATCTGTAATTTGTACGAGCCTGTAACAAAAAACAGATAACACGGTCGCGGTGAATAGCCAAATCCCCACCCAAGACCCCTACGGGTGCGGCAAACTACCCGCCAAGTCCTCGGTAGTTTGTGCACCCCTCCATGGGTCTATCCTAGGAGCAAAAACAGTAAAAAGAATTATACAATGACGGCTACAACCCCGACCCGGTTGTGCGGCCAAACAAATAATATAATTACATCAATTTACATTTACAATGAATTGCAAGAAAAGAAAACTCTCGTCTCACAACCCCCGGCTATTCACCCGCGACAATCCAACATATTTATATACACATTCCAGCACATTACAGATCTTGTATAACCCCGACTAATCGTCTTATAGCGATTAGCCGACGTTCAATACAAGCAAACATCACAGATATAACCATCATAGTCAAAGTGTAGTGAAGTTCGGAAAAAAATACGGAATTATAGGACCCCAAAAGGAAATTTCTTTTCTGCAAAATCTGGGCACATATAATATATTTTAAAAATCCTAAAACCAACACAGACACACACTGCACGAAAAACGATGCAGAGAACACGACAAAACGCGGCGGTTCCGCGGCAAATACATAGTTTATGCGGCGGATGGGCGGCGGTTTGGACGAGTTACTGTATCGTTTTTCTTGGGTGTTCACACAAAAGCCTGAGCCGAATTTACATGTATAAATTTTTTCATTTTGAGCCAAAAAATTTTCAACAGAAACTCAGGTTTTGTGATTTCTCCGGTTTTGTGATTTTTTTTGTTTCCGAACTTCGTTACACTTCACTACCAAGCTAGTTTAAGTTTAGTTAGGCTCTGATACCACTGTAAGTCCATATTGCGACCCCCGGTTCTTACGGGGAGGCGGAAACGGTATAAAAATCAAATTTTTAGTGCAAGAGGCAACATGGACTAAACAAGGTCGGGATCGTGTCTAAACTAAACTAGCAATTACGCTAAAAGGAGTTAGCTACTCGGATGAGGGTTATACCTAAACTTGAACTCCTTCTTCTTGAAATCTTGTAGAGGTTGATGGTTCTCTTTTGTCGCCTTCTTCCGTCGAAGATGGATCCACCTCGAGGGTTCAACCTTGGGCTCTTTCTCGGACTTGGAGTGAACTAGAATCTCCGGCTTGCTAATCCTTTGATCCTAGGGTGAGTAGAGAGTGACTAGGGTTTGCTTTTGTTTTTAAAGAGAAGGATTCTCAACTCATGAGAAGGTTTCTCTTTACTAGAGGAAGAAGAAGATGAAGAGAGGAGAGAGAGTGAGAATGATAGAATGAGCTATTATTTTCTCTTCTTGCAACCATAATGCAAAAGAATAATATTATCTAAATGATAATAATTGAAAATGAGAATAGTTGATGGTAGTGTTTGGAATGACCACAACCATGCTTCATTTAATAAAAAGTAAGCATGAATCAAGGAAGACTTTCAAGGCATGAAAGTGGTCAATGGTCAACAAGTCAACCAAGGTCAACAAGTCAACAAAGAACAACCATAACATAATTCTCATTTAATTATTATTATTAATAGATAATAAATAAATCCATTAGGGTTTGGAAAAAGAAGACTGTCAACTGTGCATACGCACCCGTTCCGAAACCCTAATGAAAAACCTCATCCTCCGCCTCAAGCAACTGTGCATACACACCTGCATTCTCGTTCCGAGGAACAAGAATACCAAGATATAAAAGCAACTCCAAATATATATACCAGTATCTGGCTCAAACCAGAGCCTGCCAGTATAATCCGTCCGGACTCCAAACGTGCACAAGTGCGCGGATGAGAACGAACCCTGTCGCAAAACCATGCGACCTCTACTCTGTTTTGCCCAGAGGCGAATACCCTCTGTGTGGGACTCTAAAGACTCGACACTACGCTGGCAGTGGGTTTAACCACAGACCGCAAGCGGCACTAGCCGTGCGTAACGGTCCCCAGGTAGATGCCGACAAGAAGGCTGACGAGGTGAAACCCCATCTGAACTCCTACTGAGTCTGAATGTGACAGTCTCCGTACAGTCCGGTCTGTTCGTCTGATACATCGCATGGCGGGCCTAGGGGGTGGTAAACGTCAGTCCCCCAATAGCGGTACAAGTCGTGCCGGAGCGAAGCCCAAAACACCCTGAGATAACACTGGAAACCTACCAGTATATCTCGTTTGCCCTGGCCAGGGACTACTCGTGTAATGGCTCTCCTAGACACAGCGCGATGTCAACCCCCAATACCGGGAGAGACGAATCCTGTCTAACCGTCACTGCCTCCAAGTGCTTCGGGACTGCACCCAACCACCACCCGTTTGCACGACTCCTTTGAGCCGTGGTAGGGTAGTGATCAAAGTGCAGTGGGAACACACTTGAGGCGAAGTGCCAGTGTCAAGTCAGCGGACTAAGCTGTACTCATGTCACCTGGGAACTGATAACTGACGATAGGTATAATACCAACCTGTCAGTTCCCGACGAGTCCTGTCCAGTGTACTCGTAACCCAACGAGCACCCGTATACTATCTCCAGTACGACGTACTGATGGCTGTGGGACAGACCATCTCCCACACTGGGATGAGAAGCGCATACGCTAGTCTACTCCGGAGTATCGATGCCCTGTCTCGATAGTCCTGCGACTAGGGACCTGTATAAGGATGTGCTTATAGATTACCCAGCCCCCACTAATGTGACTGCCATCACAACGCTGGTAATCAAGCAAAGATCCTAAGGGCTCCACTAATGCGTATAAGTGATATACTGAAATAAACACAAGTACACATTGAAGTAGAAACAAACCAAGTAGCATACTACTATTTTGAGCAAGATTGTATATACAAGGTGAATATCCCAAGCATCCATTAAGTAATATACAAACTAGTATGATACAGTAATGGCCTCTAGGGCATATACACTAACATCAAGGAGACGAGCGAAGCCAAATCGACGATCGAGTTCTTCCTCTTGTAGTTCTTGAGCGATTGTAACGAAATTGTTGATATAAATAAAAGGTGAAATTCTTTAATCTTGCTTTCTTTAAATTCTTGCATCATGATTCGATCTCAATTTATGATTGTGGTTCTTGTTGTGATGTTTGAGTAAAACTCCGCTCGTAAAGGAGTCGAGATGATCAATAGAATGATGATGTAACAAATCTTAAAACGATTCTTAAATGCTACGAGTGTTGTAAAACCTAGCAAATTAAAGAATCGACGACCTAGTTTCATTGCGATGCTTTCTTGATTGTGATCGCTCGAAATTAGGGATCCACGATCGATTCTTGAATTTACTAGAGGCTAGAATATGAATGATATTGACGAAGGAACAAGGGAGAAATGATGAGACCCTAGTTTCACTAGAAATCCCTAATTCTCGTCGATCATCATCGATCTAGTATCAATTCATCGATGGATAAGAATACGTCATCGCTAGATTACATCACATCTATAGATCCGATCGATTCCTACGAGCCTCATTTCGATTCTTGATATTTGGTTTGGAAATCATCACATCTCAATTCTTGATTTTAAAGTTTTCTTAGATCTAGATTTTTCTAATTCTTGAAATTCAATTTTCAAATCATGAATTGTTTCTTTCTCTTTTCTTTTTTGACTCATCTAAATCGAAACACGAACGATCACACTTTCCCTGTGGACGATCCGCACTTACTAACGCGCTACATTCGACACCGTTATTGATTGCAGTCAAAATATTTTTGGTTGTGATTTCTTTACAATTTTCATACTACACAATCCGAAATCGTATTCAATCAAATGGCGCCGTTGCCGGGGATCATTTGATATACACACACAATCGGAAAATATCAATACAATCAATGGCCAAAGCGCTCACACCCAGCCGTCAAAGTCTTCGAAGAAAAAGAAGAAGACCAAAAAGCCCGTGAAGCCTGGTGACAAGCGCACGAACCTGGAAAAACAGATTGACGCGTTGGAAGAATATAATCAAAAAGCGCGGATTCCAGTCACACTCTAAGAATTTCTCAGCCACGTCCTTAAGGACGGAGATGATGATAATGGAGAAGACTCGTCGGATGAATCTGAAGGTTATGTAGCAAGCTGCCATGTGATTTCTCACTCATCGATAAACGATGAAGAAGCTCCTTGCATAAAGAAACTGAGGGCAAATCCTGAACCGGAACTTTTAAGGCCATCAGACGAAATGATTGATGCATTCCTGAACGAAGCTCTTTCAAAAAGCAAAGCTGATCGGGAGCGCGAGATGGTCATATTTGAAAAAGCCAAACGCCGAAGACTGGACGAAAGAGTTGAAACAATCCCGCCAGATCAAAGTACATCCGTCGCAAATAAAAACAGGTTTAAGACGAGGAAAAGGTTCGCTAAAGCCATATCGATGGGAATGAAGCTGCCACCCTTCGAAGGAAACATTCTTGGTGAAGCAGAAACACATCCTAGCTACTGCTTATATCATCGAAAGATTGCGCACCCCACCGAGGAGTGCAATGCTTTTTAAAAATGGTGGCAGGGATATGTTGCTCACCGGCAACATTTCAAGCGGATGAAACGCAAAGCTCCTCGGGAGCGAAGAAATACGACCGAGGAGCACAAAAGAACTGCTGGCAACTGCCACATGGTTAACTATGGGGGATCGCAAGTTCTCACCTTTGGGAGCGATCCTGATGAAGAAATAGCTCTTGGCCCTCTCTTCAAAGAATCCACCTCGGAAAAAGAGGAAGAACCGAAAAACTGCGAGAACATTCAGCTACGTAATCGCACGCTGCCCGAAAAGAATCTTGGGCCCTCGAACATTGGGTCAAATCGAAAAGTTAAGGGAAAAGAAAAAGTCCCTGAGGATATCATCCTTGATGACCAAGCCATCGAAAAGCTGACAGCCAAGGACCCGTCAAAGAAAAGTAAGGAGGACTACAACGTTCTGGCACACTTGAGAAAGCTACCTTCGCAGTTAAGCATTCTCGACGCCCTTCTGTTATCCAAAGAAGCAAGAGATTATTTGATCAAGGCATTACAAGAGACCGAGCAATTCCAAGCTTTCCTCGCCGAAGAAAAGATGAAGGACGAGCTGGAAGAAGTACACATGACCGATATCATATTCAGCGATGAAGATCTCCTCCTTGGGACATGCAAGCACAACCGTCCCCTATATGTCTCCGGATACTGTCATGACATCAAAATAGGTAAAATCCTGGTCGACAATGGGTCCCCCGTCAATCTCCTTAATGTAAGGGTATTGAAAGAAATATGCATGAGCGTTCAACACCTCGCTCGAGATAAGTTCACTATCTCTGGGTTTGACTCCCAGTCATCACGGACGCTTAGATCCGTGAAACTGACGTTACGCTTTGGGCTGCTCGTCACTGATATCAAGTTCCATGTCATTGACTCCAAGACATGCTATAACGCTTTGCTCGGCTGGCCTTGGTTACACGAATACAACATTATCCCTTCTACACAACATCAGTGTATGAAGTATTTCAAGGATGGTCTCGAGCATACCGTAACAGGAGAGCTGAACCCATTCTCCGTGAACGAAGTCCGAAAGTACGAAGACGTAAAATACTTCCTGCCAGATTTCGAAGACACACAAAGATGTCGCAAATCGGAGGACAAGAACAAAGCTATCACCACCATTCCGGTCTTCGGGAGTGATACCGAGGAGGAAGAAGAGATAGTTTACTCCGGTCCGCCCCAGTATAACAAGCCGGAACCATCCACTCCTATGTTGATCTTCAGCAGCGACTCGTAAGATGAGGTCAATGCCGTATTCTCTGCTCGGCCATCAATACAAATCTTCGCCGATGAAGATCAAAGTTTGCAAGTTGCCATGATTCCGCCAAAGCATCGTAAAGAGCTAGATGCGCTTGATACCTACAGTATGGAAGAACTGCAGACATTCTACATCCCTCCCACGCGAAAAGGTGAAAAGGCAATCCTATTCTACCGATCCGGGGAAACCCAAGCGGAGAAAGAAATCTGGCACGGCGTGGATTCTACACTTGACAGGCTCCAGCCCATCCGTTTGCCCAGATATTACACAGACGGATTGAAGAGACTCTTGAGACGCCAAGGTGTACCCCTTAAGCAAACTGTGCGACAAGCACGGTTCTATAACAGGATCTGGAACATTCCCGGCACTCAACGAATGTTGCCCAAAGGGAGAATGGAAATGACCGGGCTTGGGTATGTTCAATCCAAGAAACGGGAGCTATTCCACGACTGCTACGTCATACATGACTTTGATGAAGAAGGAAATGCTCTGTGGGAAGATGCTAACCCTGAACTAGAACGAGCTCCCGCCGTAAAAATGCTAAGCCCATCGTTCGAAGAACAAATGGACAAGCTTATAAGGGAAGCGGGTCAAAAGGTTCGAGACGACCATAATCGCGAAACGGCCATCTACGAGAAAGCCAGGACGCAACGCCTCCTTCAGCAGGCTGTGAAAAATGAAAATGCTCCTCCTTGTCAACCCGTTGTACAAAAGGCCCGACGCAGAGGTAAAAATAAACCAAAGAACGGGAAAAGCGTTTGACAGCGACAAAGCGGGACAAAGAAGCCCCGCGATCGAGAATCGAGCAACCAAGATTCGTCTCTTATGAAAAAGATGGGTCGAGCATATTTTTTCCCCAGGACAAAACATAGAAGATATTCGATCTTGTTATAAAACATCAGATGATGACACTCCCGGAGTCCAAGCACCCCGAGCAAGCAGGCGAAGTCTCTCACTCGAACTATTGCTCCTATCATAGGGCAATAGGATATCCTCTCGAAAACTGCTTCATATTTAAAGACTGGGTAGAAGACCAGTATCAGTAAGGCATGTTCGCTCTATCCAGCAGCTGGAGGATAACCCCGCAGCAGAAGCATGAACCCAAAGCCGCGAGAGCAGAACCAGATCAACATCGGTCTTGGAAGCGATCTCGTACTTTTCATATGATAATGTTGTCAGAAGAAGAGTCCAAGAATATGGATGAACTCCCCTGGTGCTTCGAAAACGATGATGACGAGGTAATCTCAGAATTTCCACCGGCACCAAAAGAGCTGGAAGATAGAATACATACTACTGCAGATAACCTCAAGAAAATTGATTTAGGGACAACAAGTGACACGCGGCAGACGTTCGTCAGTGAGCTGTTGTCTGAAGAAAGGGTGGCTATGCTAAAGGACGTGCTCATGCAACATACAGATTGCTTCCCATAGAACTATTCCGAGATGCTAGGATTAGATCCAGAGATTGCTGTGCACAAATTGGCGATATCCCCGGACATCAAGCTGATCAAACAGGCACCGAGAAGAATGCGGCTCGAGCTTGAGATGAGCGTCAACGCCGAGGTCAAAAAGCTAATCGACTCCGGCTTCATCCAAGAGGTTCAATATCCTGATTGGATCGCCAACATCGTCCCGGTGATGAAGAAGAATGGGACGGTACGCATATGTGTGGACTTTCAGGATCTCAATAAAGCCTGCCCGAAGGACGACTTCCCAGTACCGGTCACCGAGCTGATGACAGACAATACGTCCACTCATGAAGTTTTTTCCTCCATGGACGGCTCGTCAGGATACAATCAGATAAAGATGCATCCCGAGGACCAGAAGCATACCGCCTTCCGGACTCCTTTGGGCATATTCTGCTACAAGGTGATACCCTTTGGTCTAAAGAACGCCGGTCCCACCTATCAGAGTGCCATGACGAAGATTTTCGATGACCTCATACATGAAATCGTCGAATTCTATATCGACGACCTTGTGGTGAAAAGCAAATCATACGAGGAACATTTAGAGTATCTGAAGATCGTATTTCAACGCCTTCGGCAATACAACTTGAAGATGAACCCTTTCAAATGCGTGTTCGGAGTCTCCTCAGGCAAATTCCTAGGATTCATCGTCCGACACCGAGGCATCGAGATAGATCCGTCAAAGATCAAGACGATTATGGAAATGCCTCCGCCAAGGACTCTCAGGCAATTGCGGTCTCTCCAAGGGAAGCTCGCGTATATCCGGCTATTTATAGCCAATCTCTCAGGCAAGTGCCGTCCTTACAATCACCTGATGAAGAAGGGAACCCCTTTCGTCTGGGATCGCAAATGCCAAAGCGCACAGGACGAAATCAAGCAATACCTGCAGAATCCGCCAGTACTGGCCGGTCCCGTTAAAGGAAAACCTCTCGTCCTGTACACAACAGCCCTTGAAGGTTCTTTATGTAGGGTTCCTAGGCAGTCATACAAGGGTCTATAAGGCATCAACCATGCCCGATTCAAAATTTAGACGTTCCGAAAAACCCAAAGCCGGGATCTTTGCTAGGTTATTAGGGTTTAACATACAAGTAAACATCTTTACAACTAAGAGTGAGCGATTACAACCTTTGTAGTCCGCTCTTTCACTTCATAAGCTCCGAGTAGAAGTTCCTTCGCCGCGATCCATGATCTCCCGGACTCAAGAGAGGCTCCACAACCCGAATGATCCATGCTAGCTTATAGTCTTCCTTTTCTCCGATGATCTACCTTGAAGTTTCTTTAAAACAAGCTCTTTCTCACTAATGAGGTGAACACCCTATTCTAATTGGCTAGATTAGATGAGGATGATGAAGTAGGATTTATGCTCTCTTTTATTATCAAATTCTCACACTAATTCATCACAAATCTCAAAGCTAGAAAGCTTTCCAAGGAGGAAGAAGAAGATGAATGAATAATCCTTTTGTGATGAATAATGAAAAAGATTATATGATTACAAATGCAACCATGGTCAAAGATGACAAGGCAAACCATTGTAGAGAGTTAACTAGGGTTAAGGGTGTGGTTTGGGTTTACAAATATCTCACAAAAATATCAACCATAATATCTTTGTAAGAAACAAAAGAAAACCTTCTAGAAGGTTCATGAATGAACTAACTCAAATCAAACCCTAACCATATTTAATCTCCACTAATCATGTTGCATTAGTGATTATAATATGTTACAATATTATATATCACATATATAATATGTTTTGTAACAAAAGAAAATAATACAATTAACATATATCGCATATATATCAATGTATTATCCGGTGAGAAAATGAAATAATAAAGCGAGCCAATATTAAATAATGTAATGTAATATATCACATATATAATTATACATCAAATTATCGAATCAACACTTGATCTGACAATCCGGCTATATCGAATATAACCGACTAATATATCATGTACCGATTCATCGAATCAACACTTGATCCGATGATCCGGCTGATATAAAATATCGTCGGCCGATATCATATATTGCGAGAATAGAATACGGTATCTCATATCGTATTATTCTCAATCCCGCACACATCACATATGTGCTCCTACTCTGTTTTGCCTGAGTCAAGAAAGCTATGTGTAGGACTCTAAAGAATCGTCAATACGCCGGTAGCAGGTGATGATCATATCAAACACCCGCAAGCTGCAAGCGGTCAGCTAAACGCAACAGCCACCCAGCTATTGAGCGATCAGAAGATCAACAAGCAAGCCTATACATTCTCCTGTGAATCCAATCAGTAACACTCCTGTACAGTTCGGTCTCTTCGTCTGATATGTTGCATATCTAGTCTAGGGGTCAGACCCCAGTAACCGATAAGTCGTGTCGATGTGAGGCTCATAACAAGTCAAGAACCTACTGATAACACTTACCGGTAGTACTCAATATTCGCTCTGGCCAGGGACTTCCAGTTATGGCCAATCGAACACAGCACAACATCAACTCCCTATACCGGGAGAGACGAATCCCCTCCTATCACTCATTGCCTCCATATGATTCGGGACTGTACCCAAAAGCCACCGTTTTGCATGCCCTCTTGGACGTGGTAAGGTGGAAATCAAAGCACAGTGGGAATCACATAAGACTCTATGACGATCTCGGGTCTACAGACTACCCTGTACCAGTGTCACCGGAGAACTGCCATCTGACGTGAGGTTTAATACCATCTGGGAGTTCTCGGCGAGTCCGTCCAGTGTACCCAGTCTCCACTGAGCACCCGTACACCATCCTTGATGTCAAACACCGATGGATATGAGATCATCCATCGCCCATCATATGGGTCAAGATGCGTATACGCTAGTCTACTCTGGTGCATCGATGCCCTGTCTCGATACACCCTCGACTAGGAACAGTTATAGGATGTACTCGTCGACTACCCTGTCCCCACTAGTATGATCTCATCATAGTCCCAGTAGTCGAGTACATATCCTAAGGGCTTTATCAACATGTGAGAACAAGACAGTAAACTAATACAAGTTAACATGTTAAGATAAAGTGAAACCAAATAGCATACTATCATGACGAGCAAGAAAGTTCTCTCTATATATATCCAAGCATCCACTATAATATACATCATATGTACAACAATGGCCTCTAGGGCATATATATAACTAATAATCTCCCACTTGCACTAAGTCCAGCTGTTGTAGTATCTCATACCCAGCATCCCGAAGAGTCTCTCAAACTGTGTCTGGGGAATGGCCTTCGTGAGTGGATCCGCAGTGTTGTCCTTCATATCAACTCTCCTGACCTCAATCTCCCTGCGATCAACTATCTCCCGGATCAGGTGATACTGCCCCAGAATATGTATGGACTTCTGATGGGACCTGGGTTCCTTGGCCAAAGCCATAGCTCCATTGTTATTGCAATACAAAGGTATTGGATGCTCAATGGACGAAACCACAACAAGTTCAGTAATGAACTTCTTTATCCAGACAGCCTCTTTGGCAGCATCGTTGGCAGCGATGTATTCAGCCTCCATCGTCTAGTCTGTAACGGTATCCTGTTTGGAACTCTTCCAACACACCGCCCCTCCATTGAGGGTAAAGACAAATCCCGAGTGCGACTTAGAGTCGTCCTTATCACTTTGGAAGCTCGAATCGGTAAACGACTCCACCTGGAGTTCTCCGTTACCATACACCGAGAACATCTCTTTAGTCCTTCTTGAGTACTTGAGAATGTTCTTCACAGCTATCCAGTGACTCTCTCCAGGATCTGCTTGATACCTACTCACTATACTTAGTGAGTATGCTACATCGGATCTGGTACATAGCATCGCATACATGATAGAGCTACTGCCAAAGTATAGGGTATCCCTTGCATGCGAGCTCTCTCCAAATCAGTCTTGGGAGACATCTTTTTGGAGAGAGTGAGTCCAGAGATCGTGGATAGGTTCCCACGCTTGGATTCTTCCATACTAAACCTCTTTAGTATGGTGTCAATGTACCTGGATTGGGACAATCCCAGTATCCGTTTAGATCTATCTCTATAGATCATGATTCCCAATTTGCAGGAGGCATCACCTAGATCTTTCATTGAGAATCTTTGTAATAAGAAGAGCTTGACTGATTGCAGCATAGAAACATCATTTCCTATCAAGAGTATGTCATCGACGTACAATACGAGGAAGACTACCTTACTCTTTGTAACCTTCTTATAAATACAAGGTTCAGTTTTTTATGAAGTCAAACTCTTTGACTACAACATCAAAGCAGATGTTCCAACTCCGCGATGCTTGCTTTAACCCATCGATGGATTTAAGCAGTTTGCACACCTTTCCGCTGCTCCCACTATCTACGAAGCCCTCTGGCTGAGTCATGTACACGCACTCTTCTAAATCACCATTTAGAAAGGCGATCTTAACATCCATTTGCCAGATTTCATAGTCACGGTATGCAGCAATGGCAAGTAAGATCTGGATGGACTTAAGCATAGCCACTAGAGAAAAGGTTTCGTCATAATCCACACCTGGTCGTTGACGAAAACCCTTTGCAACAAGTCTAGCTTTGAAAGTCTCAACTTTTCCATCTACACCAATTTTCTTTTTAAAGATCCACTTGCTCCCAATGGGTTTTACCCCTTCAGGAGCATTTTCCAAAGTCCATACTTTATTGGTGTACATGGATTCCATCTCAGATCGTATTGCATCCAGCCATTTCACAGAGTCACCACTCGTGATGGCCTGCTCGAAACTAGTCGGGTCATTATCTTCCATGATGCAATCCTCGCTCCCACCATCAATAAGAAAACCGCAGTATCTCTCAGGTGGATGAGAAACCCTACTAGATCGGCGGAGAGGCTGAGGTTCGTCGGGTACTACTGAATCCTCTGGTTCTATCAAATCATCTGTCGTAGTTTGTTCTGCTGGAACTTCTTCCAGTTCTATCTCAGAGCCACTAATCTCTTTTGCAAGAAATTCCTTTTCTAAAAAGGTGGCGTGCCGAGAAACAAACACCTTTTTTTCCTCGGTGTTGTAGAAGATATACCCTCGCGAATGTTTGGGATATCCAATAAACTTACACAGAATAGACCTTGCCCCGAGCTTGTCCGGATTTTGTGTTTTCACATATGCCGGACAACCCCATATCCTAACATAATTAAGATATGGTTTCTTTCCTTTCCATATCTCATATGGAGTGGTTGGCACAGATTTGGTGGGATCCATATTCAATAGGTCTACAGCTGTCTCTAGTGAATATCCTCAGAAGGAAATAGGTAACTCAGCTGTACTCATCATAGAGCGTACCATATCTAATAGGGTGCAATTCCTCCGCTCCGATACACCGTTGTGCTGTGGTGTATAAGGAGGAGTAAGATGAGAGAGAATCCCATTCTCTTTTAGATAATCTAGGAACTCATTGCTTAAGTATTCTCCTCCTCGATCAGATCGAAGGATCTTAATACTTTTGCCCGTTTGGTTCTCTACTTCGTGCTTATATTCTCTGAATTTCTCAAAAGCTTCAGACTTGTGTTTCATCAGGAATACATGTACGAATCTTGAGAGATCGTCAGTGAATGTAATGAAGTAAGAAGAACCGTTCCTGGCATGTGTAGACATGGGACCGCATACATCACTATGTACCAGTCCTAAGAGTTCCGTAACTCTTTTTCCGTGTCCACTAAACGGAGTTTTGGTCATTTATGAATGGCAAGTATTATAAGATGATAATTCGAACGGATTCAAATATCTATCTTTATGTAACTTAGCTAGTCGTGTCACATTGATATGACCAAGTCTACAATGCCACAAAAAGGATTCGTTCATTTCTGAACTCTTCCTCTTGTGTGTGTTTTGTATATTAAGGACTGTATTTTGATTGAGAATGAATATGCCATTATGTAACGAGCCTGATCCAATCAACTTTTGATCCAGGAATATGTTCATAACATTATCCTGTATTACAAAATTATATCCTTCTTTACTTAGTAAAGAAAGTGATATAATGTTGCACATCATATTCGGTATATAATAGCACTCGTTCAGAATCAATGTATTACAACTTGGTAATACAAGGTGATATTCGCCAACTGCTTTGGCTGCAATACTTGCACCATTCCCTACTTGTATGGAATGATCACCCTTTTCCCAGTTCTCTACCTTTACGTAGCCCACATAACAATTTACATATATGGGATCCCGATCCGGTATCTAATACCCAGGACGTAGGGTGAACTGAGAAACAGTTCTCAATAACTAACACACCCGAAGAAGACGCATCAGCATGCTTGCTCTTCGATTGGGCGGCATGAGAATCCAGATATTCTCCTCTTTCCTGCTCAGTCTTATAACTCTTATAAGAAAGAATGGGACCAATGATCCCCTGCTCAGTATAATAAGCGGGTTCAGTCAATACATCCATATTATTATCTTGATTAAGTCCTGACATGGTCGCTACCTGGAGAGAGAGAGAAGGAAACACTTTAGCGTATGCTCTTGCAAAATTAGATTGGTTATTATCATATCTAATCAGGATGTCTCCCACTGTTTTTTTTAGTTGTATGTATGCCCTAGAGGCCAGTATTGTACAGATGATGTATATTATATTGGATGTTTGGACATATATAGAGAGGACTTTCTTGCTCGATATGATAATATGCTATCTGGTTGCTCTTTACTTAACATGTATACTTGTCTCTTTATACTGTCTTATCATTACATGTTGGTAAAGCCCTTAGGATGTGTACTTGACTACCTGGATTATGATGTGGATCATACTAGTGGGGACATGGTAGTCCATAAGTACATCCTTCAAGGTCCCTAGTTGTGGGTGTATCGAGACGGGGCATCGATATACCAGAGTAGACTAGCGTATACGCTTCTCGACCCATGAGATGGGCGATGGATGATCCCATATCCATTGGTGTTTGACATCAGAGATGGTATACGGGTGCTCAGTGGAGACTGGGTACACTGGACGGACTCGCCGAGAACTCCCAGATGGTATTATACCTCACGTCAGATGGCAGTTCTCTGGTGACACTTGTGCAGGTTAGTCTGTAGACCCGAGATCGTCATAGAGTCTTGTGTGATTCCCACTGTGCTTTGATTTCCACCTTACCACGTCCATGAGGGCGTGCAAAACGGTGGTTTTTGGGTACAGTCCCGAGTCACATGGAGGCAATGAGCGATAGGAGGGGTTTCGTCTCTCCCGGTATTGGGGGTTGATGTTGCGCTGTACTCGATTGGCCGTAACAGGGAAGTCCCTAGCCAGGGCTGATTTAGAGATTTGCTGGTAAGTGTTATCTGTAGTTTCTCGACCCGTTATGAGCCTCACATCGGCACGACTTATCGGTTATTGGGGTCTGACGTTTACCACCCCTAGACTTGATATGCGACATATCAGACGAGGAGACCAGACTGTACGGGAAGTATTACCGGCAGCCTTTTACAGGAGTTGGAGCGGGCTTGCTTGCTGATCTTCTGATCGCTCAATACCCGGATAGCCGTTACGTCCAGCTAGTACCGCTGACGGCTTGTGGGTGCTTGATATGATCATCACCTACTGCCAGCGTATTGACGAGTCTTTAGAGTCCTACATAGAGGTTTTACTGGCTCAGGCAAAACGAAATAGGAGCGCATATATGATATGTGCGGGACCGAGAATAATGCGTGTATGTGATACCGTATTATATTCTCGCGACTTTTTGTATCGGTCGGTTATATATGTTATGACCGGGTTATCGAATCAAGTGTTGATTCGATAAGTCGATATGATGAATGTTAGTCGGTTATATGAGATATGACCGGATTATTAAGTCAAGTGTTGATTTAATAATTAAGTGTATAATTGTATATTAGATATACCAATTTACATTTACTAACACATGTTCACTTAGGGTTTTTTCTCACTTGTACACATTTTTACTATATATATGATATATATAAAAATGTGTTGTATTTTTGTATCATGGTTGATGATACACTACACATGGGTGTGTGAGACTTACACTATGATAATTTTTATTTTGGGTTTTTAATATCTAAAGTAATTACAAAATCAAGAGGAGGATTAGAAAATGCATGAAGCTTGTGGATGCATTGACTAATTCAACTTGGTTTTGTTTTTACTATGGATATTTCTTAACCCAACCATAAAGATAAGCCTAGGGTTAAGTCTCTACAAGGATTAGTATATGATACTCTCTCACCATGGTTAGTATACTTACTTAATCATTATCCTCATATCTTTTCTTTTGTTCATCATCTTCTTCTTCATTGAGCAAGAGAAAAGCAAGCTTGGGTTTGATCCAAAGTGAGAATCCTTGTGAGAAACAAAATTCTAAAGAGAACCCACTTCCTATTTCTCCATCCTCTACTAGATTAGCACTTTAGTATAGGGTGTTTACTTCACTAATTCTGTAGTTAGTGAAGTAGGAGCTTGAGTCGGAATTCCCTCGACGTAGATCATCTTCGGCCTCGGAGACTTCAAGCAAGGTCGCATCCTTCGTGTCGTGAAGCCATGCAAAAGCCCGGGAGAACCTTGGTCGCAACGAAGGGACTTCAACAAGGAGCAAATGAAGTGGAGGACCGATCTACAAAGGTTGTATATCGCGTTCCCTTGTAAAGTTGTTTACTTGCCATTAGTTTCGCCTAAACTCTAGTTAACGATCTTGCTTAGGGTTGTGCGGCACATAAAAATTTAATTTTGGTACGGTCGATACCTTGTAGAGCCTTGTTAGTGTGCCTAGTAACCCTACAGTGGTATCAGAGCCTAACTAGAGCATTAGACGATGCGTTAACGAAGTTAAAACTCCGAACGAACCCGAATACGACAAAACGACCCCCTTTCTGGACAATTTTTAAAATCTGGGATTTTTGTGAATTAAAAATATCTAAAAAAATCAACAGGGTTTTGTAAGAATTATTGTGCAAAACGAGGAGATGAATCATACAGTTGACCGCGGTTCCGCGGCAAATCCCTACTTGTGCCGCGGAACCGCGGCAGTATGGTGACCGTTGGATCCTATGTTTGCACAGTAATTCTATATTCTGTGATTGTTATTTTCTGGGTATTTTTAATTTGACTCAAGTGTTGAGTATTCAGGGGTTCATTTTGTAATCGTCGATTCGATCGGAGAATTTAATTTTGTTTTGTTATTCCGGATAATTTAGAAAGTATTAAAATGTTCGAACGAATATCATTAACTCAATTTTTCCCCGCACGAAAAGCATTCAAGTGTTGAATTTTTCTCGGGTTTAAATATTTCGGAAAAACGTGCATGTGATGCGATGGACCCTCTAGAAGACAAAAAACCTTAACTCGATTATGTGACCGTCTTGAACTGCCCTTTGAACCTTAGGGTTTGGGGCAGTACGGCATGCCACATGTGAGGCGTTGGCTTGACCCTTCTACGGCTGGACCGTTGCTACTGTGACGTATTCTGGAATTTTTGAACTCCGCTCAAGTGTTGAGCTATTTAGGAAATCTCGGGTATTTTATTATTCGATCGGAAAGTTTAATACTGTCTATTTATCTGGAATGTGATACAATATGTGGAATTCATACAAGTTAGGCATGAAATGCGAAATATGTGATATTTCGGATTTACGATGTCTAAAGAGATTGTGGATTCCAAATGTTGTAGTTTTACACTTTCTTTTCTGCGACCGTAAGTGTAATATGTGATATCGCCGATTTCGTTGCTATATGTCAACGACAATTGAGATGCGCATATTTACTTACGTTGATGACATGTGATGTTCTGTGTTACTGGATATGTTATATTGGATCGTCGCGTTCTGAATAGCCGGGTTTTTTTATGTGAGATGAGAGTTTTTATTTTCATTCATGTAAAATAAAATGTATGTAATATTCTTTTATTGGGGCACTTCCGGGATGAGGTTGTTGTCACCTTTTGTATATTATTTACTTTTCCGCACTAGGATAGACCCAAGGAGGAGAGCACAAGTAACCGGGTTCTGGAGTCCAGTGGGAGACCAACTCGAGGAGTCGAGTCCGGGTCTCCTAACTCTAGAATTGGTAGGGTTGCTTGCCGGGGTCTAGGGGTGTAGGTTTGGCTATTCGTTGCGACCGTGGAATCCGTGTTTTATAGAGGCTCAAAATAAAACACGGACATCCTAGTATATCCAATATTTCATATGTTTCTTCTGCTGCGATATCAGTGATGTGATCATTTGATGTTCTGTGATAAATACTGTATATAGTATATATGATATATTATATAAACGTTACTTATGTTTTATACCCGCGCTAGCCCTGCCCTGCTCTGCCGTTAGTTACCTAACCTAACGGTGCATGAGGGGACATCGAGGCGAATGCGGATGGCATAAGTGTACGTCGTATTTATCTGTGATGTTTAGGTGACTTAAATGATGGGACTTCATTAATGTGATTAATGAAAGAAAAGAAACCTAAAAGATGTTGTAAAATCAAATTTTAATAAAAAAGGGTAGCTACAGTTTTGCTTTGCATAGCGGTATATATGATATACCCTGCACCTTATTCGATGAGGAAAGAGCCGAAATCCCTTCACCGGGAGTGACCTCTTTAGCAAAACTGGTAGATGCTATAACACTCGGTTTGAATTTTGACTGCTTTTGGAGTTTTGCTTTGCATAATGATGTATATGATATATCCTGCACCTTATTCCATAAGGAAAGAGCCGAGATCCCTTCACCGGGAGTGACCTCTTTAGCAAAACTAATAAAAGCCTCAAAATCACTCCATTTCAAAATTCAAATGATTCTACGACGATATCAAGTTCATTAAGCAATAGGCTTTCAGAAAAACCTGTCGTAGCCCTCCGTCATTTCAGATAAGAACTGTTTAGTATTCGTGCTGCATTTGTTGGCCTTTGTCAAGGCGTAGTGTGCGGTAGCTAAATGGTGCTTATCTGCTTATGCATATGATGCAGATTGTTTTGGGGTAGTCGTACGACCTTGTTGGCCTTTGTCAAGGGTCGTGCGGGTGGGTTTGATTCAATCAAGAAATGACGGGTTGAACTTGACTAACATCCTATGATTTGTTGGCCTTTGTCAAGGTCATAGGGATTAGGGGAAAAATATTATCGGGAATTTCAAGTGTTGAGATTTGCAATGAGATTGCATACCTTCTATGAGATAGTTGGATCCCGATACCCACTGCGAGTAATTGTTACTCCCGGGAGAGTTTTACACAGGACAATTAGCCGATCAAGTAGGTATCTAGAAAGGTGTCAACGGGGTTTCGTCTCTCCCGGTATTGGGGGTTGATGTTGCGCTGTGCTCGATTGGCCGTAACAGGGAAGTCCCTGGCCAGGGCTGATTTAGAGATTTGCTGGTATGTGTTACCAGTAGTTTCTCGACCCGTTATGAGCCTCACATCGGCACGACTTATCGGTTATTGGGGTCTGACGTTTACCACCCCTATACTTGATGTGCGACATATCAGACGAGGAGACCAGACTGTACGGGAAGTATTACCGGCAGGCTTTTACAGGAGTTGGAGCGGGCTTGCTTGCTGATCTTCTGATCGCTCAATACCCGGGTAGTCGTTACGTCCAGCTAGTTCCGCTGACGGCTTGTGGGTGCGTGATATGATCATCACCTACTGCTGGCGTATTGACGAGTCTTTAGAGTCCTACATAGAGGTTTTACTGGTTCAGGCAAAACGAAATAGGAGCGCATATGTGATATGTGCGGGACCGAGAATAATGCGTGTATGTGATACCGTATTATATTCTCGCGACTTTTTGTATCGGTCGGTTATATATGTTATGACCGGGTTATCGAATCAAGTGTTGATTCGATAAGTCGATACGATGAATGTTAGTCGGTTATATGAGATATGACCGGATTATTAAGTCAAGTGTTGATTTAATAATTAAGTGTATAATTATATATTACATATACCAGTTTACATTTACTAACACATGTTCACTTAGGGTTTTTTCTCACTTGTACACATTTTTACTATATATATGATATATAAAAATGTGTTGTATTTTTTTATCATGGTTGATGATACACTACATATGGGTGTATGAGACTTACACTATGCTAATTTTTATTTTGGGGTTTTAATATCTAAAGTAATTACAAAATCAAGAGGAGGATTAGAAAATGCATGAAGCTTGTGGATGCATTGACTAATTCAACTTGGTTTTGTTTTTACTATGGATATTTCTTAACCCAACCATAAAGATAAGCCTAGGGTTAAGTCTCTACAAGGGTTAGTATATGATACTCTCTCACCATGGTTAGTATACTTACTTAATCATTATCCTCATATCTTTTCTTTTGTTCATCATTTTCTTCTTCATTGAGCAAGAGAAAAGCAAGCTAGGGTTTGATCCAAAGTGAGAATCCTTGTGAGAAACAAAATTCTAAAGAGAACCCACTTCCTATTTCTCCATCCTCTACTAGATTAGCACTTTAGTATAGGGTGTTTACTTCACTAATTCTCTAGTTAGTGAAGTAGGAGCTTGAGTCGGAATTCCCTCGACGTAGATCATCTTCGGCCTCGGAGACTTCAAGCAAGGTCGCATCCTTCGCGTCGTGAAGCTATGCAAAAGCCCAGGAGAACCTTGGTCGCAGTGAAGGGACTTCAACAAGGAGAAAATGAAGTGGAGGACCGATCTACAAAGGTTGTATATCGCGTTCCCTTTAGTGTAAAGTTGTTTACTTGCCATTAGTTTCGCCTAAACTCTAGTTAACGATCTTGCTTAGGGTTGTGCGGCACATAAAAATTTAATTTTGGCATGGTCGATACCTTGTAGAGCCTTGTTAGTGTGCCTAGTAACCCTACAGTTTTTATCAAATCTTTTTTCAAACCCTAAAAGGCAAGATTAGCCGGGATTAATCACACCCTACAATTTCGTCAATTTTTTAGCCAGATCAGTGTTGGTACTTGAGGGAGGTTCCCCGTGCTTTCGCACGGACCTAATTAAAATAAACCTCGTCTTCCCAGAGGCTTAACCCCGTTAACACCTTTCTAGACACCTACTTGATCGGCTAATTGTCCTGTGTAAAATTCTCCCAGGAGTAACTCTTACTCGCAGTGGGTATCGGGATCCAACTATCTCATAGTAGGTATGCAATCTCATTGCAAATTTCAACACTTGAAATTCCCGATAATACTTTTACCCCTAACGTCCTATGACCTTAACGCAGGCCAACAAACCACAGTCCGCTAGTCAAGTTCAACCCGTACGTTTCTTGATTGAATTAAACCTACCCGCACGACCCTTGACGCAAGCCAACAAAGTCGTACGACTACCCTAATCCAATCACGTCTCATGTTTGCAGATAAGTACTAGTTAGCTACCGCACACTACGTCTTGACGCAGGCCAACAAACGTAGCATGAATACTAAGTAATATCTATCTGAAATGACGGAGGGCTACGCAGGTTTTTCAGAAAAACCATGAGCGTAATGAACTTGATATCGTCGTAGAATCAAGTGATTTTGAAAAGGAGTGTTTTTTAGGCTTTTATAGTTTCGCTAAAGAGGTCACTCCCGGTGAAGAGATCTCGGCTCTTTCCCCATCGAATATGGTGCAGGGTATATCATATATACCACTGTGCAAAGCAAAAACTATATAAGCTTTTAAAAACTAAACCGAGAGTTTTCAGCATCTGCTAGTTTTGCTAAAGTGGTCACTCCCGGTGAAGGGATCTCGGCTCTTTCCTCATCGAATAAGGTGCAGGGTATATCATATATACCGCTGTGCAAAGCAAAACTGTAGCTACCCTTTTTATAAAGTTTTGATTCTACAACATCTTTTAGGTTTCTTTTTTTTATTAATCTCATTAATAAAAATCCCATCAATTAATGCTTCCTAAGCATCACAGAAGAAACGAAAGCTGTAATATTTATATATCAACATATATATATAGTATAAGCATTCGTCTGAGGCAGTAATATGATCTCATCACAGAACATTGCAGCAGAAGATAACATATGAAACATTGGATATACTAGGACGTCCGTGTTTTATATCGAGCCTGTATAAAACACGGATTCCACGGTCGCGATGAATAGCCAAACCCACATTCCAAGACCCCTACGAGAGCGGCAAGCAACACTGCCAATTTTAGGGTTAGGAGACCCGGTCTCGACTCCTCGAGATGGCCTCTCACTGGACCTTAGAACCCGGTTACTTATGCTCCCCTCCTTGGGTCTACCTAATGCGGAAAAGTAAATAATATACACTGGTGACATCAACCTCATCCCGGAAGTGCCCCAATAAAAGAATATTACATACAAATGAATTTTACATGAATGAAAATAAAAACCCTCATCTCATATAAAACCCCCGGCTATACAGAACACGACGATCCAATATAACATATCACAGTAACACATAATATCTCATATCATCAACGTAAGTAAGTATGCATACACCGATCGTCGTTGATGTATAACAACGAAAACCGTTAATACAACTACATACTACACTTACGGTCACAGAAAAGAAAGTGTAAAACTACAACATTTGGAATCCACAATCACTTTAGACATCGTAAATCCGAAATATCACATACTTCACATTTCATGCCTAACTATATGAATTCCACATATTATATCACATTCCAGATAAATAGACAATATTAAACTTTCCGATCGAACAATCAAATACCCAAGATTTCCTATATAGCTCAACACTTGAGCGGAGTTCAAAAATTCCCAGAATATGTCACAGTACCAACGGTTCAGCCGTAGAAGGGTCAAGCCAACGCCTCACATGTAGCACGCTGTAATGCCCCAAACCCTAAGGTTTAGAGGCGGTTCAGACGGTCACATAATCGAGTTAAGGTTTGTATTCTTCAAGAGGGTCCACCGTGTTACTTGCACGTTTTTTTCGAAAAATTTAAACTCAAGAAAAATTCAACACTTGAAAGTTTTTCGTGCCGGGAAAAAGTGAGTTAATGATATTCGTTCGAATATTTTAACAGTTTCTAAAATATCCGGAAAACAGAACGAAGTTAAATTTTCCGATCGAATCTACGAATTCAAAATAATCCCCAGAACACTCAACACTTGAGTGAGATTAAAAATACCCAGAATCATTTACAAGCACCTACGGATATTACTGTGTAAACACGTGTCCCCAATTCACTGTTCTGTCCGCGGAACCGCCGCGATAAGCATGTTCTTGCCGCGGTTCCGCGGCTCTTTGAGAGAGTTGGGGGCTCGTGTTTCATGGTTATCCTTAGAATTCCCTGCTGATTTTTTTGAGTATTTTTAATGTAGAAAAAATCACATTTTTACAAAATTTCCAGAGAGGGGGTCATTTTCGATGTTTCGGGGTTCGATCGGAGTTTTAACTTCGTATACACGTCGCCTAATACTGTAGCTTGGCTCTGATACCACTGTAGGGTTCCTAGGCAGTCATACAAGGGTCTATAAGGCATCAACCATGCCCGATTCAAAATTTAGACGTGCCGAACAACCCAAAGCCGGGATCTTTGCTAGGTTATTAGGGTTTAACATGCAAGTAAATATCTTTACAACTAAGAGTGAGGGATTACAACCTTTGTAGTCCGCTCCTTCGCTTCATAAGCTCCGAGTAGAAGCTACTTCGCAGGGATCCATGATCTCCCCGACTCAAGAGAGGCTCCACAATCCGAATGATCCATGCTAGCTTGTAGTCTTCTTTTTCTCCGATGATCTACCTTGAAGTTTTTTTAAAACAAGCTCTTTCTCACTAATGAGGTGAACACCCTATTCTAATTGGCTAGATTAGATGAGGATGATGAAGTAGGATTTATGCTCTCTTTTATTATCAAATTCTCACACTAATTCATCACAAATCTCAAAGCTAGAAAGCTTTGCAAGGAGGAAGAAGAAGAAGATGAATGAATAATCCTTTTGTGATGAATAATGAAAAAGATTATATGATTCCAATGCAACCATGGTCAAAAATGACAAGGAAAACCATTGCAGAGAGTTAACTAGGGTTAAGGGTGTGGTTTGGGTTTACAAATATTTCACAAAAATATCAACCATAATATCTTTGCAAGAAACAAAAGAAAACCTTCTAGAAGGTTCATGAATGAACTAACCCAATCAAACCCTAACTATATTTAATCTCCACTAATCATGTTGCATTAGTAATTATAATATGTTACAATATTATATATCACATATATAATATGTTTTGTAACAAAAGAAAATAATACAATTAACATATATCGCATATATATCAATGTATTATCCGGTGAGAAAATGAAATAATAAAGCGAGCCAATATTAGATAATGTAATGTAATATATCACATATATAATTATACATTAAATTATCGAATCAACACTTGATCCGATAATACGGCTATATCGAATATAACCGACTAATATATCATGTATCGATTCATCGAATCAACACTTGATCCGATGATCCGGCTGATATAAAATATCGCCGGCCGATATCATATATCGCGAGAATAGAATACGGTATTTCGTATCGTATTATTCTCGATCCCGCACACATCACATATGTGCTCCTACTCTGTTTTGCCTGAGTCAAGAAACCTCTGTGTAGGACTCTAAAGAATCGTCAATACGCCGGTAGCAGGTGATGATCATATCAAACACCCGCAAGCTGCAAGCGGTCAGCTAAACATAACAGCCACCCAGGTATTGAGCGATCAGAAGATCAACAAGCAAGCCTATACATTCTCCTGTGAATCCAATCAGTAACACTCTCGTACAGTCCGGTCTCTTCGTCTGATATGTTGCATATCTAGTCTAGGGGTCAGACCCCAGTAATCGATAAGTCGTGTCGATGTGAGGCTCATAACAGGTCGAGAACCTACTGATAACACTTACCAGTAGTACTCAATATCCGCCCAGGCCAGGGACTTCCAGTTATAGCCAATCGAACACAGCACAATATCAACTCCCTGTACCGGGAGAGACGAATCCCCTCCTGTCGCTCATTGCCTCCATGTGATTCGGGACTGTACCCAAAAGCCACCGTTTTGCACACACTCTTGGACGTGGTAAGGTAGAAATCAAAGCACAGTGGGAATCACACAAGACTCTATGACGATCTCGGGTCTACAGACTACCCTGTACCAGTGTCACCGGAGAACTGCCATCTGACGTGAGGTATAATACCATCTGGGAGTTCTCGGCAAGTCCGTCCAGTGTACCCAGTCTCCACTGAGCACCCGTACACCATCCTTGATGTCAAACACCGATGGATATGGGATCATCCATCGCCCATCATATTGGTCAAGATGCGTATACGCTAGTCTACTCTGGTGCATCGATGCCCTGTCTTGACACACCCTCGACTAGGAACAGTTATAGGATGTACTCATCGACTACCCTGTCCCCACTAGTATAATCTCATCATAGTCCCAGTAGTCGAGTACATATCCTAAGGTCTTTATCAACATGTGAGAACAAGACAGTAAACTAATACAAGTCAACATGTTAAGATAAAGTGAAATCAAATAGCATACTATCATGACGAGCAAGAAAGTCTTCTCTATATATATCCAAGCATCCACTATAATATACATCATATGTACAACAATGGCCGCTAGGGCATATATATAACTAACACTTTAGGCGCGTTGTGGGCACAAGAAAACGACCAAGTGAAGGAGAGAGCCCTTTATTATCTAAGTCGAGTTCTCCTGGGGACAGAAAGCAATTACTCTCCCATTGAAAAACACTGCCTGGCGTTGATCTTAGCAATAACAAAGCTCAGACACTATGCATTGGCACATGACGTCCATCTCATATCAAAGGTGGATTGTTTCCCCCAATCAGAGCAAAGCTCTGTTTGAATTTCAAAAATTCAAAAATTGAAGCAACGCTTCAGATTCCTTGCGCTGCGCGCAGCACGCCACGTGTCAAAATCTGACAAGCCAGCGCTGCGCCCAAGACAGCGCACCCAATTAGAGCAAGGCTTTATTTAAAATAAAAATGAAGGAAGCAAAGCTTCAGATGATCTGCGCTCTGCGCTGCGCGACACGTGTCAGCGCAGTTTCGCTGCGCTCTGCGCTGCGCGACACGTGTCAGCGCAGTTGCGCTGCGCTCTGCGCTGCGCGACACGTGTCAAGCACAGGTGCGCTTGCGTCAACTGTGCCAGCACTAAAACAGAATTAAAATTCCAGAAAGATCTTTCTAATCTTGTTAAAATAAGAAGATTATCTTCTGTAAAACAGAAGCTCTTGGATCAAAGATCCAACGGTGGGGAAAATCCCTAAATCTCTCAGAGAAAGATCTCTTTAAATGATTTAACAAATCAATTGGCACTATATAAAGGCCCCTAGACTCCAAGTCTAAAAGAGATTGACACATACAGAGAGAGAAATACAGAAATCCTCTGAAAACTTTGAGAAAGAACTCAAAAAAGAAAAAAGGTAAACCTTTGGAAAAGTAGAAGATCGTCTTCTTCGTTTAAAAAATTTAATTCTTAGAATAAAAAAATGGAGAAGAATTTCTTCTAAAAAGATCAAAGATCAAAGAACAAGATCAAGATCTTCAACATAAAAAAATAGAGAGGACCAGAAAAGATTAGATCTTTTGATCTATATAAAGGCATTGTCTTTTGATGAACCACTGGTTCTTGAGATTTGAGGTAGAACCTCTCTGGAAATACGAAAAATTTGTTCCCTTTGATCTAAAATTGATCAAGATATTAAACAGTGCCTTACACTTTTGAAATTTGCACTGTTGCGCTCCTTGGATGGCGTAAGCCACCAGAGAGCGCCACGTGTCGTCCCCAAAACAAACCGCGTCTTGTGCTTCTAAAACAGAGCACTGCTCTCTTAAATTGGCGCAAGTCATCAGAGCGCGCCACGTTTCAGCAGCACGCTAGCGCAGCGCATTGGCACAGCGCACTGCGCTAACAGACTTGCGCTCACCAGAGCGTGACACGTGTCACCCCCACATGAGTTTGCGCATTGCGCTCCTCAATTGGCGCAAAGCGCCTGACAAGCCACGTGGGGCACTGTCAGGACATTAAATGCAATGCATTATTAAAAGGGCAGAGCCCGATAAAAAGGTCTATCAGACCAAAATAAAAAAAATGCTATGCATTATTAAAGGGCAGAGCCCAAATAAAGGTCTAATAGGCCCAAACAAAAAATGCAATGCATTAATAAAAGGGCAGAGCCCAAACAAAGGTCTAACAGGCCAAATGCAAATAAAATGTTGAACATTTTCAACTGGACTTAACCCAATATTAGCCATAAGTCCTCAAATTAAACTGAACTGAGCACAACTGCTCTCTCAAATCAATTTACACCCGGTTCAAGGGTACATCTCTGAACTCCTCTGATATTTGTCGTTGGAATCCTTCAACGTCGTCAGAGAGGTGACGGGTCCCGACAACCACACACAATACAGACTGTGGGGTCCTTAAACTCATGGAATAATGCGTCCTTAAACCAATATTCGTCCCCAAAATGGGAATGATGGACCACCATGTCCCTAAACTTGCAATACGGACTGTAGGGTCCTTAAACTCATGGACTAATGCGTCCTTAAACCAGTATTCGTCCCCAAAATGGGAATGATGGACCACCATGTCCCTAAACTGGCAATACGGACTGTGGGGTCCTTAAACTCATGGACTAATGCGTCCTTAAACCAGTATTCGTCCCCAAAATGGGAATGTTGGACCACCATGTCCCTAAACTGGCAATACGGACTGTGGGGACCTTAAACTCATGGACTAATGCATCCTTAAACCAGTATTCGTCCCCAAAATGGGAATGTTAGACCACCATGTCCCTAAACTGGCAATACGGACTATGGGGTCCTTAAACTCATGGACTAATGCGTCCTTAAACCAGTATTCGTCCCTAAAATAGGAATGTTGGACCACCATGTCCCTAAACTGGTAATACGGACTGTGGGGTCCTTAAACTCATGGACTAATGCGTCCTTAAAACAACATTCGTCCCCAAAATGGGAATGTTAAAACAACATGTCCCTAAACTGGCAATACGGGCTGTGGGGTCCTTAAACTCATGGACTAATGCGTCCTTAAACCAATATTCATCCCCAAAATGGGAATGTTGGACCACCATGTCCCTAAACTGGCAATGGACCACTATGTCCCTAAACTGGAACAATAGAGCCCAAATGCTTTTGTCGGATCTAAACGATCCTGTTAAGCTAATCTTAGTCTCAAATTGGACTAACGTATCCTTAACAAACGTTTAAGTTGATCTTAACCTCAAATATGGCTAACGTATCCTTAAACCAAAACCTTCAAACAGACTCTAGTCCCAAATTGGACTAGAGATCTCCCAACTAACTTTGGTTCAAGAGTACATCTCTGAACTCCTATGATATCTATCGTTGTAATCCTTCAACGTCGTCAGAGAGGTGATGGGTCCCGACGGCCATACATTCAATGGACCACTATGTCCCTAAACTAGAACGATAGAGCCCAAATGCTCTTTTGTCGGATCTAAACGATCCCGTTAAGTTGGTCTTAGTCTCAAATTAGACTAACGTATCCTTAACAAACGTTTGAGTTGATCTTAGCCTTAAATATGGCTAACGTATCCTCAAACCAAAACCCCAAACCCAAATCTAAGAAAATACGGATTTGGTCTAATCCACGTACGGGCGACGACATAAATTAGTCTCCGTATACAATCCACGGGCAACCACAAACAAAACAAACACCCACGACACAAAGTGAACATCTTGAGAAGGAGAGAGTTGTTACCGCGATGCGGTAGCGTAATTAACTGCAGGGGCTTGCGCCTGCAGGGAAGAGCGTCCCCACAATCAAAAACCCATCAAGCAAGGGGGAATTTGACGAAGTCTGCTACATCTACCGCATCCGTCTAAACCTTCGATACACGGTGCCATAAATCAACTTGGCATCTTCGGAGAGGTGGACGGATAAAACCAAATAGCATCTACCCCGAATCTCAGGCAAGACGTCCCTGTCTTGGCCGTCTTTCGGAGTGGAACAGATTCTGCCACGTCCGGTGGGACCTCTTCCTCTTTCCACTCCACACTTCGTGTGTCGTGTTCGCGAACGAATCGTGGTTTGCTATGGTTGCCTGTGGATTCGAGGTACTTAGATTTGGTGTCTTGCTCCGTGCAGAAAACAGAAGATTAATGGCTTCAAACTGCACTAACTGCAATAGCAACTCTCGCTCTGTCCTTGCTGGAGGAGTGACTTATGGGCCCCAAGCAGCCTCTCGTTTCAAGATGCCAGTGGAGCAGGTAACTCAAGCCATCACTGGACTATTCTTCGGGACCATGCTCCCACCGATGAGCTTCAATACCCCAATGACGTCGCAAGAAGCTCCAAAGAAGTCGGTCTTTGATCGACTTACAACTACCGCGGCCCCTCTCAACGGGTCGCCCAACTCCACTGCCTCGGTTTTTAACAGACTAGGCCAGAGCTCCAACGGGTCCATGAAGAAGCCTGCAATACCATAAGGCGTTGTCCCGAAGCGGATAACCAACCCTGTTCCCGTTCCAGGCGAAATCACCAATGTTGCTTCCCCTACATAGAGATCTGCTTTTGATAGGTTGACCGTCCCTATTCAACGGACGTCGGTCTTTAAAAGGCAGATACCAGCAAATTCTGACCAACACAGGGGGCATGAGGAGGTCACCCCTGCGGCTGAACCAACACCATCCCCGCGACATGCTCGCCATCGTCACTGGCGCCGAGTACGGAAGGCTGGGGGCAGCTCTCCCTCTGGATTTACTCCACCAGCTCCAACGGTGGGGATCGATGCTGCTGTTCCAACCGAGAACAGCTTTGAACTGCTCAACAAGGTGCGCAGAAACTCTCCTACTGAAGTGCTGAAGAGAACTCCTTCACCTGTGGGGAATGATACAGAGAAGAAGCTGGAGCAGCCACCTCAGCGGCTGTCCTCTAAGATTTACGAAGTCTGGCGTCAAGTCCAAGACTCGGTTGTTGATCAAGACTACCGCCCCAGACAGAAAAAGATGAAGGTTCGGCAGGAGAAAGACAACTCTGTCAAGCCGGAAAAAGCAACAGCTGGCTAGGTGCCCACTGCAACGGCTCCCTCAACGTCAATCACTCAAAAGAAAAGGGGGCCGCAAAAAGCCCCTGTGAACATGGCGAACCGTAAAAGCGCTGAACACAAATGCCCCAAGTCTGGGGGCATGGTGGTGCACACTATTTATATGGCTTCCGGAAAGGAGGAAAGTCGTGCTTCGACGGGTCACCGACCGCTCACCCGATCCATGACAAAAGCCCAGGAGCAGCAACAGAAGCTTCAGGAAATGATGACTGCAATGGCTACACTTACCAGGCCAAAAGAAAGCTCGGAGGCATCATCAGAACAACACCGCAAGCAAGAAGCCGATGCTGACTTCTTACGTAGAATCCTCGAAAAGAAAGACAAAGAAGCCGCAAAGCAAGCGGCTAACATAAAACAAATGGCGCTCCTCTTCCAAGATATGGTAGGGATGATGTTACAACTGGACCCTCCAGCTGAAGACCCTCTAATCATTGTTGGAGATGACGTAGGGGAGACATCTAATCCTCTTCTGGCCCTTTCAGCAGCCAAGGAGGAAACTATTTCCAAAGCTGCACTAGACGACTATATAGCTCAACAGATACGAGTTCATCAGGCGAATGAAGCGGCTGGGCAAATTGTTAGAACCGGACGACCCTATCCGGGCTGGTATGACCAAATCAGTTACCCGCAGGGATATACGATCCCTAAGTTCCATGTATATAAAGGGATGGGGAATCCACATCAGCATGTCGCTCAATTCAGAGCCTTATGTGGCAACACTGGAGGCGATGATAAATTGTTGCTTCGCCAATTCGTCGGCAGCTTAGCAGAAACGGCCTTCGAATGGTATTCGGAGCTACCCAACGACTCCGTCAAAACTTTCGCGGAAATGGAGTTGTTGTTCACCCAGCGATTCGCAAGCGCTAGTGAACACACCCCGATAACGGCACTGATTAATGCCAGGGTGAAGCCGGACGAGATGTGGGTTCAGTACGCAATCCGATGGCGGAATCTATGGTCGAAGTGCGAGCAGCGCATCGAAGAAGCACCAGTGGTGGGCATGTTCGTAGGCACTCTCGATCCGCAAGCAACCATCTCGCAATTCATGATGTTCTTCAAGCCGACCACGTTCCAAGTTTTAATTGATAAGCTAGCCCAGATGGATCAAATGGGTCACAGACCGTCTCCTCCGAAGAAACAACCCCGAAACGACAAGGGTAAAGGGAATGCGACCTTCGTTGCGAACACCCAATAGTAGCCCAGTGCCCCAAAGCTAGCGGATCAACTGGAAGAGAGACGGCGGTATTATAATGAGAAAATGAAGCGCCCTTGCTCATTCCCGCGGGATAAAACGAAGAGGCTGTTCGAGCTGGCGATGCGCAATAGGCTTATCAATCTCCCGAATCCAAGGAGACCACCCAACCCAGCGAGATGAATAATCCCAATTATTGCCCTTACCACCAAACGGTAAGTCACCCGATCGAGGATTGCTTCGTCTTTAAGGGATGGATCGAGGATCAGTACCTACAAGGCAAGTTTGCGTTGTCTGAAAAGTGGAAAGTAAACCCACCACAGCCGCACACTCCAAAGAAGACGGGCACGCCGGGGGCAACTTGTTCTTTTGTTGAAGAAGCTCCATGGAAGGTCGTGCTTTCCGCCAAAACCAAAAAGATGCTGAATGATCTCCAGACATGCCCGGCGATCAGATGGAAGAACCCGTTGGAACCTGAGATCATCGAGGGAATGCTGAAACCGCGCCTAACTCCAAAAACGGGTGGTGGAAAGCGCACTGACCTGCAAAAACAGATTGACGCGTTGGAAGAATATAATCAGAAGGCGCGGACCCCAGTCACACTCAAAGAATTTCTCAGCCACGTCCTTGAGGATGGAGATGATGACAATGGAGAAGACTCGTCGGATGAATCTGAAGATTATGTGGCAAGCTGCCATGTGATCTCTCACTCGTCAATAAATGACGAAGAAGCTCCTTACATAGAGAAGATGGGGGCAGATCCTAAGCCAAAACTTCTAGGACCATCAGACGAAATGATTGATGCATTCCTGAACGAAACCCGTCTTAAAAGCAAAGCTGATCGAGAGCGCGAGATGGCCATCTTCGAGAAAGCCAAACGCCGGCGACTAGATGAAAGGGTCGAAACACTCCCACCGGATCAAAGTACATCCGACGCAAATAAAAGCAGGATCAAGACAAGGAAACGATTCGCCAAAGCCATATCGATGGGGATGAAGCTGCCCTCTTTCAGAGAAAATTCTCCTGGCGGTATACATCTTGATGAAGCGGACATACATCCTAACTTCTGCTTATATCATCAGAAGATCGCACATCCTACTAAAGACTGCAACTCCTTTAAGTGTTGGTGGCAAGGGTATGTCGCTCACAGGCAACACTTCAACAGGACAAAGCATGAAGCTCGTAGACGGCGGAAAAATGCGACAGATGAGCGTAAAAGAATTGCCGGCAATTGTCATAGGGTTGATCCCGGGGGATTGCGAGTTCTCACCTGCGGGAGCGACTCCGACGAAAAAGTAGCCCACGGTCCTCTCTTCAAGGAATCCATCTCTGAAACGAAAGAATTAAGGAGTTGCGAGAACAATCAGCCGTGCAATCGCACGCTACCCGGAAAGAATCTCGGACCCGCAAACAAGGGATCGAACAGAAAGGATAAAGGGAAGGGAAGAACGACCTTCGTCGACAACGCTCAACAACAATCAAGTGTCCCTAGACCGGTTGTTCGCCAAAGCAACAAGCGGCAACCCCTTTATGAGAAGTTGAAACGTCCTTACTCATTTCCACGGGATGAAACAAGGAGGCTATTCGAACTAGCAGTGCGCAACAGGCTTATCACTCTACTGGAGCTGAAACACCAGCTACAACTGAATGATGTCAACAATCCTAATTACTGCCCTTACCACCAAGTGTTGGGCCACCCGATCGAAAACTGCTATGTCTTCAAAAACTGGGTTGAAGACCAATACCGAAAGGGCAAGTTCGCGCTGTCCGAAAACTGCAAGATGAGCCCGCCATAACCACATGCCCCTAAAAAGATAGACATGCCGGGGGCATCATGCTCATTCATAAGGAAAACCCCATCGACCGAAAAGTCAGTAAACTAGAAATTCACCTCAAATACGGCGACATTGGACCACTATGTCCTAAAACTGGCGTAAGACCGAAACGTCGTTAAACTAACGATGGACCACTATGTCCTAAAACTGGCTGATGATCGAAACGTCCTTAAACTAATGGCGGATCACTACGTTCTAAAACTAGCTGTTGACCGAGATGTCGATAAACTACGGTGGATTACAATATCCCAAAGCCGATAAAAAAAGAATAAATAAATAAATAAATAAAAACGGTATGCCCATAAGCAAAAAGGGCGCGGATGAAAACCCGAAAGGGCTCCGTGAGTAAAAACAGCAGGGCTACCGGCGAGTGTTTGTGAAAACCCGAAAGGGCGCAACCTCGTTATATAAAAAAAGAGAGAAGAAGAAAAGAAGAATAAAAAGAAATAAAAATTGTATGTCCATAAGCAAAATGGGCACGGATGAAAACCCGAAAGGGCTCCGTGAGTAAAAACAGCAGGGTTACCGGCGAGTGTTTGTGAAAACCCGAAAGGACGCAACCTCGTTAAAAGACACTTACAGGGTCCTCTCGACCTTGTAAGGAGAAACCAACCGCGTGAGATCCTTACGACTCACAAGGGAGCAACACACTTAGGGATCCTCACGATTCCTAAGGAGAAATTACACTTGCGAGATCCTCACGACTCGTAAGGAGAACTCTCTTATGGGACCCTCACGGCTCATAAGATTTGAAAGTCTTGAGTTACAGAGACCTGAACCTGTTCTTAAGCAGCCCCTACAACCTCCGATACTGCCTTACAAGCGGCTTAATGCTGACCCTTCTATACAATCCACGGGCATGAATAAACATTTCCCTAACCAAGTCCCATCCGTGACTAGGGATATGTCCATACGGTGAACGACCCTTGTAAGTCCTCTCGACTTATAAGGAGAAAACCCTTTAGTAAGATCCTTACGACTTACAGGGGAACACACACCTAGGAATCCTCACGATTCCCAAGGAGAAAACACACCTACGAGATCCTCACGACTTGTAGGGAGAAATACCTTTGTGACACCCTTATGGCTTATGAAGTCAAAGCCTTAGTCGACAGGACCCTAACCCTGTTTACTAAGCCACCTTTGTTCGACATCGACAGAGGCAAATGATGATTCGCTCCTGGCAATATCCCAGTTGTAGCGATGCTGATGCCTAAATCGGTGTCCAATTCCAGGCTTGCAGCGAAAAGCCAACGAGCCAAAATGCATATGAAATAGCCGAAATGATGGGGCAACTTGCAATGAAATCAGCAAGTAAAAATATATGCATACAAAAACAGCCGAAATGATTGGGCAACTCGCAATAAAAAGCAGTGAGTAAAAATAAAACAAACAGCCGAAATGATTGGACAACTCGCAATAAAAAGCAGCGAGAAAAATAAAACAAATAACCAAAATGATTAGGCAACTCGCAATAAAAAGCAGCGAGTAAAAAAAAAGAAAAATAGCCGAAATTATTGGGCACCGCGAAAAATAGCCGAAATGATTGGGCAATCGCGACCTTCGCGATATAAAAGCTGAAATGATAGAGCATCGCGGAAATAAAATAATAATATAAAAAAAATGATGAATGAAACTTTTGCCCTACAAGTGAGATCACATCGATCCCTGTGTACAATCCAGGGGCACAGACAAAGAGAGAACCATACCTTCCCGACAGGCTCCATCAGGAAGCGAAGCCAAATCTCGACGGTTCATAGACAACCTAGAGACAACCTCGACATTTGTCGCAATATTGTAGACACAATGTCAGCAAATGAAGCAAAGGAAGATCCCTAGCTTCAGGGGCTCGACGTCAACATCGACAACTTAGAGATCACCAACGGCGTCTCTCCTCACTCCAACCAGATGCAGACGTGACGTCAACAACCGACCTCAGAGTCGCAACGAAACGAAACCATGGCAAAGTCCCTAGTTCCAAATCTCAATGGCCACATCTACAGCCTGGAGACCAACAACGGTGGGCCTCCTCATTCCAGCAGGACACAGATGTTACACCATCAAACAGAGCCACGGCATAGTCCCTAGTTCCAAATATCGACGGTTCACAGACAACCTAGAGACCATCTCAGCATTCGTCTCGTTACACCAGACGAGATGTCAATAATGGCGTTCCTCCGCAGTCCAGCAGGATGCAGATACAACGACAATAAAAGACCTCACGGTCGAAACAAAGCAGGAGCGACGGAAAAATCCCAGCTCCATCTCGACGTTCGTCTCGATACAGTAGACAAGATGTCACTACAGTCTCCTTCCTCTAACCGGATTCAGACGCGACAAATCAATTGAAGCAAAGGCCAAATTTCTAGCTTCAGGGTCTTGACGGCAACTCATATAAAGCCTGAAAGACAATCGGAGATCATCCCGCACCAGCACGGAGTGGTCACCACCTCGATGTTCGTCTCGATACAGCAGACGAGATGTCGCTACAGCGTCCTTCCTCCAATAGGATCCGGACATGCCAAAAAACGAAGCGAATGCCAAATTCCTAGCTTCAGGGTCTTAATGGCAAGTCATATAAAGCCTGAAATACAATCGGAGATCATCTCGCACTAGTGCGGAGTTGTCACCACCTCGACGTTTGTCTCGACACAGCAGATGCAACATCACCAAAAGGAGCCACGGCAAAATCCCTAGTTCCAACCTCGACGGTTCACCAGCAACCTAGAGACAACCGCGACATTCATCTCGATATAGAGGACGCAATGCCAGCAAACGAAGCAAAGGCCAAATTCCTAGCTTCAGGGTCTTAACGGCAAGTCATATAAAGCCTGAAAGACAATCGGAGATCATCTTGCACCAGTGTTCGTCTCGACACAGCAGACGCAACATCACCAAAAGGAGCCACGGCAAAATCCCCAGTTCCAAACCTCGACGGTTCACTAGCAACCTAGAGACAACCGCGACATTCGTCTCGATATAAAGGACGCAATGCCAGCAAACGAAGCAAAGGCCAAATTCCTAACTTCAGGGTCTTAACGGCAAGTCATATAAAGCCTGTAAGATTATCGGAGATCATCCCACACCAGCGCGGAGTGGTTATTACTCATCGGGGCTCTCTAAAATGAGCCTAACCTCAAGTAAAGAGCGGCATGACAAAATTCCTAACGCTTGCTCTTCCGACGGTCAAACTGCCTAGGAGGATTGCTTGAAGACGTCTTGTCCAGCCCCCGAAGGGATCAGAGACACGACAATCGCAAGGCTACTCGAACAGCAAGATTGCCTATCAAGGAATATATCAGCCAACGCGACGGTACGACAGACAAAACCCTAAGTACCACAGACCCTAACAGACCTCTGTCGTAAAGAGCAGAGGTTAACTGTGACGTTAGGATATTCTTGTGAGAAATGCTTGATTCGTCTCGACTCGTGAGGAAAAGCCTTAAGCAGCGGGGATTAAAAGACTTGTTTCCTAAGCACTGGGACCCTGCAAGTCGGTCCAAAAATGGACTCTTGCATACTATTTACGGGTCACACTCTCCGAAGTTGAATCTCGACAAGGAGGGAAACAACCGCTTACGGGTCCTCTCGACTCGTAAGAGGGAAAATTCTCTTATAAGATCCTTACGACTTATAAGAGAAAACGCACTTAGGAATCCTCACGATTCCTAAGGAGAAAATACACCTATAAGATCCTCTCGACTCGTAGGGAGAAAAGTCTTTATGAGACCCTCACGGCTCATGAAGTTGAAAAGTCTTAGGCAGCAGATCTGAACCTGCGGCCTAAGCCATCGCGACCTCTTGAAGAAGCCAAGACAGAATGCTCACTCTATCATCTGTCGACCATGTTTGCTAAAGTTACATGCTGGTAATAAAAGAAAGAAGAAAGCGGAGCAATGACACAAGACATTATGAAGAATGTATATCTTTTATTCATAAATTTGATTGAGTACAAGATACATTGTGTTAAAGAATAAAAGAAACAAATACATTTGTATTTACAATTACAAATGATACAAAATGTTCATGGAGAAGGAAGTGTCTTCAACAAATCCGCGATCTGCTCTCGCACTTCGTTCAACGCCTCCTCCTGAGCGGCTGCCGCGGCCACTTCTGCTTCCACCTGGGCCCGCTGCTACAGGTAGGATGAAAGTTGCTCCTCAACTGCCTGCTGGGCTGCCTTCTGATTTGGTGCATCCCGCTCGACGACGTCAAGCTGCTGCCTCAGTGTTAACCCTTCGGAGATGCATCGCAGAAGGCCTTCATAGATAACCTTCAGCTGTGCAGCGTTTGCATCCACCTGAGCATGCAGTTAAGCAGATTTGCTCGAAGTCTCGCCGCGCTCCTTACGCCTTAAAGAAACTTCTTGTTCGAGATGGCGTAAGTAAGGAGTGCTCTGCTCGATCCATGCCGCCCGTTGAGTGCTCGCGGCTAAGATCTCGGGGGCAGGACGCATAAGCTCCAGCTGATGTAGGTGGGCCTCGATCTCCCTGCAGTGATTAACCCAAGACTCGACGATGCCTTCATTATGAAAATTTGCAAGCGTCGCCAGCATCGGATTAACTTCCGAAACGAAATCTGCGGCAGATAGGGGAGCTTCTGCATCAAGCTCTTCGATGCATCTGCTTAGGATACCCAAACTCATCGCAGCACCCTTTGAGGATGGATGCCTGGAGAATGGGCCTGCCGGCATCGTGATGCGAGACTCGAAGGGGGCCGGAATCGGAATGACAGCTGAAAAAACAAAACACCATTAGATGACGGTTCAAGAAATATAAGAAAGTCATCAATGAGGGAGTTTACTATACCAGCTGCAGCAGACGGCAAAGCCGGGAGGACCGGTGGCGCAACTGATCTCTCATCTCCCCCTTCGATCTGTAGCACTGCAATCAGGGCAAGGAAGAATCAGAAACGAGTTCATTATTGGAAAAAGAAAGAGTATCAATTGAAAACTATACTCACCAGCGCTACTGGAGAAAGCAAGCTCCGACGGGAAGGGGAAGTGCGGGTGCAGCACCTGGTAAAGGTGATCAAAAAGTACTCCTGCAAGGACGCAATAGTACAACATCAGTACATGAATTATACAATCGAGAGATAAGACTAGTGGGTTACAAATCCATACCTTCCAGCATTTGCGATGGTGCGATAGAAGGTAGAGAGGTGACCACCGTCAAGACAGTAGCGGACGGCGCTCTCTCGAGCAATGGGGCATCAACACTGGCCGCACCTGCGTTAGAAACAAGATAAGCACTGTCAGAAAATTTACAGAATAAAGAAAAGGACGGTAACCCAAAAATTTACCTGATGAGTCACCAGCCGAAATGGAGGCGTCTCCCTCCTCCATTGACACGGGTCCACCTCTCGTTGCTTCATCGCCAGACTCTACGGGAGCCGTCGTCGTGCTCGCGAGGCCAGGAGATGGCGGAGGACCGTAGGCGGGGAGAGCAATGATCGGAGCATGCCAGACTCTTGAAAAAGAGCGGCCGGATTGTCCTCGGGAATCATGCCCGTCTCACCCGCTACTCACTCGGGCTCAGCAGTCGCGGCCGTCTCGTCCACTGTTGCCATAGGGTCGTCGGTCTCAGCCGCTCCATCCGCTGCTGCCCCGGGCTGGGTTGTAGCAGCCGTCTCGTCTGCCGCTACCTCGCGCTCGGCAGTGGTGGCCGTCTCGAGTATAGTAGGCATGACCGTCTCGTCAACCACTAGCGCAGACCCGGTGACTACGGCTGCACCGCCTACCGTCGCCTCGGTTTCAGCTGCTGCCTTCTCCACCGTCCCCTCCGGCTCGACGGACGCCGCCGCTCCTTCAGTTGGACTCGGCCCTGTAGGACAAGATGTATAAGAACCGATAGTTTTACAACTTTTACAACAAAGTCTCGAAAGACACATTACTTGAGGTGGATCGATCGTTGGCCTCCCGAACTGCACGCATCGCCCGTCTATAAGCTGTAGAAAAGGCGACCGGGACTCTTCTGGAGGAGTAGCTACGGGAGTAACAGCGCTTGGGCCCGCTCCCACGGCCAAAGCAGCGTTGTGCTCCTTCGCCTCGCGCCTTAAGCGCTTCCTCTCCTCCCGGGCCGTCACGACGGACCTCTTCGAAGCTTCCTTCATTAAGGCGTCATCGTCCGCGTTCAGAGTTGCTTCTAGAGCCTTCAAGGCATCACTCGTCGGCTTTTTGAGTCGGGTCTCTCACGGCAGCCCCGAAGAGGCCGGGACTTCAGTAGCTGGCTCAGGAAGAGTCCCCGTATCGGCTTGCATAGAAGATCCCGCGGCCCCTGCAAAAAGACAAAGAGAAGATTAGATTGGCTATAAAAAAAAGGAGAATAAAGACTCAGTGAGCCGAGAAATACCAACGCCCGACAGAGCGCGTTTCCTTTCCTCCTCTTGGAAAGTTTTGAGGGAAGCAGCGATTGCTTCTTCGGTGTAATGCCTATTTTAAAAAGGGGGGGAAAGCATTAGTCAAACACAATGATAAAAGTACGATGCAATGACGGAAAAATACAACTAGTCATTACCCGATTGCACGAGTTTGGCCAACCACGCTTCGAGCCTTGCCGATCGCTCAGAAGCCGCGATGGCGGCCGCCATATCGGTGTCTGCTGGTTCTACGAAGAAACCCCCGTTGCTTCCATACTCGCTTAGGCCTTCGGTAAGAGGGGACTGAGGCTCTAAGCCTAGGATGGCGTCAAGAGAAAGAATGGACTTCTTCTTCCTCTTCTGCGCACGGATCCCGGTCGCCGCCAAAATCATCTTACGCTTCGCAGGCACCTTAGGACGGCAGGTTCCGATGTCCGAGCCCACGCCAGACTCGGGCAAAACTATATTCACCATCTCCACTGGAGCACGGGGCGCTGGGGGCGCGTCCACGGTATCACGAGGCGGCAATCCGCGCAGAGGGCTCAGCACGCGCGATGGCTCAGCTCCAGCATCTCTCAGCGGAGGAACGACAGGGATCCTTGGCCTCAAGGGAGCTTTGCGGTTGCTGCCGGGAGGCACATCCTTGCGGTCAACCAACAATCGCCTTTCTTCCTTAATAACGGTGCCCGTCGAATGCTGGATCCACGCCGTATATGTATTAAGGATCTGTGGGACGCAAGTCGACTCGCTGATAAAAAAAATGAGAGCCCGTATTCAGACGCATGAAGTGATGCAGCGCGCTCTGCATCCCTTCTTCAGTGACAGCAGGTTCCAGCAAGAAAGCCTCTAACGGCACTCCTTGATTATAGCTCAGTTGCTGGGCAAAACGATGCGGGTTGTATCTCATGAAAAGCGCCGTATCGTTTTGCCTAAACACAAAGAAACCCGATCTGATAAAATACAAATGGAGGGTCTCCCAGGCTGTCAGAATTGAGGCCCCGTCTTTTAAAATATCTTGCAATGCCCGCACTGTGGTAGTAGACGCCTTTCCGATGGTTAACACTTTGTCGGTGAAGGTCATTCCGTCTCCAACTGTGCGGGGACGAAGGAGCAAACCTCTGGCATGCCGTGGCGACGGATTTACAATTGAGGCGCCGACCAATCGCATGATCCGAGGGAAGCTGCACCTGTCATAGAACGAAGGCCTTTTGTGCATACCAAAAACGCCAAGTGCATGTAGCTCAAGCCATGACATGAAGTAATGCATCGAGAAGATCACGTGCGGTACTCCAGGTTCATTAGCATCCGCCGCTTGACTAAGGCCATGATACAGGTGGGCTAAGCCGGTGTTCATAACAGAATACTGCATTTTATACCGTCCATTCTTATGCTCGTGTGTTTATAGGTAGGTGCTTTTAATCAGTATTTGCTACATAATTGCAGAATACAGGTTCTCGGCTCTGAACAATGAATATCATGGAAAAGTACGACAAATTCCGGATTACTGCCAACAACAGATAAAACACGGTCTCCGCTCTCTATTCGTGTGTTGCCACATACCAGTTAAGGGACAAGATGGCAAATCATTTGTCATGTCATGCATAAAGCTCTAGGTCAACACAAGATCCAAGAAATCTACGCGGAGCTCGAGGAAATCATGGCAAAAGATCCACATCACATCACCTTTTTGTTGTGCTAGAATTCTGGAAATATTGTGAAGAGATTCTGAGAAAAGTCATATACCACACTGAAGAGGACAACAAACCAGGGACCCCGACCAAAGCCCACAGCCCAACACCACTAAAGGGCCGCGGATCCGCGGCCAATAGGGGGTATTGGCCGCGGATCCGCGGCCATGTGGGGTCTTCATTCTGTCGTTTTTCATGGGCACTTTGGGTACTTCATTTTATGTCAGAATTTGCCCCTAGGGTTTCATTTCCCTGCCTATAAATACAGCAGATCTGAGCCAAGCCAAGGGTCCAATTTTGTGTCATTCTTTTGTTCCTCTTTTTGTTAGGATTTAGTCTTTTTCTTCTTCTTCTTCATTTCTTTTTCCATGAAAATTGTAGTGAGAGCTTTTTGAGTGGGAGATCAATGAAGATGAGGGCTTTTTGTATCATTCTCTTTTGTTTCTTCTTCCCCTTGAGATTCTTGCTTTCTCTTGATCATTCAACCTCTTCATTGAGCTTGAATGGTTAAGGGTTAGTTATTGATCTCAAGGGTCGTATTTTCTTATGGAATTAGCGCTTCATTTCACATGCGTTCTCTACCCTTCCCTTGATCTTGCAACCTCTTGATTGAGCTTGCAAGTTTAAGGGTTGGCTATTGATCACATGCTTGTCTTGAGTTCTAGTTTCTTGTTCTTTTTATCGCTTTTTATTACTTGCTTATTATTATCTTGCTTTACTTTCTTGCAATTTAATTCATGCACTTAATTACTTGTAATCTTTTCTTTTCTTTGTTCTTTTCTTTTGCTCTCTTTTGTTCATTTTGTGAATGGTTGTAATTATTGTTGTTAAGATGAAATACGGTATTGTAAGTTAATATCTTCTTTCTCATTTTCTTTTCCCGTTATTTTCCATTGAACTCCGCCCAAACCATACGCAAGCGCTCCGTTAGGCACCCTACCCTAACAAGGTAACGGTGATTCCTAACCGCGACCGGTTGCGTTCGGTTTGGCCGGAGGCGAAAGCAAGAGACAAGAACGGAAGGACAAGGATAAATAAGCCGTATTCCACGAATACCACGCTTAAATCCCCTAATCCACGTTGTTGCCGATTGCTCTAGCTTCAATTGGTCAAGACTCGGCTCAAAGGTTTTGAGTACGGATTTCTTTAGCTTACAATTTCGTATCTTTTTCTTAACAACTTTATACTTGCTAATAATACACATAGGATAGTCTCGAACAAACATACACAAATTCTTTATTGACTCGTCTAAGACAAGAACGCAAATACCACCATCTCCCTGTGGATCGACCCGTGCTCAACCGGCTAGCTGCATAGCGACACCGTCTTGATTGCGGTTAACTTCAATTCTTCCAATCAGCCGGCGATCCCGACGGCCACTTTTACCCCAATGGTCATCCGGTGAGCTGGGTAAAAGACAGATGGCCTCATACGGCGAAGATGCATCGGGAGCGCAAACCAACTCAGCCATAGCCCAAGAAATCCTAAGAAGAATGCTTCCTCATCCATCCCGGGGACTGCAACCTCCGCAAAAGGGACAACCGGGGAGTTAGGAAGGAAGAAACTCTTTTGATCTACCTCCGTCGCTGACAGGTTGTCCAAACCCAAACCGAAAGGGTCATCAAGCGGGGCAAACTTAGAAGCTTCCGCCGAGAGGATGTTTAGGTGAAGGAAGCGAGCGATGAAATCCTCGAAACTGACCCCGCGGCTCCCAGATTCGATAAAAAGGCCCTCGTAGATATTCAACACTTTAATCAAACTCGGAAACTGATGTTGAACAGCGTTCTCTGGGGTAAGGCCCATTATCACTGGCTTAGCACCGAAGACATATTCGTCCGTGGGAAGCAGCTCCTCATAATGCTCCCCTATGACCGGTAAGCCGGAAACTTCTGTGAACTCCTCTAAAGAAATCGATACTTCCCGGTCCAGTGCGAGGAAAGTGTGAGTAGGGATATTCCACTGCTCCAAAAAAGCCTTAACCCACCAAGTGGGAAGCGTGGGATATTGGAAGAGAGAAGCATAAACAGCGGTGTACAACTCAAGCCTCATCAATTGCGACTTCTTCGCTGACAAGATTGTTTACCCCAATCAGAGCAAAGCTCTGTTCAAATTCCAAGGCAGGAAACGAAGCAATGCTTTTGTTTCCCCTAATCAGAGCAAAGCTCTGTTTAAAATTCAAATTTTAATAAAAGAAGCAACGCTTCAGCTGACCTGCGCTCTGCGCTGCGCGACACGTGTCAGCGCAGTTGCGCTAGCGCAGTGCGCTGCGCGACACGTGTCAACGCAGTTGCGCTGCACTCTACGCTGCGCGACACGTGTCAAGCGCAGGTGCGCTTGCGCCAACACTAAAACAAAATTAAAATTCCAGAAAGATCTTTCTGATCTTATTAAAACAATAAGATTCTCTTCTATAAAACAGAAGCCCTTGGATCAAAGATCCAACGGTGGGGAAAAATCCCTAAATCACTCAGAGAAAGATCTCTTTAACTGATTTAACAAATCAAATGGCACTATAAAAAGGCCCCTAGACTCCAAGTCTAAAACGCATTGAGATTAATACAGAAAGAACTCAGAGAAATCTTCTGAAAACTTTGAAAGAACTCAGAGAAAGAAAAAGGTAAAAACCTTTGAATAAAAGAAAAAATTTCTTCCAAAAAGATCAGTGATCTAAAAACAAGATCAAGATCTTGAAAAAAAAATATATAATAATAAAAAGAAGTAATTTATTTCTTCTTTAGATCTTTCTGATCTAAATAAAGGCATTGCCTTTTGATGAACCATAGGTTCTGGGATCTTAGAAGATTCTCTTCTTTGATCCAAAATCGGATCAAGATATTGAACAGTGCCCTGCACTTGTAAATCTGCACTGTTGCGCTCTTGGGTTGGCGCAAGCCACCAGAGAGCGCCACGTGTCAGCCCCAAAACAGACTGCGCTATGCGCTTCTAAAACAGAGCACTCCTCTCTTAAATTGGCGCAAGTCACCAGAGCGCGCCACGTGTCAGCAGCGCAACAGCGCAGCGCACTGTCGCAGCGCACTGCGCTAGCAGACTTGCGCTCACCAGTGCGTGACACGTGTCACCTCCACATGGACTTGCGCCTTGCGCTCCTCAATTGGCGCAAAGCGCCTGACAAGCCACGTGGCGCTCTGTGAGACTAATTAATGCAGCGCATTATTAAAGGGCAGGGCCCAATTAAGAGGCCCAATGGACCAAAACAAATGCTCTGCAATGCAGACCAAAACAGATGCTGTGCATCATTTAAAAAGGGCAGAGCCCAAATAAAGGCCTAATAGGCTAAACAAAATTCCATGCAAGGGCGGAGCCCAATCAAAGGCCTAACAGGCCAGACAAATAAAAAATTGTTGAATATTCTCAACTGGACTTAACCCAATCATGGCCATAAGTCCTCAAATTAAAATTGACTGAGCACGACTGCTCTCTTAAATTAATTTACACCCGGTTCAAGGGTACATCTCCGAACTCCTCTGATATTTGTCGTTGTAATCATTCAACGTCGTCATAGAGGTGACGGGTCCCGACTACCACACATCAATATGGACTTAAGCGTCCTTAAGACAACCTATGGACTTAAGCGTCCTTAAACCAACTCATAGACTTAAGCGTCCTTAAACTCACGGACTTAAGCGTCCTTAAACCGATGGACCACTATGTCCCTAAACTAGAACAATAGAACCCAAATGCTCTTTTGTCGGATCTAAACGATCCTGTTAAGCTGATCTTGGTCTCAAATTAGACTAATGTATCCTTAACAAACGTTTGAGTCGATCTTAGCCTCAAATATGGCTAACGTATCTTTCAAACAGACTTTAGTCCCAAATTGGACTATAAATCTCCCAACTAACTTTGGTTCAAGGGTACATCTCTGAACTCCTCTGATATCTGTCATTGTAATCCTTCAACGTCGTCAGAGAGGTGACGGGTCCCGACGGCCATACATTCCATGGACCACCATGTCCCTAAACTGGCAATGGACCACTATGTCCCTAAACTAGAACAATAGAGCCCCCAAATGCTCTTTTGTCGGATCTAAACGATCCAATTAAGCTAATCTTAGTCTCAAATCAGACTAACGTATCCTTAACAAATGTTTAAGTTGATCTTAGCCTCAAATATGGCTAACGTATCCTTAAATCAAAACCCTAAACCCAAATCTAAGAAAATACGGATTTGGACTAATCCACGTCCTACGGGCGACGATATAAATTAGTCTCCGTATACAATCCACGGGCAACCACAAACAAAATAAACACCCACGACACGAAGTGAAATTCTGGAGAAGGAGAAAGTTGTTACCGCGATGCGGTAGCGTAATTAACTGCAGGGGCTTGCGCCTGCAGGGAAGAGCGTCCCCACAATCAAAAACCCCTCGAGCGAGGGGGAATCTGACGAAGTCTGCTACATCGGCCGCATCCATCTAAACCTCCGATACATGGTGCCATAAATCAACTTGGCATCTTCGGAGAAGTGGACGGATAGCACCTATTAGCATCTGCCCCGAATTTCAGGCAGACGTACATCGCGTCTCCGCCGCGTCATTCGGAGGGGAACAGATTCTGGCACGCCCGGTGGGACCTCTTCCTCTTTCCACTCCACACTTCGTGTGTCGTGTTCGCGAACGAATCGCGGTTTGCTGTGGTTGCCCGTGGATTCGAGGTACTAAGATTTGGTGTCTTGCTCCGTGCAGAAAACAGAAGATCAATGGCTTCAAACTGCACTACCTGCAACTGTAACTCTCGCCCCGTCCTGGCTGGAGGAGTGACATATGGGCCCCAAGCGGCCTCCCTTTTCAAGATACCAGTGGAGCAGGTAACTCAAGCCACCGCCGGACTATTCTTCGGGACCATGCTCCCACTGATGAGCTTCAATGCCCCAATGACATCGCAAGAAGCTCCAAAGAAGCCGGTCTTTGATCGACTTACCACTGCCGCACCCCTCTTAATGCGTCGCCCAACTTCAATACCTCAGTTTTCAACAGACTGGCCCAGAACGTCTATAAGCCCGCGATACCCGAAGCTGCCATCCCAAAGCGGATATCCATCCCGGCTCAAGCGGACGAAATCATTGGAAAGGCTCCTCCTTCCAAGAAGTCAGTTTTTACAAGGTTGGACATTCCGGTTGCTGCTCCAGGCATAGTCACAAATTCGCCATTCGGGAATAATTCGGCGAGGAAGAAAATTCGGATTCGGAGAACTATTCGGAAAAAATCGGCAGGTATTCGGAAAAGATTTGGTAAGTGTTCGGGAAATGTTCGGGAAGGATTTCGAGCAATAAATTAATATATGAGTATGTACATAACATGTAATATTCTAGACTACAGAGGGCAAATGAGAAGACAAATATGTAATATTCTTTATGATACTTGTAGACAAAAGAAAAAGACTATATTTCATCATCAACTATTCAACATGCTATTTTCACTTACATAGATCTTGAAGATTGATGACCAACCCAAAATTCAAAATGACAAAAATACCATAAAAACATATGTCAATAAAGCAAAAAATCTATGGCACTCCGGAAGGAGAAATATCCGTAGCATTTAAAAAGTCAAGTTCTACGGCATTTTCATCATCATTGCCTCTATCATCTTCATCGCCATGATCATCATTCTCATCATCGTAATTGCCACGAATGCGATCATCTTGAATGCAAGCTCCACCATCTCCATAAAATATATCGGCAATATTACAATCAAGTTTTTCAAGATTGATCGGAGTTGAATCAAGTTGCTCTTTCTTTTGCATTGTCCTCTTCAAATGATTGTTCACTCTTACATACACTAAATCCTGTAATCTAGTAGGATCAAGCCGGTTCCTCTTTTTAGTGTACGCCGCATCAAAAGCACTCCAATTTCTCTCACACGCCGATGAACTACATGTTTGACTCAATATTCTAATTGCCAACTTTTGCAATATAGGCACCGCACTACCCCACATGTCCCACCATAGTCCTAATACCATAAACAAAAAGAAAAAATTAATTAAAAACATTTAACATGATATTGGAAATAATATGCAAAAGGAAAAATTGTAACTATGCTTACTTGGATGAACAACATGTAAAGATCCAATTGCCATCTCTCCAAATATACTCGGATCCTTTGAATGGTAATCCTTGAGCTCTCTAACTATGTTGATCCTTTCATTGTAAGCCAACATCTTTAATATGACTTTCTCCAAACCATTTCTTACATCGGTATCCATTTTTGCATGCCCATCATAAAACAAGTGAGGATTCAAATAAAAAGCCGCCGCATACATATCACAATATAAAGATTTCTTCCACCTTTCATCAATGATTGTCCAAAATGGCAAATATTTGGCACTATCTTCATTGAAAATAAGCTTTATGGCCTCTTTAGCTTTCCGAATTCCATAATATATGTATCCGGATGAAGAACTATCACCATCAACCATTCTTAAGATTCGAAAAAGTGGTTCCATAACCCTTATAAGTTGTCTACCACAATCCCAAAACTCATTCCCTTGAAACAAGTTTTGTATCTCCATACCCTCCAAACTTTTACATGGTGCCAATTCCCTCCATTCCGAAGAAGCAACCATATATCGGAGAGATTGCTCTTGTTCCAAGATAGATTGAAGGCAAATAAATTGTGTAGCAAACCTTGTAGCTCCGGGCCTTTTTAACTCACGACCACCCGTGTGAGTTCTCATCAAATCCAACACATGTTGGTATCTATACATGAACTTAGCAACTCTTCTTGCACTATGAAGAATAGGAGCCACACTTTCAAGTGCATCAAATTCTTTGAACATTAGATTGATGCAATGTGCCGCACAACTAGTTTTGAAAATATGTTTGTACTTATCCACAATCATATTTCCGGCGGCTAGGTAGTTTGAAGCATTGTCCGATATGAATTGAATAACATTGTTCGGACCAATATCTTCAATAACCGATGAGATGAAGTTATATATATATAATGCATCCTTTTTGTTTCCCACCGTGCATAAAGACTTCAAGAATACCACACCTTTAGGGCAAGAAACGAGCAAATTCAAATAAGGTCGATTCCTTCCATCCGTCCATCCATCCGACATTACTGTGCAACCACAAGTCTCCCATGATTGTCTCATACCTTGCACATATTCATTTGCTTCGCCCTTCAAATCCTCCAATAGTGTTGTTCTTGCTAATTCACTACTCGGCGGCTCATAACCCGGTCCAACTTTGGCAATGGCACGAATAGCTTCATGAAAGCTAGGAGAACGCAACAAGTTAAATGCCAAGTTATCATTAACCATGCATCTAACTAGTGATTTGTCTGCTTCCTCCTTTTCCGCCTTCTTAATCATTGCATTAATGGTTCTTTGAATTCCACTTTGTGGTTGAGTCACTTGAGTGGCCTCTTGAGAAATTAAAGATTCTTGTGCAATGGAACCTGAAGAACTACCAGAGGGATTCCAAAACCCCGAAATTTTTGTCTTCTTATTTTTAGATTCCAAATCGTGTACTCTTTTCAAAGCAAGATCACGAATAGGATCGGTAACATTGGGGCAAGGCTGAATATCTTTGCAAGTGATCTTTGAGAAATGATATCTCATCCGAGTTATACCCCCGACAAACATTTCTTGACAAAAGTTGCATTTAACTTTTGTGCCTCCAACTTTTGTAATATATTCCCACAAGGGATCCCTTTCGCGAGGCATATTCCTATATCAAAAATATAATTCACAAAACAATATATTATTACATAATTCACATAATTTAATTAAATATAAATCCTAACATTTTCTTCAATCTATCCTTAAAAATCGATTTTTAGCACTAAAATGAAACAACAATCAATACATATCCAAATACTTGACAATTGAGATAGCGTGCATATCGATTATGAAACAACAATCAACACATATGGTATACTAGAGGTCATATGCTCTACAGCTCCAGGACTCTTTTCTTAGTTCTTATTGTCTTGATATTTCCTTCCTTTGTGTCTTGTGTGTGTGTTGAATTAATAGATCAACAAATCACACCTTTTCCTTCTCTTTTCCATGATCCATCCCACTATTGATAGAAACCCAATAGATCCCCTCAAGATCTAAAGTTCTCTTCTTTATTCCTTTTTTGGGGTTTTAATCTAAAGACCTATTTGGATTTTTAGAAATTTGAGCTCATGGATATTGAACCTCTGTCCATTATTTTGCATAAATTTCAAGTTTTTTGAAGATTTCTTGGTAAACTAGAGAAATCCATTTGAAAATTTCAAATGGGTACCCTGCCCTCTTCTCAAATTTCTCTATCGAAGGAGAACATGGGAGTGAAATCATTGAGCTCACTGGAGAGTATCAAATGGAGAAAAAAGCTTTTGAGGTGAGGTGCAGAACTGCAGATCTGTTCTTTGCTCCCGATATGCTCTCTAGATTTGGGAATTTGGGAATTTTTCATCAAAAATTGATTTTGCATCAAAAATTGATTTGGGAATTTGGGAATTTTTCATCAAAAATTGATTTCGATATGCTCTGTGTGTATGTTGATTTGGGAATTTTTCATCAAAAATTGATTTTGCATCAGAATCCAATTTCATCAGAACCCAAAAAGAAAAAAAAACAGCAGACAAGAAAAATATACCTTGGGAATCTCCGGCGGTCTTGGAATCGAAAGAAGGTGAGGAGAAATTCCGGCGAGGCGGCGGTGGAGTCTGGAGAGATGGATTTGGGTCAAGGAGGCGGCGGTGGGGTTGAAAGAAGGTCGAAGACGAGTCTGGAGTCTGGACTGGAGAAACCCTAATTAATCGAAGAGCGGTGAGGCTGCGGTGGAGTCATGGTCCTCGTACAGACGGTGTCGTCGTAGAGGCGGTGGAGTCGTCGTGGAGGCGTGGAGTCGTGGAGGCGCTGGAGTCGTGGAGGCGGCGCTGGAGTCGTGGAGGCGTCAGGCGTGGAGAGCCTGGAGTCGTGGAGGCGGTGGTGGAGTCGTGGAGGCGATGTAGTCGTGGAGGCGACTAGGTGAGGGTTGTGGAGGTGAGGCAGTGAGAGACTTGAGACTTGAGAGAACTCAGAGAAGAAATGGATCTGAGCTTCTGAAGCTCAAGTTGGAATTTTGATTTTAAAATTTGGAGTGCTACAGTGTAGTGTGTGCTGTCAATTCAATTGTCAATCTGTGCTCGTATATTGTGACTAAAGTTTAGGCAGTGATGTGAATAATTCGTTTGGTACGCGAATTATTCGCGAATTTTGCGAATAATTCGCGAATAATTCGCGTACTAAACGAATCATCCGGCAATGGCGATTAAAACGCAGAGTTATTCGTCAAGCCAATTATTCGCGAATAATTCGCGAATTTTCCGAATAATTCGCGAATATTGTGACTATGGCTCCAGGTGAGGTCCTCAAAGCTGCTTCCCCTGCCTAGAGGTCTGTCTTTGACAGATTAGATATTGCTTCTTAATGGGCGTCAGTCTTCGACAGGCTAGCACCAATAACAGTCTTTCCTCAAAGCAGGGGGCATGAAGAAGCTTATCCAACAACGGAGGTGATCTCATCCGCACGACATGCTCGACGTCGCCACTGGCGCCGAGTAAGAAAAGCCGGGGGCAATTCCCCTTCTGGACTGACTCCGCCGGCTTCAGCGATGGAAGTTGGCGCTGCTGTTCCAACCGGGAACAGCTTTGAACTGCTCAACAAAGTACGCAAAAACTCTCCTACTGCAGTGCTGAAGAGAACTCCTTCACCTGTGGAGAATACTCCAGAGAAGAAGCTGGAGCAGCCCTCTCAACGGCTGTCCTCTAAAATTTACAAGGTCTGGAGACAGGTCCAGGAGTCGGTGATTGATCAAGACTATCTCCGCCGACAGAAAAAGATGAAGGTTCGGCAGGAAGAAAATCCCCCTGTCAAGCAACGAAAGACGACGACCACCTGGGTGCCCACTGCAACGGCTCCCTCAATGTCAATCACTCAAAAGAAAAGGAGGCCGCAAAAAGCCCCTGTGAACATGGAGAACCGTAAAAGCGCTGAGCACAAACGCCCCAAGTCCGGGGGCATAGTGGTGCATACTGTTCATATGGCATCCGGGAAAGGGGATAGCCGCGCTTCGATGGGTCACCGATCGATCACCCGATCCGTGACAAAATCCCAGGAGCAGCAACAGAAGCTTCAGGAAATGCTGACGCAAATGGCTGCACTCACCGGGCCAAAAGAAAGCCCGGAGGCATCATCAGAGCAGCGTCATGAACAAGAAACTGATGCTGACTTCTTATGCGGAGTCCTCGAAAATAAGGACAAAGAAGCCGCAGAGCAAGAGGCTAACATAAAGCGAATGGTGCTTCTCTTCCAAGATATGGTAGGGATGATGTTACAGCCAGACCCTCCAGCTGAAGACCCTCCAATCATTGTTGGAGACGATGGAGGGGAGACATCAAATCTACCTCCGGCTCTTTCAGCAGTTAAGGAGGAAACTATCTCCAAGGCCGTCCTGGATGATTATATTGCTCAGCAGATACGAGTTCATCAGGCGAATGAAGTGGCTGGGCAAATTGTTAGAACCGGACGACCCTACCCGGGCTGGTATGACCAAATCAGTTATCCACCGGGATATACGATCCCCAAATTCCATGTGTACAAAGGGACAGGAAATCCCCATCAACATGTCGCTCAGTTCATGGCTCTTTGCGGCAATACTGGAGGCGATGACAAACTGTTGCTTCGCCAATTCGTCGGCAGCTTAGCAGAAACGGCCTTCGAATGGTATTTCGAGCTGCCCAACGACTCTGTCAAAACATTTGCAGAGATGGAGCTGCTATTTACACAAAGATTCGCGAGTGCTAGCGAACGCACCCCAATCACGGCATTGATCAATGCCAGGGTGAAGCCTGGAGAAACTTGGGTCCAGTATGCGATACGGTGGCGTAATCTATGGTCAAAGTGCGAGCAGCGCATCGAAGAAGCTCCTGCCGTGGGCATGTTCGTGGGTACTCTCGACCCTCAAGCGACCATCTCCCAATTCATGAGGTTCTTCAAGCCGACCACTTTTCAAGCCTTGATTGACAAGCTGGCCCAAATGGACCAGATGGGTCATAGACCATCTCCTTCAAAGATAGAGCCTTCGAATGAAAAAGGGCAAAGGGAAAGCAACCTTCGTCGCCAATACTCAACAACAGCCGAGCAACTTAAATCCGGTTGTCCTTCGAAACAATATGCGTCCACGCCCATCCCTTGAGGAAAGACTAGGACGTCCTTGCTCGTTTCCTCAGAATAAAATAAGAAAACTGTTCGAGCTGGCAGTGCGCAACAGACTCATCAATCTGCCGAGTCCAAAACGTCCGTTGCAGTCAGGCGATGTCAACAATCCCAATTATTGTCCTTACCACCAAACAGTAAGTCACCCAATCGAGGATTGCTTCGTCTTTAAAGGATGGATCGAAGATCAATACCTACAGGGCAAGTTCGCGTTGTCCGAAAACTGGAAGGTGAACCCGCCACAACCACATGCTCCGAGAAAGATGGATATGCCGGGGGCATCATGCTCATTCATAGGAGAAACCAAAAAAGCCCCATGGACCGAAAAGTCTGTAAACTAAAAATCCGCCTCAAATACAGCAATGACGGACCGAAACGTCCTTAAACTAACAACGGACCGAAACGTCCTTAAACTAATGACGGACCACTACGTCCTAAAACTAGCTGTTGACCGAGATGTCGATAAACTATGGTGGATTGCAGCATCCCAAAGCTGATACTAAAATAAAAAAAAGAAAAAAAAGAAAACGGTATGTCCATAAGCAAAATGGGCACGGATGAAAACCCGAGAGGGCTCCGTGAGTAAAAAACAGCAGGGCTACCGGCGAGTGTTTGTGAAAACCCGAAAGGGCGCGACCTCGTTATATAGAAAGAATAAAAAAAAGAGAGAATAAAAAAAACGGTATGTCCACAAGAAAAATGGGCACGGATGAAAACCCGAAAGGGCTCCGTGAGTAAAAACAGCAGGGCTACCGGCGAGTGTTTGTGAAAACCCGAAAGGGCGCAACCTCGTTAAAAGACACTTACAAGGTCCTCTCGACCTTGTAAGGAGAAACCACCCGCGTGGGATCCTTACGACTCACAAGGGAGCAACACACTTAGGGATCCTCATGATTCCTAAGGAGAAATTACACTTGTGAGATCCTCACGACTCGTAAGGAGAACTCTCTTATGGGACCTTCACAGCTCATAAGATTTGAAAGTCTTAAGTTATAGAAACATTAACCTGTTCTTAAGCAACTCCCACAACCTTCGATATTGCCCTACAAGTGGTTCAATACTGATCCTTGTATACAATCCACGAGCGCAAATAAACATTTCCCTAACCAAGTCCCATCCGTGACTGGGGATATGTTCGCACTGTTGGAGATAGTGCCCTCAGAGTCAATTATTAGGTCACAGGTACGTGATTGTAATGATTGAGGGAGGACCTATCCCGGTAGGACAGTCTTACTCGAGATGATAGTATGCTATCTGGTTTACCTTTATCATCGTGTACTGCTTTAGGTGACATGACACGTCGCTATTACACGTTGATAGAGCCCCTAGGATTCTTGCTTGACCACCAGCAGTATGAGGGCGATCATATAAGTGGGAGCTCGGGGTCTATAAGCTTATCCTTAAAAGGTCCCTAGTCGTGGGAGTTTCGAGACTGGGCATCGATACTCCATTAGTAGACTAGTGTATACAGTCGAGACCCCGACGAGGGGCGGTGGCCGGTCTCACAAGCCACTGGTGTCAGTTGGATCACCTAAGATGTATACAGGTGCTCATTGGGTTATGAGTACACCGGACAGGACTCGCCGGGAACATGCTAGTTGGTCATATACCAGACGTCAGATGGCAGTTCCCTGGTGACATGTGTGCAGGTTAGTTCATCGACCTGGGGATCGTCATTTGTCTCGTGTGAGTTCCCACTGTACTTTGATTACTACCCTACCACGGCTCAAAGGAGTCGTGCAAACAGGTTTTAGTTGGGTACAGTCCCGAGCCATATGGAGGCAGTGAGCGTATCTTCAGGGGTTCGTCTCTCCCGGTATTGGGGGTGAGGTCGTGCTGTGTCTAGGAGAGCCATTACACAAAGTCCTTGGCCAAGGCAAGGAGATTTACTGGTAGGTATTCCAGTAGTATCTCAGGGTGTTCTGGGCTACACTCCGACACGACTTGTACCGCTTTTGGGGGTCTGACTTTTACCAACCCCCTAGGCCCGCCATGCGATACTCATAGACGAACGGACCGGACTGCACGGATATTGTCACTGACAGGCTCAGTAGGGTGTCAGGATGAGTTCGCTCATCGACGTCCCTTTTGGTCAATAGCTGGTGGCCCGTCACGTATTGGCTTATACCTCTGACGTGCTAGTGGTTAAATCCACAGCCATAGTATTGACGAGTCTTTAGAGTCCACCACACTTTCAGTTACTCAAGTTTCGGGCGAAACGCTGTAGAGGCCGTATGGAGATATGGCACGGTTCGATCAGATACGTGCGGTATTGCACGGATCGTGATCGGACGGTTTTTACTAGCCGGCTTTGGCTTAAGCCGGATCTTAGTATTTGATAATGTAGTTTTGTCTCTTTACATTTGTATTTCGGTCGAAATACAAATGCGGGTGTGTATGCACAGTATCGGGGTTTTCCTGTAATTTATTATGGGACCAGTTTTCTGGGATTGCCAGTTTGCTTTCCGTTCCGGCCGGTTTTCTCTTTTTCCTTCCCGGTCGGACTTTTCGTTGGAGGGTGTTAATTGCAAGTTTGCAATTAACATTTTGTTGAGGGGGTTTCTTGCAAAAGGATTAATTTAATTTGATTGCATTTTTGGCTCCATGTTGCATTAATTATGACTTGATAGAGTATGGGGTTTTTGGGTATGGCCGGCACTGTATGAGTATGGGGTGAGTGATTAATTTATTGAGGTGAGGTTTATTTTGTGTGAAAAAATTTCCTTCATGTTTTTTGTGGACCCCCCCCATCCTGTGTGTGTGTGTGCTGTGAGTTGTTTTTAATAAAAGGCTTGGTTTTAATTCAATGGATTCAATTTCCTGCACACATTCATCAGGGAGTGAGTGAGCTTGCTTGATATTTTTTTTCCAGTGAGCTCAAATGGCATCTGGCCGAGCTACACTTTTGATGGCATGCTCCAATTATCTTCAAGCCTTCATGAAAATCATTGTTCATAAATTCCTCCATCTTGGCAACCTCATTAACCCCAAAGAGACAACGGTTCTGCATTATTCTACAGCAAATCTTGGGCGCGTCGGCTAGCCAACTTCGCGCCCGAGTTGCCTCGGCATTGAGGTGGGAGCCCGTAAACGAAGAAGGCGATGTGGTGCACTTCCGGCGACGAGGAGGAGACGGGATTTTTCCGCAGGAGATCGGGACCATGACGAGAAGACCGGAGGACTTGGATCGTCGGTATATTTCTATTCCCTATCTTGTTAGTAGCTTAGACTAGTTAATGGTTCGATCCGGTTAAAGTGCGCGGTGGTGCCGGTTTGCAAAGTCCGCAAAATTTAAGTTTATCACCGCTTCCGCATTCCGGCGTCGGATTGACGGCCGGGGCGCCGCCGTGCACTTACATTGGTATCAGAGCCTCGCCATTAACTTAGTCTAGGTTTGTGTAATGTGTTTGCATTTCCGATCGATCAAAAAGTTCCAAAACTGCATTTTAGTTCGCATCAGTTTCTGTTGAAAATTTTTTGGTCTCGAAAAATTTTTCAGGTTATAAAATATTGATGTACTGGAAAATCTAAGAGTTCTGTAAAAATTTGACGAAGTAACTCCAAAGTTGGAGCGCGGAACCGCCGCGAAAAGCCCATTTGTGCGGCCCTTCCGCCGCGCACTATTCACATCACTTCACCAATTTTTTACAGAGGCCTTATGGGCTTAAAATATGGGTTTTGGAATATTAAAGTTGGGCCAATTGTTTCTGTGAGTGCTACAGTTTTCTTTGGGGCCCACTTGTTAATTGTTTGATCAATCGGAAATTTTTTAAACACATTTTTCACAGTATTTACATTATATCTGCGACCGTGAATGTCACTCGATCGGTAAATCCGGTCTAACTGCTATAGCCCGGTTAGACGGATTTGCGAACGTGACTTTCACGTTGATGTTCTATGTATTTGCTGTGATGTTGCGGATCGGTCGTGGGGGATAGCCTGGATGCAATGCTAGTACTGTTTTTGTTGTATTATGTACATTTGATATTGCGGGGCGAGCGTCCGACATGTGGACTGCCGTCACTGCCTGATTGTATTATTCTTTTGGGGCACGACCTGGTTGCGGTCGATGTACCCGGTGTATGTATATTTTACTTTCTGTACTAGGATTACCCCGCGGAGGGGTGCACGGATAGCCGGGTTCTAGAGGGCAGCAAGCCCGCATCTCATGGCGTTGGGACGGAGGGGGCTTCACTCTAGGATTGGCGGGCTATTCGCCGCACTCGTAGGGGGTACAGGTTTGACCCAGGAGGGGTGCCCAAGTTACCGGATTCCGTGAAGTGCTGGGTGGTCCATTCACGGTGCTGAAGGGGGCTGCCTCGCTTCAGGTTTTGGCGGGTGACTTGCCGCGCCCGTAGGGGTCTAGGATTCTCATTGCACGGGCTATCCACACGACCAGGGGAACGTCGGGTTTCAGTAGTGGCTCTGTGAAACCCGGGGTTCCCAGATATCTGTATTGTTTCTGTGATGCTGTTCATTCTCTGTGATGTTGCATTTTATTCACGCCTTGAGCGAATATAATATATTGGTATATATATTAGTAGATGTTGTATATGTTTTGCATCCGCGCTAGTCCAGTCCCCGCTCTGTCGTTAGTAAGCTAACCTAACGGGTAATGACGGGACCCAGTGGCGAATGCGGATGGCATATACGTACATCAGTATATTTTCGTTCTTTGTGGTGTGATCAATTGATGGGACTGCATTGATTCGGATCAATGCAAGTTAAAAACAAACCTAATCTGATGTTGTTGGAACACTTTTTCAAAAGCTGTTATTGCAAGGACGTTTACTTTTGTTTTGCATCGTGGTATTCATTTAGAATATCCTGCTCCTCAGTCGACGAGGCAAGGGCCGAGATCCCTTCACCGGGAGTGATCCCTTGGACAGAAGTTTGCGTCAGGGCATTAACTTCACTATAGCCGATTACTTTTGCTTTGCACAGTGATATTCGGTTATGAATATCCAGCACCCCATTCTACGGGGAAAGAGCCGAGATCCCTTCACCGGGAGTGACCTCTTTAGTAAAGGTTTTCGTCACTATATTTTCTAAAAAGCTATCCGTTCCTTCAACGATATCAAGTTCATTACGTTAAAGGTTTTCGCCAGAAACCATTCGTAGCCCTCCGTCGTTTCATATGGGTGGTCAATAGTATTCAAGCTGTGTATGTTGGCCAAAGTCAAGGCACAGTGATTGGTAGCTATTGGGGTATTCATATGCAGCATAGATAGATGCGTTGGTTTGGGACAGTCGTGCTGCCATTTTGGCCAAAGTCAAGGGTATGTACGGGTGGATTCAAATTAACCTGGAGAATGACGGGCAGAACTTGACATGTGACTTATGATATGTTGGCCAAAGTCAAGGTCATAAGAGCATGGGGCAGAAATCACATCGGGAGTTTCAAAAGTACTGAAACTTGCCAGATATGCGCATACCTTCTGGAGTGTGATACCGTGAGCGGATTCCGTCACGTTGTCATGCGATGAGAGTTGGATCCCGATTCCCACTGATGAGTTGGTATACTCCTCGGGTGACCCCGACTAATTCTTCTTTAGGTTTGGAGGAGAATTTGAGATACAGTGGGAGGATTCCAGATTAGATAAATTGGTTACCATTCTGATCTAGGTTAGAGTGCACGCTGAGTGTTTCTTTTCTCTCTCTCTTTGGCAGCGACCATTGACCCGACCCTAAGACTTTGACTCAGTGACCAAGTTGACCGAACCTTCTTAAACACTGGCTTTTGGATTGTCAGAGTTGCGAACCTCATTGCCACTCCTACTTTTACCCTTTTCTCCAGGACACCCCGTGTTACTACGAACGTCCACTTCCATTGGACAAAACCATCGTATGGTTAGATACGAACTCGAAGGAATTTATTCGAGGATGGTTTCCGGTTCTGGAGAAAACGGATAGGATTATTCAGTTGTCTTTTCCTTTTACCTTCTCTCAGGTTGCAAGTACTCCTTGGTTTAGGAGATAGTACACCTATTACGCAAATTGGATAGTCTTCTTCCAAACCTTAGGCTGGTGCCGACCGGTAGGGAATGAAGAAAACCAATTAGCCTAACGATGGTGTGCAGAAGGTATTAAGTTCAGACAAAGCAAGGGATTAGTAAGAGGGCAAAGTAAATTGCAACAGATATTCACGACCAAACCAAATATTTCGTTACCACTCCCACATCACCTTTGTATTTCTCCAGGACACTCCGTATCACTACGAAGATCCACAGTTTATTTGGATACTCCATCGTATGGTTATATACGAACTCGAATGGAACTTGTTCCAGTTCGGGGATGGATTCTGGTTCAGGAGAAATAGGAATAAAGTACATTCAGGTGTCTTTTATCTTCACCTTCTCTCGCGTTGCGAGTGCTCCTAGGATTAGGACAGTACACCCTTTATGCTTATTGGATAGTCTTCTTCCAAACCATAGGCTGGTGCCGAACGGTAGGGAAGGAAGAAAACCAATTGGCCTAAAGGGGTGTGCAGAAGGTAATGACTAAAGACGTATGAAGGGATTTGGAGAGGTGGCAAAGAATTATACGGTTATAGTTGTGAATCTGGATAATGGAAGAGGCATTACTATGAATACCGGGATACCCCACCGAAACATTTCAATGTTTCAGTTTCACTGTGTACTGTTAAAAGAAAACTGATTTCCCGATTAGACACTTGCTCCAGGGTATGTATTTACCAGGTATGATTCTCACATCTGTATGGTTTTACAGATGATGAGTGGGAGTAAGTTATTGGGAATTGGGTGATTATCCTCATTATATCGGGATTCGTTGCAATCAGTGATATTTGAGGAAATCACCTGGGCTGTTTGCCGGTCGGCAAATATTTGGTTTTGAATATCCGCTGTTATGCACCAATTTAAAATTGATATATCTGTACGTCTATTTTCATAGAGTGAGATATACCTTTCTGAAATTATGTCTACGACATTTACCTATATCAGTGGATGGTTAGGTAAGGAGCATTAAACAGCGGTGTAATTCTTCTTAACCATAAGTACAGTTTTCAACCTACGACACACAGTGAATGAGTTATCAGACTCAAGGGACTTGTACAGAGTATTGTATGTTGTCCAGGGTCCATCAGGACAGAGGGGTTGGTCCTCGTACTATATTCGGTTTACTTATGACTTCTCTAGTTTTTAGACAGGTGTTTCGTGGAAACACAGGGTCCGAATTTGGAGAAGTTATTGGTATTTGAATAGAGTAGAGAACCAGGTATAGCAAGTATCGGGATTCTTCAAAGAGATCAAAGATGTAGATACTTGCGTATGGTGTTCAGTTGATAGTAGTGATTAAGAGAACTTGCTTCTCTTTCAGGTTACTCATAATTGGAAGCATTCCTAAGTTGAGTAACGCTGATCGGCCTCCTTCCATTTAGTTGACATGCACTGGAGACAGTTGCATGATTTGGATCTGGTTCAATTAAATCAGTGCCTCTGTTTTCTATATTGGATATAGAACAGTTCATATCTTAACATTGTTAAGGTACGGGGAGTTGTTCGGTTTATGCTTAAAACCAGACACTGGACAACTCAAGGCACGTTTCTGTAATGGCTGTTTGTGGGTTGACCCAGGCTATGACGCGGGTTGATTTTCTACCATCTGGATGAACAATAGCGATATTGTTCTAGACTCGCCACAGTTTTATTAAAAATGGATTTTTTCAGAAAACAGTAGTGGGAGTATGGTAGAACTGGAAGTGATTCCAGAACCACAAACGATTACTGAAGATTTGATAAGGAACCTAAAGATTCAATCTGGATTGACATTCCATTGGCCACTCCGCAGATGAGGTGGGTAACTTCAGGCACCAGAGAGGTACTACGGTAGCCTCAAGGACGGTGACAGGGAAGTTCTTATTTACCCAAAATTGCCATTGCTGTTGTTCCAGGTTACGAGACCCAGCGGGAGGATGAGTATAGCGTCGTTCTAAACCAGTTTTAGAAGTGTACGTCTATATGACTCTACCAGAGGGTTGTCGTAGTCAGTGGGAGCAGCGGAAGCATTGGTGGACAGGTAGCTTATGTCTATTTATAGACTAAAGCAGATGTAGCGGAGATAGATCATCTATTTCTGACGCGAAAGTCATGGGTTTGACTTCATCAGAATAGGGGATGGATCTGTTGAGAAGGTAGTAGGGTGTGATATCCTGGTATTTGGATGACCTACACAGAGTAGGAAAAGAAACTCCTACACTACGATCGGTTATACTTTGGTCGTCACACAGTTGTTTCTCCACAAAAGAAATGGATTTTATATCAGACATACCGGTTACTAGATCTATGGTCTTAGATCTAGATTTGGGTGGTTTCCCAATCAGGGTACTTGACAGCATTCTAAGAGTATTTAGGATGGACGACTCCTGGCACGGTAGTGTACCTGCAGGTAATGGAGTCACCCTCTCCAAAGGTGTCTTACAGACTAAAGGGGAGAGGGACGGGCATGATTGACAGATCACTTGCTCAGGCAATTGAGTCAATCGTGAGATGTCAAGTACCACACCAGATGTTGTTCTTGCACTAGATGCAATAAGTTGACATTAATCCAATCCTGGAGAAACAGTCGGAAGCAGTTTTAGAACATAAGTGGATGTTCTAGGGATATGATAACGACAGCCTCATTCAGGAGACAGTTATCATTCCAGGCTTCCAAGGTGACATGGACGACAAGGAGGTTGTCAGAGTTATAGTTTTCCTTCTGATGAGGGGCAGTATTTTGGACAGGTGATCCAAGGCAATACTGAGGGAGGCATGGCGCAGGACACTGATTAAGTTCAGTTGTCAATACAGTCTAAGAAGTTTGGATTTGGAGTTCATTTATGAGCTAGGTCCCATCAGACATCCAGACATATTCTAAGACTGATTTTGCTCATTTCGGGAGATGGTTTTCTCCGCGAACTTGAGATATAGAGAGACATAGAAAGAAACAACTAAGCGGATCCACTCACTGAGGCAATTCCTCGAACGCAATAGTTCCGCAAACGAGCTTTGTGAGACTGACTAGTAGAGGAGTTGGATGTTCGGTATCACACGGGCTGTGAGTATGCGACATCGCAATAATTAGCCTTGAGTGCAAGTGGGAGATTGTTGGAGATAGTGCCCTCAGAGTCAATTATTAGGTCACAGGTACGTGATTGTAATGATTGAGGGAGGACCTATCCCGGTAGGACAGTCTTACTCGAGATGATAGTATGCTATCTGGTTTACCTTTATCATCGTGTACTGCTTTAGGTGACATGACACGTCGCTATTACACGTTGATAGAGCCCCTAGGATTCTTGCTTGACCACCAGAAGTATGAGGGCGATCATATAAGTGGGAGCTCGGGGTCTATAAGCTTATCCTTAAAAGGTCCCTAGTCGTGGGAGTTTCGAGACTGGGCATCGATACTCCATTAGTAGACTAGTGTATACAGTCGAGACCCCGACGAGGGGCGGTGGCCGGTCTCACAAGCCACTGGTGTCAGTTGGATCACCTAAGATGTATACAGGTGCTCATTGGGTTATGAGTACACCGGACAGGACTCGCCGGGAACATGCTAGTTGGTCATATACCAGACGTCAGATGGCAGTTCCCTGGTGACATGTGTGCAGGTTAGTTCATCGACCTGGGGATCGTCATTTGTCTCGTGTGAGTTCCCACTGTACTTTGATTACTACCCTACCACGGCTCAAAGGAGTCGTGCAAACAGGTTTTAGTTGGGTACAGTCCCGAGCCATATGGAGGCAGTGAGCGTATCTTCAGGGGTTCGTCTCTCCCGGTATTGGGGGTGAGGTCGTGCTGTGTCTAGGAGAGCCATTACACAAAGTCCTTGGCCAAGGCAAGGAGATTTACTGGTAGGTATTCCAGTAGTATCTCAGGGTGTTCTGGGCTACACTCCGACACGACTTGTACCGCTTTTGGGGGTCTGACTTTTACCAACCCCCTAGGCCCGCCATGCGATACTCATAGACGAACGGACCGGACTGCACGGATATTGTCACTGACAGGCTCAGTAGGGTGTCAGGATGAGTTCGCTCATCGACGTCCCTTTTGGTCAATAGCTGGTGGCCCGTCACGTATTGGCTTATACCTCTGACGTGCTAGTGGTTAAATCCACAGCCATAGTATTGACGAGTCTTTAGAGTCCACCACACTTTCAGTTACTCAAGTTTCGGGCGAAACGCTGTAGAGGCCGTATGGAGATATGGCACGGTTCGATCAGATACGTGCGGTATTGCACGGATCGTGATCGGACGGTTTTTACTAGCCGGCTTTGGCTTAAGCCGGATCTTAGTATTTGATAATGTAGTTTTGTCTCTTTACATTTGTATTTCGGTCGAAATACAAATGCGGGTGTGTATGCACAGTATCGGGGTTTTCCTGTAATTTATTATGGGACCAGTTTTCTGGGGTTGCCAGTTTGCTTTCCGTTCCGGCCGGTTTTCTCTTTTTCCTTCCCGGTCGGACTTTTCGTTGGAGGGTGTTAATTGCAAGTTTGCAATTAACATTTTGTTGAGGGGGTTTCTTGCAAAAGGATTAATTTAATTTGATTGCATTTTTGGCTCCATGTTGCATTAATTATGACTTGATAGAGTATGGGGTTTTTGGGTATGGCCGGCACTGTATGAGTATGGGGTGAGTGATTAATTTATTGAGGTGAGGTTTATTTTGTGTGAAAAAATTTCCTTCATGTTTTTTGTGGACCCCCCCCATCCTGTGTGTGTGTGTGCTGTGAGTTGTTTTTAATAAAAGGCTTGGTTTTAATTCAATGGATTCAATTTCCTGCACACATTCATCAGGGAGTGAGTGAGCTTGCTTGATATTTTTTTTCCAGTGAGCTCAAATGGCATCTGGCCGAGCTACACTTTTGATGGCATGCTCCAATTATCTTCAAGCCTTCATGAAAATCATTGTTCATAAATTCCTCCATCTTGGCAACCTCATTAACCCCAAAGAGACAACGGTTCTGCATTATTCTACAGCAAATCTTGGGCGCGTCGGCTAGCCAACTTCGCGTCCGAGTTGCCTCGGCATTGAGGTGGGAGCCCGTAAACGAAGAAGGCGATGTGGTGCACTTCCGGCGACGAGGAGGAGACGGGATTTTTCCGCAGGAGATCGGGACCATGACGAGAAGACCGGAGGACTTGGATCGTCGGTATATTTCTATTCCCTATCTTGTTAGTAGCTTAGACTAGTTAATGGTTCGATCCGGTTAAAGTGCGCGGTGGTGCCGGTTTGCAAAGTCCGCAAAATTTAAGTTTATCACCGCTTCCGCATTCCGGCGTCGGATTGACGGCCGGGGCGCCGCCGTGCACTTACACGCACGGTGAACAACCCTTGTAAGTCCTCTCGACTTATAAGGAGAAAACACTCTTGTAGGATCCTTACAACTTATAAGTGTACATACACTTAGGAATCCTCACGACTCCTAAGGAGAAAACGCACCTATGAGATCCTCATGACTTGTAGGGAGAAATACCTTTATGAGACCCTTACGGCTCATGAAGTCAAAAGCCTTAGTCGACAAGATCTTAACCCTGTCTACTAAGCCACCTTTGTTCGATATCGACATAGGCAAATGATGATTCGCTCCTGGAAATATCCCAGTTGAAGCGATGTTGATGCCAAAATCGATGTCTAATTCCAAGCTTGCAGCGAAAAGCCAACGAGCCACACATGCATACGAAATAGCTGAAATGATGGGGCAACTTGCAACGAAATCAGCAAGTAAAAATGTATGGATACAAAAACAGCCGAAATGATTGGGCAACTCGCAATAAAAAGCAGCGAGTAAAAAGAAAAATAGCCGAAATGATCGGGCAATCGCGATTTTCGCGATATAAAAAGCTGAAATGATAGAGCATCGCGGAAAGAATAAAAAAATGATGAAAGAATGAAACTTTTTTCCCTACCGGTGAGATCACATCACTTCCTGTGTACAATCCAGGGGCACAAACAAAGAGGGAACCATACCTTCCCGACAGGCTCCATCAGAAAGCGAAGCCAAATCTCGACGGTTCATAGACAACCTAGAGATAACCTCGACATTTGTCGCAATATTGCAGACACAATATCATCAAATGAAGCAAAAGAAGATCCCTAGCTTCAGGGTCTCGACTCAACATCGACAACTTAGAGATCACCAACGGCGTTTCTCCTCACTCCAACCAGATGCAGACGTGACGTCAACAACCGACCTCAGAGTCGCAACAAAACGGAACCATGGCAAAGTCCCTAATTCCAAATCTCAATGGCCACATCTACAGCCTGGAGACCAACAACGGTGGGCCTCCTCATTCCAGCAGGACACAAATGTTACACCATTAAACGGAGCCACGGCATAGTCCCTAGTTCCAAATCTCGACGGTTCACAGACAACCTAGAGACCATCTCAGCATTCGTCTCGTTAAAGCAGACGCAATGTCAACAACGATGTTCCTTCGCAGTCCAGCAGGATGCAGATGCAACGTCAACAAGAGACCCCATGGTCGAAGCAATGTGGAGTGACGACAAAAATCCCAGCTCCACCTCGGCATTCGTCTCGTTACAGCAGACGCAATGTCAACAACGGCGTTCTTTCGCAGTCCAGCAGGATGTAGATGCAACGTCAACAAAAGACCCCATGGTCGAAGCAATGCGGAATGACGGCAAAAATCCCAACTCCACCTCGGCATTCGTCTCGTTACAGCAGACTCAATGTCAACAACGGCGTTCCTTCGCAGTCCAGTAGGATATAGATGCAACGTCAATAAAAGACCCCATGGTCGAAGCAATGCGGAGTGACGGCAAAAATCCCAACTCCACCTCGGCATTCATCTCGTTACAGCAGACGCAATGTCAACAACGGCGTTCCTTCGCAGTCCAGCAGGATGTAGATGCAACGTCAACAAAAGACCCCATGGTCGAAGCAATGCGGAGTGACGGCAAAAATCCTAACTCCACCTCGGCATTCGTCTTGTTACAGCAGACGCAATGTCAACAACGGCGTTCCTTCGCAGTCCAGCAGGATGTAGATGCAACATCAACAAAAGACCCCATGGTCGAAGCAATGCGGAGTGACGGCAAAAATCCCAACTCCACCTAGGCATTCGTCTCGTTACAGCAGACGCAATATCAACAGCGGCGTTCCTTCGCAGTCCAGCAGGATGTAGATGCAACGTCAACAAAAAACCCCATGGTCAGTAAAGCGGAGTGACAACAAAATCCCAGCTCCACCTCAGCATTCTCGATACAGCAGACGCAATGTCAACAACAGTGTCCTTCCTTCGACAGGATTCGGACGCGCCAAAGCAAATGAAGCAAAAAGCCAAATTCCCAGCTTCAGGGTCTTGATGGCAAGTCATATAAAGCCTGAAAGAAAATCGGAGACATCCCACATCAGCACGGAGTGGTCACCACCGCAACATTCGTCTCGATACAGCAGACGAAATGTCACCACAGCGTTCTTCCTTCGACGGGATTCGGACACACCAAAGCAGACGAAGCGAAGGCCAAATTCCTAGCTTCAGGGTCTTGACGGCAAGTCATATAAAGCCTGAAAGACAATCGGAGATCATCTCGCACCAGCGCGGAGTGGTCACCACCTCGACGATCGTCTCGACACAGCAGATGAAATGTCACCCCAGCGTTCTTCCCCCAGCAGGATTCAGACGCGCCAAAGCAAATGAAGCAAAAGCCAAATTCCCAGCTTCAGGGTCTTGATGGCAAGTCATATAAAGCCTAAAAGACAATCGGAGATCATCCCACATCAGCATGGAGTGGTCAACACCTCGACATTCGTCTCGATACAGTAGAAGAAATGTCACCATAGCGTTCTTCCTCCAGTAGGATTCAGACGCGACAAAGCAAATGAAGAAAAAAGCCAAATTCCTAGCTTCAGGGTCTTGACGGCAATTCATATAAAGCCTGAAAGACATTCGGAGATCATCTCGCACCAGTGCGGAGTGGTCACCACCTCGACGTTCGTCTCGACACAGCAGACGCAACATCACCAAAAGGAGCCACGGCAAAATCCCTAGTTCCAAACCTCGACGGTTCACCAACAACCTGGAGACAACCGCGACATTCGTCTCGATATAGAGGACGCAATGCTAGCGAACGAAGCAAAGGCCAAATTCCTAACTTCAGGGTCTTGACGGCAAGTTATATAAAGCCTGAAAGACTATTGGAGATCATCCCACACCAGCGCGGAGTGGTTATGAATCATCGGGGCTCTCCAAAATGAGCCTAACCTCAAGTAAAAAGTGACATGGAATATCCCTACGCTTGCTCTTTCGACGGTAATATTACCTGGAAGATTACTTGAAGACGTCTTGTCCAGCCCCCGAAGGGATCAGAGACACGACAATCGCAAGGCTACTCGAACAGCAAGATTGCCTATCGAGGAATATATCATCCAACGCGACGGTACGACGACCAAAACCCAAAGTACCACAGACCCTAACGGACCTCTGTCGTAAAGAGCAGAGGTTAACTGTGACGTTAGGACATTCTTGCGAGAAATGCTCAATTCGTCTCGACTCGTGAGGAAAAGCCTTGGGCAGCGGGGATTAAAAAAACCTGTTTCCTAAGCACTGGGACCCTGCAAGTCGGTCCAAAATGGACTCTTGCATACTATTCACGGGTCACACTCTCTGAAATCAAATCTTTATAAGGAGGGAAACAACCGCTTACGGGTCCTCTCGACTTGTAAGAGGGAAAATTCTCTTATAAGATCCTTACGACTTATAAGAGAAAACGCACTTAGGAATCCTCACGGTTCGTAAGGAGAAAATACACCTACGAGATCCTCTCAATCCGTAGGGAGAAAATTCTTTATGAGACCCTCACGGCTCATAAAGTTGAAAAGTCTTAGGCAGCGGATCTGAACCTGCGGCCTAAGCCATCGCTACCCCTTGAAGAAGCCAAGACAGGATGCTCGCTTTATCATCTGTCGACCATGTTTACTAAGGCGATATGCTGATAATCAAAGAAAGAAGAAAGCGACAGAAAGAGCGTCCGATTTGCATTTGATCAAGCGTTTGAGACACCTCCATTCATGCATGTGCAAAAGACTCAGAACGAGAAGTAAGACAAGCTGAAATGAGAAATTTTCCATTCATATTGCAAAGGGTTCTTACAATCATAAAGAAATAGACAAAGACATTATTCAAATGATTACAGCGGCAAAACCTCAGATCCTGGACAGGGATTGAGGAACTCGAAAGTGACCTTGTCCAAGACTTTCCAAGCTTGGCGAACCATCCTGGTGTGCTTCCTTTCGCGAGCACGGGCATCGGGATCCCCACTGATGTCCTCCACCCTCCGATAGGCAGCAAGAATGGCGGACTGTTGAAAGGCCTGGTGCAAGAGATCGATAAGATTGTCTCGCCGTCTCTTCGATATTAAGTTCATCAGGTACACCGAGTGCACCTTGTCCTTAGCGGCGTCTAATGCTTTAAGCGGCACGCCGGTAAAGAATAGGGGAAGCGCTTCCCAAATTGCTCCCACAATAAGCTTCAGGAGAGGGGAGCGCCGAGGAAGCAGTTGACCGTTGTATGTGTCGAAGCGGCTCATGATTTCGGCACACTCGGCATTGGTACATTCTCGGTTCTGAGAACCGCCGAGTCGGCGGATGTCTCCGTAAGAGATGATTTCATCGAGATCGTACATGTGGGCGTCCATTGCTCCTGTAAAAGAAAATTAACAGAATTAGCAGACAGACTGATTAAGCGAATTCTTATTAAAAACAGGCATGGGGAGTTAAACTCCTCGAGAGCAATGCTCTGCAAACAGGAGTGACACCTATCAAATTCAGTAATGAGGGGAATTTAAAGAAATTCCCCGAGAACGCTGAGAGCCTTGCTATGAAAAGACGATATAATCAATCAAAGATAAAACTCCATTTTTGACCTCCAAGATCCATGAAAAACACTTACGAGTTCTTCTATATGATTTGGAAGGATCAAAGCTCCATTAATGAATTGGGAAAATACAAGGAAAATCTTTTAGGGAGCGGAGCTCTATTAATGGAACCCTAATAGAGTTCTCTTTAGTCCTCTTTAGATCCGTTTAGACCTATAGAGCAAAGCTCTGCCAAGTGAAACCCTAAATGAGTTTTCTTTAGATCAGGGATCTATTGAGAGCAAGGCTCTTAAAATTGATTTAATTCAATCTAATTTAATTTTTACCTAAAAGTTTTTCAGAGTTTCAACTCTTAAAAGTGCTTGAACAAAAGAGCAAGGCTCTGAATAAAATTTTTATGAGCAGATGAAGATCATCTAAGGGACCAAAGGTCCTATTTATTGGTATGGAGTGTCATTTCAACTTCCAAAAGTTGGCGCAACGGTTGGAATTCTGTCACCGCTGCGCTCACGTTTGGGGCCACGTAAGCGCAACGGTGGGGGGCATTTGTTTACCCCAATCAGAGAAAAGCTCTATTCAAATTCCAAGGCGGGAAACGAAGCAACGCTTCTGTTTCCCCCAATCAGAGCAAAGCTCTGTTTAAAATTCAAATTTTAATAAATGAAGCAACGCTTCAGCTGACCTGCGCTCTGCGCTGCGCGACACGTGTCAGCGCAGTTACGCTGCGCTACACGTGTCAGCGCAGTTGCGCCGCGCTCTGCGCTGCGCGACACGTGTCAGCGCAGTTGCGCCGCGCGACACGTGTCAGCGCAGTTGCGCCGCGCTCTGCGCTGCGCGACACGTGTCAAGCGCAGGTGCGCTTGCGCCAACTGTGCTAGCACTAAAACAGAATTAAAATTCCAGAAAGATCTTTCTGATCTTATTAAAACAATAAGATTCTCTTCTGTAAAACAGAAGCCCTTGGATCAAAGATCCAACGGTGGGGGAAAATCCCTAAATCACTCAGAGAAAGATCTCTTTAACTGATTTAACAAATCAAATGGCACTATAAAAAGGCCCCTAGACTCCAAGTCTAAAACGCATTGAGATTAACACAGAAAGAACTCAGAGAAATCTTCTGAAAACTTTGAAAGAACTCAGAGAAAGAAAAAGGTAAAAACCTTTGAATAAAAGAAGAATTTTCTTCTAAAAAGATCAGTGATCTAAAAACAAGATCAAGATCTTGAAAAAATATATATATAATAATAAAAAGAAGTAATTTACTTCTTCTTGGTCTCAAATTAGACTAATGTATCCTTAACAAACGTTTGAGTCGATCTTAGCCTCAAATATGGCTAACGTATCTTTCAAACAGACTTTAGTCCCAAATTGGACTATAAATCTCCCAACTAACTTTGGTTCAAGGGTACATCTCTGAACTCCTCTGATATCTGTCGTTGTAATCCTTCAATGTCATCAGAGAGGTGATGGGTCCCGACGGCCATACATTCCATGGACCACCATGTCCCTAAACTGGCAATGGACCACTATGTCCCTAAACTAGAACAATAGAGCCCCCAAATGCTCTTTTGTCCGATCTAAACGATCCTGTTAAGCTGATCTTAGTATCAAATCAGACTAACGTATCCTTAACAAATGTTTAAGTTGATCTTAGCCTCAAATATGGCTAATGTATCCTTAAACCAAAACCCCAAACCCAAATCTAAGAAAATACGGATTTGGACTAATCCACGTCCTACGGGCGACGACATAAATTAGTCTCCATATACAATCCACGAGCAACCACAAACAAAACAAACACCCACGACACGAAGTGAAATTTTGGATAAGGAGAAAGTTGTTACCGTGATGCAGTAGCGTAATTACTGCAGGGGCTTGCGCCTGCAGGGAAGAGCGTCCCCACAATCAAAAACCCCTCGAGCGAGAGGGAATCTGACGAAGTCTGCTACATCGGCCGCATCCATCTAAACCTCCGATATATGGTACCATAAATCAACTTAGCATCTTCGGAGAAATGGACGAATTGCACCTATTAGCATCTGCCCCGAATTTCAGGCAGACATACATCATGTCTCCACCGCGTCATTCGGAGGGGAACAAAGATGTAGCGAGCCCACGGCAGATAACCGATCGGATGATAGGGGATCAGACCTATATTATATGGTTGCCCCCAGGATCGCGCCTCGCCTTGACAAATACGGCGTCCCAAGATATCCAAAGCCATGAGAGGCTGAACGGGAATTGCAGCTATAGCGGGATGAAGAAGGCCATCTGAAGTCCAATCAACCATCTCCACGGCATACTTCACCGGGGATGGGTTGGCATAATGGATCGCCATAATGGGCTCCGATGGTACTGCGCATGAAAAGCTCTGTCGACCCCTGATAATCTGATTGTACCATGACCCCCAAAGGTGAAGATTCTTATGTTCCGGATCATGGTCTCTGATCAAAGCTAGAACCTCTCCGTCTACGGGTGCTCCGGGGAATCCTCCCTCCGAGCGAACGAATGGGAACGAGGTATCGAAAGACATGTTGCCTGCAAAAGAAGAGGAACGGAGATCAACTGTCAGTATTATAATTTTTAATTTCTGACACTTGGAACTTTAAAAGTTGTACCACACTGCAATGCAGTGTAGAGGGGACCAAAGGGGGACACACAAAATCTAGATGACGATGCATCAGTTAATAAGACAGCCCCATCATTGGATGAAACTGTCAATTAATGAGGAGATCCCCAAAAGAATATTCTCATTAAATGAGAAATCCCTTGAGACAAGGAGAAAATTTCCCTTTTCAGAGCAAAGCTCTGTCACAGAGTGACAGTTGTCAAACTCTGGTCTCAAGGGAATAAAATTCCTTAAAGAGCCTAGCTCTGTAATAATGATGGAAAAATCCATCAAAGGAAAATTAATTCCTAAAAATTAAAAATCTGGGATCTTAAAGATCCATGAAAACTCTTAAGAGTTCATCATCAACAGATAAAAAAGATCTATATTTTGTCCATGAGCAAAGCTCTGTTCATGGGTTAAAAACCCTGAAACAAGATCTCTTTAGATCTATGGATTCTTGAGAGCAAGGCTCTATTGGTAAAACCCTAAAGGGTTTTCTTTAAATCAAAGATCTATGAGAGCAAGGCTCTGTCAGTTAAAATTAATTTAATTTAATTTAAGTTAATTTTACCTAAAAAGTTTTCTAGAGTTTAACTCTTAAGATTCTTGAAAGCAAGAGCAAGGCTCTAAGGTTTTGAAAATAAGAATTCTGGAAGATGATAAACATCTGAGGAGGACCAAGGGTCCTATTTATAGGCGCTTGAGCGCCCCTTCAACTCCTGAGTTGTTCCAACGGATCAGATCTTGCCACCGCTGCACTCACGTGTGCGCCACGTGAGCGCAACGGTGGGGGGGCATTTGTTTCCCCCAATCAGAGCAAAGCTCTGTTTGAATTTCAAAAATTCAAAAATTGAATCAACGCTTCAGATTTCTTACGCTGCGCGCAGCGCGCCACGTGTCAAAAGCTGACACGCCAGCGTTGCGCCCAAGACAGCGCACCCAATCAGAGCAAGGCTCTATTTAAAATAAAAATGAAGGAAGCAACGCTTCAGATGATCTGCGCTCTGCGCTGCGCGACACGTGTCAGCGCAGTTGCGCTGCGCTCTGCGCTTCGCAACACGTATCAAGCACAGGTGCGCTTGCACCAACTGTGCCAGCACTAAAACAGAATTAAAATTCCAGAAAGATCATTCTAATCTTGTTAAAACAAGAAGATTATCTTCTGTAAAACAGAAGCCCTTGGATCAAAGATCCAACGGTGGAGAAAAATCCCTAAATCACTCAGAGAAAGATTTCTTTAACTGATTTAACAAATCAATTGGCACTATATAAAGGCCCCTAGACTCCAAGTCTAAAAGAGATTGACACAGAGAGAGAGAGAAACACAGAAATCCTCTGAAAACTTTAAGAAAGAACTCAAAAAAGAAAAAAGGTAAAACTTTGGAAAAGAAGATCATTTTCTTCATTTAAAGAATTTAATTCTTAGAATAAAAAAAAGGAGAAGAATTTCTTCTAAAAAGATCAAAGATCTAAGAACAAGATCAAGATCTTCAACATAAAAAAAAGAAAGGACCAGAAAAGATTAGATCTTTTGATCTATATAAAGGCATTGCCTTTTGATGAACCACTGGTTCTTGAGATTTGAGATAGAACCTCTCTGGAAACAAGAAAAATTTGTTCCCTTTGATCTAAAATTGATCAAGATATTAAACAGTGCCTTGCACTTTTGAAATTTGCACTGTTGCGCTCCTTAGATTGGCGCAAGCCACCAGAGAGCGCCACGTGTCGGCCCAGAACAAACCGCGCCTTGCGCTTCTAAAACAGAGCACCGCTCTCTTAAATTGGCGCAAGTCATCAGAGCGCACCACGTGTCAGCAGCGCACTGCGCTAACAGACTTGCGCTCACCAGAGCGTGACACGTGTCACATTCACATGAGTTTGCGCCTTGCGCTCCTCAATTGGCGCAAACCGCCTGACAAGCCACGTGGGGCACTGTTAGGACATTAAATGCAATGCATTATTAAAAGGGCAGAGCCCAATAAAAAGGTCTATCATACCAAAATAAAAAAATGCTATGCATTATTAAAGGGCAGAGCCCAATTAAAGGTCTAATAGGCCCAAACAAAAAATGCAATGCATTAATAAAAGGGCAGAGCCCAAACAAAGGCCTAACAGGCCAAATGCAAATAAAATGTTGAACATTTTCAATTGGACTTAACCCAATATTGGCCATAAGTCCTCAAATTAAATTGAACTGAGCACAACTGCTCTCTCAAATCAATTTACACCTGGTTCAAGGGTACATCTCCGAACTCCTCTGATATTTGTCGTTGTAATCCTTCAACGTCGTCAGAGAGGTGACGGGTCCCGACAACCACACACAATACGGACTGTGGGGTCCTTAAACTCATGGACTAATGCGTCCTTAAACCAATATTCGTCCCCAAAATGGGAATGATTGACCACCATGTCCCTAAACTGGCAATACGGACTGTGGGGTCCTTAAACTCATGGACTAATGCGTCCTTAAACCAGTATTCATCTCCAAAATAGGAATGATGGACCACCATGTCCCTAAACTGGCAATACGGACTGTGGGGTCCTTAAACTCATGGACTAATGCGTCCTTAAACCAGTATTCGTCCCCAAAATGGGAATGTTGGACCACCATGTCTCTAAACTGGCAATACGGACTGTGGGGTCCTTAAACTCATGGACTAATGCGTCCTTAAACCAGTATTCGTCCCCAAAATGGGAATGTTGGACCACCATGTCCCTAAACTGGCAATGGACCACTATGTCCCTAAACTGGAACAATAGAGCCCAAATGCTCTTTTGTCGGATCTAAACGATCCTGTTAAGCTGATCTTAGTCTCAAATTGGACTAACGTATCCTTAAAAACGTTTAAGTTGATCTTAGCCTCAAATATAGCTAACGTATCCTTAAACCAAAACCTTCAAACAGACTCTAGTCCCAAATTGGACTAGAGATCTCCCAACCAACTTTGGTTCAAGGGTACATCTCTGAACTCCTCTGATATCTGTCGTTGTAATCCTTCAACGTCGTCAGAGAGGTGACGAGTCCCGACGGCCATACATTCAATGGACCACTATGTCCCTAAACTAGAACAATAGAGCCCAAATGCTATTTTGTCGGATCTAAACGATCCCGTTAAGTTGATCTTAGTCTCAAATTAGACTAACGTATCCTTAACAAACGTTTGAGTTGATCTTAGCCTTAAATATGGCTAACGTATTCTCAAACCAAAACCCCAAACCCAAATCTAAGAAAATACGGATTTGGACTATTCCACGTACGGGCGAAGACATAAATTAGTCTCCGTATACAATCCACGAGCAACCACAAACAAAACAAACACCCACGACATGAAGTGAACATCTGGAGAAGGAGAAAGTTGTTACCGCGATGTGGTAGCGTAATTATCTGCAGGGGCTTACGCCTGCAGGGAAGAGCGTCCCCACAATCAAAAACCCATCAAGCGAGGGGGAATCTGACGAAGTCTGCTACATCGGCCGCATCCGTCTAAACCTTCGATACACGGTGCCATAAATAAACTTGGCATCTTCGGAGAGGTGGACGGATAAAACCAAATAGCATATGCCCCGAATCTCAGGCAAGACGTCCCTGTCTTGGCCGTCTTTCGGAGGGGAACATGGATCCCCTTAAATATTTGATGTCAAAGGCCATATTAACATGACGATCCGCTAAGTGGGCCTTGCTCTTGATAGAGTTCTCGATAACTTATCAGCCTCTTAAGGCAGTGAAAGGCTAGGCCATCGCCGATTTCCTCGCTGAGCATCCGATACCTGCCGACTCTCCCTTGAACTGCGAATTGCCAGACGAACATGCGTTTGACACGATCGACAGAGAAAGAAGAAAGAATGATACCCAATGGGAACTCTATTTTGATGGGGCGTTTTCTATGAAGAAGAGCAAACAAAGCACCCCTATAATCAAATCCGAGATAGGCCTCATCTTCGTGACTCCACAAGGAGGGATAATGCGCTTTGCCTTCTCCTTAACAGAGCCGAGGACGAACAACGAAACCGAGTATGAAGCTTTGATAGCAGGTCTCGAGATCGCCATCGACATGGGAATTGAAAACCTTCTCATATACGGAGACTCCCAACTGGTCGTTAGTCAAGTAAACGGCGACTATCAGACGTGCAAGCATGAGTTGGTGAAATACGGCGAGAAAGTACAGCGACTGCTGACTAAAATTCCTTCTTACACCTTGGAAAGCATACCGCGTGCGGAAAATAGCAAGGCGGATGCACTAGCTAAGCTTGCTAAAGAGTTGGCTGACGAAAACCTCGATGACGTGAGGATCGTTGTGCAAAGCCGTCGGGTTTTCGCTCCGGCAGAAATATCTCCAGAGTCTTCCGAAGAAAAGGAAGCGACTGAGCAAATGACTCTGCAAATAAAAGACCAGGAAAAGGTTTGCGGATTGGAGAGAAGTCTTTATAGACTACTTCAAATCCCGTCGAACACCTGAAAATGCGTCCTCAAGACATCAGCTTATGAAACGAGCTCTGTCTTTTGCTTTCGTCAATGATACTCTGTATAAAAGGTCATTTGATTCTCTGTGGCTAAGATGCCTGGGACCTGAAGAGCCAAAGAGAGTCATCCAGGAAACTCACGAAGGACTCTGCGCTTCTCACCAAGCCGGGCCGAAAATGAAGCTGAAGATTAAAAGGATGGGCTAATATTGGCCCACGATGATTCAGGACTGCCTCGAGTAAGCGAAGCAATGCCACTCGTGCCAGATCCACGGAGACTTTATCCATCAGCATCCAAATCCAATACATCCAACAGTGGCTAGCTGGCCGTTCGAAATGTGGGGGACTAACATAATCGGTCCCATCGAACCAGCATCGTCCAGAGGACATCGATTTATTTTGACGACAACTGATTACTTCTCCAAATGGGCAGAAGCGGTACCGCTGAAGGAAGTGAAGACGGAGAATATCCTCCATTTCTTCAAGACGCACGTCATTTATCGGTTCGGAACTCCACGATGGATTATCTCCGATAACGGGCCAGCCTATAGAAGCCACAAGATCAGCCGCTTCGCACAACAGCATAACATAGACTGGAGATACTCTTCGGTCTATAATCTCCGAGCTAACGATCTAGCTGATGCTTTCAACAAGACCTTGACAAAGATCGTGAAAAAGACGGTGTCTCGAAATAAGAAGGACTGGCATGAGAGACTGCATGAAGCTCTCTGGGCGTATCGAACTACGTTCAAAACGGCCACGAACACAACGCCGTACGCATTGGTATTCGGTATAGAAGCGGTATTCCCCCTCGAGATAGAGTTACCCTCTCTACGAGTGGCAGTTCATTACGAGCTAACGGACGAAGAGAAGCTCACCTTCGGCTTGAGGAGCTCGATGCCCTTGATGAAACCCGGCTCATAGTGCAACAAAATCTGGAGGCTTATAAAGTAAAGATGACACGTTCATATGAGAGATTGATTAGGCCGAGAACATTCTGCCAAGGTGAACTAGTGCTAGTGGTCAAGAGACCTATGATCCCCAATCGCGCCAAGCGGGGAAAATTCGAGCCGAATTATGAAGGCCCGTATATCATAGACAAAGTCTACCAGGGTGGAGCTTACCTACTCATGGACATGCATGGTGAAAGACCTTTTAGGCCAATAAATGGTCGCTTCCTAAAGAAATACTACGCCTAACGAGTCACGGCCTAAGTCAACGATAGCTGACGACGCCTATGTCCGCTCGCTATCTTCCTAAGCCTAAACTCTGTAAGTAGTAGCCGGCTTCCTTTTCGTCGGACCAAAACGTCCTTAAACTAACGACGGACCGAAACGTCCTTAAACTAACGACGGACCGAAACGTCCTCAAATTAACAACGGACCGAAACGTCCTTAAATTAACAATGAACCAATATGTCCTAAAACTAGCTGTTGACCGAGACGTCGATAAACTACTGTGGGTTGCAACATCCCAATGCTGATACAAAAAAAAGAGAAGAATAAAAGAATAAAAAAAGAAAGAAAAAGAAAACGGTATATCCACAAGCGAAAAGGGCACGGATGAAAACCCGAAAGGGCTCCGTGAGTAAAAACAGCAGGGCTACCGGCGAGTTTTGTGAAAACCCGAAAGGGCGCAATCTCGTTAAAAGACACTTGCAAGGTCCTCTCGACCTTGTGAGGAGAAACCACCTGCGTGAGATCCTGATGACTCACAAGGGAGCAACACACTTAGGGATCCCCACGATTCCTAGGGAGAAATTACACTTGCGAGATCCTCACGACTCGTAAGGAGAACCTTCTTATGAGACCCTCACGGCTCATAAAATTCAAAAGTCTTAAGCTACAGGGATCCAAACCTGTTCTTAAGCGGCCACCACAACCTCCAACATTGCCCTACAAGTGGCTCAATTCTGACCCTTGTATACAATCCATGGGCGCGAATAAACATTTCCCTAACAAAGTCTCACCCGTGACTAGGGATATGTTTGCACAGTGAACAACCCTTGTAAGTCCTCTCGACTTATAAGGAGAAAACACTCTTGTAAGATCCTTACGACTTATAAGAGAACACACACTTAGGAATCCTTACGATTCCTAAGGAGAAAACGCACCTATGTGATCCTCATGACTCGTAGGGAGAAATACCTTCATGAGACCCTTGCGGCTCATGAAGTCAAAAGCCTTAGTCGACAGGATCCTAACCCTGTCTACTAAGCTACCTTTGTTCGACATCGACAGAGGCAAATGATGATTCGCTCGTGACAATATCCCAGTTGTATCGGTGCTGATGCCGAAATCGGTGTCTAATTCTAGGCTTGCAGCGAGAAGCTAGCGAGTCACACATGCATACGAAATAGCCGAAATGGTGGAGCAACTTGCAACAAAATCAGCAAGTAAAAATGTATGCATGCAAAATAGCCGAAATGATTGGGCAACCCGCAATAAAAAGCAGCGAGTAAAAATAAAATAAATAGCCAAAATGATTGGGCGCCGCGAAAAATAGCCGAAATGATTGGGCAATCGCGAACTTCGCGATATAAAAGCTGAAATGATAGAGCATCGCGGAAAGAAATAAAAAAAATAAAATTTATGCCTTATAGGTGATATCACATCAATCCCTGTATACAATCCAGGGGCGCAAACGAAGAAGGAATCACACCTTCCCTCCCCAGGCTCCATCAGAAGAAGAAGCCAAATCTCAACGGTTCACAGACAACCTAGAGACCACTTCGATATTCGTCTCATTACAACAGATGCTACGTCATCTACATAATCCCGTCTCGGAAATACGTCATCCACATGACCCCATCTCGAAAATACGTCATTCAAATGACCCCGTCGCGGAAATACGTCATCCAAATGACCCCGTCTCTAAAATACGTCATCCACATGACCCCGTCACGGAAATACGTCATCCAAATGACCCCGTCTCGGAAATACGTCATCCACATGACCCCATCTCGGAATTACGTCATCCAAATGACCCCATCATGGAAATACGTCATCCAAATGACCCCGTCTCGGAAATACGTCATCCAAATGACCCCGTCTCGAAAATACGTCATCCACATGACCCCGTCGCGGAAATACGTCATCCATATGACCCCGTCTCGGAAATACGTCATCCACATGACCCCGTCGCGGAAATACGTCATCCACATGACCCCGTCTCGGAAATACGTCATTCACATGACCCCGTCTCAGAAATACGTCATCCAAATGACCCCGTCTCGGAAATACGTCATCCAAATGACCCCGTCGCGGAAATACGCCATCCACATGCCCCCGTCGCGGAAATACGTCATCCATATGACCCCGTCGCGGAAATATGTCATCCACAAGGCCCCGTCTCGGAAATACGTCATCCACATGACCCCGTCGTGGAAATACGTCATCCACATGACCCCGTTTCGGAAATACGTCATCCGCATGACCCCGTCGCGGAAATACGTCATCCACATGACCCCGTCGTGGAAATACGTCATCCACATGACCCCGTCGCGGAAATACGCCATCCGCATGACCCCGTCTCGGAAATACATCATCCGCATGACCCCGTCGCGGAAATACGACATCCAAACGACCCTGTCGCGGAAACACGTCATCTACATGACCCCGCCTCGGAAATACATCCTCCAACGACTCCATGGAACACGGCCAAAGTTAACCTTGACCCCGTGGAAAATGCCCGGAGCAACTTCTGACGCCGTGAAATGCGGATAACGTCAATCTCATTAAACACTTACGGGTCCTCTCGACTCATAAGGAAGAAAACTCTCTTATAAGATCCTTACGACTTATAAGGGAAAACGCGCTTAGGAATCCTCACGATTCCTAAGGAGAAAATACTCCTACGAGATTCTCTTGACTCGTAGAGAGAAAAGTCTTTATGGGACCCTCACGGCTCATGAAGTTGAAAAGTCTTAGATAGCAGATCTGAACCTGCTTCCTAAGCCATCACTACCTCTCAAAGAGTTCAAGATGGAATGCTCTCTATCATCTACAGGCTACGCTTACTAAGGTAACAAGCTGGCAATAAAGAATAGAGAAGAAAGCGGTAATAGAACAAAAAAAAATATGTATCTTTTATTCATGAATTCAGTGTAGTACAAGTTGAATCGTATGAAAGAACAAAAAATGGATACATGTTATTCAAATATTACAAGCAAAACAGCTACTGAGAAGGAAGCGTTTTCAACAAGTCCGCAAGCTGCTCTCGCACACCTTTCAGTGCCTTCTTGTGATCAGCCGCCGCGGCCAGCTCCGCTTCAATTCGAGCCCTTTGCTGCAAGCATGATGAAATCTTCTTATCGATTTCCCATTGGGCAGCTTCGCGATTCTGCGCAACCCGCTCAATAGAGTCGAGCTTCTGCCTCAATACAAGCCCGTCCGAGATACATTGTTGCAAGGTGTCAAAAGCAGCTCTCAGTTGCGTGGCGTTCGCTTTAACTTGGGCGCGCAGCCGGGCAGTTTCATCCGAAGCCTCCTCGCGTTCCTTCCGCCTCAAGGTCGCTTCTTGTTCGAAATGGCGGAGAAAGTGTTAGTGTATATGCCCTAGAGGCCATTACTGTATCATACTAGTTTGTATATTACTTGATGGAAGCTTGGGATATTCACCTTGTATAAACAATCTTGCTCAATATAGTAGTTTGCTACTTGGTTTGTTTCTACTTCAATGTGTACTTGTGTTTATTTCAGTATATCACTTATACGCATTAGTGGAGCCCTTAGGATCTTTGCCTGATTACCAGCGTTGTGATGGCAGTCACACTAGTGGGGGCTGGGTAATCTATAGGCACATCCTTATACAGGTCCCTAGTCGTAGGACTATCGAGACAGGGCATCGATACTCCGGAGTAGACTAGCGTATGCGCTTCTCATCCCAGTGTGGGAGATGGTCTGTCCCACAGCCATCAGTACGTCGTACTGGAGATAGTATACGGGTGCTCGTTGGGTTACGAGTACACTGGACAGGACTCGTCGGGAACTGACAGGTTGGTATTATACCTATCGTCAGTTATCAGTTCCCAGGTGACATGAGTACAGCTTAGTCCGCTGACTTGACACTGACACTTCGCCTCGAGTGTGTTCCCACTGCACTTTGATCACTACCCTACCACGGCTCAAAGGAGTCGTGCAAACAGGTAGTGGTTGGGTGCAGTCCCGAAGCACTTGGAGGCAGTGACGGTTAGACAGGATTCGTCTCTCCCGGTATTGGGGGTTGACATCGCGCTGTGTCTAGGAGAGCCATTACACGAGTAGTCCCTGGCCAGGGCAAGCGAGATATACTGGTAGATTTCCAGTGTTATCTCAGGGTGTTTTGGGCTTCACTCCGACACGACTTGTACCGCTATTGGGGGACTGACGTTTTACCGCCCCCTAGGCCCGCCATGCGATGTATCAGACGAACAGACCGGACTGTACGGAGAATGTCACATTCAGACTCAGTAGGAGTTCAGATGGGGTTTCACCTCGTCAGCCTTCTTGTCGGCATCTACCTGGGGACCGTTACGCACAGCTAGTGCCGCTTGCGGTCTGTGGTTAAACCCACTGCCAGCGTAGTGTCGAGTCTTTAGAGTCCCACACAGAGGGTATTCGCCTCTGGGTAAAACAGAGTAGAGGTCGCATGGTTTTGCGACAGGGTTCGTTCTCATCCGCGCACTTGTGCACGTTTGGAGTCCGGACGGATTATACTGGCAGGCTCTGGTTTGAGCCAGATACTGGTATATGTTTTGGGGGTTGCTTTTATATCTTGGTATTCTTGTTCCTCGGAACGAGAATGCAGGTGTGTATGCACAGTTGCTTGAGGCGGAGAATGAGGTTTTTCATTAGGGTTTTGGATCGGGTGCGTATGCACAGTTGACAGTTATCATTTTCCAAACCCTAATGGATTTGTATATTATCTATTAATAATAGTAATTAAATAAGAATTATGTTATGGTTGTTTTTCTTGTTGACTTGTTGACCTTGGTTGACTTGTTGACCATTGACCACTTTTTATGCCTTGAAAGTCTTCCTTGATTCATGCTTACACTTCATTAAAAGAGGTATGATAGTGGTCATTCCAAAAATAACCATCAACTATTCTTATTTCAATTATTATCATTTAGATAATTCATTTCTTTTGCAATATGGTTGCAAGAAATGAATTATTGAGCTCATTCTATCATTCTCACTCTCTCTCCTCATTTCATCTTCTTCTTCCTCTTGAAAAAGAGAAACCTTCTCATGTGTTGAGAATCATTCTCTTTAGATAGAAAAGCAAACCCTAATCACTCTCTACTCATTCTAGGATGAAGGTTTAGCAAGCCGGAAACCCTAGTTCACTCAAAGATCGAGGAAGAGCCCAAAGTCGAACCTTCGAGGTGGATCCATCTTCGACGGGAGAAGGCGACGAAAAGAGAACCATCAACCTCTACAAGGTTTGAAAAAGAAGGAGTTCAAGTTTAGGTATAACCATCTTCCATAGTAGCTAACTCTCTTTAGCTTGTTAACTAGTTTTAGTTTAGACAACGATCCCGACAAAGTTTAGTCCATGTTGCCTCTTGCGATAAAAATTCGTTTTTTATACCGTTTCTGCCTCCCCGTAAGTACCGGGGGTCGCAATATGGACTTACAGAAAGGACACACTCTGCTCGACCCATGCAGCCCGCTGGGAGTTCAAAGCCTGAATCTCAGGAGCAGGATGCATAAGCTCAAGCTCATGCAGGAAAGCCTCAATCTTCCTGCAGTGGTTAACCCAAGACTCAACGACGCCTTCATTATGGAAGTTCACAAGCGTCGCCAACATTGGATTAACTTTGGCAGCAAAATCTACAGCAAACGTAGGGGCCTCTGCGTCAAGCTCTTCGATATAATCGCTCAATATACGCAGACTGGTCACAGCACCTTTTGAGGATGGACGTCTGGAAAAGGGCCCTGCCGGCATTATAACACGAGACTCGAATGGGGCTGGAGTCGATGTGACCTCTACAAAACAAATCACAATCAGATGTCGGCTTAAGAAATAAAAAAATATATATGAACAAAAGAGTCTATTATACCGGCTGCAACAGTGGGAAAAACTGGGAGTTCCGGTGGCGCGGCGATACCCTTGACCCCTCCTTTAATTTGTAAGGCTACGAGCAATGCAAAGAAGAATTAGCAATAACGTGACTGCCCGTTAAAGAAAAGAAAGGACGTTGGTTAGGAAAGATACTCACCGACACCAGCGGGCGGACTAATCTCCAACGGGAAAGAGAAGTGCGGGTTCTGCACCTGATATAAATGATCAAAAAGAACTCCTGCGAGATCACAATGATACATGGTCAGTACATGAAAGATGCTGTCCCCGATTCAAATTTATCACAAATACATACCTTCCAGCATTTGAGAAGATATAAGAGAAGACGGAGGGGAAACCACCGTCAAAGCAACAACTGGCGATGCTTCCTCAGGTCGCACAACCTCAACGCTCGCCACGCTTGCATTAAAAACGAGAGAAATACTGTCAGGAGAGATTGAAAGGGATTGCAGAATAAAAAGAAAAGCAATGACCCAAGATCTACCTGGTGAGTCACCAGTCGGAACCGCGACAAGGGCGTCACTTGATACAGCGACTGCTTCACCCTCCTCCATCGGAATGGTTTCGCCGCCCATGGCTTCATCCCTCGAATCCATGAGAATCGTCGTGATACTCGCAGCGTCCGGCAACGGCAGGGAGCCGCAAAGGGAAAGAGCGACGATTGGAGCAGTTCCAGACTCTTGAGAAAGGGTGGCCACTTCAGGCTCAGTGGTTGCCGCCATCTCACCCGCCGCTACCTCGAGCTCAGCGATTGTAGCCATCTCGCCTATCGCTGCCTCGGGTTCAGCGATCGTGGCTATCTCCTCTACCGCTACCCTAGGCTCAGTGGTTGCCGCCACTTCTTCGGCAAGACTCGACCCTGCAAGATAGGATATATGAGAACCTGAAAGTTAGAACTTTGACAAAAGAACCCAATGTCACATTACCTTGAGTTGGTCTTCCGATTGCTTCCTGAGCCGCACGTGCTGCCTGTCTGTGGGCGGTGGATAAGGCAGCCGGAGCATCCTCTGAAGGAGTAGGGGCAGGGGTAGCGGTGCTCGAACCTGCACCCACGGCCGAGGCAGCACTACGCTCCCTTGCCGCGCGCATTCTGCGCTTCCTTTCCGCTCGGGCCGTCAGAGCGGATCTTCTAGAAGCCTCCATCAATAGGACGTCATCATTCGCGCCAAGGGTTACCTCTGGAACCGTTATGGCACCCGTCATCGGTTGCTTAAGTGAAGCTTCTTTTGGCAATACCGGCGGAACTGAGATAGCCGACCCGAGGAGCGTCTCCGCACCGCCCTGCGAAGTCGGTGCCACGCTCGGAATGACATGAGTAGAGGTAGTTCCTGTGATAAGAAAAAAAGAGGGGTTAGATTACCCATAAGAAACAGGAGCGGGAACACGGTGAACCGAAATGTACCGATGCCTAAGGATGCTCGGAGCCTTTCCTCTTCCTCAAAAGTCTTGAGAGAAGCTGCGAGAGCTTCTTCGGTGGAAATGCCTGTTAAAGAAGGAAAAAGCGTTAGTCAAAACATGATGATAGAAATATGATGCAATAACGAAAGATATAGCTGATGGTTACCTGATCGCGCGAGGATAGCCAGTCCCGCTTCGTGGCTTGCCAATTGCTCAGAAGCTGCAATGGCAGCCGCCAGATCAGTATCATCTGGCGACATGAATAAGCCATCGTTCGTCCCATACTCGCTCAGACCCTCTCCGTAAGGAGCGTGAGGCTCCTTGCCAAGTACAACGTCGACGAAAAGGATCGAATTTTTCTTTCTCTTCTGTGAGCAAGCTCCGGTTGCAGCCAGCACTAGCTTATGCTTGGTGGGCACTTTGGGACGACGAGTCTCGATATCTGAACCCACGCTAGACTCTGGGAAAGCTACATTCACCATCTCCATAGGAGCATGGGGCACCGGTAGTACATTCATCGTCTCCATGGGAGCACAGGGCACCGATAGCTCAGGCTTGTCGTGCGGGACTTCGATCACTGCAGCTTCTCTTAGCGGAGGTGGGATAATGATCCGTCGCTTTAGGGGGACGTTTCGATCGCCAACAGGGGGTGCACCTCTGCGATCGAGCAATAGTCACTTCTCTTCCCTGATGACGGCGCCCATTGAATGCTGGTACCATGCCACGTGTACATTAAGGGCCTTCGAGACACAACTCGGTTCACTGATAAAGAAGTGAGACCCTGTGTTCAGGCGCATAAAATGATGCAGCGCATTTCGCATCCCCTCTTCAGTGGCAGTGGGTTCTAGCAAGAAAGACTCCAGCGGAACTCCCTGATTATAGCTCAATTGTTGGGCGAAACGATGCGGATTGTATCTCATGAATAGCGCCGCATCATTTTTCCTGAATACAAGAAAGCTCATCCTGATGGAGTACAAATGAAGAATCTCCTAGGCTTTCAACACGGAGGCCCTGTCTTTAAAGATGTCTCGCAATGGCAGCACCGCCTTTGAAGCTTCCTGGCCGATGGTCAAGACTTTGTCTGTGAAAGACATACTATCTCCAACTGTGTGCGGACGGAGGAGCAAGCCCCTAGGTTCCCGTGGTGACGGACTCACGATGGAGGCGTCAACCAGCCGTATTATCCGTGGGAACTTGCATCAGTCGTAAAAAGAAGGTCTTTTGTGGATGCCAAAGACCCCAAGCACGTGCAGCTCCATCCATGAAGTGAAGTAATGCATTGGGAAGTTGGCAGGATGCACCCCTGGTTCAGTGGTATCCGCTGCTAAGCTAAGACCGTGGTATAGGTGGGCTAACCCGGCGATCCCGATGGCCACTTGTATTCTGGCAACCATGAGATGCGCGGGGTAGAAGACGGAAGGCCTCATCTAATGAGGATGCATAGGAAACGCGAACCAACTTAACCATAAACTGAGGAACCCGAGAAAGAACGCTTCCTCATCAATGCCCGGAGCGGCGATTTCTGACAGAGGGACGATCGCGACGTCAGGAAGAAAGAAATCCTTTTGATCAGCTTCCAATATCGGCCGACGGTCCAAGCCAAAGCCGAAGGGATCATCGAGTTTAGCAAACTTTTCACCTTGTCGCGACAAAATTTCCGGGCGAAGAAAACGGGCAATGAAGTCCGCAAAGCTGACCCCTCGGTCTCCGGATTCAAGGAAGAGGCTCTCATACATGTTCAACACCTTTATCAGACTTGGGAACTGGTGCTGAATAGCGTTCTCTGGGGTGAGGCCCATCACCACTGGCTTGGTGGAAAAAACATATTCATCCGGAGGAAGCAGCTCCTCGTAGTGCTCCCCCCTAACTGGTAAACTAGAAACCTCAGCAAATTCTTCCAAGGAAATGGAGACCTCTCTATCCAATAGGAGGAAGGTATGGGTCGGGATGTTCCACTGCTCCAAAAACGCCTTGATCCACCATGTGGGAGGTGCAGAATACTGGAACAAGGAAGCGTAGACCGCAGGGTATAAGCCGAGCTATAGCAGCTGCGATTTCTTCGCCGACAAGATATATCGAGCCCACTGCAAGTACCCGGCCAGATCACGGAGAGTTAGCCCGATGTTGTAGGGCTGTCCCCAAGGGCGTGCCTCGCCCTGACATATGCGCCGCCCTAGGGTATCCAAAGCCGCCGGCTGCTGCACGGGTACTGCGGCGATCGAAGGCTGAAGGAGACCCTCTAAAGTCCAATTAACCACCTCCACGGCATAGTTCACCGGGGGTGCATCTTCATACAGGATCGCCGAGATAGGCTCCGAAGGCGTCGCACAAGAAAAGCTCCAGCGGCCTCTGATAATCTGATCGTACCATCTACCCCACAGGTGAAGATTTTTGTGTTCCGGGTCGTGGTCTTTGATCAGCGCGAGAACCTCTCGGTCTACAGGCGCCTCAGGAAATCTGCCTTCTGATCGGATGAACGGAAAGGAAGTGTCGAAAGACATGTCGCCTGCGCAAAAAGGGACAAAAGTTAACTGTCAGTGCTATAATTTAATTTAAATTCTGAGACTTAGTACTTTAAAATTTGTACCACACTGCAATGTAATGGAGAGGGACCAAAGGGGGCCCACAAAATCTAGATGACAATTCATCAATTAATAATTAATAAAACAGCCTCATCATTTGATGAGACTGTTAATTAAGTGAGGAGATCCTCAAGAAAATTCTCATTAAATGAGAGATCTCTCAGGAAGAGGAGTAAATCTCTCTTTGAGAGCAATGCTCTGTGACAGAGTGACACCTGTCAAACTCTGATCATGAGGGAATCAAAATTCCTCAAGAGCCTTGCTCTGGAAAAATTGATGACGGAAAAACCCATCAGAAAAGATTAAAATCAATTTTTTTTATGAATTAAGAATTCTAAGATCTTCAAGATCTATGAACAAAATCTAAGAGTTCTTTATGAGCAAAGCTCTGTTCATGGGTTAAGAAACCCTGAAACAAGATCTCCTTAGATCTATGGGTTCATGATTTGAAGAGAACAAAGCTCTATTAATGAAACCCTAAAAGGGTTTTCTTTAGATCAGAGATTTATGAAGAGCAAGGCTCTGTTAATGGGGTAAACCCTAGTTTATTAAAAGATTTAAATTTTACCTAAAATTTTAACAGAGTTTTTACTCTTGAAAAGTTCTTAAACAGAAGAGCTATGCTCTGAACAAAAATTCTCAAAGAAAGAAGATGAACAGAATCATCTAAAGGACCAAAGGTCTTATTTATAGGCATTGAAATACCTCTTCAACTTCTGAGTTGATCCAAGGGTGCAGATGCTGCCACCGCTGCACTCACGTATGGGCCACGTGAGCGCAATGATGAGGGGGCATTTGTTTCCCCCAATCAGAGCAAAGCTCTGTTTGAAATTCGAATTTCAAAAATTTAAGCAACGCTTCAGATCCAGTGCCAGGTGTGCTGCGCCCTAGGCAGTGCACCATGTGTGCGCTAGCGCTAGGCGCGCTGCGCGCCACGTGTCAAACACGGGTAGCGATCCTCCTTAATGGAGTTGGGGTCATAGTACTCTCAGAACCGAGCCTGCGCTGCGCTCTGAGCAGCGCACCACGTGTCAAACACAAGTGCGCTAGCGCAAAGTACGTTGCGCTCTGAGCAGCGCACCACGTGCAAAGCACGGGTGCGCTAGCGCTGGAATTAAAAATTCCCCACCCTTAGATCAAAAGATCTAATAATAATGATAAATCATTAATTAATCAGAATTAAAATTCTGTTATGGAAAGATTTTCCAATATTGTTAAAAACAAGAAGATTGCATTCTGTAAATCAGAAGCCCTAGGATCAAAGATCCAATGGTGGGAAATATCCCCAAATCAATCAAAGAAAGATCTATTTAACTGATTCAACAAATCAGCTTGCCCTATATAAAGGCCCCAAGACTTCAAGCCTGATATAGAGAAACCCCCCTATAAACTTTGAAAAACTCAAAGATAAAGAGCAAGCTCTTGCATGAAGATACTTCTTTAAGGTAAAAAGAATGATGATGAACAAAGAGATGAAATCATCTCATAATCAAAACGAAGAATTCTTTTGTTCAAAAAGATCCTAGATCTACAAAAGACAAAAAGTCTTTCACAAAAGAGATCAAAAGATCTCATCATAAAATAAAAGAAGAACATATTCTTCTCACAGATCATGGATCTATAAAGGCAAAGCCTTTCATTAAAATAAGAGATTGAAAATCTCTCCTGCAAAACAAGAACTGTTGTTCTTAAATCTTGAGACAAAATTTCTTTTAAAAGAATATAAATTAGTTCCCAGATCATAAAATTGAGCAAACGCGCTTTGCGCTCTTGAAATGCGCCTTGCACTCTTGAACTGCGCTTCTGCGCTCTCTGGACCGGCGCTTCTGCTCTCTCTGGACCGGCGCTCAGCGCCAAATGCGCCACGTGTCAACCACGTGTGCGCCAATTAAACAACTTGCGCTTTGCGCTTCTGAAATAGCGCATTGCGCTCATGGGCTGGCACTCAGCGCCAAGCGCACCACGTGTCATTCACGTGTGTGCCACTAAACTAGCGCTCTGCGCTCATAAAATGGCATCATGGGCTCATCATCTGGCGCAAAGCGCCAAGCGCGACACGTGTCAACCATGTGTGCGCTACTTGGCAGAAGCGCATTGCGCTCTTTAACTGGCACCAAGCGCCAAGCGTGACACGTGTCCTTCATATGTGCGCTACTTGGCAGAAGCGCATTGCGTTCTTTAACTGGCGCAAAACGCCTGGCGCGCCACGTGTTGCGCTGACAGAACATAAATTGTTCTTTAATAAGACAGAGCTCTGATGAATGCTCTGCATTCAATACAAGACAAAAATTTTGTCAAGATATAATGCTCAGCATTATTAAAAGGGCCAAACCCAAATAAAGGCTCAATAGCCAGAATAAAAAAACTGTTTATTGGGCTTAGCCCAATATTAGACATAAGTGCTCAACTTATATTTAATTGAGCCCATCTGCTCATGAATATTTAACAGATCTTAGTCCCAAATTGGACTACAGATCTTTCAACCAATTCATACCGGTTCGAGGGTACATCTCTTTACTCCTCTGATATCTGTCGTTGTAATTCTTCAACGTCTTCAGAGAGGTGACGGGTCCTGACAACCACATATTTCACGGACTGTGGGGTCCTTAAACTCACGAACTACGATGACCTTAACCTGGACTGTGAGGTCCTTAAACTCATGGACTATGATGTCCTTAACCAGGACTGTGAGGTCCTTAAACTCATAGACTATGATGTCCTTAACCTCGACCGCGATGTCTTTAAACTAACATTGGACCGAAACGTCCTTAAACTAACAATGGACCGAGATGTCCTTAAACTAACATTAGATCGTAATGTCATTAAACTAACAATCGACCGCAATATCCTTAAACTAAACAATAGAGCCCAATTGCTCTCTTGTTAGATCTAAACGATCCTATTAAGTTGATCTTAGTCTAAAAATTAGACTAACGTTGTTAGTTGTACATAGCCCTAGAGGCCAGTATTGTACAGATGATGTATATTATTGGATGCTCGGTCATATATAGAGATGACTTTCTTGCTCGATATGATATTATGCTATCTGGTTGCTCTTTATCTTAACATGTACACTAGTCTCTTCATACTGTCTTATAGTTACATGTTGGTAAAGCCCTTAGGATGTGTACTTGACTACCTGGACTATGATGCAGATCATACTAGTGGGGACATGGTAGTCCATAAGTACATCCTTCAAGGTCCCTAGTCGTAGGTGTATCGAGACGGGGCATCGATATACCAGTGTAGACTAGCGTATACGCTTCTCGACCCATGAGATGGGCAATGGATGATCCCATATCCATTGGTGTTTGACATCAGAGATGGTATACGGGTGCTCAGTGGAGACTGGGTACACTGGACGGACTCGCCGAGAACTCCCAGATGGTATTATACCTCACGTCAGATGGCAGTTCTCAGGTGACACTTGTGCAGGTTAGTTTGTAGACCCGAAATCGTCATAGAGTCTTATGTGATTCCCACTGTGCTTTGATCTCCACCTTACCACGTCCATGAGGGCGTGCAAAACGGTGGTTTTTGGGTACAGTCCCGAGTCACATGAAGGCAATGAGCGATAGGAGGGGTTTCGTCTCTCCCGGTATTGGGGGTTGATGTTGCGCTGTGCTCGATTGGCCGTAACAGGGAAGTCCCTGACCAGGGCTGTTTCAGAGATTTGCTGGTAAGTGTTACCAGTAGTTTCTCGACCCGTTATGAGCCTCACATCGGCACGACTTATCGGTTATTGGGGTCTGACGTTTACCACCCCTAGACTTGATATGCGACATATCAGACGAGGAGACCGGACTGTACGGGAAGTGTTGCCGGTTGGCTCGACGGGAGTTGTAGCAGGTTCGCTTGTTCTCTTCTGATCGCTCAATACCCGGGTGGCCGTTACGTTTAGCTGACCGCTTGCGGCTTGGGGGTGCTTGATATGATCATCATCCACTGCCGGCGTATTGACGAGTCTCAGAGTCCTACAATGGAGTTTCGTAGTCCAGGCGAAACGTTGTGGTGCGCGTATGCGATATGCGCAAGGACCCGATTAAAATGCGCGTATAGGATACCGTACATTGATCGGGCGGCATGCTTTTGGTAGGGGTCGTATGTGATATGGCCGGATTGATAAATCGAGTGTTGATTTATCATTTAACCATTAGCTTCTCACTTGAATTCCTTTCTTGTGTTGGATGGATGTATGAATGCATGTATGTTTTTCTTTCATTCAAGTTTCATGCACATATGGATGTGTATACATACATACATGCATACATACATTTTTCATGGTTGTATATATATGAAAATGGTGGCAATATAAGACTCACACCATGGTTTTATTTATGAATTATTATTGTATTTATATTTAAACATAAAAGGAAAGAAAAGGTTCATTATTGTTTTCTTCTACACTCTTCTTTTGACCTAACCATTCTCACCCACCTTTTAACCTTTGGTTAAGTTTCCTTTTGTGTTTTAACTCTAGTACAATAATGATTCAACCATGGTTTGAGATGATAGATAGAAAATATATATTGATATATTTTTCTATTTTCATTTAGAGTTGAAGTTATCATCTTCTTCAAAAAGCCATCATCTTCATCAACCTCTCTCTTTTGCTCTCTAGTTCTTAGTAGTGAGCAATATACTCATCAAGATTGGATTTTGAAGTGAGAAAGAGAACCACAACACCATTCTACACAAGTCTAGCCCACTTGTTTAGGGTGTTAACTTGATTCCGTTCACTTGATCGGAGAAAGTCGCAAGCTTGGACAAAGCGGACTCCGGGTGGATCATCGGTGACGTCGAGGAGTTCAAGCGGAGTTCTTTCAAACCCCAAGTAGCCGAGGAGTCTAGCGTAGGGAGCTACAAAGGTTGTACTCTCTAAATCCTAGCTTATCTTTCATATGTTGATATGGAAAATTTTTGAAACCCTAATCGATTCTAGGAACGATTCTTTGTTCGTTAACTTAGCACCTTAAAATTCATTATTTGGTTCATGTAATGCTTCCAAACCCTTCATGTGGTGCTAGGATGACCCAACATTGGTATCAGAGCCGACCTAGAACATTAGGCGACCTTTTTACGAAGTTAAAACTCCGATCGAACCGAAATACGGACTTTTAGCATGCTCTCTGGACATTTTTCAAAAATTGACTTTTTTCAGAATTAAAAATACGTAAAAAATTCAGCAGGAAAATTTAAGAATTACGATGTAAAAATTATTCAATGAACAGTATAATCCGCCGCGGAACCGCCGCCATTCCTGGCTTAGGCCGCGGTTCCGCGGCCGTACAGGGGCTTCATTGCATAAAAGTTTCACTGTAATTCTTATAACTTCTTGTACAGTGTTTTAGGTATGTTTAATCTAAATGTTGCACTGAAAAATTCTGGAGATGATTATGGACTCGTCGATTCGATCGGAATTTTGATTTCGTGGCTTTTCCGGGTAAATTAGAAAGTAGTGAAGTGTTTGAACGAGTATCATTTGCTCACTTTTCACGGGGTTTAAAAGCTTTCGGAAATACGTGCAAGTTTGTTTGTGGTGGACCCTCTAGAAGACAACAAACCTTAACTCGATTATGTGGCCGTCTTGAACTGCCCTTTGAACCTTAGGGTTTGGGGTAGTACGGCGTGCCACATGTGAGGCGTTGGCTTGACCCTTCTACGGCTGGACCACTACTACTGTGTCACACTCCGGGTTTTTGAACTCCGTTCAAGTGTTGAGCTTTAGTGAGTCTTGGGTATTTGATCGTTCATTCAAAAACTTTAATACTGTCTAATTATCTGGAATGTGATGCAATGTGTGGAATTCATATTATAGGACATGAAATACGAGGTATGTGATACTTCGCATTTACGATGTCTAAAGAGAATGTGGATTCCAGATATTGCAGTTTTACACTTTCTTTTATGTGACCGTAAGTGTTGTATGTCGATATCGCCGTTTTCGTTGCTATACGTCAACGACAATTGGGATACGCATACATACTTACGTTGATAATATGTGATATTATGTGTTGCAGAGATATGATGTGAAGGATTGTCGCAATTGAATAGCCGGGGGGTCTTTTATGTAAGATGAGAGTTTTATATTTTCATTCATGTAAATTCAAATGTAATGTAGTATTCTTTTATTTGGGGCACTTCCGGGTTGAGGTCGATGCCACCTGTGTTGTATATTATTTACTTTTCCGCATTAGGATGGACCCAAGGAGGGGAGCACATGTGACCGGGTTCTGGGGTTCAGTGGGAGGCCATCTCGAGGAGTCGAGACCGGGTCTCCTAAACTCCAGAATTGGTAGGGTCGCTTGCCGCTCTCGTAGGGGTCCAGAGTGTGGGCTTGGCTATTCATCGCGACTGTGGAATCCGTATTTTCTATTTTGGCTAAATACTAAATACGGACGTCCTAGTATATCCCACATTATATCTATGTTTCTGCTGCGATATCTGTGATGTGATCATTTGATATGTTCTAATGGATACTGTATATAGTATATATGATATATTATATAGGCGTTACTTATGTTTTTCACCCGCACTAGCCCTGCCCTGCTCTGTCGTTAGTTACCTAACCTAACGGTGCACGAGAGGATATTGAGGCGAATGCGGATGGCATAAGTGTACGTCGTATTTATCTGTGATGTTTAGGTGACTTAAATGATGGGACTTCATTAATGTGATTAATGAAAGAAAAGAAACCTAAAAGATGTTGTAGAATCAAAATTTTAAAATAAAAGGGTAGTTACAGTTTTGCTTTGCATAGCGGTATATATGATATACCCTGCACCTTATTCGATGAGGAAAGGGCCGAGATCCCTTCACCGGGAGTGACCCCTTTAGCAATAACTGGCAGATGCTACAACACTCGGTTTGCTTTTGATTGCTTTTGGAGTTTTGCTTTGCACAGCGATATATATGATATATCCCGCACCTCATTCGACGAGGAAAGGGCCGACGATCCCTTCACCGGGAGTGACCCCTTTAGCAAAACTAGAAAAGCCTCAAAATCAGTCCATTTCAAAAACTTCACTTGATTCTACAACGATATCAAGTTCATTACGCAATAGGTTTTAAGAAAAACCTGTCGTAGCTCTCCGTCATTTCAGATAAGAACTGTATAGTATTCGTGCTGCGTTTGTTGGCCTTTGTCAAGGCGTAGTGTGCGGTAGCTGAATAGTGCTTATCTGCTTGTGCATGTGATGCAGATTGTTTCAGGGTAGTCGTACAACCTTGTTGGCCTTTGTCAAGGGTCGTGCGGGTGGGTTTGATTCAATCAAGAAATGACGGGTTGAACTTGACTAGCATCCTGTGATTTGTTGGCCTTTGTCAAGGTCATAGGACGCTAAGGGCAAAATATTATCGGGAATTTCAAATGTTGAAATTTGCAATAGGATTGCATACTTTCTATGAGATAGTTGGATCCCGATACCCACTGCGAGTAAGAGTTACTCCTGGGAGAGTTTTACACATTACAATTAGCCGATCAAGTAGGTGTCTAGAAAGGTGTCAACGGGGTTACACCTCTGGGAAAACGAGGTTTACTTTAATTAGGTCCGTGCGAAAGCACGGGGAACCTCCCTCAAAGTACCGACACTGGCCTGGCTGAAAGATCGACGAAGTTGTAAGGTGTAATTAATCCCGGCTAGTCTTTCCTTTTAGGGTTTGAAGGAAGATTTGATAAAAACCAGTGAGAGCCATCCTGATTAGATAAGATAATAACCAATCTGATCTTGCACGAGCATACGCTAAAGTGTTTTCTTCTCTCTCTCTCCAGGTAGCGACCATGTCATGCCCTAATCAAGATAATAATATGGATGTATTGACCGAACCCGCATGTTATACTGTGTTGGGGAACGTTGGTTCCGTTCTTTCTTATAAGAGTTATAGGACTGAACAGGATATAGGGGAATACCAGGATTCCCATACCGCCCGATTGAAGAAAGTACATGTTGATGCATTTTCTTCAGGTGTGTTCGTTACAGAGAACTGTTTCTCCATTTGCCCTACGTCCTGGGTATTAGATACCGGGTCAGGATCCCATATATGTAATCAGTTACATGGGCTTAGGAAAGGTAGAGAACTTGGAGAAGGTGATAAAGACATTAGAGTTGGAAATGGTGCAATTGTTGCAGCTAAGACTGTCGGGGAATATCACCTAGTATTACCAACTGGTAATACATTGGTTCTGAACGAATGCTATTACATGACGAACCTGATATGCAACATTATATCGGTTTCTTTGTTGAGTAAAGAGGGATATAATTTTGTATTACAGGACAATGTTATGAACATTTTCCGTAACCAAAAGTTGGTTGGATCAGGCACGTTGTGCAATGGCATTTATGTTCTAAATCAATCAACAGTTCTGAGCATAACAAACACACACAAGAGGAAGAGTTCTGAACTGAACGAATCTTTCTTGTGACATTGTAGACTGGGTCACATCAATGCGACACGACTAGCTAAGTTGCATAAGGATGGATATTTAAATCCGTTTGAATTTTCATCTTATGACACTTGCCAGTCATGTCTCAAAGGTAAGATGACCAAAACTCCGTTTACGGGACACGGAGAAAGAGTTGCCGAACTCTTAGGACTGATACATAGTGATGTATGCGGTCCTATGTCTACACATGCCAGGGATGGTTCTTCGTACTTCATTACATTCACTGACGATCTCTCTAGATTCGGATATGTGTTCCTGATGAAACATAAATCAGAAGCTTTTGAGAAATTTAGGGAATATAAACAAGAAGTTGAAAACCAAACCGGAAAAAGTATTAAAATCCTTCGATCTGATCGAGGAGGTGAATACTTGAGCAATGAATTCCTGGACTTCCTAAAAGAGAATGGGATTCTCTCTCAGCTGACTCCTCCATAGACACCACAGCACAACGGTGTATCAGAACGGAGGAACCGCACCCTATTAGATATGGTGCGCTCTATGATGAGCACAGCTGAGTTACCTATTTCCTTCTGAGGATATGCGCTGGAAACAGCAGCATACCTATTGAAAGTTCCAACTAAATCTGTACCTACCACGCCATATGAGATATGGAGTGGGAAGAGACCATGTCTTAAACAAGTTAAGATATGGGGTTGCCCGGCCTATGTCAAGAGGCAAAATCCGGACAAATTCGAGGCACGGTCAGTTCTATGCAAGTTTGTGGGATATCCCAAACATTCACATGGATATCTTTTCTACCATACAGAGGAACAAAAAGTGTTTGTTTCTCGACATGCCACCTTTTTGGAAAAGGAATTTCTTGCAAAAGAAATTAGTGGCGACAAGGTAGAACTGGAAGAAATTCCGGCTACACAAACTCAAACTGAAGATTTAGTGGAACCAGAGGATTTAGTAGCTCCCAACGAACCTCAGCCTCTCCGCCGATCTAGTAGGGTTCCTCACCAACCTGAGAGATACTACGGTTTTCTCATGGATGGTGGGAGCGAGGATTGCATCATGGAGGATGATGACCCAACTAGCTTCGAGCAGGCCATCACGAGTAGGGCCTCAGTGAAATGGCTGGATGCAATGCGGTCCAAAATGGAATCCATGTACACCAACAAAGTATAGACTTTGGATGTTGCTCCTGAAGGGGTAAAACCCATTGGGAGCAAGTAGATCTTCAAGAAAAAACTTGGTGTAGATGGGAAAGTGGAGACTTTCAAAGCTAGACTTATTGCAAAGGGTTTTCGTCAAAGACCAGGTGTGGACTATGACGAAACCTTTTCTCCAGTGGCTATGCTTAAATCCATCCGGATCATGCTTGCCATCGCTGCATATCATGACTACGAAATCTGGCAAATGGATGTTAAGACCGCCTTTCTAAACGGTGATTTAGAAGAGTGCGTGTACATGACTCAGCCAGAGGGCTTCGTAGACAGTGGGAGCAGCGGGAAGGTGTGCAAGCTGCTTAAATCTATTTATGGATTAAAGCAAGCATCGCGGAGCTGGAACATCTGCTTTGACGTCGTTATCAAAGAGTTTGATTTCGTCAAAAACCCAGATGAACCTTGTATCTACAAGAAGGTAGCAGAGAGTAAGGTTGTCTTCCTCGTATTGTACGTGGACGACATACTCTTGATAGGAAATGATATTCCTATGCTGCAATCGGTCAAGCTCTTCTTATCACAAAGATTCTCAATGAAAGATCTTGGTGATGCCTCCTGCATATTGGGAATTAGGATCTATAGAGATAGATCCAAACGGATACTGGGATTGTCCCAATCCAGGTACATTGACACCATACTAAAGAGGTTTAGTATGGAAGAATCCAACCGTGGGAACTTGCCCACGATCTCTGGAGTCACTCTCTCCAAAGAGATGTCTCCCAAGACTGATTTGGAGAGAGCTCGCATGCAAGGGATACCCTATGCTTCGGCTGTAGGCTCTATCATGTACGCGATGCTATGTACAGACCCGATGTTGCATACTCACTAAGTGTAGTGAGCAGGTATCAAGCTAATCCTGGAGAGAGTCACTGGACAGCTGTGAAGAGCATTCTCAAGTACTTACGAAGGACTAAAGAGATGCTCTTGGTGTATGGTAACGGAGAACTCCAAGTGGAGTCCTTTACCGATTCGAGCTTCCAGAGTGATAAGGACGACTCTAAGTCGCAGTCAGGATTTATCTTTACACTTTACGGAGGGGCGGTTAGCTGGAAGAGTTCCAAGCAGGAAACCGTGGCAGACTCGACGATGGAGGCTGAATACATCGCTGCCAACGATGCTGCTAAAGAGGCTGTCTGGATCAAGAAGTTCATTACTGAACTTGGAGTGGTTCTATCCATTGAGCATCCAATACCTTTGTATTGCGATAACAATGGAGCGGTGGCATTGGCCAAGGAACCCAGGTCCCATCAGCGATCCAGGCATATTCTGAGGCGGTTTCACCTAATCCGGGAGATAGTTGATCGCCGGGAGATCGAGGTCAGGAGGGTTGACACGAAGAACAACACGGCGGATCCACTCACGAAGGCCATTCCCCAGATACAGTTTGAGAGACTCTTCGGGATGCTCGGTATGCGATACTACAGCAGCTGGCCCTAGTGCAAGTGGGAGATTGTTAGTTGTATGTATGCCCTAGAGGCCAGTATTGTACAGATGATGTATATTATTGGATGCTCGGTCATATATAGAGATGACTTTCTTGCTCGATATGATAATATGCTATCTGGTTGCTCTTTATCTTAACATGTACACTAGTCTCTTCATACTGTCTTATAGTTACATGTTGGTAAAGCCCTTAGGATGTGTACTTGACTACCTAGACTATGATGCAGATCATACTAGTGGGGACATGGTAGTCCATAAGTACATCCTTCAAGATCCCTAGTCGTAGGTGTATCGAGACGGGGCATCGATATACCAGTGTAGACTAGCGTATACGCTTCTCGACCCATGAGATGGGCGATGGATGATCCCATATCCATTGGTGTTTGACATCAGAGATGGTATACGGGTGCTCAGTGGAGACTGGATACACTGGACGGACTCGCCGAGAACTCCCAGATGGTATTATACCTCACGTCAGATGGCAGTTCTCAGGTGACACTTGTGCAGGTTAGTCTGTAGACCCGAAATCGTCATAGAGTCTTGTGTGATTCCCACTGTGCTTTGATCTCCACCTTACCACGTCCATGAGGGCGTGCAAAACGGTGGTTTTGGGTACAGTCCCGAGTCACATGGAGGCAATGAGCGATAGGAGGGGTTTCGTCTCTCCCGGTATTGGGGGTTGATGTTGCGCTGTGCTCGATTGGCCGTAACAGGGAAGTCCCTGGCCAGGGCTGTTTCAGAGATTTGCTGGTAAGTGTTACCAGTAGTTTCTCGACCCGTTATGAGCCTCACATCGGCACGACTTATCGGTTATTGGGGTCTGACGTTTACCACCCCTAGACTTGATATGCGACATATCAGACGAGGAGACCGGACTGTACGGGAAGTGTTGCCGGTTGGCTCGACGGGAGTTGTAGCAGGTTCGCTTGTTCTCTTCTGATCGCTCAATACCCGGGTGGCCGTTACGTTTAGCTGACCGCTTGCGGCTTGGGAGTGCTTGATATGATCATCACCCACTGCCGGCGTTTTGATGAGTCTCAGAGTCCCACAATGGAGTTTCCTAGTCCAGGCGAAACGTTGTGGTGCGCGTATGCGATATGCGTAAGGACCCGATTAAAATGCGCGTATAGGATACCATACATTGATCGGGCGGCATGCTTTTGGTAGGGGTCGTATGTGATATGGACGGATTGATAAATCGAGTGTTGATTTATCATTTAACCATTAGCTTCTCACTTGAATTCCTTTCTTGTGTTGGATGGATGTATGAATGCATGTATTTTTTTCTTTCATTCAAGTTTCATGCACATATGGATGTGTATACATACATACATGCATACATACATTTTTCATGGTTGTATATATATGAAAATGGTGGCAATATAAGACTCACACCATGGTTTTATTTATGAATTATTATTGTATTTATATTTAAACATAAAAGGAAAGAAAAGGTTCATTATTGTTTTCTTCTACACTCTTCTTTTGACCTAACCATTCTCACCCACCTTTTAACCTTTGGTTAAGTTTCCTTTTGTGTTTTAACTCTAGTACAATAATGATTCAACCATGGTTTGAGATGATAGATGGAAAATATGTATTGATATATTTTTCTATTTTCATTTAGAGTTGAAGTTATCATCTTCTTCAAAAAGCCATCATCTTCATCAACCTCTCTCTTTTGCTCTCTAGTTCTTAGTAGTGAGCAATATACTCATCAAGATTGGATTTTGAAGTGAGAAAGAGAACCACAACACCATTCTACACAAGTCTAGCCCACTTGTTTAGGGTGTTAACTTGATTCCGTTCACTTGATCGGAGAAAGTCGCAAGCTTGGACAAAGCGGACTCCGGGTGGATCATCGGTGATGTCGAGGAGTTCAAGCGGAGTTCTTTCAAACCCTAAGTAGCCGAGGAGTCTACCGTAGGGAGCTACAAAGGTTGTACTCTCTAAATCCTAGCTTATCTTTCATATGTTGATATGGAAAAATTTTGAAACCCTAATCGATTCTAGGAACGATTCTTTGTTCGTTAACTTAGCACCTTAAAATTCATTATTTGGTTCATGTAATGCTTCCAAACCCTTCATGTGGTGCTAGGCTGACCCAACAAACGTATCCTTAACATACGTTTAAGTTGATCTTAGTCCTAAATGAGACTAACGTATTCTTAAACCCAACCCCCAAACCCAAATCTAAGAAGATACGGATTTGGATTAATCCATGCCCTACGGGTGACAACATAAATTAGTCTCCGTATACAATCCACGGGCAACCAAAAACTAAACAAATATCCACGACACGAAGTGACCATCTGGAGAAGGAGAAAGTTGTTACCGCGATGCGGTAGCGTAATTAACTGCAGGGGCTTGCGCCTGCAGGGAAGAGCGTCCCCACAATCAAAAACCCCTCAAACGAGAGGGAATCTGACAAAGTCTGCTATATCGGCCGCATCCATTTAAACCTTCGATACATAATATTATAAATCAACTTGGTATTTTCGGAGAGGTGGACGGATAGCACCAATTAGCATCTGCCCCGAAATTCAGGCAAGACGTCTGCCGCGACTTCCCGCGTCTTTCAGCGGGGAACAAATGTTATATGGTAAAAGATGCAATGCCAGAAAAATTCCAGTATGCAGTATTTATGAAAATGCACATGTCTACGTAACAAGTCAAGATAATTCATAAATATGAATCAAACAAATTTCAAGCAAGCGGGTCGGTTCGGATGCAATACTAATGTGAAATACCATTTGCACCCAAAACATGATAAATCAAGAAAATACCATAAATAAGCAAATACGAGAACTGAAACTGGTATAACTGAACTAGGGTGTTACAACAAATAAATACCATAGTTAATAAAACCGCTTTTCCTTAATGATTTAGTATTTATACAATCTTTGCAAAGCACCGCTACAACCCATTTGGCGAACCCGTTCGGGATGGTGCGGATCATCACATATCCTCGGGCTTAGTAGTGCGAGATGCAGAACTCTGCAAGGAGCATTCGGTCTTGAAAAATTTAAAATACAACATCTTAAGAAAATGAGATTTCTAGAATATTATATATATACTAAAATTATTTTCATATAAATATATGTATATGTAATATAAAAATATCTATTTTGAATTATTACAAATATTCCACTTTTTCTAAAAATGTCACAAGAATCATTTTACACTAAAATACCATGAATTCCATACAAATCAATATTACAAATAAATACCTTTATTATGAAAATAAGATATTTTCACTAGAAATATCACAATATAAAATCTACATTCATTACAACTCTAAAGACGATTAATAAATACTTGGGTTATATTTTGAAAACTATACAAGAGTATTTTTATATAAAAACCCCTCAAGTTCTAAAAATTACCCTAAGCACCCTAGTAAACATAGGTTTAAGCGGAACCAATCTCTTGAGTCTCAGAGAGCCGGAGAAGTGGGTGCTTGCCTATCTAAGGTAGACAACTTAACCACGGTGTTATCAATACGGTAATCGTCTTTGAAAAAGACACAAATCCTGCCGCCCATATGCAGCGGTTACCGATAACATCAAAACAAGTAGGACTTCAATTTACTTTTCTAATTGTCTGACTCAGGTTTGAGTCTCTTTATAATCTGACTTGAATATGATTCAAGTATAATTTACAAACTACAATCTACAATTTACAATCTACAATATTACAATCCAACATGAATCCATGAATCCAATTATTAATCTATACAACTTGACTGAACCGAACCATGGATAAACATTCTATTTACATAATCTCTAGTTTACATCCATTTACATGATTCTACGGTTATATCTGTTACAGATATCATTGTTTTGGTCAGTCATCTAATTATACAATCTATACAGTTTACAATACAATACAATCAAAACCCTGCGGGGTTTAAGGGGTAGACTGGTACGGAAGGTGTTAAAAGTGGCATGAGACTGCAAGATTTAAGACACCTAACATGAATCTAATTGTCGTTGTTCCGGACCTTCTAACGAAGCCTTGTACTCTATATTTAGTTCACCTAGCCTCTGGTCTAACGAGACTCCTCTCGTATACACTGGCATCCTTCTGTACCAAGGTACAAACAATAGCGTTAACACAACATTACAATAATATAATACAACTTTAAAAGCTACCTTCTTATTCTGTCTATTCTACCTCTCCCTTAGCTTTGGGACTTACCGAGCGACCTGTTCGCTGACGACATTCTCTTTCTTTCTTTTTTGAATGTCGTCAGGTAATCTGGACACATCAGAGATCGATCCCAGCGCTGAAGACTTGGACCAGTCCAGTGAAGACCCAGAGCTTTAGTTTCATTGTACACATTTCCTTTCAGTACTTTACATTCCTGTTGTGCCATTGTTTAGGCATCGCTTTTATTTCAGTTGTATTTACTTTTCATGCATTGTACAAAAGAATGTTAATAAATAAAGTTGCTGTTCAGTTTATATATCTTGTCTCTTGTGTATTTACTTTTCTATTGCTTAGATACGCTTAGCGTATTTACTTCTCAGTAAATACGTAGCGGCCCAGTCGCGTCCCCTTCGCCGTATACCAGGAAGCGGGGAATGACAGAGACGTTCAAAGCATACGTCACCCGCTTCTACAACGCCTTTCTCGAGGTCCCAGAGCACCGGGACGAGACGGTCATCACGGCTCTGAGGTCTGGTCTTAAGCACAAGGAGTGGTTACGCTCCTTTGCACTAGCGCAACCTAAGACCATGGCCAAGGTAAAGGCCTGGACCGAGCGCAAGGTCAAACTCGAATCCGAGGTGAATGCAAACCTCCTGTGGGCAGAGCAAGCCGACCAGAAGAAGAGGGCAAGGGATGAGATAAAGGGACCCGACCGGTCGAAGCCCTATCTCCCAAAGTTCCAGGAGTACACCCCGCTCAACGTCTCTCAGACAGTGCTTCTAGAAGAGGCTAAGGGCAAGGGGTTCTTCAAGATCCCCCCGATCTCGCGAATGGCCTCAAAGCGAACCCGGGGTCCCTATTGCGGTTTTTACAGGTCGCTGGGCCACTCCACGGAGATTTGTAAACAGCTCCGGGACTGCATCGAGGAGCTCATCCGTTCGGGGCACCTCGCATCATACCTGAGGGACAAGCGGCAAGCTGACCGCGAGTAGGAGCAGCGTCCCCCTCCCGCCGAGCTGACCATCGGCCAGATCATGGTAGTGTGAGCGGAAGATACGTCCGGTAACCACGAAGCTCGGTACCCTATGCCGGGCATAGATGCCAACAGACATCCAAGGGGCTCAACCTACACGAATAAGAACATCTACTAGTATGTATTTTCTTTTCAGAGCAACGTACATCTTTCTTGAGATCTTTTGTTTATATAATAAAGGGATCAATAAAACGTTGCAGAAAAGAAGAAGAATCTTATTCATTCAAAAGGTACTATAGGCTCCACAGCCGTACATAAAAAAAATATATACTACAACAGCGGGGGAATGGGGTGCAGAGAGCACTGCTCGTGGTACTCCGAGGATATTTCCGCCAGCCGAGCCCTCGCGGCGTCTAACCTCTGCCTTCGATGCCTTCCGCTAGCGTCAGTATCGAGCCTCAAGTGGTGGCACTCAAGGATGATCGCCTCCGAATGGTTTAGCCGGCTCGCAGAGATCTGGCCGAAACGCCTCAGAGACCTTAGCTTGCCAACGGCCTCGTCTTTCAGCTGCTCGGATAAGGGGTTGTAGAGCTCCGGCAACACCCTCCAGATGGAGTACATCAACAGCTGAAGTAGGGAGGAGCGCCGGGAGAGCAATCGTCTGAAATGATCCTCGATCCGGCCTATCACCAACTGCACCGTGTCATCAGTACAGTACTGGTCGTAGAGGTACACGTCCTCGAAGTTTATGATATCGGGGATGATAAAAGGGAAGTCCTCCATTCTTACGTTTTGGGTGTGAGGAAGGGAGTAATCAACAATCCCCCCATTTTATAGCCCACAACGCCCCCGAAGTTCAACGGTCGCCCGTTTCGCCCGCAACTGTGCCGCCACGTGGCAGACATCGCGCCGCTCAACGCGAAATTGAAACGACGCAGCTCTGGCGCTTCTCCTCCTCCACACGTTCATTGCATGTGTCACTCGCGACTGTCCATCTTCCCAAAGCCCTCACCAAGAGGTAACCGAGCGGCTACCCTGCTCGGCTATCCTTGGCCGGTAGCTCCCCTACCCCACAATGCCAGGGATCAAAGCCTTCACCAAGAGGCAGCCGAGCAGCTACCCTGCTCAGCTATCCATGGCTGGTATCTCCCCTACCCCACAACGCCAGGAATCAAAGCCCTCACCAAGAAGCAGCCGAGCGGCTACCCTGCTCGGCTATCCCTGGACGGTAGCTTCCCTACCCCACAACGCCAGGGATCAAAGCCTTCGCCAAGAGGCAGCCGAGCGACTACCTTACTCGGCTATCCCTGGCTGGTAGCTTCCCTACCCCACAACGTCAGGGATCGAAGCCCTCACCAAGAGGCATCCCAGCAACTACCCTGCTTGGCTATCCCTGGCTGATAGCTCCCTACCCCACAACGCCAGGGATCGAAGCCCTCACCAAGAGGAAGCCCAGCAGCTACCCTGCTTGGCTATCCCTGGCTAGTAGCTCCTCTACCCCACAACGTCAGGGATCAAAGCCCTCACCAAGCGGCAGCCGAGCGGCTACCCTGCTCAGCTATCCCTGGCTGGTAGCTTCCCTACCCCACAACGCCAGGGATCAAAGCCCTCGCCAAGAGGCAGCCGAGTGGCTACCCTGCTTGGCTATCCCTAGGTAGTAGCTTCCCTACCCCACAACGCCAGGGATCAAAGCCCTCACCAAGAGGCAGCCCAGCAGCTACCCTGCTTGGCTATCCCTGGCTAGTAGCTCCCTACCCCACAACGCCAGGGATCGAAGCCCTCACCAAGAGGCAGTCGAGCGGCTACCTTACTCGGCTATCCCTGGCTGGTAGCTTCCCTACCCCACAACGCCAGGGATCAAAGCCCTCACCAAGAGGCAGCCCAGCAGCTACCCTGCTAGGCTATCCCTGGCCGGTAGCTCCCTACCCCACAACGCCAGGGATCAAAGCCCTCGCCAAGAGGCAGCCGAGCGGCTACCCTGATCGTCTATCCCTGGCTGGTAGCTTCCTTACCCCACAACACCTGGGATCGAAGCCCTTACCAAGAGGCAGCCCAGCAGCTACCCTGCTTGTCTATCCCTGGCTGGTAGCTCCCTACCCCACAACGCCAGGAATCAAAGCCCTCACCAAGAGGCATCCCAGCAGCTACCCTGCTAGGCTATCCCTGGCCGGTAGCTCCCTACCCACAATGCCAAGGATCAAAGCCCTCGCCAAGAGGCAGCCGAGCGGCTACCCCGCTCGGTTATCCCTGGCTGGTAGCTTCCCTACCCCACAACGCCAGGTATCGAAGCCCTCACCAAGAGGCAGCCCAACAGCTACCCTGCTTGGCTATCCCTGGCTGGTAGCTCCCTACCCCCACAATGCCAGGGATCAAAGCCCTCACCAAAAGGCAGCCCATCAACTACCCTGCTTGGCTATCCCTGGCTTGTAGCTCCCTACCCCACAACGTCAGGGATCAAAGCCCTCACCAAGAGGCAGCCGAGCGGCTACCCTGCTCGGCTATCCCTGGCTGGTAGCTTCCTTACCCCACAACACCAGGGATCAAAGCCCTCGCCAAGAGGCAGCCGAGCGGCTACCATGCTCGGCTATCCCTGGCTGGTAGCTTCTCTACCCCGCAACGCCAGGGATCGAAGCCCTCGCCAAGAGGCACTGGGTAGCAACCCTGCTCGGACATCCTTATGGACCAAAAGCCCTCACCAAGAGGCACCGGACAGTAACCCTGCTCGGCCATCCTTAATAGGCCACTTACGCCCCCCCCCTCCCCCCGCACTAAGGATGAAAAGCCCTCGCAAGAGGAAACCGGGCCCGTCCTTGCTCGGTTATCCCTGGCTGGTAGCTCTCTACCCCAACAAACCAGGGATCAAAACCCTCGCCAAGAGGCACCGGGCAGTAACCCTGCTCGACCATCCTTAGTAGGCCACTTACGGCCCCTTCCGCGCTAAGGATGAAAAGCCCTCGCAAGAGGCAACCGGTGTAACAACTCCAATTTTAGTATACAGAAATTTGTTTAAAAATTAATGTATACTTGGTGTATTTGCATTTACTGTGATTACTATAAGTAATTAATTTGCTTTTTAATAGTAAGAAGGAGCTTGTAGCTCACTGGTAATACCTTGCACTGCTGAACCAACCCACCAGAGTTCAAATCTCATACCCCATATTATTTTTAATATTATTTTCTTTTTAAACTTTTAGAAGTCCAAGGGTTTACGCGTGCAAAACTCGTAAAAAACCCACTACACTAAATAAACAAACTGTCCCGGGGGGTATATGAAACGACGAGGAACCCAAAGCGCCCCCGACTCGGCCGGCGACTCGGCCGACTCGGGCCGCCGCCGCCGGCCGGACTCGGCCGGACCGCCGAGTCGTCAACAGAGAAATTCTGGCTCTTCACCTCCCCTGTACCCCTGTATACTTTAAATGTACAGACCAGTACCAGAGACTCTTTAAAACCTTAATTAGTCTATTTTAATACATTTTATTATATTTTAATACATTTTTTCAATTCAACCTTTGACCTACCCTAAACCCTAGCCTTACCCTATAAATACAACCCCTAAACACACACCCCTCACTCCAAAATTCTGATCAAAACTCTCAAGAAATCCCTAGAAGTTTAGTGTACTTTGGAGATAGCAAAAGGCGAAAGGTTCGGCGATTTTCCGACGACAGCCCTAAGAGCTTCCGGCGACGAAACGACGCACCAGCGCCTCCTACCGCTTCCTCTCTCTCTTTTCTAAGCTCTAAACCCATAAGTCCTACCTCTCTCTTCTCTTTTCTATTCTAAAAATACGAAATTCCAAAACCCGACGGAATCAGAATTAATCCGATTTCCGATTCGATTTTTTCTAAAAATTCAAATTTTTCTTAAATACAATCATACCAAACCATTACATATTGACTATTAAACATTAATAAACATGTTGAACAAGTCTAATGATAATTTATTTCATTTTGTAATTTTTACCGCTCTTTTTCAGTAAAATACCATGTAGTTTATTTCAACATTAAAACATCACAATCTTGTTATACCTTTAAGTAGATCACGAGGTAATGACCTACCTCCTCACAACACTCATATACAATATAGTACAATACCTTTCGGGAACATAGAATATGGGAAAACGAAACTTTACATATTAATACCAATAACTATTAAAAACCATTTTCTATAAGAATTCGTATTTTTATAAATCTCTGCAAAGCGCCGCTACAACCCACTTTGGGGAACCCGACTGAGATGGTGCGGATTATCGCACATCCCTAGGTTTAGTAGTGCAAGATTCAGACCTCCGCAAGGAGCATTCGGTCTTGAAGATTTAAAATACGAATATCTTAAGAAGATGAGATTTCTAGAAATATAATATATATTAAAATTATTTTTATATAAATATATATATGTATCATTAAAATATTTGTTTTGTAATAATATAAATATTCCAACTTTTTTATAAAAATCACAAGTATCACTTTACATTAAAATACCATGAAATCCATACAAGTTCAATGTTATAATTAAATACCATGTATTATGAAAAATAGGTTATTTTCACTAGAAATATCACAATTATAAAATCTACATCTATGACAACTCTAAAGACGATAATTAAATATTTGGAGTGTATTTTGAAAATTATACAAAAGTATTTTTACATAAAACCCACTCAAGTTCTATAAATTACCCTAAGGACCCTAGTAAATATAGGTTTAAGCGGGACCAATCTCTTGAGCCTCACGATGCCGGAGAAGTGGGTGCTTGCCTATTTAAGGTAGACAACTTAACAACGGTGTTATCAACACGGTAATCGTCTTTGAAAAACACACAAATACTACCGCCCATGTGCAGCGGTTACCGATAAAATCAAAACAATCAGGACTTGAATTTCTTTTCTGACTCAAACTGAGTCTCTTCTTAATAATCTGACTTGAATATGATTCAAGTACAATCTACAATCTACAATTCAACATGAATACTTATATTCAATCTATTTAATCTGTATTGACTGAACCGAACCATGGATATACTTCCATTTACATAATTCTCCAGTTACATCCATTTACTGATATCATGGTTTCGGCAAGTCATCCATATATACAAGACAATACAATTTACAATACAACACAAACAATACAATACAAGACATCGCGGGGGTTTAAGGGGTAGATTGGTACGGAAGGTGTTAGAAGTGGCACGAGACTGTAAGATTTAATACACCTAAACTATATTCCGTTGCTGTTGTACCGTGGCATAAACGGTTCCTTATACTACACGTGCCTCTAGTCTCTGACATATAGAGACTCCTCTCGTATACACTGGCATCCTTCAGTACCAAGATACAAACAACAGTGTTAACACTAAATACAACATTATAATAATATAATACAACTTTAAAAGCTATACTCTCTCTCTTTCTGTCTATCTTATCTCTCCTTTATCTTTAGGACTTACCGAGCGATTGTTCGCTGACGACATTCCTTCTCTTTCTTCTTTGGAATGTTGTCAGGTGATCTGAACACTCAGGAGATCGAGCCTACTAGTGAGGACTTGGACCGGCTTTCCTACGACCCAGAGCTCTAGTTTCATTGTACACATTTTTATTTCATTACTTTTCCTTTCTGTTATGCCACTGTTTAGGCATTGCTTTCATTCAGTAGTATTTACTTTTCCATGTATTGTAAAAAGAATGTGAATAAATAAAGTTGTTGTTTTATTATATCTTGTCTCTTGTGCATTTAGATTTATATTGCTTAGATACGCTTAGCGTATTTACTTCAGAGTAAATACGTAGCGGTCTCGTCGCGTCCCCTTCGCCGTACACCGGGAAGCGGGGCATGACAACCGGGCCCGCCCTTGCTCGATTATCCCTGGCTGGTATCTCCCTACCCCAACAAACCAGGGATTAAAGCCCTCGCCAAGAGGCACCGGGAAGCAACCCTGCCTGGCCTGACCTTAAGGATCAAAAGCCCTCATAAGAGACAACCGAGCCCGCCCTTACTCAGTTATCTCTAGCAAGTAGCTTCCTACCCCAACAAACCATGGATCAACGCCCTCGCCAAGAAGCACCGAGCAACTACCCTGCTCGGCAACGTCCTTAGTAGGCCACTTACGGCCCCTCCCGCGCTAAGGATCAAAAGCCCTCGCAAGAGGCAACCGGGCCCGCCCTTGCTCGGTTATCGCTGGCTGGTAGCTCCCTACCCCAACAAACCAGGGATCAAAACCCTCACTAAGAGGCACCGAGCAGCTACCCTGCTCGGCATCCCTGATTCGCTGGCGTCATCCAGAAAATACAACAGGTTACCCGGGGACACGCCCGACGATATCTTCGAAAATGAGCTCACCTCGGGTGACCCGGCAGACCACTCTCGACCCGACACGCCAGATGGTCGGGACAAGAGTGGGGGGCTAATGATGATGCTCGGTATTGGTGATCTCCTAGATCATGACACGTGGCAGATAACGTGTCCCAAAGCTCACAAGAAATGACTGTAACAACCGAGTTCAATTATACCAATTTCTGTTGCCGTATGTGTTGTTGTGGTGTTTATTTCATTTACCATGTTTGGATGCAAATGGTAGTTTACTTTACGTACGACCCGCTTGCTTGAGCTTGTTGTTTCATAGTTATAGAATACCCTAGCATCACGTATTTTGCATATAACAATTTAAGTCACGTAAAATAATTTAAAAATACATGACATGGCCTGCATGATACCCCTAACCTTGTGGTAGCGTCCTTGCATCGTGTTCTCGTCCCGTTCAGTGAAACGGACGTGTTTGGATGGCTACGCGCACGTGCGTGCGTCCGTTCTTGGGGGTATGCATTTCTGTTACATAATCTTTCATTTTAAATTTTGGAACTTGCTAATAATTTTCACATTTCAAATCCAAAATTTTGGATCCGACCCGAGCGCATTTCTAAAATATTGTGTATTCCGCCTAAATTCAAATTGATTATTTTATTTTATTTATTTTAAATTTTCTTATAAAAATTTTAGAAACTGAACGTATCTTTTAGTTTTTAAAGTATCAAATCTTTTACAAAATTTTTACTCATTCTTCCCATCCCCACGAGCCAATCAGGCTCGATTTACGCCGGGCCCCACACACACCTCTCTCTTCTCTCTCTTCCTCTTTCTTCCCCTCTCTCTCTTTCTCTTTCTCTCTCACCCCGCTAACAAACAATTCCATCTCTCCTCTTCTTTCTCTCTCCTCTCGCTTTCTCTCTATCTCTCTCATCTCGCGTCCCTCTCTCTCTCATCTCGCGGTGAACGAGAATCCCAACACCGCCTCCCTCCTTAATGTCACCTCCCTTCTTTCTTCTTCTTCTTCTGTTAAAAACCCTACACCCCTCGCCACGAGAACGAACTCCTCATCGCCTTCCTCAAACCCTAACCCTAACTCCACCATCTTCTCAACCCCAACCGAGCCTCGTCATCTCCTCTCCTCCTCCTCACCATCTTCTTCTTCTCTTTCTTCTTCCCGAGCCTCTCTCCCCATGCACACACACCCAAAGAAAACCCAAGAACCCAACGTCGCTTTCCATCGCCGCCGACCATCTTCCATCGCCATCGCCTTCTCCTCCCTCTCCTTTGCTCTCCCTCCAACGCCAGAACCCTACATCTAAACCCCAACCTATATCAAAACCAAACCCTAGCTGCAACCCGAGTGCCAAGAATCTGCACCCCCTGCACATTCCCTACCCGGAGCTCCGTCGATCTCACCGCCACCATCTCGTCTCCCCGTTGCGTTACCAGTCCAACCTCAGTAAGCCTTCTCTCTCTCATACCTCCTTTCTTCTTCTCTGTGTCCTTCTTTTCTTCTTCTGTGCATTTTTTTCTTTTTCTGTAAAATCTTTAACCTCTGTAGTTTGCTGGAACTCTGACAACGGCGACGATCACGACGACCCAGCAGGCATCTCTGACCCGTGTGTCTCCATCGTGCGTTGTTTGGACTCATTCCGTGTACCGTGCGGGCGTCGCGACTTTTCCCGCCGATGTGTGACGTTCCGTTTACCGCTTCGTGATCCGTCGAGGCAAGTAAAACTTGCTACATGCTATCTATATGATTTTATAACTATTTATTTGCATATTAAACCTATAGATAGAATCTAAAGTCACGTGTTCCAATTTAACAGTTCGATGTTCCGTTTATATCTTTTAGATTCAGAACTTGAAACATACCAGTTGCATTTTAGTTTACTATACGTAGTACCCTCATACGTGTTTAAATCACATAATAACTATCTGCATAGCCCACAGTACCTTTTAATAGTTTCTACCCTATCGGACACCTGTTTACATCCATTTAACCTTTTTTTTATATAATTGCATCACTAGGTCATTTAATACATGTTAATATGATTTTAATATTCTATATTCTTTCAGGGTATGATACTTAATGTCGAAACCATAACCCTGACTCTAATCGATAACCGTACATCCATATAGTTTAATCTGTACCTATATGCATATCATATTACATATTCCAGTTTATTGTGCTATTAGCACCCATACTTGTTCTGTATACCCTGTTCCCCTCCGAATGGCGCGCAAGACATGGGCGTCTTGTCTGAGATTCGGGGCAGATGCTAATTGGTGCTATCCGTCCACCTCTCCGAAGATGTCAAGTGGATTTATGGCACCATGTATCGAAAGTTTAAACGGATGCGGCCGATGTAGCAGACTTCGTCAGATTCCCCAACGTTTGAGGGGTTTTTGATTGTGGGGACGCTCTTCCCTGCAGGCGCAAGAGCCTGCAGTTAATTACGCTACCGCATCACGGTAACAACTTTCTCCTTCTCTAGATGGTCACTTTGTGTCGTGGGTGTTTGTTTTGTTTGTGGTTGCCCGTGGATTGTATACGGAGACTAATTTATATCGTCGCCCGTAGGACGTGGATTAGTCCAAATCTGTATTTTCTTAGATTTGGGTTTGGGGTTTTGGTTTAAGGATACGTTAGCCGTATTTGAGACTAAGATCAACTTAAACGTTTGTTAAGGATACGTTAGTCCAGTTTGAGATTAAGATCAACTTAACGGGATCGTTTAGATCCGACAAAAGAGCGTTTGGGCTCTATTGTTCCAGTTTAGGGACATAGTGGTCTATTACCAGTTTAAGGACATGGTGGTCCAATACCAGTTTAAGGACAGAGTGGTCCATTTCCAGTTTAGGGATATGGTGGTCCAACATTCCCATTTTGGGGACGGATGTTGGTTTAAGGACGCATAAGTCCATGAGTTTAAGGACCCCACAGTCCGTATTACCAGTTTAGGGACATGGTGGTCCAATACCAGTTTAAGGACGTAGTGGTCCAATAAAATGTATGGTTCAGAGATGTACCCTTGAACCAATGAGTTGGTTGAAAGAGCAGATGTGCTCAGTTTAAGATGATTTGAGGACTTATGGCCAGTTTGGACTAAGTCCAATTATGTTTGAAATATTGGCATCTTGGGCCATTACACATTTGTCTAGGTTCAGCCCCTCATCATTCAGCAATGCTAAACAGAGGTTTGGGGGCTCTGACAACATTTTGTCTTTGATTTCCTCAATTTTGAGATTCATTTGGAAGAGGGACTTTTGCCTCTAGAAAATTAGCCAATTTGGCTGAAAGTAGTGTTAAACACTAGAGAATAACAATGTTAAACACTGGAGATAGAACTCTCAAATTAGTGTTAAACACTAAAAGACAATCAGTGTTAAATACTGGAAATATAATTCTCAATTTAGTGTTAAACACTAGAAACAATCAGTGTTAAACACTGGAAATATAATCCCCAAATTAGTGTTAAACACTAAAGAAAGAGGGGTCACGTGTGGACACGTGAGAGCGCCTAAAAGTGGGACCAGATCCCTTTTTTTCGTTCTGCAATTAAGTGTTAAACACTTTTATATTTTACTTTGAAGCATCACGTGCTGACACGTGAGGAGGATTCATGCACTGATTGTTAGAGCGTCTGCCAAAAGGTCACGTGGGAACACGTGAGAGTGCCCAAGGCCTTTATTTCTTGTACTTTTTCTCTCTGTATTTCGGGAGTCACGTGGAGCACGTGAGGCGTTGCTTGAGTGATTTTTCCTTCTCATTTCTGGGGATCTTTTCAGGGGTCACGTGGGGACACGTGACCTTAATTCTTGTTCATTCTCTTTTGATCATTGAGGGGAAGGGTCGTGTGTTACCACGTGATCAAGTTCTGATTTTTCTTCTCTGCTCATTGAGAATGGGGGTCACGTGTTACCACGTGATCAAGTTCTTTACATGCATGGAGATCTTTCAAGTCTCTTTATTTCTTTAAAAATTAAATTCTCTGTAGGGTTAAACCCTAATCATGATTTTGGAGGAATTAAATTCCTATTATGCAAGAATTAAATTCTTAAGTAGGGTTAAACCCTAATTTCTTTTTAGAGGAATTAAATTCCCATATATGTAAAAGAATTAAATTCTTGAGTAGAGTTAAACCCTAATTCTGTCCATCTTGAAGGAATTAAATTCCTATATTTTCAGGAGAATTAAATTCTCTTATAGGGTTGAACCCTAGTTTGTTTTGGGAGAATTAAATTCTCATAACTCAATTCCCCTTCTAAGTTTAGGATCTGCATGGCAGGATCTCGACCCGATGAGAATTAAATTCTCAACTTATGGGGAGATGTGCTCTGTGCAGATCTTCAACCAGAAGAAGAACTAAGTTCTTTTCTTTATATAAGAGTTAAACTCTTTTGAGAATTAAATTCTCTTTTGAAGCCTCTCTTTTCTTACCTAGGGTTTTTCTTTTGCAGAGAATCAAATTCTTCCTTCTGAATTTTCAAGATTCCAAGGCTCTATATATCTCTCTCTCTGTATGTCTCTCCAAAAAGGTAGATCCCCTCTCTTCTTTTCTTGGCTCTTATTTATAGGAGAAGGAAAAGAATCAATTTGTTTAGCAAATCTCTCATTGAAAGATTTGATTTGTTTTCATAATTAATATGATCCTTTAGATCACACAGTGAATTTTATTCACCGTTGGATTTTAAATCCAAAGATATTCTGTTTGTTATTCTTGGTGAGATTTAGGGAAATCTTTCCTTGTCTAAGATTTTCCCATAAATTGGTGATTTTTATCACCCTTGGATTTTTAATCCAACGGTCCCCCATAGACCTTTTGTGTTTGGAAAGATTTAGAAAATTTTAGAATTTTAATTCTATTAATCTGTAAGGCTTTCAAAGCCTGTCACGTGCTGGCACGTGACCTTTGGTCACGTGTGAGCACGTGACCCCCAATTGAGTCCTTTTCTCAGCATTTACTTACGGTTCAGTTTTAACCATCACGTGTCAACACGTGACCATTGGTCACGTGTGAGCACGTAACACCTCATTGAGGTATTTCCTTCAGCCGTTTGTTATTTCATTTCTATTTCGATTGTCACGTGTCAACACGTGACCATTGGTCACGTGTGAGCACGTGACCCCCAATTGGGTCCTTCTTCAGCTGTTATTTTTATTTCTGTTTTAACTATCACGTGTCAACACGTGACCATTGGTTACGTGTGAGCACGTGATACCTCATTGAGGTAATTCCTGATTTTTAATCAGGGAACAGTGCATAGCATATTTGCTCATAACTTTTGATCCCGGATGAATTATAAAACCCATAATATATCAAATCGAAGGGTTTTTCGAGATGCTTCAAATATCATCAGAATTTAACAGTTCCTCCTTCAGGAGTTTATCAAAATACAGGCCGAAAGATACTGGTTTGCATTTCCTTAAGCGTATCGCTGCCATTTGATACCTTGGACTCTTTTGCGCAGAAATTTTTGGCGGGAACAAATGCCCCCCACTACTTTGCCCACGTAAGTATATACGTGGGTGAAGTGGTGCAGAGTAATGCATAGCATATAAGCAGTTTCGGGTTGGTATATAACTTTCAGAATTTTGATCTGAGAAGATAACGAGCGGACACAAGCGTCGTCATTTATCATTGACTCAAATCTCGACTCTTAAGAGAAATAGTTCCAAACTCTCAACTCCATGAGCCGCACCTTTCTATTTGTTTATGTCTTACTCTGGCGTGAAGTAGTTTATACGCTCATGAGTAAGTTCTCCATTTCAGTGGAATGTAGTTTTGGCAAGTGTGGCTCATAGATGGACCATCTTAACCTCTTTGTAGGGCAGTGATGGCTTAGGAGACAGGGTTAGGATCTGTCACCTAAGACTTTTCAACTTTATGAGCCGTGAGGGTCTCATAAAGACTTTTCTCCCTACGAGTCGTGAGGAACTCGTAGGTGTCTTTTCTCCTTAGGAGTCGTGAGGACTCCTAAGTGCTTTTTCTCTTGAGAATCGTAAGGATCCCACAAGAGAATTTTTTCTCTTACAAATCGAGAGAACTCGTAAGTGGTTGTTTCCCTCCTTGTCGAGATTCGACTTTGGAGAGTGTGGCCCGTGAATAGTATGCAAAAGTCCATTTTGGACTGACTTGCAGGGCCCCGGTACTTAGGAAACAGGTTTTTTAATCCCCATTGCCTAAGGCTTTTCCTCACAAGTCGAGACGAATCGAGCATTTCTCGCAACAATATCCTAACGTCACAGTTAACCTCTGCTCTTTATGACAAATGTCCGTTAGGGTTTGTGGTACTAGGGTTTTGTCCATCGTACCGTCGCGTTGGCTGATATATTTCTCGATAGGCAATCTTGCTTGTTCGAGTAGCCTTGCGACTATCGTGTCTCTGATCCCTTCGGGGGCTGGACATGACGTCTTCAAACAATCCTCCTAGGCAGTTTGACCGTCGAAAGAGCAAGCGTTAGGAATTTTGCCATGCCGCTTTTTACTTGAGGTTAGGCTCATTTTGGAGAGCCCCGATGAGTCATAACCACTCCGTGCTGGTGTGGGATGATCTCCGATAGTCTTTCAGGTTTTATATGAGTTGCCGTCAAGACCCTGAAGCTAGGAATTTGGCCTTCGCTTCGTTTGCTGGCACTGCGTCTGCTGTATCGAGACGAATGTCGCGGTTGTCTCTAGGTTGCATGTGAACCGTTGAGGTTTGGAACTAGGGATTTTGCCATGGCTCCGTTGTTTGATTGTCGCATCCGAGTCCTATTGGAGGAAGAACGCTGGGTTGACATCTCGTCTGCTGTATCGAGATGAACGTCAAGGTGATGACCACTCCGTGCTGATGTGGAATGATCTCCGATAGTCTTTCAGGTTTTATATGAGTTACCGTCAAGACCCTGAAGCTAGGAATTTGGCCTTCGCTTCGTTTGCTGGCATTGCGTCTACTGTATCGAGACGAATGCCGCGGTTGTCTCTAGGTTGCTGGTGAACCGTCGAGGTTTGGAACTAGGGATTTTGCCGTGGCTCCGTTGTTTGATTGTCGCGTCTGAATCCTGCTGGAAGAAGAACACTGTGGTGACATCTCATCTGCTGTATCGAGACGAACGTCGAGGTGGTGACCACTCCATGTGGGATGATCTCCGGTGGTCTTTCAGGCTTTATATGAGTTGCCGTCAAGGCCGTGAAGCTAGGAATTTGGCCTTTGCTTCGTTCGCTTTGGCGTGTCCGAATCCTGTTGGAGGAAGGACGCTGTAGTCACATCTCGTCTGCTGTATCGAGACGAACATCGCGGTGGTGACCGCTCCGCACTGGTGTGGGATGATCTCCGACGGTCTTTCAGGTTTTATATGTTACCGTCAAGACCCTGAAGCTAGGAATTTGGCATTTGCTTCGTTTGCTTTGGCGCGTCCGAATCCTGTTGGAGGAAGGGCGCTGTAGTGACATCTCGTCTGCTGTATCGAGACAAACGTCGAGGTGGTGACCACTCCGCGCTGATGTGGGATGATCTCCGATAGTCTTTCAGGTTTTATATGAGTTACCGTCAAGACCCTGAAGCTAGGGATTTGGCCTTCGCTTCATTTGCTTTGGCGTGTCCGAATCCTGTTGGAGGAAGGACGCCATAATGACATCTCATCTGCTGTATCAAGACGAACGTCGAGGTGGTGACCACTCCGCGCTGATGTGGGATGATCTCCGATAGTCTTTCAGGTTTTATATGAGTTACCGTCAAGACCCTGAAGCTAGGAATTTGGCCTTCACTTCATTTGCTTTGACTGTGTCTGCTGTATCGAGACGAATGCTGGGGTGGAGCTGGGATTTTGCCGTCACTCCTCTTTATTTCGACCACGAGGTCTTTTATTGACGTTGCTTCTGCATCCTGTTGGACTGCGAAGGAACGCCATTGTTGACATCTCGTCTGCTGTATCGAGACGAATGCTGAGGTGGAGCTGGGATTTTGCCGTCGCTCCGCTTTGTTTCGACCGTGAGGTCTTTTGTTGACGCTGCATCTGCATCCTGCTGGACTGCGAAGGAACGCCATTGTTGAAATCTCGTCTGCTGTATCGAGACGAATGCTGAGGTGGAGCTGGGATTTCGCCGTCACTCCGCTTTGTTTCGACCATGAAGTCTTTTGTTGACGTTGCATCTGCATCCTGCTGGACTGCGAAGGAACGCCGTTGTTGACATCTCGTCTGCTGTATCGAGACGAATGCTGAGATGGAACTAGGATTTTTCCATGGCTCCGTTTGATGGTGTAACATCTGTGTCATGCTGGAATGAGGAGGCCCACCGTTGTTGGTCTTCGGGCTGCAGATGTGACCATTGAGATTTGGAACTAGGGACTTTGCCATGGTTCCATTTCATTACGACTCTGAGGTCGATTATTGACGTCGTGTCTGTATCTAGTTGGAGTGAGGAGAAACGCCGTTTGTGATCTCTAAGTTGTCGATGTTGACGTCGAGACCCTGAAGCCAGGGATCTTCCTTTGCTTCGTTTGTTGATATTGTGTCTGCAATATTGCGACAAATATCGAGCTTGTTTCTAGGTTTTCTATGAACCGTCGAGATTTGGCTTCGCTTTCTGATGGAGCCTGTTGGGAAGGTATGGTTCCCTCTTTGTTTGTGCCCCTGGATTGTATACAGGGATCGACGTGATCTCATCTGTAGGGCAAAAAAGTTTCATTCTGTCATCTTTTTTTTATTCTTTCCGTGATGCTCTATCATTTCAGCTTTTTATATCGCGAAAATCGCGATTGCCCAATCATTTCGGCTATTTTTCGCGGTGCCCAATCATTTCGGCTATTTTTCTTTTTACTCGCTGCTTTTTATTGCGAGTTGCCCAATCATTTCGGCTGTTTTTGTATGCATACATTTTTACTTGCTGCTTTTTATTGCAAGTTGCCCCATCATTTCGGCTATTTCGTATGCATGTGTGGCTTGCTGTCTTTTCGCCACAAGTTTGGAATTAGACACCGGTTTCGGCATCAGCACCGCTACAACTGGGATATTGCCAGGAGCGAGTCATCATTTGCCTCTGTCGACGTTGAACAAAGGTGGCTTAGTAAACAGGGTTAGGATCCTGTCGACTAAGGCTTTTGACTTCATGAGCCGTAAGGGTATCACAAAGGTATTTCTCCCTACAAGTCGTGATGATCTCGTAGGTGTGTTTTCTCCTTAGGAATCGTGGGGATTCCTAAGTGTATGTTCTCTTATAAGTCGTAAGGATCCTACAAGAGTGCTTTCTCTTTATAAGTCGAGAGGACTTATAAGGGTTGTTCACCGTGCGAACATATCCCTAGTCACGGGTGGGACTTTGCTGGGGAAATGCTTATTCGCGCCCGTGGATTGTATACAAGGGTCAGTATTGAGCCACTTGTAGGGCAATATCGAAGGTTGTGGGGGTTGCTTAAGAACAGGTTCAGATCTCTGTAACTTAAGACTTTCAAATCTTATGAGCCGTGAGGGTCCCATAAGAGAGTTCTCCTTACGAGTCGTGAGGATCTCGCAAGTGTAATTTCTCCTTAGGAATCGTGAGGATCCCTAAGTGTGTTGCTCCCTTGTGAGTTGTAAGGATCTCACACGGGTGGTTTCTCCTTACAAGGTCAAGAGGACCCTGTAAGTGTCTTTTAATGAGGTTGCGCCCTTTCGGGTTTTCACAAACACTCGCCGGTAGCCCTGCTGTTTTTACTCACGGAGCCCTTTCGGGTTTTCATCCGTGCCCATTTTGCTTATGGACATACCGTTTTCCTTTTTTTTTATTCGAACGAGATTGCGCCCTTTCGGGTTTTCACAAAACTCGCCGGTAGCCTGCTGTTTTTACTCACGGAGCCCTTTCGGGTTTTCATCCGTGCCCCTTTTGCTTATAGACATACCGTTATTTTTTAACGAGTCTGTGCCCTTTCGGGTTTTCACAAACATCGCCGGTAGTCCTGCTGTTTTTACTCACGGCGCCCTTTCGGGTTTTCATCCGTGCCCATCTCGCTTGTGGACGTACCTTTTTTGTTTACCACGTCAACCTGAAGATGTCGCGGGTTGGGAGTAGTTTAACGACGTTTCGGTCAAAAGTCAGTTTTAGGACATAGTGGTCCATCGTTAGTTTAACGACGTTTCGGTCTACAGCCAGTTTTAGGACATAGTGGTCCATCATTAGTTTAACGACGTTTCGGTCTACAGCCAGTTTTAGGACATAGTGGTCCATCGTTAGTTTAACGACGTTTCGGTCTATCGTTCCCATATTTGAGGCGAGTTTCTAGTCTACGGACTTTTTGGTCCATGGGGCTTTCTCTATGAAAGAGCATGATGCCCCCGGCATGTCCATCTTTTTCGGAGCATGTGGTTGTGGTGGGTTCACCTTCCATTTTTCGGGCAGCGCGAACTTGCTCTGTTGATATTGGTCTTCAACCCAGTTTTTGAAGACGTAGCAATTTTTGAATGGGTGACCCATTACTCTGTGGTAGGGATAATAGTTAGGATTGTTAACGTCATCTGGCTGCAACGGACGTTTTGGATCTGGCAGAGTGATGAGCCCGCTGCGCACTGCTAGCTCGAACAATCTCTTTGTTTTATCTTTGGGAAACGAGTAAGGACGTTTCAACTTCTCATTGAGGTATCGCGGCTTGTTGTTTTGACGACAAAACGTTCTCGTGTTACTCGGCTGTTGTTGAGCGTTGGCGACGAAGGTCGCTTTTCCATTCCCCTTATCTCTTTTGTTCGATCCCTTGTTCGCGGGTCCGAGATTCTTTCCGGATAGCGTGCAATTGCACGGCTGAATGTTCTCGCAGCTCCTCAATTCTTTCGTTTCAGAGACGGATTCCTTGTAGAGAGGACCGAGGGCTACTTTTTTGTCGGAGTCGCTCCCGAAGGTGAGAACTTACGATCCCCCGGGATCAACCCTATGACAATTGCCGGCAATTCTTTTACGCTCATCTGTTGCATTTTTCCGCTGTCTATGAGCTTCATGCTTTGTCCTGTTGAAGTGTTGCCTGTGAGCGACATACCCTTGCCACCAATACTTAAAGGAGTTGCAGTCTTCAGTAGGATGTGCGATCTTCTGATGATATAAACAGAAGTTAGGATGTACGTCCGCTTCATCAAGATGTATACCGCCAGGAGAATTTTCTCTGAAAGAGGGCAGCTTCATCCCCATCGATATGGCTTTGGCGAATCGTTTCCTTGTCTTGATCCTGCTTTCATTTGTGTCGGATGTACTTTGATCCGGTGGGAGTGTTTCAACCCTTTCATCTAGTCGCCAGCATTTGGCTTTCTCGAATATGGCCATCTCGCGCTCTCGATCAGCTTTGCTTTTAAGACGGACTTCATTTAGGAATGCATCAATCATTTCGTCCGATGGTCCTAGAAGTTCTGGCTCAGGATCTGCCCCCAGCTTCTCTGTGTAAGGAGCTTCTTCGTCATTTATTGACGAGTGAGAGATCACATGGCAGCTTGCCACATAATCTTCAGATTCATCCGACGAGTCTTCTCCATTGTCATCATCTCCGTCCTCAAGGACGTGCTGAGAAATTCTTGGAGTGTGACTGGGGTCCGCGCCTTCTGATTATATTCTTCCAACGCGTCAATCTGTTTTTGCAGGTCTGTGCGCTTGTCACCAGGCTGCACGGGCTTTTCGGTCTTCTTCTTCTTCTTCGAAGACTTTGACGGCTGGGTGTGAGCGCTCTGACCATCACCACCCGTTTTTGGAGTTGGGCGCGGTTTCAGCATTCCCTCGATGATCTCGGGTTCCAGTAGATTTTTCCACCTGATTGCCGGGCACGTTTGGAGATCCTTCAGCATTCTTTTAGTTTTGGTTGAAAGAGCGACCTCCCACGGGGCTTCCCTTATGAATGAGCACGATGCCCCCGGCACGTCCACTTTTTTAGGGGCGTCAGGTTGTGGCGGGTTCACTTTCCAGTTTTCGGATAATATATCCTCGATCCATCCTTTAAAGACGAAGCAATCTTCGATTGGATGGCTTACCGCTTGGTGGTAAGGGCAGTAATTTGGATCGTTGACATCGCCTGGCTGCAACGGACGTTTCGGACTCGGCAGGTTGATGAGTCTGTTGCGCACTGCCAGCTCGAACAATCTCCTCGTTTTATTCTGAGGGAACGAGTAAGGACGTCCTAGTCTCTCCTCGAGGGATAGGCGTGGACGCACGTTGTTTTGGCGAACAACCGGCTTTAAGTTGCTTGGCCGTTGCTGAGTATTGGCAACGAAGGTTGATTTCCCTTTGCCCTTTTCATTCCAAGGCTCTGTCTTTGAAGAGGAAGGCCTATGGCCCATCTGGTCCATTTGGTTCAGCTTGTCAATCAAGGCCTGGAAGATGGTCGGCTTGAAGAACATCATGAATTGGGAGATGGTCGCTTGAGGGTCGAGAGTACCCACGAACATGCCCACGGCAGGAGCTTCTTCTATGCGTTGTTCGCGTCTCGACCATAGGTTCCTGTTCCCCTCCGAAAGATGCGGCAAGACGGACGTCTCGCCTGAGATTCGGGACAGATGCTAATTGGTGCTATCTGTCTACCTCTCCGAAGATGCCAAGTTGATTTATGACACCCTGTATCAAAGGTTTAAACGAATGTGTCCGATGTAGCAGACTTCGTCAGATTCCCCCTCGCTTGAGGGGTTTTTTGATTGTGGGGACGCTCTTCCCTGCAGGCACAAGCCCCTGCAGTTAATTACGCTACCGCATTGCAGTAACAACTTTCTCCTTCTCCAGATGGTCACTTCGTGTCGTGGGTGTTTGTTTTGTTTGTGGTTGCCCGTGGATTGTATACGGAGACTGAGTTATGTCGTCGCCCATAGGGCGTGGACTAGTCCAAATCCGTATCTTTCTTAGATTTGGGTTTGGGGGTTGTGTTTAAGGGTACGTTAGCCTCATTTGAGACTAAGATCGACTTAAATGTTTGTTAAGGATACGTTAGTCTAGTTTTTAGACTAAGATCAACTTAACGGGATCGTTTAGATCCAACAAGAGAGCAATTAAAGGGGGAGCCATGTTGTTTAGTTTAGTGACATTACGGTCAATAGGTAGTTTAAGGATATTGCGGTCCATAGGTAGTTTAAGGATATTGCGGTCTAATGTTTGTTTTAAGACGTTGCGGTCAAGGTTAAGGACCTCATAGTCCGTGGATTTAAGGACTCCACAGTCCGGCGTTGGATTTAAGACATCACGGTCAAGGTTAAGGACGTCATAGTCCGTTGTTAGTTTTAAGACATTCCGGTCAAGGTTAAGGACGTCATAGTCCGAGGGTTTAAAGACTCCACAGTCCGTCGTTAGTTTTAAGACATCCCGGTCAAGGTTAAGGACGTCATAGTCCGTTGTTAGTTTTAAGACATTCCGGTCAAGGTTAAGAACGTCATAGTCCATGGGTTAAGGACCCCACAGTCCGGCGTTTAGTTTTAAGACATTACGGTCAAGGTTAAGGACCTCATAGTGCATGAGTTTAAGGACCCCACAGTCCATATCAATGGGTGGTCATCGGGACCCGCCACCTCTTTGAAGACGTTGAGGAATTACAACGCCAAGTATCAAAGGAGTGAAGAGATGTACCCTTAAACCAAGGTAGATTAAATGATCTGCAGTCCAATTTGGAAACTAAGATCAATTATTATATTATGAGCCCATTGGCCCAGTTGAGTTTGAATTGAGGACTTATGGCCAGCTTGGGCTAAGTCCAATCATATTTGGGATATTGGCCCTCTGTTGGTTCATTAAAAGAGAGGCTTTGCCTCTGGAAACCTAGCCAATTGGGCTAAAACTAGTGTTAAACACTAGAGACCAACAGTGTTGAATACTGGGAATAGGATTGTCAAGTTAGTGTTAAACACTAAAAGATAATCAGTGTTGAACACTGGGAATAGAGTTTTCAAATTAGTGTTAAACACTAAGCAAATCAGTGTTAAACACTGGAAATAGAGGTTCCAAATTAGTGTTTAACACTAAGGCAGATCGGTGTTAAACACTGGATACAGAAGTTTCAATTTAGTGTTAAACACTGAGGCAAGAGGGGTCACGTGATAGCACGTGAGAGCGCCCTGCTTCTCTTTATTTTGTTCTGCAGATAAGTTTTTAACACTTTTAACTCCCAAAGCCATCACGTGTGGACACGTGATGGGGCTTGCGCTTTGATGTGTTAGAATGTTCATCAGGGGTCACGTGTCGACACGTGAGGGTGCCCTAGAGCTCTTTTCTGTTTCTTTTTCTTTTGTGTGCTTTAGAGATCACGTGGGGCACGTGAGGTATTGCCTCACAGTTCTCTTTCATAGATCTTCGCAGGAGTCACGTGGTGACACGTGAGGCGTTTACTTCAGAGTTCTTTTCTGTGGATCTTTGCAAAGGTCACGTGGTAGCACGTGATTCTGCATGTTTTAAAGATCTGTTCATCTCTCAAGAACTAATTTCTTCATAGGGTTAAACCCTAGCGACAAACTTTTAGAGGAATTAAATTCATATTTTCTTCTGAAGAATTATATTCTTAATAGGGTTAAACCCTAATTTCTTTTTTTAAGGGAATTAAATTCCTGAGAGTTTGAGAGAATTATGTTCTCAATTAGGGTTAAACCCTAGTTCTGTTCATTTTGAAGGAATTAAATTCCTATAACATAGGGTTAAACCCTAATTTTATCTCAAAGGAATTGAATTCCTATCATTTTGTGAGAATTAAATTCTAAGTACTCAGTTCCTCCTCTGTGTTTTAGATCTGCATGGCAGGATCTCAACCCGATAAGAATTAAATTCTCAATTCATGGGGAGATGTGCACTTTGCAGATCCTCAACCAGAGAAAGAACTAAGTTCTTTTCTTTATATAAGAGTTAAACTCTTTTGAGAATTAAATTCTCTCTTGAAGCCTCCCTCTTCTTTTCTTACCTAAGGTTTTCCTTTTGCAGAGAATCAAAAGGCTCTATATCTCTCTGTGTGTATCAAAAGAAAAGGTCTCAAGGTCTCCAAAAAAAATTCCCTTTCTTCTTTTCTTGGCCCCTATTTATAGGAGAAGGAAAAGAATCAATCTGTTTAGTAAATCTCTCATTGAGAGATTTGATTTGTATATTGAGAGATTTGATTTATATTTATCATTAATCTGGGCCTTTAGATTGTTAGGTGAATTTTATTCACCATTGGATTTTAAATCCGAAGATATCTCTTTGCTATTTCGGTTAGATTTAGGGGGAAATCTTTCCAAGTCCAAGATTTTTCCATAAATTGGTGATATTTAATCACCTTTAGATTTTTAATCCAACAGCTTTAGATAACCCTTCTTCATTTTGGAAAGATTTGAAAGATCTTTCTTCAGAATTTAATTTTGTTAAAGAATAAGGCTTTTAAAGCCGGTCACGTGTGGCCACGTGACCCCTGGTCACGTGTGGCCACGTGACCCTAGGAATGGGCTTCTCTTCTTCTGCGCTCTGTTCTCTGGTCGCTGCTTAACCATCACGTGCTAACACATGACCATTGGTCAAGTGTGAGCACGTGATGCCTTTTCTGGAGCTTTTTCTTGAATGTGCTTTTTGTCGCTGCTTTAAGCGTCACGTGCCAACACGTGACAACTGGTCACGTGTGAGCACGTGATGCCTCTTCTGAAGCTTCTCCTGATTTTTAATCAGGGAACAGTTCCGCCACCGGATTACATATTGCACGCACGTCTCTCCCGGGTTCACTCTGGCGTTGATCAATGCCGTGATCGGGGTGCGCTCGCTGGCGCTTGCGAAACGCTGGGTGAATAGCAACTCCATCTGTGCGAATGTCTTGACAGAGTCGTCGGGAAGTTCCGAGTACCATTCAAAAGCTGTGTCTGCTAAACTACCGACGAACTGGCGAAGTAGAAGTTTATCATCACCTCCAGTATTGCCGCAAAGAGCCCTGAACTGAACGACATGTTGATGGGGACTGACAGTCCCCTTATAGACATGGAATTTCGGTATTGTATAGCCCGGCGGGTACTTGATCTGATCATACCAGCTCGGATACGGTCGCCCCGTTTTAACGACTTGACCGGCTGCCTCAGTTGCCTGGTGAACCCGTATCTGCTGAGCTATATATTCGTCCAGGTCAGCTTTAGAAATTGTCTCCTCCTTGGCTGTTGACAGCGTCGTGGGTGGATTCGACGTTTCTCCTCTGTCATCTTCAAAGACAATCGGAGGATTTTCGGCTGGGGGATCTTGCATACCCACCATGTCCTGAAACAGAAGGGCTATTCGTTTTATATTGGCTGCTTGTTCCGCAGCCTCTTTGTCCTTCTTTTCCAATATTCTCCGAAGAAATTCGGCGTCGGTTTCTTTCTCTTGGAGATGATCCAAGGACGCTTCAGGGCTTTCTTTTGGCCCTGTGAGTGCGGCCATCGCATTCATCATTCCTTGGAGCTTCTGTTGCTGCTCCTGAGCTTTAGTCACTGATCGCGTAAGCGGTCTATGCCCTGTAGATGTACGGCTATCCTCTTTCCCGGACGCCATGTAGACGGTGTGTACCACAATGCCCCCAGACTTAGGGCGTTTGGGCTCACTACCTTTAACATTCGCCGCAGGCGTGGGGACTTTCTCCGGCCTTCTTCTCCTGTGGGCCGTCGAAGCTGAGGGGGCCGTTGCTTTGGGCACCCAGGTGGCCGTCGTCTTCTGTTGCTTAAAGGGGCGGTCTTCTTCCTGTCGGACCTTCGACTTCTTATGCTGGTGAGAGAAATTCGGATCAATCACCGATTCTCGGACTCGTCGCTAAGTCTTGTAGATCCTGGAAGACAGCCGTTGAGGAGACTACTCCGGCTTTTCTGATTTTGCTTCTACGACGGTCTCTACCGGTGGAGGAGATCTTTTGAGTACCGCAGTTGGTGAATTCCTGCGTACCCTGTTCAGCAGCTCAAAGCTGTTCCCAGTTGGAACAGCAGCATTAACTTCCACCGTTGGAGCTGGTGGGGTTAGCCCAGAGGGGGAGTTGCCCCCGGTCTTCCTTATCCGGTGCCAATGGCAACATCGGGCGTGACGGGTTGTTGGGATTGGTTCAGCGACGGCTTCGTCTTGCCCCCTGTTCAGGTGAGGGGCTGCTGCCGGAGTCAGCCTCCTGAAGACTGACGTTCATTGAGAAGCTACGTCCAACCGGTCAAAAACAGATTTCTGAGCGGGAGCGGAAACGGGAGCAGTCAGTCTCGCGAAGACCGACCCTCTGGGAGGAGAAGCCGCCTTGACGACTTCAGGTGCAGCTATCTTTTTTGGGATGGCCACTTCAGGTATTATGGGCTTCTTGGCAGGCCCATCAGAGTTCAGGTTCAGTCTGGTGTAAACCGAGGAGTTGGGATTGGATGACCCGTTGAGAGGGGCCGTGGTAGTAACAAGTCGATCGAAGACCGACTTCTTTGAAGCTTCTGATACGGGTAGAGGGATGGTGAAGCTCGCGGGTGGGAGCATGGTCCCGAAAAACAGCCCTGTGGTGGCTTGAGTAATCTGCTCCACGGGCATCATGAACAAAGAGGCCGCTCGGGGCCCGTAGGTTATGCCCCCAGTCGAGGCGGAGCGTAGGTCGCAGTTGCATGTGGAAGACTTTGAGCAGGTGCCAGCCATTGATCCTTTTGCTTTCTGCACCAAGCAAAACGCCAAATCTTAGTACCTCGAAACCCATGGGCAACCATTAGCAAACCGCGATTGGTTCGCGAATACGATACACAAAGTGTGGAGTGGAAAGAGGAAAAGGTCCCACTGGGCGTGCCAGAATCTGTTCCCCTGTGTTGGTCAGAATTCGCTGGTATCAGCCTTTTAAAGACCGGCGTCCGTTGAATGGGGACAGCCAACCTATCAAAAGCAGACTTCCGAGTAGGGGAAGCAACCTTGGTGATTTCGCCTGGAACGGGAGCAGAAATAGTCAGTCTTGTAAAGACCGGCCCTTTGGCAGGAGAAGTCGCTTTGACGACTTCGGGAGCAGGAATGGCTATCCTTTTTGGGATAACCCTTTCTGGTATTGCAGGCTTCTTCATGGGCCCACATGAGTTTTGGCCCAACCTGTCAAAGACTGAGGCGCTGGAGCTGGAAGACCCGTTGAGAGGGGCCGCAGTAGTTGTAAGCCGATCAAAGACCGACTTCTTCTGTGCTTCTTGTAATGGTACAAGAGCGCTGAAGCTCGTTGGCGGGGGCATGGTCCCGAAGAACAATCCAGTGGTGGTCTGAGTGACCTGTTCCACCGGCATAGCGAAGATGGAGGCCGTTTGGGGCCTGTAAGTCACTCCTCCGGCGAGGACGGAGTGGGAGTTGTTGCAATTAGTGCAATTTGAAGCCATTGATCTTCTGTTTTCTGCACGGAGCAAGACACCAAATCTAAGTATCTCGAATCCACGGGCAACCATAACAAACCGCGATTCGTTTGCGAACACAACACACGAAGTGTGGAGTGGAAAGAGGAAAAGGTCCCACCGGGCGTGCCAGAATCTGTTCCCCTCCGAATGGCGCGCAAGACATGGGCGTCTTGCATGAGATTCGGGGCAGATACTAATTGGTGCTATCCGTCCACCTCTCCGAAGATATTAAGTTGATTTATGGCACCATGTATCAAAGGTTTAAACGGATGCGGCCAATGTAGCAGACTTCGTCAGACTCCCCCTCATTTGAGGGGTTTTTTATTGTGGGGACGCTCTTCCCTGCAGGCACAAGCCCCTGCAGTTAATTACGCTACCGCATCGCGGTAACAACTTTCTCCTTCTCCAGATGGTCACTTCGTGTCGTGGGTGTTTGTTTTATTTGTGGTTTCCCGTGGATTGTATACGGAGACCAATTTATGTCGTCGCCCGTAGGACGTAGATTAGTCCAAATCCGTATTTTATTAGATTTGGGTTTGGGGTTTTGGTTTAAGGATACGTTAGCCGTATTTGAGGCTATGATCAACTTAAACGTTTGTTAAGGATACGTTAGTCCAGTTTGAGACTAAGATCAACTTAACGGGATCGTTTAGATCCGACAAAAGAGCGTTTGGGCTCTATTGTTCCAGTTTAGGGACATAGTGGTCCATTACCAGTTTAAGGACATGGTGGTCCAATACCAGTTTAAGGACATAGTGGTCCATTTCCAGTTTAGGGACATGGTGGTAAAACATTCCCATTTTGGGGACGGATGTTGGTTTAAGGACGCATAAGTCCATGAGTTTAAGGACCCCACAGTCCGTATTACCAGTTTAGAGACATGGTGGTCCAATACCAGTTTAAGGACGTAGTGGTCCAATAAAATGTATGGCTGTAGGGACCCATCACCTCTCTGAAGACATTGAAGGATTACAACGACAAATATCAGAAGAGTTCAGAGATGTACCCTTGAACCAATGAGTTGGTTGAAAGAGCAGATGTGCTCAGTTTAAGATGATTTGAGGACTTATGGTCAGTTTGGGCTAAGTCCAATTATGTTTGAAATATTGGCCCTTTCGGCCATTAGACATTTGTCTGGGTTCAGCCCATCATCATTCAGCAATGCTAAACAGAGGTTTGGGGGCTCTGACAACATTTTGTCTTTGATTTCCTCAATTTTGAGATTCATTTGGAGGAGGGAATTTTGCCTCTCGAAAAGTAGCCAATTTGGCTGAAAGTAGTGTTAAACACTAGAGTACAACGGTGTTAAATACTGGAGATAGAACTCTCAAATTAGTGTTAAACACTAAAATACAATCAGTGTTAAACACTGGAAATATAATCCTCAATTTAGTGTTAAACACTAGAAACAATCAGTGTTAAACACTGGAAATATAATCTCCAAATAGTGTTAAACACTAAAGAAAGAGGGGTCACGTGTGGACACGTGAGAGCGCCCAAAAGTGGGACCAGATCCCTTTTCTTCGTTCTGCAATTAAGTGTTAAACACTTTTATATTTTACTTTGGAGCATCACGTGCTGACACGTGAGGAGGATTCATGCACTGATTGTTAGAGCGTCTGCCAAGAGGTCATGTGGGAACACGTGAGAGCGCCCAAGGCCTTTATTTCTTTTACTTTTTCTCTCTGTATTTCGGGAGTCACGTGGAGCACGTGAGGCGTTGCCTGAGTGATTTTTCCTTCTCATTTCTGGGGATCTTTTCAGGGGTCATGTGGGGACACGTGACCTTAATTCTTGTTCATTCTCTTTTGATCATTGAGGGGAAGGGTCACGTGTTACCACGTGATCAAGTTCTGTTTTTTCTTCTCTGCTCATTGAGAATGGGGGTCACGTGTTACCACGTGATCAAGTTCTTTACGTGCATGGAGATCTTTCAAGCCTCTTTATTTCTTTAAGAATTAAATTCTTATGTAGGGTTAAACCCTAATCATGATTTTGGAGGAATTAAATTCCTATTGTGCAAGAATTAAATTCTTATGTAGGGTTAAACCCCAATTTCTTTTTAGAGGAATTAAATTCCCATATATGTAAAAGAATTAAATTCTTGAGTAGGGTTAAACCCTAATTCTGTCCATCTTGAAGGAATTAAATTCCTATATTTTCAGGAGAATTAAATTCTCATATAGGGTTGAACCCAAGTTTGTTTTGGGAGAATTAAATTCTCAAAACTCAATTCCCCTTCTAAGTTTAGGATCTGCATAGCAGGATCTCGACCCGATGAGAATTAAATTCTCAACTTATGGGGAGATGTACTCTGTGCAGATCTTCAACCAGAAGAAGAACTAAGTTCTTTTCTTTATATAAGAGTTAAACTCTTTTGAGAATTAAATTCTCTTTTGAAGCCTCTCTTTTCTTACCTAGGGTTTTTACTTTTGCAGAGAATCAAATTCTTCCTTCTGAATTTTCAAGATTCCAAGGTTCTATATCTCTCTCTCTGTATGTCTCTCCAAAAAGGTAGGTCCCCTCTCTTCTTTTCTTGGCTCCTATTTATAGGAGAAGGAAAAGAATCAATTTGTTTAGCAAATCTCTCATTGAAAGATTTGATTTGTTTTCATAATTAATATGATCCTTTAGATCACACAGTGAATTTTATTCACCGTTGGATTTTAAATCCAAAGATATTCTGTTTGTTATTCTTGGTGAGATTTAAGGAAATCTTTCCTTGTCTAAGATTTTCCATAAATTGGTGATTTTTATCACCCTTGGATTTTTAATCCAACGGTCCCCCATAGACCTTTTGTGTTTGGAAAGATTTAGAAAATTTTAGAATTTTAATTCTATTAATCTGTAAGGCTTTCAAAGCCTGTCACGTGTGAGCACGTGACCCCCAATTGAGTCATTTTCTCAGCATTTACTTACGGTTCAGTTTTAACCATCACGTGTCAACACGTGACCATTGGTCACGTGTGAGCACGTGACACCTCATTGAGGTATTTCCTTCAGCCGTTTGTTATTTCATTTCTGTTTTGATTATCACGTGTCAACACGTGACCCCCAATTGGGTCCTTCTTCAGCCGTTATTTTTATTCCTGTTTTAACTATCACGTGTCAACACGTGACCATTGGTCACGTGTGAGCACGTGATACCTCATTGAGGTAATTCCTGATTTTTAATCAGGGAACAGTGCATAGCATATTTGCTCATAACGTTTGATCCCGGATGAATTATGAAGCGCATAATATATCAAATCGAAGGGTTTTTCGAGATGCTTCCAATATCATCAGAATTTAACAGTTCCTCCTTCGGGAATTTATCAAAATACAGGCCGGAAGATACTGGTTCGCATTTCCTTAAGCGTATCGCTGCCATTTGATACCTTGGACTCTTTTGCGCAGAAATTTTTGGCGGGAACATACCCATGCTTACGTTAGTTGATTATGAGCACCCATATGACATCTTGTGCACCCTGACATGACTTGTTGCACCTTTTACTTGACACGACATGGTACCGTGCAACTGTTGACATGACATGACACCTATATACAATACTTGACTTAACCTGATGTACCATGCTTTACCTATTACCTGATCTTGTGACTTATGCCAACAAACCTGACCTGTTGTCCCTACGGACAGTTCCTGTTGTCTATCCAGACAAATCTGTACCTGCCTGATCCTGTGTTGGCATTAGCTCCAGATTATTTAATACTTGACTTGAATACATATAACCTGGGGGTATGGGGAAATCAATGATGAAACCTGACTTGTAACTCGACAGTTCGCTACCGTTACTGATCAGTTTTAGAGGCTAGGCCAGCCTTGGGATGATGCTGCAGACATCATCCATCGTTACCCCTTTTCCTTTAGTGCCTAGCGGCATGTCTCGGTTTCAGCCCGAGAATCTTCACCGTGATCCCGGGCATGCACGGGATACTATTGATTTATATCGATGATTCATAAAATTGATTTCAAAGACTTGAGAGTAGTTAACCCAATAGACCAGTTTAGATTACTCACTGCATACTACCTTTCACTGCCCTGATTTATATTGTTGTTACACCTGCTTTACCATTTATGATCATACTTGCATGTCTTGCTACTCCGTTTACATATTATTGCTTGATGTTATGACGCGCTGACGTCTGGGTTTTGCATGGCCCAGATTCCTTACCCTTGCTGCAGTCCGAGCAGTAGTACTTCAGTTAGCAGGCTGAGCAGTGAGGACTCGCTAGTAGTTAGTTTATTTACTTTTAGTATTATTTCGTTTCTGATGTGGGCCCGCATTATGGGACATACATTTCAGTTATTCTTGTATTGGATCTTTCGCTTCCGCATTATTTTATTCTTGACTCATTTATTTCTGGCTTATGAACATGTGTTAGATAGTTTATTATTGTTCTTGATATCTCTCCAGCCGTAATGTGACTGTGGATGGATACTTCCTACCCACAGGTAGCATGGTTGGCTATATCACGTGCCCATCTTAGCGTACTCTGGGAAGCGGGGCGTGACATGATTCTTTTGGTATCAGAGCCATAGGTTATAGGTTAATCGAGTTTGATTCTTTTGTAGTTGGGTATTGGACCCAATACACGAATCAGAATACTCGTGATTAGGAAACATGTCCTGCCACCTTACCGTTTTACCATTCTTGAATCTTAACCTCCTCCTGATTATACTTCTATGATATGCAAATATCCTTTGCATATCGACTCGAAACCTGGTTCCTTGTTTATCTCTAGAACTTAGGCGACTTGGGTGGAGTTATGTAATTGTAGCTATGATACCGCGGTATGGTTACAATGCAGTACTCTATTTAAGTAACTTGGAGTTCTAGTCTTGATCCATATCCTTGATCTACATTTTGAATCTGTTATCATGTTAATCCTTTGGTTGTTTGATTTCAGGAATATGGCAGACAAGAATCTGAAGATGTACCAAAGGCGTGTTGACGAAGCCGCTATACTTGGGGTAATACGTGGGATGTTGGAGAACAAAAGGCGGCAGACCGAACTGAACCAGCAGCAAGCTGACTCCTTACAGGAAGGTTTACGGACCGTTCAGCAGTCCGTGAACAATGTTGTGGCCAGACCAGTGGATCGTGTGGGAACCGTAGCGGATTTCAGAAGATTGAAGCCGTCTGTCTTTACTGGTTTGGAGGAACCGTTGCCGGCGGAGCAGTGGCTGGTTGACACAGAGAATTTACTCATTGCGGCACAGATCCCCGAAGATAAGAGAGTGGATGTGGTACGCACCCAGTTGGTGGATTACGCCCGTGAATGGTGGCTTGTGGAAGAGACCCGCTTGCCCAAGCCGATCAAGAGGGCGGATTTTTCAAAGAGTTTCCTGGAGAAGTTCTTCCCGCGGACTGCACGGGAGGAAATGGAAGAGAAGTTCATCAGTCTAAAGCAGAACGGTGCACCTGTAGATGTACATGCAGCTGAGTGGACGCGGCTCAGTAGATTCGCTGGACCTTTAGTTGCCAACGATGCGGATAGGGCAAGGAGGTTCATGCGCAGTTTGAATGTGGACATCCAGAGGCAGATTGTCTCCCTGGGTTTGACCACTTTCTCACAGGTACTTACGGCGGCCCGAGAACAGCAAAGCTTATCTGGGAAGACCGGGAGTTCACAGCAGACAGCAATTACAGTACAGAAGCCGGCTTTTGCACCGAACCGAGCACATGTACACAGAGGTATTCCAGTGAACCGTCGTGGCGTAACACCTATGAAGAGGCCCGCTGTCGTTGATCAGAGAAAGAGCGTGATTTGTAACTACTGCCATTTACCCGGACATGTGCAAAGAGATTGTCGAAGGAGGCAAGGACTTTGTTTGGTTTGTGGATCGGCGGATCATACTATTAACTCTTGTCCGTCGAAGCTTCGCACAAAGGATGATCTTCAGAAACCGCCGCAGAAACCGTTTTCGGGACAGAAGCAGCTGACTCAAGGACCCAATCAGGCTCGAGCTTTTACCCTGACGGCTGAGAAAGCTAAGGCTTCAGGAAAAGTTGTTTCAGGTATTCTACTTGTTCATGGTTTTCCCGCATTAGCGTTATTTGATTCTGGTGCATCCCACTGTTTTATGTCGTTCAAGTTTATTGCTACGCACTCGATCATTTGCACGACCCTGTCTAGTTTTTGGGACATACACACTGGGAATGGGAAAATCATATCTAGTAGAGAGTGTAAGGATTGTGCAGTTGTTGTTTGCGGACGGGAGCTTTTTGCAGATTTCTTGGTAATTGACACGGGCAGCTATGAAGTCGCCTTGGGAATGGATTTTCTCGGTACTTTCCATGCTCACATTGATTGTAGGGCAAAGAAAGTAATTTTCTAGATTCCCGGACATCCAGAGTTTATCTTTACTGGAGGAAGCAGTTCTGTCGGGCCAGTCAAGTTTAAGGCTAGGCCGACAGCTAATGTTCTTTCGTCGATGGAGGTTGCTCAAGTTGAAATGCCAGCTGTTGTTCAAGATTTTATGGACGTGTTTGATATCAGGATTACCGCCGAAGCGAGACGTAGAGTTTGAGATTGATCTTATTCCTGGTGCAGCGCCAGTCTCTAAAGCATACTATCCAATGGCACCAGTGGAGTTGGAAGAAGTTAAGACGCAGGTTACTGAATTACTTGAGAAGGGTTGGATTCGAAGCAGTAACTCGCCTTGGGGAGCTCCAGTTCCTCTAGTCAAGAAGAAAGATGGCATAAGGAGAATGTGCATCGATTATCGAGAATTAAACCGGGTGACTATTAAGAACAAGTACCCGATCCCTCGCATTGGCGAATTATTTGAGCAGCTTAGTGGCGCGAGGGTATTCTCGAAGCTGGATTTGCGATCTGGATATCATCAGGTCCGAGTGAAAACATAAGATATTTGCAAGACGGCGTTCCGAACTCGGTATGGACATTACGAGTACTTAGTGATGCCCTTCGGAGTAACGAATGCACCGGCGATATTCATGGACTTGATGAACCAAATCTTTTCACCATTCTTGGACTTGTTTATTGTAGTGTTCATTGACAATATTCTGGTCTACTCGAAGAGTATTGAAGAGCATGCAGAATATTTGAAGATCGCACTGCAGACGTTTAGACAAGAAAAATTATATGCAAAGATGAGCAAGTGCGAGTTGTGGCTGAAAGAAGTAAAGTTTTTGGGGCATGTCGTTTCTGGCGACGGAATCGATGTTGATCCCGAAAAGATTGCAGCAGTTCGAGATTGGCCGATTCCGAAGAATGTTGCGGAGATAAGAAACTTTCTTGGACTCGCCGGGTATTACAGAAGGTTCGTGGAGAACTTTGCTCGTCTGGCGGAGCCGTTGACTAAGCTTACGCGGAAGGAGGTACCTTTTGTATGGACGGATAGGTATGCGTCAGCTTTTGAGGCGTTGAAGCAGAAATTGATAACTGCTCATATTCTGACCGTGCCAGACAGTTCCGGAGGATTGGTGATTCACAGCGACGCATCTGGGAAAGGATTGGGATGTGTTTTGATGCAGCATGGAAAGGTTATAGCATACGCATCGAGACAGCTGAAGACCCATGAGAAGAATTACCCAACTCATGACTTGGAGCTTGCGGCTGTGATCTTCGCTTTGAAGATTTGGAGACACTACCTTTTTGGCGAAAGGGTCGAGGTTTTCACTAATCATAAAAACTTGAAGTATGTGTTCACGCAGAAGGAGCTTAATATGAGGCAACGTAGATGGTTGGAGCTGATGGCTGACTACGATCTTGATCTTAAGTACCATCCGGGGAAAGTTAATGTCGTGCCGGATGCGCTCAGTCGGTTACCAGCAATTCAGATGTTGACTACACAGAAGGAACTCGTTGAAAACTTTCGAAGATTTGATTTAGAGGTTGTGCTACCGCATTCTTCGGGACAGTTGATGCAGCTGCAGGTACATTCGTCGTTGGTCGAGAATATTAAAGCAGCGCAGTCGCAGGACCTTAGATTGCAAAAGTTTCGAGAACAGGTTGAAGCTGGACTTCGAACAGATTTACCAATCCATGAAGATGGTTCGTTGCGTTATGGTAGCCGTTTGTGTGTGCCAAAGAGAGATATTCGTGAAGAACTTATGAAGGAGGCACATAGTTCAGCATATTCCGTACATCCAGGAGACAGGAAGATGTACCGAGATATACGACAGCATTTCTGGTGGGAAGGCATGAAACGGGAGATTGCCCGCTTTGTGGCAAAGTGCTTGGTGTGTCAGCAAGTTAAGGCTGAACATCAAAGGGTTCTGGTTTATTGCAACAACTTCCAATTTCTCAGTGGAAGTGGGAACATATAACCATGGATTTCGTGACAGCTCTACCGCGGAGTCCAAAAGGTAACAATGCAGTTTGGGTGATTGTTGATCGTTTGACCAAGGCAGCTCATTTCATTCCCTTTCGGGTTGGACAATCAACAAAAACTTTGGCAGAACGGTATATGCAGGAGATTGTAAGATTGCATGGAGTACCAGTGAGCATCGTGTCCGACCGTGACACTCGTTTCTTATCACACTTTTGGAGGAGCTTACAGGAAAGTTTGGGGACTCGATTGAAGTTTAGCACAGCTTATCATCCTCAGACAGATGGCCAATCGGAGAGAACGATCCAGACTCTTGAAGACATGTTAAGAGCTTGCATGTTGGACTTCAAGGGTTCATGGGAGGATCATCTACATTTAGTGGAGTTTTCTTACAACAACAGTTTCCAGGCGACTATACAGATGGCTCCATTCGAAGCTTTATATGGTCGCAAGTGTCGTTCACCTGTTTGTTGGGACGATGTCGGTGAACGAAGATTGTTGGGACCAGATTTGGTTGTGCAGACAGTTGAGAAAGTTAACGCAATCCGGAATCATATGAAAGCAGCATAAGACCGACAGAAGAGTTGGGCAGATACATCGAGAAGACCTATAGAGTTCGCCGTGGGTGATTTGGTATTCTTGAAGATATCACCGACTAGAGGGGTGATTCGTTTCGGAAGTCGAGGAAAGCTCAGTCCTCGATTCGTCGGACCTTTCGAGATTTTGGAGCATGTTGGTGAGATAGCGTATCGATTGGCGTTACCGCAATTCTTGGCGAATGTTCATGATGTGTTTCACGTATCTCAACTCCGTAAATATGTTCGAAATGAAACACATGTGTTGGATCATTCGGAGCTGACCGTCCGAGAAGACTTGACTTTTGAGGAGCGACCGATGTCGATTGTGGATCGAAGAGAAAGGGTTCTTAAAAACAGGGTTATCCCTCTTATACTTATTTCTTGGGGTAATCGCTCAAATGGAGAGTCAATTTGGGAACGAGAAGATGAAATCCGGCAGAAGTTTCCCCATCTTTTCTTGTAGTTTGTGGGTTGTTTATCTTTTTGTGTTCTTGGAATTTCGAGGACGAAATTCTTTTTGTAGTTGGGTATAATGTAACAACCGAGTTCAATTATACCAATTTCTGTTGCCGTATGTGTTGTTGTGGTGTTTATTTCATTTACCGTGTTTGGATGCAAATGGTAGTTTACTTTACGTTCGACCCGCTTGCTTGAGCTTGTTGTTTCATAGTTATAGAATACCCTAGCATCACGTATTTTGCATATAACAATTTAAATCACGTAAAATAATTTAAAAATATATGACATGGCCTGCATGATACCCCTAACCTTGTGGTAGCGTCCTTGCATCGTGTTCTCGTCCCGTTCAGTGAAACGGACGTGTTTGGATGGCTACGCGCACGTGCGTGCGTCCGTTCTTGGGGGTATGCATTTCTGTTACATAATCTTTCATTTTAAATTTTCGAACTTGCTAATAATTTTCATATTTTAAATCCAAAATTTTGGACCCGACTCGAGCGCATTTCTGAAATATTGTGTATTCCGCCTAAATTCAAATTGATTATTTTATTTTATTTATTTTAAATTTTCTTTTAAAAATTTTAGAAACTAAACGTATCTTTTAGTTTTTAAAGTATCAAATCTTTTACAAAATTTTTTCTCATTCTTCCCATCCCCACGAACCAATCAGGCTCGATTTACGTCGGACCCCACACACACCTCTCTCTTCTCTCTCTTCCTCTTTCTTCCCCTCTCTCTCTCTTTCTCTTTCTCTCTCACCCTGCTAACAAACAATTCCATCTCTCCTATTCTTTCTCTCTCCTCTCGCTTTCTCTCTATCTCTCTCATCTCGCGTCCCTCTCTCTCTCATCTCGCGGTGAACGAGAGTCCCAACACCGCCTCCCTCCTTAACGTCACCTCCCTTCTTTCTTCTTCTTCTTCTGTTAAAAACCCTACACCCCTCGCCACGAGAACCAACTCCGCATCGCCTTCCTTAAACCCTAACCCTAACTCCACCATCTTCTCAACCGCAACCGAGCCTCGTCATCTCCTCTCCTCCTCCTCTCCATCTTCTTCTTCTCTTTCTTCTTCCCGAGCCTCTCTCCCCCTGCACACACACCCAAAGAAAACCCAAGAACCCAACATCGCTTTCCATCGCCGCCGACCATCTCCCATCGCCATCGCCATCTCCTCCCTCTCTTCTGCTCTCCCTCCAACGCCAGAACCCTACATCTAAACCCCAACCTACATCAAAACCAAGCCCTAGCTGTAACCTGAGCGCCAAGAACCTGCACCCCCTGCACGTTCCCTGGCCGGAGCTCCGTCGATCTCACCGCCACCATCTCGTCTCTCCGTTGCGTTACCAGTCCAACCCCAGTAAGCCTTCTCTCTCTCTCGTACCTCATTTCTTCTTCTCTGTGTCCTTCTTTTCTTCTTCTGTGCATTTTTTTCTTTTTCTGTAAAATCTTTAATCTCTGTAGTTCGCTGGAACTCTGACGACGGCGATGATCACGACGACCCAGCAGGCATCTCTGACCCGTGTGTCTCCCCCGTGCGTTGTTTGGACTCATTACGTGTACCGTGCGCACGTCGCGACTTTTCCCGCCGACGCGTGACGTTCCGTTTACTGCTTCACGATCCGTCGAGGCAAGTAAAACATGCTACATGCTATCTATATGATTTTATAACTATTTATTTGCATATTAAACCTATAGATAGAATCTAAAGTCACGTGTTCCAATTTAACAGTTCGATGTTCCGTTTATATCTTTTAGATTCAGAACTTGAAACATACCAGTTGCATTTTAGTTTACTATACGTAGTACCCTCATACGTGTTTAAATCACATAATAACTATCTGCATAGCCCACAGTACATTTTAATAGTTTCTACTCTATCGGACACCCGTTTGCATCCATTTAAACTTTTTTTTATATAATTGCATCACTAGGTCATTTAATACATGTTAATGTGATTTTAATATTCTATATTCTTTCAGGGTATGATACTTAATGTCGGAACCATAACCCTGACTCTAATCGATAACCGTGCATCCATATAGTTTAATCTGTACCTATATGCATATCATATTACATGTTTCAGTTTATTGTGCTATTAGTACCCATACTTGTTCTGTATACCCATGCTTACGTTAGTTGATTATGAGCACCCATATGACATCTTGTGCACCCTGACATGACTTGTTGCACCTTTTACTTGACACGACATGGTACCGTGCAACTGTTGACATGACACATATATACAATACTTGACTTGACCTGATGTACCATGCTTTACCTATTACCTGATCTTATGACTAATGCCAACAAACCTGACATGTTGTCCTTACGGACAGTTCCTGTTGTTTATCCAGACAAATCTGTACCTGCCTGATCCTGTGTTGGCATTAGCTCCAGATTATTTAATACTTGACTTGAATACATATAACCTGGGGGTATGGGGAAATCAATGATGAAACCTGACTTGTAACTCGACAGTTCGCTACTTTTACTGATCAGTTTTAGAGGTTAGGCCAGCCTTAGGATGATGCTGCAGACATGATCCATCGTTACCCCTTTTCCTTTAGTGCCTAGTGGCATATCTCTGTTTCAGCCTGAGAATCTTCACCGTGATCCCGGGCAAGCACGGGATACTATTGAGTTACATCGATAATTCATAAAATTGATTTTAAAGACTTGAGAGTAGTTAACCCAATAGACCAGTTTAGATTACTCACTGCACACTACCTTTCACTACCCTGATTTATATTGCTGTTACATCTGCTTTACCATTTATGATCATACTTGCATGTCTTGCTACTCTGTTTACATATTATTGCTTGATGTTATGACGCGCTGACGTCTGGGTTTTGCATGGCCCAGATTCCTTACCCTTGCTGCAGTCCGAGCAGGAGTACTTCAGTCAGCAGGCTGAGCAGTGAGGACTCGCTAGTAGTTAGTTTATTTACTTTCAGTATTATTTCATTTCTGATGTGAGCCCGCATTATGGGACATACATTTCAGTTATTCTTGTATTGGATCTTTCGCTTCCGCATTATTTTATGCTTGACTCATTTATTTCTGGCTTATGAACATGTGTTAGATAGTTTATTATTGTTCTTGATATCTCTACAGCCGTAATGTGACTGTGGATGGATACTTCCTACCCACAGGTAGCATGGTTGGTTATGTCACGTGCCCATCTTAGCGTATTCTGCGAAGCGGGACGTGACAATGACCCACAGTGGCCGACCAGACCGTTCATGTGCCTGTCCCACAGACAACTGTTGGCTCGTCCCCGAGCCCCCTGCACAATGGGCCTTCTCGGCCTCCCAGCTCGTCTCCGGGCTACCACAGAACCAAGATATCTCGGCTCTCCCGCTCATCCATAAGCTCTCCCGCCGAGGTCATCTTTCTCGGTCTCATCGACCGACCAACGGCACCGCTTACAGGCGCAACTGCCATCCCGCGAATCTCGCCATGCGCGAGATATCCGCCGGCCACATCCCACGTTCCACGCCACCACGATCCCCCATTAACGAGCATGTCTCGCCATTAATGGGAGATCCAGCTAACCACGCGGGCGTGACGTCGGGAGCGTAACGGCCGGCGTGATTCTCACGCCTGCCCTACCTACTGCCACCGCTATATAAACCCCTCTTCCTGACGGTTCAAGTAAGCCATTTTTTACTCCACTAAGCCGTTACTCTGCTCGGATCTCTAGTCTAACTTGATCGTCGGAGGGTCCTCGATGGTACAACCATCCCGGGACTTCCTTGCAGGTAGGTCGGCAACCACAACTTCAAACCCATTGAGATCCACACGCTTCAAGAGTCTGCCTTCAGATCCAATATAAGCCGTCCATCGCCGCCATCAGCAGATCAACGGAAGGTAACATTTTGGCGCAATCCAGGTCGCGTCAATACCTCCTTAGGTTGAACATCAGGACTCATCCAACTTAAGAATAGGAAAAAAAATGGAAATATAGTGTTTTGAAACCGAATATTCCAAATCTAATGTCCTTAATACCAGTATATAGTGGATAGAATATATTCAATGTGGGACTTCCGGAGAGCTCAAGTTTTGCACATTCCTATCGCCATTAGAGGACTCTCCGTTATAATTACAACCGTATTTCAACAGCTGCAACATCCCATGTGGTGGTCCGATGATAGGCGAAACGTCAAAAGCCGACTCGTCTGAATCGGTCTCAATTACATGCAGATTGCTGATCGCCCCCATCATGACTGACTCCCAAAGGCGACGCCCTAGAGGCTGCTCTCTACAAGTATCTTCCATAGGCGAACCATCAAAACCGGGCCCACTAAAATCGTAAAGGACATCTTTTCGGCACAGGGGGCATGTGGAGTGGGACCGGAACCAAGTATCGATGCACGGGGCATGAAAAACATGTGCACAATTTGGTAAGTATCTGAGCCATTCACCGTGTTTGAACTCTCCTAAACAGACGGAACAGTCCGGGTCTCCAGCTTTGTCAGTCGCTTCCTTGATCTCCTTCCGAAACTGGACAGATGGCAGGGAGTAGATCACAGCGGATGGCAGGCCGACGCTCTGGACCTGAGACGACAGCTCGTAGAAAATATCATCTCGTTGTCGTTGCTGCTCCTGTCGTTGCTGCTGCTGCAGTCGTTGCCTTTCAGCATTTCGCTCATTGATGCAATTTACATATCGTTCTCCTAAGCATGTGCAGAAAGCGAGAATAACAAAAAGAATGCAAATTGCTGCTAGTATGAAGACTATTATTATGACTGGAGCCATCCTGGAGTAAAAATTGTGGAAGGTTCTGCATAGGAGATCATGTTTTGTTTTAAAGGTTCTGCATCATGGCTGTTGACAAAATGGAGAGATGAAACCGAAGTCGGAATCTTTTAGGTTGGCGATGGTTCTGATGAATAAAAACTAAACTATGCTTGCACAAGACAAATTTAGCTAGTGCAGACATCTTTGAATTCTTCATAGATAATTTTTTTTATTGTTAGTGATGGAGCTCTGGATCTCCTTCAGATGTTAACTTCCGTTGATCTGTAGCGAGAGTCGATGGACGGGTGAGATTGGAGTGGGAGGTTGCCTCCTGGTGAGCGATGATCTCAGTGGGCTTGATGTGGATGAAGCCGGGCAATCTGCAAGTAAAGTCCAGGGGTGGTTGTGCCACAGTGGACCCTCCGACGATCAAGTTAGACGGGCTAATTAGGCAGAGTAGCGGCTTATTGGGGTAAAATTGCATTACCTGAGTCGTCTGAGAGAAGGGTTTATATAATGGTAGCCGTGGGCTGGCGGGCGCGAGATTCATGATAGCCGTTTCGCCTCTGGTGTTACGCCTGCGTGAAAAGCGGAATTTCTCATTAATGACGAGATATGCTCATTAATGGGGGAACGCGATGGCGTGAAACGCGGGATCGTGGACGGTGGATATCTCGCGTCTGGCAAGATTCGCGGAGCCGTGGCGGAAACGTCTGTGATCTGTGTTGTGGGTCGGTCGATGAGACCGAGGAAGCTAAGCTCGGCGGGAGGCTCGGAGGCGAGCGGGAGGTCGAGCAAGCTTGGTTCTTGATAGCTCGGAGGCGAGCTAGGAGGGCCGAGGAGGGCCATCGTGCAGGAGGCTCGGAGGCGAGCCAACGGTTGTTGGTAAGGCGGGCATAAGAGTGGTCTGGACGGCCACTGAAGGTCGGAAACATTCTCGGGTCGAAGGCTCGGGGAATGCTTCCAATATACCGTTGTCGCTCCCTTCCCGTGAGCCATGGGACACATCAGTCGCCACGTGTCGTAATCTTAGGAAATACCACTTCTGAGTATCATCATTAGCCCCCCATTCTCGTTCCGACCTATTTATGGGTCAGGTCAAGAGTGGACTATACGGAGAATCTTCTACTTGGTTTGGCACCGAGAATCGTGATGTCAATTGCCCAGGAACGAATGGAGGTGTCGTTTCGTCTGTTAGGATTGGCTATCGACCGAACTCGAGCTCTCCTATTTTTTGCTTACTTGAGCTATGTTAGGAGCTTGCCTTCTTCGGGTGCATGCGCCGGGCAGAGGCTTGCTAGCTGGTTCAATGTGAGGCTCAGGGATCCACCATTGAGACCGAGCATGAAGATGTCTAGCGGCTTCATGACGAGGGCCTTGATCCTTCTCTTTGTAGGGCAGGAAGCTTGTCACGCCCCACCCCTAATACAGAGAGTATTGTCCGCTCTGACTGAAACCATACGGTTTTGTCCTTCGGGGCAAACCGGACCCGACCAGGGGCCACTTCCCAGGAGGTCACCCATCCCAGAACTTCCATGGCTCGAGCACGCTTAACTACGGAGTTCTCAGGCTCCTGTAGTGCCGGTTCACTTAAAAGGCGCCTCTGTATTGAAGAGTGGTATCATTCCATTTATAGTACAGACCTGCCATCTTTCGGAATGTATTCCGAAGAGTTCCCATTGTTCTACAGTGGGTCCCACGGACTCAAGAGGTGGCCCCCATGGATTCGAGGCGGCCCCCGTCCACTTAACACAACACTTGGCGTGGCGGCACTTTGTTTAGAGTAGCACTTTATTCCGTGAGCAAGAACCAGGTCCCGACATTCTCCCCACCTTTGAACAATGGTTCGTCCTCGAACCACAGACCTACTACTGAGGGGCCGGCTCTGATACCATTCTGTCACGCCCCAGCCCCAATACAGAGAGTATTGTCCGCTCTGGCCGAATCCGTACGGTTTTGTCCTTCGGGGCGAACCGGACCCGACCAGGGGCCACTTCCCAGGAGGTCATCCATCCCAGAACTTCCCTGGCTCGAGCACGCTTAACTACGGAGTTCTCAGGCTCCTGTAGTGTTGGGTTAGCATAGCACCTCATGAAGGGTTTGGAAGTATCACATGAACCAAATATGTAGTCTTTAGGGTGCAAAGCTAATGAACAAAGAATCGTTCCTAGAATCGATTAGGGTTTCAAAATTTTCATATCGACATATGAAAGAAATGCTAGGGTTTAGAGAGTACAACCTTTGTAGCTCCCTACGCTAGACTCCTCGGCTACTTGGGGTTTGAAAGAACTCCGCTTGAACTCCTCGACGTCACCGATGATCCACCCGGAGTCCGCTTTGTCCAAGCTAGCGACTTTTTCCGATCAAGTGAACGAAATCGAGTCAACACTCCAAACAAGTGGGCTAGGCTTGTGTAGAATGGTGTTGTGGTTCTCTTTCTCACTTCAAAATCCTAACTTGTTGATTATATAGCTCACTACAAAAATCTAGAGAGCTATGAAGGAGGAGGAAGAAGATGATGGCAATATTAGAAGATGATAAGTTCAACTCTCCTTTTTCAAAAAGGAAAAATATATCAATATATATTTTAAATCTATCATCTTAAACCATGGTTGAATCATTATTTTACTAGGGTTAAAACACAAAAGGAAACTTAACCTAAGGTTAAGTGGTGGGTGAGAATGGTTAGGTCAAAAGAAGTGTGTAGAACAAATCAATAATACACATTTTCTTTCCTTTTATGTTTTAGCATAAATACAATAATAATTCATAAAAAATACCATGGTGTGAGTCTTATATTGCCACCATTTTCATATACATCCAACCATGATAAATGTATGTATGCATGTATGTATGTATACACATCCATATGTACATGAAACAAGAATGAAAGAAAAACATACATGCATTCATACATCCATCCAACACAAGAAAGGATTTCTAGTGAGCAACTAATGGTTAAATGATAAATCAACACTTGATTTACCAATCCGGCCATATCTCATATGACCCCTACCAAAAGCAAGCCGCCCGATCAATATACGGTATCCTATATGCGCATTTTAATCGGGTCCATGCGCATATCGTATACGCGCACCACAACGTTTCGCCTGGATTAGGAAACTCCATTGTGGGACTCTGAGACTCGTCAATACGCCGGCAGTGGGTGATGATCATATCAAACACCCCCAAGCCGCAAGCGGTCAGCTAAACGTAACGGCCACCCGGGTATTGAGCGATCAGAAGAGAACAAGCGAACCTGCTACAACTCCCGTCGAGCCGATCGTCAACACTTCCCGTACAGTCCGGTCTCCTCGTCTGATATGTCGCATATCAAGTCTAGGGGTGGTAAACGTCAGACCCCAATAACCGATAAGTCGTGTCGATGTGAGGCTCATAACGGGTCGATAAACTACTGGTAACACTTACCAGCAAATCTCTGAATCAGCCCTGGCCAGGGACTTCCCTGTTACGGCCAATCGAGCACAGCGCAACATCAACCCCCAATACCGGGAGAGACGAAACCCCTCCTATCGCTCATTGCCTCCATGTGACTCGGGACTGTACCCAAAAACCACCGTTTTGCACGCCCTCATGGACGTGGTAAGGTGGAGATCAAAGTACAGTGGGAATCACACAAGACTCTATGACGATCTCGGGTCTACAGACTAACCTGCACAAGTGTCACCTAAGAACTGCCATCTGACGTGAGGTATAATACCATCTGGAAGTTCTCGGCGAGTCCGTCCAGTGTACCCAGTCTCCACTGAGCACCCGTATACCATCTCTGATGTCAAACACCAATGGATATGGGATCATCCATCGCCCATCTCATGGGTCGAGAAGCGTATACGCTAGTCTACACTGGTATATCGATGCCCCGTCTCGATACACCTACGACTAGGGACCTTGAAGGATGTACTTATGGACTACCATGTCCCCACTAGTATGATCTGCATCATAGTCCAGGTAGTCAAGTACACATCCTAAGGGTTTTACCAACATGTAACTATAAGACAGTTTAAAGAGATTAGTATACATGTTAAGATAAAAAGCAACCAGATAGCATACTATCGTATCGAGCAAGAAAGTCATCTCTATATATATGTCCAAGCATCCAATAACATACATCATCTGTACAATACTGGCCTCTAGGGCATACATACAACTAACAATCTCCCACTTGCACTAGGGCCAGCTGCTGTAGTATCGCATACCGAGCATCCCGAAGAGTCTCTCAAACTGTATCTGGGGAATGGCCTTCGTGAGTGGATCCGCCGTGTTGTCCTTCGTGTCAACCCTCTTAACCTCGATCTCCCGGCGATCAACTATCTCCCGGATCAGGTGATACCGCCTCAGAATATGCCTGGATCGCTGATGGGACCTGGGTTCCTTGGCCAAAGCCACTGCTCCATTGTTATCGCAATACAAAGGTATTGGATGCTCAATGGATGGAACCACTCCAAGTTCAGTAATGAACTTCTTGATCCAAACAGCCTCTTTAGCAGCATCGTTGGCAGCGATGTATTCAGCCTCCATCGTCGAGTCTGCCACGGTTTCCTGCTTGGAACTCTTCCAGCTAACCGCCCCTCCGTAAAGGGTAAAGACAAATCCCGACTGCGACTTAGAGTCGTCCTTATCACTCTGGAAGCTCGAATCGGTAAAGGACTCCACTTGGAGTTCTCCGTTACCATACACCAAGAGCATCTCTTTAGTCCTTCGTAAGTATTTGAGAATGCTCTTCACAGCTGTCCAGTGACTCTCTCTAGGATCAGCTTGATACCTGCTCACTACACTTAGTGAGTATGCAACATCGGGTCTGGTACATAGCATCGCGTACATGATAGAGCCTACAGCCGAAGCATAGGGTATCCCTTGCATGCGAGCTCTCTCCAAATCAGTCTTGGGAGACATCTCTTTGGAGAGAGTGACTCCAGAGATCGTGGGTAAGTTCCCACGTTTGGATTCTTCCATACTAAACCTCTTTAGTATGGTGTCAATGTACCTAGATTGGGACAATCCCAATATTCGTTTGGATCTATCTCTATAGATCATAATTCCCAATATGCAGGAGGCATCACCAAGATCTTTCATTGAGAATCTTTGTGATAAGAAGAGCTTGACCGATTGCAGCATAGGAATATCATTTCCTATCAAGAGTATGTCGTCCACGTACAATACGAGGAAGACAATCTTACTCTCTGCCACCTTCTTGTAGATACAAGGTTCATCTGGATTTTTGACGAAATCAAACTTTTTGATAACGACGTCAAAGCAGAAGTTCCAACTCCGCGATGCTTGCTTTAATCCATAAATGGATTTAAGCAGCTTGCACACTTTCCCGCTGCTCCCACTGTCTACGAAGCCCTCTGGCTGAGTCATGTACACGCACTCTTCTAAATCACCATTTAAAAAGGCGGTCTTAACATCCATTTGCCAGATTTCGTAGTCATGATATGCAGCGATGGCAAGCATGATCCGGATGGATTTAAGCATAGCCACTGGAGAAAAGGTTTCGTCATAATCCACACCTGGTCTTTGACGAAAACCTTTTGCAACAAGTCTAGCTTTGAAAGTCTCCACTTTCCCATCTACACCAAGTTTTTTCTTGAAGATCCACTTGCTCCCAATGGGTTTTACCCCTTCAGGAGCAACTTCCTGTTAGTGTATATGCCCTAGAGGCCATTACTGTATCATACTAGTATGTATATTACTTGATGGAAGCTTGGGATATTCACAGTTGTACAGACAATCTTGCTCAATATAGTAGTATGCTACTTGGTTTGTCTCTGCTTTAATGTGTACATGTGTGTTTATTTATTATATCACCTATACGCATTAGTAGAGCCCTTAGGATCTTTGCTTGATTACCGGCGTTGTGATGGCGATCACACTCGTGGGGGCTGGGTAATCTACAAGCACATCCTTATACACGTCCCTAGTCGTGGGAGTATCGAGATAGGGCATCGATACTCCAGAGTAGACTAGCGTATGCTCTTCTCATCCCAGCACGGGAGACGGTCTGTCCCACAGCCGTCAGTACGTCGTACTTGAGATAGTATGCGGGTGCTCGTTAGGTTACGAGTACACTGGACAGGACTCGTCGGGAACTGATGGTTGGTATTATACCTATCGTCAGTTATCAGTTCCCAGGTGACATGAGTACAGCTTAGTCCGCTGACTTGACACTGTCACTTCGCCTCGAGTGTGTTCCCACTGTTCTTTGATTACTACCCTACCACGGCTCTACTGAGTCGTGCAAACAGGTAGTAGTTGGGAGCAGTCCCGAAGCACTTGGAGGCAGTGACGGTTAGACAGGATTCGTCTCTCCCGGTATTGGGGGTTGACATCGCGCTGTGTCTAGGAGAGCCATTACACGAGTAGTCCCTGGCCAGGGCAAGCGAGATATACTGGTAGGTTTCCAGTGTTATCTCAGGGTGTATTGGGCTTCACTCCGACACGACTTGTACCGCTATTAGGGGACTGACGTTTACCACCCCCCTAGGCCCGCCATGCGATGTATCAGACGAACAGACCGGACTGTACGGAGATTGTCACATACAGACTCAGTAGGAGTTCGGATGGGTTTACCTCATCGGCCTTCTTATCGACATCTACCTGGGGACCGTTACGTACAGCTAGTGCCGCTTGCAGTCTGTGGTTAAACCCACTGCCAGCGTAGTGTCGAGTCTTTAGAGTCCCACACAGAGAGTTTCCCTGCACTGAGCGAAACGTGTAGAGGCCGTATGGTTTTACGGCAGGGCTGCGATCACTTACGTACACTTGTGTGCGTATGGTGTTCGGGCAGGCAGTACTAGTAGGCTTTGGTTTAAGCCGGATCCTAGTATTGCACGGATGGATTTGTTTTGTCTTCTGTGCATCCGCATTCTACGGAATACGGATGCAGGTGTGTATGCACAGTTTTTCGGAGTGATGAAGGAGGAGGTGCCTCATTAGGGTTTTGGCAGTTGGTTCGGCCAAAACCGTTATGTGGCGGGCTCATTAGGGTTTTGACAGTTGATTCGGTCAAAACCATTTTGAGGCGGACTCATTAGGGTTTTGACAGTTCGTTTGGTCAAAACCATTATGAGCCGCGAACATCATTTACTAATCCTATTAGTGATAATCTTATGATGGCTAATTGCATTGACCATTTGACCCCGTTGACCTCTCTTGACTTTGTTGACCGGTTGACCGGGTTGACCATTGACTTTCAAGAGGGTTCTACACTTTTCTTTTCTTTTCCTTTTTCTTTTGGATTATGATAATGGTCATTTCAAAGTAGCCATCAACTTTATCTTGATGGGATTAGTAATGATGTTGTTTTGCATTATTTGCAACCATGGTTCTTTTCTTTTGCATCATAATTTTATTCTCATTCTCTCTCTTGAAATGAGAAGCTCCATGGTTGCTAACCTTCCTCCTTCTTCTTCCTCCTCTTGATTTCTCCTTTGATCTCATGTGTTGAGAGAAAAAGGATTCCACTTGACAAACACATCCATACATCTTCTCTACACATCCTAGGGCTTCTAGATTAGCAATCTCCTTGCCCTAGTTATCTCGGCTTGAGGTGGAGCTCGGTGTACATCTCTCGGGTGGATCGTCTTCGACTCAAGGAGGCCGCGGAGGTGACCGAAGTCCGGATCAACCATTGAGCAAGCAAAGAGAAGAACAACAAGAAGAGAAGAACAACAAAGAAGAAGAACAACAAGAAGAGAAGGAGTTCAAGTTGAGGTATAACCCCTAACCGAGTAGATACATCTCTTGTTAGGATGCTAGTGTATTGTTTAGCAAAGATCCGACTTTTACGGTCCATGTTACAAAGTTTAGAAAAAAAATTGTTTTACCGTTTCCGCAACCCCGAAAGTACCGGGAGAGGTAACGTGGACCTAACAGTGGTATCAGAGCCTAACTAAACATAAACTAGCTTGGTAGTAAAGTGTATCGAAGTTCGAAACGGAAAAATCGAAAATAAAACCAAGTTATAAAAACCTGAGTTTCTGTTAAAATTTTTTCTGGTCAAAACAAAATTTGTTATACTCCAAAAATCATCTCAGGGTTTTTAGAAGAAAGCCACCAAAAATGAGCCAGCAACTCGACCAAAGAGCCGCGTTTCCGCGGCAATAGGAAGCTATTGCCGCGGAACCGCGGCCATCTTGGTGAGTTGCTGGGTCGATTTTGGTGCAATGGGTTTCTGACTTGGATTTACGATTTTTAAGATATATTATATGTGCCCAGATTTTCCAGAATAGAAATTTGTTTTTGGGGGCCTATAATTCCGTATTTTTTCCGAACTTCACTACACTTTGACTATGATGGTTATATCTGTAATGTTTATGTGTATTGAACGTCTACTAATCGCTATACGTCGATTAGTGGGGGTTATACATATCTGTGATCTGTGTTGATGATGGTTTGTGTATATGAACTCGTTGGATTGTCGCGGATGAATAGCCGGGGTGGATGTGAGATGAGAGTTTCTTTTTCTTTCATTCATGTAATAAATTTGTAAATTGATGTAATATTATTTGTATGGCCGCACAACCGGTTCGGGGTTGTTGCCGTCATTGTATAATTCTTTTTACTGTTTTTGCTCCTAGGATAGACCCATGGAGGGGGTGCACAAACTACCGGGTATCTCGAAGTGCCGAGTGGCCTACTCATGGCATTGAGGGAGGTTGCTTCGCTTCGGGTACTTGGCGGGTAGTTTGCCGCACCCGTAGGGGTCTTGGGTGGGGTTTTTGGCTATTCATCGCGACCGTGTAATCCGTTTTTCGTTGCAGGCTCGAACGAATCGCGGGTTCCTAGTATATCCAAAGTGTTCATCTGTGATCTGGATTGGCTATCATTGCTATATTGTTATATATAATAACTATTTAGGCGTTGCTTATGTTTTACAGCCGCGCTAGCCCAGCCCCCGCTCTGTCGTTAGTTAAGTAACTTAACGGGTGATGACGGGGCCCAGTGGCGAATGCGAATGGCATAAGCGTACGTCATATTTTGGTTGTTTTCTGCAATGGTAGAATTTAAATGATGGGACGCATTAAAAGAACTAATGCAAAAAAATAAACCTAAAAGACGTTGTTGGAACAAGTTTTTCAAAAAGCTGTTATTGCAAGGACGTTCAATTTTTGTTTTGCATCGAGGTATTCGGTTATGAATGCCCAGCACCTCAGTCGACGAGGCAAGGGCCGAGATCCCTTCATCGGGAGTGACCTCTTGGACAAAAGTTTGCGTCATGGTAATAACTTCACTATAGTCGATTATTCTTGCTTTGCATCGAGGTATTCAGTTTGGAATATCCTGCACCTCATTCGACGAGGAAAGAGCCGAGATCCCTTCACAGGGAGTGACCTCTTTAGCAAAAGTTTTCGCCACTGTATTTTCAAAAAACTGTATCATGTTCCTTCAACGATATCAAGTTCATTACGTTAACGGGTTTTCGCCAAAACCCAGTCGTAGCCCTCCGTCGTTTCGGATTGATATTGCTTAGTATTCGTGCTACGTATTTCGTGCTCAGCCGAGGCTTAGTGAACGGTAGCTATGTAATATTTTTCCGTAGGATACAAAGTGATTGGTTAGGACAGTCGTGCGGTCATTTTGGCTCAGTCAAGGACTCGTACGGGTGGGTCTAATGCAGTCAAGATAATGACGGGTTGAACTTGACTAGGATCCTTTGATATGTTGGCTCAGTCAAGGTCACTTGGGTCCTAGGGGCAAAAACCACATCGGGAGTTTCAAAAGTACTGAAACTTGCAGATTTAGCATACCTTCTGGAGTGTAGTGACTAGAGTGGATTCCATCTAGGTCATCACACTATGATAGTTGGATCCCGATCCCACTGATGAGTTGGATTACTCTCGGGAGATTATTTCACTTAACAATCAATGCTATAAACCTAGTAGGTGTCTAGAAAGGTGTTAGCGGGGTTACGTCCCCAGGGAAAAGAGGTTCTTGAATTAAGGAACTTCGCGAAAGCGTTGGAAAACCTCCCTCGAAGTACCGACACTAGCCTGGCTGAAAGGTTAAGCAAGTATTGTGACGTGAATTAAAACCCGGCTAGTTCTTCTTTTAAAAAGGTTTTAAGAAGAATTTGAGTAAACAGTGGGAGACATCCTGGTTAGATAAATTAATAAACCAATCTAATCTTGCAAGAGCATACGCTGAGTGTTTCTTTTCTCTCTCTCCAGGCAGCAACCTTTTCACGCCCTAATCAAGATAATAAAATGTATCGCTTGACCGATCCGAATTCTTATTCGGGACTGGGGAAAGTTGGTTCAGCTCTAACTTGTGACAACAGTCATGAGTATGAGTATGGGAAAGGGGATTGTATGGATTTCCAGGATACCCAGTTGAAGAAGAAGCATGGTTTTGCATCTACTTCAGGTGTTCTTGTAATTGAGAACTGTTTTACGGTCAGCCCTACCTCCTGGGTACTTGATACCGGATCAGGATCTCATATCTGTAATTTATTGCAGGGACTGAGAAAAAGTAGGAAAGTTGCACCGGGTGATATGTCGCTCAGAGTAGCGAACGGAGCACAAGTTAATGCGGCAGCCGTCGGTGAATATCACCTAGTATTGCCAAATGGCAAGACTATGATTTTGAACGATTGCTACTATGTACCCTCCATGGTTTGCAACATCATATCAGTTTCTTTACTCGATAAAGATGGATATAACTTTGTTCTTGACAAGAATATCATGAACATTTACCTTCATAAGGTACTGGTTGCAGAGGGTACACTGTGTAATGGTATCTACGTTCTAAATCAGAATACAGTTCTCAATATACAAAACACACGCAAGAGGAAGAATTCAGATACGAATGAATCCTACTTGTGGCATTGTAGACTTGGTCATATCGGAGAGAAAAGACTGAGTAAGTTGCATAAAGATGGACTCTTGGATGCGTTTGAGTTTTCATCTTATGAAACTTGTCAGTCTTGTCTCAAAGGGAAGATGACCAAATCTCCGTTCACCGGACATGGAGAAAGAGCAGCAGAGCTCTTGGGACTCGTACATAGTGATGTATGCGGTCCAATGTCTATACATACAAGGGGTGGGTTCTCGTACTTCATCACATTCACTGACGATCTCTCTAGGTTCGGATATGTGTATCTGATGAAACACAAATCTGAAGCTTTTGAGAAATTCAAGGAATTTAGAAACGAAGTAGAGAACCAGACAGGCAAAAGTATCAAGATCCTCCGGTCTGACAGGGGAGGGGAGTACTTAAGCATGGAATTCCTAGATTACTTAAAAGAGAATGGTATTCTCTCTCAGCTTACTCCTCCTTATACACCACAGCACAACGATGTATCGGAGAGGAGGAATCGTACCCTTCTGGATATGGTTCGCTCCATGATGAGTAATGCCGAGTTGCCTCTTTCATTTTGGGGACATGCGCTGTTGACAGCTGCATATCTATTGAACGATGTTCCGTCTAAATCTGTGCCTAAGACACCGTTCGAGATATGGAATGGTAAGAAGCCGTATCTTAAACGCATTAAGATATGGGGTTGTCCGGCCTATGTAAAAGTACAAAATCCGGACAAACTTAAGGCACGTTCAGTTCTATGTAAATTTGTGGGATATCCTAAGAACTCCGCAGGATATCTGTTCTACCACACCGAGGAACAGAAGGTGTTTGTATCTCGCCACGCCACCTTTTTAGAGTGGCAATTTCTTGCAAAAGAAACAAGTGGGAGTTCGGTAGAACTGGAAGAAATTCAGCGACCACAAAATGAAACTGAAAATTTGACAGAACCTCAGAATTCAATAACCCCAGAAGAACCTCAGCCACTCCGCAGATCTGGTAGGATTTCTCATCCGCCCGAGAGATACTACGGTTTTCTCATTGACGGGGATCGAGAGGATTGCATCTTGGAAGAAGATGACCCTACCAGTTTCAGGCAAGCCATTATCAGTAGGGACTCTGATAAGTGGCAGGAAGCAATGCAATCCGAAATGGAGTCCATGTACGCCAATAAAGTGTGGACCTTGGATATTGCTCCACCTGGAGTAAAACCCGTTGGATGCAAATGGATCTACAAAAGGAAACTTGGTGTAGATGGGCAGGTGGAAACCTATAAAGTTAGACTCGTTGCAAAAGGTTTTCGTCAAAGACCTGGTTTGGACTACGATGAAACTTTTTCTCCGGTGGCTATGCTCAAATCCATTCGGATCCTACTTGCCATTGCTGCCTTCCATGACTATGAAATCTGGCAGATGGATGTTAAAACGGCTTTCCTAAACGGTTGTTTGAAAGAGTGCGTTTACATGGATCAACCAGAAGGTTTCGTAGACAGTGGGAGCAGCGGGAAGGTGTGCAAGTTGCTTAAATCCATTTATGGATTAAAGCAGGCATCGCGGAGCTGGAACATCTGTTTTGATGAGGCAATCAAGGAATTTGATTTCATCAAGAACGAAGATGAACCCTGTGTTTATAAGAAGATTGTAGGACGAATTGTCGTATTCCTAGTCTTGTACGTGGACGACATTCTTTTGATAGGAAATGATATTCCTATGCTACAATCGGTCAAGCTATTTTTGTCACAAAGGTTCTCCATGAAAGACCTGGGTGATGCCTCGTACATTCTGGGGATCAAGATCTATAGAGATAGATCCAAGAAACTATTGGGACTTTCGCAGTCCAGGTACATAGAGACCGTACTAAAGAGATTTAGTATGGAGGGTTCCAAGCGCGGTAACATACCCGCATTGCACGGAATTACCCTCTCCAAGAAGATGTCTCCTAAGACTGACGAGGAGAGGGTTCGCATGAGCACTATACCCTACGTTTCGGCGGTAGGATCTATAATGTATGCGATGCTATGTACAAGACCAGATGTAGCTTACGCGCTGAGCGCGGTAAGCCGGTATCAGTCAGACCCAGGGGAGGACCACTGGACAGCAGTGAAGAACATTCTCAAGTACCTAAGAAGGACTAAGGAGATGTTCCTGGTTTACGGTAATGGAGACCTCAGGGTCGAGTCCTTTACCGATTCAAGCTTCCAGAGTGACAAAGATGACAGCAAGTCTGTCTCGGGTTTTGTGTTTACCCTCAACGGAGGGGCGGTATGTTGGAGGAGTTCCAAGCAGGATACCGTCGCAGACTCGACGATGGAGGCTGAATACATTGCTGCAAGCGATGCCGCAAAAGAGACGGTCTGGATAAAGAAGTTCATTAGTGAACTTCAGGTGGTTCCGTCCATTGTTGACCCAATACCTTTGTATTGCGATAACAATGGGGCTATAGCTTTAGCGAAGGAACCAAGGTCCCATCAGAAATCCAGGCACATCTTAAGGCGGTATCACCTGATCAGGGAGATCATTGATCGACAGGAGATCGAGGTGCGGAGAGTGGACACAAAGGACAACACTGCGGACCCATTCACGAAGGCTTTACCCCAGACTCAGTTCGAGCGGCTGATCGAGATGATAGGTCTTCGATACGCCAGTACATGGCCTTAGTGCAAGTGGGAGATTGTTAGTGTATATGTCCTAGAGGCCATTACTGTATCATACTAGTATGTATATTACTTGATGGAAGCTTAGGATATTCACAGTTGTACAGACAATCTTGCTCAATATAGTAGTATGCTACTTGGTTTGTCTCTGCTTTAATGTGTACATGTGTGTTTATTTATTATATCACCTATACGCATTAGTAGAGCCCTTAGGATCTTTGCTTGATTACCGGCGTTGTGATGGCGATCACACTCGTGGGGGCTGGGTAATCTACAAGCACATCCTTATACACGTCCCTAGTCGTGGGAGTATCGAGATAGGGCATCGATACTCCAGAGTAGACTAGCGTATGCGCTTCTCATCCCAGCACGGGAGACGGTCTGTCCCACAGCCGTCAGTACGTCGTACTTGAGATAGTATGCGGGTGCTCGTTAGGTTACGAGTACACTGGACAGGACTCGTCGGGAACTGATGGTTGGTATTATACCTATCGTCAGTTATCAGTTCCCAGGTGACATGAGTACAGCTTAGTCCGCTGACTTGACACTGTCACTTCGCCTCGAGTGTGTTCCCACTGTTCTTTGATTACTACCCTACCACGGCTCTACTGAGTCGTGCAAACAGGTAGTAGTTGGGAGCAGTCCCGAAGCACTTGGAGGCAGTGACGGTTAGACAGGATTCGTCTCTCCCGGTATTGGGGGTTGACATCGCGCTGTGTCTAGGAGAGCCATTACACGAGTAGTCCCTGGCCAGGGCAAGCGAGATATACTGGTAGGTTTCCAGTGTTATCTCAGGGTGTATTGGGCTTCACTCCGACACGACTTGTACCGCTATTAGGGGACTGACGTTTACCGCCCCCCTAGGCCCGCCATGCGATGTATCAGACGAACAGACCGGACTGTACGGAGATTGTCACATACAGACTCAGTAGGAGTTCGGATGGGTTTACCTCATCGGCCTTCTTATCGACATCTATCTGGGGACCGTTACGTACAGCTAGTGCCGCTTGTGGTCTGTGGTTAAACCCACTGCCAGCGTAGTGTCGAGTCTTTAGAGTCCCACACAGAGAGTTTCCCTGCACTGAGCGAAATGTGTAGAGGCCGTATGGTTTTACGGCAGGGCTGCGATCACTTACGTACACTTGTGTGCATATGGTGTTCGGGCAGGCAGTACTAGTAGGCTTTGGTTTAAGCCGGATCCTAGTATTGCACGGATGGATTTGTTTTGTCTTCTGTGCATCCGCATTCTACGGAATACGGATGCAGGTGTGTATGCACAGTTTTTCGGAGTGATGAAGGAGGAGGTGCCTCATTAGAGTTTTGGCAGTTGGTTCGGCCAAAACCGTTATGTGGCGGGCTCATTAGGGTTTTGACAGTTGATTCGGTCAAAACCATTTTGAGGCGGACTCATTAGGGTTTTGACAGTTCGTTTGGTCAAAACCATTATGAGCCGCGAACATCATTTACTAATCCTATTAGTGATAATCTTATGATGGCTAATTGCATTGACCATTTGACCCCGTTGACCTCTCTTAACTTTGTTGACCGGTTGACCGGGTTGACCATTGACTTTCAAGAGGGTTCTACACTTTTCTTTTCTTTTCCTTTTTCTTTTGGATTATGATAATGGTCATTTCAAAGTAGCCATCAACTTTATCTTGATGGGATTAGTAATGATGTTGTTTTGCATTATTTGCAACCATGGTTCTTTTCTTTTGCATCATAATTTTATTCTCATTCTCTCTCTTGAAATGAGAAGCTCCATGGTTGCTAACCTTCCTCCTTCTTCTTCCTCCTCTTGATTTCTCCTTTGATCTCATGTGTTGAGAGAAAAAGGATTCCACTTGACAAACACATCCATACATCTTCTCTACACATCCTAGGGCTTCTAGATTAGCAATCTCCTTGCCCTAGTTATCTCGGCTTGAGGTGGAGCTCGGTGTACATCTCTCGGGTGGATCGTCTTCGACTCAAGGAGGCCGCGGAGGTGACCGAAGTCCGGATCAACCATTGAGCAAGCAAAGAGAAGAACAACAAGAAGAGAAGAACAACAAAGAAGAAGAACAACAAGAAGAGAAGGAGTTCAAGTTGAGGTATAACCCCTAACAGAGTAGATACATCTCTTGTTAGGATGCTAGTGTATTGTTTAGCAAAGATCCGGCTTTTATGGTCCATGTTACAAAGTTTAGAAAAAATTTTGTTTTACCGTTTCCGCAACCCCGAAAGTACCGGAAGAGGTAACGTGGACCTAACACTTCCAAAGTCCATACTTTGTTGGTGTACATGGATTCCATCTCGGACCGCATAGCATCCAGCCATTTCACTGAGTCCCTACTCATGATGGCCTGCTCGAAGCTAGTTGGGTCATCATCCTCCATGATGCAATCTTCGCTTCCACCGTCAATGAGAAAACCGTAGTATCTCTCAGGTGGACGAGAAACCCTACTAGATCGGCGGAGAGGCTGGGGTTCGTCGGGTACTACTGAATCCTCTGGTTCTACTAAATCATTAGTTGTAGTTTGTGGTGCTGGAATCTCTTCCAGCTCTACTTCTTTGCCACTAATTTCTTTTGCGAGAAATTCCCTTTCCAAAAAGGCGGCATGTTGAGCAACAAACACTCTTTGTTCCTCAGCTTGGTAGAAAAAATATACTTGAGAATTCTTTGGATATCCCACAAACTTGCAAAGAACTGATCGTGCCTCGAGTTTGTCCGGATTTTGCTTTTTGACATAGGCCGGACAACCCCATATCTTAATTCGTTTAAAATATGGTCTCTTCCCACTCCATATCTCATATGGTGTGGTAGGTACAGATTTAGACGGAACCAGATTCAATAGGTATATGGCTGTCTCAAGCGCATACCCCCAAAAAGAAATAGGTAACTCAGCATTGCTCATCATTGAGCGCACCATATCTAATAGGGTGCGATTCTTTCGTTCCGATACACCGTTGTGCTGTGGTGTATAAGGAGGAGTAAGCTGAGAGAGAATCCCATTCTCTTTTAGATAATCCAGGAATTCAATGCTTAAGTATTCACCTCCTCGATCAGATCGAAGAATCTTAATACTTTTGCCCGTTTGGTTCTCTACCTCGTGCTTATATTCTTTGAATTTCTCAAAAGCTTCAGACTTGTGTTTCAACAGGAACACATGCCCGTATCTAGAGAGATCGTCAGTGAATGTAATGAAGTAGGAAGAACCATTTCTGGCATGTGTAGACATAGGACCGCATACATCACTATGTATCAGTCCCAAGAGTTCAGTAACTCTTTCTCCGTGTCCCGTAAACGGAGTTTTGGTCATCTTTCCTTTGAGACATGAATGGCAAGTGTCAAAAGATAATAATTCGAATGAATTCAAATATCCATTCTTATGTAACTTAGCTAGTCGTGTCTCATTGATATGACCAAGTCTACAGTGCCACAAGAAGGATTCGTCCATTTCTGAGCTTTTCCTCTTATGTGTGTTTTGTATATTGAGAACTGTATTTTGATTGAGAATGAATATGCCATTATGTAACGAGCCTGATGCAATCAACTTTTGATCTAGGAATATGTTCATAACATTATCCTTTACTACAAAATTATATCCTTCTTTACTTAATAAAGAGACTGATATAATGTTGCACATCATGTTCGGTATATAATAGCACTCATTCAGAACTAGTGTATCACCATTTGGTAATACTAGGTGATATATGCCAACTGCTTTGGCTGCAACATTTGCCCCATTCCCTACTTGAACGGAATGATCACCTTTACCCAGTTCTCTACCTTTCGGTAGCCCATGTAACTGCTTACATATATGGGATCCTGATCCGGTATCTAATACCCAGGACGTAGAGTGAACTGAAAAACAGTTCTCAATAACTAACACACCTGAAGAAGATGCATCAACATGCATGTTCTTTTGGGCGGCTTGAGAATCTAGATATTCTCCTATTCCCTGTTCAGTCTTATAACTCTTATAAGAAAGAACGGGTCCAACGTTCCCCTGCACAGTATAACATGCGGGTTCGGTCAATACATCCATATTTTTATCTTGATTAGGGCATGACATGGTCGCTACCTGGAGAGAGAGAGAAGAAAACACTTTAGCGTATGCTCTTGCAAGATCAGATTGGTTATTATCTTATCTAATCAGTATGGCTCCCACTGGTTTTTATCAAATCTTCCTTCAAACCCTAAAAGGAAAGACTAGCCGGGATTAATTACACCCTACAACTTCGTCGATCTTTCAGCCAGGCCAGTGTCGGTACTTTGAGGGAGGTTCCCCGTGCTTTCGCACGGACCTAATTAAAGTAAACCTCGTTTTCCCAGAGGCGTAACCCCGTTGACACCTTTCTAGACACCTACTTGATCGGCTAATTGTAATGTGTAAAACTCTCCCAGGAGTAACTCTTACTCGCAGTGGGTATCGGGATCCAACTATCTCATAGAAGGTATGCAATCTCATTGCAAATTTCAACACTTGAAATTCCCAATAATGCTTTTGCCCCTAGCGATTTATGACCTTGACTAAGTCAACAAACCATAAATCGCTAGTCAAGTTCAACCCGTGCATTTCTCGATTGAATTAAACCCACCCGTACGACCCTTGACTGAGTCAACAAGGCCGTGCGAATGCCCTAATCCAATCACATCTCATGTTTGTAACAGATAAACATTATTTAGCTACCGTACACTATGCCTTGACTAAGTCAACAAACATAGTACGAATACTAAATAATATCTATCTGAAATGACGGAGGGCTACGCAGGTTTTTCAGAAAAACCATGAGCGTAAAGAACTTGATATCGTTGTAGAATCAAGTGAAGTTTTGAAATGGAGTGATTTTGAGACTTTTCTAGTTTTGCTAAAGGGGTCACTCCCGGTGAAGGGATCGTCGGCCCTTTTCTCGTCGAATGAGGTGCGGGATATATCATATATATCACTGTGCAAAGCAGAAACTATAGAAGCAATCAAAAGTCAAACCAAATGTGTAGCATCTGCCGGTTATTGCTAAAGGGGTCACTCCCGGTGAAGGGATCTCGGCCCTTTCCTCATCGAATAAGGTGCAGGGTATATCATATATACCGCTATGCAAAGCAAAAACTGTAGCTACCCTTTTTATTAAAATTTGATTCTACAACATCTTTTAGGTTTCTTTTCTTTCATTAATCACATTAATGAAGTCCCATCATTTAAGTCACCTAAACATCACAGATAAATACGACGTACACTTATGCCATCCGCATTCGCCTCGATGTCCCCGCGTGCACCGTTAGGTTAGGTAACTAACAACAGAGCAGGGCAAGGCTAGTGCGGGTGCAAAACATAAGTAACGCCTATATAATATATCATATATACTATATACTGTATCCATCAGAACATATCAAATGATCACATCACAGATATCGCAGCAAAAATATAGATATAATGTGGGATATACTAGGACGTCCGTATTTAATATTTAGCCAAAATAGAAAATACGGATTCCACAGTCGCGATGAATGGGCATGCCCACACCCTGGACCCCTACGAAAGCGGCAAGCGACCCTACCAATTCTGAAGTTTAGGAGACCCGGTCTCGACTCCTCGAGATGGCCTCCCACTGAACCCCAGAACCCGGTCACCCGTGCTCCCCTCCTTGGGTCCATCCTAATGCGGAAAAGTAAATAATATACAACACAGGTGGCATCGACCTCAACCCGGAAGTGCCCCAAATAAAAGAATATTACATTACATTAGAATTTACATGAATGAAAATATAAAACTCTCATCTCACATAAAAAAAAAACCCGGCTATTCAATCGCGACAATCCTGCACATCATATCTCAGCAACACATAATATCTCATATCATCAACGTAAGTAAGTATGCATACACCGATTGTCGTCGACGTATAGCAACGACAATCGTCAATACCACTACATACTACACTTACGCTCACAGAAAAGAAAGTGTAAAACTGCAATATCTGGAATCCACATTCTCTCTAGACATCGTAAATGCGAAGTATCACATACCTCGTATTTCATGTCTTATAATGTGAATTCTATACATTGCATCACATCCCGAATAAACAGACAGTATTAAAGTTTTCGAACGACCGATCAAATACCCAAGATTCACTAAAGCTCAACACTTGAGCGAAGTTCAAAAACTTGGAGTGTGACACAGTAGTAGCGGTCCAGCCGTAGAAGGGTCAAGCCAACGCCTCACATGTGGCACGCCGTACTGCCCCAAACCCTAAGGTTCAAAGGGCAGTTCAAGACGGTCACATAATCGAGTTAAGGTTTGTTGTCTTCTAGAGGGACCACCACAAAACTTGCACGAACCTCCGAAGGATCCAAACCCCGTGAACAGTAAGCAAATGATACTCGTTCAAACACTTCACTACTTTCTAATTTACCAGGAAAAGACACGAAATCAAAATTCCGATCGAACAGTCGAGTCCAGAACCATCTCCAGAATTTTTCAATGCAATATTCAGATTAAACATACCTAAAACACTGTACAAGCAGTTCTAAGAATTACAGTGAAAAGTTTATGCAATTAAGCCCGTGTACGGCCGCGGAACCGCGGCCTAAGCCAAGAATTGCAGCGGTTCCGCGGCGGTTTATACTGTTCATTGCATAATTTTTGCATCGTAATTCTTATATTTTCCTGCTGTATTTTTTACGTATTTTTAATTCTGAAAAAAGTCAATTTTTGAAAAATGTCCAGAGAGCACCAAAAACCGTATTTTTTCGGTTCGATCGGAGTTTTAACTTCGTAAAGGTGTCGCCTAATGTTCTAGGTCGGCTCTGATACCAATGTTGGGTTAGCATAGCACCTCATGAAGGGTTTGGAAGCATCACATGAACCAAATATGTAGTCTTTAGGGTGCTAACCTAATGAACAAATAATCGTTCCTAGAATCGATTAAGGTTTCAAAATTTTCATATCGACATATGAAAGAAATGCTAGGGTTTAGAGAGTACAACCTTTGTAGCTCCCTACGCTAGACTCCTCGGCTACTTGGGGTTTGAAAGAACTCCGCTTGAACTCCTCGACGTCACCGATGATCCACCCGGAGTCCGCTTTGTCCAAGCTAGCGACTTTTTCCGATCAAGTGAACGAAATCGAGTCAACACTCCAAACAAGTGGGCTAAGCTTGTGTAGAATGGTGTTGTGGTTCTCTTTCTCACTTCAAAATCCTAACTTGTTGATTATATAGCTCACTACAAAAATTTAGAGAGCTATGAAGGAGGAGGAAGAAGATGATGGCAACATTAGAAGATGATAAGTTCAACTCTCCTTTTTCAAAAAGGAAAAATATATCAATATATATTTTAAATCTATCATCTTAAACCATGGTTGAATCATTATTGTACTAGGGTTAAAACACAAAAGGAAACTTAACCTAAGGTTAAGTGGTGGGTGAGAATGGTTAGGTCAAAAGAAGTGTGTAGAACAAATCAATAATACACCTTTTCTTTCCTTTTATGTTTTAGCATAAATACAATAATAATTCATAAAAAATACCATGGTGTGAGTCTTATATTGCCACCATTTTCATATACATCCAACCATGATAAATGTATGTATGCATGTATGTATGTATACACATCCATATGTACATGAAACAAGAATGAAAGAAAAACATACATGCATTCATACATCCATCCAACACAAGAAAGGATTTCTAGTGAGCAACTAATGGTTAAATGATAAATCAACACTTGATTTACCAATCCGGCCATATCTCATATGACCCCTACCAAAAGCAAGCCGCCCGATCAATATACAGTATCCTATATGCGCATTTTAATCGGGTCCATGCGCATATCGCATACGCGCATCACAACGTTTCGCCTGGATTAGGAAACTCCATTGTGGGACTCTGAGACTCGTCAATACGCCGGCAGTGGGTGATGATCATATCAAGCACCCCCAATGTAACACCTTAGAATGTGTTTTGTAGCTAATTATATTTTAATATATGGTTTTTAATAAAAAAGTTTACCAAATTGGTTTTTAAATATTTTATCCTATTTAATGTGTATTTTATTGGAATTTTGTTAGGCACACACACACTTGTGCATGATAACTAGACTTGTTTTTGGGGTTAGACCATGTTTGGCAAGCATGATAAACTAACCCATTCTCTTTAGGTTAGTTTCATGATTTGTTGTTAAGTGCTTTGGGTTTATTAGTGTCATGGTTGTTTTAATGAAAATGAACTTTAAAAAGGGTTTTAAAGTTGTTTTGAATTGTTGACTTGGGGGTGAGAGAGGGCATGGTGAGCATGGGGTGAACCATGCCTCATTAATGATGAGAGAGAAGGAGAGAGGGAGGGGTTGTAGCCTTGCACTCATTCTCATTCTCTTTTCCCTCATTCTCTCTCTCACAAACACACACACACTCACAGCTAGAGAGAGAGAGAGCAGCAGAAGCAGCAGCTGCCCCAGCAACAGCAACACAACAACAATAACAACAGCAATCATCATCCTCATCATCTTCAACAACAACACCACCACAACAACAACAACAATAGCAGCAGCAACAGGATCAGCAGGAGCAGCAGCAGCAGCTGCAGGCATCATCATCATCATCATCTTCACAACAACAACAACACAACAACAGCAGCAGCAGCAGCAACAACAGCAACAATAGCAGCAACAGCAACAGGGGGCAGCAGCAGCAGCAACAGGGACCCCAGCTCTCGCAGGAGCTCTTCTCCACACCTTCACCTGCCTTCTAGGGTTCAGTGGGTATATTTCCTTAACCCCATTTCATGGTTTGCTTAGTTGTGCATCGATTTCTTCGATTAGTGCTAAATTAGCTAATTTGTGCTAAATTATGGCGTTTAAGTGGAATTGTGGTTGATTGTTGATTGTGTTAGTTACTTTAGCTTAATTAAGTGCTAATAAGGCCACCTCAACTGAGAAATCCCCAGATTTCACTAAAATACCATAAGATTTCTAATTTGTGCAAAATTGGTGAATTTTAAGCGATATTGTGATATCTGGAACCTGCTGTGACCCGAGTTGTGTACTGGAAAATTAAGCAGTGTGATATTGTTGTACTAGATACCCTGGAGCACCACCTAGGAGACGGACCCCAGCCCACCGGCCAGGGCCGGCGACACATGAAGGAGGGGCCGGCGACGCCGGCCTTGTAGATGAGTTAGGGTTCGGGTTTTTGCCTGTAGGTGTGTTCTATTGGTTGGGTCCCTCTAGTCTTGTTTATTTGATTAGTTTTCACAGTAGGCAAAATCTGGGATCTTATATCGCTTTTGTGTTTCGTTGTGTTTGCGCGATACGCGCGATACGTGAGTGAGTTCTGTGATCCAGCGTATCGCGGCGTGTCGCGATAGTTTATAGACGCGTACACACACGATTCAGCGTATCGTGCACACGCGCGTTTAGTTCGCGACGCGAGTTTCTCGTTTCGATTCGATATCGCGTTTCGCGAGATATTTGGCTTATATGTGATTTCCATGTCTTATTTGCAGGTTTGCAGACAGGGACTACAGGCGCCACCACAGAGGGAGCAGACGATAGGATTCACCCAGCGTGAAGTGTAGGTGAGTAGATATAACATCTACAGGGGAATCGCCCGCATGGCGTTATGCGTCTGGGCTAGGATTCATTTATCTGTCGCACATTCTACGTCATTGTAGAATTGCGCCTTACTGCATTTCCTTAGATATTGTTATACTGTGACTAGCAGCCGTAGGACACTGCACACATTATTGACGGTCCATGTTGCACGAGCACGGATTGCATGCTACACACACCGTCAATAATTGCCATGTCACACACTACCCCTTATAGCTACCATTGCTTGCCACACTTGACATCTAGCTTATCGGTATACCTATAGTGTATCATACCTTTAGTGATAGGTATATTTTCACTTTGCGATACAGCTACAGGTATACCTCCTACATATTTTACCTATACCGGGAGGGAGTTCCTACATATGTTACTTATACCCAGGGGGGTATACGACATCAGTTCCTATAGGTAGATACCTATACTTTGCTACACCTGTATGTCAGATACATATTCAGTTGTTGTCGCATATTCACATTTACTGATGTTACTTAGCTGTACCTTATCTTGATATCGCATACATCTGGTTCAGCTTTATACTTGTGTGTACCTGCTCGCATTCAGATATATCGCATACATTCATTCCTGGATTTGCGTATTGTTTATCTGGACTTTATATGATGTTTTCTGGATTTGGGAACCGCGGGAGTTCATGAAATTATGCATACATTGAAAAACCCGGTTTCCTTGATATGATATTTGCGCATCCACCATGAGCTTTATCGGTGCTGATTATATATACCCCTACGAGGAGGCGTCGAGGCCGTGGAGGGTACATGGTAGGGCCCGGTATGGTTCCCCTCGGCAAGAAGATCGATGGATTTTGCCGATTGAGCCTGGAGGCGGGCTAGTACCTACCGGTGACAGTATTGATGACTCGGCGGGGGATCACGGAGACACCGCTTGGAGCCATGTACGTATGCATACGTCGAGAGGCGAGGGTCAGAGCTAGGCACTCGTGCTTTCGAGATAGCGTATGATACGTGGTCAGGATTTCTGTGTCGATGCTTGGCACACTGTTTTCAAGATATTTCTTTAACCCCTTTTTTTTGTATATATAACAGGGGATTTAGCCGTTGTTATATATACCCTTACACCAATATTAGTGGTATGGGACGCTAATATATGTGTATTGCTCCCATCATATCATTTCTGTACATACATTTACCTTTAGGATGCTAGAAACTTACTTGAGATTGGATTTGGGATACTAGGTGATTCATTGGGATTGGACATTGGATATACCTATGTGATTGGTGATTTGTACATTCGGGATATAGGAGATTACTCGATATTGTACATTGAGGAGATGTGAGACTTATGTGATGTGAGTGCCCAATGTGGGGGCTGGTTGAGGATTTGGGATTAGAGTATCTTGATGGATTTTGATCCTGCCACGACGTCAGGTTTCCGTGGGAAATGACATATTCCACCCTATACCTCACCCTTACCTACCTTATGCACAGATTCATATATTGGTAGTACCTGTAGTGTACCCTTATGATAGTTGCATATTTACTTTCTCATATCCCTGCTGCATGATTATTGCATACTATTGCTTCACATATTGATTGTACCTGCTAGTGTACTCTCTTTATTTCAGCATTGCATGACATATTATTATTATTGTAATCGCATATCTTAGATTCATGCTGTACGTGCATTCCTGCGATTACCTGCATATGTTTTATACTATTCACGAGTTGGCAACTCACCCCCGTTGTGCCACAGGTGTTTCAGGTTTTTCCCCAGAGTAATCGAGGCAGGCTATTCCTTTATTCAGCTATCCAGCTACCACCTTTTGCTACAGATACCGCATCAGCTCACAGTACCTTTTTGCTTAGGTGGGTTAGACGGTTATCTGTATTTCTTATTGTACCTTCGTTGTATATTGTACTCTCTCTCCATCTACTATTGTATTTGTGGACATAGAGACTTGGTGAGGACGTTAGTGTGTATTATTGTGGATTTGGTGTCTTTTATATACAGCTTTTCTCTACTGTCTTTATTTCTTCGCTACGGCGTCGTATATTTGTATTGTATTCATCTTGGCTGGTTTTTACAAAAAGGGGTGTTGCTAAAATTTTAAAGAAGGAAAATAAGACTTTTTTTAAAGAATTTGGGTTGCGATTTCAATGGTTTCAAAACTTATATTATCTTTTCCGTATTTCTCATGGTTTAGATTTCTGGGTTTGGCTTTCTTTTACTACGTTGCGTCTTTAGGCGTTGCGTAGTATTAGGGCCGTCACGGGCCAATTCTGGGTCGTGACAAAGTTGGTATCAGAGCGTTAGGTTTTACCTTTCGGAGTGTAGGATGACCTTAGTATGATGGAGTAGGTAGCTTAAGCAGAGTAACGTAGTGTGTGTATGTCTGCAGCATACCCACAGCGCGGTACTTTGTATTAAGTGACCTGAGTACAATTTGCTTGACATTCCTCCCTTGATGATTCATATCTTTGAGATTCGATTTCCTCATTCTTATCGAATCTCATCTTATATCTATTTATAGCCTTGCCGCCGATGACTATGGGGACTCAGAGTGATGCAGCGAGGGCCGAGGTCAGAGTTAGCTCGGGTGAGACGAGTACTGACCAGGATGGCACTCTAGTTGCACAGGTGCAGACGGATCAGCCTACGACCTATACTATAGATAGACTGTTGGTAGAGATGCAGGAGTTCCGCCAGACGATGAGTTCGTTAGTTGACGTCGTTCGGGAGCTACGACAGGAGGTTGTCACCCCCGTTACTCAGTTATCCCTTACGATCAGTATGCAGCAGTCCGTCACCTACATAGCACCAGTGGTTGCAGCTCCAGTTGACGAGGCGCATATTCCAGAGGCTCAGAGAGTTCCAGGACAGTGGAGGACTCGTACCAGTGTACCAGCCCAGAGTCAGAGGTTCGGTCGTCGAGACAGATTTCGTGGCCGTCGCGGGAGTAGCAGAGGCTTAGGACGAGGACAGTCGTTCAGCTCTCATCCCCAGGATGGTCAGCAGTCAGCACGTGGATGTTTTCGATGCGGAAGCCTTCAGCACTTCGTCAGGGATTGTTCCTCAGCACGGCGTCAGGATCGTATTCAGAGAGGCCGTGGACGTGGAAGATTTGCTCAGAGGGCTCAGGCTACCAGAGGAGTTCATCCAGCTGCGAGTAGAGGGCAGACACAGGAGTTTGCTTCTACTCATCGGGACGCGCAGACGTCCAATGTGGAGTTTTCAGGTACCCTTGAGTTATATTTTCTCTTGGTGTATTTGTTTGTTTCTTGTTTGTACCGTGGTTGGGTAGATTAGTAGTAGTTGTTTTAACTTCTGTCAGCGATTCTTTTGCTGCGCGACACGTATTTCAGTTGTGTGCCAATCGGATAGGAGATAGAGATTTCGTCCGTCGTTTTGATCCTTCTAGAGATGTTGGATTTGACGTTCTCCTGGGCACGGACTGGTCAGCTACGTGTTAGGCGTCTGTGGACTACCGTGAGGAAACAAGTTAGGTTTTGTTTTACCCGGCAAGTCAGTTCTTGTTGTGCAGGTGGATAGTTGTGCCGCCTCTCACGGCTTGAATTCAGCCTTTTTCGCTAGTCGGCTTCTGAGGAGATGTCGTGGATTCTTGACGTTCATTCGTGATACCGGAGCCGCAGTGGGATTGTTGGACCGGGTTCCTTTCGTGCGAGAGTTTTTCCGACGTTGTTCCAGATGGGCCAGCGAAGCTTGGGAGCTAAAGGATCAGCTGCAGAGTTTTGGTTTGGGGAGTTTTGTGCGTCTGAGTGTTTCGCTTTTGGGAGCTCCTATTTCTGTTCGTCAAGGAGAAAGACGGCAGTTCGAGGTTGTGTATCGACGGATCGTCAATTGAATCGCTTACGGTGCGGATAGGTATCCTTCACCTCGCCGTGGCGGTTTCTTCGATCAGCTCCAGAGTGCGAGACATTTTTTCTAAGTGTGCTTGGGATCAGGTCATCATTATTGCGGATTCGGAGTGACGGCGTTCCGAAGACTGCCTTATGCGTGCTATGGGCTTTGTATGTATCGGTGAGTCGTTGGACTCCCTGATGCCCTAGCAGCATTCGTAGATATGATGAACCAGATTTCTGCAGGCCGTTCCTCGACCAGTTTCTGTTGTGTTATTTACGACTCTGGTCTACTTAATGTGTCTTGAGGGACAGGAGTAGCACTTGAGGATTTGTTATGCAGATGCTGGGAGAGCACCAGCAGTTGCTAATTCTCAGGGTGTTTCTTCAGGCTTGTTGTGTTGACTCCTAGGTCTTGTAGTCACGGGAGACGGTTCCGTATGGTTCCGAGGGAGATCGTGGCCGTACAGCTTAGGCCCAGACTTGTGTGCAGGACGGAGATCCGCAGATTGTTGGGCTTAGCAGGTTTTTGCCGCCGTTTCATGCAGGATTGCTAGAGTAATGCTGCACCGTCGACTGAATGGACCGGAAGGGAGGTTTCTTTTCTTTGGACTGAGGCATGTGTACGGAGTTTTCAGCAGTTGAAGATTCAGTTAGCAACTGCATCAGTCTTTCTTTGCTTTTGGTTCGGGCGACCTTGTTGTTTAACTGTAATGTTTCTTGAGTGGGCTCGAGGGTGTACTGAGGTGACACTATAGAGATATCGCTTTTGCTTTCCCTACATTTGGAGGAAGTACGAGGAGGATATTCCACTCATGATCTGGAGATGGCCGCGGTGGTTTTGCGTTGGAGATTGGGAGACACTACTTACTTGAGAGTCGTGTCAGATTTTCCACGGACCACTAGAGCTTAATGTACATCTTCCTGCAGCAGATTTGGATTTGTTGTGATGGTCTTCTGCAGATTTACAGTTCTTGTGTGATCGTCGAGTATAGCTTAGTTCGTCTCTACGGAGGGGACAGCTTGCTCATGTCCGCGCCCGACCACTTTCCTTAAATCGTTTTCGCGAGACACTGCCCGTCGAAGCTCGTACGTCAGAGATACTTGAGCATATTCGGCTGGGTAATGATTCGGAGACCTTGATTGTGACAATGATGTGCTAAGTTAGGGACATGTTTGTGTACTTACCATTATCAGGTAGAGGCGTGTAATCCTAGAACATGCACATCTGTCAACTCTCTTTATTCATTCAAGTTCCACCAGTTTTGGCGTGACTTGTGAGGTAGTTACGAGTGGACAAGGGATATAATGAGAAGTTGCAGGTTTCGTTTCAAGGTGTCAGTCTTGTTGTATGCTTGGGTCGAGCATCTGAGGCCGGCTGGAGAGTTGCAATCTTTTTACCGTTCCGAAGAAGGAATGGGAGCAGATCTCCATGAATTCCGTTATGGTTTCTACCCAGTTAGTTAGGGTGTGACTTCCTTCGGATTCTTGTCATCCGGTTATACTTAGTTTGCTCAGTTGTTTTGTTTAAGTTGTGTATTTGTTTTGCTTGGTCGTCAGCAGCTTGGGATCGTCACTCGCCATCGTTAGGGTTCTCCTTCGATAGCTGTTATCAGGAGACACTCCAATTGGCCACCCTTAGGCTTAGGGGTTAGGTCGTGTCGACCACCAGCCTGCTGTTTTTCTGACTCTGCGTAAGTAGGACTTTGGACCTCAGCTAGTCTAGAGACTTCGGAGACGGTCCAGTTGTGTTAGGTCAGGATGAGGATTGTCCATTTCGAACTGAGGTCTTATGACGACGGTGTTGGTCATAGACTCGAGTTCGTAGGACAGATCATGTATTCCTATGGACTTTCCGATGGATGACGTGTTGGATGTTGGGAAGCTTATCCCAGGATCTTAGGTCCTTTTAGATCCTATAAGCGAGTTAGTTTCGTTGCCTTTAACTTGGCACTTCCGCCCAGATTATTGGATTTTCATCCCGTATTCCTTGTGATGATACTTTACAATTACCTTCTTGACCTTTCTCACATGTTTTGCACCAGACCTTTTAGCTGGACGCGATCTTTCGTTCACCAGCAGCCATGTGTGTTAATGGCTCGGCAGGTGGAGGAACGTCGGTCAAGGGTCTTGCCATCTGTGAAGGGTTTTCTTGGGCGTAGCCGCATAGTGAGATAGTCACTTGGGAGGCTGCGAGCGAGATTTGAGGATTTTAATCTTCTCTTTGAAGGTATGAGTATCAGTATATTTTTAAATTCGGGGACGAATTTCTTTTAAGGGGGGAGATTGTAACACCTTAGAATGTGTTTTGTAGCTAATTATATTTTAATATATGGTTTTTAATAAAAAAGTTTACCAAATTGGTTTTTAAATATTTTATCCTATTTAATGTGTATTTTATTGGAATTTTGTTAGGCACACACACACTTGTGCATGATAACTAGACTTGTTTTTGGGGTTAGACCATGTTTGGCAAGCATGATAAACTAACCCATTCTCTTTAGGTTAGTTTCATGATTTGTTGTTAAGTGCTTTGGGTTTATTAGTGTCATGGTTGTTTTAATGAAAATGAACTTTAAAAAGGGTTTTAAAGTTGTTTTGAATTGTTGACTTGGGTGAGAGAGAGGGCATGGTGAGCATGGGGTGAACCATGCCTCATTAATGATGAGAGAGAAGGAGAGAGGGAGGCGTTGTAGCCTTGCACTCATTCTCATTCTCTTTTCCCTCATTCTCTCTCTCACAAACACACACACACTCACAGCTAGAGAGAGAGAGAGCAGCAGAAGCAGCAGCTGCCCCAGCAACAGCAACACAACAACAATAACAACAGCAATCATCATCCTCATCATCTTCAACAACAACACCACCACAACAACAACAACAATAGCAGCAGCAACAGGATCAGCAGGAGCAGCAGCAGCAGCTGCAGGCATCATCATCATCATCATCTTCACAACAACAACAACACAACAACAACAGCAGCAGCAGCAACAACAGCAACAATAGCAGCAACAGCAACAGGGGGCAGCAGCAGCAGCAGGGACCCCAGCTCTCGCAGGAGCTCTTCTCCACACCTTCACCTGCCTTCTAGGGTTCAGTGGGTATATTTCCTTAACCCCATTTCATGGTTTGCTTAGTTGTGCATCGATTTCTTCGATTAGTGCTAAATTAGCTAATTTGTGCTAAATTATGGCGTTTAAGTGGAATTGTGGTTGATTGTTGATTGTGTTAGTTACTTTAGCTTAATTAAGTGCTAATAAGGCCACCTCAACTGAGAAATCCCCAGATTTCACTAAAATACCATAAGATTTCTAATTTGTGCAAAATTGGTGAATTTTAAGCGATATTGTGATATCTGGAACCTGCTGTGACCCGAGTTGTGTACTGGAAAATTAAGCAGTGTGATATTGTTGTACTAGATACCCTGGAGCACCACCTAGGAGACGGACCCCAGCCCACCGGCCAGGGCCGGCGACACATGAAGGAGGGGCCGGCGACGCCGGCCTTGTAGATGAGTTAGGGTTCGGGTTTTTGCCTGTAGGTGTGTTCTATTGGTTGGGTCCCTCTAGTCTTGTTTATTTGATTAGTTTTCACAGTAGGCAAAATCTGGGATCTTATATCGCTTTTGTGTTTCGTTGTGTTTGCGCGATACGCGCGATACGTGAGTGAGTTCTGTGATCCAGCGTATCGCGGCGTGTCGCGATAGTTTATAGACGCGTACACACACGATTCAGCGTATCGTGCACACGCGCGTTTAGTTCGCGACGCGAGTTTCTCGTTTCGATTCGATATCGCGTTTCGCGAGATATTTGGCTTATATGTGATTTCCATGTCTTATTTGCAGGTTTGCAGACAGGGACTACAGGCGCCACCACAGAGGGAGCAGACGATAGGATTCACCCAGCGTGGAGTGTAGGTGAGTAGATATAACATCTACAGGGGAATCGCCCGCATGGCGTTATGCGTCTGGGCTAGGATTCATTTATCTGTCGCACATTCTACGTCATTGTAGAATTGCGCCTTACTGCATTTCCTTAGATATTGTTATACTGTGACTAGCAGCCGTAGGACACTGCACACATTATTGACGGTCCATGTTGCACGAGCACGGATTGCATGCTACACACACCGTCAATAATTGCCATGTCACACACTACCCCTTATAGCTACCATTGCTTGCCACACTTGACATCTAGCTTATCGGTATACCTATAGTGTATCATACCTTTAGTGATAGGTATATTTTCACTTTGCGATACAGCTACAGGTATACCTCCTACATATTTTACCTATACCGGGAGGGAGTTCCTACATATGTTACTTATACCCAGGGGGTATACGACATCAGTTCCTATAGGTAGATACCTATACTTTGCTACACCTGTATGTCAGATACATATTCAGTTGTTGTCGCATATTCACATTTACTGATGTTACTTAGCTGTACCTTATCTTGATATCGCATACATCTGGTTCAGCTTTATACTTGTGTGTACCTGCTCGCATTCAGATATATCGCATACATTCATTCCTGGATTTGCGTATTGTTTATCTGGACTTTATATGATGTTTTCTGGATTTGGGAACCGCGGGAGTTCATGAAATTATGCATACATTGAAAAACCCGGTTTCCTTGATATGATATTTGCGCATCCACCATGAGCTTTATCGGTGCTGATTATATATACCCCTACGAGGAGGCGTCGAGGCCGTGGAGGGTACATGGTGGGGCCCGGTATGGTTCCCCTCGGCAAGAAGATCGATGGATTTTGCCGATTGAGCCTGGAGGCGGGCTAGTACCTACCGGTGACAGTATTGATGACTCGGCGGGGGATCACGGAGACACCGCTTGGATCCATGTACGTATGCATACGTCGAGAGGCGAGGGTCAGAGCTAGGCACTCGTGCTTTCGAGATAGCGTATGATACGTGGTCAGGATTTCTGTGTCGATGCTTGGCACACTGTTTTCAAGATATTTCTTTAACCCCTTTTTTTTGTATATATAACAGGGGATTTAGCCGTTGTTATATATACCCTTACACCAATATTAGTGGTATGGGACGCTAATATATGTGTATTGCTCCCATCATATCATTTCTGTACATACATTTACCTTTAGGATGCTAGAAACTTACTTGAGATTGGATTTGGGATACTAGGTGATTCATTGGGATTGGACATTGGATATACCTATGTGATTGGTGATTTGTACATTCGGGATATAGGAGATTACTCGATATTGTACATTGAGGAGATGTGAGACTTATGTGATGTGAGTGCCCAATGTGGGGGCTGGTTGAGGATTTGGGATTAGAGTATCTTGATGGATTTTGATCCTGCCACGACGTCAGGTTTCCGTGGGAAATGACATATTCCACCCTATACCTCACCCTTACCTACCTTATGCACAGATTCATATATTGGTAGTACCTGTAGTGTACCCTTATGATAGTTGCATATTTACTTTCTCATATCCCTGCTGCATGATTATTGCATACTATTGCTTCACATATTGATTGTACCTGCTAGTGTACTCTCTTTATTTCAGCATTGCATGACATATTATTATTATTGTAATCGCATATCTTAGATTCATGCTGTACGTGCATTCCTGCGATTACCTGCATATGTTTTATACTATTCACGAGTTGGCAACTCACCCCCGTTGTGCCACAGGTGTTTCAGGTTTTTCCCCAGAGTAATCGAGGCAGGCTATTCCTTTATTCAGCTATCCAGCTACCACCTTTTGCTACAGATACCGCATCAGCTCACAGTACCTTTTTGCTTAGGTGGGTTAGACGGTTATCTGTATTTCTTATTGTACCTTCGTTGTATATTGTACTCTCTCTCCATCTACTATTGTATTTGTGGACATAGAGACTTGGTGAGGACGTTAGTGTGTATTATTGTGGATTTGGTGTCTTTTATATACAGCTTTTCTCTACTGTCTTTATTTCTTCGCTACGGCGTCGTATATTTGTATTGTATTCATCTTGGCTGGTTTTTACAAAAAGGGGTATTGCTAAAATTTTAAAGAAGGAAAATAAGACTTTTTTTAAAGAATTTGGGTTGCGATTTCAATGGTTTCAAAACTTATATTATCTTTTCCGTATTTCTCATGGTTTAGATTTCTGGGTTTGGCTTTCTTTTACTACGTTGCGTCTTTAGGCGTTGCGTAGTATTAGGGCCGTCACGGGCCAATTCTGGGTCGTGACACCCAAGCCGCAAGCGGTCAACTAAACGTAACGGCCACCCGGGTATTGAGCGATCAGAAGAGAACAAGCGAACCTGCTACAACTCCCGTCGAGCCGATCGGCAACACTTCCCGTACAGTCCGGTCTCCTCGTCTGATATGTCGCATATCAAGTCTAGGGGTGATAAACGTCAGACCCCAATAACCGATAAGTCATGCCGATGTGAGGCTCATAACGGGTCGAGAAACTACTGGTAACACTTACCAGCAAATCTCTGAATCAGCCCTGGCCAGGGACTTCCCTGTTACGGCCAATCGAGCACAGTGCAACATCAACCCCCAATACCGGGAGAGACGAAACCCCTCCTATCGCTCATTGCTTCCATGTGACTCGGGACTGTACCCAAAAACCACCGTTTTGCACGCCCTCATGGACGTGGTAAGGTGGAGATCAAAGTACAGTGGGAATCACACAAGACTCTATGACGATCTCGGGTCTACAGACTAACCTGCACAAGTGTCACCTGAGAACTGCCATCTAACGTGAGGTATAATACAATCTGGAAGTTCTCGGCGAGTCCGTCCAGTGTACCCAGTCTCCACTGAGCACCCATATACCATCTCTGATGTCAAACACCAATGGATATGGGATCATCCATCGCCCATCTCATGGGTCGAGAAGCGTATACGCTAGTCTACACTGGTATATCGATGCCCCGTCTCGATACACCTACGACTAGGGACCTTGAAGGATGTACTTATGGACTACCATGTCCCCACTAGTATGATCTGCATCATAGTCCAAGTAGTCAAGTACACATCCTAAGGGCTTTACCAACATGTAACTATAAAACAGTTTAAAGAGACTAGTATACATGTTAAGATAAAGAGCAACCAGATAGCATACTATCATATCGAGCAAGAAAGTCATCTCTATATATATGTCCAAGCATCCAATAACATACATCATCTGTACAATACTGGCCTCTAGGGCATACATACAACTAACATGTAGTACCGGTTCACTTAAAAGGCGCCTCTGTATTGAAGAGTGGTATCCTTCCATTTATAGAACAGATCTGCCCTCTTTCGGAATGTATTCCGAAGAGTCCCCATTGTTCTACAGTGGGTCCCACGAACTCAAAAGGTGTCCCCCACAGATTCATGAGGTGGCCCCCACCCACTTAACACGATACTTGGCGTGGCATTTTGTTCCATGCGGCACTTTGTTCCATGAGCAAGAACTGGGTCCCGACAACGCTGCCTGGAGTGGACGAACCGAGCAGGAGAATGCCCGGTCGCCTCTTGAGGAGGGCTTTCAATCCTTGGCGTCGAGGGGCAGGTAGCTGCCCGCCAAGATGAACCGAGGACGAGGATGCCCGGTCGCCTCATGATGAGGGCTTCGATCCTCTGCGTCGTGGGGCAGGAAGCTGCCCGCCAGGATGAACCGAGCAGGGTAGCTGCTCGGTTGCCTCTTGGTGGGAGCTTTGATCCTTGGCATTGGTGGGTAGTAAACTACTAACCATGGATGGACCGAGCAGGGTAGCTGATCGGTTGCCTCTTGGTGGGGGCTTTAATCCTTGGCGTCATTGGGTAAGAGATTACCATCCAAGGATGGACCGAGCAGGGAAGCTGCTCGGTGGTCTCTTGATGAGGGCTTTAATCCTTGGCGCCGTGGGGTAAGAGATTACCAACCAAGGATGGACCGAGCAGGGAAGCTGCTCGGTGGCCTCTTGATGAGGGCTTTGATCCTTGGCGTCGTGGGATAAGAGATTACCAGCTAAGGATGGACCGAACAGGGAAGCTGCTCGGTGGCCTCTTGATGAGGGCTTTGATCCTTGGCGTCGTGGGGTAAGATTACCAGCCAAGGATGGACCGAGCAGGGAAGCTGCTCGGTGGCCTCTTGATGAGGGCTTTGATTCTTGGCGTCATGGGGTAAGAGATTACCAGCCAAGTATGGACCGAGCAGGGAAGCTGCTCGGTGGCCTCTTGATGAGAGCTTTGATCCTTGGAGTCGTCGGGTAAGAAATTATCAGCCAAGGATGGACCGAGCAGGAAGCTGCTCGGTGGCCTCTTGATGAGGGATTTGATCCTTGGCATCGCTGGGTAAGAGATTACCAGCCAAGAATGGACCGAGCAAGGTAGCTGCTCGGTTGCCTCTCGATGAGGGTTTTGATCCTTGGCGTCGGTGGGTAGTGATCTACCATCCATGGATGGACTGAGCAAGGTAGCCTCTTGATGAGGGCTTTGATTCTCGGCGTCGTTGGGTAAGAGATTATCAGCCAAGGATGGACCGAGCAGGGAAGCTGGTCGGTGGCCTCTTGATGAAGGCTTTGATCCTTGGCGTCGTTGGGTAAGAAATTACCAGCCAAGGATGGACCGAGCAGGGAAACTACTCGGTGGCCTCTTGATGAGGGCTTTGATCCTTGGCATCGTTGGGTAAGAGATTACCAGCCAAGAATAGACTAAGCAGGGAAGCTGTTCGGTGGCCTCTTGATGAGGGCTTTGATCCTTGGCGTCGTTGGGTAAGAGATTACCAGCAAAGGATGGACCGAGCAGGGAAGCTTCTCGTCTTTGTGGGGTTTTGTCCGACCTTCCCTAGTGTGTGAACATCAGGAAAGGTGACCGTTACCGCACCGACACGTGGCGTAAATCCCCTATTTCTCTAAGAACCTCTCGCCTTTTGCCTCCTCCAACAGTTCCGTCTGGTGACGTCGAGCGGGGTGTACTCCTGAAACTTCGGGGAGTAGGGCTTTGGCCGCTCAATCTTCTTTTTCTCCTCCCTGACCCTTTTCTTCTGATCGGCTTGGTCTATCCGGGATAGGTTAGCATTCACCTCGGACTCAAGCTGGATCTCACGTTCAGTCCAGGCCTTTACCTCGGCCTTGGTTTTAGGTTGCGCTAATGTAAAGGAGCATAGCCACTCCTTGTGCCTAAGACCCGACCTAAGGGTCGTAATGACCGTCTTATCCCGGTACTCTGGGACCTTAAGGAGAGCGTTGTAGAAGCGGGTGACGTATCCTTTGAAGGATTCTTTATCCCCGCTCTTTATGGTGAAGAGATGATCAACGGTCCGCTTCTGCCGTCTATTCCCGACGAAATGACCGAGGAACTGGGTGGACAGCTCATCGAAGGTAGAGATTGAGCGTGGTGCGAGTCCTCAGAACCAGTCTCGTCCAGAGAGGATGAAAGTGGCGGGGAAAGCACGGCATTGCGCGGCGTCGAAATTGTCTTGAAAACTCATCCCGGCTATGAACGCATCCAAATGGTTTTTCGGGTCGGACTTCCTGTCGAAGAGGGAGACCTTCGGGGGCTTGTTCCTGGAGGAGACGTAGACGGCGAGTAGCTTTTTGGTGAAGGGCTTTGTGAGTGAGTCGGCGGCATATCTAGCCCCGTCGCTTGAAAGACGATTTTCCCGATGTATGCCCTCGATCTTCTTTTCGAGGGCATCGAGTCGGTCGTGATAGCCTGATGATTCAGCATACTTTGATTTATGGCCTCTGCTGCTGGCGACCAGCACCTGGTCGCGGCTTCGGTTCCATTCGATGAGGTTTCTTAGGCCCTCTGGTGAGGTCGTCTTCGAGCTGCCGTGGTGAGTCCCGTCCATGTGACCCTGTCGAGGGAGGGGGTGTCAGTCATGCCTGGAAGCAGGTGAACTGACCGACATCTCCTCGGGAGGGACAGGAGCGCGATGGGCTCAGGACGGGGTGCTCCGGCATGAGACCTCGGTGTGGAGCTGTGAGGCGCCCACCGGGTCATCGAATTGGTCGCCATGGAGGATCTGTGGCCGCCCGAGATAGCAAGGCGGTGCCCAGAAATGCCGGCACGGGTAGTGTCTTCTCTCCCCACGTGTCGCTCCCGGGATGGGAGAACGGCGACATGGGGAGCTTGTCCCGCGATTTGGACGCGGACAAGCACATCCACGACGGACACGGGCCGATCTATCCGAGCCGATAGGGCATGAATGGCGTTCGGAGGAGGAGGGGATCCACCCGCGTCTCCGTTGTGGGAAGGACGGCGGCTAGAGCTCGGATCATCGCGATGATCACTCGCCATATGTTCGGGATCAGAAGGTGAACTTTCGTTGAGTGGAACTACCTTCCCACAGATGGCACCAACTGATGGAGCTCTGGATCTCTTTCAGATGTTACCTTCCATTGATCTGTAGCAAGAGTCGATGGACGGGTGAGATTGGAGTAAGAGGTTGCCTCCTAGTGAGCGTGGATCTCGGTGGGCTTGATGTGGATGAAGCCGAGCTATCTGCTAGGAAGTCCCGGGATGGTTGTGCCACCAAGGACCCTCCGACGATCAAGTTAGGCGGGCTAATTGGGCAGAGTAGCGGCTTATTGGGGTAAAATTGCATTACCTGAGTCGTTTGAGAAAGGGGTTTATATAGTGGCAGCCGTGGGCTGGCGGGCGCGAGATTCATGCCGGCCATTACGCCCCTGGCGTTACACCTACGTGAAAGACGAGATTTCCCATTAATTACGAGATATGCTCGTTAATGGGGGAACACGATGGCGTGGAACGCGGGATCGTAGGTGGCGGATATCTCGCGTCTGGCGAAATTCACAGAGCCGTGGCGAAAACGCCTGTGATCTGCACTGTGGGTCGGTCGATAAGACCGAGGAAGCTAAGCTCAGCGGGAGGCTCGGAGGCGAGCGGAAGGCCGAGCGGGCTTGGTTCTTGATAGCTCGGTGGCGAGCTGGGAGGGCCGAGGAGGCCCATCGTGCAGGAGGATCGGAGGCAAGGCAACGGTTGTTTGTAAGGCGGGCATGGGAGTGGTCTGGACGGCCACTGAAGGTCGGAAACATTCTCGGGTCGAAGACCCGGGAAATGCTTCCAATGTACCGTTGTCGCTCCCTTCCCGTGAGCCATGGGACATGTCAGTCGCCACGCGTCGTGATCTTAGAAAATACCAATTCTGAGCATCATCACCTAGGGTTCTTACTTTCTTGCACAACTGCAGAAGATGATACACGTATAGCCTATTAGAAAGCAGCTAGTTTAGTCGTTTGTTTCCGTGTTAATATCCAATAGAGTTTAGTTTGAAGTGCTTTCAAGATTGAATGGTAGGCAAAATGAATGGACATGACAATATGGATCAGATACATGAAGAGTGTTTGGCTTCGGAGGCGCCCAAATGATTAGATTGTTGTTTGTCATTTAGGTTCAAGGATAGACATCTGCCTCCCTAATCTAAGGGTTCATCTTGTTTGGATCTTGGCTTTATCTACGCCATTCGAACACATTCCGCTAAAAAAAAATATTACCTTTTATGATTCTTCTAGAGTTTCCAGCCGAATAGCCGATAAGTCTAGGAGAATTCAGGTGACGCTAACTGGACTTACAATTATTTCTCTTTTTTGCCCATATTTTTCTGTTTAGGATTGGTTTTTATTAAGAGTTGACAGCAGGTTGACAACAGATAGAGAAAAAATTTCAAATCATTATGAGAACCTGCACTGTATACATACATATCTACCGATATCCACTGTCCCTTGCATCATCTCATTTATTGTTAATATATCGTCATTACATCCTTGATGCTCCATATACATCCTATTTGTTTTCATGCTATTAGAAAAAATGTTTTTTTATGAGATCAAGGCAAATTTGGAGGAAACTATTTATGATACATAGTTCTTGTCGTCTGTTACGTTCAGTCATTGTATTATCATCCAAAATTTCCAGTTTACCATATCTCATCTTTTTCATTATCTTTAGCTGCTTCTTCTTTTTCTACACTTGATATTCCACTTATTCAGAAAAATTTATACATGTCTCCATGTTTCAGAAGTAAATCCTTCGTCGGCTATTCTGTCGACGCGATCGATTTCATTCATAGCATATTCTGTCAGGAATTTGTATATACCTGGAAACATGCATGCAGCAACATTTGGATAAAAAGTAAAGAAGTTAAAACAAACTAGTTGATTCAAGTTAAAACTTGAGCATCCTTAAGCGCAAAACACATCTCCATCCATATACACCATCACCAAAGTCAAAATGTACATATAAAAAGCCTTAAAAATCAGTAATTCTTCCTAAAACATAACAGGGAAGGCAAAGAAGAAGAACCAAAACTAGAGAAATTAAACTAAGTATAACCAACATCTCAAAAAATCATTGAGACCTCTGCCTTTTGCCATTTAAGCTCGAGAAACCCCCAGCAAACGGCGACGATGCCATCGCCATCGGTCTCTTCGCCATAGCCATCATATGATTTTGATCGTATTTTTGCAAACTGGGATTCATCCCGGAAACCAAAGGGATGTGCACGGGCTGCACGGGCGGAGGATTCTTCCACTGCGGAAGCGGGCCGGCCACCAAAAGAGTTTGCAACAACGGCCCAGCGTTTTTCACTGCTTCCATCAGTTTCCCTTTCTCGGGCAAAGCTCTCTTACAGCTACTGACGAGCTGTTCATATCTCGCAGAGACCTGATCGAAATGCGAGGATTCGTTCGAAGTGCCCGTGTCGAAAAAGGAATCGATCGGCGATGAAACGTAAGAAATGCTATCGGATTTTGTTCGCCGAGGGCTCTCAGGGCAATTGCTGATGGGCATGAGCTTGTTTAGTAAAATTTGAAGCTGAACCAGCTGATCTCTTGCGGAATCTCTTTCTTGGCAAGTTTTCTTGTATTGATAGGTTAGCATTTGGATCTGGTCTTCTTTCTGCTTCAGCTCTTCTCTTGCTTTTACTTGGAAAGCTTGTAGCTCCCAGGCTGTTTCATGCAGCCTCTGATTCAGCTCCATATTCTGTAAATTATGGAATGAACATTATAAATGGTTCCATGAGAATGCGTGCATTTTTCATAAATTGCACTAAAATCCCTTAAACTTTTCTGTTGTTTCGTAGTAGTGCCGAGAATCGTTTTTCATGGATAATGGTGTTTTCGGTTCTTTCGCCTTTGCTGCAAAACTCTTATAAAACGCAGTTGAATTTTTCTCGGGTTTGGTATAAAACATGGGAAAGTTCAAGGTAGTTACCTTTGATTTTCGATAAAATATTGGAAGGTTTAAGGTAGTTATGAGTAATAAAACAGGTTCAAGGTACTTTACCAGAAAACGTGGTAGTTTAGTGAAATTAACCCATTACAGATAATCTGAAAACTTTGGGGGGGTCATAAAACGAGGATTGAAGACATTAAACGATTACACTTAAGTGGAAACTGAATTGCATTTATATGCAACGAACTTGACAATGAAGAAGATCATCTGATTAAATTCTTAAGTAAATTAAATACTATTGATTGCTTTGGTAATCATAATGTTGTTAAACAAAACTTAAGTAAATTATGATAATTATTCCTAAACAAATTGTTTGACAAGAGAATTCCAGATTGTTGCTTTGAAAATAGTAAAAACCAACATGCTGTCTTGGTTTTAATTATTTAAATATTACATTATGATGAAACTAAACTAAGTTGCTAATTCCCCTGTTAACAACTTAGCAAGGTTATGGCAGTCATTGTCCAGAATTTTTACTTCTGCTATAATGGTAAATAAAAAACAAAAAATTGGGTAATTAACAGAGAATAAAAATTAAAAGCAGAGTAAGCTCTCTTTTTAGATCTAAAAACCTCTACTTGCACCCCAAAATAAACCCATAAACCAAAAATAACAATTATGGTGAGGAAATGCAAAATTTTGCAACTCTAAAATACAAAATTGTTAGACTCTAAAAGAACCTCATTAAAAATTCCAATAATATACTCTAAATTCAAACTTAGGAAAACCCATAAAATATGTAATGCAAGTATAATTAACTTGACCCAATAAAATATCTCAATTTTGGTTGAACTTCCACTCAAACCCAAAAAAAAACAGTATATAGAATCTAACCAAGTAACAAAAAATAAAACAATAAATGGAAAACATGAACCAAAAAAAATATTATATACAATAATTTACCTCATTGTAGTCATTGTAACCCCAAAGAGAGTTATGAACTCCAACTCCTTCAATGGTCACGTTTCCTTCTAATAGAGCAAGAGGGTTAACTCCCATCTTCTTCTTCAAAATAGAAGAAGAAAACCTCACAATAACTCTTAATAAACCCCCCTCCTCCTTATATAAGCCTTGCAAACTTCCAAGAAACCCCACACCCAAGATTTTATTAATATGGAAACCAAGAGATTAGCATTTTTTTTTTTGAGTTTTTGATGAAAGAGGAAATAAATAAGGAAAGTAGAATTGTCCTATTTAGACTTTTTCTTCTTTGCACCCATTCGTCACCCAAATTATGAGGTGGGCCCTTCAACAATTTTCATGGTCAAGCCAGTCACAATTTCTACATTAAATAATTACTGCCATTTTTGGTTTTATTTTTGATTTTTGGGTTGATTTGGCAAGTCTTATAATTTTCCCTCCAATGGAATTTTTCTTGAGAAAATGTTTCAAAAAGATATTAATTACTCCCATAAAATCTACCAAGAGACCTTTAATGATTCTCCAAGGTACAATAATCAAGATAGAGTAGTCTTTAATTATTTGTTGTGGTATATGTATATATTTTTTTGAAGCGAGAAAAATCAATGGAATGTTGAAATTTTATGCATTTTAAGCATTATGTTTAATCTATATAGTACATATGTCATATCATGCAATATCTTGGACCGACCAAATTACCACATGGAATATATTTACAGTTGCTGAGTTGCATAAGAAAAATATATCACAATAAAACCTTAAAAATTACATATTCATAGAGGAATTTAATGTCTATTGGTTTCTAATATTCATTAAAAAATTAAATAAACAATAGTAAAAGGAAAGAGCATGCATGATTGGTAAATAGGCAACAGATTCAAAAAAAGCCATTACATATTTAGTATAACTTTTTCCCATTAATTATTAGGGAAGATGTGAGAGGTATCCATTTATTACACTAAGAAATTATTGTCCGATGCCAATTTTAACTGAAGCATTTTTACCCCCGATTTTGATAGTATATAAACAAATTGTCATATGCATAGTTTCTTTCAATTTATAACATTTTTCGTAGAATTCACATTTGATGTCTTAAAATTAAAATAAAATATGTTTATCCATTGTTGATAGTGTTTTACATAGACGCTTTATATTGAAAGAATAATCAACTCTTGTTTTTAAGGCTGGTTTTTCTCTCTTATTAAATCTCAATCGTCTGCTTATTACATCCTGAACGTCTAATAATCAGATTCTATCTCAAAACATCAAATGAGGAACTCTACAATAACCTTACTATATAATTATATATAAAAAATTCAAATTATTGCAAAAAAATCTTGGAAGAGATTTAGGGAAAAAAATAATGGAGCGCAGAAGCTTTAGGATTAGAAAGCTTGTGGCCGAGTAAACGTCAGCTCCACATCATTTTCTTGGAAAATTGGGACCGTCCATCTTAATCTTCAACGTCTAACACATAAATGTATTGTCATATGATTTTTACAATATTTTTCCCTTTTTATCGAATAAGTGCAATGTTAACGGTTTTCTGTCAATAAGATATTTTTCTACTATAGATAGTGGGTCAAAACTATCAACATATCATTACAAATATTGTATTCATATTGGTCAAAAGACACATGCAGTGGCCTGACCCAGGCCGCTGCAGGCCCCAGGGAGCTTTTTGCAATTAGCCCCACAGGTCCGCAGTAGCCTGGATCAAGCCACTGCACGCCGGAGCGTGCAATATCACTGCAGCCTCGAATGTTCATTTACATTTCACACCCGGATCAAGATGCGGTGCTGATCATCCAAAAAATGAAGGGTCGACAGTTGATCAACGTATACGTAGGAGGGGGTAATTTATCTTTTGTTACCTTTGTCTTTCATTATTCTTTTAAAAAATATTTGATGTGCTTTTTCAATGAAATAATGTCAAATAAACTTTTTATTGACAATACTCATTCTCGTTTAATCTTCCATCACTCATGCTTAAATATGGGGTTCGACTGACCAATTATTTACCCTAAAATATATAAATGCTCTTTTCCTTTGCAACATGGAGTTTATGATCCATCTACTTCTTAGATGTCATGTGCCATCTTTTTTCATATCATATATCACTCTTTACATATGGTTTTGTTTATATGTTCATAATTTTGAATCTAAAATCATTGAAATTAATAGAAATCGGTTGAAGTTTTATATAAGATCAAGTTTGAAAATCGCCCTAAAATACTCGATTTGTATTTTGCACTCGATGGCGTGTCCACAGATTTTCCTTAAAAAATTATGAAATTGAGACGAGATTTGCAAATATCTATTCAATATTCTATGTCTTACTTTCTTCATGCATGCACAAAACATTAGTCTCAAAAAAACACAATCACCTAACCAAAATTCAAGATAAATAGAAAGTACTCTTGCATGGATTTGGTTTGTACATTGTACCCAAAACGTACTTTTCTCAACATTAATGTGAACAAAATACGTAGTGCATCACATACATCTCCAATGCAGCAAGCGTACAAGTTTAATGCCTTTTCATATATATACAAATAATTTAATTAAATAATAATGATTAAATTTCAACTTACTGCCATAAACTACATGCACTTTCCCCAAATGATACCATTAAATTTCAAAAGTATAAAAAAAACCGGGAAATCACAAAATCACCAAAATACCCTTCTTCTTTTGCAAATATAGTCTTTTTTATTATACGAGAGGGATATTTTGGTAATTTTCTAATTTTCCCCATGGTATTTTGGATGAAAGTTCATGGTATCAATCCATAATTTTGAAAATGCATGACATCATTTGAGAAAAGTGGTAGGCAGCAAGTTGAAATTTAGCTAATAATACATGTGCAAGAGTGCTCTCTCTTTCTCTCCCCCATTGAAATTCTCTTAATGCTTAGAAGGACCAATCTCAAAGTTGACCTCTTCACTGTTACTTCATTCTTTTATTAGGTCTACAGTTTACCTAGAACTTGGCAAGGTTTATATAGTAATAACTAGAAGGAATTTCATATGATAAGGATATCATAAGATTTTTAAAAAAAATTCCCCCCTATAAAGGTTAGATTTTATCTTATTGGGAAAAGAACTAAACTGATGCAGCCTTACAAAGGGCATAGAATAGGGCACCATGTGAATTTTCTTAGATTGCTTTATATTTTAAGACAAGCTCTTCAAGAAACTAATAAGAGATTGGACTCCTAACCTCGTAGCATGTTTTGTTAATGAGAAAATATCTGATGTACCCACCACTGAAAAATAATTTTATTTTACCTCCATGCAATTTCAAAATTACAGGGGAAAGAAAAATGATGAAACTTCCTTTATTAGTTAGAATCAATACCATTAAACAAACACCCAAACGTCCCTATGTTTATAACTTGAGTTATTGGATACTTACTTAATTCCTCATTAAAGGAATTTTAATTTCAGACTTTGGAAATCGTCCGGTTACAAATTTGAATTTAGAAACAATTTCGACATATATCCACCCTTGTTTGTGCATATATCCGGGGCCTAAATTTCAACCTTAAGATTATAGGTTTTTAACATCCATTGTAAATTTTCCGTGAGCAGGGCACCTCGTCCTGCTTTTGTCCTCAAAATAAAAATTTCCATTGCAAAAGATTGTTATAACCCATAGATTAAATCTTAAAACGGATCAATATCTTTTGTTAAATTGGGTAAACCACAATATTAATGATACTCTTAAATTAAAAATAAATAAAAAGGAAATAAGTGAAACGGTTTAAGAGACTAGGTCGCTTGAAAGAAATAATACGAGATTGGTAATAATGACGTAAAATCTCAGAGCCGTAAAGACATTTTCCAATTTCTATTAAATCTAAACAAAAATTCCGTCGTATTGGAAAATAATATATATCATCACGGTCCTGAGAATGAGTTGGGTTAAAAAGTAGGTAGTTTGGGAAGGATTGGCATTCAAACAATTTTATGCAATATAAAGTTGATTGTGTAAAGCGATTATTTATATATGGTTCTAGATTATTGATGTAAAAGTATATGATATTTTTTATTAGCAAGAAACAAGGTCCAAGGTGTTCAGTAACTAAAATCAAAGATCATGATATTTATCTGAAAATTGGTTAAAGCATTGTATTTAGTTGCTAAAAAGAATTAAATTCATAGCATTTATTTGAAACTTGTCGTATTTTCTGTAATAAATAAAGTTGGATATTTATTTCTATCAAAGAAGGCCTATAATATTTATCTAGAAAACATTGAAATTTTGTGATATTTATTTCTAATAAAGAACGCCCATGATATTCATATGGAAAATATTGAAAGTTTGTGATATTTATTACTAAAAAAGAAGACTCATAATGTTTATCTGAAAAGCATTGAAAGTTTGTGATTTTTAAATTTATTAAAAAATACTCTAAAAGTACTCCCTAGGATAATCTCATGGCATTTATGTAAAAAACAAGGGAATTTTATGGTACTTATTTGAAATTAAAAAAAATCCATGGTATCTATTTAGAAAACTTTTGGAAGTTCATGGTATTTTTTGAAAAAGGTCCATGGTATCTATTTGTAATTATAAGTCTCATGACATTTATCTTAAAAACATTAAGAATTCATGGTATTTTAGTGAAAATCTACTTGAGATTTTGAGTTATTAGCTAAAAGAAAACAAATTTCTTTGCGTTTATTTAAAATTCATCGACTTTTCCATAATAAACAAATTTCGTAATATTTATTTATAGCAAAGGAAGTTCGTGGGATCTATCAAAATACTAAAGATTTTGATTTTAATTCATCAAAAAATATCCATGATACTTAACCGAAAAACATTAAAAGTTCTTGGACTGAGCAAATCCGTAGGCTGCAGGATTCCCCGCTGCTGCCTCCCATAGGAGTCCGGGCCGTGTCTCGGTCCCAGTGTGGCTGATCATCCTCTCGGACCAGCTACTGATCATCATCTTGGTAAGTTATTGCCCCACCAACTAGCTAATCAGACGTAAGCCCCTCCTCGGACAGATTCCTCCTTTTGCTCCTCAGCCTACGGGGTATTAGCAATCGTTTTCAGTTGTTGTTCCTCTCCCAAGGGCAGGTTCTTACGCGTTACTCACCCGTCGAGCCTTATTGGGGCACCCTGTGGGCCAATGCGTATAAACTTGGGCTTTCTTAACGTGGCTCATTTGACGACATGGGCTATTTCATGGATGTCACGAGTCTATTTGCATAGAATATGGAATTTTTTCCACGTAAGCTGGAGGCGAGCGGTGAGTGAGGAGGAATGCTTTCAAGCAATATAGCAAGCCAGACAGAGTTCGATAGCCCTATGGATCTCGGTTGGCTGCGAAGAACTTCTTCCTTGTCGCGTGGAAGGATCTTTGACTCACACTCTCATGAGAAACTAACAATCGGGGAAAGTCCTATATATTTGTAATAAGCAAAACCCATAGTATTTATATGAAAAATGTCAAAAATACATGGCATTGATTGAAATCAAAAAGTCTATGGTATCCATTTAAAAAGTGTTGAGAAGTTCATGGTATTTATTTGAAAAAGGTCTATGGTATCAATTCAAAGTTCATGATATTTATCTGCAAAAAAAATTTCCATGGCGTATATCTATAAAAACATTGAGAATTCATGATATTTTAGTGAAAAATCTAAGTGATGGTTTTAGTTGGTGGCAGTACTATAATTCTTGAAAGATGGCAAAAGTGTAATTAAATTGAAATTTTGTTATTTTAATTATTTTTCATTACTGACTTCGTAACTTCATCAAAAACTCAAAATTGCCTATGAAATCCAAATTCTATGCTAAAGAAAAATAGGAATATTGAAGTCTTGCCATTTTTATGACTTTCCATTATTGCCCTCACAATTCACAAAAGTCTCAAACTTACATGTATAATCCAAATGTTATAATTAAGGATGTTGACTTACGGGGTGAGGGCTAAAATGGAATTTTTGAAATTTCCATTTCGTATACAGAATTAGTTTATCATAAAAGATTGACACATATAAGAAAGAAAGGGGAAAAAAAGGTAAAATGTGAGTAATAATAAAGTTGAGTTGGTTTCTGTTTTCTGGTGGGAAGAGGACAAAAGGTCCCTGGACAGGAAAATCTATGGGCGTCTTGTTCATTGGATCCTGCCATCTTTCAGCTCCCAACCCCACAAAAGTATCTCCATCTCTTTATTTATTTCATCTCTTTATTTATTGAGGTTGGAGAAGCAACTGACCTACTAGCTAGCTTAATTAGGAGCGGTTTATATGTGAGAGAGACTAGGCTTAGACCTTTATCCAATCCTATCAATTGTTTTTGAGAGAAGATTGATGTAGAACTAGAAAACAAAACTATGCATTCAATTATGGTGTATGATTAAATGTTCAAGTATTTTTTTTTTATACGAGCTGGTGAAAAAAAGTTCCTTGCTCGCATGAATTTGGTGCGTAGAATCTTGAACACTGAAAATTAAGATGCTGGATTGCGGATCGTCGGAGGTAATTATGAAGGGCTGATCTTTTTCAACATTATACAAGAAAATTTCCAGTTATGACACATGAGATTCTGTTTAGGCTTGCTGGCATGAATGGTTGCACTGTTTTTTTTTTTCCCTTTGCTCTTTTTTCTTGGCAAGATATAGTAAAATATTTTTGGTCCAATCAATGAGCTATTGCATGCACAAGGGAATGATCACTCCTACACACAAGAGGCTACACACCCTAATAAAATTCATAGGGATCATGCATATATAGAGAGAATAACGGAGATGCCATAGGATGGAATTTCCTCCTATGGCGTCGAAAAAATACAAGCTCCATCATTTTTTCCGACGATCGGCATCTATCTTCATCATCGTCATCATCTAAGATGTGCACACACCAAATTTCATGCGATTCCACCATTTTTCACCGTTGAATTAGCAATGTAAAAAGTTCTATTGTCGGTAAACCATTAATTTTGCACCAACTAAATCAACGGTGAAAAAATGGTATAATCACATGAAATTTGGTGTATCCACATCTTAGATGATAAAGATGGAGATGACATATGCCGATCGTCAAAAAAACCCATGGAGGATGCATTTTGCCGACTCCTGGGGAGTAAATTCACTCCACCTATTCTCCATCAACCTTATATATATATATATATATTGGGCCAAGGTGCCCAATTGATTAGTTTGTGCATGAGATTGATGGGCCCCACTCCCCCATCCTTTTTGTTCTGCAACTTCGCCACGCGACCATACGGAGCCTCGGTCGTCCAAAGTGGTGATCATTTGCTCAAAACACACACTCTCTCTCTCTCTCTCTCACCCCCAATACTGAAACTGTGCATTTCTTGTGATATACATAACAAATTCCTCTTAAGAAAAATCTACATGATGATTAAGAATCAAGACCGCTATAGCGATAAATCAATAAAATACCATCCGGTATTTGTCCGACCCCATATTAACGCATCTATGTATATGCATCAAATTGATAAACGGGTAAATATCTCAATTAAGATAAAGTTGGCAAAGAAAAGATAACGAAAAACCCTCGTATATATGCCCAAAAGCAATTCCATTTGCTTAAAGATCATGGTAGATCTTGAACTTAATTTAGACGTAGAACTGCAATGGTCAAATTAATTATAGCTCTTAATTCAAATAAAAGTAGGGGAAAAAATCAAGAGATTTAAATTAGAGCTTGGAAAAGGATCCTCATTAGACGGTACGTATGGAGCGGTCATGAATTAATATATAACGAAAATCTGACCCTATAAGTCATTTATTATATATTAATCTTGATCATTATGTATCACTTAGTATAAAAGTTCGATCTCCAATTTACTGCATGAAATTGCAACAAATTTCTGAAAAGTACACAAACTATCCTGAATTCACCATTTGGTTGATTGTTGCAGCTCTTAATAGTTAGATAGTTTGTGAAACCAAGTAATTTATTGTATTTGGTTCGAGCAAATATGTAATATTAATTCGCTTCAGACAACAAGGGCAAAATGACCGACTTAAGCGTGCATATATCATTAAAAAATAAAATATTCGTTCTGTCTTACCATCAAACGCCGCTGAAATTTGTTATCTTTGCGGCTCAGTTTACAGCTATTTTCTGTATTATTTACTTGATTCCCACAAATTAATGTAAATAAAATGTGAAGGTTTCACACCTCTATCCCCAACCAAAATGATAAAGCACAAAAAATTTGTCCTTGGTGTAAATGATATTATAATGACCTAATTAATAATTCTAACTCAACCAACGACTTTACCTGTCGACCAAATCATGTGACTCCTCACTCTAAATTAAAAGTTAACCCAAGATTAAGTTTAATTAATCAAGGAAGAAACAAAAACATCAACCAACAACAAAAGTTCATGCATCCCCCCTTATCCCAAGGTATTTAGAAAAGGCGATATTAAAAAATAATGTGGGAATATAATTAAGTTTGGAATAATACGTGTGTGTGTATATATAGTTAGATATATAGATATATATTGCTATTAGAGACAAACACGGTTTGTTTGCATTATTATCAAGACTTTGCAAACGACACGTAGCCGCACTTAGCACGCGAAATCACTATTTTTTTCTAAGCCCGGACCCATCACCGTAGCTCTTGCTACCTAGGCCTTTTTATTATAAATATATTTGGTACCTAGGAATCTACTACATGTCTAGGTTAATTAATTCGCCTGTTTTAATATTTATATTAATTTGATATTGATTAATCTAATTATTGTATAGTGTATATGACAAATTAAAGGGGGGTAAACTTATCGACTAAGCCCCACATTCACACCAAGAGATAGATTCTCTATAAAAGGTATCGAGTAGATAATAAGAAACTAAATTCATGGCTCATTGGTAACCGCAAATTTTTTTAGTGTGGATTATCGAAACCGCCCCAGCATTTCTTCCTGCGGACAAAAATCCCCTGGCCTCGAGACGTTTGTTAAAAACCCACCGAAAAAGTTTTCAGTGTCAAAAAAACCCTGTCTATTGTATCTTTACAATTGCTTGCTATATCTGGTTATTATGCGACAACTATGCAATTGCCTGCAACATGTCTATGCAACCGCCTGAGATATGTATGACCGATTTAGATATAGCAAACAACTATACAGATACTGCATAAAAAATTCAATGGTTTTGACAAATGTTTCGATGCCATGGTTTTTTGTCAGCGGGGATACCTTCTTGGGTATTTTTCTTCCCTGACACTTTACCCTTTTTTTAATCATCTACTATATCTGGATCGATTTACTCTCAAAAATGATTTGAAAAGAAATGATTGTTTGATGCTACTTAAAGTTTGAATTTTCGAAGGGTTCATAAATTAGTATATTGAATTTTAATTGCAACTTTGAATCGGGTTTTCAGTTATTTGGCTCATATTTCAATTTACAAAACATGGGGAAAACTCTAAATCTTGTTAATGCTTTGTTTTTGAAAAGCGATACTTTGCTTAAATTTATCTCGAAAGTAAAATTTGTGGCAACTTCGTCTCCTGGGTATCAAAGCCTTAATATCTAATCAGGAAGGAAAACTTCATAGCAAATGAGCTATTGCTGATTGGTATGATAAAATAGTTATAACAGTAGAGAGATGATGACATGGCTTGTGAGGCTCGTTTTTAGGTCACACTCAATGAGTACCGATATGACCCTTAATTGGAGAAGTAATAGTATGAGGTTTAATACGTCTTAATCATGAGGTGGTGGGGGCCCATTCCATAGAACGGCCTTTGGACGCGGTTGTCCTTTTGCGGGGGCGAGGGCACATGGGGATTAGGTGCGCCCCATGTGTTAACCCCCCTTCCCATTGGTCCACGTGTCCTGCTTAGGGGTTTCATTAGTCTACACGTGCGGCGCGAAACAGGACAATGGGAAGGAGCATACACGTGTCGCGGCCTCCGCATGTGGCGGCACATGCAGGGCCTTGGACCGTTGCCGGCACGTGCCCCTCGAGGTGCCGGTGCCGGTGAATGAATCTACTGGAACCCGGAGGTTGTCGCGGACGTTGATTTGAACGCCTACGTGCCATGTGACACGTCGGATGGTTGGGCACGTGGGGGTGCAGTAAACCCCGTCGTGAGAGAGAGAGATAAATGCTTAAACTACCAGGCTTGAAATCCTACCACAATCCAGCCGAGAGACAGATATCATGGGTGCACTTATTTAGTATAGGTATTTAGTCGTTATGGGTCCCACCATTCTGTCTCTTATCTAGATGCTGTGGGTCCCGCCCTTTGTCTCTTATGTAGACTATGGAAGGAATTCGAACCGGTAGGTATGCTATTACTTAGAGATCTAGAATGGATGACAGTTTTCATGACTGTGGATGAGATTTTATCGGCACCATTCAAACAACTTTATAAGGTCCATGTTTTAATTTATTTCTCTCATGGACGGGCACATACATGCAGTATATACAGTATATAGAAGATATTTTCATCACCCGTCTCGGCATCACATGCATACAAATGATTTCCTCATCTAAACAGAATGTCTGTTGCTTCCATACGCCCATCCTTATCGCTTTTATAACTACGCACATATACCAAGCACATGAAATTGTTTTTCGTCGGGCGTAGGTCATGTGAGACCCATGTACTTCCGAATCTATTGAAAACCATCTACTTGTCTCTTTGGGTGTTAAGATTCATCCTGTCTAAGCATAGGTTATGCATATACTCTGAAACGATATTGGTTTCCGGAAGATGCGAGCTGTCTTATTCGGTTCTTTTTATTGGATAGACAACAGGATCGGGTGCGGATGGATAATAATATATATTACTCGTTTTGATTAGGAAAAAGAAATTAAATGTTCACATCTATACCGAAGACAACATGACACCGATATTCGGGTGTTTTTTACCCATGCGGTTGTCTTTTCTGATAGATATACTGTTAGGAAAGACGGCAGAAAGAATGTTCTTTAGCTGCAATTAATTTTTTCTACCCAAAAGTTAGCCCAAAGTTCTTTAGTGTGCATTACTAGAGGGAAATATTACACGCAAGATGTGAAGTAATGCTCTTTTGAATGCTAATATTAACTTGTAGAAAATTAGTTGTGTTGTTTGCTTGAATGAAAGTCTACTTGTATGCTGGCTTACTCAAAGAGTAAGAAAAGACGAAGCCTGTGGTCATAACTTACTTAAAGGGTAAGAGTGTTTTATATGAGTAAACTTAGAGAATTTGAGCAATCAACCGAGTTATGTATCTTATAACCGTCGAAGCTCGATCCGTTTTGAATTAATCAATTCTTACATCTCAATTGTCATAAAATATAATATCCCCTTGCTCGATCCGTGATTAATGTGCTAGCTAGAGAAGTTAAATCCTTAGGATGCACGCATCAAATCTCCCAAAATTTGACTGCATATAAATATAGGTGTTTACAATAGGCTAGAAGAGGTTAAATCTCTTGTCAAAGTAACTAATTAACCCTAGTGAAATACATATATAATAGCTACTTAGACCAAGGTTTGGCACTAACCCATACCCCCCAAAAAAAAATATTTAAAAAATGACAAAAGAATTCCAAGCATGCACGACAAAGAGCTCAATCTATTGAGTCCAGATCATGCATCTCCAGTGCTGAAACGGATAGATGCGCATCCATCGTTAATTTCCTTTTAGATGTAAACAAAGATAATTAAGTTGTTTTGCATCCTGCAGAACGGTATTGCACAAACTGTTTCATACAAAAATGATCAATTTTCTTCTCTTTACTTTCAAAGCTCAATTTGCAAGACCGAGAGTTGCATTTTTTTTTATTTTATACATTGCAGCTTTTATTATAGCTATTTAAGCAACCTAAATCATAGAATTTTTCTTTTTCCCTTCTCAATGGGGATGAAAAACCATGGCACATGTTTACAAAATATATGCTCCAAGACTATACCCAGTTATAAGTCAAAATGCCAAACAAACATCAATTGTCAGGCTCTAACAAAACATTTTGTGCACACATTGGATGCATTTCAAAAGAGTAGTCATATTTGAGTCCAAAAAGGTAGGTGTGCATCAAGCTCTCAATGCTCGCCTGTCTCCCAACTTGAGCACCCCAAGCTATATATATGATTTCATGTGACTCAAATATTTGAACATTTTCTAGATTCTTATGCAAAGACAACCAATATACACTAATTAAGCTTATTGCATCCATTGATAATTCTTAGATTGACTTGACCTATTGATTGGAAATTACGGAGTGGCTTAGAATTTAAGCAATACGTGATATTAGCTTTGATTGTGATAGTCACGTTCATGGCTCAAAGGTGTCGCGATTGGATTAGACAATTTGAATTTCTCCATGGAAATAGATGGATATAAATAGTACAAGTAGATGTTTTTTAGTGAAAAGCTTGAAGGTCTAATATATAGATTAGGGAAGCTAATTAATGAAAACTGCTTGTTTTAAGGAAAGCATTACCCCTTCACTTTTCATCTTTTGCAATATTCATTTGTTGTGCTTTGTATGGAAAATGAAATGTTTTGGACGGGTTGAAAGTAAATTCTTGGGTTTCTATCAGCTCGTTTCATATTGTTAGGATATAACAGCTGATCCCTCAGCCCTCATGATAATTTCGGAGTTTCGATGCGGTGGAAAGTACATTTCACATTATATCGAGCCGTCTAGCTCGTTTAAATGCGGTTTTATTTAAATTAAAATTACCAGGTTTCGGCCGATAGGGCCTTCGATTTGCATGGGCATTTTAGAATATTTCTTACATCTAAACAAGTATGGTTTTATTTCATGAGAATTTAGGATTATCACCTATATTACCTCTTACCAAGTGCACCCTTTGAGACGTGCACGTTCACAACCAGCTTGGCTCCGAACGTTCACAGCCCTATTGACATGGTTAGAGATATAGGCGTTGGTTGGTTCCGTATTTGATTACTTACCAACAAGAGGTCAATGAAAAAGCCAGCAATGAAAGAATGAATTGGAAGACCCAAGACTTAAATTGAAACAACGGTATCTGCAGGCATTGAGTTCACAAGAAGAGCAGTAGTAGTCCGTAGTCTAGTCAATATAGAGAATAGTCGACAAGTTACCCACATATATACATACTAATCTTCAAAACTTTTCTAACTTGAAACTTCTGCCATCGTACGTCAAATTTCAGTGTGGCCTTTTCCACGGCTAGTTGAAGGAGACAATAATTTGTTTGCATATCATATATCAGTGCAAGTCCACTTTAATGCATGTAGCAAGAGAAACCGCATAGAAATATTCTGAAAATTGATTATGTTCAGGCAATTAGACCAACTTCTTTCCTTCACAACTATATTTCTTCGAAAAATTACAATCGAAAACTAATTCTTTGATATATAAGTTTATTTTTTTTATCATATGGTCACATCTGTCATGTGGGTTTTATCTTAGTGAAACATGCCAGATTAAATTTCCTGAATTAAGTATAGATATCAAGCAATGGTGATTATCTTCATCCAGCAAATATGAAAATTTCAAACGGAATACAATGGAAAAATAATATGATAATATTAAGTCCGGTGGTAAGCCTTTATACCGTTCGAGGCTACATATGATCAATCCAGAAAGGAAGTCAGAGGAAAAAAGATACTCTATGCACGTTCGTTGTTGTACAGAAAAATACATATTTTGACATTAGCCTTCCTCCAAAACTAAAGCTGACAAAAAATTTTTAAAAAATCTTACCGTTGGAAAGGAAAGGCTGTCTAAGAGAAAGAGATACAATATGTCCATACATTTATGGAAATACAAATACGAATTTTGACATTAGGCTTTCTTCAAAACTAACAACAAACAAAATATAAATTATTATTTCACAACTAAGGATGATTTTTCAACTCACTGCAAGAAAATGGGCCTATGGAGGCCCATCTATAGTGGCTGCGTTTTAACATCAGACTAGGCCCAATGGTTATTAGTGAAGAGCCTAGGCTTGATTGTGAATAATATGAGACCAAGGCTTTTCCAAAATCTTGGGCTAGTTTTTTCTTTTTCTTTGGCACTGGCCCCTGAGCCCTAACCTAGACATACAACACACACAAAGCACTCATGCACACATCACACAAGCCAGCGGCCCGGCCTTAGTGCCATGTGGCGGGCCCGGGTCGATCCGAACATTTCCATGGCCCGGCCAAATTCAAATTTGAATTTGGCCGTTTGGTCTTGGGGTTGAGGTGGGGGAGTTTGAGGCAGGGGTCTGTCATTGCATTGGGAAGGTTTAAATGGGGGTGGGTTTTTAATTAAGGGGTGGGTTTTTTTTAATAAAATTTGAATTAAAGTGGAGTTTTTAAAAATTATCTAAAACTCTCTCACTCAAAATTTGTAAATCCCCAGATCCTTGTATATCTTTCCGTATTTCCCCAATTTTTCCCTATTATTTTATATTTTTTTAATAATTTTTTTCTTCCTTTTTTCCATTTATTTATTATATTTATCCTAATCCAAACCCATTTCCATAACCCGAAACCCAAACCCATTTCCCTAACCCCTACCCGACCCGACACGTTTCCCCCACTCTTCTTCTTCTCATCCTGCTCTTTCTTTTCCCCCCATTTCTGTCACGACCCGAAATTTGGCACGTGACGGCACTTAAACCACGTAACGTTTTCAGCCGTAACGCAATTCAAGTAAACCGAAAACCCAGAAATCTAAACCATCAAAAGTGCTAAGTGATAAGAACTGTCACGCCCCGCTTCCCAGAGTACGCAAGATTGGGCACGTGACATAGCCAACCATGCTACCTGTGGGTAGGAAATATCCATCCACAGTCACATTACGGTTGTAGAGATATCAAGAACAAAATAATAAACTAATCTAATACATGTCCAAATCCATAATAACAAGAATCAATAAACAATGAGTGCGGAAGCAAATGATCCAATACAATAAATAAACAGTACGTCCCATAATGCGGGCTCACGTCTGGAAATAAAATGAAAATAAATAAACTAAACCCTAAGGAACTCACAGTTCAGCCTGCTGGCTGAAGTACTCCTGCTCGGTCACTGCAGTGGTAAGGAATCCGGGCCATGCAAAACCCAGACGTCAGCGCGTCATGTCAACCAAGATAATATAATATAAACATGGTAATAAGCAATGCAGGTATGAACATGAATAAGCCGTACTAAGAAATAACAGAGCAGGGCAATGTGCAGAGGTGACTAGACTGTCCTATCAGGTTTCTACTCTATAGTCTTTGAAATCAATTGATGAATCGTCGATGTAACTCAATAATATCCCGTGCGTGCCCGGGACCACGGTCAAGGTCCTCGGGGCTGAATCCGAAACGTGCCGCTAAGCAGTAAAAGGTAGCAAGATGGGCGAGTGATGTCAGCATCACCACTCCGGGGCTGGCCAAGCCCGTAAGACTGATCAGAACAAGTATCGAACTGTTGAGTTACAAGTCGGTTTCACCTTTGATTTCCCCATACCCCAAGCTATGTATGTCAGGTCAGGTATTCAGTAGTCAAGGACGAATGCCAACACAAAATCAGGTAAAAGTAGGTCTGTCTGGATAGACAGCAGGAATGGTCAGGTTTGTCGGCATTAGGCATGAAATCAGGTAACAGGTCAGGTCACGTTTCAACAGGTTGAGTCGATATGTACAGGGTGTCATGTCCGGTGTATCAGTACATGTGTCAGGTGTATCAAGATCGGTCAATATGTAATGCAATCAAATGTATGCTGATAACAGGTATAGTAACGAATAAGGAACAACAGCAGGAACAGCAAATAACAATATTATTCCATGTAAACACAGTGATGCTTTGTATTCTCTTATTAACAGGTTCAAGCACCCTTGGGGTGCAATAATCACAGTGTAGCGCAATATTAATAATAGCAGGCAATAAAGATATAAGTGTGCGACTATTATCCTCTAAATAGTAAAATGATTAGCAGGTAGTTATTAGTAAAGTTACGGTGGCAAAATACGATTTAGGTGGCAGTATTATAATGTACCTCATATTTCGTCCAATGAGATAAGTAGCAATACTAGTTAATATAGCAAGTTTGTGAGTCAAACATTTAATTAGTTTAACGTAGCATGTAGCAAGAAATCTTGCCTCGACGGTTTCGCAAACCGGAAAGCACGGTTGCAATGACGGCGGAAAACACGGGACGGGTGCACGGGCCACGGATCGAGTCCCAACAGCGAACAACGGGACCACGCGGACCAGGGTACTTCGCTGGAGCATCGGGTCTAAACGACGGCACGGTCGGAATCCGGCAAAAGTCAAAAGCAACGAAGTTAGCAAACACGATACATGCGGGCAAACGACCAGCGAGGGGTTTTAGCACAAAGGAAGGATAAGGGACGCTTACCGGGAGACACCAGGGGGCAACCACGGCGGGCTCGATGGCGCTGGGACGCCGGCGAGGCAGCGACGGCGGCTGCGAAGGCTGGGAAGTTTCTGGGTTGCTGGAAAGGTGGTGGTGCAGTGCGATGAGGGGATGTAAGGGCAGGGTTCTGGTCGCAGGGGAGAGGAGGTGGTGCGAGTGACGTCGACGAGGGTCGACGGCACGTTTTCCGGCGAACTGCAGAGGGTGGTAGGGTTGCGGTTTTGGGTTCTGTGGTCCGGCGAGGGGAGGAGGAAGGCGACGACGAGGTCGGGACGAGGAGGAAGAGAGGGAGTCTCAGGCGTCGTTGGTGACGGGAGGCGGCGTCGACGGCGAGATCTGCGGCCGGGTGATGGCGTCGGGGTTGGGTGCAGGCGCGGAAAGAGACGGAGGAAGGAGGTAGGAGGGTGCGGCTAGGCTGAGGAGGCGATGACGGCGACGGCGAGGTCGCGGGGAGGTCGGCGGTGCAAGTACGAGGAGGCTAGGGTTAGGGCTTGGAGGTTCTCGCGGTGGGTTCTCTCGTGATGGGGAAGAGAAAGGAGGCGGCTGCGAATATATATAGGAAGAGAGAGAGAGAGAAGTTGTTAGAGAGAGATAGAGAAAGAGAATAGAGAGAGACAGAGAGAGACGGAGAGAGATAGAGAGGGAAAGGGGGGGCCCACGAGGGAATTAACTCCCTCGTGATTGGCTGGACAAAATTTGTGGATTAAGATTAAAGATTTTAAAAGAGATTTTAACGTTAAAATTGGTAACAGAATAATCTTTAAGGTTTTATAATATTTAATTAAATGGGTATTTTCGGCGCTAAATGAAACATTTCCAAATCGCGCCCGGGTTGCGCCCAAATGTTCCGAATTCAAATCATAGGATTTTAAGCGGGTTCCAAATTTTGAAAGGGGGTGTTTAATGATTAAAATGCATGCCCCCAAGTCGGACACTTGCACGCGCGCGTAGCCGTCCAAACTTGCCCGTTAAATCAAACGGGAAGAAATCTCGACACGCGAACGCTACCACGCGACTAGTGGCGACGAGTAGGCCAACATGGACATTTTAAATTTCATTTTCGGTGTTAAAATTTGTTATGTGCCAAAATGACTTAACTGGTTAAAATTTAGCAATAAACACCAAACAATCAGGATAATTGGAATGAGCAATATATAACACTCAACTAGCAATAGAAATAGTATTATGAGCTCGGGTGTTACAAGAACATTGTTAAAAGCTTTTGGGAATCTCAAGTAAAAATCTTTAACCTAAGTTGCTTTCATAAGATTTTCGCAGCAGCTCCTTTGTAAAAACTAGCCCCGAAAAGGGTACAAATATAAGATATAAGTGTAGCATCCCCAAACGGGAGCAAATCTCGCCCAAAGACTGAAACAACCACCACAAGAAAATATACGACGCCGTAGCGAAGAAATAGACAATACAAAATAGATAATCAACATAAGAAAATGACCGGCTCACACGAGCACGACACCTAGAGTCATAAAAATAATATGCAATATCGTCTTCACTTCTCGTCTCTAAGTCAATATATGTAGTAGTAGATGGAGAGTACTAGATACAATAAGATATACAATGAACATCATCGGATAACCGCAGAACCCACATATAGCAAAACTGCTCATAGTCAGCCGTAGCGGTATCCGCTGCAAAAAGAAACGATAAGAAGAAGCTCTGCCGCGACTGCTCTGAGGGACAACCTGCAAAACACTATGGCACAACAGGGGTGAGTTTCCAACTCGTGAATAGTAAATAATATCATGCAGGTAATCGCAGGTATGCACGTACTGCGATAATCTATCACATGCAAAATATGGCAATATGTATATGCAACGGTCATGAAAGGTACACTATCAGGTACTACTAATACATGAAGTAATGCATATCAAATGAAAACTGATTATGAGATAAAACATATCATCATCGTGGAAAAACCAGTGTGCATCAACGACACTCCAAATCCCAATACCTCAGGCACCGTCACTATGATCGGTCCTCATATCCTGTAAGTCTCATGGAACCTGAGTGTCCAATATCGACACTCGAAAACATCATGAAAACTAGTGTCCATTAACGACACGTAAATACTCATATCATGGGCTCCGTCTGCGGGATCGGCCCGCGGGCTCCGGCAGAACGGTCTGTCCATGTCCATCTCATAACTCCGGTCGGTATCCTCCAGGTATCCGCCGAGTCCAAATACTATCACCGGTGAGCAGTGCTCCCCCCTGCCGGGCTCAACGCCATCATCTGCGATCTTCTTACCCCCGGGATATCTTACCGGGTCCGCCATGTACCCGCACAGGCCCCATCCAATTCCTCGCATCGGGTTTCTAACACAAGTCTCAGAACCGAGAAAACTCATAGTGGACGCATCAAAATATCATATCAAGAGAAACCGGGTTTTTCAAACAATGCATAATTTCTTGAAATATCACTGTCCTCAAATCCATAAAATCACATAAAATACATATCTCAATGCGTAAATCCATGAAATATAATATATGCAACATAAAACAGTAATATGAGCATATCAAGGAAAAACCGCTATTTAAATGCATCAAGCTATTAAATATATCATGCGGTTCCAAATTTCTCCAAAGTCAAATGCAATATCATATAAAGGTGAACATATAGCTATAGCAAGGTATATGTGTAAGCATGTAGGTATAGCAAGGTATATGTGTATGCTGTATTTCATATGCACAATAGGATAAGAATCAATGTCTCAATGTCACTAACTAATACAATATCACATATGTATATGTGTTGTACGTGTAATGGCAATTACCGACGGTGTGTGTAGCATACAATTTGTGCTCGTGCAACATGAACCGTCAGTAATGGTGTTGTATCTCATTAATACTATGTCCATAAGCAATAGGAAAATGAGGTATGCAACAATGGTACACATGCACAATCAATGTCCATATACTTATAACTAATATTCTTGTCATTGAATCTAGCCCAGACGCATAACGCCATACGGGCGGTTCCCCTGTACATGTTAAATCTACTCACAGATGATCTTGGGCTAAGTAAAGCCAACTACTTGCTTTCCTTTCTTCGCAGCGTCCGAAGTCCCCGCCTGCGATCCTAAAATCATACAACAATCATAACAAGTTCACATTAGAAATCGACCAATAACATGTACAAACTACGTTTGACCAACGCACCAACTCCAAACAAACTCTAAAGTATTCGTCTAGTGGTTAACGTGTGTAGCGACACCTCGAAAACAAATCAAGTGCAGCAGCTACACAAAGTACACAAACCGTGTCGGATAACGTAACGCGCGTAGTCGAAACACTAGAAATAAGCAAAGTGATCCCAGATTTTGTATACTGTTAAAACATAAAAATCAAGCAGTACCAAACACTTCTAAACAACTGCAGACAGCTATCCTATAAAACCCAAGCCCCAACTCCCCTAAAAGCCCGAGGTCGCCGGGTTTTCCCCAAAAGCCGCCGGCCAAAACCGATCAGATGAGGTTCGTGCTTCAGGTGAATGCTTAGGGTCTCTAGTACATCACTACTACTTTGCTGGATTTTCCAGTATACACTCAGGGTCACAGCAGATCACAGATATCCTATAATGATACTAAAAATACGATATGTGCACAAAACTATACTTTTAGTGTTCTAAACTGAAACTAATAAGCTACACAATATTATAACATCATATTTAACAGTTAGAGAGCACTACCTTCCTAAACTTGCTCAAAATCCTAGTTTTCCAAGCTCCAAGTGATCTCCATAGGCTCTAGATCAAGCTTAATAAAAGGGTTTAGTGAGTTTTGTGAAGAGTAGTGAGGATTGGCTTGAGTTTGTGATGAACAAGAAGAGGTTTCAGTTGAGGGAAGAGGAGAATGAAAATGATTGAGAATGAGAGAGTGAGGTGAGAATGAGAGATTAAATAAGATAAGAATGAGAGAGTGAGTATAACATTACACTTACTCTCTCCCTCATTTCATTAAATGCAAGCATGCTTATCCCATGACTCACTTTGCCACATCTCCTCAATCTAAAACAAGAAGATAACTCACACACAAATATCTAAGTGCAAGGTTAATCATGGCATGGATTAGTTTAAAGTGTCATGGTCACTAGATAAGGTTAACACTAAATAACCCCCATGTTAACATGCACAAGTGTGTGTAAGCAAAAACAAATAATAATAAAATATTGATTAATCTTAATAAAATGCGAGAAAACTATTTTAATAAACTTTTTACTAAAATTCTGCATTATCACTTAATTAACACTAATCGCATTCTAAGTTGTTACAATTTCCAAAACTCCTCTCCCTCTTCTTACCCTCGACCCCGACCCGGCCTTTGTCGACGTCGCCCATGCTCGCCAACGACCCCGAAATTCTCTCCACCAAATCCTCTCTTTCCAACGGCTCCTTCCCTTCTTCTCATGCTGCTCCAGCTTGACTCACTCCCCACGACTTCCTCATCATCCCCCAACTACCCCCCGAGATCCCCTCAACGAACTCTCCTCTCTCGTTCTCTCTTTCTCTTTCACTCCCTCACTTCCTCCTCAAAAACTCACCTCCTCCACCGACGTCCCTGACCACCGCATGCCGGCACTGCAACGAAACCAACAACGCCTTCTTCCCAACTCCGGCCAACCCTTACCGCCTGAGCTACCACCACGACTACCTCCTCCTGCTCCTCTTGCAACCCCGAGCACCCCAATCACCTTGCTACCCCAACGTCGACGAGCTCCACCTAACCCCCACTTCCAACCACCGCCTCACCGTGCATGTCGTAGCCTCCTCCGGCCACCTTCTCCTTAGCCGTGCCCACCTCATCCTCTTTCCAACGCTTGCAACATCAACCCGGCCTCGCCACCGGCTACCTCCACTTCCTCACCACGACATCGCCTCTGCTCTACAACCCCGCACCCAAGCTCTACCTATTTCGCCCTCACCTCCGGCAACCACCACTGTCAGTCGCCGTCGACCCCACCTCACCAGCCTCCGTGCTACGCCATGCCAGCCTTTGTGCCACGCCTATAGACCCAATTCAAATTCAAATTTGGCCGTTTGGTCTGAGGGTGGGTGGGGGAGTTTGGGGTGGGGGGCGGTCATTGCATTGGATGGTTTGAATGGGGCTGAGTTTTTTAATAAAGGGGTGGGTTTTTTTAATAAAATTTGAATTAAAGTGGGGTTTTTAAAAATTATCTAAAACTCTCTCACTCAAAATTATACTTTCATGTATCCTAAATCCAAAACTCTATAAATACCTCTCTGCACTTCTCATTCTTCTCACGATTCACAACAACAAAATTTTTAATCTCCCAATCACTCTCTTTAATTTCCGAGAAGTTTACTGTTAAATTTGGAATCACGCAATCTTCATTTCTGCCGTCTTAATCTTCACTTCGGTTCTACTAATTTGATTTTTCTATTTGGAATTAGGTTTTTTGTATTGATTATATATTTTTCTCGTATATATTTATCATCTCTCTTTCTATCTTACCAGTATTTTTAATTAAGAACGTCAAGTTCATCTTCACAAGGTAACATGGGTGTTTCGTCTTCACGGAAAGATTATTTTCAAATTGATATGGATTCATAAGAGAGACGGAGATTAACTAATATGATGCAAACTAATTTTGATTCTTATTCTCCTAATTATGAGATCTCTGCTATGTCACAAAGTCATGTCCCTAAAGTAGTTCCTACTCCTACCGTTTCTGAAGCAAGAGCGTCTGCTCCTAAAGCTAAAAGAGCTAAAACTTATTATATTTGAAAATATTTTGTAGTACAAACAGTTGTAGGTAAAGGAGAGCAGGCGGTTTGTACTCATTGCCAAGCGGATTTTACTTGTGCCACTTCAGGTGGAACCACCCACCTAAAAGGATATTGAATCAAACATGAAAAAGCAGATTCTTGACGGACGGTTCTAAGCATATTATCTAACTCTTTAACTAGTTTTTCTTATTCGTAAGAAACTAATAGAACAGAACTTGTAAGATATATTATACACGCTGAACAACTATTTTGTTTTGCAGAAAATGAAAAATTTGATAGATTGGTAAAAAAATGCAAATAATCCAGCATTTCAAAGAGTACCCAGAACAACACTCAAAAGTGTTGTTTTAAAACTTTTTCTTGATGGCAAAGCCAATTTAATCGATATTTTTGCAAATCTTAAAAGTAAAATTGTATTAATTTCTTATGTTTAGACTACAAAATGGTGCATGGGTTATATTTGCGTTACTATATATTTCATTGATAATGATTGGTTTTTATATAAAAGAATTATTGGTTTTTAAAAAATGGAGCATCCACATAATGGAAATAATATAAGTAATTGTATTTTGATTACTGTACGTGAATATAATATTCAAAATAAAATATTTCCAGTTGGTTTTCATAATGCTACTAATAATCATCCTGCAATAACAATTTTAAAAATACTTTAAATCCTGTTTTGAACGGAGAATTATTTCATGAAAGATGTGCATGCCATGTTTTAAATTTAATTGTGCATGATGATCTTAGTATAATTGATCATCATTTAGTGAAACTTAAAAATGCAATAATACTCATTGAAAACTCTGGATCCCGAAAATAAACTTTTAAGCAAACTCATACCCAGTGAAATTTGAAATTTAGATCTTTCAAATTCAACGTTCCAATTAGGTGGAATTCCACTTATGAGATGTTGAAATGTGTTTTAAAACATCATGAGCCTATTAATTTATTTTATGAGGAACAAATGCCCAATAATAATTTAGATGATTATGATTGGTTTGTTTGTGAATATGTTGTGAGATTTTTAGAAATATTTTACAATACAACTAAATGTTTATCTGCTGTTTATTATCCTACTACATATTTAGCTGCAGAATAATTATTTTATATTACTAAGATTATTAATGAGAATGTAATTGACTTTGAAAGTGCCTTTGCTGGAATGTCGCATAGCATGGTTACGAAATTGAATAAATATTGGCGAAAAATTCCTGTATTGTTTTGTTTAGTTTCTGTTTTTGATCATAGACCTAAAAAAGATAATTTGTTTTTTTATTAGATGGATACCATGAAAACTTAGGTATTGATATAGGAGATTATAAAAATATTTTAGATTTTTATTTGCATGATTTGCATGTCATATATGATACATAGTACGGTTAAAACAGAACTTATTCTTTATCTTTCTCTTCATTGCAAACTTCCAAAAAAGGAATATTTCAATTTTGCAGCAGAAAAAACAAAGAACAATCGTTTCCACTTCTTCCATTTATAATGAACTTAGAATATATTTGCAAACTGATTTCAGTAATTTTCCCATCGCGGATCAAATAGATAATCTTGATATTTTGGTTTGGTGGAAAACACATGGACACATGTATCTTGTGCTTTCTGCCATGGCTTGTGATTTACTTACAACTCCGGTGTCCACAGTAGTTTCGGAGTCCGCTTTTAGTGCAGATAATAGGGTTCTGAGCAATAAGAGAGCGAGACTGTCGGATGACGCATTGGAGATCGCAGTGTGCCAAAAATATTGGTTCGATGTAGAAAGTAGACAACAACACGTTAAGAGTATTGAAGACCCAACACCGATGAGTAAGTTGATGTGCAACACCCCACGAGTTGCGGGGAGGCGGAAATTTGAAAAACAATCATGTTTATAAAGCGAACATCGACTAACCGAAGATCGTTTCTAAACAATACTTAACAATATGCATAGAGTTCTAAGCTACTATGTAAAGAGATCATACCAAACAATTCTAGCCCTTCGTCTTTATGATCTCTACGGCCTCCTTGGATCTCCACGTCCTCCTCGACTTCCTTCCGTGATAGACGATCCACCCGAGAACCCTAATCCAAGCTATTACCTCTAAACTTGAGGTTACTTAGTTTCTCTAGTTGCTAATTAAAGTAACTAAGGTGATGTAGAGTTAGGTTATGGAGTGTTTAGTCTTTACTAATCCTTGTACTCAACTCATGAGTGGTAGAATTAGGGTTTGGAAAAGGAGAGAGAGCTTGAGGAGAGAGAAGGTGGAAATGATAATAAGAAGAGAAAAGCTTCTCACTTGAATATATCAAACATAATGAATTATCAAATAATATCAATTAAATGATTATTCACCATGCTTCATTTATTCAAGAAGAGTGATTCATCATGTGAGTCATTAGATCATTAATGATGCATTAATGATATGATGAATCATATGAATGAGTCACTAAAGCAATTAATGAAAATGCCACCTTAACCCCTCATGTCACATCCTTCTAGAAGCTTCTCGGAAATTACGAGAACGTCATCGCATCCGTGAAAACACGGAAAAACTTTAGACTGTATAAATCCAATAACCTGATACTAGAATCTGGCTTAAACCAAAGCCGGCTAGTAAAAACTGTCCGAATGTCGTACGTGCGTTTAAACACGTATGCGTCCGAACCTTTGTCGTAATACCATACGATCTCTATATCTTTTCTCCTGGAGTTGGGAAATCTCTGTGTGGGACTCTAAAGACCCGACTACTACGCTAGCAGTGGGTTTAACCACAGACCACAAGCGGCACTAGCTGTACGTAACGGTCCCCAGGTAGTTGTCGATAAGAAAGCCGATGAGGAAACCCATCCGAAATCCTACTGAGCCTGTCCATGACAATATCCGCGCAGTCCGATCTGTTCGTCTAAGAGTATTGCATGTATGGTCTAGGGAGGTGGTGGACTTTAGACCTCTAATAACCGTACAAGTCGTGTCGGTATGGCTCAAGACCATCCGAGAATCTACTGATCATTCCATCAGCAATTCTCAATCAGCCATGGCCAGGGACTTATGGTAATGACCAACCGACTACAGTGCGATATCAACTCCCTATACCGGGAGAGACGAATCCCTAACAGTCGCTCACTGCCTCCACGTGGCTCGGGACTGTGCCCAACTAAAACCTGTTTGCACGACTCCTTTGAGCCGTGGCAAGGTAATAATCAAAGCACAGTGGGAACTCACACGAGACAAATGATGACTTTAAGTCAACAGACTATCTGCACACATGTCACCTGAGAACTGCTATCTGACGTTAGGTATAATACCATCCAGTCAGTTCTCGGCGAGTCCTATCCGGTGTACTCACACCCAGTGAGCATCTGTATACAATCTTAGGTGCACACCACCAATGGCTGCGGGACCAATCCATCGCCCCTCGTCAGGGTCTACATATGTATACACTAGTCTACTCTGGAGTAACGATGCCCAGTCTCGATACTCCTGCGACCAGGGACATCTAAGGATGTGCCTATTGACATTCAGCTCCCACTAGTATGACAGCCATCATAACGCCGGTAGTCAAGCAAACACCCTATAGGCTTTATCAACATGTATATATAAATACCAAGTAAAATATATCATACGTTAAGATAAAGACAAACCAAATAGCGTACTATCATATCAAGCAAGACTGTCATGTACATACATATCTCTAGCATCCTATACAATGAAGGCCTCTAGGGCATATATATCCAACAATCTCCCACTTGCACTAAGACCTATAATTGGCGCAATGAGTACCCACTGTCTCTACCAGATCCAGTTGCTGGCATACCGCATGCCCAACATCTCAAACAGCCTCTCGAACTGCACTTGAGGGATGGCATTGGTGAATGGATCTGCCGTATTGTCCTTTTTGTCCACTCTCCGTATCTCGATCTCCCGACGATCCACGATCTCACTGATTAGGTGAAACCGCCTTAAGATATGCCTGGATTTCTGATGGGACCTTGGTTCCTTCGCTAAAGCTACAGCGCCATTGTTATCACAATACAAAGGTATTGGATTGGCAATGGACGGAACCACCTGAAGTTCAGAAATGAACTTCCTCATCCAGACAGCCTCTTTTGCGGCTTCACTAGCAGCTATATACTCAGCCTCCATAGTTGAGTCTGCGACGGTATCCTGTTTGGAACTCCTCCAACATACCGCCCCTCCATTGAGGGTAAACACAAAACCCGAAATGGATTTAGAATCATCTTTATCACTTTAGAATCCGGAGTCAGTAAAAGCCTCAACCTGGAGGTCCCCATTACCGTAAATCAAGAACATATCCTTAGTCCTTCTCAGATACTTGAGAATGTTCTTTACCGCTATCCAATACTTCTCACCTGGGTCAGACTGATACCTGCTTACCACACTAAGTGCGTAAGCTATATCCGGTCTGGTTCATAACATCGCATACATTATAGATCCTACTGCCGAAGCGTAGGGTATAATGCCCATGCGAGCCCTTTCTTCATCAGTCTTTGGAGACATCTCTTTGGAGAGGGTGATTCCGTGATAAGCGGGCATATTACCGCGCTTGGAATCTTCCATACTAAATCTCTTTAGTATAGTGTCTATATACCTGGACTGTGAAAGTCCCAACATTCTATTAGATCTATCACGATAGAGCTTAATGCCCAGAATGTATGATGCATCTCCCAAGTCTTTCATGGAGAATTTCTGTGACAAAAAGAGCTTTACTGATTGTAGCATAGGGATATCATTCCCTATCAGTAGTATGTCATCGACGTACAAAACGAGGAAGACTACTGCTCCTTCTACAATCTTCCTATAAATACATGGTTCATCTACATTTTTGATAAAGTTAAATTTCTTGACCGTCTCATCAAAGCAGATGTTTCAACTCCGCGATGCTTGCTTTAATTCATAAATGGATTTAAGCAATTTGCACACTTTTCCGCTGCTCCCACTGTCTAAGAAACCTTCTGGTTGATCCATGTAAACACTCTCTTCTAAATGTCCATTTAGAAAAGCTGTTTTTACATCAATTTGCCAGATTTCATAGTCATGGAAGGCAGCAATGGCAAGCATGATCCGAATGGATTTAAGCATAGCTACTGGTGAAAAGTTTCATCATAGTCCAATCCTGGTCTTTGACGAAAACCTTTTGCAGCTAGTCTAGCTTTGTAGGTTTCCGCTTGTCCAAATGCACCAATCTTCTTTTTGAAGATTCATTTGCATCCAACTGGTTTCACCCCAGGAGGAGCAACTTCTAAAGTCCAAACTTTATTGGTGTACATGGATTCCATTTCGGATCTCATAGCATCCAGCCACTTCACCGAGTCGCTACTCATGATAGCCTGCTGAAAACTAGTAGGCTCATCATCATCGATGATGCAATCCTCTCGATCCCTATCTAGAAGAAAACCATAGTATCTTTCAGGACGATGAGAAAGCCTACTAGATCTGCGGAGTGGCGTTGGTTCGTCGTGTTCTATTGAAATCTGAGGTTCTACTAAGTCCTCGGTAGCAGTTTGAGGTTCTGGAATTTCTTCCAACTCTACCGCGTTCCCACTAATTTCTTTTGCAAGAAATTCGCTTTCTAAGAAGACAATGTGGCGAGCGACAAACACCTTTTGTTTTTCAGTGTGGTAGACCATATACCCCCTTGAATGCTTGGGGTATCCTACAAACTTACATAAAACCGATCGTGCCTCGAGCTTGTCCGGATTATGCTTTTTAATATATGCCGGACACCCCCATATCTTGATATACTTCAGATATGGTCTCTTCCCGCTCTACATTTCATATGGAGTGGTAGGCACAGACTTGGTTGGAACTCTATTCAATAGGTATGCTGCTGATTCTAGAGCAAATCCCCAGAAGGAAAGTGGCAACTCAGCACTACTCATCATTGAACGCACCATATCTAATAGCGTGCGATTCCTCCTTTCTGATACACCATTATGCTGAGGTGTATAAGGCGGAGTAAGCTGAGAGAGAATTCCATTATCTTTTAAGTATTCAAGGAAACTGGTACTTAAGTATTCTCCATCTCGATCAGATCGAAGTGTCTTGATGCTTTTACCAATTTGTTTCTCCACTTCATTTTTATACTCCTTAAACTTCTCAAAAGCCTCGGATTTATGCTTCATTAAGAACATATGTCCATACCTAGAGAAGTCATCAGTAAAAGTGATGAAGTAGGAGTGACCACTTCGTGCATGCGTAGACATCGGACCACATACATCACTGTGTACTAGTCGCAAGAGTTCAATGGCTCTTTCTCCGTGTCCGGTGAACGGAGATTTGGTCATTTTTCCTTTGATACATGATTGACAAGTTGCATATGATGAATATTCAAACGGATCTATATATCAATTTTTATGTAACTTAGTCAACCTTGTTTCGTTTATATGACCAAGTCTACAATGCCATAGGAAGGCTTGATTTGAATCTGGAGCCTTTCTTTTACGCGTGTTTTGTATATTGAAAATTTAAGGTTGATTAAGTATGTATATGCCGTTTTCCAGTGTGCCAAACCCAGTCAGTTCTTGATTTAGGTGAATGTTCATAACATTTCTTTCAAGCCCAAAACTATATCCTTCATTCGATAACAAAGATACTGATATAATATTACACAACATACTGGGAATACAAAAACAGCTGTACAACACCAAAATGTGCCCACTAGTCAACCCTAGGTGATATTCCCCTATTGCAATTGCATCTACATGCATTCCATTGCCCATCCGGAGAGTCATATCACCTGTCCCCAGCACTCTACTATTTCTCAGATCCTGCAATGAATTACAGATGTGAGAACCAGAACCGGTATCAAGTACCCATGATGTAAAGTTAACTGAAAGACAATTTTCGATTACAAACACACCTGAAGTTGAAGCAACTACTTGCTTCATGTCCTTGGCTTTGAAGGCCTGACAATCCTTCTTCCAGTGCCCCTGCTTGTGACAATGGAAGCATTCGTTCTTTTCTGTCTTTACCCTTCCTGCCTTGTTCGTTCCCTGCACCTTTTTGACCCCACCTTTCGGTTTGGTGACTTTCATCTTCTTCTTCCCTTTAGCTTTTGCTTTAGATTTAGAAGAAGATGATTTGCCAACATACAGAACGGGGGCCTTCTCCTTTTTTAAGGAGGTCTCTGCTACCCTCAACATATTGAGGAGCTTTGGAAGATCAGCTTCCATTTCATGCATGTTGAAGTTCAGCACGAACTGAGAGAAGGTGTGGGGAAGGGACTGCAAAATCAAGTCGATATACAAATCATTCTCAAGCACGCATCCCAGATTTGCGAGTTCCTCAATGAGGCTGATCATTTTGAGGACGTGCTCTCCTACAGGCGATCCTGGAGCTAACCTCATCTGGAAGAGTTTTCTTGAGGTCTCGTACCTCGCGATACGGGAGTGCTCTCCATATAATTCCTTGACATGGAGAAAGATGGATATAATATCCATACTCTCGTGCTGTTTCTGGAGTTCATTGTTCATGGACGCCAGCACGATACACTTAGCTCGCTCACAATCTAGATCCCAAGTTTTGCGAACTTCCTTGTCCACAACTGAGGAATCTGGTTCTGGGATAAAGGGAGGAACAGCGGTGGTAACATATGCTACTTTGTCATAAGTCAGTGCAATATTGACGTTCCTTAGCCAATCTTTATAGTTCTGCCCGGTTAGTATATTTTTTTCATGTAATAGTTTTAATCCAGTCATGGTAGCTGCCACAGAGAGAGAGAAAAGAAAACACTCAGCATATGCTCTTGCAAGTTTAGATTGGTTTATTAATTTATCTAAACAGGATAGCTCCCACTGTTTCCTCAAATCCTTCTTCAAAACCTAAAAGAAAAACTAGTCAGGATTTAATCACACGTCACAATACTTGCTTAACCTTTCATCCAGGCTGGTGTTGGTACTTCAAGGGAGGTTTTCTAAAGTTTTCGCGAAGTTCCTTAATTAAAGAACCTCTTTTCCCTGGAGGCGTAGCCCCTCTAACACCTTTCTAGTCACCTACTTGGTTTATAGCATTGATTGTTAAGTGAGAAAAATTCCTGAGAGTAATCCTACTCATCAGTGGGATCGGGATCTAACTATTATTACATGATGCCCTAGATGGAAGCCACTCTAGTCACCACACTCCAGAAGGTATGCTAAATCTGCAAGTTTTCTTTATGTTTGAAACTCCCGATGTGATTTTTACCCCAAGCTCTTATGACCTTGACGTAGGCCAACAAATCATAAGACGCAAGTCAAGTTCTACCCGTCGTTGTCCTGATCAATTTAAGTACATCGTACAAGCCCTTGACGTAGGCCAACAAGGTGTACGTCTGTCTTAAACTAATATATCTATCTATGCAACAAATAGGCAAACACACTGGTACCATACACCATGCCTTGACGTAGGCCAACAAGCATAACATGAATACGATGTGCTGTCTACTTGAAACGACAGAGGGTTACGGATAGTTTTTGGCAAAAAACCGTTAACGTAGTGAACTTGATATAATCAAAGGAACTATGATAGCTTTTATTTTAAAAGGGGTGGTTTAAGCTCCGCATTTAAAATTTGCTTTTCGAAGAAAACCGAGTGGTTTTGAAATTGTTCCAACGATTCAGTTTAGGTTTTATTTTCTTTGCATTAATAATAATGCGTCCCATCATTAACCTATCATTACAGATAACAACGAAAATATAACGTCCTCGTATGCCATCCGCATTCGCCACTGGGTCCCGTCATCACCCGTTAGGTTACTTAACTAACGGCAGAGCGGGGGCTGGGCTAATGCGGGTGTAAAACATAAGTGACGTCTAAATAGCTATCATATATAGATATTGTACATTCGTCAGACGCAATAATAGGCATTCCAGATCACAGATAAACAATATTGGATTTGCAAGCAATCCGCGTTTCTTTTGAGCCTGCAATGAAAGACGGATTACATAGCTGTGATGAATAGCCATTTACCCCACCCCAGACCCCTACGGGTACGGCAAACTACCCGCCAAGTACCAGAAGTGAAGCGGTCTGCCTCAACACTTCAAAGTACCCGGTAGTTTGTGCACCCCACCTTGGGTCTATCATAGGAGTAAAAACAGTAAAAAGAAATAATACAACGGTGGCTACAACCGCAACCTGGATGTGCCCCGCAAAATAATATTACAACTTATTACAATTATATCGAATGAATTAATACAATAACCCATCACAAAACCCGGATCATCATCACAACAGTCCAATACAGTTCATATTCACAAACAGTTAAAATAACATCACAGATATGTACAACCCCCTGCCAACCGACATACTAGCAGTTAGGGGAGGTTTACGAACACATAATACATTTCACAGATATAATCAAACAAGCAAATATCGTATAATTTCGATCGATTAAACACTTTAAATTCTACTCCAAATCTTCTCTGTAAATTTGAAACCTGAGCAGAAAATAAAAATACCAGAAAATACAAAATATCACAAAAGATTCACAGAAGAAAACTGGGCTGAATCGGCCCCAACTCGGCCGCGGATCCGCGGAGGATCGGCCGCGGTTCTGCGGCTCAGTGGCCAATTCAGGAGCCCATTTTTCTTGTGTGTTCTTATATTTTCTTTCTGGTCATTCTGGAGGTCCCTGAAAAATTTTTGGACCTCATTTTTAATTCGACAGAAACTATGCAATATCGGTGTATTTTCCGGTTTGTTTCGCGTTCGAAATTCATACGACTTTGCAAATCAGTTAATTATTGTTTAGTGAGGCTCTGATACCACTGTAAGTAGATGTGCAACACCCCACGAGTTGCGGGGAGGCGGAAATTTGAAAAACGATCATGTTTATAAACCGAACATCGACTAACCGAAGATCGTTTCTAAACAATACTTAACAATATGCATAGAGTTCTAAGCTACTATGTAAATAGATCATACCAAACGATTCTAGTTCTTCGTCTTTACGATCTCTACGGCCTCCTTGGATCTCCACGTCCTCCTCGGCTTCCTTCCGTGATAGACGATCCACCCGAAAACCCTAATCCAAGCTATTACCTCTAAACTTGAGGTTACTTAGTTTCTCTAGTTGCTAATTAAAGTAATTAAGGTGATGTAGAGTTAGGTTATGGAGTATTTAGTCTTTACTAATCCTTGTACTCAACTCATGAATGGTAGAATTAGGGTTTGGAGAAGGAGAGAGAGCTTGAGGAGAGAGAAGGTGGAAATGATAATAAGAAGAGAAAAGCTTCTCACTTGAATATATCAAACATAATGAATTATCAAATAATATCAATTAAATGATTATTCACCATGCTTCATTTATTCAAGAAGAGTGATTCATCATGTGAGTCATTAGATCATTAATGATGCATTAATGATATGATGAATCATATGAATGAGTCACTAAAGTAATTAATGAAAATGCCACCTTAACCCCTCATGTCACATCCTTCTAGAAGCTTTTCGGAAATTACGAGAACGCCCCTCGCATCTGTGAAAACACGGAAAAACTTTAGACTGTATAAATCCAAAAACCTGATACTAGAATCTGGTTTAAACCAAAGCCGGCTAGTAAAAACTGTCCGAATGTCGTACGTGCGTTTAAACACGTATGCGTCCGAACCTTTGTCGTAAAACCATACGACCTCTATATCTTTTCGCCTGGAGTTGGAAAATCTCTGTGTGGGACTCTAAAGACTCGACTACTACGCTGGCAGTGGGTTTAACCACAGACCACAAGCGGCACTAGCTGTACGTAACGGTCCCCAGGTAGTTGTCGATAAGAAAGTCGATGAGGAAACCCATCCGAAATCCTACTGAGCCTGTCCGTGACAATATCCACGCAGTCCGGTCTGTTCGTCTAAGAGTATTGCATGTATGGTCTAGGGAGGTGGTGGACGTCAGACCCCTAATAACCGTACAAGTCGTGTCGGTATGGCTCAAGACCATCCGGGAATCTACCGATCATTCCATCAGCAATTCTCAATCAGCCCTGGCCAGGGATTTATGGTAATGACCAACTGACCATAGTGCGATATCAACTCCCTCTACCGGGAGAGACGAATTCCTAACAGTCGCTCACTGCCTCCACGTGGCTCGGGACTGTGCCCAACTAAAACCTGTTTGCACGACTCCTTTGAGCCATGGTAGGGTAATAATCAAAGCACAGTGGGAACTCACACGAGACAAATGATGACTTTAAGTCAACAGACTATCTGCACACATGTCACCTTAGAACTGCTATCTGACGTTAGGTATAATACCATCCAGTCAGTTCTCGGCGAGTCCTGTCCGGTGTATTTACACCTAGTGAGCATCTGTATACAATCTTAGGTGCACACAACCAATGGCTGCGGGACCAATTCATCGCCCCTCGTCAGGGTCTAGATATGTATACACCAGTCTACTCCGGAGTATCGATACTTAGTCTCGATACTCCTGCGACCAGGGACATCTAAGGATGTGCCTATTGACTATTCAGCTCCCACTAGTATGACAGCCATCATAACGCCGATAGTCAGGCAAACACCTTATGGGCTTTATCAACAAGTATATATAAATACCAAGTAAAATATATCATACGTTAAGATAAAGACAAACCAAATAGCGTACTATCATATCAAGCAAGACTGTCATGTACATACATATCTCTAGTATCCTATACAATGAAAGCCTTTAGGACATATATATCCAACACGATGAAGAGTAAAGACCGACAGAAGCTCACCAGTTATTTTTTTTTTATGAATTGTATTTTTAATTTTTTTGGCAATTGTACGAGAGATAAGGCTTGCCAACTTATATCCCATCTTAAATTTTTTTTAATTAAAAAAATATTTAGATCTGCCTCGGACCTATACGAAATTCGGATTAAAAAGATTTCTAAAAAAACTTATAAAAGTAAAAAATTTCCTTTAAAAATATTTTAATTTTTTTAAAAAAATTAAAATTCATTTTTTGAAAACCGACCGCAGACCCAATCTAAGCCGGGCCTCGAAACAGGCTGGGTTTTGGTTTGTGGGGTTCGGGCCGGGCCTATATCCGACCCGAGACCCAACTCCGGCCCAACCTGACTTGGCTGGATAGACCCATTGAATTGTGCTCTACTTATTATTGTTTTTTTTATAGGAAGAATCTTTTTTTTTATAGGAAGAATCATATTCCCAAGCAAACATTAGACATCAATCTTACTTCAATTGCCAACCCTTACTCGACTAAACAACACAAACAACAATAACAACCGAGTCTTTTATCCTTAGCAGACGGGATAGGCTACATAAACCATCATGAGAATTACACCGGATCAAGCACATGAATCCTTTCCCTCCACTCACTCCAGTCAAACAATTTATTTTCATTAAGGCCTTTGGCATCCATATTTTAGCGATCCATATTTTTTTCGGTTTTATTTTCGTCTTTTTGACTTGGTCTAAATAGAGAATATCCATTTGTTGAAATCTGTACTTCCGTAGGTCTGCGTTGCACATGATTAAACCATTTTAGTTGGTTTTCTGGTATCTTTTCTTTCACAGGTCCTCATCAATCTTTATACGAATATTCTCATTTCATATCTTATCTTTTCTGGTGTTACCACACATCCAATGCGCATCTATGCCACATGCTTGTTCTGTACATGATATTTCTTAGGGCCCAGCATTCTGTACCATATAATAAGACATGTCGAATAGGATGTAATTCAGAAAATAAATTTTCACCTAACAACATGAAAGTTATAACTTATAAATAAATATCGTGAACGGGCGAGTGCCAACAAGAAAAAGAAAACCATAAACTTCCAATTTTTCACTTTGGTCCCATGTTATTTTCAATTAGATAATCACGTGGTTGAGTATGGGTTTGCAATTTATTAAGTTAAATACGATTGAATTGCAAATTATAAATTTCACGGTAATTTTCCTCAGAAAAACCGATGTTCTCTTTTGGCACTGAGAAATAAATTCATAGCTAGAAGTTCATTATGTTTTCAAAACAATCGAAATGAAAGGACCAAAAAAACCCGGTTCGGTTCATCTACTCCGGCTTAAGAAATAAATCCTAACCCTAGATGTATATGAACCGGTTCCTTCCCCTCTTTCTCGCCCAAAAGAAAAAGCCTCAGCTATGGTTTTATCAAACAAAAAACTCAAGCAAAGGCTTCGATCTCTCGTCGCCGACTCAATCGCCGATCTGACGCCTACCAATTCCTACAAAGATTCATCGAAACCAGACACCAACGATGAGCTGCAGAGCATCAAAGAGCTCCTAAGCTCGAAATCCCGCAAGAAACCCAAGTCCCCAGGGAAAAAGAGGAAAAAGGAGCAACATTTGGTTGAAAATTTGAAGGATGACGAAGGGAGCGAAGAAACCCAGAAAGGGAATGAGGGGGAAGAGAGCGAGAAGAGGAAGAGAGAGGATGAAGATATAGAGTTGATGGAGAGGAGGAAGAGGAAGAAGGAGAAGAAGGAGGAGAAGAAGGAGAGGAAGAAGAAAGAGAGGGCTATGAAAGAGGAGGAGGAGCAGGAGAAGGAGGAGGAAAAGAATGAGAAGGGAAGTGAAGTTTTTGATACAGCGAGCAATGAGAAAAAGGTCGAAGAACCGATCAAAATCGATGACAGGTGAATATCTTTTTGATCAATTGCCCATTTATTTTCATAGCATGCAGTTTAGTTGGTGAAAGTTATGTTATTTCCATAAATTTTAGGTTAGCTAGTGTTCCAAGGCTTAGGGGTTTTCTAATTTGTGTGTTAAATGTCGAAGAACGGAATCAAAGGAAGTTGAATGGCAATTTACTAATTTTATTGGTGAGTTCTAATCATTATGTAGTTTATGGTTTTTTCATGGGTAGTGTAATTTGTTTGTGAGCTGTTGGAAAGCCGATTGAGTAAATGGGAAGTGAATATCCATATGCTAATTGTGTGCTTTTCATGGACATTATAATTTTATTATCCTTTTCAGATTCATAGTTGTAGTTAGGGTTACTTGTTAAGTTTATACTGTTGTGTTATTTTCTTTTTGTTAAAAGTTACATTTTTATACATCAATTTGACATGTACATTACATTCTCACGGGGAGTTGTTGTTGTTGTTGGGTGCAATACTAATCGTGTGTGAGCAATTAAAAAAACCAATCATAATCTACGATATGCCAAAACCCATTTTTTAACTAACGTTATTTGCATCAATTGTTCATAACTTCATATTTGTAGCTCTAGTTGAAGTTCTCACAAATTTTTTTTGGGTGCTTTATTACAGAGAAACTAAGAAGCTATATGCTGGGGGCATCCCATATTATTCTTCCGAGGATGACATTAGGAGTTTTTTTGAAGGTTGTGGAACCGTGACTGAAATGGACTGCATGACTTTCCCAGAAACCGGAAAGTTTCGGGGAATCGCTATTCTCACTTTCAAGGTTTGGATAGTCCCCAACACCGCTTCCTATTTTTTTGGTTTAGTGATATATGATTATTAATTCCTTGGTGTTAGCATGAAGTTCCCAGCATGTGGATTTGCTTGTGTTGGATATAAAATGCTTTACTTCTAATACTTTTTGCAAATTGGGTTCTTTGGACAAACCTCCTTGTAGTGTACCCTGCATAGCACTTATGCCCCTTGAATGATTTATTAGTGCAAACACTTGCTTTGCTCATTGACTGAAACCCTTGAAAACACTCAGATTCTACTCTAAATAACTCAAATGAACTCTAGAACTTGTTTGTTGTTTAGAATATAATTTGAGGGTTTTAGTCGATGTACAAAAGGGGTGCTGGAGCTAACAATTCACTTGAGGGGGTATAAGTGCTATTTGGGGTTCACTGAGAGAAAGGGGTGGGTGGGGGTTCTGTGCAATTAACCCTTGCTATTTAGATGTTAAATTCTATCATAAAGATCCTTGGATATGCTTATATAGATTAATATGATATCCATATTTATGCTACAAGTGAACTTTTTTATTATCTAACAGATTCCGACATGAATTGTATTCTAAGAAATATGACACTATAAAACCCTTTTGTACCAGTCAGAAGGATACATGATCATAACCTTAAGATGAAGCTTTTTCAGCGAACAACCATCAGATATAAGACAATCAACAAGCTGATACTTAGGAAACTGTAATTCTAGTGACGTTATCCTAGGCTCCTAGTTTTGTTCAATTAGGTTATCATCTGTATGAAGAAGAATCTTGGAATGATTCACAACTCCACAACAAATACTTAGCAAACAACATTCATAATTTCATTCCTTATTTTCTTTGTGCATATTCATAATATCAGTAGGAAGCTGATCGATGTGATGTGAGCTTCTGAGATTTGATTTGATTTTTATTTTTCTTGTGTGCATGAAGTGTTGAGTGAGTTATGACTTGTTGTTCATCCTCTGCCTCTTAAGCACCTTTTTGTTATCTGATTTTATAGCTCATAAGTCTATTTACCTTAATTCCATCGTTACCGTTACGCATGTAATAGAATTTGATCATATGATCAATACAACATTTTAAATATATTTCCCTTATGATGAATTATTGCCTTTATTAGTGCTATATTATTTTTCGATATATTCTCAAGCAAAAGGTTGTTGACAACTTTGCACTAAGAGAGTTAAGTTCACTTGTTTTGGGTTATGACTATACTTAAACCATGGATTGCATTATTGCTTTAACTTTTAAATAGTCTAGTCGATTGGAACTAATGAGTGCAACTAGATCTTATAAAAGTAATGAGATCTGTAGCGTTAGTCAATTGGAACCAAGACTAAAATTAGAAATCTTGGTTTTAGTCATGTGCAATATTTCAACTAGAATTAATGGGTTGAAAATTTCCAATTTGGGTTCCATTATATACACAATTTCCAAGTCCACCCTTCGAAATTTCTCCGTCCTTTTGAGTTGAATTGGATTAGAGAATTAGTATTGCAAAACTTATATTTTACTTTCCTTATACTTCCCCTTTCTCTCTCATCACTTTTGTGCCTCTCTAACGAAAGAAAATCGATCAAAGGTAAACCCAATCCTTCAATTTATTGTATACATCCAAAGTTGTCAAATTGTGATACGTATCATGTATCGTTCTTCTTAAGTATCGAATTGTATATTGATACTCTTCTCTTTGTGCAGTAATTAAGTATACAACTATGAATATCATAAAAATGAGTTTACCTTTGGATATTGCTTCATAGCTGTAACTAATATTCAACATTAAGCAATATTCAACTATTTTTTTTTATGTTGTAACTTCGCATATATAAATCTTACCAACTAAAGAATAATCAAAATGATAAAAGTACTTAACATTTGACATAAACATGACCTTTATAAGTTTCATGACTCAAGCATGCAACCAAGTATATAAAGCATTTCTCTTAATTAAAAAAAAAAGGAGAAAAGCCTAAAAATAAGGAATAATCAATATCTCTATTTGAACCATCATTATCATAATGTTTGTCGACTATCAAAATTCAATTACCAATTATAAAAATTCCGTAAAAATCATATGTAGATCTCTCTCCTTCTTTTTATATTTCTCTATAAATCGCCTAAATAAATAGATCGCTTCCATTGCAGACATTTCTGGCATAAGACAAAATTGATTTATAAATATGGACGTTTCCCCCCTTATTCTATGTTTGATTACTCTTGCCTATAGTTTCATTGTACGAGTCGAGCTTAATTTCACGATAGTACAAACAATTTTGATGAAAGTTGTATGGAATATATTGAAGGTAAGGGTTTAACTTTGGTCAGATTTGCTTTTATGTTTGGGGTGGGGGTGTTTTGGGGGGGGGGAGCGTGCAGAGAAAGAAAGAAATAAAGGGTTTGTTGTTCTAATAATCTAATTTCATGATTAGTTCAACTCAAAAGGATGGGTTAATTTTGAAGGGTGGAATAGGTGAGTCTTTATGTGGTGAAATAAAAAAGTTAGAACTTTTGACCCATCAGTTCCATCCAGGAGGATTAGCTCCAAAAATTTAAATTTTTGGTTCCAACTCCATTTGACTAACGTTTCAAGTACCCCAATATGTTATAGTTTTGCTGACTAGTTCTGATTTACTAACCAAAGTACACTTACTTGGTTCCAGTTTCAATAAGTTTTTGTTCCATCCAAGGATTGAGTGACGGCCTTGGAGCCCTTTCCATGGCATTCATCATTTTTCAAACCAGACATTATTTTTCTTAAGGGCTGATGAATGTCTCATGATATTTTGTTTTTTTGGCATAGTTAGTTTTGTTTTTAGATTGCAGCAAATAGCCAACTATCGATCACTTATGTTGTCTTGCCTACCTACACAAGATGGTTTTCATAGGGAAGAAATTCGGGCCAAATTCCAACTTTCACTTGCTCTTTGCTCTATATATCTAACTCCTATGTTTTTTTGTCTTCCTTTCCCTTTTCATTTCCTCGTCTTACTTTGACACGTTGATTCCTTCTTAGTATCCTTTTGTCGCCCTTTTATTGTATCTATTCTTGAGGTTCACATCAATTTTTCTGATCTCATGTACCAAGAATTTAACTTTTGTGAACACCTTAATTTTTTACTCGTAATGTTATGTGTTGCATCATTAAAACTATCGTAATCATTATGATATGATCAACAAGGGTGCATCAACCACAGGATGTTGATGGGGGTGTTTGGGTCAGCTTATAGCTGACAGGCTGTGCTCCAAGTTCAACTAGCAATATCCGAAATTCGAGCTATTTCAAAGCCAATAACAATGACATTTCTTTCCTTTTCATTTTTTGCCAAAACTCGTTCAAGCTTGGATACTCCAGTATTGTGTGAACAGTTGGTTCATTAAATCTGGCATGCGCAGTATGCGACGAGACTTATCTAGCCATAAATATACGTGATATTTTTTTATTTGAAGGAAGAAATATACTGGATATTGTTAAACGGCTCAATAAATTTGTCGTGGTTTTACTCTCTAAAATGAAAGAATCTGGGTGAGCAACACTTCTCTATCCTTAGCATGGCTTCTAAAAATCCGAAATCTATGCTACACCTTTCTGTTTTCTATAATTGTAGGTATCATGTTGCCTGTGAACTCGTATTTCAAAATTACTTAGAATATTGGATTTCAGAAGATCAATTGTGTAAGTTATGCTTGTTTCAGTCTCTGGAAAAAAAACATCATGTGGTTTACATAATGAAGCACATGATGCAAAAATGAGCGGGGACAAACTATACATTGTGATTTCTATTTATTATGATTTATTATGGTTGTTTATCCCTCATGTAACTGTGCCAAATGCAACATGGGAATATATTTAATGACTCAAATTTTACTCTTTTGACAAAGTTTCAGAAGCCCATGCCTTATACAGATAAGATGCATAGGGGATATATAGGAATATTGAATTCTATGATTTCTATCCAAAAAGGAAAATGGATTTAAAGCTGTTCTAAACATGAAACGAGGTTTTGTGTCGAAAGGCACACCTACCACACACCCCTACCACACGTATGCTGTATGGACATGCTTCCTCACGCATACATTACACAAATTTACAATAATAACATCAAGCCTTTATCCCAAACCTTTGGGATTGGCGACACATAAATCTGATGGGAAAAATGATTAGCCATGTAACAGAGATCCTCGATTGCACTTTCATCTGTATAATACCTTTTGCCATATACTTGTTGCACATTTTAATCTACTATTATCCTTTTGTTCCCTTTAAGGGGCCAATATCTTTCCATTATTTTCATTTCCTTTGTATGTTGCTCATCATATATATATATATATATATATATATATATATAATTTATTCTGTCAAAAAATATATATCTAATTTATTATTTATTATTCTCCTTATTTCCCCTGGTACTCAGATAGAAAGCCACGAGGAACATGTTAGGGAAATTAGTATTAGAATCCTCACAGTATACTGCAGCACCTTATAATTGACCACCACATAGATGAATATTTGCTCGTCAGCCTAACATATTTCCTTTTTTTACTCAGACCGAAGCTGCTGCAAAAAGGGCCCTAGATCTCGATGGCGCCGACATGTAAGCAAAATCTCAATCAACCAAAATTCCAACAAACTCCCTCGTCATTTACTAATTTCCTCAATTTCCTATATTTCAGGGGAGGATTTTATTTGAAAATACAACCTTACAAGCCCCAACGCACCCAAACCCCAAAACCTGATTTTACCCCCCAGGTCGTGGACGGTTACAACAGAGCGTATGTGGGAAATTTATCATGGGACATAACCAAGGACGATTTAAAAATTCTTTTCTCAGACTGCAAAATTACAACCATCCGGTTTGGAACGGACAAAGAGACCGGGGATTTCAAAGGCTACGCTCATGTTGACTTCTCTGACTCGGTCTCACTGACGATCGCACTGAAGCTCGACCAGAAAGTCGTCTGCGGACGACCGGTGCGGATAAACCGTGCAGTCCCACCGAAAAAAGCAGCAGACGGGAGTTTGAAGATTAAGTTTGTGGGTCCCGCTAAGATGGAAGACGGTGGGACTGGCGGTGGTGGAGGGTCAAAGAAGAAGAGGCGGACCTGCTATGAATGTGGAGTTCCGGGGCATCTTTCTTCGGCTTGCCTAAGGAAAAAAGCTGCAGCTGAAGTTGATGGTTCTGGTGACAAGAGCTGATTGTTGATTATTTGGTTCGTGTAATGTTTTTGTGATTTGTTATTGAGAATTTATTTGTTACATTAATTTCCTAGTGAAGCATTGATTTCAATTGATGGCAGGCTTCAATGTCAAAATTTTGTAGCATCCACATTGGATTTAAGGTTTGCTTTGAGATGCATGATAGCTTCAATACTTTGTGCTAATTGCGGTACATCAAAAGAGAGATTAATGTTACACAGTTTGGAATTTTTGGTATAGTATTAAAGCACTTGGCATGATGGAATATGAGGGATTTGGAACTGATGCTATTTGTGGTTCCTGCTATTTTGGTATTCTTGAAGCATTCTGACTGTACATCACACGTGCAAAGCATGTGAAACGCATTCATTTGGCGATCGATCGTGACCGTTGATTTTAAGATCAAGAAATTCCTGACCGTTGATCTTAATAGTAGGGAATGGCCTCCGGATCCGAATATGAGCCATGTATCAACTTTACATGTGAAGGTTATTAATAGTAAAGTGGTTGTGTAATTACACTAGGTTACAGGACTATGGCTATATAAAGAAATTAAACCAAATGAAAGATTGGCTTTGATGAAGACTTCACGCTTTAGTAACATGATATGATATTCCACATGATCGGATATGAGAAGACGATTGCGCTTATGTGGCAAGAATTATCAATGATAACATGACATGTTAGTAATACGATCAGTGGATATCCTGATCATCAGCTATTTAAAGAATTTTTGAGACGAACTATTGAGTGAGTTATTTGTTGATAAAAATAACACACTTTAACTATTTGCATGATTACAAAATATATTTTAGAAACTCCAAACTCTAAAGCAAACAATTGATTTTTTTTTCCTCCGGTGATGAGGCGACACTCTAGTCATTATTCATCAGATAATGCAACAAATGACTGCTTAAAAATTCACAGAAAAATATTCATTTTGGTAGTTGGCATGACAATAATGACACTTTAGTCATGTGGCCATGTAATCGCACCAGATTATACATGACCATTACCCGAACCCGTTAGGGATTTAATGAAGATTTAGACCCGCCGTTTAATTTTGACCAAAAACGAAGCTGATCCTCTCAAATCTAGGGTTTTTGGCGATTTCTTTCTTCCAATTGATCGAGAAATGGACTCATCGAAGCTGCTGAAAGAGAAGAAGTTTTGGTTCGCATCGATCCTCGTCGTGTGGGCTGCTGCGCTGCAGGTTCTTCCCCAATTTTCGATTACAAATTCGAGTTTTTTCCCCTTCTTTTCATTGATTTGGGTTCATATATTGAATGGTTTGTTGAATCATTTGCAATTTGAAGGGTCACATGATGTGGTTGCAAAAGCAAGACGCTTTCAAGCAAAAGTTTGGGAATCTCGGCGACGATGAGAAAGAAGAGAAGAGCGAATTGCTCGCCGATTGATTGAGGCTTGAACTTCTTTGCCCTTTGTCTATTTTCGTGGTATATGTTTAAAAATGGAAACAAAAATTACATTCGGTAGAGCTAATGCTTTAACTCGTTGAAATAATGAGTTGAAATTTATTTGAAAGTGTTAATTAATTGTCGCTTTCTCTAAGTCTGCTTAGATCACACACATCTCATGTTTGTTCCCATGGAAGCATATGTTCTAATTTGCTAATCTTTGAAAAAAAGGGCAATTGTTATTTCACTTATCACCCATTAGCTGGTTTATTAGCACATAACACCTTTGACTTAGAAGATAGAATTTGCCTTAATCATTGATAGACTCGAGATGGAGTAATGTCAAATGGTTCCGATTTCAGTTTGAAGTGTTATTTTGATCCGATTGTTAACTTAACACTAGGGTTGTTATGAGCTAATAAACCAACCGAGGGTAAAAAAGATAAACATGAGGGATTTCTTTTGATTACTTGATTTAGAGAAGTAATTTCTCCTAAATTACTTCCCCTATACCAAACTTCCCTCCAAACACATCAATTTTGTTCATTTTTGCAAGTTTTTAAATTTGAAGAACCTTGAGTTTTTTTCTTTGTTAACTTGTTTTTGTGAACTTGCATGTGGATATGGTTCGAAATTCTTTTTGATGATAAGATCTGTGATGTTGCAAGAGAGAATATAATCTTGGTGCGAGCTTCTTTCGATAAAAGCATTTGATATTTAAGTTGGTGCTCATTCAATACATTGCAAATCTCAAGAATATAATAGGAAACGACCTTTGGGTTATGAGTGCGAGTTACTCATATGTGGAGTGGAATATGTGAAAGGACCTCAATTTATAGCTATGGACTATATCCTGATTCCTGGTGCTCTATGATGATGTGGTACGTTCATCATATGGATCACATATCTATGCAGGCTCATAGGTCACATGATATAGTTGAATAATTTGGGAACAAATATATTCACCCCTCAAAATATGGATATGAATTATTTCAATATAGTATCCCCTCATAATTCATCATATTAATGCATTCCTTATATGAAAGATTCCTATCTTGCATGCATGTACAAAACATTTCTTCAATGACTAAATTTATTTCACAAGATGTCGACAAATTTTGTGGGCAAAAACTATAATAATGAGAATCTTTGTGAGATCTCAAGAATTAATTAGGTGCTTTAATTCATTCTCGTGTTGAATATTGAGAGAAATCTGTGCCTATAAATCTCCTCCAAACCCTCTCTTAGACCATTGCACAAATTTTTTATGGGTGTGAGATGGGATTGGACTCCGAGCCTCATTCTATAAGAAGTTACATGGTAAAAACCTTGTAAATACAGAGCTAGAGGCTCAAGTTCAGTTCCATCCTACCCACATAAAAATGAAGAGAAGTAGAGTTCTTTTGATGGAATTTTTATATGGTTAAGCTAGGATTGAACTCTGAGTCTTATATCTGACTATATAGGTTTTTAATCATATATGATTATCATGGTTGAAGGCTCAAGTTGATTCCTATCTTAGCCACATAAAAAATGATAGAGGTGGTAAAGATCCCCCCTTCCTATCCTATCCTACCCGCTTAATCAAGGAACACACAGCTTACTTTTGAAAGTCATTTCTAGTGTTATAGTATCTTCAGTAAATCTAATATTGAGTTTAGTTAGGAGCTGATGGTAATTCATTGTCTAAACTGATGGAATAATTATTTATCTGTATGCCAGATAAAAGGATTTCATTCCATGATAAGCTTCTAGGTTTTTCTAGTAATGGTGATTTCTGTCTGGAGGGTTTTGAAGTTTGTGTTTAAGCAGAAAGAATTACCTTTTGTATGATATTTTGATTAGATGATTGGCACTTGGAACAGTTTCTTTTTCACCACATGGATTTTACTATATCGATTTTAGGATATTAATGGAATCTGTCCTTGTACTTTACATGTTCAACTATATAGATCCGAGGAATTTGTTTTGCATTGTCATGAGAAAAGATGATGGTCTGAGGTCATTCTTTTTCCAATGGCGTTAGTGGGGAATATAATTCTTATTATAGGTGCATGGTTTTTTTTGTTTTTTGTTTTTCCTTTTTTGTGTGGGATGCGACCCCTCCAAAAATCAAACCCAGAAATCAAACCGGCAATATCTCTCTGTGGAGAGGAAAGTTTTACGGCAAGAGCTATGCTCCTTTGGTTTGATACTTGGTTCATAAAGCTAGAAATTGGATGACATCGCGGGCTTGTAGCTAAAGAACTTATAGTCATACAGCATACTCCTTAGTTTAGAAAGACTTTGGGGCCAAAGGTAAAGCTGGTCTACAAATTCTAATCCCTTAATGTCTGTGAGTATGGATATTTACTTGATGTATCAACTATCTTCATTCGATAAACGCATGGAACTTCTAGAGGAAGTTATGTCCTCGACATGTTAGTGGATCACTTAGGGAAAGGCGATACTTGATTATCTTTATTTTGACAAGGTTCTGTATCTAATTGGTAGTATATAAAGCAATGTTCAAAATAGCGATAGCGATCCACTAAATAACGTTAAGCGCAAACAACGTTGCGCATAACTTAAGTTACACAAATTGTTAATTATTACTAATTATTATGATCATCTCATTTACAATAAGTTATATTATTATAAAGATATAAAATTAACATGAGAACATAGAACACTAAGTAATATAAAAATATTTTTAAAATTTTCAATCCTTTATAATAGTATTAAACATATCGAAAATCAATCAAATAATCTCAATTTGAGAAACATGTTTACTAAATATGATTTCAAATTGGGAGGTTAGAACTCAAATGAGACCGTCTTCATATAATTTAGAATTAGATACTGAAATCTTAAGAACTTCAATAGGAAAATCTTTTGTGAAAATAGCGTAAACATAGCGTAGTGTATATTATTTGTTAAAAAGCATAAGCTATTTAAAGAAAAAACGTAAGCTATTTTGTATTTAAGCTATTTTCCTATGCTATGTAGCGAATAGACTAAGCTATGCTACACAGCGCAAAATAGCGAGCTATGTAGTGAGCTATTTTAAACATTGATATAAAGTATTTGTAGCGATTTAATTACCTATATTTTGTCCATGAATATTATGTAAACCTAAATTGTGTTATTACTGTAGTAATAATTAGGTTATCAGTACGATTGAAAGTCACATTCGTCTGTTATATACATGATCAATTAAAACGAAACTGATCGTGCACCTTAGTGAATCAGGAAATATATGATTCTTTAGATATGATTTTGACCTTTTTAATCCAGTGTTTTCGCAAATCTTAGTTTTTACACTTTATAAGTTATACACAGATAATGACCATAAATAGTTATGCACCACTCCCACTTTCAGATTTCTGATTTGTTTCACATTGTATAGTAGCTGTACCACTTTGGTGATATTATGCTTTCCATTTTTCTGTCACTCCTAAGGTTACATAACTCGCTAGTCTGTTTCTAGTCTATGTTTCTTTACAACTAAATAATAACCTCTCTTTCTAAGCATCTGTTGCACTCTGAGAAAAATATACCAATTTTTAATTTGTGCAACCAATATGATATTCATGTGTTTTTAGAATGAGGGAAATTTGCTTCTTTTGTTTACATAACTCGCTAGTCTGTTTCTAGTCTATGTTTCTTTACAACTAAATAATAACCTCTCTTTCTAAGCATCTGTTGCACTCTGAGAAAAATATACCAATTTTTAATTTGTGCAACTAAAATATGATATTCATGTGTTTTTAGAATGAGGGAAATTTGCTTCTTTTGTTTAGTTTATCTCAGTCATTTTTCGGGCAGTATCTGGGCTTAAAAAAGATGGTCCTGCGACTCATTAATTATTTAATAAAAATTGCAAATAAAATATATTTGATGCTTCTATCTATATCTATCAACTATTTACTATAATTAGTACATGCAATAACGCAACTTGTAGTTCACATTTATTTGTTTATTATTTTTCGATGATAAAACTTATAATATTTAAATTAAAAGTCTTAAAACAATTATGGTCTGGCCTTCTAAGCCCTGGAACCTGAAACAGGACGGGCATGGGCTAGGACGGGCATGGGCTAGAAGTAAAATGAGAAAAGCTAAAGACGTATCCGAACTCATAGGGGGTCTGGACGAAGCCCTGCTTGTTGCCACCCCTAAAGGATTAATTTCTTCAGAAATACACATTTTCAGTTGACACTTAGCTATTTGGGTCGCTCTTAAAGGATACCATGAATACTTGGAGATAATGTAGATTATTGATATTATTCTCAGCATGTAAATAACTAAATATTGTAATGCCTTCGGTAACTGCGATATCTTATGCAGGCCTAGAGAAATTCCTGAAGGCGAAGAGTCAAGAGCAAGTTAACTTGGAGAACTTAAGCCAGAATCACAAAAAAATTCCAGCTGCAGAAGTTACGGTGATATCTACTTAATTTGTTAGAAATGCTACGGATTTTTGTAGACGTTAACCATTACGCTGTTAATTAACAACTGATCTTGTTGAGGATGTAAAATATTCCTGTGTTGAGGAGAGAGAAATGCTTTGGTTCTGGTGATTTTTCTTTTGGGGTCTGTTTGTGTATAGTAGTTAAATTTAGTAAATGTTGCTTCAATCTTATTTTGATCACTTTAGTTTTCTTTAAAGATAAAAGTAATTAATATTTTTGCCCCCGCAATTTTTATTTTTTCTCTCCAAATCATCAGTAAATAAACAAAAATCATTGAAGAAAAAAAATGCAACCAAGAAGATGCATGAGACTGATATTACTTATATTTTATGATGTAAGATTGCGAGCGGGATTTGAACAAATCCCCTGGCCCTAGACTTTTGTTCGATTGTAAAGAGCCCTTACTCCTAGGCTACCGGCACTCATGCTGATATTACTAACTGAGGGTTAAGGGTAGTCCCAGGGCGCATCCAAAGCTTATTGCAAACGAAGTGTTGAGATTTTAGAATATATGCAGTTCTAGTGAATTACAAGCGCAAAATACTAGTTGGTATTAATGCTGTCTGTTTGAGTGGTCTATGGGTTTTTACCCACACACAAGTTGGTGACCAACTACAGCTTAAGCAGGACATGATATGTCTTGGGTAAGACTTCCTTTCTGGCAATATGCGGTACAAAATTTAAAGTCAAGAAAAATCATATTAATTAAAAAAAATTATTATTATATGATTTATAAGTTGTAATATCTTATATTATGAACTTCAAATGTAAAATATATGAACGGTTAACTTGTAAATATTTTGATATTTTTCTTTAGCATTTTAATATTTTCCTTCCTATAGCATATGGGAAATAGTATTTTTTTTAAGAATCTTAAAATTTTAACTTTTTCTTGGTTTTTCACTATTTTGATAGTTTAAAATGTACAATTTTTTTTCCCTTCAAATTTCAACATTTTGCACGCACATGAGATGGAGAAATTTTAAGAATCTCAACATTTCTGTTTTTTTTTTCGGTTTTCTAATATTTTGCTTGCTGTAGCATAAGAAAATTACAGAATTTTCAAATTATATATATATATATATATATATATATATATATATATATATATATATATATATTTGTTTTCTTCAGTTTTTTGAATATCTTCCATGATATAGCACATGAAAGTCGAAAAAATTCAATTTTTTTTGTGATTTTACCTTTTCCAAATACAGCAAAAGAAAATCTTGAAATTTTCAAAATATCAAATTTTCCAATTTTTAATATTTTGCATGTTATAATATATAACAATTGCGAAATTTATAAAAATCCTAAAATTATTTAGATTTATAATATTTTGCATGCAAGTATATAAAAATTGCATAAGTTTCATAAATCTCAAGCCCCCCACCTCCCCGCCCTTTTTTTTTTCAATAAGCTTAATTTCAAAAGACTCCCAAAATTTTTAGGTAAATTACGAGAAACTACCGAGAACTTTTAAAATACACAAGAAACTAACACAAAACTTTCAAAATACACAAGAAACTGCCACAAAACTTTCAAAAACTTCGAAAAGCTACTATAAATAAGATGCCGCATCAACAATAAATTGTATGAAACTGCGAAAAAACCGATAAAATTTTGTACAATGGTAGTTTCTCGTAATTTAAAAAGTTTTTAGTAGTTTATTGTCGTTCAGCAAAAATGTTTGGAAGATTTTTGGAATTAAGCCTTTTCAATATTTTGCTTGTTATATACAATACACGAAAATCACGATATTTTGAAAAAAAAAATTTAGTTTTCTTGTTCTTTTTTGTTATAAATATTTTGAATGCTCATAGTTCAAAAAACTCAAAACATATTCCAAAGTCTTGGTAGACCATCTCAATGGTAAATGCAAACCTCCTTTGAAACTCCAGTACATTGTTAAAGAAATAAAGTATCTGTCGGAAAAAATTGAGGCAGTGGTTTCTCTCATATATTCAGAGAGAATAATATTTGTTGCTTATTACTTAGCAAAGGATGCCTACTGTAAGTTTTTGAGATTTAGCTTATATGATTGTAGCAGACAAAATGCTATTGTAAAATTGTACTTCTTCGATTCCATTGATAAAAAGTAGGGTTAATGAGGGCCTTAAAGTTCCAGTTTCAAAAAAAAAAGAAAATTAGTATATGTATTTGGTGAAAGTTGGTTACGATACGGATATGAAATGAATATTTAAAAAATAGATACTCAATAAAACCAAAAAATACCATTTTTTTTGGAATGAGTTATGAAACGGATATAGGTGTTACCATATTCTTATGTTGCGCTATTAGCAGACGCGGATATTGATTCAGATATTAATCGGAAATGAAAACAAACTATCCATATTTGATAAAAATCGAATACGATGCGGAGTCAGCTTGGATAATTTGTATCCATTTACATTCCTATCAAGCAAGTATATATAAGAGCGACAATAACAGAACAGAGCTTTTGTTGTTTTTTGTGATGCAAAATCACATAAGCCGAGCCTAAGTTTTAGAGCCCAAGTCGAATATCTAGAGTTCTTCAAGAAGTAGTCTAGAAACTCTTGAAATTAATTTGGAATGGTTCTAGATATCTTCTAGAATTATTTTTGGAATAACTCTATATTTCTTCAAGAAATAGTCTTGAAGTTCTAGAGATGTTCGATAAGCTTTGTAGAACCATTCATTGGATCCATATAAACACCTTATGAGTCATTTGAGATGGGCATCAAACAATCTAGCAAACTCAAATACATGTGAGCTTTTGTGAGAGATTGATAGTTTGATTACTCTTGTAAAATTTGTAGTCCTTAAATTCTCTTATAAAATAGCTTTCTCTTCATTAGCGCAAAGTTTTCTTTGCCGATAAAACTCTCTTCTCATTTCTCGCTCGTTTGCTATATTACATCCAAAACAAACGTTTCCGTTAACAACTGGTATTAGAGCTTGGTTCGGTTCCGGATTTGATTCCAAAATATGGCATCAATGAATTTCAAGATGGAGAAATTCGACGCACAACTTCAACCTCTGGAGGATCAAGATGATCGCCTTCTTGAAGTAGCAAGGCGTGTTCAATATCGTGTTCGAGTCGGACAAATTCCCAAAGAAGACTACACCGGAGACGAAAGAGGAGATGTAGATGAAAGCCTATAGTTCGATCCAATTATCGTTGACTGACGAGAAGCTCAGTGAGGTTGCCGAAGAGGAGACCGCATCCAAGTAGTGGAAGAAGTTGGATTTGCTCTATTTGAAGTGATCTCCCACAAATCGGTCATACATAAAGCAGCGCCTACATACCTTTTGGATGAAAGAAAGTACGTTTATCAAAGACCATTTAGACGAGCTGAATAGGATCATTATGGATTTGAAGAATATCGATGTAAAAATTGTGGACGAGAATCAAGCTATGATTCTCTTGTGCTCGCTGACTCCATCATACGCTTAGTTCGTCAAAAGTATGGTATTGGGCGAGACACCCTTTCACTGCAAGATGTGAAAGCCAGGCTGCACTCAGAAGAGCTCCGAGAGAAGGTGTTATTGGATCATGGAGAAATTCATGAAGATGATTTGCTTGTTAAGGGATGCTCACTTAGGCACGATGAAAAAGGCTCTGGGGATAGATCTAGGGGAAGGTCAAAATCGAGAAGCTCTGGAGATGACAAGTGCCACTACTGCAAGAAAAATGAGCGCTGGAAGAAGGACTGCCCTCAGCTGAAGGATAAGTAGAAGAAGAAGTCTTCGGACACGGCAAGTGTTGCGGAGGAGATTTCAGATTACAACAGTGACGATTCGGTACTCGTTATTTGCACATCTGCCAATGTGCAAAGCTTGTGGATCCTAAATTCAGGATGTTCCTATCATATGACCCTAAATCGGAGCACTTTACAACATATCGTGACTTCGATGGTGGATCGGTTCTTATGGGCAATGATGCGGCGTGTAAAATCATTAGGATAGGGACGGTCTGAATCAAGATGTATGATGTAATTGAAAAAACATTGATAGGCGTCAGGTACGTAGAGGATTTGAAGAAGAATCTCATTTCCTAAACTCTAACCTAAACAAAAAAAAATCCCAAACCTATTCCTATTCGACCCGACCCACGCCATTCCAACCCGACCCGTTCCCCTCATCTTCCTCCCTCGTCTTCACTTTCCTGCCTTCCTCCCTCGCGTCACCCCACGCCTCCGCGCTCTTCGTGCCCGCGCTGCGAGACCCGCACCCACGCCCGCTCACCTCCGCGTTCCTCGCGCTTGCCTCCACTCGACCAGCTCATCCCCAACAGCTCCAAGACCCAACGGCTCTCGCCACGACTCCCGCTCCTCACGCTCGCGTAAGAACCGACCATCTCCAACAGCCACGACCCCTCTTCTCTCCAACGTCTCTTCCTCACTCCCCGCTCCCTCTCTGCATCTCTCCCTCTCTGCTTCTCTCTCTGTCATGCCCCACCCCCAATACAGAGAGTATTGTCTGCTCTGGCCAAAACCGCACGGTTTTGTCCTTCGGGACGAACCGGACCCGGCTAGGGGCCACTTCCCAGGAGGTCACCCATCCCAGAACTTCCCTGGCTCGAGCACGCTTAACTACGGAGTTCTTAAACTCCTGTAATGCCGGTTCACTTAAAAGGTGCCTCTGTATTGAAGAGTGGTATCATTCCATTTATAGTACAGATATGCCCTCTTTCGGAATGTATTCCGAAGATTCCCCATTGTTCTACAGTGGGTCCCACGGACTCAAGAGATGGCCCCCACGGATTCAAGAGGTGGCCCCCGCCCACTTAACATGACACTTGGCGTGGCACTTTGTTCCATGTGGCACTTTGCTCCGTGAACAAGAACCGGGTCCCGACATTCTCCCCACTTTTGAACAATGGTTCGTCTTCGAACCACAGACCTACTATTGAGGGACCAGCTCTGATACCAAAAAAACCCTGTCACGCCCCGCTTCCCAGAGTGCGCTAAGATAGGCACGTGACAGAGCCAACCATGCTACCTGTGGATAGGAAAAATCCCTCCACAGTCACATTACGGCTGTAGAGATATCAAGAACAGGAAAGTAAATAAACTATCTAGTACATTTCCATGAGCCAGAATAAATGAGTTAAGAAATAATATGCGGAAGCAATAAATCCAAGTAACAATAACATCTGGAAAGTAAGGAAATAACTAACTGGATACTAACAGGATTCTCACTGCTCGGCCTGACGGCGGAAATACTCTTGATCAGTCTGCGACAAGGTAAAGGATCTGGGCCATGCAAAACCCAGATGTCAGTGCGTCATAATATCAACAATAATATAACCAGGGGGTAACAAGTCATGCATGCATGAGTATGAACAGTAACAAGTCATCAATAACAAGTAACAATATCATGAATATAAATCAGTGAACAGGATATAAACAGGCGAAGTGCAGTGAGTAGTCTAAACTGTGCTGTAGGGTGATCTACTCTAAAGTTATTCGAAATCAATGAATGTAATCCTCATCGTAACCCATCGGTCTATACCCCGTTCATTCCCCACGGGACCGCGGTAAAATGATGCAATAGACTGTGAGTCTATGTCCCGTTCATTCCCCACGGGACCACGATAAAATGATATAATAGCCCTTTGAGTTACGTTCAGCTACATTCTTGATTTTCCCATACCCCCAAGTTATGTGTGTAAGCCGAGTATTTATAAATCTGAGACTAATGCCAACACAGGATCAAGCAGGAATAGGTTTGTCTGTACAGACAACAGGATATGTCCATTGGGACAACATGCCGGGATTGTCGGCATTAGAAACAGAATCAGGTAACATGTCAAGTAGTGATATATCAGGTCATGTCAGGTAGTGTATGTTAGTTATATGTATGCCCTAGAGGCCATTACTATACATATGATGTATATTGTAATGGATGCTGGGACATATATAGGGAGGACTTTCTTGCTCGACATGATAGTATGCTATCTGGTTGATCTTTACCTTAACGTGTACACTGATTGTCTCCCTGTTACATGTTGGTAAAGCCCTTAGGATCTGTACTTGACTACCTAGACTATGATGCGGATCATACTAGTGGGGACATGGTAGTCCATAAGTACATCCTTCAAAGTCCCTAGTTGAGGGTGTATCGAGACGGGGCATCGATATACCAGAGTAGACTAGCGTGTACCTTCTCGACCCATACAGATGGGCGATGGATAATCCCATATCCATTGGTGTTTGACATCAGAGATGATATGCGGGTGCTCAGTAGAGACTGGGTACACTGGACGGACTCGCCGAGAACTCCCAGATGGTATTATACCTCACGTCAGATGGCAGTTCTCTGGTGACACTGGTACATAGTAGTCTGTTGACCCGAGATCGTCATAGAGTCTTGTGTGGTTCCTACTGTGCTTTGATTTCCATCTTACCACGTCCAAGAGGGCGTGCAAAATGGTGGTTTTTGGGTACAGTCCCGAATCACATGGAGGCAATGAGCGATAGGAGGGGATTCGTCTCTCCCGGTATAGGGAGTTGATGTTGCGCTGTGTTCGATTGGCTATAACAGGAAATCCCTGGCCAGGGTTGCTGAGATTTACTGGTAAGTGTTACCAGTAGTTTCTCGAATTGTTATAGACCTCATATCGACATGACTTATCGAGCTATTGGGGTCTGACGTTTACCACCCCTAGGCGAGATATGCGACATATCAGACGATCAGACCGGACTGTACGGTAGTGCTACTGGTTGGATTCACTGGAGTGTGAGCGGGCTTGCTCGTCGATCTTCAGATCGCTCAATACCCGGGTGGCCGTTACGTTTAGCAGACCGCTTGCGGCTTGTGGGTGTTTGATATGATCATCGCCTGCTGCCGGCGTATTGACGAGTCTTTAGAGTCCTACACAGAGGTTTCCTGGCTCAAGCGAAACGAAATAGGAGCGCATATGAGATATGTGCGGGACCGAGAATAATGCGTGTATGTGATACCGTATTATATTCTCGCGATGAATGTGTTGAATGGTTGTATGCGATATAACCTAGTTATCGAATCAAGGATTGATTCGATAAATCGATACATTGGATATTAGTCGGTTATATGCGATATGACCGGATCGTTAAATCAAGTGTTGATTTAATGATTTAATGTATAATTATATATTTGATATATTACTTTACATTAACTAATATTGGTTCACTTTAAATGGATTTTCTCGCTCGGATGTGCACATTGTATATTCGATATATTTTCGTGCACTTGATTGTATCATGTTTGATGATACATGTTTGCTAGGGTTTGTGTAAAGAATTAAACCTTGTTTAAATAAATGGTTAGGGTTTTTATTTGATTATTCATTCATTTATTTATTTGTTTTTGGATTAAAGATAAAAGAAAAGGAAAAACAAAAGGTTTCTTTCTTTCATGAAGCTTGTTGAAGCTTCATGAAGCTTTGACCAAAGAAACCCTTTTGTCTTCATCTCATTAACCCTAACCATTCATTTAACCTTAGTCAATTCTCTACACATTACCATGGTTAATATTATGATAAGAATGGTTTTTTCTTTTCTATTCTAATAATGATATCATAATATTATCTTCTTCTTCTTCATCTTCTTCAAAGAAGAAACCTTGACTTCATCAATGGTGTTTGATGAAAGTGAGTGAGAAATCCAATTCTAAAGTGAACCCACTTCCTATTTCTTCATCCTCTACCTCTTACCAAGTAGTAGAGTGTGTTTCCTTCACAAGTTTTCATGGCTTGGTGAAGGTGGAGCTTGATCTAGCGATGCTTCGACGTAGATCATCTTCGGCATGGACATCGACGACCTAGCTCGCCATTTCTCCGACGAAGCCGACGCTAGAGCCCGGGAATTCATTTGGACAGCGAGGGGACTTCGTTGCGGAGCTATGGAGGTGGAGCACCGGATCTACAAAGGTTGTATTTCCGTTTAAACTTTAGTTAAGTTGTTAACTAGTTTCATTTTCGCCTAGTTTTCTAGCCAACGATCCGTAGTCGGGTTTTTCGGCACCGTTAAAATTTGAAATGGGCATGGTTGATGCCTTGTGAGATCTCATTAGGGTTCCTAGGAACCCAATAGTGGTATCAGAGCCTAGCTAGAGCCTTAGGCGAAGTCTAGAAGCAATTTGAAGTCCGAACGAACCGAAACCCCAAAATTTCCACGCTCTCTGGACTTTTTCTGAAAACGTGGATTTTTCCAAATTAAAAATTGCTAAAAAATTCAGCAGGGAAATTTATGAATTACGGCGCAAAATTGGACCCATGATTCATCCAAACCGCGGCGGAACCGCGGCGGAAGCCCAGCTTCTACGGCGGTTCCGCGGCTAGGTGATGACGTCACCTTCCCATTGTTGCACAGTAATTCCTATTTTAATATGCTGGGTTTTCTGGGAATTTTTAATATTTATTCAAGAGTTGAATTTTTTGGAGTTGTTTTCGGGATTCGGTGTTTCGATCGGAGTATCAAATTTTGTCTTTGTGGCTTTCCGGATAAATTTTAGAATATGTTAAAAAGTTCGACCGGATATAAATACCCAACTTTTTCCCTGTCGGGAAATTTCCAAGTGTTGGATTTTTCCGTGGTTTAACGACGTTCTAAGAAGTGCAAGTAACGCGATGGTCCCTCTAGAAGACAACAAACCTTAACTCGATTATGTGACCGTCTTGAACTGCCCTTTGAACCTTCGGGTTTGGGGCAGTACGGCGTGCCACATGTGAGGCGTTGGCTTGACCCTTCTATGGCTGGACCGTTGGTACTGAGGCACGAACTGAATGTTGTTAGACTTATTTAATGTGTTGAGCTGTATCGGGAAAACTTGGGTGTTTGAATGTTCGATCGGAAAGTTTAACATTTTCTAATTATCTGGAATGTGATACAATAATTGGAATTCACAAAGAGTTATGAGATAACTGAATGAATGTTATAAACATAGCAGTTTAGTCTCACTTGATCGGTTGCCACGGAATTTTGATGTGATCAAAAGTCCGTTGCAATCACGTAGTGTACGCGGATACTCGCCGGGTAAACTTAATAGACAGCCTCACTCCATAGCCCCGACCAAGTGACTGTAGGAGAACCCCGTCGCCGAAAGCATCCGTTCGGGTGCTCGCGGCAGCGGTGTTCCGCCTTGGTGCACTTCGTCGACGGTATCGGGGGTGCAGCCGCCTACTAAAGTTTGCGACGAGCATTCGATCAGTTTTTCGGGAATCCTGTTGAATTGCCCGACTTGATATTGAAAAGTGTTTTCGATAATGAGACTAAAATGCGGGGTTTATAATTGTTAGGCATGCGATGTCTAAAGAATTCATTTGATTAGGCATGCGATGTCTAAAGGGATTGCGGATTCCAACTGTTGTAGTTTTACACTTTCTTTTCTGTGACCGTAAGTGTAATATATGATATCGCCGGTTTCGTTGCTATATGTCAACGACAATTGGGATGGACATATTTACTTACGTTGATGACATGTGATGTTATGTGTTGCTGGATATGTTATATTGGATTGTCGTGTTTGAATAGCCGGGGGTTTTTATGTGAGATGAGTGTTTTTCATTTTCATTCATGTAAAAACTTGTATGTAATATTCTTTTATTGGGACACTTCCAGGTTGCGGAAGATGTCACCGTTTGTATATTATTTACTTTTCCGCACTAGGATAGACCCAAGGAGGGGAGCACAAGTAACCGGGTTCTGGAGTCCAGTGGGAGACCAACTCGAGGAGTCGAGTCCGGGTCTCCTAACTCTAGAATTGGTAGGGTTGCTTGCCGCTCTCGTAGGGGTCTAGGGGTGTGGGTTTGGCTATTCATCACGACCGTGGAATCCGTGTTTTATACTGGCTCGTATTGAAAACACGGACGTCCTAGTATATCCAATATTTCATATGATTCTTCTGCTGCGATATCTGTGATGTGATCATGTGATGTTCTGTGATAGATACAGTATATAGTATATATGATATATTATATAGGCGTTACTTATGTTTTACACCCGCGCTAGCCCTGCCCTGCTCTGCCGTTAGTTACCTAACCTAACGGTGCACGAGGGGACATCGAGGCGAATGCGGATGGCATAAGTGTACGTCGTATTTATCTGTGATGTTTAGGTAACTTAAATGATGGGACTTCATTAATGTGATTAATGAAATAAAAGAAACCTAAGATGTTATAGAATCGAATTTCAAAATAAAATAGGTAGCTACAGTTCTTGCTTTGCACAGAGGTATATATGATATATCCTGCACCTTATTCGATGAGGAAAGGACCGAGATCCCTTCACCGGGAGTGACTCCTTTAGCAATAACTGGCAGATGCTACACACTCGGTTTTTCTTTTGATTGCTTTTAAGAGTTTTTGCTTTGCACAGTGATATATGTGATATATCCCGCACCTCATTCGACGAGGAAAGGACCGACGATCCCTTCTGTCACGCCCCGCTTCCCAAAATACGGAATACGAGGGGTAGACAAGACCAGCCATGCTCCTACGGTCAAGGAAATGTCCTGCCGTAGTCACACTTCGACTTCTAGTTTATCATGGTAAACAGTAAATGATGCGCAGGTAATGAGAAATGCAGTAACTGAAAGATACAATAATATAAACTGACCTGAAGTGAACAAACGAATGTAACTCGGAGTGGCAAGTCCAGAAGTCTGTGATGCACGTCTAGTTCTGATCCAGGCTAAATCTTCTCCTCACACTGAGCATGCATACTCAGGTGGTCAGAGCGACACAATAGCAATATAATATGTATAAAATCAAGTGACAGTTCTAACAGTGGTAATAGATATGTGAAGCAGTAAATCAATGACATCATGAAAATGAATGTGCGGTAATCAATGCAGCGGAACAGTAAAGCAGTAGAACGACATGTCACGTATGTCAACACAGTAAATAAGGAATATAAATGCCAGTATCCCTATCAGTCTCTAAATCTCACTGCACAGGTCGCTAAGCCTATCGTCAGTCCAAGTGTGAGAGTCAACCACTCGCGAGTGTCCTCCACCCAAGGGTAGAACCCAAGGGCAAGGGACCACGGGCCCAACATGTAACAAGAATATCACGGTGTATATATCACGTACCCTGTAAATCTCCATATAACTCCCTAAATATATAAGCCGGCATGAGACTCCCGAGATTCTGTTGAACTCACACTTAAACTACCCCACACCCCGTGGTCTACATCAAACGCTAACCATCAACCTAGATACTAATCGATCCGTGACAAGTCTGCGCGAGAACTGGAGGCATGACCTCCATCAAGCACGTCCCGACTAATACCTAAGATAAATAGCAGTGTCGGATGCCTTATCTGTGACACCCGTGCAAGCGCTTCCATAAGTGTCCCATACCACTTATAGTCACACGTACACGCATCCCACAGACGTCGACAATGCAACAGAATAATAGGGTCACTGATTGTGTACAAGTACGTATCACTTTCACTTAATCACGAGTACACGAACACTGACGTACTTGCCACAATCATCACTAAAATCTAACACTGGGTGAATGCACGATATCACTAGGTTATCACTACAATGATATATGTATGATATGATGCATGAACAGTATATAAGCACAATTAAGGTGTCATAAAAACAGTAGTATATCACTTGCACGATTCATCATGAAACGTACGTATATAATTTAGCGAAACGATAAACAGGTAGTAATTAGTATGTTCAGTTAACCATCCATAGAATTTTGTTTCAAGCCAATCGGGTTCCAGGATCATTAATTATAACCATTTCATTTTAAGCGCTCGCGGCTGGAAATCCAATTTCAGAATCAGAAATTCATTTCGCAACGCACTTTAACCCCAGTTGGGATCAGATTTTAGCGACGCTACTGTCGGATGAATTCTAGGGTTTTCAGTAAGGTTTTTCAACGCAACAGACGGATCTTCAATCGCGTCTGTACGTTAGGAGTTATAATCTGTTTAATATTAACATGTCAATTCTGAATCTGCTGGGACTGTTATGTGTCCCGATCTATTAAATTACAGATTAAATAACAAACGGTCATGAAACAGAACGAAACCAATTGTGTTGTCTAGCTAACAGATTTGTCTATAATAAAAAGCAGAGTTCCGCAACCTAAGAGTTAAGTAAATCCTGTGGTACCCATTACGGAACAGCAACCAATAACTGGAGTCGCTCTGGACTGCAGTCCAGAGTCGCACTCCGATCCAATTTTCATCATGGTTTAAGTACAGGAATGTCTGGAAACTAGTACAGGGTTAAAGTTTGTCGAGTCGGCTTCGATTTGAGCCCTCGAACGCACCATTCTCGTATGTATATAATTTATGGTGAATTTAACGATTTTTAGGTACAATAGAATTTCAGTTTTACGGTTAAACTTGGGGGTAGTCGTTTTAACTTTTAACAGTCGTATTTTATAATGAAATTTGCACACGTTAACCATCTCTACAAGGGCCAATGCAATATATCTAGTTCCGTCAAATTTGATAAAGATTTCCTAAGAGAACAAGTATCGAACAGTTGTGTTGCAATATTTTAACATAAGGTAAACATGGGATATATATACGATGTTGATTTGTAACATATACAGAATAGCATGAAAGCAAGTAAGAACTTGCCTGGAGCAGTCCCGGAGATGTACGGCAGTGGTAAAGGTACGAATGCGCGACGGGCAAGCACCGCGACGGCTACGGCTCCGAGTGACAAAGACCTCGATCCTGGCTCGAGCTTGACGGAGTTGGCTGTTGCGGGCTCGGACAATGTCCTGTGGTGGTGTGGGTTGATAGGGAATGGAGAGACGGTGAGATTTGGAGAGGGAGAGAGAGAGAGTGTTGGAGAGAGAGAGAGATAAATAGAGAGTGAGAGATAGAAAGGCAGAGAGAGGTTTAGAGAGAGAGAGAGAGAAGGACAGTGAGAGAGAGAGGGAGTTAGAGTGAGAGAGAGAGAGAGAGAGAGAGCTCGGGGAGAGAGAGAACTCAGGGAGAGAGAGAGACAGAGGGGTATGGTGAGGGCAGAGAGAGAGAGACAGAAAAGGGAGTGAGAGAGAGAGATGAGATGCAGGGAGAGAGAGATTAGAGTGAGGGAGTGAAAGAGAGAGAGAATGAGGACAGAGAGAACGAGGGAGAGAGAGAGAAACTCAAGGAGAGAGAGAAAAGCAGGGGAGAGTTGGAGGGAGAGGGACAGAGAGAGTTCGTCGGAGTTGAGGTGGGGTGAAGGGAATGTGGGGAGCTTGGGTATCTGGTGGTGTTGGGTCGTGAGGCTCGGTGCAGGCGACGGCGGTAGAGCTCGTCGGCGAGGGGAAACGCGAGGTGGGCTTGGTTGGCGACGACGTACTCACGGGAGGAGGAGGGATTAGTTTGATGTGGTGGTGTTTTGGAGGAGGTGCTCGGGTCGATGAGATGAGTTGCCGAAGAAGAGAAGGTAGAAGGTGGTCGAAGTCGTCGTCGTCGACGGTGGCGAGTGATGAAGGTAGTGGGTGCGCGGTGGTGCTTAGAAGGAGAAGGCGACGGTGGAAGTGCACTGCTGGGGATTGGGTTCGGTGGGGGTGCTCGATGTAGGGAAGAGAGGTGATGGAGGTTGGAGCCCCGGCGAGATGAGCGGTGAGGGGAATCGGAGCGCGGAGGTCGGTTATTGGGTGCAGGGGAGAGAGAGAAAGCGAATGGAGGAGACGAGAGGGAAGTGGGAGATGAGGGAAAGTGATGGGAGTAAAGAGGGGTGAACGTTGAGGGAGCGGGTCGCAGGGAAACGTGCGCGTCGTGGGCGCAGGCGTGAGCGGGGGAGGCGGTCGAGGAACAGAAGGCGGGGATTAAGGGAAGTAGCCGTTGGAGAGGGAAGGAGAAGGGGAAGGGTGTGGGCCGGGTCGGGTTAAGGAGTCGCGGGCCAGGGATTGGGCTAGGATTTAAAATAGGGAAGGAAAGATTATAATTCTTGGAAATGGGCCGGGGTTAAATAATTTAATTTTAAAAGGTGGGCTGAGGATAATCTGGCTGGGCTGAAGGGAATGGAATGTTTTAAGGATTTTTATTAAAACTAATGGGCTGAGGGAAAGAATTAAGGCAAAAGTTTGGAATTTGGAAACGGTTGAAGGATTTTGGATTAAAGAGAAAATGTGATTTAAATCATAGATTTGGGTTTTCAAGGGTTTTATTGTTAATAGAAAATGGAGGTATAAATTCAACTAAAATTATAAATGGAATTATAAAGTAAAAAATACAGATTTTGATAAAAAAGGGCTGGGTATTACATCATACCACCCTTAATAAAATTTCGTCCTCGAAATTTAAAATAAACGATAAGTTATACCAACAAAAACGAAGCTATTAGATTGCACACTAACACCAAAGATTTATTAGTAGTACGGGGACGAAGAATTTGAAATTTATATATATAAGTAAGAACAACATACGAAAGGTAGGTCTAAATAGGTATAAAGCAAGAATAACTATAAGAGCAACTACGAGTATACGAGAATATAGGTATCAATAGCGAACAATAATAATCAAAGAGTGTTTGATAAAAGTCGAATCCCACATATGTGCACATCTAAGTATAGCAAACAGAAATAATAAGTATAAGGCCCAACCACTTATAATAGTAAGCATATGCATACTACTGGAAATAAGGTAACGATAATAAAGTGGTGAAGGATTTGTCTGTAGTTTAAAACATTTTAGGATGATGTATCGATCAAATAGTTTTGAATCAACTTAGAAAACTCACATAACGAAAACGGGGAACATGGAATAATATATGCGCAGTGTAAGTTTGCGCTACTGAAAACGAGATTAATAATAGTGTACTTAAAATATATGAAACAGGGTAATCAATAACACTCTCTCTTTGATAAATTCAAAATACTGAAACTAGATTTTTGAATAACAGCGTCCCTAAATATAATTAGGGTAATAGGAAGAACACAAATAGGTATGGGGCTAGATAGGGTAATGATTATAAGGAAGTGTGGCTCAATCAGAAGGTTGGAGTGTGGCGGCTTTAGGCTGAAGATCAAGAAGATTGGGATCGGGTCAGCACCTAAAATAAGGGTGAGCAAATAAAGGACTATAAGGAGAAAAATATATGGGGAGGATACTGGTCGGTACAACAGGTGAATCAAAAATTTTGAAAAGTTAATGAACTCGATATTTCATAAGAAAGGTCCTCCTCCCGGCAGGATCTCAAACGGGCGCAGACGAAGGATGAAGGGTGGACCTAAAAAAATTGGGTGCGTTGCTAGTGAATCTCAGTGAGGGTTAAGACAAGGTAAGGAGTAGGAGTGAACAGATCTCAGTAGAGAAGAATAATTGTATGTAAGGAATAATCAAGCAACAAGTGGACTAAGAAGATTGAAGGATTAGCAAAATGAGCAATTTTATTCCATTTCAAAGGATTTTAGACAAAGCATTCTCAAAGACGAGAGGTGGTCCTAAACTATACACAGTTTTATTTGGCCGGAAAAGATAACATCTAAAAGAATCCCGTCAGTCGCGGTTGTGGAGATTCAATAGGTTGCGGTAGGCTCGCGCACTCAGGTAGGGACGTCCATTTCCATAGCGTCTCGCGGGGACCGCCAAAGGAAGTTCTTCCATGGCAGGGTCTTGATCTTCTGGTCCTTCATCCTCGGATAGAACTTCTTCATCTAGGTCCGATCCCATGTGGTTTTCTTCTTCTGCATTCTCTTCCATGGGATTTTCCTCCATTGGGTTTTCTTCCATCGGTTCTTCCTCGGGGTTTTCCTCTATCAGGTTCTCTTCAAGTTCTTCTTCCTCTTCGTCGGAATCGCCTATCATATTAAACTCTGGGGCGTCTACTCTTTCGTCCTCTGGATCATGGTTTCCGAAATTGACTTGGAGACCATTGACCTCATCATCGGAACTCGTCAGTGTGTGATCTAAGGAAACGCGCGACTGTGCATCCTCGTCTAGATGCGGCGCTGCTCCAGGGTGGGCCATGTCTGAAAAGAGAAGTCATGATTAGACAGTGGAATACATTAAGGAAAGCTCAGGGTGCGAAATATAGGAAAATATGCGGTTGCAGGAACTGAAAGATCAGAATGAAAATACTGTGATAATGAATAGAATTTGACATAGAGAAAGCATGAGAATGATACATATATTATGATTCGAATTTTATTTCATCCAACTAAAAGTTCAACGGATACAAAGGTTCAAATGGAAGGAAATATTCATAAAAGATGACAACATTATTATTGAAATTGGAAATCATAGAATTCTTCTTTGATTGCCAGAACGCTGCATCATCGTTACGCGAGTTGAATCCTGCGTTAGATCCGCCTTATGGTCGAAGTTCAAACTACGCGACGATCCTCACTTGGTAGATGTGGGGAGTGTGGACGAGTTTTCTCCTTGTAGTTCTTTCCTTTCTGGGCAACCGTTGATGAGATGTTTGTTGGACCCGCATATCAGACATTTCCCTTGGGCGCGGCGACAATCCCTCTGAAGATGTCCTGGTCTCCTACAATACCCACAACATGGGATCTTCTGCTGCTTCTGTCGCGGGGAAACAAATTGACGCTTCATCTTCTTCTCTTTTCCTCGTCTAACAGGGATCCCTTTATGATTGGAGACAGCCGCTGGTGCCTGATTCATCTGTCTTCTCAGTCCTTCAGCCAACAAGTCGTTTGTTCGCTCCTGAGCTTCCTTTAAACCTTGTAGTACACTAAGGATCTCAACAGTCTGATTCTGGGGAGCGGATAAAGATGAAGAGTCGTTGGAAGACATGATCCTGAAACAACAATTTCGAGAATGATATGAGTCACACGCTAAATGAATCAAAATATGATATGGATAGGACAAGGATTCAAGAATATCAGAGATGATGAATTTTATTACAAGTGGAGAATCAACCGTATGACTTTAAGTCACCTAAACAGAATACGGTAGTGCAATTGCAACCACGTAATCTTGTCAGGTCACCCGAAACCATAGCGAATGGATAGCTGAACACACGATGTGAATATGGATCAAGAATGACAAGTTTACAACCTAGACCAAGGAATGTCTTAGATTGCCAAACTATGCACGGAAAACTGCAATCCCAAACGATGCAAAACCTGGGCTCTGATACCAACTAAACCATGTCATGCCCCGCTTCCCAAAATACGGAATACGAGGGGTAGACAAGACCAGCCATGCTCCTACGGTCAAGGAAATGTCCTGCCGTAGTCACACTTCGGCTTCTAGTTTATCATGGTAAACAGTAAATGATGCGCAGGTAATGAGAAATGCAGTAACTGAAAGATACAATAATATAAACTGACCTGAAGTGAACAAACGAATGTAACTCGGAGTGGCAAGTCCAGAAGTCTGTGATGCACGTCTAGTTCTGATCCAGGCTAATTCTTCTCCTCACACTGAGCATGCATACTCAGGTCGTCAGAGCGACACAATAGCAATATAATATGTATAAAATCAAGTGACAGTTCTAACAGTGGTAATAGATATGCGAAGCAGTAAATCAATGACATCATGAAAATGAATGTACGGTAATCAATGCAGCGGAACAGTAAAGCAGTAGAACGACATGTTACGTATGTCAACACAGTAAATAAGGAATATAAATGCCAGTATCCCTATCAGTCTCTAAATCTCACTGCACAGGTCGCTAAGCCTATCGTCAGTCCAAGTGTGAGAGTCAACCACTCGCGAGTGTCCTCCACCCAAGGGTAGAACCCAAGGGCAAGGGACCACGGGCCCAACATGTAACAAGAATATCACGGTGTATATATCACGTACCCTGTAAATCTCCATATAACTCCCTAAATATATAAGCCGGCATGAGACTCCCGAGATTCTGTTGAACTCACACTTAAACTACCCCACACCCCGTGGTCTACATCAAACGCTAACCATCAACCTAGATACTAATCGATCCGTGACAAGTCTGCGCGAGAACTGGAGACAGGACCTCCATCAAGTACGTCCCGACTAATACCTAAGATAAATAGCAGTGTCGGATGCCTTATCTGTGACACCCGTGCAAGCGCTTCCATAAGTGTCCCATACCACTTATAGTCACACGTACACGCATCCCACAGACGTCGACAATGCAACAGAATAATAGGGTCACTGATTGTGTACAAGTACGTATCACTTTCACTTAATCACGAGTACACGAACACTGACGTACTTGCCACAATCATCACTAAAATCTACCACTGGGTGAATGCACGATATCACTAGGTTATCACTACAATGATATATGTATGATATGATGCATGAACAGTATATAAGCACAATTAAGGTGTCATAAAAACAGTAGTATATCACTTGCACGATTCATCATGAAACGTACGTATATAATTTAGCGAAACGATAAACAGGTAGTAATTAGTATGTTCAGTTAACCATCCATAGAATTTTGTTTCAAGCCAATCGGGTTCCAGGATCATTAATTATAACCATTTCATTTTAAGCGCTCGCGGCTGGAAATCCAATTTCAGAATCAGAAATTCATTTCGCAACGCACTTTAACCCCAGTTGGGATCAGATTTTAGCGACGCTACTGTCGGATGAATTCTAGGGTTTTCAGTAAGGTTTTTCAACGCAACAGACGAATCTTCAATCGCGTCTGTACGTTAGGAGTTATAATCTGTTTAATATTAACATGTCAATTCTGAATCTGCTGGGACTGTTATGTGTCCCGATCTATTAAATTACAGATTAAATATCAAACGGTCACGAAACAGAACGAAACCAATTGTGTTGTCTAGCTAACAGATTTGTCTATAATAAACAGCAGAGTTCCGCAACCTAAGAGTTAATTAAATCCTGTGGTACCCATTACGGAACAGCAACCAATAACTGGAGTCGCTCTGGACTGCAGTCCAGAGTCGCACTCCGATCCAATTTTCATCATGGTTTAAGTACAGGAATGTCTGGAAACTAGTACAGCGTTAAAGTTTGTCGAGTCGGCTTCGATTTGAGCCCTCAAACGCACCATTCTCGTATGTATATAATTTATGGTGAATTTAACGATTTTTAGGTACAATAGAATTTCAGTTTTACGGTTAAACTTGGGGGTAGTCGTTTTAACTTTTAACAGTCGTATTTTATAATGAAATTTGCACACGTTAACCATCTCTACAAGGGCCAATGCAATATATCTAGTTCCGTCAAATTTGATAAAGATTTCCTAAGAGAACAAGTATCGAACAGTTGTGTTGCAATATTTTAACATAAGGTAAACATGGGATATATATACGATGTTGATTTGTAACATATACAGAATAGCATGAAAGCAAGTAAGAACTTGCCTGGAGCAGTCCCGGAGATGTACGGCAGTGGTAAAGGCACGAACGCGCGACGGGCAAGCACCGCGACGGCTACGGCTCCGAGTGACAAAGACCTCGATCCTGGCTCGAGCTTGACGGAGTTGGCTGTTGCGGGCTCGGGCAATGTCCTGTGGTGGTGTGGGTTGATAGGGAATGGAGAGACGGTGAGATTTGGAGAGGGGGAGAGAGAGAGTGTTAGAGAGAGAGAGATAAATAGAGAGCGAGAGATAGAAAGGCAGAGAGAGGTTTAGAGAGAGAGAGAGAAGGACAGTGAGAGAGAGAGGGAGTTAGAGTGAGAGAGAGAGAGAGAGAGCTCGGGGAGAGAGAGAACTCAGGGAGAGAGAGAGACAGAGGGGTATGGTGAGGGCAGAGAGAGAGACAGAAAAGGGAGTGAGAGAGAGAGATGAGATGCAGGGAGAGAGACAGTAGAGTGAGGGAGTGAAAGAGAGAGAGAATGAGGACAGAGAGAACGAGGGAGAGAGAGAGAGAAACTCAAGGAGAGAGAGAAAAGCAGGGGAGAGTTGGAGGGAGAGGGACAGAGAGAGTTCGTCGGAGTTGAGGTGGGGTGAAGGGAATGTGGGGAGCTTGGGTATCTGGTGGTGTTGGGTCGTGAGGCTCGGTGCAGGCGACGGCGGTAGAGCTCGTCGGCGAGGGAAAACGCGAGGTGGGCTCGGTTGGCGACGACGTACTCACGGGAGGAGGAGGGATTAGTTTGATGTGGTGGTGTTTTGGAGGAGGTGCTCGGGTCGATGAGATGAGTTGCCGAAGAAGAGAAGGTAGAAGGTGGTCGAAGTCGTCGTCGTCGACGGCGGCGAGTGATGAAGGTAGTGGGTGCGCGGTGGTGCTTGGAAGGAGAAGGCGACGGTGGAAGTGCACTGCTGGGGATTGGGTTCGGTGGGGGTGCTCGATGTAGGGAAGAGAGGTGATGGAGGTTGGAGCCCCGGCGAGATGAGCGGTGAGGGGAATCGGAGCGCGGAGGTCGGTTATTGGGTGCAGGGGAGAGAGAGAAAGCGAATGGAGGAGACGAGAGGGAAGTGGGAGATGAGGGAAAGTGATGGGAGTAAAGAGGGGTGAACGTTGAGGGAGCGGGTCGCAGGGAAACGTGCGCGTCGTGGGCGCAGGCGTGAGCGGGGGAGGCGGTCGAGGAACAGAAGGCGGGGATTAAGGGAAGTAGCCGTTGGAGAGGGAAGGAGAAGGGGAAGGGTGTGGGCCGGGTCGGGTTAAGGAGTCGCGGGCCAGGGATTGGGCTAGGATTTAAAATAGGGAAGGAAAGATTATAATTCTTGGAAATGGGCCGGGGTTAAATAATTTAATTTTAAAAGGTGGGCTGAGGATAATATGGCTGGGCTGAAGGGAATGGAATGTTTTAAGGATTTTTATTAAAACTAATGGGCTGAGGGAAAGAATTGAGGCAAAAGTTTGGAATTTGGAAACGGTTGAAGGATTTTGGATTAAAGAGAAAATGTGATTTAAATCATAGATTTGGGTTTTAAAGGGTTTTATTGTTAATAGAAAATGGAGGTATAAATTCAACTAAAATTATAAATGGAATTATAAAGTAAAAAATACAGATTTTGATAAAAAAAGGGCTGGGTATTACACCTTCACCGGGAATGACTCCTTTAGCAAAACTGGAAAAGCCTCAAAAGCACTCCATTTTAAAATCATTTGATTCTACAACGATATCAAGTTCATTACGCAATAGGTTTTCAGAAAAACCTGTCGTAGCCCTCCGTCATTTCAGATAAGTCCTGTTTAGTATTCGTGCTGCGTTTGTTGACCTTGTCAAGGCGCAGTGTGCGGTAGCTAACCAGTATTTATCTGCTTATGCATATGATGCAGATTGGGTTAGGGTAGTCGTGCGGCCTTGTTGACCTTGTCAAGGGTCGTGTGGGTGGGTTTGATTCAATCAAGAAATGACGGGTTGAACTTGACTTGCGGTCTATGGTTTGTTGACCTTGTCAAGGTCATAGATCGTTCGGGGCAAAATATTATCGGGAATTTCAAGTGTTGAAATTTGCAATGAGATTGCATACCTTCTATGAGATAGTTAGATCCCGATACCCGCTGCGAGTAAGAGTTACTTCTGAGAGAGTTTTATACATTACAATTAGCCGATCAAGTAGGTGTCTAGAAAGGTGTCAACGGGGTTACGCCTCTGGGAAAACGAGGTTTACATTAATTAGGTTCGTGCGAAAGCACGGGGGACCTCCCTCAAAGTACCGACACTGGCCTGGCTGAAAGATTGGCGAACTTGTAGTGTGTAATTAATCCCGGCTAGTCTTTCCTTTTAGGGTTTGAAGGAAGATTTGATAAAAAGCAGTGGGAGCCATCCTGATTAGATAAAATAATAACCAATCTGATTTTGCAAGAGCGCACGCTGAGTGTTTTCTTCTCTCTCTCTCCAGGTAGCGACCATATCACGCCTTAATCAAGATAATAATACGGAATATTGACCGAACCCGCTTGTTATACTGAGCTGGGGAACGTTGGTCCCGCTCCATCTTATAATTGTTATAAGACAGAGCAGGAAATTGGGGAATACCAGATTTCCCGTGCCGCCCAAACGAAGAGAGTGCATGCTGATGCATCATCTTCGGGTGTGTTCATTACAAAGAACTGTTTCTCTGTATCCTCTACGTCCTGGGTATGTGATACCAGATCAGGATCCCAGACATGTAATCTGTTACATTGGGCTACAGCTAGGTAGAGAACTGAGAACGGGTGATAAGTTTCATGAGGCAGAAAACGGGGCAAGTGTTGCAGCCAAGTCTGTTGGTCACTATCACCCTGTATTACGAATACATTGATTCTGAACAAATGCTATTAAATACCGAACCTGATATACAAAATCATATCAGTCTCTTTATTAGTAAAGAAATGATAAAATTCTGTATTGTTGGATAATGTTTTGAACATTTCCTATATCAAAAGTTGATCGGATCAGGCACGTTATCTAAAAGCATTGATGTTCTAAATCAAACTACAGTTCTTAGTGTACAGAACACACACAAGAGGAAGAGTTCAGAAATGAACGGATCCTTCTTGAGGCATTGTAGACTAGGTCATATCAATGCGACCCGACTAGCTGAAGTTACATGTAGATGCATATTTAAATCAGTTTGAATTTACATCTTGTGAAACTCGCCAGTCATGTCACAAAGATAAGATGACCACAGCTCTGTTTATTGGTAACAGAGAAAGAGTTAGTGAACTCTTGGATGATACATGTTGATGTATGTAGGTCCCCTGTCTACACATGCCAAGACCGGTTCTTTTACTTCATTACATTCTCTGATAATCTCCCAAGATTCAGACATACGTTCCTTTTGAGATATTCACAGAATATAAGTTAGAAGTAAAGAACCAATACGGGTAAAAATGTTATGTCCTTTGATGAGATCAAGGAGGAGAATACTTGAGCACGGAATTCCTGGATTATTCTAAAGGAGAATGAGATTCTCTTTCAGCATTACTCCTCCGTATACACCATAGCACGATGGTATATCGGGGTAGAGCAATTACACCCTATGTGATAAGGTGTGCTCTATGATGAGTAATACTGAGTTACCTATTTCCTTTTGGGTGTTATGCGCTTGAGAAGCTGCATACCTATTGAATAGGGTTCAAATAAAATCAGTTGCCTACCACTTCATATGTGATATGGAAAGGGAAGAGCCCATTTCTTAAGTTAGTTAAGATTTGGGGTTGTCCGGCCTATGTCTGAAAAGCAAAATCCGGACAAGCTCGAGGCAAGGTCAGTTATGTAGAACTGGAAATGTTCCAGCTATACAAAACTGCAGCTGAAGATTTGACAGAACCAAAGGATTCAATAATTACCAACGAACCTCAGCCTCTCCGCCGATCTAGTAGGGTTCCTCACCCACCTGAGAGATACTTCGGTTTCTCTATGACAGTGGGAGCGAGGATTGCATCATGAGATGATGACCCAACTAGTTTCGAACTGGCCATCAGGAGTAGGACTCTGTAAGAATGACTGGATGCTTAGCGATCTGAGATGGAATCCTTATACACCAACAAAGTATGGACTTTGGTTGCAATATCTGAAGGGTTAAATCCCCATCAGGAGCAAGTATATCTTGAGAAGATTACTTGGTGTAGATCGAAAAGTTGAGACTTTCAAAGCTAGACTTGTTAAAGCTTTTCGTCATTGACCAGGCGTGGATAATGATGAAACCTTTTCAAGTGGCTATGCTTAGGTCCATCCAGATCCTATTTGCCACGGCTACATACCATGACTACGATATCTGGCGGTTGGGTGCCATGACTGCTTTTCTAAATGATGTTTTAGAAGAGTGCGTCTATAAGTACACAGCCAGAGGGCTTCGTAGACAGTGGGAGCAGCGGAAACGTGTACAAGATGCTTTATAGGATAAAGCAGGTATCGCGGAGTTGGAACATCTGTTTTGATGCGTTAGTCAAAGAGTTTGACATCATCAAAATGGTAGATGAACCTTGTATAAAACAAAAAGGTAGTAGGGAGTATAGTGACGATCCTCGTAGAGTACGTGGATGACATGCTCTTGATAGGGAATGAGTTTCCTATGCTACGCTCGGTCAATCTCCGCTTATCACAATGATTCTCCATATAGGATCAAATTGATACCTCCTAAATCCTGGGTTTTGGATCTATGAGATAGATCTAATTGGATGTTAGGATTCTCACTAGTTGTAGTGAGATGGTATCAACCGATCCTGGGGAGAATCACTGGAAGGGTTCCAGGGTGATACAGACGACTGAATGTCAGTCGCAGGCATTGTCTTTACCCTCAGTAAAGGGACGGTATGTTGGAAGAGTTCCAAGTTAGATACCGTGACATACTAGACGATAAAGGCAGGATACATCGCTACTTAAGATACTACCAAGGAGGATGTTTGGGTGTATATTGGTTCATGAGATGAACTACGTTCCAACCATTGTGAGACAATGGAGTTGTGGCTTATGCTAAGGAACGTCCGTCCCATCAGTGATCCAGACATATTCTAAGGCAGTGTCACCTGATCATGGAGATGGTTGATCTCCAGAGAGATCGAGGTTAGGAGAGTAGACTCAGAGGACAACACAGCGGATCCACTCACAAAGGCCTGTTCCCAGAGAGAGACTTTTATGGGATGGTTGAGTATGAGATACTGCAACCACTGCTATCAGATGGCCCTAGTGCAAGTGGGAGATTGTTAGTTATATGTATGCCCTAGAGGCCATTACTATACATAGGATGTATATTGTAGTGGATGCTGAGACATATATAGGGAGGACTTTCTTGCTCGACATGATAGTATGCTATCTGGTTGATCTTTACCTTAACGTGTACACTGATTGTCTCCCTGTTACATGTTGGTAAAGCCCTTAGGATCTGTACTTGACTACCTGGACTATGATGCGGATCATACTAGTGGGGACATGGTAGTCCATAAGTACATCCTTCAAAGTCCCTAGTCGAGGGTGTATCGAGACGGGGCATCGATATACCAGAGTAGACTAGCGTGTACCTTCTCGACCCATACAGATGGGCGATGGATGATCCCATATCCATTGGTGTTTGACATCAGAGATGATATGCGGGTGCTCAGTAGAGACTGGGTACACTGGACGGACTCGCCGAGAACTCCCAGATGGTATTATACCTCACGTCAGATGGCAGTTCTCTGGTGACACTGGTACAGAGTAGTCTGTTGACCCGAGATCGTCATAGAGTCTTGTGTGGTTCCCACTGTGCTTTGATTTCCATCTTACCACGTCCAAGAGGGCGTGCAAAAAGGTGGTTTTTTGGTACAGTCCCGAATCACATGGAGGCAATGAGCGATAGGAGGGGATTCGTCTCTCCCGGTATAGGGAGTTGATGTTGCGCTGTGTTCGATTGGCTATAACAGGAAATCCCTGGCCAGGGTTGCTGAGATTTACTGGTAAGTGTTACCAGTAGTTTCTCGAATTGTTATAGACCTCATATCGACACGACTTATCGAGCTATTGGGGTCTGACGTTTACCACCCCTAGGCGAGATATGCGATATATCAGACGATCAGACCGGACTGTACGGTAGTGCTACTGGTTGGATTCACTGGAGTGTGAGCAGGCTTGCTCGTCGATCTTCAGATCGCTCAATACCCGTGTGGCCGTTACGTTTAGCAGACCGCTTGTGGCTTGTGGGTGTTTGATATGATCATCGCCTGCTGCCGGCGTATTGACGAGTCTTAAGAGTCCTACACAGAGGTTTCCTAGCTCAAGCAAAACGAAATAGGAGCGCATATGAGATATGTGCGGGACCGAGAATAATGCGTGTATGTGATACCGTATTATATTCTCGCGATGAATGTGTTGAATGGTTGTATGCGATATAACCTAGTTATCGAATCAAGGATTGATTCGATAAATCGATATATTGGATATTAGTCGGTTATATGCGATATGACCGGATCGTTAAATCAAGTGTTGATTTAATGATTTAATGATTTAATCTATAATTATATATTTGATATATTACTTTGCATTAACTAATATTGGTTCACTTTAAATGGATTTTCTCGCTCGGATGTGCACATTGTATATTCGATATATTTTCGTGCACTTGATTGTATCATGTTTGATGATACATGTTTGCTAGGGTTTGTGTAAAGAATTAAACCTTGTTTAAATAAATGGTTAGGGTTTTTATTTGATTATTCATTCATTCATTTATTTATTTTTGGATTAAAGATAAAAGAAAAGGAAAAACAAAAGGTTTCTTTCTTTCATGAAGCTTGTTGAAGCTTCATGAAGTTTTGACCAAAGAAACCCTTTTGTCTTCATCTCATTAACCCTAACCATTCATTTAACCTTAGTCAATTCTCTACACATTACCATGGTTAATATTATGATAAGAATGGTTTTTTCTTTTCTATTCTAATAATGATATCATAATATTATCTTCTTCTTCTTCATCTTCTTCAAAGAAGAAACCTTGACTTCATCAATGGTGTTTGATGAAAGTGAGTGAGAAATCCAATTCTAAAGTGAACCCACTTCCTATTTCTTCATCCTCTACCTCTTGCCAAGTAGTAGAGTGTGTTTCCTTCACAAGTTTTCATGGCTTGGTGAAGGTGGAGCTTGATCTAGCGATGCCTCAACGTAGATCATCTTCGGCATGGACATCGACGACCTAGCTCGCCATTTCTCCGACGAAGCCGACGCTAGAGCCCGGGAATTCATTTGGACAGCGAGGGGACTTCGTTGCGGAGTTATGGAGGTGGAGCACCGGATCTACAAAGGTTATATTTCCGTTTAAACTTTAGTTAAGTTGTTAACTAGTTTCATTTTCGCCTAGTTTTCTAGCCAACGATCCGTAGTCGGGTTTTTCGGCACCGTTAAAATTTGAAATGGGCATGGTTGATGCCTTGTGAGATCTCATTAGGGTGCCTAGGAACCCAACAGTGTACATATATCAAGTCATGTCAAGTAGTGGTGTATCAGGTATCAAGTCAAGCAGTAGTATATCAGGTCATGACAGGTAGTGCACATGTGTCAAGCGGATGCTCGTACTAAAACTGTAGCAAGTATAGATGCACGGTAAAGCATGGATGCACAAATATTTTGTCAAGGGTTACGTCATGACTATGTAGGATGCATAATTATCAAGCATGGTGCACTAATACAACAGTAACATGAAATAATATGGTCTCGGTGTGCAACTAGATATGTGATAAACCGTACGGATACAGACGGATACTATAAAACTGTAAATCGGTAAAATTTGTTGAATATTAAAACACAAGCACTATTATTTATTAAATAGATATTGATATAATAATATTAACATGGATAACATATTCAAACCGATTAATAACTATAAAAGTGGTATTGATTAACCATGCACAAGAAAGTTTCGTTCAGAAATTCAGCGTCACCCTGATTTGTAAAATAGCTTAAAAATAACAAAAGTTCTCCAAAAGAGACGTGTCTTATACCAAAACAAAGATAATTCAATAAGATTTTCATTTTTATAAGTATAAGTATCTCAGGTTGTCCCTACAAAAAGTTATGAACATTCTAAATTGAAAGTTTGCTGCTGGAATTTTCCTGGACAGCAGTTTAGAGACATTTTCATTTGCATTTTACGTTATTTAAACAATTTATTTTACAAGTAAATATTTCATAGAGTTATAGTATTCTGAGTTAGCTTCGTAACAAACTAAAGAACGTATACTAATGATTTTCTATGATTTATAATGAATTTTATAAGGTAAGGTGTATGGTAAATTTCAGATTTGTCGTATCCGCTTTGCGACGACGTTTCATGCGTAAACTATAATATTTTCAAATGTATAATATTATAAAATGCAGATTATAAACTAATTAAAGATAATAATAAGAAATATTACGACGATATATATTTTAAATGATATGGATGCAAACGGGTATCACATAATCGTAAAATGATAAACTAACAAGTGTGGAACATATAACTAAGCAATATGAAATGTAACTATTCAATTTGATGCAGTATATGACAGTATAGTATGTAACAAGATAAGTTTTCATGACCTAGATCTGAAATGATATGAATGGATGCAAACGGAATATCGAAAAGTTATAAAACTAAATATAGGGTGCATGATTTTAAATACAGGTATTCCATTGTTAAAATAGATGCGTCTAAAGTAATGTAGCATGTAATTAAGATTGGTTTGCATGCCTTAGATCTGAAATGCACTATACAAATGTAAACGGAACGTCGAAAGGCTGTAATATGAAACATGGGATGCTTGATTTAAAATACAGGTGTGATATTTATTTAAATAGGTATATAATGAGTTATATAGCATGTAGCAAGATTAACTTGCCTAGACAGAACAAGAACGGATGTGTACGGAACGTCCTTCGTCGGCGAAATGTCGCGACGCGCGTACGGTACACGGAACGGTTCTAAACAACGCACGGGGGTGATCACGCAAGTCAGGTACATTCACTGGATCACTCGGATCGTTAGCGATGAGCACGGCTCCGGCGGTGATCACCGGAATCAAGAAACAAGATCAAGAAAAAGAAAGAAGCAAGAAGAAGAAGAAGAAGCAAGAAGAAGAAGCTGTGTATTAAATAAGGAAAGAAAAATTAAATAAATAAAAAATATATAAATATATATATGCAGAGGAGAGAGAGAGAAAGGGGTTGTTAGTTTGTTAGGAAATTAATTTAGATTCAAATTTTTAAAAAAATCTTTTATTAGCTAACTAAATTTTAATTTGTATCAATTTATAAAATTAATATTATATAAATAAAATTTGATATTCTGGTAAATACAAACATAGTCCAAAACATGCCCGGGTCAGGTCAAAAATTCAGTTTTAAAATACGAAAAATATACATGTCGACCAAAATAAAAAAATGAATGTCCGGATAACGAAAAATGCATACCCTCAAGAACGGATGCACGCACGTGCGCGTAGCCATCCAAACAAGTCCGTTTCACTGAACGGGATGAGAACAAGATACGCGGATACTACCACGGGGCTAGGGGTATCATGCAGGCCATGCAATGTATTTTTAAAATATTTTATGTGACTTAAAATGTTATATTGTAAAAATGCAAATGCCAGATAAACTGCCAGTATGAATTAAATATGAAAATGCACCAGTCTACGTAACAAGTCAGGATAATTCATAAATATGAATCAAATAAGTTCAAGCAAGCGGGTCGGGTCGAATGCAATGTAAAATGTAAAATACTATTCGCACCCAAAACACGATAATCAGGAAAATACCACAATTAAGGAAATACGAGAACTGGAATTGGTATAAATGAACTAGGTTGTTACACACTCTCTCTCTCGTTCTCGTTCTCCTCCAAATTGAACCCCCACCCCACGTCGCCGAACTCCTCCCAGCTCCGACCACCGCCGCCGAGCACCCCAACATTCCCTCTTCTCTCTCCTAACACCTCAGCCGCCAACACCCTCGCTTCATCTCCAAGACCCACCAAACCCGAGCACCCACCACCATCAGCGCCGACCCCCGCATCTCGCTGACGAACCCCACTCCCTCATCCATGCACCTCGCCCGAGCTCCGACCCGTCGCCTCAGCCAACCTCACCAGAGCCAGAGCCACTGCATCGATTCCCTGCAGCCCCGAGCATCCACGACTCACCAGCTCCAATCCCTGAGCCGCCTGAGCTCACCGCCTGCAGCCCCCGAGCTCTCCCACGACCTGATCACTTTCCCCTACCCACCAATCCCAGGCCAGCACTGCCGAGCTCGCTTCCTCGCCGCCATATGCACTGCCGTAGCTGTCGTGTTCGTGCCGTGATCGTGTCCGTGTCGCGCCATCCCTTATCTTCATCACGATCGTCTCAGGCAAGTGAAACCCCTTTCACTTGTTAAATTCATGCTACGTAATGGTGTAGTTAGAAATTGTAGTTTAACGGTTTAAATGGGTGTGATATGATGCTTGTATGAACGAATAGATAGCATCCCCGTACACGTACCGAGTGCGTGATGCGTTTATTCCATTAAAATCCCCAAGTTTCATTATTAAAAGTTCTGATTGATGTTAACGAGTGACATTTAAGATATCGGCATCAAATCGATAAGGCACCGAATGTAAAATGAAATCCCTATTGGTTACGTCAAAATCTGAAAATCAACATACATACCACGTTGTAAAATTTGTAGTTATTTGAATATAATTCCAATCATGATGCTCCAGGGCTCGTATCGAACCTAAAGAGATGGCCTATAACCTTATGTATTTAGTTTTGGAATAATGAAATCCCACGACCCTAAAAAATGATGAGGGACGAAATTCTGGACTGCAGTCCGGGGAAACTATCTATGGGGGAAACTGAATTCTGAGCACCTGTACACACCTGCTTAAAAATGAAAATGCGCGGAGCCCCATATGGTAGCGTAGATAACTTAATTAGATAACACCTAAAATCAGTCCCGTGCATTTTTACGGCCGTTTGGTATTTAAATTATATTTTAGAATGTCATTGCGTTCTGCAGTTTCTGCAGAAATGTTCGTTACATTGACACATTATTCTAGACATAACTTCTGATGTAGAGGTGAGATTGATAATCCGTCTGGTGCATTGGAAACTTAACTGGCAGAATTTTTTTTTATTCAACTAGGGAAATAGCTGAATCTGAACACAATTACTGGTAAAATGTGCGTGAAGTTGGGATTCCAGTTCGGAAACTGGAATTACAGAAATCGATCTCTGCCTTCAAACGATGATAATTCTCTAACCTGAACTCCGATTGACCTGAAATAAATTTTATTGCTTAGATAATCCAGTATGCTTCACACGCCCTTTATATTTTTTCGGTCAATTCTAAGCGTATGATTTACCGTGAATTTTGCAAGTTATATGGCATTAGTCGTTATAGTATAATGAATACCTATTCAGTGCATTTCTACATATTTTCCCATGCTTGAGTTATACCTGCCGCATAGTGAATCATTTGCATTGTCGATATATTAATGATTAGTGATTGGGTTGTGGCAAATACGACAGTGATATTGATAAGTGGAAAAAGTGATTGAAAACGACAGTGATACGTATTGTCCCCAACCTATCTAATTCGTGAATACATACCATAACCTGGGGGAATGGGGAAATCAAGGTGGATTTGAACTCGTATTTAGCGAGGTACAGTGATTTAGAGGATGATCATTCGCTATCAGTGATATATATATATATATATATATATATATATATATATATATATATATATATATACATACTTTAGGTCGTAGGCCTAGCGGCACGGCTGACAGGGTTATGTCCCGGGCACAGTGGACTGTAGTCTCAGGCATGCACGAGACCCTTGTTAAACACGAGTATCCTCTCCACCAATTGATTTCATGGACTTAATGACCGTTAAGTAGTGATATATACATTGCTTAGTTCACCGGCATCTTACTCATAGTGCGCTATTCATTTTCAGTTGATGTCATTATATACATGTTCTGCAATCCATTGTACTCCCCATGTTTAATAATACTGCACACCTATTATACATATTTATTGCTATATGTGTCGCCCTGACGACCTAAGTGTGCATGCTCAGAGGACGAAGTGGATCCAGCCCAGGAGCAGGACTTATCCTTCGAGATTGCGGAGATCTAGACTGCACTACCAGCGCTACTTTCTTTGATTTCAGCATTTGTTATTGGTTAGTTGTTTATTCTGTGAAATAAATGTACCTCGAACTCTTTTAAATTGCAATGTAATAAAGTCGCGAACTATGATTTTTTTCCTTTACTCAAGCACTGTTTATTAACTACCATGTAATGCTAGAAGCCGAAGTGTGACTACGGCGGGATTATTCTCTGATCGTAGGAGCATGGCTGGCCTAATCATCCCTCGTATCCTGTATTTTGGGAAGCGGGGCGTGACACTATCACAGATGAGTCCGCATTTACATCTTCCGATAAAGATCTAGATTCGTTGCGATTATAGCATTTGTGACTTGGCCACACGAGTGAACGAAATCTAGTGGTGTTCCGTAAGAGACTTTTGATTGGGGGTGTAAAATTTGAGAAGCTAAACTTTTGTGAAGAGTGTGTATTGGGAAAGCGATATCGAGTGAAGTTCGGCACAGGCGTGCATGATACTAAAGGTATCTTGGATTATATTCACACCGACGTGTAGGGGCCGACGCCGATTCCTTATCGTGGATGAGCCTGGTACTTTGTATTTTTTTATCGATGACTTCTCAAGAAAACTTTGGCTATATTTAATGAAGGGAAAATATGAAATATTTGAGAAGTTCAAGCTTTGGAAAGTTATGGTTGAAAACAGACGGGCAAGTAAATCGTGAAGGTCGTAAGGTCCGATAATGGTGGTGAGTACACCTTTGATGAATTCAATAGATTCTGCAAATCTGAGGGTATTGTACGCCGTGGATCAGTCCTGAAGTATTAGTCTAAGGTGTCCTTGCTGACGCGAGTTGTTATTTGAAAGTCCAAAGTCTATCCCTGCTGGTTCCGGACGATTTTGCGATCGCCACTACACTTGAATTGGGCCGCTAGCCACCTTTTGATTTGATTGTCGCTTGCCTGAGAGATTGTTGTGATACCCACTGTCCTCGTGAGTTGGCTCCAAGCCAACCAAAAGCCTTTTTTCGGTCTTAATTCTCCTGAAATAGTAAAATTCATGTCTTTAGAGACATGCGCGTAGTAAACAATTCAAGAAAAATAGCATGAAAAGGGAAAGAGGAGAAGAAATAACTCACCAGCCTTGCGGCCGGGGAAAATCTATCTCTACCCCTTTAATTTTAAAAAATGTTGATTTTTATTTTGAAAAAGATGATTTTTATGATTTTTTATGAATGCAATAGAGAAATGAAATAAAAAGATGATGAGATTAAGAGAGAATTAGAAGGAGCCTGATTGCACGTCGTGTCACTGCCTACGAAAGCCCTCAAAACTTCTGCGATCACCGCTAGTGATCACCGGAGAGAATTTTGTCTCTTGAGAACTCTAAGAGACTTGAGGAGGAGAAGAGATTTTGGGATGAAGAATTCTTAAGACAGGGGGCTGATTTTATAGTTCTCCCACCGAATATCTGGAGAAATCTTCGAGACTTGGATAAATCTATGAATTGGGTACACATGCAGACGACCTTCGCCCGCATGTGTGCCAATTTGCCTATTTTAGCAATTTTGCACGTCTATATTAGGATTTTTTTCCCGAAAAGCACCTAGGATACGCAATGCGTCCGCATGTGTACCTAGATTAGTTAAAAAATTATCAACTTTTCTAACTTGGGAAACAAGTAAGGTCTAAATTCATCGTCGGGGCACGCATGCGGACAACATGCGCCTGCATGTGTGTACCTGAATTGATTTTTTGAAAATCTTTAGGATTTTGTGAGATATTTTGAAATCTTTTAGTTTTAAAGTTAGAGTTTGATTGAAAACAGTTCGAAATTCATTTGAAAATACGTGCAAAGACTGTAATTTAATTTTTCCAAATCTCAAAAATTCTAATTTTGGATATTTTATGATATGAATGGTATAATTCATAAATATAGCTTAATATAATTTTCATGTCGTCTATGAGGACATGGTCAGTCCTTATATGGGCTATGTTGCCTTAAAAATTTTGTAATTTTTAAGAAATCTTTTATAAAATTATTTTGTAGCTTTAGGCATATCTTAATGGTATTTTGAGCTATTTTTACATACTATATATGTAGTATTTAATACTAGCCCGAATCGGGCGAAATGATATATCAACAAATACCACCCTTGCACCGACGTCATGGAATACAATGTCTGTGTAAGAAAAGGAGACACCATTGAAGAACGAGAGGGTGTAATCAAGCCCGAAAGGAAGGATGTGGAAAGGTTTAAGAAAGGAAATGGAGAAGTATGCGAAGATGGATACAATGCAGTAATGCGAGAATAAAAGAACAACTCATGATTGTATCCTGGCGTCTCATGATTTGCAACAGTTAGCACAATATTGTTGTGGTGCGAAACTGTGGGGTTGGAAATGAGATGAGACTTCTCCTCTGAGCCTAAGACGGGAGCTGTGTCTTGAGGTCTTAGGGAGGAATTCATCCATCCGTTCTAGTATTCCAATAGATTGAGGGGGAAGAGTTAGTAGATGTGAGGGTGATTCCGTTCCACACGCAGGCTGTGCTGGTAACTACTAACTTTCTCATTGTTTTTTTGTTTTGTTTGAAAAGATGATGCCGTGTCGGTTGTCGCAAGTCAATTGATTTGAGAAAATTCCTCCTGTTTTGTCCTTTTGTTTCAAAGGAGGAGATGAGAAGCAATATGCTGGTTTAGATGCAGGATGCTAAATTATAGGAGTTTTTATGAAAAACATTTTTTATGCACTTTTTTTGAAAACGGGGTTGTTCAACAGGTTAGAAAGTGAATGCCTAAGGGTATTGGCACCACTGTCTAAGAAGGGATTTTTGAAAATAATTTCTAGTGCTTAAGGCATTAAGCTTAGCACTATTATGCTTCTAAGTGATGATATGATCGCCACTTAGGATGTTTGCGATTGAGCGAATTCCAGTGCGAATATATGAAAGTTGGGCACTGTTACGAGGCATGTACGGTGCATGTCATTGTTGGTCGTAGTGCCCTCAAAGTCAATTATTGGATCGCAGGCACGTGATTGCAATGATTGAGGAGGACCTATACCGGTAGGACAGTCTTACTCAAGATGATAGTATGCTATCTGGTTTGCCTTTATCATCGTGTACAGTTTTAGGTGATATGATCACTATTACATGTTGATAGAGCCCTTAGGATTCTTGCTTGACAACCAGCAGTATGATGGCGATCATATACGTGAGAGTTGGGTAGTCTATAAGCATATCCTTAAAAGTGGTCTCTAGTCGTGGGAGTTTTGAGACAGGGCATCGATACTCCGGAGTAGACTAGTGTATACAGTCGAGACCCCAACGAGGGGCGGTGGCCGGTCTCACAAGCCATTGGTGTCAGTTGGATTACCTAAGATGTATACAGGTTCTCATTGGGTTATGAGTGCACCAGACAGGACTCGCCGGGAACCTGCTAGTTGGTATTTATACCTAGCGTCAGATATCAGTTCTCTGGTGACATGTGTACAGGTTAGTTCATCGACCTGAGGTCGTCATTTGTTTCGTATGAGTTCCCACCATGCTTAGATTACTACCCTACCACGGCTCAAAGGAGTCGTGCAAACAGGTTTTAGTTGGGTACAGTCCCGAGCCACATAGAGGCAGTGAGTGGATTGGCAGGGGATTCGTCTCTCCCGGTATTGGGGGTGAGATCGCGCTGTGTCTAGGAGAGCCATTACACCAAGTCCTTGGCCAAGGCAGGTGAGAATTACTGGTAGGTATTCCAGTAGTTTCTTAGGGTGTTCAGGGCTACCCTCCGACACGACTTATACAACTATTGGGGGTCTGACGTTACTAGCCCCTAGGCCCGATACGCGATGCTCATAGACGAACGGACCGGACTGTACGGATATTGTCACTGATAGGCTCAGTAGGGTTCCAGGATGAGTTCGCTCATCGGCTTCCCTTTCGGTCAGTACATGGGCAGCCGTTACGCACAGCTAGTGCCGCTGACGTGCTTGTGGTTAAACCCACTGCCAGGGTACTGACGAGTCTTTAGAGTCCCCCACAGATAGTTTTCTAAGTTCGGGCGAAACGTTGTAGAGGCCGTATGGTTTTATGGCAGGGTTCGAACATGCACATGCATTTGTGCAATGTCATATTTCGGACAGATAATACTGGTGTGCTTTGGTTTAAGCCGGATCCAAGTATTATATTGAGTCAGAATATTTTAGTCTCATCGTATTCGTATTCGATCGGAATACGGATACAGGTATGTATATACAGGTGAGGGGTATTCTCGTAATCCGTTACGAGATTATTTTAGAAGATGCATTTCTTTTTGGGTTAATCATTTTGGTTTAAATGATTATTGGATTTGGAAAGTGTGACTCATTCATGGTGACACATTTCTTCTAGCATGTTCATTAGTGACTCATGCTAATGAGTCACTAAGTGAGTCATGATAAAATTAATGATGTTTTGTTTTGGGTGTAGATATTTTAGGGTTTGTGGAGATATTTTTGGGAGATATTTTTATGAGATATTTTCTTTACACAACCTTATATATCTACTCACAAAAGAAAGCCATCACAAGTTTTATGCTTGGTTCTTTTGCTCACTTAATTCATTTCTTGAGCTCATACTCTCCAAACCTTAGCATCTTCTTTAACCTACACTCTTACCCTCTCATGTGATGAGAACCAAAGAGTGTATTGAGACAAAGTATTCCACTTATTCTCTACTTCATCTTGGTCATCTCTTTTAGCAGACTTGATGTTCGAGTTGCCTCGATTTAGAGGCGGGAGCCTGTATAAAGAATCGATGACGTGGTGCCACCTCGTAGAGAAGATCGGAGTCGCAGCGAGGAGCGTGGGATGATGGTTAAAGAGCAAAGGACACGGATCGATCGGTATAGCCTTTCTAGCTCTTTACAGTTTGTTAGTTTAGCGTTAATGGCTAGATCCTGGTTAAAGTATGCGATAGCGCCAGTTGCAAAAGTTTTTGTTCCGCGTTTGCCCTCAGATTATTGGCCGGGGCGCTACCATAGACTTACATGGTATCAGAGCCACGCCATTAACCTTTACTAGTTTGTTCTAACGTGTTTAAAATATCGATCGAACGAAATTTCCAAAACCGCGATTCCAAAATTAAAGTTTCTGTCGAATTTGTTTTGTCGTCTACAAATTATTTTGAGCATCTCAGAAAATCGTGCAGGCTTTTTTAAGACTCTGGACGAAATTTGGTCGACTGAACCTTCAAGACCGCTGCGGAACCGCCGCATAAGCCTTGTATTGGCCGCGGTTCCACCGCCGTTTTGAGGCTTCAGTGCACCATTTTTCTTCTGGGTGTCTTTCATGTGGAATTGTAGTTTCTGGAATATTTTGTTTGGGCCCAGATTTTGTTTGAGTACTGGAGTTGTACTTGGGGCCCACTTCGGGAAGTTTTGTCGATCGGAATTTTAAATGTATTAGTTTACAGTACTTACATTATATCTCCGACTGTGAATGTCATTCGAGCGGTAAATCGTGTCTAATTGCTATAGTCCTTTTAGACGGGTTTGCGAACGTGATATTCACGTTGATATTCTGTGTTGTGCTGTGATGTTGCGGATTTGTCGTGGTGGATAGCTGTGTGCAATGGTAGTGCAGTTTGGATTTATTTGTACATTTGATATTGCGGGGCGAGTGTCCAACATGTGGACTGCCGTCACTGCCTGTTTGTATATTATTCTTTTGGGGCACGACCGGGTTGAGGTTGATGTACCCGTTGTACATATTTTCATTTCTGTACTAGGTTTACCCCGCGACGGAGTGCACGGATAGCCGGGTTCTGGAGGAAAACGGGTCCACATCTCATGGTTTTGAGAGGCAAAGGGGCCTCACTCTAGAATTGGCAGACTATTCGCCGCACTCGTAGGTGGTATAGGTTGACCCATGATGGAGTTCCTAAGTTACCGGATTCCGTGAAGTGCTGGATGGTCCATTCACTTTGCTGTAGGGGGCTGCCTCGCTTCAGGTTTTGGCGGGTAACTTGCCGCACTCGTAGGGGTCTAGGTTTCATTGCACAGGCTATCCACACGACCAGAGGAACGTCGGGTTTCAGTTGCGGCTCTGTGAAACCCGGGGATTCCAGATTATCTGTATTGTTCTGTGATGCTTATTACTTTTCTGTAATGTTGCATTTATCACGCCTGGAGCGATTATTGTATATTGGTATATATACTAGTAGATGTTGTATATGTTTTACACCCGCGCTAGTCCAGTCCCCGCTCTGTCGTTAGTTAAGTAACCTAACGGGTGATGACGGGACCCAGTGGCGAATGCGGATGGCATATACGTACATTTTATTTTCGTTCTTTTATGGTGTGATTAATTGATGGGATTGTGTTGATTTTGATCAATGCAAGGAAAACAAACCTGTTTGACGTTGTTGGAACAGTTTTCAAAAGGTGTTATTATAAGGACGTTTTCTTTTGTTTTGCACAGTGGTATTCAGTTGGAATATCCTGCACCTCATTCGATAAGGGAAGGGCCGAGATCCCTTCACCGGGAGTGACCCCTTGGGCAGAAGTTTGCATCAGGGTAATAACTTCACTATAGTCGATTACTTGTTGCTTTGCATCGCGGTATTCAGTTGGAATATCCCGCACCTCATTCCACGAGAAAAGAGCCGAGATCCTTTCACCGGGAGTGACCTCTTTAGCAAAGGTTTTCGCCACTATATTTTTGTAAAAAGCTATCAGGTTTCTTCAGCGATATCAAGTGCGTTATGTTAAAGGTTTTTCGCCAAAAACCAGCCTTAGCCCTCCGTCATTTCAGTTGGGTATTCAGTAGTATTCAAGCTATGTATTTTGACCAACGCCAAGGCATGGTGTTTGGTAACTGCTGGGTATTCATCTGTTGCATAGATAGATGAGTTGGTTTGGGACAGTCGTTCTGCCATTTGTCCAACGTCAGGGGTATGTACGGGTGGGTTCAAATTAACAAGATAATGATGGGGAGAACTTGACATGTGACTTATGGCATTTGGCCAACGTCAGGGTCATAAGAGCATGGGGCATAAATCTATATCGGGAGTTTCTAAAGAAACTGAAACTTGCCAGGCATGCGCATACCTTTTGGAGTATGATAACGTGAGTGGATTCCTTCACGTTATCATGCGATGAGAGTTGGATCCCGATTCCCACTGATGAGTTGGTTTACTCTTCGGGTGATCCCGACTAATTCTTCTCTTAGGTTTGGAGGAGAATTTGACGGTACAGTGGGAGGTTTTCTGATTAGATAAAGTGATAACCATTCTGATTTAGGTTAGAGTGCACGCAGAGTGTTTCTTTTCTCTCTCTCTTTGGCAGCGACCATTGACCGACCCTAGACTATGACTTAGTGACCAAGTTGACCGAACTTTCTTAAAACACTGGTTTTTGGATTGTCTGCGTTGCATACATCATTGCCGCTCCTTTTTTCACCCTTTGAATTTCTCCAGAACACTTCGTATCAGTATGAACATCCACTTCCATTGAATAAATCCATCGTATGTTTATATACGAACTCGAAGGGACTTCTTCGAGGATGGATCCAGGTTCAGGAGAAATTGAATTGGTTTATTCAGTTGTCTTTTATTATCACCTTCTCTCATGTTGCGAGGGCTCCTTGGTTTAGGAGAGTACACCTATTACGCTTATTGGATAGTCTTCTTCCAAACCATCGGCAGGTGCCGAAAGGTAGGGAATGAAGAAAACCAATTAGCCTAAGAAGGGTGTACAGAAGGTAATAAGTAAAGACAAATAAAAGAATTAGAAAGAGGGCAAAGTAAATTGCGACTGCTATCATTCACAACCAAACTGTGTAGTTTATCGCCACTCCTACTTCACCTTTGCATTTCTCCAGAACACCCCGTATTATTACGGACATCCACTTCTATTGGATAAATCCATCGTATGGTTATATACGAACTCAAAGAAACCTGTTCCAGATTCGAGGATTGATTCAGGTTCAGGAGAAATAGAATAAGGTTTTATTCAGTTGTCTTTTATCATCACCTTCTCTCAGGTTGCGAGTAATCCTTGGTTTAGGGGTATACACCTATTACGCTTATTGGATAGTTTTCTTCCAAACCATAGGCTGGTGCCGAACGGTAGGGAAGGAAGAAAACCATTTAGCCCAACGATGGTGTACAGAAGGTAACGACTAAAGACAAATAAAGGGATTTAGAGAGATGGAAAAGAAATATACGGTTACAGTCATAAATTGGATAATGGAAGAGGCATTACTATGAATACCAGGATACCCCTTTGAAACATTTTCATGTTTCAGTTTCACTATGCATTGTTAAAGGAAAATTGTTTTCCCGATTAGATACTTACTCTCGGATATGTATTTACCAGGCATGATTCTCACATCTATATGGTTTTACAGATGATGAGTGGGAGTAAGTTATTGGGAATTACGTGATCATCCTCATTGTATCGGAATTTGTTGTAATTGGTGATATTTGAGGAAATCGCCTGGGTTTTGCCGGACGGCAAGTATTTGGTTTTGAGTATCCGTTGTTGTGCACCAATTTCAAACTGATATATCTGTACGTTTATTTTTATAAAGTGAGATATAACTTTTGAAATTATGTCAATGACATTTACTTATATCAGTTGACGATTGGGTAAGGAGCATTGAACAACGGAATAGTTCTTAACCATAAGTACAGTTTTCAACCTACGATGCACAGGTTTTGAGTTATTCAACTCAGCGGACTTATACAGAGTATTGTATGTTGTCCAGTGTCCGTCAGGATAAAGGGGTTGGTCCTCGTACTATATTATGTTTACTCGTGACTTCTCTAGTTTTTAGACAAGTGTTTCGTTGAAATACAATGTCTAAGTTTTGAGAAGTTATATGTATAGAAATAAAGTAGAGAACCAGGTGTCGCAAGTATCGGGATTCTTCAAGGTGATCGAAGATGTAGATACTTGTGATTGGTATTCAGTTGATAGTAATGGTTTTGAGAAACTGGTTTCTCTTTCGGGTTACTCATAATTGGATGCATTCCTAAGTTGAGTAATGCTGATCAGCTTCTCTCCATTATGTTGATATGCACTGGAGACAGCTGCATGATTAGAATCTGGTTCCAATTAAATAAGTGCCATAGTTTCTACATTGGATATAGAATGGTTCATATCTTAACGATGTTAAGGTACGGAGAGTTGTCCAGCTTATGCTTAAAACCAGACTTTGGATAACTCAATGGACGTTTCTGTAATGGCAGTTTGTGGGTTGGTCCGGGCTATGTCGAGAGTTGACTTTCTACCATCTGGAAGATCAATAGTGATATTGTTCTTGACTCGCCACAGTTTTAGTAAAATGGAGTTTTTCAGAAAACAGTAGTGGGAGTATGGTAGAACTGGATAAGATTCCAGAACCGCAAACGATTATGGAAAATTTAAAAGGACCTAAAGATTCAATCAGGTTTGACATTCTATTAGCCACTCCGCAGATATGATGGGTAACCTCAGGCACCCGAGAGGTACTTTGGTAGCCTCAAGGACAGTGACAGGGAGGTTCTTGTCTACCCATACTTGACACTACTGTTGTTCCAGACTATGAGACCCGGCAGGAGAATGAGTATAGCGTCGTTCTAAACTAGTTTTTGAAGTGCACGTATATATTATTCTGCCAGAGGGTTGTTGTAGTCAGTGGGAGCAGCGGAAGCATAGTGGGCAAGTATAGCGGAGATAGGTCATCTATTTTTGATGTGACAGTCATGGGTTTGACTTCATCAGAATATGAGATGGATCTGTTAAAAAGGTAGTAGGGTGTGATGTCCTGGTATTTGGATGACATACACAGAGTAGGATGTAAAATTCCTATACTACGATCGGTTATATTGTGGTTGTCACACAGTTGTTTCTCCTTACAGGATATGGATATAATATCAGACATTCTGATTACCAGATCTATGGTTTTTAGATCTAGATTTGGGTAGTTTCCCAATCTGGGTACTTAGACAGTATTTTAAAGGTGTCTTACACACTAAAGGGGAGATGGATGTACATGATTGGCATATCACTTGCTTAGGCAATTGAGTCGATCATGAGATGTCAAATACCACACCAGATGTTGTTTTTGCACTAGATGCAATAAGTTTATATTAATCCAATCCTGGAGAAACATTCGGAAGCAGTTTTAGAACATAAGTGGATATTCTACGGATTTGGTGACGGCAGCCTCTTTCGGGGGACGGTTATCATTCCAGGCTTCAAAGGTGACATGGATGACAGAGTGATTGTCAGAGTTATAGTTTTCCCTCTGACGAAGGGGGCAGTATTATGGACAGGTGGTCCAAAAGGATACTGTGGGAGGCATGGTGCAGGATACTGATTAGGTTCAGTTGACGATACAGTCTAAGAAGTTTGGATTTGGAGTTCATTTATGAACTAGGTCTCATCAGATATCCAGACATGTTCCAAGACAGGTATTACTCAATTCGGGAGATGGCTTTTTCTGCAAACTTGAGATTAAGAGAGACATAGAAAGAAACATCAGGGTGGATCCACTCATTGAGGCTATTTCTCGAACACAAGAGTTTTACAAATGAGCTTTGTGAAACTGATTAGTAGAGGAGTTGGATGTTCGGTATCACACGGGCTGTGAGTATGCGACGTCGCAATAATTAGCCTTAAGTGCAAGTGGGAGATTGTTGGTCGTAGTGCCCTCAAAGTCAATTATTGGATCGCAGGCACATGATTGCAATGATTGAGGAGGACCTATACCGGTAGGACAGTCTTATTCAAGATGATAGTATGCTATCTGGTTTGCCTTTATCATCGTGTACAGTTTTAGGTGATATGATCACTATTACACGTTGATAGAGCACTTAGGATTCTTGCTTGACTACCAGCAGTATGATGGCGATCATATACGTGAGAGTTGCGTAGTCTATAAGCACATTCTTAAAAGTGGTCCCTAGTCGTGGGAGTTTCGAGACATGGCATCGATACTCCGGAGTAGACCAGTGTATACAGTCGAGACCCCGACGAGAGGCGGTGGCCGGTCTCATAAGCCATTGGTGTCTGTTGGATCACCTAAGATGTATACAGGTGCTCATTGGGTTATGAGTGCACCGGACAGGACTCGCCGGGAACCTGCTAGTTGGTATTTATATTTAGCGTCAGATAGCAGTTCCCTGGTGACATGTGTACATGTTAGTTCATCGACCTGAGGTCGTCATTTGTCTCGTGTGAGTTCCCACTGTGCTTAGATTATTACCCTACCACGGCTCAAAGGAGGCGTGCAAACAGGTTTTAGTTGGGTACAGTCTCGAGCCACATAGAGGCAGTGAGCGGATCGACAGGGGATTCATCTCTTCCGGTATTGGGGGTGAGATCACGCTGTGTTTAGGAGAGCCATTAAACTAAGTCCTTGGCCAAGGCATGTGAGAATTACTGGTAGGTATTCCAGTAGTTTCTCAGGGTGTTCAGGGCTACCCTCCGACACGACTTATACAGCTATTGGGGGTCTGATGTTACCAGCCCCTAGGCCCGATATGCGATGCTCATAGATGAACGGACCGGACTGTACGGATATTGTCACTAATAGGCTCAGTAGGATTTCAGGATGAGTTCGCTCATCGGCTTCCCTTTCGGTCAGTATATGGGCAGCCGTTACGCACAGCTAGTGCCGCTGACGTGCTTGTGGTTAAACCCACTGCCAGGGTACTGACGAGTCTTTAGAGTCCCCCATAGATAGTTTCTTAAGTTTGGGCGAAACGTTGTAGAGGCCATATGGTTTTATGGCAGGGTTCGAACATGCACGTGCACTTGTGCACGTGTCATATTTCGGATAGATAAGACTGGTGGGATTTGGTTTAAGCCGGATCCAAGTATTATATTGAGCCAAAATATTTTAGTCTTATCGTATTCATATTCGGTCATAATACGGATACAGGTATGTATATACAGGTGAGGGGTATTCTCGTAATCTGTTACGGGATTACTTTAGAAGATGCATTTCTTTTTGGGTTAATAATTTTGGTTTAAATGATTATTGGATCTGGAAAGTGTGACTCATTCATGGTGACACATTTCTTCTAGCATGTTCATTAGTGACTCATGCTAATGAGTCACTAAGTGAGTCATGATAGAATTAATGATGTTTTGTTTTGGGCGTAGATATTTTAGGGTTTGTGGAGATATTTTTGGGAGATATTTTTGTGAGATATTTTCTTTACACAACCTTATATATCTACTCACAAAAGAAAGCCATCACAAGTTTTATACTTGGTTCTTTTGCTCACTTGATTTATTTCTTGAGCTCACACTCTCCAAAGCTTAGCATCTTCTTCAACCTCCACTCTTACCCTCTCATGTGATGAGAACCAAAGAGTGTATTGAGACAAAGTATTCCACTCATTCTCTACTTCATCTTGGTCATCTCTTTTAGCAGACTTGATGTCCGAGTTGCCTCGGTTTAGAGGCGGGAGCCCGTATAAAGAATCGATGACATGGTGCCACCTCATAGAGAAGATCGGAGTCGCAGCGAGGAGCGTGGGATGATGGCTAAAGACCGAAGGACACAGATCGATTGGTATAGCCTTTCTACCTCTTTAGAGTTTGTTAGTTTAGCGTTAATGGCTAGATCCGGGTTAAAGTATGCGATAGCGCCAGTTGTAAAAGTTTTTGTTCCACGTTTGGCCTCAGATTATTGGCCGGGGCGCTACCGTAGACTTACAGTCATGTCGGTTTGAATGCCTTAATTCTCTTTTGATGGAAGATGTGGCTTTGCCAGTGTGATGATTGCAGGAATCGTGGCTTGTTAGCGAATTGTTCCACTCAGGGGCTTTTCTTGGATGGAGGCCTCTTTGGGGCTTCTTGATTGAGATTCATCGTTCAGGTCTTTCTTCTTGAAATTCGTCGTTCAGGTCTTTCTCCCTTAGATTGGCCTCTATGGGTATTGCTCGTTTAAGATTAGCCGGTCATATTGGCTTCTGGGCATTGGCGTTTTCACATTGGCCTCTGGCATTAGCATTTGGTATTGCTCATTGAGATTCATCAGTCAGGTTCTTCTGTCGAAGAGCAACCATCTCAGACCTTCTTTCTTCAATCTGCCTCTCGGGGCTTTGGAGTTTGATTAAGACTGTTCTCTGAGGGCTTCTTCGCTTTGTACGGATCTTTTGCTGAGTGGAATTGTTTCTGACGGTGTCTCTAAAATTTGATCCAATAGGTGGGACTTTTAAGGTCGTTCTTAATAGATTGGATGGGATTTTGGAGATACTCACAGTCGGTACATGTCGTGTCGGTCATTCTGTGCTCTTGAATGCGCTGTTGGCGTAGATCTTCTTTGATGGTACGTATCATACCGGTCTTAGAGAGGTGGAGCTGCTCGAACTTCGGATGCACAATCAGTGTATGTCACACCGGTTACTTGGAACAATGTTTGCTTATCGGTGCATGTCTCACTGGGTACTTAGAGTGAATGTATGCTTTGTCGGTGTATGTTAACTGAGGAGTTGAATGCGTAAGTGGTGTATGTCACATCGGGTAGTTAGGGGGATGCGTAGGCGGTGTATGTCACGCCGAATACATCAATGGGGAATGCCTATTTTTTGTGGACCTCGGTAAATGCAAATAGGTAATACTTTGGAATTGAATATGATTATCCTTTGACACCCTTTCAGTTTACCTTTGACATAAGATTGGTTGGGTTTCTCTCTATCAACCGTTCTTAGTACCGTAAAATAACTAGGCAAGTATTTTCTTGATGTGGGTAGAGACGGATAAGTCCTAAGTTTCTTGTCATTAGTTTGGAATCTTCCTTTTCTTTTTTCCCTCCTTTTTTGGTTTCATTCTCTTCTTTAGGCATCACTAGCTCTTTGTCGTCAGGCGATTTTCCTGTCGGAGGCCAAGATTATCTTCACACGAAGAACCGTTAGGACTTTTAACTTGGTGAAAACACTCACTTGGCGGGGGTATAGAGAAGAGAAATATCCACATGCTAATACATGAGATAAACCCCGTACGATTTTGCTTGACTATCAGCACTATGATAGGGATTATACTGGTGGGGGCTGGTAGTCCATAAGCACATCCTTAAATATGCCTAGTTATAGGAGTATCGAGACTGGGCATTGGTATTCCAGTTTAGACTAGTGTATACGTTTCATGACCCTGTATGGGGTGATGGATGATCCCATAACCATTGGTGTTTGATACCGGTGATTGTATACATGTGATCATAGGATAGGTTACACTGGACGGACTCACCGAGAACTCATAGTTGGTAATATACCAATTTCAGATAGCAATTCTCCAGTGACATGAGTACAGGGTAATCTCTAGGACTTAAGATCGCCATAGTATCTCATGTGTGTTCTTACTATACTTAGACTTCTACCCTACCATGACTCAAAGGAGTCGTGCAAACAGGTTTTTTTGGGTATAGTCCCGAAGCACATAGAGACAGTGAGCGGTCGAGAGGATTCGTCTCTCCCGATATAGGGATTTGATGTCACGCTATACAGGACATGACTACAACCATAAGTCGGTGGCCACCGCAGTGGAGATAAACTGATAAGTGTTATCAGTTGTATTTCCAGTTGGTTATGAGTCATTTGTCGCACGACTTATCGAGTTATTGGGGTCTAACAGATTCTAAACCCCAGACTTGGTATGCGATACTCTCAGACGAAGAGACCGAATGTACCGAGATTGTCAATTATAGACTTTGTCGGGCCCGGATGAGTTCGCTCGTTGGTTTGCGTACCTGGGTAGTCGTTGCGTACAGATAGTTCCACTGACGTGCTTGTGGGTTATCCCATCAGGGGATTGGATCTGAAAGTGTTTCGGATTCGATCGGATATGATCCTACATAACCTACTGCCAGCGTATTGACAGGTCTTTAGAGTCCTGCAACGAAGGTGTCTGCCCGGGAAAAATGTGATGTGGCGTGCGTATATGATACGTACAAGACTTCGATTAAATGGTTGATTTAATAGAACGTCCGAATATATTAGCTGGTTTAAAAGTCGGAATATCAAATCAAGTGTTGATTTGATAAGCGTATAGCTAATATGGTTTCTAGTATATGGTATATGATACAAGCACTCTCCACAGTATGCGACACTCAGATGATATGGATTGCCGGTTGTGTATTTGATGCATGGCATATGTAGATACATATACAAATCTCATTATATATATATATATATATATATATATATATATATATATATATATATATATATATATGATATGTTAACATTATAAGTGGTGGGACCCTCCTATTTAAATATGGGCGAGATATGAAAAGAAGAGAGAGGAATTATTTTTGAGCCATCACTTTTCTTCTTCTTCCTCTTCAACAAAACTTGGTGCTCTCTACTCTAATGGAAAAAGTTGCCTCGGTGGGAGAAACTAAAATCCGGAGAGTACCCATTAACCTAATCACCTCCATTAGCGCATAGCGAGCAATGAAATAGAGTAGCTCTTCAAGATGGAGGAGTTGAAGCTGCGAGCATCGCGGCTTCACCGCGGGTCATTTACGGCGAGGCGGTCGGCGTGGAGATGCTTCCGGGAGCTTGCGGTGTCTAGCACGAGTCCAGATTCTCCATTGGAGCATTTGAAGATATTACAAAGGTTGTACACTCTTCTCTTTGCTCTCTTGTTTTTTTTCTAGCTTGTTTATTGCATAGGTATTTGATGATCTTGTGTTTGGATTGGGGTTATGCTTGCTTAAAATTTTGTTGTGCAATTCCTCCGCGGTCGCAAATGTCACGACCCTAACACCCGTCCACCAACAATATATATATATATATATATATATATATATATATATATAGGTTTTGATCCTGCTTTAGGCTTACTTATATTACATGAGGCTTACTTAGATTACGTTATTACTCAATTGGTTTCGCGTAATCTAAGTGCCGGTGTAACGACTCTGATTTTACTGTACAAAAATTTTTAAGAAAGGAGTTTGCAATCCTGAGTACACTTTATAAGTTATTTTTGTTTAAAAACAGCAAGAAATAACTTGTAGTTCATTGGTAAAGTTTTGAACTGCTGTGGCGTAGCCCTGTGTTCGAATCCCCTCAGGCACATATTATTTTTCTGATTTTCTTTTAAACTTTTTGGAAGCCCAAAAATTTACACGTGCACTGCACATAGAAATGAAAAGTCAGGAAAAACAAACATGGGTAAAATGTTATGTACACAGCCTTGGACACGTGGCGAGAATCAAACGGTACCCCCTCACCATTGGACCGGTGAGATTCCATCAAAGGCCGGTGGCGACGGGCCCCTGTAGGCAAAAAGCGCCCGTGCTCTGCATACAAAACCCTTGGCCTCTTCCATTACCCCTGCACTGTTTGATTTCTCTGAATTTAAACAGAGACTGCAATTTCATCTTTAAATCAAATTTTAATGCATTTTAATTCATTCTTTCAATTCCAAAACCCTAATTTCACACTATAAATACAACCCCATATCCTAACCCCTCCCCATTCTGAAAAATTCTATCCAAAATCCTCAAATTTTTCTAAGTACAAGAAGAGTACAAGTAGTGTTAGCAAGAGACCAACTTCCGGCGAGGAATCGAGCAAGTTCCGGCGACCCCACGATGTCACGACGACCTCAACCCCTTCCTCTCTCTCTTATTAACAAAATCCAAAAGTAAGTCCCCTCTCATCATCCCCCTTCTTCTCTAAAATCTCTTTTCAAAACAAATATCGGTAAGTGGAGTTAATACCGATGTAAATCTTCTAAACCTTAAAAACACACCTTTTACCTACATAATATTCATCCAACTTTTACATAATATTTTAAAAAATATTATAAGTGTTTAGAACCAACTTTCACTCTAAAATATCATGTTAAATAACTTAAATCTCACTTTTACATGAAAATACCATGAACTTTATATACGTCATTTTTTTTATTCCTTTGCTTGTACATATCTCTAGAAAACATCACGGGGTAATGACCTACTCCTCAAATACACACATGTTTACATAACACGATACTCTTTTGAACATATGTTTATGGCGAATACAACATTTCATTAAAATATCATGAACTATAAAAACCCGGTTTTCTTTGAATTGTATTATCAAAACTCTTTGCGATTATACGTCTACAACCCATTTTGGGAAACCCACTATTGGATGGTGTGGATTATCGCACATTCTTGGGCTAGTAGAGCGAAATGCAGATCTCCTCACGGAGCATTTGGTCTCGAAAGATTTTTAATACGATTTTTAAGAAAAACAAGATTTTCTATTTAATAATAAAAAATTAATTTTTATAAATATATAAATATTATCAAAATACGTATTTTCAAGATATAATAAAATTCCATGTTTTCTCGAAAATAAAAGAATGACAAGTTTCATCAAAATACCCTCAAGTTATCCAAAAGACAAGTTTTACACTTAAATACCATGAACTATTCAAGTTAAATTAATATTCACTAAAATACCTCAAATCTTAAAAGTTACATCCATGAAAACCCTAAATAAAATAAATAACTTCTCGAGGTTTATTTTGAGATTATATAAAAATATTTTTTCATAAAACCCCATCGAGTTATATAAAATTACATTTAAGAACTTTAGTAAATATAGATTTAAGCGGGATCAATTCTCTTGAGCCTCAGGGAGCCGGAGAAAGTGAGTGCTTGCCTATTTAAGGTAGAAAAATTTAACGGTATTATCAATGGTAATTGTCTTGGAAAAAGACACAAATCCTGCCGTCCATGTGCAGCAGTTACCGATAACATTCGAATCTAACTCAGGATCCAAATCAGTTTAAACTGACTGACTCAAGTCCGAGTCTAAATCAAACATGAATTCATCTGAAATCAGAATCCAATTCAACATGAATCAAATATACCAACATGAATACTGAAAACTGAACCTAAATACCAGAACAATATCAATATACAAACATGACTTGACTTGACCGAACCATGGCTATAACTTGACTTGATTACATGCTTACTTGTTTACATCCTGAATCTGATTACATGAACAACTTGTATCCATGGTCTCGGCAAGTTTGATAACGATAATTCAATACAATACATTACGGGGTTTTAAAGGGGTAGATTGGTATGGAATATGTTAAAAGTGGCACGATGATGGACACTAAAAGTCACCTATATGAACTCTCGTGCCGTTGTCCCGTGGGTTTTGACGGGGCCTTGTACTTACATGTTACCATAGTCCACGAGATAGTTGGACTCCTTTCGTATACACTGATACATTATGTACTAAGCTACAAACAACTACGTTAGTATAACAAACATATACCTGTATAATTACCAGTTCTTTCCTTTTTACTTGTTCTATTCTATTCTTACTTCCGAGACTTACCGAGCGCTAGTTTGTTGATGGCATTCCTGTCTCTTTTTTCTTTGGAATGTTTGTCAGGAGAATCGGACTCTCAGGAGATCGAGCCCAGTCAGGACGACTTGGACCAGTTCACAGAGCAGTCAGACTACTAGCCTACTTGTACTTATTTTCTTTTCATATGCCACTGTTTAGGTATTGTTTTCTATCATTGTACTTTTCTTTTCAGTTGTATGTAAATAATGAATGTTAATAAAAATTGCTGTTTATATTACATCTCTTGTCATTCTTGTGCATTTATTTATATTGCGTATTTACGCTTAACGTGTTTACTTCTGAGTAAATATGTCGCGTGCCCGTCACGTCCCCTTCTCCGTACACCGGGAAGTGGGGCGTGAAAGCCGGTCACTTTCCGTTTTGGGTTGTGACATTAGGCCCGAGTTTGACCGGGATGAAGAGCTTTCCATAAATTGGTTTTTGGTATGATCATATGCGCATACTACTAAGGAAGAAGGTAGAAACTAGGTCTGGTCAATCTCCAAGTACTGAAATGTGCTCAAGGGCATGATATTTAGCAATGGCATAATATCAATTAGGGTTGTGGTTATCAGATGATCATTGATGTTCACTGTGATGAACTGGGGAGCCGATCGTTCTTCGAGAACCTTTTCTCTTTCTGAAAATGACATGTATTTGTCTCCGAAAGCTCTTTCAGCGACTTCAGCCAGCTCGTGGGGAGTGACATCGTTGTCTACCCATGCTCTTTAGAAGGCCCGGAAGAGCACTTGTTGGTGGATCTTGGTGCTTGTTATGAGCTTAGAACATTTGTTGTAGAGGCCATAGCATGGAGTATTGACGGAGCATGAGTTGGTTCGTCTTCTTTTGCCATTGCATGGGTTGGTGGAAGGCACTGAGATACCCTAACTTTGGAGTTTACATCTACCGTTAATTCTTTGTCTTTGTGCGCGAGGTCTCTTTTTTCGGGGATGTTTAGGATAGGATGTACTTGCCCCGGTAGTTGTCCCGGGTAGTATTTTCCTGCTTTAATTATCTCCTACAGGATGATTGATGCTTTATGCAGATCATAGATCATGTCCTTGACCTAGAAAGAAGACTCGAGATCGTTCTCCTTCACGTGATGGTAAGGACAATATTTTGACGAATCCCTGCCCTTAGGAAGACATATGCGGGGAAGAGGAAATGGGATATCCTTTCTTTCACGTAGTGCTTTGGAAGTATTCATAAATGCATTGGGAAGAGGATGGTGGTGATCTCGTTAGTACCGCCTTTCCATTACTTCTTGGTATTAGCCAAATCCTCCCATGTTGGCATGTCTTTCATATGACTATGGTATTGCAGTCGAAAGTCATTTATCAACTTGTCAAAATTGACGGTTATCTCATGATTCAAATTGGAGAACCACTTTTGCACGTTGTCTTCAAGAGATATTTGGAACAAGTGTGTGACCATGCCGATGTTGTTGGTGTAGGGACGAGCCATCTCGCAGAAAGTACAGAACCATGTGTCTTGGTTAGAATCTCCTTTGTATCCCGGTATGTGGGGATATTTGAATCCATTGGGAAGCAGAAAGAGTGGAGTCCTGCAAAAATCGGCGAAGGTTTTGTACCTGTACGTATTGGTTCCTGAGTGTTCCTATATAATATCCAAAACACCTTCTCGAGTTAAATAAGCTAATTTCCTTTTTGCCTTTCGGCTAGAGGGATTGTGCATCATGTATGGCAAACTTGTCGAATTTAGGTCAAATGTATCATGAAGGTGGTGCTTTTTGCGAAAGGCTTCACTCATGAAGGGAGTTGAAAAATTTGAACCAGGAGTTTCATTTGAACTGGGAGAGCTCAAAATGGATTTCTGAGACATGGTTACACTTTGGAGGTCTGAGAAAGAGGCTGGCTCAGACATGTTGTTAGACCCGTTATGAGTACCCGGTCTGGCTATGCGGGGAGCAAAGATCTGGCATATATGGCACTTTTGCTCATTCTTACAGTCAAGATAAAGTTGTGTAATCTAATCTTGAGGCTCGTTTTGAGAATCTTCCCTTTTTCCGGGAGACTCAGCGTTACTACTTTTATTATGATCATGTTTGATCTATTGCGGGATTTTTTTAAAACTTCACCTTTTAATTTTATGTGTTAGTACATGTGAAGTTATTTTTATTTACGTACCTTGGAATTGTACTTACCACCTCTGATTCAAGATAGTTTGTTGTGATGATGGCAACTTCAGGCTTCTTAATAAGCTCGCCCTTCTGTACTGATTCGGGTAGGACCTTAAGTTATTGATCTGGCTTTTGGGCTTGATTTAGTTCCATTTGTTTTTCGGGTTTATCTGGGTTCTCCTTACTTTTGATGGGGTTTTCAGATACTGAGCTCCGATATTGTTCTCGCTCAGCTGGTTCGGATATCAGCGAGATGCTTCCGTCTTTTTCGTAAGTCGGAGGTGTTCCCGCCAAAAATTTTGGCTCAAAACTTGTTGTTCCTTTCATAAAAATAAAGAGCAGCGCCCCACGTGCAAACCACGTGAGCACTCATGTGCAAAGCACATAAGTACCTATTGCAGATATGATAAAATCCTATAACGGCGCTCACGTGTTAAACACGTGAGCACTTACATGCAAAACATGCGAGTATCGGCTTCAGATAGGATTAAATCGTATGATAGCCCCCATGTATTAAACACGTGAGCACCCACGTATTAAACACGTGAGTTCTCTTGTCGTAACCTTTTAGCAGCGCTCACATGCAAAGCACGTGAGGGCCGCTGCCATATATGTATATAGCAGCACTCACGTGATAGCACGTGAGTGCCCTAATTTAAAATACTCTCATATGATAGAATTAAATTTTATATGATAGAATTAAATTCTATTGGGAAATATTTTTCCTGATCTTTCTAATATGGAAAGATTTTTTTCTAACAGAGAATTTTGGATTTAAAATCTAATAGTGATAAAATCACCAATTAAATCATCTGATAGAATTAAATTCTATTTGGGAAATATTTTCCCTGATCTTTCTAATATGTAAAGATCTTTCTCTAACAGAGAATTTTGGATTTAAAATCCAATGGTGATAAAATTACCAATTAAACTATCAGATAGAATTAAATTTTATATGGGAAATATTTTCTTGATCCTTCTAAAATAAGAAATATCTTTTCTGTTAAACAGAATAAAATTCCGTGGTTAGGAAAATATCTTCTTAACAATATATTCATCCGATAGAATTAAATTCTATCTTAGAAATTTTTTTCCTGATCTTATTAAAATAAACAAGAAATATTCTATGTTAAACAGAGAGCATTTAGATTAAAAATTCAACGGTGAATAAAATTTACCAGTTGATTTTTAAGATCAATTTGATTGATTATGAAATCAATCATGATCTCTCAATGAGAGATTTTCTCAAACAGATCGATTTTTTTCTCTCCTACAAATAGGTGCAAAGAGATTAAATCTAAAATAGAGGAGACCCCTCATAAGCTTCTGCAAAAATACAGAAGGCTCTCTAAAAGCTTCCACAAAAAAAAAGAGAATTTAATTCTCAATAAAAGAAGAAGATCTTCCTCATTAAAATCCTAGATAAAGAAAAAAGAAGAGATCAAAATATCCCCTTACCTATCTAAGTGTTTAATCCTTATCAAGAACTTAGTTCTTTCTCTGGATCTGAGATCCACAAAATAAGTCTTCCACAAAGTCGAGAATTTAATTCTCATCGAGAAGATCTTATTCTTGAAAATCAAAAATTCAGGAAAGAACAATATCGAAAAGAATATGGAAGAAAAGAACATGAAGAAGATGGAGTCCATAATACTCTAGAAACTTAGTTCCCTCACAAATTAAGAACTTAGTTCTTAAAAAATCTGATTCCAGATTCTCAAAATAGTGATATTGGTGATCGTTAATGGTCAAAATGCCATTAACAGAACATAAAAATTCTTCAGAAAATATCAACAAAGATTAAATTTTTGAAAACATAGCACCTCACGTGAAACACATGTGAGCGCCAAAATATAGTGCCTCACGTAAAACACACGTGATCGCTCAAAAGAAGACAAAACAGAGTGCCTCATGTGAAACACACGTAAGTGCCAGAAAAGACTAGTACTTAGCACTATTTCAGCGCCTCAGGTGAAACACACGTGAGCCTATATATCCTAGTGCTTAGCACTGCTGTGTAGTAAAAACCTAATCTTAACCCTAAATTGGCTAAGTCTGTGAATCTTGAGCTTCCTTTTTGCTTTTGAATTAACCGAGCCCATATGCTCTTGATTTCCAAACTGATTTTAGTCCCAGATATGATTAATGATCTCTCATCGATAATATCCAAAATGATATTCATCTCATATCTTTTAAGTTAATCTTAGTTTCATATAAGACTAACGATTTTTAGGTCCACCATGATCTTTTTCCATTATTACGGAATTTGGTTCAAGGGTACATCTTTCCATACCTCTGATATATGTCGTTATAATTCCTCAACATTTTCAGAGAGATAGCGGGTCCCGAAAACCAACAACAACTCCTCGTCCCAACTTATTGAAATATATGAAATTTTGTCAAGACAATGAATGATACATCCCACATTTGTGCACTTTCATATTGATGTGTACACCTCATATTGACACACATCCCATATAGATGCAAGTCTCATATTGAGCCTTGGCTATATAAATATACATATATATATCTTTAAAGGAAATATAAATGTCTTCAATTAGATCACATCCCAAATTAGGCGCATCCCATGTCACCATCGTTCACTTCGCCACGCAACAAATACACGTGCGTGTAAGATGAATGTTGAACCACGATGTCCTTAAACTAATATGTTTTGCCCTGCGGACCGTCTATATACTGTCTACTGTATACTATCCATGGGCTATTCATATATGATCTAATGATTAGTTGAGCCCATATGCTTATGTGTTCATATGTCGATCTTAGTCTCATATATGACTAACGATCCTTAGATCAAAATCATATATCTCATGATCTGATGGACCTCACAAATGTGAGAAATGTGTCCTAAGTTCATTTTCTTTGGCAAAACAAGATACCAACGTGGACCCTTTCAAGTAAATGCTTGACCCAAAATATCTAAGTTGATCTTAGTCTTAAATAAGACTAATGACCTTTAGATAAAGCCTGAGTTTCATACGAGCCGATGGACTTCACAAATGTGAGAAATGCATCCTAAGTTCATTCCCATTAACAAACCAAGCTACCAACGTGGATCCCGTGAAGCAAAAGCTTGACCCAAATCTAAAATATACGGATTTGGACTAATCCACGCCCTACGGGCAAGACAAGATTAGTCTCCGTATACAATCCAAGTGCAACCCCATAAAAATAAAACACAACACGACACGAAGTGACCTTCTGGAGCAGGAGAAAGTTGTTATCGCAACATGATAATGTAATTAACTGCAGGGGCTTGCGCCTGCAGGGAAGAACGTCCCTACAATAAAAAACCCCTTACAAATAAGAGGGAATATGATGAAATCTGCTATATCGGTCGTATCTATCTAAAGCTCCGATATACGGTGCCATAAATCAACTTGGTATCTTCGGAAAGGTGAATGGATATGTCCAAACAGTATCTGCTCCCAAATTCAGGCAAGATGATCCATTCCAGTTCATCTCTGTTTTCGGCGGTAAATAGGTGGCTCACACGGATCTTTAGAAACTTCTTTCTTTATCATGGTTCGTGCCCTCATCCATGCCTTTCGCTATTACGAACTTATGATGCTGGTCCCTTTCGAAGATCTTAGTTTTGAATTCTCTTCCACTGCATTCACTCCACTTATAATTGCCCACCCTACACAATTTGCACGTGATTCTTTCATAGATGATACACACCTTCGTGCTTCTCATGCATTTTCACATCTTTCGGTTCCTGGCTTTCCTTCTAGCAGGCCCATCATAAAAGTTAAATCTTTTACCTGCAAGATGGGGTTAGACTCAAATGGCATACGTGCATTTGGTTGATGTATGTGCTTGCCGCACACGTGATTTGGATTTTGGTTCAACCTATTGTCCCCATGCTTCTTGCTATCCTAAGTGAACGTTGACTTTGGGAAGGCTTTTACAACCCCTATGACAGTTCTACCATCACCAATCCTCAGAAAGGTCTAACTGGGCCGGATAGCTGGGTCTACCGAAAGGCTATGTACCTATTGGGACCCAAGAGTATTCTTCCCAGCGAGAGATTTTTCCTAAACTAACATTTTGATCAGAAAAACGATTAAGTAAGAACATGAAATAGAATAGGAAAGGAAAAAGGAGAGAGAACTAAAAAGTCACAATAGGTCCTATCGCGATCGCCATATAGATCAGTCCTAAAGTGTTAGTCCAAGGTGTCCTCGATAGCGCGAGTTGTTGTTTGAAAGTCCAGAGCCTACCCCTACTAGTTTCGGACGATTTTGCGATCGCTACCACGCTTGAATTGGGCCGCTAGCCACCCTTTGATTTGATTGTCGCTTGCCTGAGAGATTGTTGTGATTCCCGCTGTCCTCGTCAGTTGACGCCAAGCCATCCATAAGCCTTTCTTCAGTCTTGATTCTCCTTAAACAGTAAAATTCCTTCATTTAGAGACGTGCGTATAGTAAACAATTCAAAAAATTAGCATGAAAAGGGGAAGAGGAGAAGAAAGAACTCATCAGCCTTGCGGCCGGGAAAAATCTATCCCTACTCCTTTAATTTTACAAAAGGTTGATTTTTATGATTTTTAATGATTTTTTATGAATGCAATAGAGAAATAAAATAAAAAGATGATGGGATTAAAAGAGGATTATAATGAGCCTGATTGCGCGTCATGCCGCTACCTACGAAAACCTTTAGAGCTTCCGCGATCCATGCTAGCGATCACCGCAGAGAATTTTGTCTCTTGAGAACTCAAAGAGACTTTAGGAGGAGGAGAGATTTTGGGATGATGAATTCTGAAGGCAGGGGTATGTTTTTATAGTCCTCTCACCGTATATTTAGAGGAATCTTTGACATTTGGAAAAATCTACGAATTGGATACACGTACAGACAACCCTCGTCCGCATGCGTGCCAATTCGCCCATTTTGATAATTTTGCACGTCTAGATTTGAAAAAATCTTTCTAAAATCACTTAGGTACGCATGCGGACAACATACGTCGGCATGTGTACCCAGGTTAGTTAAAAAAATTACCAATTTTCTTAACTTGGTAAACAAGTAAGGTCTAAATTCATCGTCAGGGCACGCATGTGGATGGCATGCGTCCGCATGTGTGTACCCGAATTGATTTTTTGAAAATCTTTTGGATTTTGTGAGATATTTTGAAATCTTATAGTTTTAAAGTTGGATTTTGATTGAAAACAGTTCGAAATTCGTTTGAAAATACGTGCAAAGCCTGTAAGTTAATTTTTCCAAATCTAAAAAATTATAATTTTGGATATTTTATGATATGAATGATATAATTTATAAATATATCTCAATATTCTTTTCATGTCGTCTATGAGGATAGGGTGAGTCCTCATATGCGCCATGTTGGCTTAAAATTTTTGTAATTTTTTTTTATTAAATTATCTTGAAGCTATAGGCATATCTTGATGGTATTTAAGCTATTTTTATGTACTATATATGTAGTATCCAAAACTATACCTGCAGGGTGTTTTTCGTCACCCCATTGAGCTGGGTATACGCGTCGCTTGTCAGGCGTACTACAGATTCCCCCTGCATAGAGTAGGCGATGGTTTATTGATTGTGGAGATCCGAATCTCCGGCAGCCGCGGACTAAGCTTCTGTTAATTATCTCCTACCTTTGCAGCGAGAGAATGTTACGCCCCGCTTCCCAGTAGATAGAAACGGTGACGTGACAAGCCCACGACGTATTTATTCCGAGAAGATCATTTCTCGAAATAAATACGCTAAGCGTATATAAGAAACATAAACTAACAAGAATAAAGAAAAGAATGAAATTCAACTGTGATTTATTACATTCATGATTCATAGTAGACAAAATATCTGAATACAAGATATTTAACATGATAAGCCTTAACAAGGATGCATACATAAATAGGCTGAAATGAAATGAAAAACTGAATGAAACTATACGTCTGTTTGCGATGCGAACTGGTTGTACTCCTTTTCGACCACTTCTATCTTCTTTGTCTCAATGTCACCTGACGAACATTCCAAGAATAGAAAGAAATGGGTGGAATGCCCGTCAGCGAACTTTCGCTTGGTAAGTCCCAAAGAAAAAGGGAGTAAAGAAAAAAATGTAATGATAGGGAAAAATTATAATATGAATTATTGAGTATATCATATCATCTTGTCAAGTTTATTTAACACGCGATTTTATTGTAATACAAATGAACAAGTGTAGTAATGTGTGACGAGTAGATAAACTTGATATCATGAGCATGGTAGTATAAAAGTAACATAGCCATATAATGTAAGTGTAGTGAACATGCAGTAAGGCAAGTGTCTTAACAGGTCTCTACTTGGGTATACTAATCTAACGTAAGTTCAAGGGTGAATGTCAACCAATCTTAAGAGTGTTCTCGAACCCAACATGCTGTAATTCAGGGGTAGAGAACCACGGGCCCGAATTAAATGTTAGTAACGGGACTTCAACCTAGTGTTGAAGTATTCCAAACTCAACAGGCTGTAATCTAAGAGCAAGGAAATATGGGCCCTCATGATAGCTTGCTTGTGTTAGTAGACATGGATTCATGATTTAGGGGGACTCTTGAAATTTTGTTGGATTCACGCATGAACTGCCCCAGCAACCCGTGTATATAAGTCTGTGATTAAAATTACAAGTCTTGCCCAAATCCATGAATACATAAGAGAGTGCAATTCAAGTATCGAGTCAAGTTCAACTATTCAAGTCAATTGTTCATGTATTCATGTCAAGTGTTCATGTCAAGTCATTACGTATTTATGGTTCGGGTCAAGTCTGTAGGGTGTTTTTCGTAACCCCATTGAGATGGGAATACACGCGCGCTTGTCAGGTGTACTACAGATTCCCCCTGCCTAGGGTAGGCGGGGATTTAATGATTGTGGGGATCCGAATCTCCGGCAGCCGCGGACTAAGCTGCCGTTAATTACCCCTCGCCTTTGGAGCGAGAGAACCTCCGATTGACGGGTTAAACTGGTCATGCGAATTCAATGTGCAGTGTATGTGTGTTTTGTTTTGGAGGGGGCTTACATATATCGGGAGCCACGCAGAGTTTTTACGGGGGTCCCGCTACCCGGATAGCGGGCTAGGGGTCAAGGGGGCTAGCAGCCCCCTTGCGGGGTGCTGGGCAGCGCCCCGTTAGAAATTTTTTCTAACGGGAGAGGCATATTTAGTGTGGAGTGCATAAAAACGGGGGGGGGGGGGAAGCGTCTTTAAGACGCGTGCGCAGCATGTGGGCGCATGGTGCCCGGGGTCACATGGCGCACGTGACCATTGGGCGCCTCAGCGCTCGGGGTCACGTGGCGCACACGTGACCGATAGCGCCTTAGCGCCATGGGTCACGTGGGGCACACATGACCTTTGGGCGCCTTAGCGTCCCGGGGTAACGTAGCGCACACGTGACCGATGGGCGCCTTAGCGCCCGGGGTCACGTGGCGCACGCGTGACTGATGGGTGCTTTAGCGCCCGGGGTCACGTGGCGCACACGTGACCGCAGGAAACACCCGCGGGAAGGGCCTAGCCTCTAGGCTGGGGAGTTGAACTCCCAAGAAGTTTTTGGAGTTGAACTCCTAACAGAAACTAATTTATGGACTTAAACTCCAACAGATCTAGAAAGGAGTTAAACTCCTGGAGATTTAATGCTCTTCTTTTGAGCCTTGGATCTGTCCAAAGTTAGATTTTTGGAGATGGGTCTCCTTCTTCCTTCTCTTGGTAGACGGGATCTTGGAGGAAAAGGGGGTAAGATTTGAAAGTCTCCCCTTTTCGAGATCTGATTGGAGACTCGAGCTCCCCTTCGTGGGTTTTGTGGTGAAAAACTATTTATTTTTGAGAAAGGAAGAGTTAAACTCTTGATTTAATTCAAAAAAAAGAGGAAGAGGGTTTTAGACCCTTGAGAAAGGGGAAGGAGGCACAAACCCTATTTTTTTTGGGAGGAATGAAAAGTATATTAGATATTTTCATCAAGTTGCCTCTTATAGGCTTACATATTTACATATAGCCCCTTGGGCTTTACAAAATGACATTTTGCCCATCCCCTGGCTCATGTGCCATTTGTTTTTGCACATAAGCCATGGGCTTCCAAAAAATTGGCTTTATGCCTATTTTGCATACATTCATGCAAAAAAATTACATCAAAATTATTTGTTACATGATTTTTTTATTTTGGTATGGCGGAAGGCCGGACGTTTCATGTTCAGGCTCGACCTGAACATTGGCCCACTTGCTTGGGCTTGGGCCCACCTGGCTTGGGGTTGATCTTGACTTTGACTTGGTCAACCGGGGTGCAAATTACTTCAACAAAGTGCCCCCATCAATAAATGCACACCACACATGTGAGTCGTGTGCATGAAATTGATGGATCTTCTTTCGCGTGGAGGCAACTTGTTTTGGTTCCCACTTTTTGGGATGCATTGCCCTTTTTACGACATGGACGGTCGACGCTTGACGCATCTCCGAGATGGAGTGTCTGTGGTAGACATTTCACTGGTCCAGAGTGATTTGGTAGACGTGCCCTCGGCATGGAGTGTCGCTGGTCGACGTTTCCCCGAGGCGGAGTGTTTGTTGGTTGACGTGTCCTCGGCACGGAGTATCGCTGTTCGTCTTGTCCCCGGCACGGAGTGTCGCCGATGTTTGACTTGACCCCGGCACGGAGTGTCGCTGATCGACTTGTCCCCGGCACGGAGTGTCGTTGGTCGACTTTTCCCCGGCACGGAGTGGCGCTGATGTTCGACTTGTCCCCGGTACAGAGTGTCGCTGATCGAATTTTCCCCGGCATGGAGTGTCGCTGATGTTCGACTTGTCCCCGGCACGGAGTGTCGCTGATGTTCGACTTTTCCCTGGCACGGAGTGTCGCTGATGTTCGACTTGTCCCTGGCACGGAGTGTCGCTGATCGACTTGTCCCTGGCACGGAGTGTCGCTGATCGAATTGTCCCCGGCACGGAGTGTCGCTGATGTTCGACTTGTCCCCGGCATGGAGTGTCGCTGATGTTCGACTTGTCCCCGGCATGGAGTGTCGCTGATCGACTTTTCCCCGGCATGGAGTGTTGCTGATGTTCGACTTGTCCCCGGCACGGAGTGTCGCTAATCGACTTTTCCCCGTTTCCCCGGCACGGAGTGTCGCTAATCGACTTTTCCCCGTCACGGAGTGTCGCTGATGTTCGACTTATCCCCGGCACGGCGTGTCGCTGATCGACTTGTCCCCGGCACGGAGTGTCGCTGATTTTTCATATCAGATTTTTGCATTTTTATACTGCCCAATTTTTATCATATTGCTTATCGGTAGGTACTCTTGAGCCGTGTTTGCTAGTCAATTGCAGGATACAGGTTCTCGGCTCTAAACGATGAAATTCATGGAAAAGCACGACAAAATCCGGGTTCCTGCCAACCACAGATAAAACACGGGTCTCCGTTCTTTATCCGTCTGTTGCCACACACCAGTTTAAGAGACAAAATGGCAAATCGATTGTCATTTTCATGCACAAGGCTCAATAGCAACACAAGATCCAAGAAATCTACGCGGAGCTCAAGAAAATCATGATAAAAAGATCCACATTCATCACCTTTTTGTTCAACAGAAATTCTGAAAAAATCGTGAAGACAATCTGAGAAAAAACATATATCAAAATACAGGGCACACAATACCAGGGAAACCCAAAAATTTTGACAAGACAATTCATCTATACGGCCGCGGAACCGCGGCCAACAGGGGGTCTAGGCCGCGGTTCCGCGGCCGTACAGGCGCCGCAGTTGATGAAACTTCAGGGGTTGTTTGGTCTTTTTACATGGGTCCAGAATGTTGCCTTAGAATTTCTGTTGTCTGCCTATAAATAGTCCAGAACTTGCCAAAGCCAAGGGTGCATAATCTTGTATTTAGATTTTAGGTTTTATGTTGTTGTTCTTCTTCCTCCTCTCATCTCTTCTCCATTAAAAAACTTGTAGTGAGCTTTTGTGAGTGAAGAATGAATAAAGGAGTTATTTTACTTATCATGCTTGTTTTGTTCTTTAGTTAAATTATTATTGCTTGTAATTTTCATTTGTTAACTTAGTTGTTGTTATTTGTGTTTGTTTCTTTCTTTTCTCTTTTCTTTTATCCTTAAACAACCATGATGCTTACGCTTGATCCTTGCCGAGGTGAGATCGTAAATAGCTAGTTGTTATCTTCTAATCTCCTTCTTTCTATCTTCCTCTTTTGTTTTATTTTCTTTTCCGTATAATGGATGAGTAGTTTCATACTTGTTAGGGTAGGATAAGGGAAGTTTGAGAGAAGGAAATCTCTCTCACTCTTTCCTTGCCCAACATTTTAAATCGACTCCCGTTAATTGACCCACAATCCGCTCCCTACGACACCCTATCCTACATGATAGCGGTGATTCCGTAGTGAGACCGGTTGTGGTTGAATTAACCGGAGGTTATGGCTAAGAGCCAAGAACGGACGGACAAGCACCAAAAGGAAGAACTTAAGCATTGGAAAGCCTAACTTATACTCGCAAGTTCCTTCCTAGTCGTGCTAATCCCCGTTGTTGCCGATTATCGTAACACCGATATTAAGAGTTGCAACGAAAAAAGTGAGCGACTCCTAACTCAAACTAACCAAATCCTAACCCTAACAAGCTCTCTTTACATATCATTTTAACACTTAGTTAATCACAAACAAATCTGGACTTTTGGACTTAACTCGTTAAAGCACATAGAAAAAGATTCCCATCTCCCTGCGGACGACCCGTACTCAACCGGCTAGCTACAAGCGAAACCGTTTTGATTGCGGTAATTAACTAAACTTGAACACGCAGAAACTCTACCAATCACCGATCGACTTTTTCCGGCACGGAATGTCGCTGATGTTCGACTTGTCCCCAGCACGGAGTGTCGCTGATCGGCTTTTCCCCGGCACGGAGTGTCGCTGATGTTCGACTTGTCCGCGGCACGGAGTGTCGCTGATCGACTTGTCCCCGGCACGGAGTGTCGCTGATCGACTTTTCCCCGGCACGGAGCGTCGCTGATGTTCGACTTGTCCCCTGCACGGAGTGTCACTGATCGACTTTTCCCCGGCATGGAGTGTCACTGATGTTCGATTTATCCCCGGCACGGAGTGTCGCTGATGTTCGACTTGTCCCCGGCACGGAGTGTCGCTGATCGACTTTTCCCCGGCACGGAGTGTCGCTGATGTCCGACTTGTTCCCGGCATGGAGTGTCGCTGCTCGACTTTTCCCCGGCACGGAGTGTCGCTGATCGACTTTTCCCTGGCACGGAGTATCGCTGATGTTCGACTTGTCCCTGACACGGAGTGTCGCTGATCGACTTTTCCCCGGCACGGAGTGTCGCTGATGTTCGACTTGTCCCCGGCACGGAGTGTCGCTGATCGACTTGTCCCCGGCACGGAGTGTCGCTGATCGACTTTTCCCCGGCATGGAGTGTCGCTGATGTTCGACTTGTCCCCGGCACGGAGTGTCGCTGTTCGACTTGTCCCCGGCACGGAGTGTCGCTGATCGACTTGTCCCCGGCACGGAGTGTCGCTGATCGACTTGTCTCCGGCACAGAGTGTCGCTGATCGACTTTTTCCCGGCACGGAGTGTCGCTGATGTTCAACTTGTCCCCGGCACGGAGTGTTGCTGATCGACTTTTCCCCGACACGGAGTGTCGCTGATGTTCGACTTGTCCCCGGCACGGAGTGTCGCTGATGTTCGACTTGTCCTCGGCACGAAGTGTCGTTGATCGACTTGTCCCCGGCACGGAGTGTCGCTGATCGACTTTTCCCCAGCACGGAGTGTCGCTGATGTTCGACTTGTCCCCGGCATGGAGTGTCGCTGATCGACTTTTCCCCGGCACGGAGTGTCACTGATGTTCGACTTGTCCCCAGCACGGAGTGTCGCTGATCGACTTGTCCCCGGCACGGAGTGTCGCTGATGTTCGACTTGTCCCCGGCACGGAATGTCGCTGTTCGACTTGTCCCCGGCACGGAGTGTCGCTGATCGACTTTTCCCCGGCACGGAGTGTCGCTGATCGACTTGTCCTCGGAACGGAGTGTCACTGGTCGACTTGTCCCCGGACTTGTCCCCGGCACGGAGTGTCGCAGATCGACTTGTCCCCGGCCCAGAGTGTCGCTGATCGAATTGTCCCCGGCACGGAGTGTCGCTGATCGACTTTTCCCCAGCACGGAGTGTCGCTGATGTTCGACTTGTCCCCGGCACGGAGTGTCACTGGTCGACTTGTCCCCGGCACGGAGTGTCGCTGGTTGATTCCGAGTCGAAGCATAATTCTGACAGGGAAGGCAAATACGCCGAGGCGAAGCATGATTTCGACACGGGGTATATTTTGGGAACAAGCATGATTCTTCCGTAGAGATTGTTGGTTTGATTTGGGTTGGCATTAGCATCGCCATACTGGAATATGGTACCAGAAGCGAATCATTATTTTCCATGAGAGGAATTAGGGATTTTGTTTTGGTTTGGTATCAGCATTGCTGCACTGGAATAATGCCAGGAGCATCTCATCATTTGCCCCGAGAGGATTTGGGAATTGGTTTTTGCTTGGCATCAGTATCGCTACACTGGAATATGGTACCAGGAGCGAATTATCATTTGCGCTTGCTTATCAGGAAGCGATGGCTTAGGAGACAGGTTTTAGGTCTCTATCACCTAAGACTTTTCAATTTTTGTGAGCCGTAAGGGTCTCACAAAGCATTTTCTCCCTACGGGTCGTAAGGATCCCGTAGGTGTATTTTCTCCTTAAGAGTCGTGAGGACCCCAAGTGTGTTGCTCCTTTGTGAGTCGTAAGGATCTCACGCGGGAATTTTCTCCTCACAAAGTCGAGAGGACTTTGTGAGCACATTTCATCTCTTTTTCACGAGTTTGCGCCCTTTCGGGTTTTCATAAACTCGCCGGCAGTCCTGCTGTTTTTACTCACGGAGCCCTTTCGGGTTTTCATCCGTGCCCGTTTTGCTTGTGGACATACCATTTTTTCTCTCTTTTTTTTCCGCTGGTGGGACTTTAAAGGTAGTCTCATCGGCAGGACTTGGGAGAGATTGGGATCTTTTTACGTCAGTGGATTGTATACGGTTTGCAGGATGTATGATCCAGACCGTAGGGCCGGAAAAATTTCGGGACTTTGTTGGCTTCTGCATCGCTGCACTTGAATATTGTATCAGGAGCGACTCATCATTCGCCGTTAGGGTATAGAATTTGGAATTTGGTTGGCATCTGCATCGCTGCACTGGAATATGGTACCAGGAGCAACTCATCATTTGCCGTTGGGGTATAGAATTTGGAATTTGGTTGGCGTCTGCATCGCTGCACTGAAATATGGTATCAGGAGCGACTCATCATTTGCCGCTTGGGGATTTGGATTTTGAATTTGGTTGGTGTCTGCATCGCTGCACTGGAATATGGTACCAGGAGCGACTCATCATTCGCCATTTGAGAGTTTTGGTTTGGTTGGCGTCTGCATCGCTACACTGGAATATGGTACCAGGAGCGACTCATCATTCGCCACTTGGGGATTGGGGAGCGATGGCTTAGGAGACAGGTTTAGATCCCTATCGCCTAAGGCTTTTCAATTTTATGGGCCATGAGGGTCCCATAAAAGCATTTTCTTCCTACGAGTCGTAAGGATCCCGCAGGTGTATTTTCTCCTTAGGTGTCGTGAGGACTCCTAAGTGTGTTTTTCCTTTATGAGTCGTAAGGATCCCACAAAGGTTTGTTCTCCTCATGTATCATGAGGACACATGAGTGGGTCTTCTCAATGGAGCATGATTCCAAAGGCGGAGACCAGCCGCGTAACTGGTGATTGTGGTGGGGCATGGGTATGACGAGAATTATTTAAGCCCATGGATTGTATACAGCAGTCAATTTGGGGACTGGCCGTAGGGCCGGAAGAATTTTGGGAGACTGGATTTTGGTTGGCGTCTGCATCGCTGCACTGGAATATGGTACCAGGAGCGACTCATCATTCGCCGTTGTTTTTTTTGTTTTTGTTTTTTTTACCGCGATTGCTCTATCATTTCAGTTTTTCTTATCGCGAACATCGCGATTGCCTTATCATTTCGGCTTTTATTCGCGGTTGCCCCATCATTTCGGCTTTATTTTCATCTTTATTTTACTCGCTGATTTTTATTGCGAGTTGCCCCATCATTTCGGCTTTTCTTTATTTTTCTTTTATTTACACATTTTTTGTTTATTTACATACATATATATATATATATATATATATATATATATATATATATTTTTACATTTCCAGTTTAACGACTTAGAGGTCGATTATTCCTAGTTTAATGACGTGGTGGTCGATTGTTCCCTGTTTAATGACGTGGTGGTCCTCTTTGCTTATCCTAGCCCCTTGAACTTTGATCTTGGCGGAGCTGTGTTGATGACCTTAGCCTTGTGGCTTGCCGATACATCCGAGGACTGTGAGGTTTTTCCAAGCTTGTATTGGTTCTCCACCCAATCTTTGAAAATATAGCAGTCTTCGATGGTATGACTCACCATTCTATGATATGGGCAGTATATGGGATTGCCGGTCATGTTCATTTCATATGGCCTCTTTGGAACAGGCAGTTGCAGACCGTTGTTCAAGGCGTCCACGAATATTTTGCGGACTTCATCCCTCCTGAAGGAGTATACCTTCTTCTTTCTCTCCATTGGAGTGGGTGCCTTTACTGATGCTAGTCCATGAGGCCGATCAGTCTTTGGTTCGCCCTTTTCAGATAATGGCACATGTCTGGGAGGATTAGGTTCCCGAAAGGCTTCGGTCTCCATTTGTTTGAAATCGGCGGTCGTAATTTGACTGTTTGCTAGCATGCCTTTAGACAGTTCTATCTCTACCGTCTTGTATTGGCTTTCGACCCAATCTTTGAAGACGAATCATTCCTCAATGGTATGACCTATCACCCTGTGATAGGGGCAATATTCTGGGTCGTCGGTCATATTCGCTTCTTGCGGTCTCTTTGATTCTGGCAGTTGTAGACCGTTTCTTAGGGCGTCCCTGAATATTTTGTGGACTTTTTCCCTTTTGAAGGAATAGACTTTTTCCAGTTTCTCTTTCAGAGGCGATTCCCCCCCAGCGTATGTATCGGAGGGACTGGAGGCTGATTGCGGCCGTTTTTCGTGAAGGCGCTCCGCTCTTAGGTTGAAGGGGTATCAGTTGGCTGCCTCCGGGTATCAATCCCTGGCTCATGAACCAAAATTTGATTCTGCTGTAATTGCAATTGGGCGACTTGGGTCGCGAGATCTGCCGCGACGTTTGCCAATTCGTCGACCTTGGACTGTACCTTGGCTAACTTCTCGTCCCTGTCCTGAAGCTGCCTCTGAAGCCATCGGAATAACGCTTGTTCTGCAGTTTCGGCTATGACAACCGGGTCATCTTTATTGCCCGAGCTCAATTCCGCAGGAACCGCGGGCTCCTCTGGCTTATCGGTCTGAGCGTGCTCTTCATCACTTAGATCGAGCCGATGCTGGGTAGCGTCAACCATATCATCACCATAGCTGTGAAGAAGAGGAGGATTCATTTCTTCATATCCGGCCATGTAGACAGTGCGAACCACATACCCAGCCATCTCTTTATCTTTGGCGGCTGATTTCGCAGAGCGGTCCGGCTTTGGAAATTCATAAATTTTAACATGGCCAGAGCCCTAGCCCTTTTGTTGGCTCTGTATCTGAGCCGCTTCTGCCTCAGCTTCTCTGCCTTGAGCACTTGGCAGGGTTCTGCTCTTCGGAAAGTCGCCATAGGCTGAGTGATGGGGAGGCTTGAGAAGACACCCAATCGAGCAATTGTCAGAGACGCCGCTGGAGCTTGCCCGTGATGCCTTGTTGCTTTGCTGGTGTTGATGGCCTTACCCCCAGCTGGGGCCAAGGAAAGTCATTCAAACACCGACTTGCGTTTGAGTTGGGGCATCTTTGAGACCACCACATTTGGCCTCTTGCCTTTCGAGACCGGCTTGTTTGTCGCGGGCCTTGAGGTGCAGGGATGGCATTAGCTGACACGAACAGGATAGAGCCGAATGGTAGCGGCCCCTCCTCCCATTGTTGCCCGAGACTGGCTGGAAGGACTGTCTTGGAGTCCATCTTCATCGTATAGGAGATGGGAGCGGAGTTCATCTTTGGAGACATTGTTGGAAAGTGATTGCTTGAAAACCTGCATGAAAGATTATTATTTTAGTATAAATATAGATATGTATATTGATTGAGTTCGCATGAACGTTTAACCCGAAATATGGAAGGAGAGACTGGTCCCACCGGGCGTGCCAGAATCTGTAGGGTATTTTTCGTCACCCCATTGAGATGGGAATACGAGCGCGCTTGTCAGGCGTACTACAGATTCCCCCTGCCTAGGGTAGGCGGGGGTTTAATAGTTATAGGGATCCGAATCTCCGGCAGCCGCGGACTAAGCTGCCGTTAATTACCCCTCGCCTTTGGAGCGAGGGAACCTCTGATTGACGGGTTAAACTGGTCATGCGAACTTAATGTGCAGTGTACGTGTGTTTTATTTTGGAAGAGGCTTGGATATATCGGGAGCCACGCAGAGTTTTTACGGGGGTCCCGCTACCGGATAGCGGGCTGGGGGTCAAGGGGGCTAGCAGCCCCCTTGCGGGGTGCGGGGCAGCGCCCCATTAGAAATTTTTTCTAACGGGGGATGCATATTTAGTGTGGAGTGCATAAAAAAAGGGGGGGAGTGTCTTAAAGACGCATGCGCAGCATGTGGGCGCATGGTGCCCGGGGTCACGTGGCGCACACGTGACCATTGGGCGCCTCAGCGCCCGGGGTCACGTGGCGCACACGTGACCGATGGGTACTTTAGCGCCCCGGGGTCACGTGGAGCACGCGTGACCGATGGGCGCCTTAGCGTCTGGGGTCACGTGGCGCACACGTGACCGCGGGAAACACCCGCGGGAAGAGCCTAGCCCCTAGGCTGGGGAGTTGAACTCCCAAGAAGTTTTTGGAGTTGAACCCCTAACAGAAACTAATTTATGGAGTTAAACTCCAACAGATCTAGAAAGGAGTTAAACTCCTAGAGATTTAATGCTCTTCTTTTGAGCCTTGGATCTGTCCAAAGTTAGATTTTTGGAGATGGGTCTCCTTCTTCCTTCTCTTGGTAGACGGGATCTTGGAGGAAAAGAGGGTGAGATTTGAAAGTCTCCCCTTTTCGAGATCTGATTGGAGATTCGAGCTCCCCTTCGTGGGTTTTGTGTGAAAAACTATTTATTTTTGAGAAAAGAAGAGTTAAACTCTTGATTTAATTCAAAAAAAGAGGAAGAGGGTTTTAGACCCTTGAGAAAAGGGAAAGAGGCACAAACCCAAGTTTTTTTTGGGAGGAATGAAAAGTATATTAGATATTTTCATCATGTTGCCTCTTATAGGCTTAAATATTTATATATAGCCCCTTGGTCTTTACAAAATGGCATTTTGCCCATCCCATGACTCATGTGCCATTTCTTTTTGCACATAAGCCATGGACTTACAAAAAATTGGCTTTATGCCCATTTTGCATACATTCATGCACAAAAATTACATCATAATTATTTGTTACATGATTTTTTTATTTTGATATGGTGGAAGGCCGGACGCTTCATGTTCGGGCTCGACCTGGGCATTGGCCTACTTGCTTGGGCTTGGGCCCACCTGGCTTGGGGTTGACCTTGACTTTGACTTGGTCAACCGGGGTGCAAATTTTGACTTCAACAAAGTCGAGTCAAGTATGCAATAGCTTTATGTCAAATATATAATATCTAATTATGTATTCATGTACATGTGATAATTAAGTGATCAGGGAAAACACGGTATACATGTTCGAATAACATGAAATGAGGCAAGTATATTATTCGAATAACTACCATAAACAATGCTGCAAAGAAATATTATGTACGACAAATTAATCAAGTTGAACGAATGCGGACTAAGTGTTTTTCATGCGTGAGTTCCAGTTTCACCTAAATACGACTACCGGTTTGGGAGGTATATCTGTTTTCGTATCGTCGCACAAAACAGACCAGAATCTATTCAGCACTGTCACATATTTTTAAAACACAGTTTAAGTTAATTTCTATCGGGTTTCAGATTACAAAAATTATTAGAAAATTTTAGGTATTTCGATTTACTTTTCCAAAAGACCAATATTCATACAATTTGGATTTCTGAAGCTTTAGTTATGATCGTTCTAACATCAGCGTTTAAAACAGAAATTCAGATTTCTAGACAGCAACTATATATTGTATTGTAAAGCCTATATCAGATGTTTCATGAATTTCTAAGTAATCTAATATACAGAAAATTATAGTTCTATCAATTGTGCATCTACACATCTAAATTTTGTCACAAACGGATATCGGGTGTTCGAGTTATGTCCCATTTAAAAACAGTGTGCAAATCGGAACAGATTCTGTCCAGATCCGTCACTAAATATTGTAACGCAGTTTTCTATATTTTACATCGGTTTTCAGTAAAAACTTAAAACTAATAAAATCTAGATATTTTGATGTAGATATCTAAAATACTTGATTTTTCTCAATTTGGATATCTGTAGACCAAGTTATGTGTCTAAGAAATTGATCGATAAATACAGTTTTCTGTTTTTACGAACAGTGAATAAAAATGATGTAATTCCTAAACCGTTATGCGGATCGATCTAAAATTTTTACAGCGTGTACAAAATAATATATTCTATCATATGTAAATTTCATGAAATTTCCAGAAGTAAAAATTAATTTCTAAAAATTATTTTAAAACTAAAGGTATTGATGTGTATACTAAAATCGGCAAAAAGATTAACTAGTATTTTTATGTAAGCTTCTATTTTTATTTTAATAAAAAAACCGATTTCATGAGATATTATAGATATATCGTGGCATGAAATTTGTGTTCTCACAACTTATAATAAACATTCATAGTCATGAACGAAGAATTAAAAACACTTTAATTTGAACAAGATGCAATAAGGTATTATTAAACCATATAAAACAATATATATCTAGACTTATATATATGTATATGTTTATATTTATCTTCTCTTCTGGATTATGATATGAAAAGAATAGGGGGTTCACGAGGTATGACAAGAGGAAAATAAGAGATGGGGGGAAGGAGAGAGAAGGGACTTACATACACAAGCCGGTATTGTCTATCCGCCGATAGTCTCGCGTTACTAGCGAGACCTTCTTGAAAACTTCTTCATGTTCTTCTTCTTGGACTCTTGATGAAGAGGGAGAAGTGAGAGATAGAAAAATGTGAGGAAGGAAAAGATAGAGCATGACAAATAAAGATGGTGTAATGGTGAATTATGTATAATAATATATGCATTCAATATGGGAATTAAAAGAGAAATGAAAGGTCACCATTCATTTTGGAAATGAAAGGTCTCATTTGTAAGTTATGAGAAGAATAAAAATTGATAAAAAAAAATAATTGCAAGAATGAGGATTTGAATATATGACTTATGGAATAACAATGTAAACACTTAACTAATGAGTTATAAGGTTGTTCATACACATATTTAATTAGAATTAAATATATATTGTTGCTTAAAAAGAAAGTGGGCTTTTGGGCTCATAGTTTTATAAAATAAAATGAATATGAGATTGGATTTGGGTTATGGGCTGGGTCAGGTCTTGCGTTTAATTTGAAATAGGTTAAGATTTAGTTTAAAGAATTAGGTTTAGAAAAAAATAGATGGAATAATAAAATAATATATATATATATATAATAGAAAACAAAATATACGGAAAATACTATGAATAAATAAATACAATATTTCACTAAAGAAAGTAAACACGATGGTATAGTAATATTGGGGTTGTTACAGAGAACCTCCGATTGACGGGTCAAACTGGTCATGCAAACTAAATGTGCAGTATGCATATGTGTGTCTTGAGGGGTTTTGGATATATCGGGGGCCTTACAGAGTTTACGGGGGTCCTGCTACCCGGATAGCGGGCTGGGGGTTAAGGGGGTTAGCAGCTCCCTTGCGGGGTGCGGGGCAGCACCCCGTTAGAATTTTTTCTAACGGGGGAGGTCTTTTTGGTGTGGAGTGCATGGGAAAAGAGGGGTAAATAGCGTCCAAAGGACGCGTGGGCGCTAGCGCCTCACGTGCTTGGCACGCGGGCGCTGAATACTGGCACTGGGGACGTGGGCTCTGGACACTGGGCGCCAGCGCCTCACGCGCCCGGCACGTGGGCGCTGGACGCCCGCGGAAAGAAGGGGCTTTTAGGCCTGGAATTAGGAGTTAAACTCTGAAAGAGGATTTTTTATTTATGGAGTTAAACTCCGAAAGATATTGAATGGAGTTAAACTCCAAAAATGGGTTTGATTTATGGAGTTAAATTCCAACAGATATTGAATGGAGTTAAACTCTTAGAAATCTTTGGAGATGGTCGAAGGGAACACCCTTTTTCTCCCTTTTGGCCTTGGATATTCTTTTGGGCCTTGGATCTTCTTTTGAGCCTCGGATCCCTCCCGAAATGGGATTTTTGGAGATGGGGTCTCCTTCTTCTTCCTCTCTGTTGGCTGGATCTTGGGAAAAAATGGCGAGACTTAAAAATCTTCCCTTTTAGGGATTTGATGGCAGATCTGAACTCCCCTTCAAAGGTTTTATGGTGAAAAACTATTTATTTTTGGAAAAAAAAGAGTTAAACTCTTGAATTAATTCATAAAAGAGGAACAAGGTTTAGAACCTTCAGAAAGAGGAAGAAGATACAAAGCCAAGCTTTTGAGGGAAAATTTTCCAGTCGAAACCTTTTTCGTCTCGACAAAGATATGGATTATTGTTTTGCATTTCATCATCATGTTGCCTTTTATAGGCTTTCAAATTTACATATAGCCCCTTGGACTTTACAAAATGGCAATTTTGCCCGTCCCATGCCTCATGTGCTCATTTCTTTTGCACATGAGTCATGGGCTTTACAAAAATTTGGCTTTATGCCCATTTATTTTACATTCATGCTTGAAAATTATATCAAACTTATTTATTACATAATTTTCTTCTTGGCATGGGGGAGGCCGGACGCTTCATGTTCGGGCTTGACTTGGACATAGGCCCACTTGGCCTGGGCTTGGGCCCATTTAGTTTGGGGTTGACTTTGATTTTGACTTGGTCAACCGGGGTGTAATTTTTGACCCCAACAAAGTGCCCCCATCAATAAATGCACACCGCGTATATGGGTCGTGTGCATGAAATTGATGAATATTCTTTCACGTGGAGGTGACTTGATTTGGTTCCCGCTTTTGGGGAGGCCGGCAGTGCCCTTTTTACGACATGGACGGTCGATGCTTGACGTGTCTCCAAGACGGAGTGTCACTAGTTGACGTGTCCCCAACACGGAGTGTCTGTGTTGGACGTTTCCTCGAGACGGAGTGTCTGTATGTGATGTTTCCCCGAAATGGAGTGTCGCTGGTCGACTTGTCCTCGAGCCGGAGTGTCTGTTTAACGTTTTCCCGGCACGGAGTGTCTCTGGTCGACGTTTCCCCGGCACGGAGTGTCTCTGGTCGACTTATCCCCGAGGCGGAGTGTCTGGTTGACGTATCCCCGAGACGGAGTGTCTGTGTTGGGCGTTTCCCTGAGACAGAGTGTCTGTATGTGACGTTTCGCCGGCACGGAGTGTCGTTGGTCAACTTGTCCCCGAGGTGGAGTGTCTGTCTGACGTTTCCCCAGTACGGAGTGTCTGTTTGTTTTTGATGTAGAGGTCATTTTTTGACTTGATTCCGAGTCGGAGCATAATTCCGACGGGAAGGTCGTGTTGGCTATATGTATTCCCTAGAGGCCATTATTTGATAGTGGATGTATCTTTAAATGTATATATATTCAGAGGACAATCTTGCTCGACATGATAGTATGCTATCTGGTTACTCTTTATCCTGACATGTTCACTTGATTATGCTTTTATTTATCTGGTACATGTTGATAAAGCCCTGAGGATATTTGCTTGACTACTGTGATTATGATGCAGATCATACTAGTGGGACGTGTGTAGTTTATAAGCATATCCTGAAATGTCCCTAGTCGTGGGTGTATCGAGACGGGGCATCGATATTCCAGAGTAGACTAGCGTATACGATTCTTGACCCATGTGATGGGCGATGGATGATCCCATATCCATTGGTGTTTGACACCAAGATTGTATACGGGTGCTCAGTGGTGATTGGGTATAATAGACGGACTCGCCGAGAACTCCTATATGGTATTATATCTATCATCGGATAGTAGTTCTCTGGTGACACTGGTACAGGTTAGTCTGTAGACCCGAGATCGTCATAGAGTCTTATGTGTTCTCCTACTGTACTTTGATTTCCACCCTACCACGGCTCTACTGACTCGTGCAAACAGGTGGCTTTTGGGTACAGTCCCGAGACACATGGAGGCAATGAGCGATAGGTGAGGTTTCGTCTCTCCCGGTATTGGGGGTTGATGTTGGGTTGTGCTCGATTGGCTATATCAGCAAGTCCCTGGCCAGGGCTGATGAGATTTACTGATAAGTGTTAGCAGCAGTTTCTCGATCTGTTATAGGCCATATATCGGCATGACTTATTGAGTTATTGGGGTCGACGGTACCTTCTCTATACTCGATATGCATCATATCTGATAAAGATTCCGGACTGTACGGTAAGTGTTACCGGTTGGCTCGACAGGAGTTTTTACAGGTTCGCTTGTTTTTCTTCTGATCGCTTAATACCCGGGTGGCCGTTACGTTTAGCTGACCGCTTGCGGCTTGTGGGTGTTTGATATGATCATCACCTACTGCCGGCGTATTGACGAGTCTTAAAGTCCCACAAAGGGGTTTCCTAGCTCAGGCGAAACGATGTGGGGTGCATAAGAGATATGCGTGGGAGCTCGATGAAATGCGAGTAGTTGATACCGTACTTTAGTCGGGCGTTTACTATTGGATGGGTCGTATGTGATATGACCGAGTTATTAAATCAAGTGTTGATTTAATATTAAGTCCATTAGCTCATTTATTAAAATCTATTTCTTTATGATGCATGCATGAGTGTATGTATATGTTGATATGGATGCACACATGCAAGCATACATGTGTCATGGTTGATGATACATTGGTGGTGGTAATGCAAGACTTACATGGTAACATATTTAGATATTTTGTTTATTTGAGAAAAGCAAAATGACAACATAATCATGGTTGACTATTCAACTCTTTTGAGTTGACCCAAGTCAATGGTTTCATTTGCCCATAGTTTTGTAGCCCATGGTTTTGCTTAACCTCAAGTCACAAAATATCTAGATATTTTATAACCATAGTTTAGCATGAGATAATTCACTTATTCTCTTGAGATTAGGTTGAGTTATTCATTATTCACTTGAGTCAAGCTTGAGCCATTTTCCTTCTTCCTCTCTTTCCCTAAAGCTCTCTAGGGTTTAAAAAGAAAGAGAAGAAATTAAAAAAAGAAAAGGTTTTTAAGTGAGATCCAAATCCACATCACCAATCTACACTAGTCTTGCCCATTAGTATAGGTTGTTTGCATCACTTCTATTTTGTTCTAGTGAAGCAAGGAGCTTGAGCCAAGAGACACCGCGGTGGATCGTCGTGGACAACGAAGGACTCAAGCAGACCCGTCCAAACACCGAGTTGATCTAAGGAGTCTAAGGAAGAGGTCTACAAAGGTTGCAATACTATCCTCTTAGTGTTAGACACTAGATTTAGTATGTGATATTATTTTTGTTACCCTAAATTTCTAGTTTGATCCTAAGTTAGTTTGCTTAGCACCCCAAAAATTTCATTGTAGCATGTTTGATGCAAGACAAACCCTTGTAAGGTGCTAGGTAAACCCAACAGTGGTGTTAGATCCAGGTTAGAAACTTAGACGATGTTAGATTAATTACGAAACTGAAACAACTCCGAATTAATAAAACTGAAACCCTGAAATAAGATTCTCTGTTGATTTTAAAACGGGCTCGAAATTTTTTAAAAAAAACTGCAGAAGCTTGTATATGATGCACTGAGAACACAGAAAAATTTTGAGGCAATTCTCTCGGATTTTGGCCAAGCACCCCCTCCTCAAAACCGGCCTGGCCGCCCTCCTTCCCTTGAATTGCCTCGTCTTACTCTGGTGCTCTGGTCTGTAGGTTTTGGGGTTTCAGGTGTTGCTTGTTTAGGCCAAAATTTTATGTGATGCTAATTTTTCTTAGGGGCTTATTCGAAGTGTTTCGTAGTCGTATGTTTTAACATTGTTTTGGTAACTTGGACGACGTTTAACTGTTTGAACGAATATCACACACCACCTCATTACTCTCGCTGAAATTTTCCAAGTGTTGGAATTTTCCAAGTTAAGAATATTTGAATAATTATGCAAGTGATTCTATGGACCCTCTAGACGAACGTAACCCTAACTCAACATTATGACCATGGAACCGTGGCCAAACCTTAGGGTTTGTCGTAGTCTTGTGGCATCATAAATGAAGCAAGGGTTGACCCTTCTACGGCTGGTCCATAGACACTGTGGCACAATTTTTGGATATTTTAACTTTGCTCATGTGTTGAGCTCTCGGGAAAATTTGTGGGTCTTTGTTGATTCGATCGAAGGGTTTAACATCGTCTGGTTGTATTTGATACTTATTTCTGCGACCGCAAGTGTAGTATGTGGTGTATCGCCGGTTTCGTTGCTATATATCAATGACAATTGGGGTATGCATACTTGCTTTTGTTGATGACATGTGATATTATGTTTTGCTTTGATATGATGTATATGATCGTCGTGATTGAATGGCCGGGGGTTTTATGTGAGATGAGAGTTTTCTTTTTCATTCATGTAAAATTCATTGTATGTAATATTCTTTTATTGGGGCACATTGAGGTTGAGGATGATGTTACCTTTGATGTATATTATTTACTTTTCCGCATTAGGATAGACCCAAGGTGTGGAGCACAAGTGACGGGTTCTACAGTCCAGTGGGAGGCCATCTCGAGGAGTCGAGACCGGGTCTCCTAACTCTAGAATTGGTAGGGTCACTTACCGCTCTCGTAGGGGTCTAGAGTGTGGGATTGACTATTCATCACGACCGTGGAATCCGTATTTTCTATCGTTGGATAAATACAAAATACAGAACTCCTAGTATATCCTATATTTTCGTATATGTGCTTCTGTTGTTGATATTCTGTGATGAGATCACTTTATATGATGAGACGAATGGTATTATTATATACATGATATATAATAAGTGTTGCTTATGTTTTACATCCGCGCTAGTCCCGCCCCGCTATACCGTTAGTTAAGTAACCTAACGGTGCATAACGGGACACTGTGGCGAATGCGAATAGCATAAGCGCACGTTCTATTTTCGTTTCTTTTCTGTGATGGTTTAAGGAACTTAAATGATGGGACTACATTAATGTGATTAATGTAAAGGAAAATAAATCTAAAAGATGTTGTAGAATCGAATTTGAAACCTACTCGGCTTTTTACGAAAAAACCACATTTCAAAATTGCGGAGAATAAGCCATTCCTTTTGAAAACTATTTGATTCTACAACGATATCAAGTTCAAAGCGTTAAAGGTTTTCTTAAAAACCATCCGCAACCCTCCGTCATTTTAGGAAGTAGAGTACTTAGTATTCATGCTACGTATGTTGATTATAGTCAAGGCGTAGTGTACGGTAGCTAAGTGATGTCTTCATATAAAGCATATGATGCGATTAATTAGAACATTCATGTGATTATGTTGATTGTAGTCAAGGGTCATATGAGTGGGTCTAATTAATCAAGAAATGACGGGTAGGACTTGACTAGTGCTTATGATATGTTGATTATAGTCAATGTCATGAGTGCTAGGGGTAAAAACCATATCGGGAGTTTTAAGAGTTGAAATTTGCAATGAGATTGCATACCTTCCATATGATGGCTGGATCCCGATTCCCCTGTGAGCAAAGTCGCTCTCAGGAGAGTTTTGCACTTTACAATTAGTTAATTCATTAGGTGTCTAGAAAGGTGTCTACGGGGCTATGCCTCTAGGAAAATGAGGTTTATTTTAATTAGATCCGTGCGAAAGCACGAGGAACCTCCCTCAAAGTACCGACACTGGCCTGGCTGAACGGTTAGCGAAGTTGTAGAATGTAATTAATCCTGCCTAGTTTTCTTTTGGAGGTTTGAAGGAAAATTTGATAAAAGCAGTGGGAGATATCGATTAGATAAGATAATAACCAATCTGATCTTTGCAAGAGCTTTCGCTGAGTGTATTCTTTTCTCTCTCCTATGGCAGATACCCATGACTGGACTTAAGCTTCTACTAGAGAAAAATAAACTGAATGGGACCAATTATAAAGACTGGCTGAGAAACATTAATATTGCCATGACTTATGATAAGGTATCATATGTCCTCACAGCTCCGGCCCCACCCGTCCCAGGCCCTAAATCTTCAGTTGTGGATCGGGAGATCCGCAGAACATGGGATATTGACTGTGCTATGGCCAAATGCCTCGCGCTGGCATCGATGGACAACACACATCAAAACCAGCATGAGCAGATGGATGTTCAATCTATCTTTCTCCATACAAAAGAGTTATATGGGGAGCAATCTCGTGTCCTATGATACGAAGTATCGCGAAAGTTGTTTCAGATGCGGATGGCTCCTGGCACACAAGTAGGTGAACACGTTTTGAAGATGATAGCTCTTATTGAAGAGCTTTGTAGGGTGTTTTTCGTCACCCCATTGAGATGGGAATATGCGCGCGCTTGTTAGGCATACTACAGATTTCCCTTGTCTAGGGTATGCTGGGGTTTATTGATTGTAGCGATCCGAATCTCCGGCAGCAGTGGACTAAGCCGCCGTTAATTACCCCTCGCATTTAGAGCGAGAGAACCTCCGATTGACGGGTTAAACTGGTCATGCGAACTCAATGTGCAGTGTTGTGTTTTGGAGGGGTTTTTGATATATCGGGGGCCCCGCAGAGTTTTTACGGGGGTTCCGCTACCCGGATAGCGGGTTAGGGGTCAAGGGGGATAGCTTATCTTTCAGTGGAGATTCTCCTCCCTCTCCGAACACTGGCTTCCGAGGCTAGTTGGCATTAGGCCCGCTCATCCCTTGCTTATTTCGGTTAGCCAAAATGTTAAAAGATTCAGAATCGTCGGAATTTCCGCCTTTGCGATTATCGTCCTTTCAGTTTCTCCAGGACCTATTGTTATTTTGGGAATCCGAGGAGGACTCCTGCTTTGAGCGCTCCAACATCTGAACTTTTCTGGTCAGCTCTTGGAATGTTTTGAGACCCACGGTGTATAGAAACGGGGCCATCCAATTATTGAGATTTCCGACGAGGAGACTGACAGATTGGTCTTGCTCTATCGGCGGTTCACATTTGACGGAGAGATTGCGCCATCAGGTTATAAAATCCATGCTGCTTTCGTTGTTCTTTGGCTTGGTCCTTATGAGGTCGGCGATGGTGATCTTATCGCTGACGCTCATGAACCTCTACCGAAACAGAGACTCCATTTGGACGAAATTTATGACAGAGCCATCCAGTATGCTAGCGTACCAGTTGAAAGCAACATCGGCTAAGCTATTAACGAACTGGCGGAGGAGAAGTGCATCATTGCCCCCAGTATTCCCGCATGAGGCTTTAAAATTGGTGACGTGCTGATTCGCATTTCCCGTCCCATCAAATATTCCGAATTTGGGGATGACATAGCCGCTAGGAAATTCTACCAGATCATACTGAGCAGGATATGGTCTCCCACTACTGCTGATATCTTTTTGCGCTTCGGCTTCGGCTACCAACGTTTTGACTTTGTTGGCAACCAAATCCATGATTTGATCTTGAGTTAGCAGGCTACTGTCATCGGTAGCCAAGACATTTTCCGAGATAGGATGCGACTGACTTTCATGCGGTCTGCCCACCTTTGGATTTGAGGGAATAGGCGTCCGCTGTCTCGGGACACCGTTTCTCGGTTCATGGGCAGAACCTTGTGCTTGATTGGGCGGCTGGGAGGCAAGTTGGGCCGTGAGCTGTAAGACGACGTTTGTCAAGTTGTCAATTTTTGAGTAGAGCTTGGCCATCTCCTTGTCTTTGTTTCTGAGCTGCTTTCGGAGCTCCTGGAGAAGTTGCTGCTCCGCGGTCTTAGGATGGAAAGTTGGCCCATCTTCGCTCTCCAAGCCTGATTCCTCATGAACTGAGGGCTCTCTCTGCTTATCAGCCTCACTGGGAGGGTCTTCATTACCTTCCAGAGGAGGATGGTCTTAGAATGTGGCAGCCATATTCACACCATATTGGATTTGGGATGTGGTGGTCCCATCCTTGCTCTAGCTGCGCGTACCCACCATGTAGACAGCGTGGACAACATATCCAGTCGTCTCTTTATCTTTGGTGGGGAGCTTAGGGAAGATACCCGATCGAGCAGTTATCGAAGGCACTGCTGGAGCTTGCTTGAGACGCCTCGTTGCTTTGTTCATGTTAATGGCCTTGCCCCCAGCTGGGGCCAAGGAAAGTCGTTCAAACACCGACTTGCGTTTGAGTTGGGGCGCCTTCGAGACCACCACATTTGGCCTCTTGCCTTTCAAGACTGGTTTGTCTATCACCGAGGCTTGAGGAGCTGGAATGGCGTTAGCCGACACGAACAGAATAGAGCCAAATGGTAGCGGTGGCTCTTCCCACTATCGCCCGAGACTGTCCGGAAGGACTGTCCTAGTGTCCATCTTCATCGTGTAGAAGATGGGAGCTGAGTTCATCTTTGGAGACATTATTGAAAGGTGATTGCTTGAAAAACTGCATGAAAGAGCATTATTTTAGTATAAATATAGATATGTATATTGATTGAGTTCACATGAACGTTTAACCCGAAATATGGGAGGAGAGATAAGCCCCACCGGGCGTGCTAGAATCTGTAGGGTGTTTTTTGTCACCCCATTCAGATGGGAATACACGCGCGATTGTCAGGCGTACTACAGATTCCCTTTGCCTAGGGTAGATTGGGGTTTATTAATTGTGGGGATCCGAATCTCCGGCAGCCGCGGATTAAGCTGCTGTTAATTACCCCTCGCATTTAGAGCGAGAGAACCTCCAATTGACGAGTTAAACTGGTCATGCGAACTCAATGTGCAGTGTTGTGTTTTGGAAGGATTTTGGATATATTAGGGGCCCCGCAGAGTTTTTACGGGGGTCCCGCTACCTCGATAGCGGGCTCGGAGTCAAGAGGGCTAGCAGCCCCCTTGCGGGATGCGGGACAGTGCCCTGTTAGAAATTTTTTCTAACGGGGGAGGTATTTTTAGTGTGGAGTGTGTGTGTGTGTGCGCGCTCGTGTAAGGGAAAAGGGGGCATCCAAAGGATGCGTGGGAGAAAGCGCCAGCGCTTTGGGTGCTAGCGCTTTGAGCGCAAGGGCGCTAGCGCCTTGGGCGCTAATACCCCACGTGCCAGGTACGTGGGCGCTCGGGCGCTAGCACCCTGAGTGCCAGGCACGTGGGCGCTTGGGCGCTAGCGCTTTGGGCGCTAACACTCTGATCGCTAACGCTTTGAGCGCTAGCGCCCCACATTCCAGGCACGTGGGCGCTCGGGAGGTAAAAGGGACTTGGTCCCTGCAATGGGAGTTGTACTCCCAGAAAGGAGCACTTATTATTTTGTGTGTGTGTGTGTGTGTGTGTGTGTGTGTGTGAGAAGTTAAACTCCTAAGATATTTTGAAGCTAATGAAGGGGCTTCTCCTCTTGAGCCCTGGATCTTCCCCAAAGTGGGGTTTCTGGAGATGGGTCTCCTTCTTCTTCCTGTCGTTTGGCCGGATCTTGGAAAAAGGAGGTGAGACTTAAAAATCTCGCATTTTTGAGATCTAATGGCAGATCCAAGTTCTCCTTTATGGGTTTTGCGGTGAAAAACTGTTTAGTTTTGGAAAAGGAAGAGTAAAACTCTTGATTTAATTCAAAAGAAAGAAAAATGTTTTAGAACCTTGAGGAAGGAGAAAGAGGCACAAGCCCCAATTTTTGGGGAATGAAAAGTGTATACTTTATTCATCATCATGTTGTCTTATATAGGCTTACATGTTTACATATAGCCCGTTGGGCTTTACAAAATGGCATTTTGCCCATCCCATGGCTCATGTGCCATTTCTTTTTTGCACATAAGCCATGGGCTTACAAAATATTGGCTTTATGCCCATTTTGCATACATTCATACATAAAAAATTACATAAAAATTATTTATTACATGATCTATATTTTGGCATGGAGGAGGCTGGCCGCGGGCTTGACTTGGGCATGGGCCCGCCTGACCTGGGCTTGGGCCCACCTGGCTTGGGGTTGACCTTGACTTTGACTCGGTCAACCGGGGTGCAAATTTTGACCCCAACAAGCTTGAGGACCTCGGATGGACAATAGAGAACGAACAATATGTTAATATTGTTCTAGAGTCTCCCCCCTGCCTTTGCTCAATTTGTAATAAATTTCAACATGCACAACATGGAGAAGTCACTACCTGAACTTCTCAATATGTTGAGAAGTGCAAAGAGCACACTCAAGGCAGTGAAGACTCCCGCTTTGATTGCTGGGCCATTTTCATCTTCTCTCCCAAAAGCCAAGGCCAAGGGAAAGATGAAGAAGAAACCCACCAAACCTAGAGGTAGAGTTAAAAAGGCTATGGGGAAAGACAAATCCACGGTTGGGGAATCGGGGAAAAGGGAGTGTTATTACTACCACAAATCGGGACACTGGAAGCGCAACTGTGCTGAGTATCTGGATCTCAAGAAGAAGAAGTATGGTCATGCTTTCGCTTCAGGTGTGTTTGTGACAGAAAACTATTTTTCTCTAAACTCTACTTCTTGGGTATTAGATACCGGTTCAGGTTCTCACATATGCAATTCCATGCAGGGGCTGAGAAATAGCAGAGTTTTGAAGACAGGTGACCATACTCTCCGGGTTGGAAATGGTTCCAACGTACATGCAGTTTCAGTGGGAGAGTATCACCTGGAGTTACCATCGGGATGTATATTGGTTTTGAACCCATATTATTATGTACCTAGTATGCTTTGTAATATAATATCCGTTTCTTTGTTAGACAATGAAGGATATAATTTTTTATTGCAGAATAATGTTATGAATATTAACCTGAATCAAATATTGGTTGGGTATGGTATACTTAATAACAGGATATACGTCCTAAATCAACACACAGTTTGCAGCATACAACACACTACTAAAAGAAAATTTTCAGATATAAATGAGGCTTTTCTTTGGCACTGTAGACTTGGTCATATTAACGATCAAGACTAAACAAGCTACATAAAAATGGATATTTAAATCCTTTTGAATATAAATCTTATGCGAATTGTCAGTCTTGTATCAAGGGTCAAATGACCAAAACTCCGTTTACAGGACACGGAGAAAGAGCTACTGAGCTCTTAGGCCTCATACATAGTGATGTATGCGGGCCAATGTCTACACAGGCTAGAGACGGTTTTTCTTACTTCATAACTTTTACTGATGATTTCTCAAGAGTCGGTCATGTGTATTTAATAAAGCATAAGTTTGAAGCTTTCGAGAAATTCACTGAGTACAAACTTGAAGTAGAAAAACAAACCGGATTGAGTATCAAGATACTTCGATCAGATCAAGGTGAGGAGTATCTCAGTATAGAGTTTTCAGACTTCCTAAAAGAGAATGGGATTCTCTCTCAGCTCACTCCTCCTTACACACCACAGCATAACGGTGTATTAGAACGGCGGAATTGGACCATATTAGATATGGTTCGTTCCATGATGAGTGATGCTGAGTTACCTCTCTCGTTTTGGGGGCATGTATTGGAGATTGCAGCGTATCTGTTGAATAGGGATCCAACCAAGACCGTGTTTACCATACCATATGAGATGTGCTATGGGAAGAGACCATCTCTTAAACGTGTTAGGATTTGGAGTTGTCCGGTCTATGTCAAAAAGCAGAATCCGGATAAACTCGAGACACGGTCAATCATGTGTAAGTTTGTAGGATATCCAAAGCACTCGTATGGATATTTTTTCTACCACAAGGAGGAACAAAAAGTGTTTGTTTCTCGACATGCCACATTTTTAGAAAATAAACTTTTTACAAATACTGATGGCAATGTGGTAGATCTAGAAGAGGTTCTAGAGACACAGGTTACAAATGATGACTTGGTTGAACCAAATGTTGCAACAGAGACTAATGAATCTCAGCCACTCCGTATATCTAGTAGGCTTTCTCGCCCACCAAAGAGGTACTGCGGTTTTCTCATTGATGGCGATAGAGAAGATTGCATCATGGAGGATGATGATCCTACTAGTTTTCAGCAGGCTATCACGAGTGCAGACTCTGTGAAGTGACTGGATGATATGAGATCTGAAATGGAGCATATGTACACCAACAAAGTATGGACTTTGGACGTTGTACCCTCTGGGGTAAAACCCATAGGGTGCAAATAGATCTTTAAAAGAAAGATTGGTGTGGATGGGCAAGTGGAGACCTATAAGGCAAGACTTGTGGCAAAAGGATTTCATCAAAGACCAGGTCTGGACTATGATGGAACTTTTTCTCCCGTAGCCATGCTTAAATCCATCTGGATCCTACTTGCTATTGATGCTCACTACGACTATGAAATCTGGCAGATGGACGTTAAAACCGCATTTCTAAATGGTGATTTAGAAGAATGCATTTATATGGATCAGCCAGAGGGCTTCGTTGATAGTGGGAGCAGCGGGAAAGCATGTAGGTTGTTTAAATCCATTTATGGATTAAAGCAGGGATCACGGAGTTGGAACATCTGTTTTGATGATGTCATCAAAGAGTTTGATTTCATCAAAAATCCAGACGAACTTTGTGTTTATAAGAAGATTCTAGGGAGTACTGTCGTTTTCCTCGTATTGTACGTGGATGACATTCTTCTGATAGGAAATGATGTTCCTATGCTACAGTTGGTCAAATCATTCTTATCACAAAGGTTCTCCATGAAGGATCTGGGTGATGCCACGTATATATTGGGCATTCGGATCTATAGGGATAGATCCAAAAGGTTATTGGGATTGTCCCAAACCAGGTACATCAACACCATCTTAAAGAGGTTTAGTATGGAAGACTCCAAACGGGGTGCCTTACCCGCTTGCCATGGAGTCACTCTCTCTAAGGACTTTTGCCCAAAGACCGATGAAGAGAGAGCTCGCATGAGCATTATTCTCTACGCTTCAGCCGTAGGATCTATAATGTATACGATGTTATGTACACACCCTGATGTAGCTTATGCACTAGGTGTAGTAAGCAGGTATCAATCCAACCAAGCGGAGAATCACCGGACAGCTGTGAAGAACATTCTTAAGTACATGCGAAGGACTAAAGAATTATTCTTGGTGTATGGTAACGGAGATCTCCAAATGGAGGCCTTTACCGATTCGAGCTTCCAGAGTGATAAGGACGATAGAAAATCTATCTCTGGGTTTGTATTAACCCTCAATAGAGGGGCGGTGAGTTGGAAGAGTTCCAAACAGGATACCATTGCAGACTCCACGATGGAAGCTGAATATATTGCTGCAAATGATGCCGCCATGGAAGCCGTCTGGATGAGGAAATTCATCTCGGAGCTAGGAGTAGTTTCAACCATTATTGATCCAATACCATTGTATTATGATAATAATGGGGCTATAGCGTTAGCCAAGAAGCCCAGGCCCCATCAGCGATCCAGACACATCCTGAGACGATTTCATCTGATCCGGGAGATAGTTGATCGCCGCGAGATCGAGATTCGGAGAGTGGTTACAAAGAATAACACCGCGGATCCACTCACCAAGCCCTCCCTCAGCCGCAGCATGAACGTCTTTTTGAGATGTTGGGTATGAGATACGCCAATAATTGGCCTTAGTGCAAGTGGGAGATTGTTGGATATATGTATGCCCTAGAGGCCATTATTTGATAGTGGATGTATCTTTACATGTGTGTGTGTGTGTGTATTCAGAGGACATTCTTGCTCGACATAATAGTATGCTATCTGGTTATTCTTTATCCTGACATGTTCACTTGATCATGCTTTTATTCATTTGGTACATATTGATAAAGCCCTGAGGATATTTGCTTGACTGCTGTGATTATGATGCAGATCATACTAGTGGGACGTTTGTAGTTTATAAGCATATCCTGAAATATCCCTAGTCGTGGGTGTATCGAGACGGGGCACCGATATTCCAGAGTAGACTAGCGTATACGATTCTTGACCCATGTGATGGGCGATGGATGATCCCATATCTATTAGTATTTGACACCAAGATTGTGTACGGGTGCTCAGTGGTGACTGGGTACACTGGAAGGACTCTCCTTGAACTCCTATATGGTATTATATCTATCGTCGGATAGCAGTTCTCTGGTGACACTGGTACAGGTTAGTCTGTAGACCCGAGATCGTCATAGAGTCTTGTGTGTTCTTCCACTGTACTTTGATTTCCACTCTACCACGGCTCTACTGAGTTGTGCAAACAGGTGGCTTTTGGGTACAGTCCCGAGACACATGGAGGCAATGAGCGATAGGAGGGGTTTCGTCTCTTCCGGTATTGGGGGTTGATGTTGCGCTGTGCTCGATTGGCTATATCAGCAAGTCCTTGGCCAGGGCTGATGAGATTTACTGATAAGTGTTATCAGTAGTTTCTCGATCTGTTATAGGCCATACATCGGCATGACTTATTGAGTTATTGGGGTCGACGGTACCATCCCTATACTCGATATGCAGCATATCTGACGAAGAGACCGGACTGTACGGTAAGTGTTACCGGTTGGCTCGACAAGAGTTTTTACAGGTTCGCTTATTTTTCTTCTGATCGCTCAATACCCGGGTGGTCATTACGTTTAGCTGATCGCTTGCGGCTTGTGGGTGTTTGATATGATCATCACCTACTGCCGGCGTATTGACGAGTCTTAGAGTCCCACAAAAGGGTTTCCTAGCTCAGGCGAAACGATGTGGGGGTGCATATGAGATATTTGTGGGAGCTCGATTAAATGCGAGTAGTTGATACCGTACTTTAGTTGGGCGTTTACTATTGGACGGGTCGTATGTGATATGACCGGGTTATTAAATCAAGTGTTGATTTAATATTAAGTCCATTAGCTCATTTATTAAAATCTGTTTCTTTATGATGCATGCATGTAACAACTCCAATTTTGTATACCAAAAATTTGCTTTAAATATAGTTTATACTTGGAGTATTGATGTTGCTGGAAACAATTTAAGTATCTAATTCCTTACAATAATTACAAGAAGGAGCTTGTAGCTCATTGGTAATACCTTGCACTGCTGAACCAAGCCACCAGAGTTCGAATCCCATGCCCCACATAATTTTTATATCATTTTGTTTTAATTTTTTTTAGAAGTCAAGCAGTCAAACAGCCATAACTCACAATTTATTACAATTTATAAAAAATAAACCATACCAAAATCTCCCCCAGACCAAGACCCACCCATCGAGATCTGACTCGGCCGAGTCGGCCGGCGACTCGGCCGAATTGGCCGGCGCCGCCGGCCGGACTCGGCCGGTCGGCCGAGTCGTTAACACGAATTTTTTTCGTGTTGACCTGGTCTAACCCCCTGCAAAGTCTAAATTTTCAGTACTGTTACACAATTTCAATTAAATCTCTTTTAAGACAAAAATTAATGAATTTTTAATGATTTTTACATTTTTTAAAATATTTTTAATCCAAACCCTAACCCTAACCTAGCCCTATATAAAGACCTCTACCCTCTACCATTTCACCTCACCACTCTAAGTCTACTCTCCCAAATTCTCGAGAACTCGGTACGAAGAGCGAGAAGCGAAGCGCTGCCGAAATCGATGACGGATTCCGGCGACTGGATAAGAACCTTCGCTACGTTTTCGATGAATCGACAACCACCACATCCCTTAGCTTCCTTAGCTTGTCCAAACCGTAAGTCCCATCCCTTCTATCTCTCTTTTCTATAAATGTAAAAATACGACTTTTTGGAACCCGACGGAAATCGGATAAATCGATTTCCGATTCGGTTTTTCTATAAATTTCCACTTGTCACCTAATACATAATATCTACCCATATTCATGTTGACCATTAATCACCTATAAACCAATTTAAATAAATTTTTTCACATGAAATGATAGCTTCTTTGAAAAACCGTATTCTTTTCATAAAAATACCATGAAGTTCATTTTTCTTAGTTTAATCAATTACCTCACTCCTAAATATGTTTATCTTGATCACAAAACTTGTAGAACTCAATTTGAATGAATTTTCACACATGAAATGATAACGTTTTCAAATACCGTATTCTTGCGCTTTAATACCTTTAAGTTTAATATGTCGTGTTTTACCTTTAAACTTCACCAAAACTTAAAATAAGTCACGAGGTAATGACCTACCTCTACACACACACAAATATAACCCTAATTGATATATGTCAAAATATAGAATACGAAATTACAGGACTTTTCATTAAAATACCCTAATCTTTATAACCTTTATGGAAAGCTTTAAGTTGTAAACATTTCTAAATAAAATCTTTTAATAAAATGAAAGTACGATTGGTCATGGATATCGATCGTTTATCTAAACTGTCTTGTGGTGCCTAGGCAAGTGTGTCTAATGCTAGTGGTTTTTAATTAGGCCCACGACTGTGGTTCCTTCCCACTTACCTGGCACTTACCTGGCCGCAATTGACGGTGAAGAGGCGATTTGAGGCTTCTAATGACTCATCGTTTAGACCTTAGAAATAGGCTAGTTGGCTTAGGAAACCCTAATAACTAAAATACGGAAAGCTGAACTCTTTTGCAAATAAATACCTTATATTTATAAAACCGTTTTCCTAAATGAGAAGTGTTTATAAAACCTAAGCAAAGTGCCGCTACAACCCACTTTTGGGGAACCTGTCAGGGATAGTACGGTTCATCGTGCACCCGCAGGCTAGTAGTGCGAGATTCAGACCTCCGCAAGGAGCATTCGGTCTCGAAAGGTTTAAAGTACGATACAACAACAACAACTGAGCCTTTTATCCCAAGCATATGGGGTAGGCTACATGAACCAACATGAGAATCACGCCGGGTCCAGTACATGAATCCTCTGTCTCCACTCACTTCTATCGAACAATATACTTTCATTGAGTCCTTTGGCAACCATATCGTTTCGTATCACCTCCATCCATGTTTTCTTCGGTCTCCCTTTTGCCCTTTTGCTATTGCCCATATCGAGAGTATCTATTCGTCGGACCGGTGCTTTTATAGGTCTGCGTCGCACATGACCAAACCATCTTAGCCGGTTTTCCCGCATCTTCTCCTCCACAGGTGCTACACCAACTTTTGCACGAATATCCTCATTCCGCACCTTATCTTTTCTAGTGTTACCGCACATCCAACGAAGCATGCGCATCTCCGCTACGTGCATCTTCTGTGTATGATGCTTCTTAGGAGCCCAGCATTCTGTATCATATAATAAGGCAGGCCGAATAGCGCTCCGATAAAAATTCCCTTTCAATTTTAACGGAAAGTTACGATCACACAAAATCCTTGTTGCACTCCTCCATTTCAACCAACCAGCTTGGATCCTTGATTAACATCACTATCGATCTCCCCATTCTTTTGGATGATGGAACCTAGATATCTAAACTGGTCGCTCGGTGATATCTCTTGCCCTTCCAATGTTATACCAATATGATTTTGACTTCTCTGGCTACTAAATTTACAGTGCATATATGCTGTCTTGGACCTGCTCGATCTGAATCCCCGAGATTCCAATGTTTGCCTCCATAATTCCAATTTGGCATTAATCCCTGCTTTCGTCTCATTTACTAGAACAATATCATCAGCGAATAGCATACACCAAGGTACCTCATCTTGGATAGTTCTAGTAAACTCATCCATCACGATGGTAAACAGGAATGGACTTAATGCAGATCCTTGATGTAAACCAATAGTAATCGGAAAATCACTTGTTAAGCCGCCGTAAGTTCTGACATTTGTCACTACTCCGTCGTACATATCCTTGATTATGTCAATATACTTGACGGGGACCCCCTTCTTCATCATTGTCCCCCATAATACCTCTCTAGGTACCTTGTCGTACGCTTTTTCTAAATCAATAAATATCATATGCAAATCTCTTCTCCTCTCTCGAAAGTGCTCGACAAGTTGACGAAGCAAATGAATCGCCTCTGTCGTCGATCGTCCAGGCATGAACCCAAATTGGTTCTCTGTTATCTTAATATCCTTCCTTAGCCTGTGTTCAATCACTCTCTCCCAAAGTTTCATGGTGTGACACATCAGTTTTATTCCACGGTAGTTTGAGCAACTTTGAATGTCACCCTTGTTCTTGTAGATAGGTACAATGATACTTTTCCTCCATTCATTTGGCATCTTTTTTTGTCTGCCAAATCTTATTAAATAGATCTGTCAGCCATTTAACGCCTATTTCTCCTAAGTATCTCCAAATCTCGATAGGAATCCCGTCAGGACCAACCGCTTTTCTTAAACCCATTCTGTTCAAAGCTTCTTTAACCTCAGGAAGTCTTATTTTACGCATGAAATCACGGTTTATATCTTGAGATTGAATTACAAGTCCATCCAAATTCTTAGTAAAGCTCTCATTGAACAATTTATCAAAATAATCTCTCCATCTTTCCTTGATATCCTCATCTCGAACTAAAACCTTCTGATTTTCATTTTTGACACACTTCACCGCACATAAGTCTCTAGTCTTCATTTCCCGCATTCGAGCAATCCGGTATATATCATTTGCAGCCTCTTTAGTGTCTAATTTCTCGTACACCTCCTTGTAGACCTTAGATTTAGCTTCCCGAACAGCTTTCTTAACTTCCTTTTTAGCCATTTTGTACTTCTCAAATCTCTCCACATTTCTACTTTTCTTCAAATCTTTATAAGAATCCCTTTTAACTTTAATAGCAGCCTTTACATCTTCATTCTACCATGATATGTCCTTAGATGGTGGAGCACCACCTCTCGACTCACCAAGTAGATCTCTGGCTGCCTTCTTGATACAACTAGCCATTTTGTTCCATGTTTTGTCTGGATCATCTTCCGACTGCCAATCCGCTTCTTGTACTACACGATCTATAAAAACCTTTTGGTTACCTTCTTTCAATCGCCACCATTTAATTTTAGGCTCTACCTTACGTCTAATCTTCCTAGGTTCTCTTCTAAATCGAAAATCTGGAACTAAAAGTCTATGTTGAGTGGTTACACTCTCACCTGGCACTACCTTACAGTCGATACAACAACCTCTATCTATTCTTCTCGTCAGAAAAAAGTCTATTTGACTAGCACTTGATCCGCTCCTAAAAGTGATAAGGTGGGACTCTTTTTTCCTAAACTAGGTGTTTGCTAAGATCAAGTCATAAGATAAAGCAAAATTTAGAATCGAGTCACCTACTTCATTCCTTTGTCCGAAACCAAAACCTCCATGGATAGTATCAAACCCACTACGACTAGTACCTATATGTCCATTAAGATCACTACCAATAAATAACTTCTCTCTACTAGGTATACTTTGCACCACCTCGTCTAAATCCTCCCAGAATAGACGCTTACTAGCTTCATCAAGACCTATCTGTGGTGCATAAGCACTAATAACATTAAGGATCTCTCCACCTAGAATAAGCTTAACCAGTAAAATTCTATCATCTTTTCTCCTAATCTCAACTACATCCTCAAGAAACCGTCTATCTATGATTATGCCTACCCCATTACGATTTTTATCTCTACCCGTATACCAAAGCTTATAACCCTAAGGCTCTATGACTCTACTCTTTTTACCTACCCACTTAGTTTCTTGCAAACACATAATACCAACTCTCCTCCTAATCATCACCTCCACTAATTCTAATAGTCTATCCGTAAGGGAACCTATGTTCCAGGAAGCTAGACGGATCCTATGAAACCCTTGCTTATTTGTCACTACACCCGGGGTCCGTTGTAGCGCGCCGTCTCTGGACGACGACCCTTGCTTATTTGTCACTACACCCGGGGTCCGATATAGCGCGCCGTCTGTAATAGTCTACCCGTAAAGGTTTAAAATACGATATTTAAGGAAAATGAGATTTTCTCTAAATAAAATATTTATATAAAATTAATCATGTGTTAATATATATATATATATATATATATATATATATAATTAACATTTAAACACCTATTTTATCATAATCTAAAGTTTCCACTTTTTCCTAAAATTAAAAGATTAAAAGTTACATTAAAATACCATGAATTTCAAATAAAACAATTAATACTTTTATTAGGATACATTCACTAGAATAACACAAATAAAATTCACATTCATTATAACAATAAAGACGATTATTAAATACTTGAGGTGTATTTTGAAAACTATACAAAAGTACTTTTTACAGAAAGCCCCCTCAAGTTTTACAAATTACAAAAAGGCCCCTAACTAATATTGAACTTCAAATTATCTTTCTTTTAGTCTGACTCGGGTTAGAGTCTGACTATTCCTGACTCGAATATGATTCAAGTCAATCTATATTCTTTTATACTCCAACACAATTTGAATACATGAAACCCTGAATCCAGTTAACAATATATTCCTTTTGACTGAATCAAACCATGGATATTCATCCATTATCCTGATATTCCATTTACCTGATTATACAGTTACATCATGTTTACTGATATCATGGTTTTGGTCAGTCACCCAACTTACATATTCCAATACTACAATACTGTTAAAACACTACGGGGTTTAAGGGGTAGATTGGTACGGAATGTGTTAAAGGTGGCACGAGGTGGTCAGATTAAGACACCTAACCTGAATCCTATTGCTGTTGTACCGTGGCATAACGGTTCCTTGTACTTTCCTTTTGCCCTGATCTCTAGCATATAGAGATCCCCCTCGTATACACTGGCATCCTTCTGTACCAAGCTACAAACAACAGCGTTACACAATGTTCCATAATATTCAACAATATAATACTTTAGAAAATACTGTTACTCTGTCATTCTCATTCTCCATATTCTTTGGGACTTACCGAGCGACCTGTTCGCTGACGACATTCTATTTCTTTCTTCTTTGAATGTCGTCAGGTGCGTTGGACCAAGCTGAGATCGAGCCCACCGGTGAAGATTTGGAGCAGTTCCAGGAAGATCCAGAGCTCTAGATACTGTACCTTGTTCTTTCCAGTTTATTTCATTTTATGTTATGCCACTGTTTAGGCATTGCTTTTCATTCTAGTTGTATTTTCTTTTCATGCATTGCACAAAGAATGTTATTAATAAAAGTTGCTGTTATTTCAATTTCATTTGCCTCTTGTGATTATTTTATATTGCTTAGCTACGCTTAGCGTATGTACTTCTGAGTACATACGTAGCGGACCTCGTCGCGTCCACTTCGCCGTACACTGGGAAGCGGGGCGTGACAATGCATGAGTGTATGTATATGTTGATATGGATGGACACATGCAAGCATACATGTATCATGGTTGATGATACATTGGTGGTGGCAATGCAAGACTTACATGGTAACATATTTAGATATTTTATTTATTTGAGAAAAGCAAAATAGTAACATAATCATGGTTGACTATTCAACTCTTTTGAATTTACCCAAGTCAATGGTTTCATTTGCCCATGGTTTTGCTTAAGCTCAAGTCACAAAATATCTAGATATTTTGTAACCATAGTTTAGCATGAGATAATTCACTTACTCTCTTGAGATTAGGTTGAATTATTCATTATTCACTTAAGTCAAGCTTGAGCCATTTTCCTTCTTCCTCTCTTTCTTCAAAGCTCTCTAGGGTTTAAAAAGAAAGAGAAGAAATTAAAAAAGAAAAGGTTTTTAAGTAAGATCCAAACCCACATCACTAACTTACACTAGTCTTGCCCACTAGTATAGGTTGTTTACATCACTTCTACTTTGTTCTAGTGAAGCAAGGAGCTTGAGCCAATGGACTCCGCGGTGGATCGTCGTGGACAACGAAGGACTCAAGCGGACCCGTCCAAACACCGAGTTGATCTAAGGAGTCTAAGGAGGAGGTCTACAAAGGTTGTAATACTATCCTCTTAGTGTTAGACACTAGATTTAGTATGTGATACTATTTTTGTTACCCTAAATTTCTAGTTTGATCCTAGGTTAGTTTGCTTAGCACCCCAAAAATTTCATTATAGCATGTTTGATGCAAGACAAACCCTTGTAAGGTGCTAGGTAAACCAACAGGTCGTTGCTGCCCTTTTTGCGACTTGGACGGTCGGTGTTTGATTTGATTTTCTCCGCTCCTTGCGATGTCAGGGTTGAATTTGATTCGCTGATTTGATATGATTTGGGTTAGCACCAGCATCGCTACACTAGAATATGGTACCGGGAGCAAATCATCATTTGCTATGAGAGGATTTGGGGATTTTGGTTTTGGTTCGGCATCAGCACCGCTACACTGGAATATGATATCAGGAGCGAATCATCATTTGCCATGAGGGGATTTCCCTCGTCCCCAGTTTAACGACTTAGGGGTCATATGTTCCTAATTTAACGACTTAGAGGTCATCTGTTCCCAGTTTAAAGACTTAGGGGTCCATTGGGTCGGAAGTTTGGAATTTTAGGGTTGGGGTTGGTATCAGCGTTGCTAACATTGAAGTATAGGTGCCAGGAGCAATTCATCATTTCCCTTTGCCTGTTGGGGAGCGATGGCTTAGGAGACAGGTTTAGGTCCCTATCATCTAAGACTTTTCAATTTTATGAGCCGTAAGGATCCCATAAAAGCAATTTCTCCTTATGAGTCAAAAAAATCCCATATGTGTATCTTCTCCTTAGGAGCCGTGAGGACCCCCAAGTGTGGTTTTCCTTTGTGAGTCGTAAGGATCCCACGAAGGTGTTTTCTTACGAGTCGAGAGGATCTCGTAAGTTTTGTTCTCCTCATGTATTGTGAGGGCACATGAGTGGGTCTTCCCAAATGGAACATAATTCTGAGGGCGTAGACCGGCCGCATGACTGGTGATTACGGTGGGGTATGGGCATGATAAGAATTATTTAAGCCCGTGGGTTGTACACGGTAGTCAGTTTGGGGACCAACCGTAGGGCTGGGGGAATTTTGGGAAATTAGATTTTGGTTGACGTCTGCATCGCTGTTCTGGAATATGGTACCAGGAGTGACTCATCATTCACCATTTGGAGGTTTGGGGATTTGGAATTTGGTTGGCGTCTGCATTGCTACACTGGAATATGGTACTAGAAGTGACTCATCATTCTTCGTTGGGAATTTAGGGATTTGGAATTTGGTTGGCATTTGTATCGCTGCACTGCAATATGGTACCAGGAGCGACTCATCTTTCGCCATTTGGAGATTTGGATTTTGGTCGGCGTCTGCTTCGCTGTACTGGAATATGGTACCAGGAGCGACTCATCATTCGCCATTTGGGGATTTTTTTTACCGTGATTGCTCTATCATTTTAGCTTTTCTTATCGCGAAAGTCGAGATTGCCCTATAATTTCGGCTGTTTATTCACAGTTTCCCTATCATTTTGGCTTTATTTTTCATCTTTATTTTACTCGCTGATTTTTATTACGAGTTGCCCTATTATTTCGGCTTTTTTTCATTCATTTTTTTATTTACGCATTTTTTATTTACACATTTTTTTAAATTCCTAGTTTAACGACTTAGGGGTCGTGTGTTCCCAGTTTAACGACGTGGTGGTCAACTGTTCCCAGTTTAACGATGTGGTGGTCAACCGTTGGAGCCTGGGCTCAATTCTGCAGGAACCACAGGCTCCTTTAGCTTAATTGCATAAGCGGGCTCTTCATCATCTAGATCGAGCCGGTGTTGGATGGAAACAACTACGTCATCGTTATGGCTATAAGGCGTAGGAGGATTTGTTCCTCTGGGCTCCATCATGTAGACCGTATGGGTTGTGTACCCATCTATCGCTTCTTCGTTGGCAATGTTACCCATTTGGCTCTTATCTTGTTGCCTTGGTCCATTCTTTTCAGAGAAAAATAGATGTCTGAGTCCCCGAAAGGCTTCAGTCTCCGTTTGTATGAAATTGGCGATCGCAGCTTGGCTGTTTGCTAACACACCTTTAGACAGTTCTATCTCTCCTTCCTTGTATTGCTTTTCGACCCAATCTTTAAAGATGCAACAGTCTTCAATAGTGTGTCCTAACACTCGGTGGTATGGGCAAAAGTTGGGATAATCAGTTCTGTTCGCTTCACTTAGCCTTTTTGGTTCTGATAGCCGCAGGCCATTCTTCAAAGCATCTTTGAATATTTTGGGAACCTTATCTCTTCTGAAAGAGTAGATCTTATTTCTCCTTTCCTCCAAAGTTGAGTCTCAAGATTTTTTAATCTTTGCTCCGCCCGCTCTCTGCTTATTTGGAGAATCGGTGTTATTGGAACTTTCGCTTTTCCGGTCGTCGTCCCTCCGATGTCTCAGTCTGTTTGTGAATTGGAGACCTTGAGTGGACTAGGGCTTTGAGCATTCCAACATTTGAACCTTCTTGATCATCTCTTGGAATGTTTTGAGGCCTGCGGTGCACAGGAAAGATTTGGTCCAGTTGTTCATATTTTCTATAAGAAGACTGATGAGCTGGTCTTACTCCAACGGCGGTTCACATTTGACAGAGAGATTGCGCCATCGGACTATAAAATCCATGTTGCTTTCGTTGTTCTTTGGCTCGGTCCTTACGAGGTCGGCAATGGTGATTTTATTGCTGATGCTCATGAACCTTTGCTTGAACGTGGATTCTATTTGAGCGAACGTCGTGATCGAGTCATCCGGTATGCTTGCATACCAATCGAAAGCAACATCGGTCAAGCTATTGACAAACTGATGGAGAAGGAGCGCATCATTGCCCCCAGTATTCACGCATGATGCTTTAAATTGGGCAATATGCCAGTTCACATTTCCCGTCCTATCGAACCTTTCAAATTTGGGGACGACATAGCCAGCGGGAAACTCCATAAGATCGTACCGAGCAGGATATGGTCTCCAGCAACTGCTGACATCTTTTTGCTCTCTGGCTTCGGCTACCAATGTCTTGACTTTATTGGTGACCAAATCCATGATTTGATCTTGCGTTAGCTGGTTCCTGTCATCGGTAGCCAAGACATTTCCCAAGATAGGATGCGACCGACTTTCATGTGGTCTGCCCACCTTTGGATTTGAAGGAATAGGCGTCGGCTGCCCCAGGACACCGTTTCCCGGTTCATGAGTAGAGCTCTGCGCTTGATTGAGCGGCTGAGAGGCAACTTAGGCCGTGAGCTGCATCATGAAATTCGTCAAGTCGTCAATTTTGGAGTAAAGTTTAGTCATCTCCTTGTCTTTACTTCTGAGCTGTTTTCGGAGCTCTTGGAGAAGTTGCTGCTCTGCGTTCTTGGGATGGAAGATTGCCTCCTCTTCTCTTTCCGAGCCCGACTCCTCATGAACCGAGAGTCTCTCTGCTTATCAACCTCATTGGAAGGGTTCTCATTACCTTCCAGAGGATGCTGGTCTTGGAAAGTGGCAGCCACATTCATACCGGATTGGATTTGAGATGTAGTGGTCCCTTCCTTGCTCTTACTGTGCGTGCCCACCATGTATACAGTGTGGACCACATATCCAGCCATCTCTTTGTCTTTGGCGGAGTAACCCTATTCTTCGAACCTCATGAAGTTCAGCCTAGCATGAGCCCTAGCTCTTTTGTTAGCTCTGTATCTGAGCCTTTTCTGTCTTAGCTTCTCGATTTTAAGGGCTTGACGAGAATCCACCATCCAGGAAGCCATCGTGAGTCGATTGACAGGGAGTCTAGAGAAGATACCTGATTGAGCAGTTGTCAGGGGCACCGCTGGAGCTTTCCCGAGATGCCTTATTGCTTTGTTGGTGTTGATAGCCTTGCCCCCAGCCGGAACAATAGAGAGTTGTTCGAAAACGGATTTGTGCTTGGGTAGTAGTGCCCTTGAGATCTCCACATTTGGCCTCCTACCTTTCGAGGACGGTTTGTCTGTTACTGGCGCTTGAGGAGCTAGGATGGCGTTAGCTGACATGAACAGAATGGAGCCAAATGGTAGTGGCGGCTCCTCCCACTATCGCCCGAGACTGGTCCGGAGGATCGTCATGGCGTCCATCTTCATCGTGTAGGAGATGGGAGCTGTCTTGAGAGCCGAGCTTATCTTTGGAGACATTTTGTTACGTCCGAAGTTTGCAATTTGAAATCTTGCATAAAAGAGCATTATTTTAGTATTAATATGGATAAGTATGTTGACTGAATTCGCATGGACGTTTAACCCGAAATATGGGAGGAGAGAAAAGGTCCCACTGGGCGTGCTAGAATTTGTACGGTGTTTTTCGTCACCCCATTGAGATGGGAATACGCGTCGCTTTTCAGGCGTAATACAGATTCCCCCTGCCTAAGATATGCGGGGATTTATTGATTGTGGGGATCCGAATCTCCGGCAGCCGCGGATTAAGCTGCCGTTAATTACCCTTCGCCTTTGGAGCGAAGGAACCTCTGATTGACGGGTCAAACTGGTCAACTTAATGTGCAGTGTGCGTATATGTGTCTTGAGGGGTTTTAGATATATCGGGGGCCTCGCAGAGTTTACGGGGGTCCCGCTATTCGGATAACGGGATGGGGGTCAAGGGGCTAGCAACCCCCTTGCGGGGTGCGGGACAGCGTCCCGTTAGAAATTTTTTTCAAACTGGGGAGGTATTTTTAGTGTGGAGTGCATGAGCAAAGTGGGATGAATAGCATCCAAAGGACGTGTGGGCGCCAGCGCCTCACGTGCTTGGTACGCGGGCGCAGGGCACTGAATGCTGGCGCTGGGCACTGGCGCCTCACGCGCCCGGTACATGGGCTCCGTACGCGTGCGGAAAAAAGGGGCTTTTATCCCCAGAATTAGGAGTTAAACTCCGAAAGAGGATATTTATTTATAGAGTTAAACTCCGAAAGATGTTGAATAGAGTTAAACTCCAAAAAAAGGGTTTGATTTATGGAGTTAAACTCCAACAGATCTTGAATGGAGTTAAACTTCTAGAAATCATTGGAGATGATCGAAGGGGACCCTCTTCTTCTTTCCTTTGGTCTTGGATCTTCTTTTGAGCCTCGGATCCCGTCCGGAATGGGATTTTTTGAGATAGGTCTCCTTCTTCTTCTTTTCTGTTGGCTGGATCTTGGGAAAAAAGGGTGAGACTTAAAAATCTCACCTTTTAAGGATTTGATGGCAGATCTGAGCTCCCCTTCAAGGGTTTTATGGTAAAAAGCTATTTATTTTTGGAAAATGAAGAGTTAAATCCTTGATTTAATTCAGAAAAGGGGAAGAAGGTTTAGAACCTTAAGGAAGAGGAAGGAGGCACAAACCCTATATTTTGAGGGGAAATGAATTATTGTTTTGTATTTTATCATCATGTTGCCTTTTATAGGCTTACAAATTACATATAGCCCCTTGGGCTTTACAAAATGGCATTTTTGCCCATCTCATGCCTCATGTGCTCATTTCTATTGCACATGAGCCATGGGCTTTACAAAAATTTGGTTTTATGCCAATTTATTTTACATTCGTGCATGAAAATTATATCAAACTTATTTATTACATAATTTTCTTCTTGGCATGGGGGAGGCCGGGCGCTTCATGTTCGGACTTGACTTGGGCATGTGCCCACTTGGCCTGGGCTTGGGGTTGACTTTGATTTTGACTTGGTCAACCGAGGTGTAATTTTTGACCCCAACAATCCCGAATCGGTCGAAATGACATATCAACATATGCCACTACACCACACTCGGAGATCCACAATCAAATGGTGTTGCAGAACGCATGAATCAGACGTTGTTGGAAAAGACGCGATACTTATAGTTTACCGTTAGACTTCTAAAGTAGTTTCGGGTTGATGCCCTAACTGCCGCCACTTACCTCATCAACATGTCACCATTATCGACGATAGTTTTGAAGACTCCCGAAGAAGTATAGACTGGAAAGGCTACTGATTACTCGATACTCCGAGTATTTTGGTGACCAGCTTATGTTCACGAGAAGAACTGTAACACCTTAGAATGATTGTACAGTATTTCTTGAATAAAATTATATTAATGGGTTATTATTTTATCATTTTATTGGTTTATTAAATAGTTATTAGTTATGCGCGAAATATATTATTTGTCCTTATGAAAGATATTGATATTTTTCCTTATTTCTTTTTCCTATTTCTAATTGAAATAATATTCATGAAATAAACGTGTGTGTGTGTGTGTCCCCTATTTAAACCTATAATTATGCAGACCTATATTTCTTTTCCTCTCAAAACCCTAGCATCTCCTCTTACCAAAACCCTAAATCTTGAAGCCTTAGCCGAAGACCCAGACTCGAGCACGTCGTCGTCGTCGCCATCGCCTAGTCTTCACTGTAGTCATCTTCTAATTCTTTTTTGCTGTGACTTCTTTCCATACTTGGCTGAATCACCATGACAGAGCACAACTAAGGTCGAGATCTTGATGTCAGTTTCACTACTCGAGTTTTCGTTGTCATCTACGTTCTTGTGATCGTTCGTCATCGACCCAAATATTCAGATATTTGTTATATGCTTGTTACGAAAAGTCTAAATATTGCCGTGACATAATATAACTATTATTCATATATTGACATTAAACCTATTTTGGCGAGACATCGGGATTTGGAAACCCTAAAGTTGTAATCTTTTACGATTAGCCAGTTAATGTATCTCAATTTTGGGTATTTGGATGGGTTATATTTCATTGTATACTTATGTCTAGAGTTTAAATAGTGGAAACCCAAACATGAATTTAATCTCATTGTTGATAAATTTCCCGTGGAGACGTCTGCTAACTATGACCAGACGTCTCTGTTCATTATTTCCAGTAACAAAATTTGAACTACAGACGTTTTCCTGCAAGGACAAGATGTCTCTGGAATTATTTTTCAGGAAACATAATTGAACTTGAGACGTCTGACTCAGACGTTTACCATGCATATAATTAAGGAATATAAAATGTTGTGAACCAGACATCTCCTACAAACGTCTGGAATATAAAACTTTGTGAACCAGGCGTCTGGAATATTAAACGTTGTGAACCAGACGTCTTCCACAGACGTCTGGAGTAGGAATTACGTCTGCCACAGACGTCAGCTGTATATAAACTGTGATTCATATATTTGATGTAGGAAGTTTGTTGCCTGATAATGATACATTGGTTCTGTGATTTGGTTGTTATTGTTATTCATGGATCATGACATTCGTGATAATGTTAGAACATTGGTCGTTTACCTATATCGAAACTTTAATATGTTATTTAGTTATCATGTCAAATATGCTTGCAATGTAATTATTATCCGATGCCAACCAGTTCATGATATTGCCTAGTACTCCTTGACTTGACTTGATTGTCTTGATTGACACGACCTGTATATGTTTGTTCTAGAGTTGCCATTAGGTAAGTATTAGAAAGACTCATGTCATGGAACACAAATTGAGAAAAAGGGAAATCAAGAAATAGAACCCAAATCATAACTATAGAGTGTTTATTATTTAAAGACCGATCAGTCGAAGACGGGCCACCGTTCTTCGAAATGATGAGCTGACATCATTCGTATAGGCTTGACATTGTAGGATTTATTGTCTAGTGGCACGTCTCGGGTTTCAACCTCGAGAGTTTTGACACCGTGGTCACGGGCATGCATGAGATACTATTGAGTTGTGAGAAAGATTTTGTTCATTGATTTCAAATACCATTAGGATAGACAACTATTAGTGACATCGAATTTTAAGTTACACATGATATGATTGATTACATGTTCTGCTGTTGTATCACATGTTGTTATTATCATTGTTATTGTATGCTCACATGTCACCAGTTTCCGCTATAACTATACCATGTCACATTTAATGTATCATTATTAATATATTATTTCGACGCTCTGACGTTTGGCTTTTGCATGACCCAGATCTTTGGCATTAGAACCGTATGATCAGGAGTACTTTAAGAAGATAGCTGAGCAGTGTGGCGAATCTTTGTTTATTCTAGTTATTAGTTGACTTATTTATTTCAGGACTGAACCCTATCCATTAGTTTCTTTATGAGTCCATAAGGGACTAGAGCTTGTTTAGCGTCTCTTTATTTATTTGTTGGATCAGTTTGAGACTAGACATTCTGTTATTCAGTTTTGGTTTCTGTTATTATTATTATTGTGGAAATAGACATGTGTTAGAATTATATATATTTTGTATTATTTGATATACAACAAGAAGTCTTAATGTGACTATGGAAGGATGATTCCTTACCGCAGGCAGCATGGCTGGCCGAGTTACGTCCCCGTATTTATATATTTTGGACAGCGGGGCGTGACAAGAACAGTAAGATCGATCTGAGAGTAAGAAAGTATATCTTCCTTGGCTATGGTGATGAAGTAAAGTGTTACATGTTGTGGTGTCTTGAAACCAGTAAAGTTGTAATCAGCAGGCACGTGACCTTCGATGAATCTACGATGCTCAACAAGCAGGTTCAAAGTGTAGATGGTGAAAGGACATCAAAATCACCTAATCAGGCGGTGACAAAGGTTCCAGTCCAGTGTATTAGAGATGGGGTACCAAGAACTCAGAATAAAGAGGAGCCGGTTCATCAGGTAGAGCTAGAGCCTTCACCAGTTTAGCAGGTGCAATAGAGACCTCAACGAGATGCGTCCACCGGATTGGTCTGAAGATTGGTCGACTTACGGTTTTGAAGATGACAGTATGCCTTGATTATTGAAAATGAAGAACCACTCTCTTACAAAGAGGCTACTAGTCATGAGAATTTGCTAAATGGAGACTCGCTATGGAGGAGGAGATGAAATCTCTTCAAAAGAATGGTATATGGGATCTAGTACCGTTACCAGAAGGCAAACGCACTATAGGATGCAAGTGGGTCTTCAAGCTAAAGTAGGTTATTCAGAAGAGGGCGGTGTTCGATACAAGGCAAGACTTGTAGCTAAGGGGTACGCTCAAAAGGAAGGTCTAGGATTTAATGAGATCTTCTCCCCAGTGGTAAGACACATTTCGATACGTATTCTCTTAGCTATGATAGCCGTCTACGACATGGAGTTAGAGTAGCTCAATGTTAAGACCGTATTCTTACATGGAGATCTGGAAGAAGATGTCTACATGCACTAGCCCAAAGGATTTAGAGTCGAAGGAAAAGAGGGACATGCATGCAAGCTTAAGAAATCGTTGTACGGATTGAAGCAATCCCCAAAGCAATGGTACAAGAGATTTCACCGTTTTATGGTGATGATCGGGTTCAGGGGGAGTTTGCGAGACCGGTGCATAAACTTTAAGACGCTTGATAATGGTATGTGGATATATTTCCTCCTATCTGTTGACGACATGCCGATCGCCTCTAAAAGCAAATCAGAAGTCGACAAATTAAAGCAACAACCGAGTCAGGAGTTCGAGATGAAGGATCTGGAAGCTGCGAAAAAGAACCTTATGGAGATTGTCAGAGATAGAAAGAGAAGCGAATTGTGCCTTTCGTAGAAGAAATAAATCGAGAAAGTTCTCGCTCGATTCGGGATTAAGAAGGCTAAGCTCGTAGCCACTCTATTGGCGGTGCATTTCAAACTGTCAGCAAAATAGTCACCCAGTACAGACACAAAAAAAGAATATATATCTCGAGTATTTTATGCGAGTGTAGTCGGAAGTCTAATTTATGCAATGGTGTGCACTCGTCTGGATCTTGCACATGTAGCTGGGGTTGTGAGTCGATATATGGCTAATCTCGGCAAGGAACATTTGCAAGCCGTAAAGTGGATCCTACGATACTTGAAAGGGACTTCTAGTATCGGATTACAATTCGGAGGAGATAATGTGGAACAATGCGTCCTAGGTGGATATGTGGATGCCAACTTCGCGGGTTACCGGGACAGGCGAAGGTTGACAACAGGCTATATATTTACAGTAGGCACAGGCGTAGTGTCTTGGAGGTCGACACTTCAGGCTGTCATCGTGTTATCAATTACTTAGGCCGAGTATATAGCTGCGGTTGAATCAGTTAAGGATGCGATCTGGATATGGGGTTTAAAGATTGGACGTAAGGCAAGAGATCACGAAGGTCTATTGTGACAGTTCGAGCGCCATTTGTCTGGCCAAAAACCAGACTTTCTACGGAAGGACGAGACAATTTGATGTAAGGTACCGCTTCATTAATACAAGGGAAGAAGCCAAGGTGGTCGTCCTATCGAAAATTGATACCAACCCGGTAGACGTATTGACCAAAGTTGTTTTTCTGGACAAGTTTAAGCTCTGTTTGGACAAGGTCCACATTGTTGATTGCGGGAATAGTGCTATAAGACATACCAGAGAAAGAGAAAGCTTTAGATATTTGGCGATTTTGTATCAAGGAGGAGAATATTGTTTTTTGTGACGCAAAATCACACAAGCCGAAATTTTAGGGCTCAAGACCAATTTCTAGAGTTCTTATAGAAGTAGTCTAGAAACTCTAGAAATTAATTTGGAATGGTTCTAAATATCTTCTAGAATTGTTTTTGAAATAACTCTACACTCCCTTTAGAAATAGTGTAGAAGTTCCGAAAATGTTCTAGAAGCTTTCTAGAACCATTCATTAGATCCCTATAAATACCTTAAGGGTCATTTGTGACGGGCATCAAGCAATCAAGCAAACTCAAATACATGTGAGCTTTTGTATGAGATTGAGAGTTTGAGTGCATTTGTAAAATTTGTAGTCATCAAATTCTCTTTTAAAATTGCTTTCTCTTCATTAATGCAAAATTTTATTTGCCGATAAAAATTTCTTCTCATTTTCCCCTTGTTTGCTATATTACATCCAAAACCGGCGTTTCCGTCAACATTCGTAACCGCAAGTTTCCGTACCTGAAATCTAAGAAAACTCTCTATTTATGGTCGTCATGGATAGACGTAATAACAAGGTGTTTATCGTCCAAGTCAGACTTTAAACCCTAGACCGAACCCTAACTCTAAGCAATTGTAGCAACCCAAAAATTAACAATAACATAAATAAAAACATAATTAGAAGTTAAAAATTGAAATTAACTCATCTTAGGCCGACGATTCTACTGTCGACAAGCACGAGGAGACCGGAGATTCCATTGTCGACGACTACAGCTAGAGATCGGTGACAAGAGGGATCCTACTGTCGACGATGAAGTCGGCGATGACCACTACTACAAATAGGGGTTGCCCCTACGGATAAATCCGTAGGAGCAAACCACTGCCCCTACGGATATATTCGTAGGGGCACAAAAATACACCGTAGATGCACACGCCGCAGGTGCAAGTCTTAGCCTTAAAACGGCCCCTACAGAGTAATCATTGCCCCTACAGATAAATACATAGGTCCATATGTCCCTACGGATTAATCCGTAGGGACACAATATTTATTTAATTTATCGGTTTATAAAATAAAATAGTTGCCCCTACGGCTTAATACGTAGGGACATACTTATGCCCCTACGAATAAATGTGTAGGGATAAATGTGTAGGGGCAAAATATCAGGTATCCTGATATTTTGTCCCTACGGATAAATGTGTAGGGGTAAAGCTTATGCCCCTACGGATTACTCCGTAGCGACAATTCTAACACCTGTTACTAAGTCCATAGGGGCAAAATATCAGGTATCTCGATATTTTGTCCCTACGAATAAATGTGTAGGGGCAATGTTGGATCCTACGGAGTAAACGGTAGGTGCAACAGTTGTCCCTACGGAGTAATCCGTAGGGACATATTACCAGGGTTTTTTTTAAAAAAAAGGCCGCCTGTTTTTCCCTCGCCCTGTACATAATAATATATACATCATATATGAAAGTAATCAACAAGCAGAATATATACCACAGTATTCATAATCAACATCTCACGCATAATATATAAAAGAAATCAACAAGCAGAATACGATATCAATCTAAATCAATATGAACACGCAAACACCACCAGTATCGTCCAAAATATATACAATATGTAACATATAAGTATATACATGTTTAAAATATGAAAATCAAAAAGCCACCCTAGCTCGGTCCAGCTCCACTTCTGATAATTGCTGTAATCTGGCGTATCTGCTCCTCGGATAAACCCTGAGTCAACAACTCGACCAATGCGGAAGTCTGAGTGGGCTGTGGAGCTGAAGGAGTAGTCTGCGTAACCGCAGCCGAGGTAGTGGCTTGCGGAGCTGCAGCTGCGGGAGTCTGAGCGGGCCGTGGAGCTGTAGGAGCGGTCTGCACAACTGCAGCCGAGGTAGTGGCTTGCAGAGCCGCAGCCGAAGGAGATGCATGTGGAGGCTCAGCCGAAGTACCTTGTTGCGTCTGTTCAGTTTTGTGTGTAATAAACGAATAAGAACTGTGTATTAGTCGAATTCGTATTATTATCAGGTTATTGCCAAACCCCAATCTATGAATACTTAGGGACTTAGGCCTCATTTGGATTTCTAGTTTGGAAAAACGTAGTTTATTTTAATTAGACAGTTCTATGTATGTATGATTAATCAAAGCTAAGTCTACAACCAAATAAGCTCAGGCTATGTACTAATATTGGATATGTTGCTATCTATAATATGATATAATATTTTACTATTAAGTAGTATACATACCATTATCTCCTTCAACTTCTGAACGGTGGCTTTCAAGGTGTCAAGTTCTTGCTCTAGACGTCGCTCACGAGAGATAGAGGAAGTAACCGCCGGAGTGGAGTCCAACCTCATATGGGCCATGCTAGGACCCAGTCCCCGGTCTCTCTCCCAACCTCCGTGGTGCCCTTCGTGTGCGGCGTCTAGGACCGGGGTCAGCAGCATCGGATCATTCTGTCCAGTAAAATCGATCCCCGATACCTCCGCCTACTCAACCACCCGCTCCTACACCCACATTAACCAGTAAAATATAAGTATATCATTTAAATTTGAACCTTTCAAAACAAAAATTTCAAATAGGGGTTGAATAAATATTAATACTTACGCAATACTCTTGGATAGCGGTGTCGGGGTATCGAAGCTCGCCCATGGCGGGATCTGTCGAGGTGCCGTGGACGGCAAGATACGCGGACAGCATGCTCGGTGTACCACTCTGCGCCAGGGTCTGAGCACTCTGCAATTCGCCAAAAATTTACATATATTAGAAAATAACTCTTAATATTACATTATATCACAAAGGTTGGTCTATTGTAATTTACCGATAACTCTATGGCACGAGTAATATTCCTCGAGCCACCTGTATAAGTGGGGCGACCCCTCTTCGCCGACTTTCTATTCTCTTTATTTTGATCGGTTTGTTTCTGCACAACACATTCAGATTTAGTTTTCTAATTAAGAAAAACAAAAAAATAAATTATATACTAAACAATGAATTACATTTAAAATGCATACCTGTTTGCGCTGAGAGTCGAAATATTGGCACAATAGAGGCCATGTATCTACGTCGACTCTCGCAAAGGCCGAAGTATGTAGGAGGGCCGCTCTCTCTACCTCGGGGGTCGCCATTCACAGGGAATAGCAGTCGATCTTCAGCTCGTTCCTATTGTATCGGAACTTCGATTGCATGTTCTTCATCAGGCCATTGTACAGAGCGTGAAGATCGAGCACCCTCTCAGGGTGATCAGGATCGGGTACAGGCTGAAAATCGTAATCCAACTGCAAATACAAAAAAAATGTTATTAAATGCAAGTGTTAATAATAAATATATTGGATAAATCAAATAAAAATATATATTAATACCCGAGCCTGATTCCAGAAGAGGGCGAATGAGTGCCAGTGCTGGTCGCCCCACTCAACGTGAAGTGAATACTTCTTCACGAGGCGGCTCTCATCCCCCATATATCGGCCGAACCTCTCGGCATAATCGCCGGTAGAGCGATAATCAGGGGTAAAGAAGAGGGAGAATACTTCCTCCCTCTAGCTCTGTCGGGCCTCAGCCTGTGGGACCGATTCGGGCCTCGAGTCCCCCTCTCAGGATGGGGATGCCCTGCGTCTACAAGAATTATCAAGACAATCAATATTAAGACAAAGTGGTATTAAGAAATCAAGGTTTAACGAAAATTGAAGTGTGATATATACCTCCGGCGACAGAAGCACGGACCTGGGCCCGGGCAGCAGCAAGAGCGGGACGATAGTTCCTCCGGTGAGGAACGGCCGGTGACCCGTACGTAGACGCATCTCCAACTAGAAAATATACATCGATAAAATTATATTAAGTTCATGTTTATTCTTAAAGAATATGTAAAATCAATAAATATTTTATATTTATTCATACAAACCTGTAGACTGAGCGGAGGGTATGGAAGTGACGGGAGTGGCCTCTGCACCAGATGTGGACGCACCACCTATAATTAGACAATCAAACATTGACTATATAAGTAATTGCAAAAAGAATGTGTATATCAATAATATAACATTCTAAATCAACATGTATACACTATAGGATATATAAACATACCCGTAAGTGCGGTGGTGGGCTCTGCCGGAGATGTGGAGGCACCACCTACAGCCCGAGATATAAGTATGTTAGAGTAAAAAGAATGTATGTATATTTATGATATAGCATTCTAAATCAATATACATGCACTATATGATATATAAACATACCTGGAGGTGCGGGAGTGGCCTCTGTTCCTGATGTGGACGCATCACCAACAGCTAGACAATCAAACATCGACAATGTAAGTAATTTTGACATGAATATGAATGTATATCTATAATATTACATTCAAAATGAATATGCGTGCAATATACCTGGAGGTGTGGCAAAGTCCACATGGAAGGAGGCATCCGAAGGGGTCTCCGATCGGGGTGCAAGACCGGCCCTCTGAAGCTCTCTACGCCGCTCTCAGGGCGGCAGAACTGCTCTGCCTCTGCCGGTGCCGCGGCTGGATGTAACATTCAGAAAATTTGGAAATAAATAAAATTAAATAATTAAATAATAAAATGTTAAATTAAAAAGTTATTAAAACTAAATAAGACAATTTCATAAGATGTATGTAAAACAAATTAAATTAAAATTTTAGTATGCAGCATAAATAAATTATAAGCGTTTTAATGTAAAATTTAGCTTTATTTTAGATAAAATAGTGTTTTATAATAACATAAGTTGTAAAGGGTTTTTATGTAAAGTTTAGGAAATTGTGCAAATGGGAATTTGTTTATGGTGCAAGTGAAAAATAGGTAAATTAGGATTTTGTTCAGAAATTTTATTTTAAGATAAATCAAAATGGAAGGATAATTCATTGCCACCACCTTCTTACATGCACAACCCACACCCCACACCTCCTCCTTGCATGAGGATGGCACATTTAGGTCATTGACACCTCCTCCTACCACCTCCCTCTTCCCATCACCATATATATTAAGTGTTCAGATCATTAATCCAATTAAACTTCTGAAAATTCCCAACCAAAGTGAAAGAAAACACTTAAAATTCAAAAAGAGAAATAAAGAAGAAAAGAAGTGAAGAAGAAGAACTAGACAAGGAGTTCATCATCAAGCTAGGACTAGGAGCTTGTGCATCTTGGAGAGTGTTATTCCAACAAATTATTGTAGGTAAAATCCTCATTCACAGTAGAGATTTAAATTTTGGAATTGGTTTAAGTTTGAAATCAAAAGTCTATAATATCATATTTTAGGTACAACTAAGTTCTGTTTGAATCTGTTATTGTTTAGATAAAAGTTAACTTAACCAAACAGTGCCAAATTGTTGTATAATGGACCTAGAACAAACCATAGAAATACGAGCAGGAGAGCTCGGATATTGGCCGGCGACCATAAGAGTAATTCCGGCATCGCCGGATTTGTAGGGAGCTAGAGTGTTTTGGGTTGTTGGGTAGGTTTCTGTGTAGAATTTTGGTCATTTTGGTATTGTTTAATCAAGTTAATTTAACTGTATATGGAATCTGGGGACTAATATCGTAAAAGTGATCAAAGTTTTTAAATACGACACGGTTAAAACGTATCCCGATCTATTTTCTGTCGCGATGCAGAGTTGGGTTAAATTTCAGTGAGGATGAGTGTTAGATTGTTTGCTATAGTCGTACGCAGTTTAGTTAGCACGTACAACTTGTGTTTCTTGATTTTACCGTATCGGAATGTAGCCATTTTCTTATACAAGTTAAATTTAATATTAGATTTGAGTTCGGGAGTTTTGGAAAGGATTGGCGATTCCTGAGTAGATACGACGTATTTCCGGTGAGTAGACTAAACATCTACCGGGGGATTGTGTAAAGATGGCGTGATACGCCTGTATTTTGTTAATTTGAAAGATTGACTTTATATGCGAAGTTAATAACATGCATTCATATATACCTATACATCACCATGTTAATAGTTGTTAGAACACTACACAATTATCAACGAGTTATGCCGCACGTGCATATTTTTATATGTTACACTACACCTTGTCGATATTAACATGTCACTTTTACACTAAATATTCATCTTGTTAAATATGATTCCTATCATCCCTCATTTATTAATAATAATGGCAACTTGCATAAATGACATCATGTTTATCATCCGAGTATTCTAAGTTGATATAGGAAGTTTATATTATTGAGAATTTATGGTTTGAGTTTTCCTGTACTATTACATAAATCCAGTGATTTCATGATTTATGTGATACGTCCACCATGAGATGTTTTTATGATTTGAGTTTAGTCCGAACCGAGTCGGTGGGTATACGGTTACAGATTTACAGTTTTATCCAGACTGAGTCGGTGAGGATACAGTTGGATACATGGTGGACCCGGTCGAGACCGAGAGACAGGATAGCCGCATTTGAGGCAGAGGAGCTTAGCGAAGTTACTCGATACCGGAGATAGTTGTGAAACACGGCGGATATCTAGATGATATCGACCGGTGTTATTGATTACAGGATCGTTCGAGGAATGATGCCTGAGAGAAAATGGAAGTTTTGTGTCGATGATGGACACGGAAAGATGAAATTATTGGAAATAAACGATGAGATTTCAGTTTTGGTTATGTGATTCGTGGTACAGATTCATGTTTTCCATATGCTATCATACATTATACTTGTTCTCATTTCAGTTAGTATGATCGACATATTTACATTATTAACCGTTATATGTTAGTTATATTCACTGAGTTGGCAACTCACCCCTGTTGTGCCACAGTTCCGTGCAGGGGTAGAGTGGACGGTTAGCAGCGGTGTAGATCCACTTTTGCATCTTTTATCGCATCTTTTGGATAGGTGGGTTACATATGTAGTAACCTTCTTTTTTGATATTGTATCATTATATCTAGAAAATCTCCATCGGACCTTGTACTATGACTTAGAATGAGAGATGAGTATATGTGTATTATTTGACAGGTGAGATCGTTGTTATATTAGCCGATATTTCTTTTATTCATATCTGTGATTCTATTGGTCTCATATAAGTTGTAAAATTTTATTCCACTGTTGTTATTGTTGATCCTAACTAGAGATGCAACCAAACTTAACACCTTATGCTTGTTTATATTTTAATCACATAAAAACGATGATTTTTACTTAAAAACTAATTTTTTATAAAAATTTCCGCAAAAAGGGTTTTTATCTTGGTTTTTGGCTTACTTGGAGTGTGTAAATATCTTTAGATATTATACAACCTATGTGCCGGTCACATTCAAACTTTGGGTCGTGACACTGGAGCTCTTGCCACCCCTCGCTGCTCCCGTCATCATCATCAAATCTAGATAAAACGGTTCATGGAAGCATTAGACAATCATTACAAACATTGACTATATATGTATAGATTGTAAAATGTGAAGTAATAATATAACATTACTGATAACCTTTTTCGTTTCGTGGACGCATTAGACATATCTACTTGGATTTCATCATCGATATCATTTCTAACCCACGCAACTTCATGATCAGCCGAAGACAACCCGTCTTTCGAAACAGACGGTCGGAGCACTCTAAGTCTTCTCTCTTCTTCATCCTCATCGCTGTCCTCGAATTCTGGGATATCATAAACATCCATGGGTTTCCAACGGCATATGAAACTCCATCCCGGATGCTTCAAACACTGTGAGTAGTATACTTGGAACGCTTGGTTCGGAAAGATAAACGGATCGCCCGACCGTAAAATCGAAGTGTGTTCACACTGGTCAATCCATATTCATCTTTCCAAGTCCCGAAATTGCTTCTCCACTTATCCGTATCGGTTCGTGTATCGTACCAAGTACACTGAAATATATAAAACGGTTCTGATCGTCCGGGATATTAGATGCCGAGTATACAATTTAAGTATCCATAATAAATCACACCATCTGATCCTATCGTCGCAATCCCACTATTCTGAGTTGTTCTAAATGTTTCTATGTTCTTAACTTCGAATTTGTATCCAAGTACACCGAATCCTTTATAATATGTAACCTCCATACTAGGAAACCGAGCTAAACATCTTGAATCACTCTTTAATGATGCAGACAAGTTCGGATCGTGGATCTAATAAAACAAATTTTATGACAAATACAAAACGATATAAATTTAGATTAAAACTGATAGCAATAACATGTTATTCGAATAATTTATATGATCTGCAACCCAATTGCAAAAATTATCCTGATGATATTTTTCCAATCGGTCATCGTTCCAATCAGGATGCCACACACGTACCTCATTAAAATGAATTCTGTTTTCGACAATAAATTATGACATTAATATTATATCATTTTATACACATACAAACACAAATATAACAATTAATCCAAAAAAACTTACTCTCTAATTTTTTCAAGACTTGCGCTATTGCGGAGGATAAACCGGTATATTTTGTTGATAAACATAGTGTCTATCCTCTTATAATCGGCTTTACCATATAGCCCGTCCTAAATTCTTCGAGGCCGGTTAAGTCTTGTTTCAATATTCTCGTCCAGATAGCGGGAACAAAATGTGGTTGCTTCATCTAGAAGATAACCTTGCATGATAGAACCTTCTGGTCGATTTCTATTGCGTATATACTTTTTAAGAGTGTAGAGGTATTTAAAGGAAAATATGTTAAATAAATAAAAACGGGCATACAGGACAACAATAATGTTACAAATTGCGCGAAACGAAAAATTCCATGTACTTCTCGACGGGATACATCCATCGATATTGTACCGGTCTGGCTAACTTAGCCTCAGTTGCAAGATAAAACGTCAGGTGTTTTATGATATCGAAGAATCGGTGGGAAAATACGCTCAAACTTGCAAAGTATCAACGCAATAGAATTTTCTAGTTTCTTCAGCGTCACAACATCCAGTGTTTTAGCGCATAATTCTTTGAAAAAACAACACAGGTCATTAATACTAGACCAACCGATTCGGGAAGGGAAGTCCTGAGGGCTAATAGGAGAATGTGCTCCATAATAACATGGTGATCATGACTTTTCAGCCCATCGATCTTGCTTTTCACAATTTTTATTTTTTTGCTGAATGATCCTGAGAATCCTGTGGGAACTTTCAAATCATGCAACACCTGCAGAAATCTTTTCTTCTCTATTGTGACATATGATACGCGGTATTGGGAAGTAAAAACTTTCCGGGTTTACCCGCTATCGGTTTAGGATGCAATTCACTTCTAATTTCCAAGTCCTATAGATCCATTCGAGTATTGAGGCTGTCTTTTGATTTCCCGTCTTTACAAAGAAGCAAGTTGAGTACGTGCTCGGATACTCCCTTCTCTATGTGCATGACGTCTAGACAATGACGCACTAAATTTGTTGACCAGTATGGAAGCTCGAAAAAAATGCTTAACTTATTCCAGAATGGTGGTTTGACCTGTTTTGTCGGATCCATCCCCAAGGTCACATTATTGTAAACATTCCACTGAGCAGTCGCGTCCTCTCCGGACAATGGGGCTGGAGGTCCAAAAAGCTCCTGATGACCGTCAAAATGAACAACGTCTAACCTGTAGGGGTGGTCTAGAGGCAGGAAACGTCGATGACCGCAATAACAAACCTTCCTACTAAAATTCAAGAATTTCGATCTTGTATGTTGATGGCAATGAGGACATACTTTGTGACCATGTACGTACCAACCTGATAGCATTCTATACGCAGAAAAGTCATTAATTGTCCACATTAAAACCGCACGCAGTATGAAGGTTGTATTTGTGTTTGCATCGTAAGTCTCTACACCATCAATGAATAAAGATTTTAACTTCTCGATCAGTGGTCGGAGATAGACGTCGATATTGTTTCCCGGTGAGTTTGGTCTGTCGATAAGAAGATGCATCATAAAGTATGATTGGTCCATAACCAACCAAGGCGACAGATTATAAACTATCATTACAACGGGCCATGTGCTGTGGCTTCCAGCCATATAGTTGAATGGGCAGAAGCTATTACTAGCCAGCCCGAGCCTGACATTGCGAGGATCGCTACTGAATATTGCGTGCCTCCTATCGAAATCCTTCTATGCCGGTGAATCTCTTGGATGACTCATTTTTCCATCTTCACTTGGAGGAGCACGGTGATGCCAAATCATTGCCTCAGCTGTTTTCTTGCACCTGAATAGCCTCTGCAGCCTCTGTGTTATAGGAAATTATCGTGCTATCTTGACATGTATATCGGGCTTCTTATCAGAATCTTTCGGCTTATACCTGGCCTCTCTGCATGTTGGACACTCTTTCAAATCTGAATTCTCTTTCCGGTACAACACGCAATTTTTAGGACATGCTTGAATCTTCTCATACTTCAGACCCAAATCAGACATCATCTTCTGGGCTCCGTACCAGCTGTCGGGCACGTTATTTCCTGGGGGCATAGAATCTTTCAAGAACGAAAGAAGTATTGTGAATGACTTGTTGCTCCATCCATTTAGGCACTTAATCTGGAAAAGTTGGACGAACCATGAGAGGGTGGAATACTTTGCATTCTCATAAATTGGTTTTCTAGCATCATTCATGAAATTTTCATACTTATCCTCACGCGGTCCTTGACCGGAATGAGTGTCATGTTCGGTACGAATAGATTCACCTAGGGCAGCCTCTACCATATCCTCCATTTCTTCTGATGGAAAGAAATTACCGTCTTCTTCTTCTGCCGCATTACCGTCTTCTCCTTCTTCTTCTGCCGCATTACTGTGTTCTTTTCCTTCCCCGTGATATAGCCAAATTGTATAAAGTCTAATAAAACCATGTTTAACGATATGAAGCTCTGCAAATTCTACCTTTTGCCAGTACTTATTCCCACGTCTATTGTACGGGCAGAGAATTTTTTCTATCACGATCTTATTATGTGTGCGTGCAAATTCAATAAAAGCAGCAACTCTTGCGACAAACTTAGGTTGCATACGTTGTTGCCAATCCACATACATCCAGTCCTTAAATCTGAGATACTCATGGGCCATGTTAGACTGTATAACATATAAATTGTAGGTTATCATGACTATATTGAGAAATCTAAGAACGAGATGGTTACTGACAAAGGATAAAACTCGTCTATATGCTTTATGTGTGCGTTTGTTGTTGAAAAGAATAAATTATCGATAATCAAAGTTAGATTTGAGAATACCCATGTATGAGTTGTATTCTATATATGTGTGTTTCAATTTATGATTTCGCTTAAGTGTAGAATTGTTAGTGTGTATGTGCTGTGTGTGTGTTTGTTGTGTATTCGTGTTGTATGTGTGTGTTTTGGCTGTCGTGGGTAAGGGTTCTATTCCATTAAGAATGTATAGAGCAGACACCCATTTTCTTGTGCTTTCAACCATTTCGAGAAAATTTCGGCAGCACCTCCCCGCCGTTCTCCGAGTACACTGTAATAGAATAGACAATCATTTCAAAGCTGTGAAACAACGTTGAAATGAACATTTAATCTATCTTTGTACATGGAGAACCAGCGGAAAAGTACCGACGAAATAACTCGAAACGGATGAAAATACAAGTGAATGCAGGTGTTTGCTTTATACATCCCTAACTTGTCAACACGGGACAAATCTATCGGTTGTCATACGATTGAATCTTCTCATCACATAGACTACACGAAAGTTGTTAGTACCGAGCTATACCGTCCGATATTTAACAACTTTTGTATAGTTCTATGTCACGACGAACATCCAACGTATGTTAACCGATAGACAGGGACTAAGTGGCGCTTTGAGTTTCATATATGAGTATCGATGAGAATATGAAAGTTTCATATTATCATCGAGTATCATATATTGGTTTTAACTTGAATATCTTGAATCACTCTCTAATGATGCGTTTGTTGTGTATTCGTGTTATATGTGTGTGTTTCGACTGTCGGGGGTAAGACTTCTATCCCATTAAGAATGTATAGAGCAAGCACCCATTCGCTTGTGTTTTCAACCGTTTCGAGTAAATTTCGGCAGCACCTTCCCGCTGTTCTCCGAGTACACTGTAATAGAATAGATAATCATTTCAAAGTTGTGAAATAACGTTGAAATGAACATTTAATCTATCTTTGTACACGGAGAAACGGCAGAAAAGTACCGACGAAATATCTCGAAACGGATGAAAACACAAGTGAATGCTGGTGTTTGCTTTATACATTCCTAACTTGTCCACACGGGACAAATATATCGGTTATCATACGATTGAATCTTCTCGTCACATAGACTACACGATGGTTGTTCGTACCGAGCTATACCGTCCGATATTTAACAACCTTCGTATAGTTCTATGTCACGACGAATATCGATCGTATGTTAACCGATAGACGGGGACTAAGTGGCTCTTTGAATTTCATATATGAGTATCGATGAGAATATGAAAGTTTCATATTATCATCGAGTATCATTTATCGGTTTTAACTTGAACATTTAGCATGAATAGGTTTTAAGTTTACGTTTCGTTATTAAGGGTTCGAAATTTCATGTTTAGGGTAAATTTTTCTTGCGTTTACGGTAAAATTGTACGTTTACGTTATCATCGAGTATCCTACTGAATGATCTAGTGCACCCTAATTAAACCCTAACCCTAAATAACCCAAATTAGCCTAATTAATCACAATTAAGCATAATCGTTATCCTAACACAAATTATCCCTAATTAACCCAAACTTAACCCAAATCAACCCAAACTTAACCCTAATCAACCCAAACTTAACCCAATTTACCTAAATTAATCTACTTAACCCTAATCAACCCAAACTTAACCCAATTTACCTAAATTAACCTAATTAACCCAAATCAACACCCTAACCCTTTCAAATTAACCTAAATTAACCTAAATTAACCCTAATCTCTAATTAACCCAAATTAACCATAGCCTCTAACCCTAAACCTGAACCAAAACCTAACTCTATACCCTAACCCTAACCCTAACCCCAACTAATTAACCCTAACCCTAACCCTAACCCTACCGAACCGAATCCTAACCCTAACCCTATCCTCAACTGAACCCTAATTAACCAACTGAACCCTCAACTGAACCCTAACCAAACCAAAACCCTAACCTGTAGCTAGGATGGAGCAACCCAATAATCAACAAAAAGAGAAATAAAAGCATAATTAGAACCAAAACCCTAACCTGTAGCTAGGCCGGAGGAGACTGGAGACGGTCGACAAGTCGCGGGTGGTGGAGACGAGGAAGTCGACGGTGATGTCGGGGACGACGATCCGCGCGCGGGAGGGCGGTGGAGAAGAAGCGCGGGCGGTGGCGACGAGACGCGAGTGGTGGCGACGAGAGGCGCGCGCGGGAGATCGATCAATGAGAGAGAGAAATGTTTTTGCGATCGAGAACTTTTCTGTGCGTTATTTTTTTTATTAATAACCCATATACATGCTCCTACGGATTAACCCGTAGGTCCTTCTTTTGCGGCTCCGTAAGGCCAGATAACAAATTACGTTTTAATATTTTTAATTTAATTCGTATGGCACCGTAGGGACAACCATGAGAACCTACGGAGTAATTCGTAGGGGCAAACCTTTATTGTCCCTACGGATAAATATATCCGTAGGAGCAACCTCTTATTGTAGTAGTGGACGAGGCGCGTGCGGGTATGGTGGCGAGGAGTGCGCGCGGGAGATCGGTGAGAGCGGGTTGGAAAATTTTAGGAACGAGGAAATTTTTGGGCTTTATTTTTTTTTATAAATAACCCATTTATGCCCTCACGGATTAATCCGTAGGGCTTTCTTTTGCTACTCCGTAGGGCCAAATAAAAAATTACGTTTTAATATTTTTAAATTAATCCGTAGGGGCAACCACGGGGACCTACGGATTAATCCATAAGGACAATAAAAAGTTGTCCCTACGGATTCCTGTAGGCGTAGAGGCAACCGCTTATTGTAGTAGTGTATAAGTGTAATTAAATAATCCGAAATTAAATACTTATTTTCTTTGCGAGTGCCACTATAGTTTAACGGTAAAATTTCTTTGTAGTTGAGCAAGACGTCCGAGGTTCTAATCTCGCTTGCATTAAGTTAAGCGAGTGTCACTGCTATAGTCAAGTGGTAAAGTCACGTTGAGTAAGGTCTTTGAGTTTAAATCCCTCTTGCATTAAGGTATGCGCTCTTATTCCAAAAAATGCATGAACAAAGGAGAGAAATTCTTTTGAAATACAAGTATGAATTATAGTCGTCGGGAGGATAGTTGTAATGACAAGGTGTTTGTCTTTCGAGTTAGATTATAGGTATGATTAAATTATACGAAACCAATAATTATTTATTTTTCAAATTCACTCATAAATTTTTCTTCAAATTCACTCATAATTCACCATATAATGCATTCCTTATACGAATGATAAATTTCTTGAATGCTATATATATATGCACGTACAATCTCTTTAATGCCTAAATTCATTAATTTCACAAGATTACAGCAATATTTTTGACACGACACCTTATTATAAGAATCTCTACGAGATCTAATGCATTAATAGGTGCTTAAATTCATCCTCTTTGAAACTTTTCGAGAAATTTGTGCCTATAAATCTCCTTCAAGCCTCTCTCAAACCATCACACAATTATTTTTTATATGGATAAGATGGGATCCAACTCTAAGCCTCATGCAACTAAAAATTGCATGGTATAAACTTTGTAATTACAAAGCTAGAGGCTCAAGTTTGATTCAATCTTACCCACTTAAAAATTGTGAAACTGTCGTCAAAACGTTAATATTCTTGATGATTTTCTATTTTTTTAATGTGGTTAAGATAGGATTGAACTCTTAGCCTTATACCTAGCAATTGCATATGTTTATAATCATATATAATTATTATGGTTGAAGGCTCAAGTTGATTCCTATCCTAACCGCTTAAAAATTTGTTAAAGGTCCTTGATGATTTTCTTTTTTCCTTTTTTTAGTGTGGTTAAGATAGGATTGAACTCTGAGCCTTAAACTTAGCCAATTACATATGCTTATAATCACATGTAATTATTATGGTTGAAGGCTCAAGTTGATTCCTATCCTAGCCACTTAAAAAAATTTAGAAGCATGGAAGATTTTGGGGATGAGAAGCATGCAATCAATCAAGGTATAACATTTCATTTTTTCTTCTTTTTTCCTTTGTTTGCACTACACTAGTCTAAAGTTCTTACATGCATCCATTTAATATTGCAACTCAATTTCTTTTAATCAACTGTTTATATAACTTCTTCTTTAACTTTTATTCCGGAACCACGACTTCAAAGTGTAATAGATCATGAGAATGTGGCCCAGACGTCTTCGGTAAGGACATTCATTTAGATTGATCGTCATTTTGGTCGCTTTAGGGACAATGATTAGGAGAAGTTCTTAAGGTAAAACTAAAATAGTGTCAACAAACTTGCTTTTTTTTTCTTCCATGTCATTGCTAGTCTTCTTTTTTCTTCATCCATTACAAGTTATATATATATATATATATATATATATATATATATCTATATATCTATATAGATATATATATATAGGATAAACTACAGGGAGTTTTGTGCAATTAATGTAAAATTTATTTAATTCAAGTCATAACTATGTTTTGCATTTGACTTTGTATAAAATTGAAATTTACACAATTTCTATCTTCTTTATATATTTTTTCCTGCAAATGCATGGCACATGCCAAGTATAAAAAATTTAGATGTAAATAATGACGTATGCAAGCTGAGGTCATCTTAATCTATTGTTAAAGAAAGAAAAAAATCGCTTAATCAGTCAAAGGATGGCTGATGTCAACTTCAAGGAAATGAGACGCAAGGAAACGTATGTGAATTAATTAATAAATTAATTATCTCTCGATGCATCAAATGTTACAACACTTATATTAACATTAAATCACTAATCACTTCCTCACAATGGGCGAGGAGAAATTTTACCCTAGCAACAATATAATTAATCAGCTGTTAACTAGTTACGTTGTAACCGATGAAAATTAGCCACATGACTTATTTAATAAAATTCATTTCAATAAAATTTATTTGTTCTTTGGAATTCCAATTATATCCCTCTGTTTTTCTCCGTTCTTTTTCTCCTCAACCGACCAACCGAAAATAGGTTTCAATGTTTAAATTTCGAAATTTGATCATCTATAAATTGATGATCATCAAAATGAAATTTATTTAAAATTTTTCTCGTCAAAATTTAATCGAAGAAATACTCAATAATCAGGGAGCGGGAGGGACGAAGAATTTACACCATGGACATAATCTTAGAAGAAAACCCCTTGGTCTTCCCATACTATAAATCAAACAAAAGTAATTCATTTTGATTGTACTATGGTTCGAACTTCTTGTGCATCTCAGATCCTTTGATTTTGATAAAACAGTGAGATCTTTTTTCTTCCAAAAGTTATCTTGTCAATTTAATTGGTTCCAGCGATGGCATTGAGAATGAGATTTGAGGATGCTGGGAGAGGAGGAGGTTGAACTTAAAAATAAAAAGACGAGAGAGGAGTTGCTAGTGGTGGAGGTGATGATGATCATGGGAGGCTATCTTTGCCATGGTTGTTGCAGGTTGTTGCAGCGGAAGATGAGGGTAAATTAGAAATTCAGGAAAATAGTATTAAATGGTTTTTTCTTTTATTTATAATTATGCTATGGCTAAATTTTATTGGATAAAACCTAACTAGTTATCCTGACTGTTACCACCATAAAATTCCTCATTCGGGAGAGTGTGGGTTCGAACCCCAGGAACTCCAGAGAGGGGAAGTGGCCACAAATTAACTCTTTCGGATCAAATTCATGGGTTCCCTGGGTGCGTGTGTGCGGTGTGCGTGGGTGCGTTGTGTGTGTTTGTGTGCTTACGTTAGGGTCTACGGGCTAGTGCCAAAAAATAAAACAACAAATTACATCAATGAGGACGAGACCAATGATGTAAATTTAGTTTGATTATATTTATAGCATCAAGCTTTCTAAATTTGTTAATTATTATTATTATTATTATTATTATTATTATTATTATTATTATAAATTAAAAATTCAGATGCCACAAGCAAAATATCTCTATTATTATAGAGCAAAAGGAAGGGTTACTTTGATTTTGAAATTGATTGATGACGTGACTTTCTGTTTTTCAAAGAAATTAAACATAAAAAGCACGTTGTTTCATGTGCAATACACGTAATTAAATGTTTATTATTTTACAGATGTGATGCACGGGCCACGTTATTATTATTTTACAAGTGCAATGCACGTAGTTAAATTAATAAAAAAATCCATCAATAAAATTACGATAATTACTTGCATGCAAAAAACTCTAATGATGTTATAGGGCTGGCAACAGCAATTGGCCAAGATTTATATTAGTCGGTCTCTATTTTAATGAAAAAGTTACACTTATTTCTCTAGTTTGTTGAGGCTTATGATAAACATATCAAATTTTCTTTTCTGCCGATCTGATTTCAATTCAAATTTTTATCTAAAATTGATTTCAATTCAAATTTTTATCTAAAACATAAGCAGACACAAACTAAAATCTTCATGATATCTTTTTTTTTTCCTGGTTAATATATATCTTCATGATGTAACGTCCATTTGCTTATCTTTTAGGTAGAGAAAAGACGGAATATAAACGAATTAAGAGAGAAAGTATTTGATATATTGTCAATTAATTTGACTTCCGAGTTTCAAAAGTAATTAATTAGTAGCACCTAGGACCAATAACCTTTATAGTTTAGAGACTTAATTTTGCTACCAACAAATTGAATAAAAGACAACAGAAAAGCTCTTGAAGTCAAAACATAAGAATGTTTCTCTCAAATGTATATATATTCAAAGAATCTAGATGTTGTTAGAGACAAGATGTGACTAATTATAGTATATCTGGAAGGCTTATTTCACATACATCTTGTAGTTTAAACTTACCACCCTATGCACTTTTATTTTGTTACAGAGAAAACCATCTGCGATTATTTATTACAAATTTTGACTAAACCAACATCTTATTTTAAGAAAAATACGAATCCTCTAAAATGAATTGAAGGTAAACCATACTCCTAATGCCGATTATCGGACAATTTGTCCTAATTTGGAGAACAAGACTTTAGATTTGAGGATTTGGAGAAACGGTCTCAATTTGAGATTAAATCGAAATTTAGAAGGAAAAAAATGGCCGATATGTAAGATTAGGATGAATAATTTAGGATAAAACTACCAGAATTGGTCAAATATGAAGTCACATGCCTTGTTAATTGTTAAAAAAATCTTTACAATCTTTACCCATCATTTATTGATAACCTGCATGCTTGGTTTCGGCCCGTGGCAGTAAACTACTATGCAGTTTTTTTAACAGAAAACCATCTTATCTAACGGATCCATACCAAAACCATTAATTTGGGATAAAAAGACAATTTTGTCCTCATTATTTTCAAGGAAAAAAAATTCTAAAAACTAAATAAAAATTATTGTTTTAATGATGAATGGTGGTGGTAGTGATGATGATGAAGAAGGGGGATGGTGAAGAAGAAGAAAATGAAGAAGATGATGTTGCTGCTGGAGAGGGAGCTCGAGGGAAGGTCGGTGGAAGGGGGCGGTAGAAGGGGAGCTCGAGGGGAGGTCGTATGAAGGGGGTGGTGATGGCTGTTGGTGGTAAGGGGGGGTGGTGGTGGTGGTGGTGATGACAACAAAGAGGGATGGTAGAGGTCGGGATGGAGGAGGACCGGATAAGGGAGGGGGGAGGCGGGTTGAAAGGGGTGGTGGAGGGAATGATGATGATCAAGAAGGAGAAGATGGAGGGGGCAGGGGAAGTCATGTGGAGAAGTTACATATGCGGAAGGCGGGAGAAGAAGGGGGGAGGTGTGGGCTGGGGAGGAGGTCGCGGCGGCGAGGCGGTCGGGACGATGAGGTGACGGCGAGGGTTAGGGATGAAGATGATGGTATTTTGGAAATAATATATTTTAACGATGACATGATAGCTAATACTGATGTGGCGATGACATGGACCGTTAATGTTAATAGGGCACTGTTAAATTGGATAGTTTTCTAGAAAAAGAAGCATATGGTAGTTTGCTGCCACAAGCTAAATTCATAGGGGAGTTTGTTGGACTGAAGGTTAGACAATAATGAGTTTGGTTTGATGTTTAGTCCAAATATGCTTTCTCTCTAGGTTCGGTTATGGAGGGGGGAAAAAAGAAAACAAAAAGAAGATAAGTTAATTCAAAGGAGGTATAACCTCGTTTTATCCAACATGAGAATTTATCAATTCAATTTTCGGAATAATCTCACGTTGAAAACGTAATAATATTACTCGAGTTTTCTTAAACCATCATATACTTTAAATTTATCACGAAACCTCTGGAAATTTCAATTCCTTGTACCAAAACCCCATGCAGTTATTATTATAAAAATTGACATCTTATTTTAAAAATTGAGTAAATTAACATTTTGTTTTAATAAAAATACAGATCCTTTAGATGCATTGATGGTAAAATATACAACTAGTGCCATTTACTGAGCAATTTACCTTAATTTGGAGAACAAAACTTAAGGTTTTGAGTATTTGGTGAAGAAGCTTCAATTTGAAATTAAATCAAAATTTAAAGAAAAAGGAGCGGATATAATAAGACTAAGATGGATAATTTAGGATAAAACTATAAAAATCGGTTAATGTGGGGGCCATATGACCCATTAATCGCAAAAAAAAATTTAAAAATCAAACCACATGGGGTTTTAATACAAGGAATTGAAACACTACTGCCCCTACGGTTATATCCGTAGGGGCAAGAAATTACGCCGTAGGTGCAAACGCCACAGATGCAAGTCTTAGCCTTAAACATACCCCTACGGTTAAATACACGTCCCTACGGTTTAATGCATAGGTCCATATGTCCCTACGTATTAGACTGTAGAGACAAAAAAGTTATTTAATTTATCGGTTTATAAAATAAAATTGTTGTCCCTACGGATAACTCCGTAGGGCCAAATTACTGCACCTACAGATACATGCGTAGGTCTAGATGTGTAGGGGCAAAATATCAGGTATTCTGATATTTTGTCCCTATGAATACCTGTGTAGGGGCATGTTTATGCCCCTACGGTCCAATCCGTAGGGACAAGTATAACCCCTCTTACTGAGATCATAGGGGCAAAATATCAGGTATCCTGATATTTTGCCCCTACGGATAAATGTGTAGGGGCAAAATAGGACCCTACGGATTAATCCGTAGGTGCAAAGTTTGGCCCTACGGTTTAATCCGTAGGGACATATTATCAGGTTTTTTGTAAAAAAAAGGGCTGCCTGTTTTTTCCTCACCCTATGCACAATAATATATACATCATATATAAAATTAATCAACATACAGAATATATACCGCAGTATTCATAGTAATATCTCACGCATAATATATAAAAGAAATCAACAAGCAGAATACGATATCAATCTAAATCAATATGAATACGCAAACACCACTGATATCAATATCGTCCAAAATATATACAATATGTATCGTATAAGTAAATACATATTTAAAATATAAGAATCAAAAAGCTACCCTAGCTCGGTCTAGCTCCACCTCTGATAAACGCCGTAATCTGGTGCGCCTGCTCCTCGGATATACCCTGAGTCAATATCTCGAGCAATGCGGAGTGTGCGGGAGTCTGAGCGGGTTGTGAAGCTGTAGAAGTGGTCTGCGCAATTGCTTCCGAGGTAGTGGCTTACGGAGCCGCAGCTGCGGGAGTCTGAGCGGGCTGTGGAGCTATAGGAGTTGTCTGAGCAACCGCAGCCGAGATAGTGACTTGCGGAGCCGCAGCCGAAGGAGATGCATGTGGAAGCTCAACCGATATACCCTGTCGCGTATGTTCAATTTTGTGTGTAATAAACGAGTAAGAACTGTGTATTAGTCGAATTCGTATTATTATCAGATTATCGCAAAACCCCAATCTATGTATACTTAGGGACTTAAGCCTCATTTGAATATCTAGTATGGAAAACCGTAGTTTATTTTAATTAGATAGTTCTATGTATGTATGGTTAATCAAAGCTAAGTCTACAACCAAATAAGTTCAGACTAGTACTAATATTGGATATGTTGCTATCTATAATATGACATAATATTTTACTATTAAGTAGTATACATACCAACATCTCCTTCAACTCCTGAACGATGGCCTTCAAGGTGTCCAGTTCTTACTCGAAACGTCGCTCACGGGAGATAGAGGAAGTAACCGCCGGAGTGGAGTCCAACTTCATATGGGCCCTGCTAGGACCCAGTCCCCGGCCTCTCTTCCAACCTCCGTGGTGCCCTTCGTGTGCGGCATCTAGGACTGGGGTCAGTAGTATCAGATCATTCTGTCCTGTAAAATCGATCCCCGATGCCTCCGTCTGCTCAACCACCCGCTCCTACACCCGCATTAACCAGTAAAATATAAGTATATCATTTAAATTTGAACCTTTCAAAACAAAAATTTCAAATAGGGGTTGAATAAATATTAACACTTACGCAATACTCCTGGGTAGCGGTGTCGGGTTATCGAAACTCGCCGATGGCGGGATCTGTTGAGGTGCCATGGACGGTATGATACACGGACAGCACGCTCGGTGTACCACCCTGCGCCAGGGTCTGAGCTCTCTGCAATTCGCTAAAAATTTATATATATTAGAAAATAACTCTTAATATTACATTATATCATAAAGGCCGGTCTATTGTAATTTACCGATAACTCCATGGCACGAGTAATATTTCTCGAGCCACCTGTATAAGTGGGGAGACCCCTCTTCGCCGGCTTCCTATTCTCTTTATTTTGATCGGCCTGTTTCTGCACAACACATTCAGATTTAGTTTTCTAATTAAGCAACACAAAAAATAAATTATATACTAAACAATGAATTACATTTAAAATACATACATGTTTGCGATGAGAGTCGAAATATTGGCACAATAGAGGCCATGTATCTACGTCGACTCTTGCAAAGGCCGGAGTATGTAGGAGGGCCGTTCTCTCTGCCTTGGAGGTCGTATTCACAGGGAATAGTAGTCGATCTTCAGCTCATTCCTATTGTATCGGACCTTCGATTGCATGTTCTTCATCAGGCCATGGTACAGAGCGTGAAGATCGAGCACCCTCCCATGGTAATCAGGGTCGAGTACAGGCTGAAAATCGTAATCCAACTGAAAATACAAAAAAACAATGTTATTAGATTGCAAGGGTTAATAATAAATATATTGGATAAATCAAATGAAAATATATATTAATACCCGATCCTGATCTCAGAAGAGGACGAATGAGTGCTGGTGCTGGTCGCCCCACTCAACGTGAAGTGGATAGTTCTTCACGAGGCGGCTCTCATCCCTCATATACCGCGCCGAACCTCTCGGCATAATCGCCGGTATAGAGATAATCAGGGATAAAAAAAAGGGGGAATGCTGCCTCCCCCTAGCTCTGTCGGGCCTCAGCCCGTAGGACTGATTTGGGCCTCGAGTCCTCCTCTCGGGATGGGGAGGCCCTGCGTCTACAAGAAATATCAAGAAAATCAATATTAAGACAAAGTGGTATTAAGAAATCAAGGTTTAACGAAAATTGAAGTGTGATATATACCTCCGGAGACTAAAGCACGAGCCTGGGCCCGGACAGCAGCACGAGCGGGACGATAGTTCCTCCGGTGAGGAACAGCCGGTGACCCGGACGTGGACGCATCTCCAACTAGAAAATAAACATCGATAAAATTACATGAAGTTCATGTTTATTCTTAAGGATATGTAAAATGAATAAATATTTTATATTTATTCATACAAACCTGCAGACTGAGCGGAGGATATGGAAGTGACGGGAGTGGCCCCTGCACCAGACGAGGACGCACCACCTATAATTAGACAATTAAGTATTAGCTATATAAGTAATTGCAAAAAGAATGCGTATATCAATAATATAACATTCTAAATCAACATGTATACACTATAAGATATATAAATATACCCGCAGGTGCGGTGGTAGGCTCTGCCGGAGATGTGAAGGCACCACCTACAGCCCGAGATGTAAGTACGTAAAAGCAAAAAGAATGTATGTATATTTATGATATAACATTCTAAATCAATATACATGTACTATATGATATATAAACATACCTGGAGGTGCGGGAGTGGCCTCTGTCCTTGATGTGGACGCGTCACCAACAGCTAGACAATCAAACATTGATAATGTAAGTAATTTTGACATGAACATGCATGTATATCTATAATATTACATTCAAAATGAATATGCGTGCAATATATCTGGAGGTGTGGAAAAGTCCACACGGAAGGAGGCATCCGAAGGGGTCTCCGATCGGGGTGCAAGACCGGCCCTCTGAAGCTCCCTACGCAGCTCTCTGGACGGCAGAACCGCTCTGCCTCTGCCTTTACCTCTGTCGGTGCCGCGGCTGGAGCACCTGCCGTCCCTCGCTGCTCCCGTCATCGTCATCAAATCTAGATAAAACGGTTCGTGGACGCATTAGACAATCATTACAAGCATTGACTATATATGTATAGATCGTAAAATGTGAAGTAATAATATAACATTACTGATAACCTTTTTCGTTTCGTGGGTGCATTAGGTATATCTACTTGGATTTCATCATCGATATCATTTCTAACCCATGTAACTTCATGATCAGCTGAAAACAACTCGTCTTTCGAAACAAACGGTTGGGGCACTCTAAGTCTTCTCTTTTCTTCATCCTCATCGCTGTCTTCGAATTCTGGGACATCGTAGACATCTCATGGTTTCCAACGGCATACAACACTCCATCCAGGATGCTTCAAATACTGTGAGTAGTATACTTGGAACGCTTGGTTCGGAAAGATAAATGGATCTTCCTGACCGTAAAATCGAAGTGTGTTCACACTGGTCAATCCATATTCATCTTTCCAAGTCCCAAGATTGCTTCTCCACTTATCCGTATCGGTTCGCGTATCGTACCAAGTATACTGAAATATATAAAAGGGTTCTGATCGTCCGGGATATTGGATGCTGAGTATACAATTTAAGTATCCATAATAAATCACACCATCCGATCCTACCGTCGCAATTCTACTATTCTGAGTGGTTCTAGATGTTTTATGTCCTTAATTTCGAATTTGTATCCAAGGACACCGAATCCTTTATAATATGCAAGCTCCATACTAGGAAATTGAGCTAAATATCTTGAATCACTCTCTAATGATGTAGACAAGTTCGGATCGTATATCTAACAAAACAAATTTTACGACAAATACATAACGATATAAGTTTAGATTAAAACTGATAGCAATAACATATTATTCGAATAACTTACATGATCTGCAACCCAATCGCAAAAATTATCCTGATGATATTTTTCCAATCGTTCATCGTTCCAATCAGGATGCCCCTCACGTACCTCGTTAAAATGAATTATGTTCTCGATAATAAATTATGATATTAATATTATATCATTTTATACACACACAAATACAAATATAACAATTAATCCAAAAAAAACCTACTCTCTAATTTTTTTCAAGACATGCGCAATTAAGCAAGATAAACCGGTATATCTTGTTGATAAATATAGTGTCTACCCTCTTATAATCGGCTTTACCATATGGCCCGTCTTGAATTCTTCGAGCCCGGTTAAGTCTCGTCTCAATGTTCTCGTCCAGATAGAGGGAACAAAATGTGGTTGCTTCATCTAGAAGATAATCTTGCATGATAGAACCCTCTGGTCGATTTCTATTGCGTATATACTTTTTAAGAGTGTAGAGATACCTAAAGAAAATATGTTGAATAAATAAATACGGGCATACAGGACAACAATAATTTTAAAATTGTGCGAAACGAAAATTTCCACGTACCTCTCGACGGGATACATCCATCGATATTGCACCGGTCCAGCTAACTTAGCCTCAGTTGCAAGATGAACCGTCGGTTGTATTATGATATCGAAGAATGACGGTGGGAAAATACGCTCGAACTTACAAAGTATCAACGTAATAGAATTTTCTAGTTTATCCAGCGTCACAACATCCAGTGTTTTAGTACATAACTCTCTGAAAAAACAACATAGGTCGTTGATTACTAGACCAACCGATTCGAAGAGAGAAGTCCTGAGGGCTAATGGGAGAAGGTGCTCTACGATAATATGGTGATCATGACTTTTCATCCCATCGATCTTGCCTTTCACAATTTTTATCTTCTTACTGAATGATCCTGAGAAACCTGTGAGAACTTTCAAATCATGCAACACCTGCAGGAATCTTTTCATCTCCGGTTGTGACATATGATAAGCGGTATTGGGAAGTACAAACTTGCCTGATTTACCCGCTACCGATTTAGGATGCAATTCACTTCTTATTTCCTAGTCCTGTAGATCCATCCGAGTATTGAGGTTGTCTTTCGATTTCCCGTCTTTACAAAGAAGCAAATTGAGTATTGTAGGGTGTTTTTCGTCACCCCATTGAGATGGAAATACGCGTGCGCTTGTCAGGCGCATTACAGATTCCCCCTGCCTAGGGTAGGCTGGAGTTTATTGATTGTAGGGATCCGAATCTCCGGCAGCCGCGGACTAAGCTGCCGTTAATTACCCCTCGCCTTTGGAGCGAGAGAACCTCCGATTAACGGGTTAAACTGGTCATGTGAACTCAATGTGCAGTGATGTGTTTTGGAGGGGTTTTGGATATATCGGGGGCCCTGCAGAGTTTTTACGGGGTGCGGGGCAGCTCTCCGTTTGAAATTTTTTCTAACGGGGGATGTATTTTTAGTGTGGAGTATGTGTGTGTGTGTATGTGTGTGTGTGTGTGTGTGTATATATATATATAAAAGGAAAGGGTATCCAAAGGATGTGTGGGAAAAAGCGCCAGCGCTTTGGACGCTAGCGCTTTGAGCGCTCGGGCGCTAGCGCCTCACGTGCCAGGCATGTGGGCGCTCGGGCGCCAGCGTTTTAGGCGCCAGCGCTCTGAGCGCCAGCGCTAGCGCTTTGAACACTAGCGCTAGCGCTTTGAACACTAGCGCCCCACGTTTCAGGCACGTGGGCGCTCGGGCGCTAGCGCTTTGTGCGCTAGCGCTTTGAGCACCAGAGCGCTAGCGCCTCACATACCAGGCACGTGGGCCTTTGGGCGCCAGTGTTTTGGACGCCAGCGCTTTGCGCGCTGGCGCCCTACGTGCCAGGCACGTGGGCGCTTGGACGCTAGTGCTTTGGGCGCTGGCGCTCTGAGCGCAAGAGCGCTAGCGCTTTGAGCACTAGCGCTCCACGTGCTGGGCACGCGGACGCTCGGACGCTAGCGCTTTGAGCGCAAGGGCGCTAGCGCCTCACGTGCCAGGCACGTGGGCGCTCGGGAGGCAAAAGGGACTTAGTCCCTGCAATGGGAGTTGTACTCTCAGAAAGGAGCACTTATTATTTTGTGTGTGTGTGTGTGTGTGTGTGTATGTGTGTGTGTGTATGAGGAGTTAAACTCCTAGGATATTTTGAAGCTGATGAAGGGGCTTCTCCCCTTAAGCCCTGGATCTTCCCCAAAATGGGGTTTCTGGAGATAAGTCTCCTTCTTCTTCCTGTCGTTTGGCCGGATATTGGAGAAAGGGGTGAGATTTAAAAATCTCCCCCTTTTGAGATCTGATGGCAGATCCAAGTTCCCTTTTGTGGGTTTTGTGGTAAAAAACTATTTAGTTTTGGAAAATGAAGAGTAAAATTCTTGATTTAATTCAAAAGAAAGAAAAAGGTTTTAAAACCTTGAGGAAGGAGAAAGAAGCACATGCCCTAATTTTTGGAGAATGAAAAAGTTTATGGTTTATTCATCATCATGTTGCCTTATATAGGCTTACATATTTACATATAACCCCTTGGGCTTTACAAAATGACATTTTGCCCATCTCATGTCTCATGTGCTATTTCTTTTTGCACATAAGCTATGGGCTTACAAAAATTTGGCTTTATGCTCATTTTGTTTACATTCATGCATAAAAAATTACATAAAAATTATTTATTACATGATTTCATTTTGGCATGAGGGAGGGCTGACCGCTTCATGTTCGGACTCGACCTGGGCATGGGCCCACTTGGCTTGCGGTTGACTTTGACTTTGACTTGGTCAACCGGCGTGCAATTTTCGACTTCAACAAGTATGTGCTCGGATACTCCCTTCTCTATATGCATAACGTCCAGACAATGACGCACTAAATTTTTTGACCAGTACGGAAGCTCGAAGAAAATGCTTAATTTGTTCCAGAATGATGGTTTGACCTGTTTTGTCGGATCCATCCCGAAGGTCACATTATTGTAACCATCTCATTGAGCAGTCACGTCCTCTCCGGACAATGGGACTGGAGGTCCAAGAAGCTCCTGATGACCATCAAAATGAACAGCGTCTAACCTGTAGGGGTGTTCTAGAGGCAGGAATCGTCGATGGCCGCAATAACAAACCTTTCTACTAAAATTCAAGAATTTCGATGTTGTATATTGATGGCAATGAGGACATGCTTTGTGACCATGTAAGGACCAACCTGATAGCATTCCATACGCAGGAAAGTCATTAATTATCCATATTAAAGCCGCACGCAGTATGAAGGTTGTATTTGTGTTTGCATCGTAAGTCTCTACACCATCAATGAACAAAGATTTTAACTTCTCAATCAGAGGTCGGAGATAGACGTCGATATTGTTTCCCGGTGAGTTTGGTCCGTCGATAAAAAGAGGCATCATAAAGTATGATTGGTCCATAGCCAACCAAGATGACAGCTTATAAATTATCATTACAACGGGCCATGTGCTGTAACTTCCAGCCATATAGTTGAATGGGCAGAAGTCATCACTAGCCAGTCCGAGCCTGACATTGCGAGAATCGCTACTGAATATTGCGTGCCTCCTATCGAAATCCTTCCATACCGGTGAATCTCTTGGATGGCTCATTTTTCCATCTTCACTTGGAGGAGCACGGTGATGCCAAATCATTGCCTCGGCTGTTTTCTTGCACCTGAATAGCCTCTATAGCCTCTGTGTTATGGAAAAGTATCGTGCTATCTTGACAGGTATATCGGGCTTCTTATCAGAATCTTTTGGCTTATACTTGGCCTCTCCGCATGTTGGACACTTTTTCAAATCTGAATTTTCTTTCCGGTACAACACGCATTTTTTAGGACATGCTTAAATCTTCTCACACTTCAGACCCAAATCAGACATCATCTTCTGGGCTCCGTACCAGCTGTCAGGCACGTTATTTCCCGGGGGTATAGAATTTTTCAAGAACGAAAAAAGTATTGTGAATGACTTGTTTCTCCATCCATTTAGGAACTTAATCTGGAAAACTTGGACGAACCATGAGAGGGTGGAATACTTTGCATTCTCATAAATTGGTTTTGTAGTATCATTCATGAAATTTTCATATTTATCCGCATGCGGTCCTTGACCGGAAGGAATGTCATTTTCGGTACGAATATATTCACCTAGGGCAGCCTCTACCATATCCTCCATTTCTTCCGATGGAAAGAAATTACCGTCTTCTTCTTCTGCCGCATTACCGTCTTCTCCTTCTTCTCCTGCCGCATTATCGTCTTCTCCTTCTTCTTCTGCCGCATTACTGCATTTTTCTCCTTCCCCGTGATATAGCCAAGTTGAATAAAATCTAGTAAAACCATTTTTTACGATATGAAGCTCTGCCAATTCTACCTTCTGCCAGTACTTATTCCCACATTTATCGCACGGGCAGAGAATCTTCTCTATCACGATCTTATTATGTGTGCGTGCAAATTCAATAAAAGCAGCAACTCCTGCGAAAAACATAGGTTGCATACGTTGTTGCCAATCCACATACATCCAGTCCTTAACTCTTACGTACACATGGGCAATGTTAGACTGTATAACATATAAATTGTAGCTTATGATGACTATATTGAGAAATCTAAGAACGGGATGGTTACTGACAAAAGAGAAAATCCGTGTATATACTTTGTGTGTGTGTTTGTCGTTGAAAAGAATAAATTATCGATAATCAAAATTAGATTTGAGGATACTCATGTATGAGAATATGAAAGTTTCATATTATCATCGAGTATCATTTATTGGTTTTAACTTGAACATCTTTAATCACTCTCTAATGATGCGTTTGTTGTGTATTCTTGTTGTATATGTATGTTTCGGCTGTCGGGGGTAAGCCTTCTATCCCATTAAGAATGTATAGAGCGGACACCCATTCGCTTGTGCTTTCAACCGTTTCGAGTAAATTTCGGCAGCACCTCCCCGCTGTTCTCCGAGTACACTGTAATAGAATAGATAATCATTTCAAAGCTGTGAAATAACGTTGAAATGAACATCTAATTTATCTTTGTACACGGAGAACCAGCGGGAAAGTACCGACGAAATATCTCGCAACGGATGAAAACACAAGTGAATGCAGATGTTTGCTTTATACATTCCTAACTTGTCCATACGGGACAAATCTATCGGTTATCATACGATTGAATCTTCTCATTACATAGACTACACGACGATTGTTAGTACCGAGCTTTTCCGTCCGATATTTAACAATGTTCGTATAGTTCTATGTCACGACGAATATCGAACGTATGTTAACCGATAGACGGGGACTAAGTGGCGCTTTGAGTTTCATATATGAGTATCGATGAGAATATGAAAGTTTCATATTATTATCGAGTATCATAAATTTGTTTTAACTTGAATATTTAACGTGAATAGATTTTACGTTTACGTTTCGTTATTAAGTGTTTGAAATTTCAAGTTTAGGCTAAATTTTTCTTGCGTTTACGGTAAAGTTGTACGTTTACGTTATCATCGAGTATCCTACTGAATGAACTAGTGCACCATAAACCCTAACCCTAAATAACCCAAATTAACCTAATTAACCACAATTAATCATAATCGTTACCCTAACACAAATTATCCCTACTTAACCCAATTTACCCAAGTTAACCTAATTAACCCTAATCAGATCAAATTAAACCCAATTTACACAAATTAACCTAATTAACCCTAATCAACACTCTAACCCTTTCAAATTATCACTAATTAACTCAAATTAACCATACCCTCTAATTAACCCAAATTAACCCTAACCTCTAACCCTAAACCTGAACCAAACCCTAACCCTAACCCTAACCCGAACTACCTTAACCCTAAGCCCAACGAATTAACCCTAACCCTAATCCTAGCCCTAACCCCAACAGAACCCCAGCCACAAGCCCAACCTAGCCTCAATCGAACCCCAACCCCAACCCCAATCCCAACCTCAATCGAACCCCAACCCCAACCCCAACCCTAACCTAAACCTAAACTGAACCCGATGGAAACCCTAACCCTCACCCCTACCCGAACCCTGTACCCTGAACCTTAGCCCTAATATCATCAAAATTATAAATAATTGAAGATTTACTAATCTGTAGCGGGAGGTGGAGGAGACGACGGAGGAGATCGGTGGTCGACGACGCAATCGGCGACGAGTCGCGGGCGATGGTGACGAGGAAGTCGACGAGGAAGTTTTGGGAACGAGGGCGGTGGCGGGTCGCGGGCGGTAGCGACGACGAGAAAATTCGAGACGCAGGAACGAGATCGAGACGCGAGAGAGATTGAGAGAAATTAGAGAAAGAGATCGAGGCATAGGGCTTTTCTGTACCTTTTTTTTATTAAATACCCCATATACATGCCCCTACGGATTTAACCGTAGGGTATTTGTTTGCGGCTCCGTAGGACCAAACACCAATTTATGATTTAATATTTTTAAATTAAAACGTAGGCCACCGTAGGGACAACCATGTGGACCTACGGATTAGTCCGTAGGGACAATAAAACGTTGCCCCTGCGGATTCCTGTATCCGTATGAGCAACCCCATATTGTAGTAGTGAAAGTTCAGAAGGGCTTCGTAATAAGTTTGAACTACACGATGGTTTTGAAAAACTCGAGTAAACCATAGTGTGGTTTCTAAGCCTGACATTTAATTAAAAAAGAGCAAACGCAACCTGGGCGACACAAGAATTTTCTTTCCAAAAGATCCTCGTTCTATATTTTTTATGGATGATCAACACCATTCATGTCGATCTACGTTCTCTTAAAGCTGTGTACACCAATGATCCTATCATTTACATGATGCATTTAACAAAATTAATGGTTCTTAATGATACAACATCGTATCATGTCTCTTGAACTACCAGCCAGTAACGAACACTATATTCAACCAAAAACTGGTAAGTCAGGAGAAATTTCATATACATGTACTTTACACCATGCGGATCAATGTTAGTGTGTCAATCATTGAATTAAAAGGTGTGCGGTTGAATTTTTTGACAGTTTCGCAGAGGAAATTAGTCAATTACATCCTATGATCTGCCAGGTTCGGTTTCTTTTTTAAAAAAATATGTGAGTATAAAATATTTTCTCTTATATCTTATCATAATTTTAGAATTTGATACAGTAGAAAGGACAATTAACATGGTATCAGAGTAATTTGACTAAATGCATATTGAATACGAATTGGTTTAAATATAAAAATACCGGTACGTAAAAACCCAGTGATGATGCTCGATATTGGTGACCTCCAAGATCATGACACGTGGCAGATGACGTGTCCCAAGACTCAGAAGAAAGGGCCCACAGAGGCCGACCAGGCCACCGTATGCCCACCATGCAAGCGCAAACTGGCCCACCTCGGGGCCCTCTGCGAATATGCCTCCTCGGCCACTCAGCTCGCCCCGAGCTGCCACAAGACCAAGACTCCTCGGACTCCTCGAGCCCCCGGCCGAGGCCGTCTTCCTCGGTCCTCCGACCTACTCCACCACTCACAGGCGTAACCTCCGTTCCACAAATCTCACCATGCGCGGATTCTCCGCCAGCAGCATCCCATGATTCATGCCACCACGATCCCCATTAATGGGCGATCCGCTCTTTACGCGGGCATGACGTCGGGAGCGTAACTGCCAGCGAGATTCTCGCGCCTGCTGCTGCATGCCATCACCACTATATAAACCCCCATCACAGAGGGGTCAAGTAAGCCATTCTTTACATTTTTATGCCGTTACTCTGCTCGGATCTCATCGCTAACTTGAGCGTCGGAGGGTCCTTGGTGGTACCAAACCACCCCAGGACTTCTTTGCAGGTACTCGGCAACAGCTTCCTCACCTCACCTCTTCCTCCAAAAACCCATTGAGACCCACACGCAACGAAGGATAATCAGCTAAGTTCACCGCGAGATCAACGGAACACAATATCAGACGGAGGCCCGAAAAGGAGTCCCATCAGTTGGCGCCGTCTGTGGGAAACGAAACTCCACAAAAAAAACAAAGTTGGCCTTCCGATCTCTGTCCCCATGGCAAGCGATCACCCTGAAGATCCAGATACCAGCCGCCACCTCCCCTTCACTGGAGGCGCAGGTGAACCTCCTCCGGCGACCGTCATCAACGCCCTCACCCGCCGAATAGACCGACACCCCCTCCCTTGACGGGGTCGCACAGAGAGGGCTCGCCACAGCTGCTCGAGGGCCACTTCGCCTAAGGATCTAAGCCCTCACTAAGAGGCAGCCCAGCAGCTACCCTGCTCGGCTATCCCTGGCGGGTAGTTTCCCTACCGCAACACCAGAGATCAGAAAGTCCTCCCGGAGGCAGTCGAGCCCGAGGATCCCTCGCTCGGCCATCCCTGGTGGGTAGCTTCCCTACCGCAACGCCAGGGATCAGAAAGTCCTCCCAGAGGCAGTCGAGCCTGAGGATCCCTCGCTCGGCTATCCCTGGCGAGTAGCTTCCCTACCGCAACGCCAGGGATCAGAAAGTCCTCCCAGAGGCAGTCGAGCCTGAGGATCCCTCGCTCGGCTATCCCTGGCGGGTAGCTTCCCTACCGCAATGCCAGGGATCAGAAAGCCCTCCCAGAGGTAGTCGAGCCCGAGGATCCCTCGCTCGGCTATCCTTCAGGACAAAAGCCCTCGCCAAGAAGCACCGGGCAGTAACCCTGCCCGGTCAAGGGTCCTTGGTAGGCTTCTTACAGCCCTATAGCTCTTCCCGCGCCAAAAACCAAAGTCCTCCCAGAGGAAGTCGGGTCCTTGCTCGGCTATCCCCGGCTGGTCGCTTCCTACCACAACCGACAGGGATCAAAGTCCTCGCCAAGAGGCACTGGAAAGTAACCCTGCTCAGTCCCCATCCTGAAGGATCAAAAGTCCTCCCAGAGGCAGTCGAGCCCGAGAATACCTCGCTCGGCTATCCCCGGTGGGTAGCTTCCCTAACGCAATGCCGGGGATCAGAAATCCCTCGCCAAGAGGCACTGAGAAGCTACCCTGCTCAGCTATCCTTCGCAGGCCTCTCAGGGACCCTCCAGCGTCAAGGATCAAAGCCCTCGCCAAGAGGCACCGAGCAGCTACCCTGCTAGGCCATCCTTTGCAGGCCCCTCAGGGCCCCTCCAGCATCAAGGACCAATGCCCTCGCTAAGAGGCACCGAGCAGCTACCCTGCTCGGCCATCCTTCGCAGGCCTCTCAGGGACCCTCCAACATCAAGGATCAAAGCCCTCGCCAAGAGGCACTGAGCAGCTACCCTGCTCGGCCATCCTTCGCAGGCCTCTCAGCGACCCTCAAGCCTTAAGGATCAAAGCCCTCGCCAAGAGGCACTGAGCAGCTACCCATCCTTCGCAGGCCTCTCACGGCCCCTCCAGCGTCAAGGACTAAAGCCTTCATCGTGAGGCCGCCGAGTTCCTTCCTGCTCGGCGCATCCCCAGCGGGTATCCTCCTTCCCATCAGATGCTGAGGATCTCAAGTCCTCACCGTGAAGCCGCCGAGCTCTTTCTGCTCGGCGCATCCCCAGCAGGCATCCTCCTTCCCATCAGACGCTGAGGATCTGAAGCTCTCATCGCGAGGCCGCCGAGCTCCTTCTGCTCGGCTCATCCCCAGCAGGCATCCTTCTGCCCATCAGATGCTGAGGATCTCAAGCCCTCACCGCGAGGCCGCCGAGTTCCTTCTGCTCGGCGCATCCCCGGCGGGCATCCTCCTACCCATAAGACGCTCATGGTCTGAAGCCCTCATCGCGAGGCCGCCGAGTTCTTTCCTGCTCGGCGCATCCCCAGCGGGCATCCTCCTATCCATCAGATGCTGAGGATCTCAAGCCCTCACCGCGAGGCTGCTGAGTTCCTTCTGCTTGGCGCATCCCCAGCGGGCATCCTCCTGTCCATCAGACGCTGAGGATCTCAAGCCCTCGCTGCGAGGCCGCCGAGTTCCTTCTGCTCGGCGCATCCCCAACGGGCATCCTCCTGCCTATCAGACGCTGATGGTCTGAAGCTCTCATCGCGAGGCTGCTGAGTTGCTTCCTGCTCGGCGCATCCCCAGCGGGTATCCTCCTGCCCATCAGATGCTGAGGATATCAAGCCCTCACCGTGAGGCCGCCGAGTTCCTTCTGCTCGGCGCATCCCCAGCGGGCATCCTCCTGCTCATCAGACGCTGAGGATCTCAAGCCCTCACCGCGAGGCCGCCGAGTTCCTTCTGCTCGGCGCATCCCCAGCGGGTATCCTCCTGCCCATCAGACGCTGATGGTCTGAAACCCTCATCGCGAGGCTGCCGAGTTCCTTCCTGCTTGGCGGATCCCCAACGGGCATCCTCCTGCCCATCAGATGCTGAGGATCTCAAGCCCTCATCGTGAGGCCCCCGAGTTCCTTCCTGCTCGGCGCATCCCAGCGGGCATCCTCCTGCCCATCAGACGCTGATGGTCTGAAGCCCTCATCGCGAGGCCGCCGAGTTCTTTCTGCTCGGCGCATCCCCAGCGGGCATCCTCCTGCCCATCAGACGCTGATGATCTTAAGCCCTTACCGTGAGGCCGCCGAGTTCCTTCTGCTCAGCGCATCTCCAGCGGGTATCCTCCTGCCCATCAGACGCTGATGGTCTGAAGCCCTCATCGTGAGGCCGCCGAGTTCTTTCCTGCTCGGCGCATCCCCAACGGGCATCCTCCTGCCCATCAGATGCTGAGGATCTCAAGCCCTCATCGTGAGGCCGCCGAGTTCCTTCCTGCTCGGCGCATCCCAGCGGGCATCCTCCTGCCCATCTGATGCTGATGGTCTGAAGCCCTCATCGCGAGGCCACCGAGTTCCTTCCTGCTCGGTGCATCCCCAGCGGGCGTCCTCCTGCCCATCAAACGCTGAGGGTCTGAAGCCCTCTTCGTGAGGCCACCGAGCCCCTTCCTACTCGGCGCATCCCGGCAGGTAGCTTCCTACCCAATAAAGACAAGGATCAAATTCTTTCCAGACTCGACTACCCCTGGCCGATAGCTTCCCTACTTGCAACGCCAGGGGTCAAGACCCTTGCCAAGATCAACCGAGCAGCTTCCCTACTCGGTCATCTTCAGCGGGCAGCTTCCCTGCCACATGCTGAGGATCAAAATTCCTTCCCGAGGCGGTCGGGTCCTTGCCTGACCATCGATGGCTGGTAGCTTCCTACCACCGTCCTGAAGGATCAAAAGCCCTCGCAAGAGGCAACCGAGCAGCTACCCTGCTCGTCAAAAATTCCGGCTGGTAGTTGCCTACCCACGACGCTAGAGATCAGATCCCTAACCAAGCGGCAACCAAACGGTCACCGTGCTCGGCCAAGCCCGGCCGGTTGCCCTGTGGCCGCGCTTAAGGATCTGAGACACCCGGAAGGACGGTTGGTTCATCCAAATCCGAACGATTTCCCATCAACCTAGGGGGTACATGAGGATACCTCCACGGCGGTGCTTGGTACCCTCGCCGGCTGGCAAACTCGACAGGAGATCGCCGGACATATGGCCAACCTTATACGGAAATACAACAATATAAGCAAGGACATCCTACGAACGTCCTTTACACAAAAACAAGAGAAGAGAAAAGCACAAACCGACGAATCAAGGGTTCTTTTTTTCTTTTATTGCCAAAATCAAGATCTTTACAAAGGGTACTCTGGGGCCCCCCAGCCCTACAAACTGCCCGGAGGCTTACTTCGGCCACTTCATCGTCGGCGTCACGGCCCGAGGCCCTACCACCGAAGACTTTGCCACCAAGGGCGCGCCCGGCTTCCCTCGTCATCCCTTGTTGGGGTAAAAATTTACACCCCGGTTGACCGAGTCAAAATCAAGGTCAACCCCCAAGCTAGGTGGGCCTAAGCCCAGGTCAAGCGGACCCATGCCCAAGTCGAGCCCGCGGCCAGCCTCCCCATGCCAACAACAAAATCATGTAATAAATAATTTTTTATGTAATTTTTTATGCATGAATGTAAAAAAAATGGGCATAAAGCCAATATTTTGTAAGCCCATGACTTATGTGCAAAAATGAAAAGGCACATGAGCCATGGGATGGCTAAAATGCCATTTTTGTAAAACCCAAGGGGCTATATGTAAATATGTAAGCCTATATAAGGCAACATGATGATGAATAAAAGAAGATTTTTCCATTCTCTCAAAAACCTAGGGTTTGTGCCTCTTCCCCCTTTCTGAAGGTTTCAAACCTTCTTCTTTTTTTGTGAATTAAATCAAGAGTGTTACTCTCCCTTTCCCAAAACTAAATAGTTTTTCACCACAAAATCCACAAAGGGAAACTTGGATCTGCCATTAGATCTCAAAAAGAAGAGATTTTTAGATCTCACATCTCTTGATCTAGCCAACAGAGGAGGAAGAAGAAAAACCCATTTCCTCAAACAAAACGTTTTTAGGAGTTTAACTCCATATATATATATATATATATATATAACAACAAGTATTTCCTCTCTGAAGCATAGCTTCTGTTTCTGGGACTGAAAGCCCCTTCTTCTCGCCAGCGTCCAGCATTCGAGCGCAGAGCGCCCACGTGCCGACACGTGGTGCGTTTGCGCTCAAGCGCACAGCGCCCGAGCGCAGAGCGCCCACGTGCCGACACGTGGCACGCCTGCGCTCAAGCGCACAGCGCCCGAGGGCAGAGCTTGCGCCTAAGCACACAGCACCTAAGCGCACAGCGCTCGAGGCGCTGGCCCCCACGCATCCTTTGGATGTCTTTTCCCCCTCCTTTTATACACACACACACACACACACACACACACACATATATATACACATATGCATACATATGTACACATACACATACTCCACGACACTGCCCCTGTTAGAAAAAAATTTCTAACGGGGCGCTGCGCCGCACCCCGCAAAGGGGATGCTAGCCCCCTTGACCCCCAGCCCACTATCCGGGTAGCGGGACCCCCGTAAAAACTCCGCGTGGCTCCTGATATATCCAAACCCCCTTTCAAAACACAACACACGTACACTGCATATTGAGTTCGCATGACCAGTTTAACCCGTCAATCGGAGGTTCTCTCGCTCCAAAGGCGAGGGGTAATTAACGGCAGCTTAGTTCGAAGCTGCCGGAGATTCGGATCCCTACAATCATTAAACCCCGGCCTACCTTGGGCAGGGGGAATCTGTAGTACGCTTGACAAGCGCGCGTATTCCCATCTCAATGGGGTGACGAAAAACACCCTACAGATTCTGGCACGCCCGGTGGGACTGGTCTCTCCTCCCATATTTCGGGTTAAACGTTCATGCGAACTCAATCAATATACATACCTATATTTAAACTAAAATAATGCTTTTTCATGCAGGTTTTCAAGCGATCACTCTCCAACAATGTCTCCAAGGACGATCTCAGCTCTCAACACGACTCCCGTCTCCTACACGATGAAGATGGACTCCAGGTCGGTCCTTCCGGCCAGTCTCGGGCGATAATGGGAGGAGGAGCCGCTATCATTCGGCGCTATCCTGTTCGTGTCAGCTAACGCCATCCCGGCTCCTCAAGCTCCAGCAACAGACAGACCGGTCTCGAAAGGCAGGAGACCGAATATGGTAATCTCGAGGGCGCCCCAACCCAAATGCAAATCGGTGTCTGGACGGCTTTCCATGGCCCCAACTGGGGGCAAAGCCATCGGAACAAAAGAAGTTGCCAGACGTCGTGGGCAAGCCCAGGCGATACCTTCGACGGACACACGGGCAGATGTCTTCTCAAGCATCCCCATCACTCGGCCTATGGCGGCTTCCCGAAGAGCAGAAGCCTGCCAAGCGCTTAAGGCAGAGAAGCTGAGGCAGAAGCGGCTCAGATATAGAGCCAACAAAAGGGCTAGGGCTCTGGCCATGTTAAAATTTATGAATTTCCAAAGCCCGGACCGCTCCGCGAAACCAGCTACCAGTGATGAAAGAATGGCTAAATGTGTTATCCACACTGTCTACACGGCCGGATATGAAGAAACGAACCCTCCTCTTCTTCACAGCCATGGTGATGATATGGTTGACGTTACCCAGCATCGGCTCGATCTAAATGATGAAGAGCCCGCTCAGGCCGATAAGCCAGAGGAGCCCGTGGTTCCTGCGGAATTGAGCTCAGGCAATAAAGATTACCCAGTTGTCATAGCCGGAACTACAGAACAAGCATTATTCCAATGGCTTCAAAGGCAATTTCAGGACATGGATGAGAAGATGGCCGAGGTCTATTCCGAAGTCGACGAGCTGGAAAACGTCGTGGCAGATCTCGCGACCCAAGTCGCCCGATTGCAATTACAGCAAAATCAAATTTTGGTTCATGGGTAACGGATTGATACCCGGAGGCAGCCAACTGATATCCCCTTCAACCTAACAGCGGAGCGCCTTCGTGAGAAACGGCCGCAATCAGCCTCCAGTCCCTCCGATACATACGCCGGGGGGGGAGGGGAATCACCTCTGAAAGAGAAGTTGGAAAATGTCTATTCCTTCAAAAGGGAAAAAGTCCACAAGATATTCAGGGACGCCCTAAGAAACGGTCTACAACTGCCAGAATCAAAGAGACCGCAAGAAGCGAATATGACCGACGACCCAGAATATTGCTCTTATCACAGGGTGATAGGTCATGCCATTGAGGACTGCTTCGTTTTCAAAGATTGGGTCGAAAGGCAATACAGGACGGGAGAGATAGAACTGTCTAAAGGCGCGTTAGCAAACAGTCAAGCTACGACCGCCGATTTCATGCAAATGGAGACCGAAGCCTTTCGGGAACCTAATCCTCCCAGACATGTGCCATTATCTGAAAAGGGCGAACCAAAGACCGATCGGCCTCGAGGACCAGCATCAATAAAGGCACCTACTCCAATGGAGAGAAAGAAGAAGGTATACTCCTTCAGGAGGGATGAAGTCCGCAAAATATTCATGGACGCCTTGAACAACGGTCTGCAACTGCTTGTTCCAAAGAGGCCGCAGGAAATGAGCATGACCGGCAATCCCATATACTGCCCATATCATAGAGTGGTGGGTCATACCATCGAAGACTGCTATATTTTCAAAGATTGGGCAGAGGACCAATATAAGCTTGGAAAAACCTCACAATTCTCGGATGTATCGGCAAGCCACAGAGCTAGGTCATCAACACAGCTCCGCCAAGATCAAAGTTCAAGGAGCTGGGATAAGCAAAAAGGACCACCACGTCGTTAAACTGGGAACACCTGATGACCACCACGTCGTTAAACTGGGAACCGTCGACCTCTAAGTCGTTAAACTGGGAATGTAAAAAAAAATGTAAATAAAAAGAAAAATAAAGAAAAGCCGAAATGATGGGGCGACTCGCAATAAAAATCAGCGAGTGAAAATAAAAATAAAAATAAAGCCGAAATGATGGGGCAACCACGAATAAATGCTGAAATGATAGAGCAATCGCGGTAAGATAAAAACAAAACAAACAAACAAACAAACAAACAAAACAAAGGCGAATGATGAGTCGCTCCTGGTACCATATTCCAGTGCAGTGATGCAGACGCCAACAAAATTCAAATTCCCAAAACTCTCCCGGCCCTACGGCTAGTCCCTAAATTAACTGCCGTATACAATCCACGGGCTCAAATAATTCTCTTCATACCCATACCCCACCACAATCACCAGTTACGCGGCTGGTCTCCGCCTTTGGAATTGTACTCCATTGGGAAGACCCACTCATGTGTCCTGGCACCTATGCTTCAGTGTTAGCAACGCTGATGCCGGCCCCTATCCCAAAATTCCAAGCTCGCCATCCGTAGACCTCTAAGTCTTTAAACTAGAAACAGATGACCGCTAAGTCGTTAAACTGGGCACAATAGACCCCTAAGTCTTTAAACTAGAAACAGATGACCGCTAAGTCGTTAAACTGGGCACAATAGACCCCTAAGTCTTTAAACTGGAAATAGATGACCTCTAAGTCGTTAAACTGGAAACAGTCGACCTCTAAGTCGTTAAACTGGAAACAATTGACCTCTAAGTCGTTAAACTGAAAACAGATGACCACTAAGTCGTTAAACTGGAAACCAATGACCTCTAAGTCGTTAAACTGGAAACAGATGACCTCTAAGTCGTTAAACTGGAAACAGTAGACCTCTAAGTCTTTAAACTGGAAATAGATGACCACTAAGTCGTTAAACTGGAAACCAATGACCTTTAAGTCGTTAAACTGGAAACAGTCGACCTCTAAGTCGTTAAACTGGAAACAGATGACCTCTAAGTCGTTAAACTGGAAACCAATGACCTCTAAGTCGTTAAACTGGAAACAGATGATCTCTAAGTCGTTAAACTGGAAACAGTAGACCTCTAAGTCTTCAAACTGGAAATAGATGACCACTAAGTCGTTAAACTGGAAAAAGATGACCTCTAAGTCGTTAAACTGGAGACAGTAGACCTCTAAGTCTTTAAACTGGAAATAGATGACCTCTAAGTCGTTAAACTGGAAATAGATGACCTCTAAGTCGTTAAACTGGAGACAGTAGACCTCTAAGTCTTTAAACTGGAAATAGATGACCTCTAAGTCGTTAAACTGGAAACAGATGACCTCTAAGCCGTTAAACTGGAAACAGTAGACCTCTAAGTCTTTAAACTAGAAATAAATGACCTCTAAGCCATTAAACTGGAAACAGTAGACCTCTAAGTCTTTAAACTGGAAATAGTTGACCTCTAAGTCGTTAAACTGGAAACAATTGATCTCTAAGTCGTTAAACTGGAAACAGATGCCACTAAGTCGTTAAACTGGAAGCCAATGACCTCTAAGTCGTTAAACTGGAAACAGATGACCTCTAAGTCGTTAAACTGAAAACAGTAGACCTCCAAGTCTTTAAACTGGAAATAGAAGACCACTAAGTCGTTAAACTGGAAAAAGATGACCTCTAAGTCGTTAAAATGGAGACAGTAGACCTCTAAGTCTTTAAACTGGAAATAGATGAACTCTAAGTCATTAAACTGGAGACAGTAGACCTCTAAGTCTTTAAACTGGAAATAGATGGCCTCTAAGTCGTTAAACTGGAAATAGATGACCTCTAAGTCGTTAAACTGGAGACAGTAGACCTCTAAGTCTTTAAACTGGAAATAGATGACCTCTAAATCGTTAAACTGGAAACAGATGACCTCTAAGTCGTTAAACTGGAAACAGATGACCTCTAAGTCTTTAAACTGGAAATAGATGACTTCTAAGTCGTTAAACTGGAAACAGTAGACCTCTAAGTCGTTAAACTGGAAATAGATGACCTTTAAGTCGTTAAACTGGAAACAGTCGACCTCTAAGTCGTTAAACTGGAAACAGTCGACCTCTAAGTCGTTAAACTGGAAACAGTCGACCTCTAAGTCGTTAAACTAGAAACCGATGACCACTAAGTCGTTAAACTGGAAACCGATGACCACTAAGTCGTTAAACTAGAAACCAATGACCTCTAAGTCGTTAAACTGGAAACAATTGACCTCTAAGTCATTAAACTGGAAACAGATGACCTCTAAGTCGTTAAACTGGAAACAGTAGACCTCTAAGTCTTTAAACTGGAAATAGATGACCACTAAGTCGTTAAACTGGAAAAAGATGACCTCTAAGTCGTTAAACTGGAGACAGTAGACCTCTAAGTCTTTAAACTGGAAATAGATGACCTCTAAGTCGTCAAACTGGAAATAGATGACCTCTAAGTCGTTAAACTGGAGACAGTAGATCTCTAAGTCTTTAAACTGGAAATAGATGATCTCTAAGTCATTAAACTGGAGACAGGTGACCTCTAAGTCGTTAAACTGAAGACAGTAGACCTCTAAGTCTTTAAACTGGAAACAGATGACCTCTAAGTCGTTAAACTGGAAACAGTAGACCTCTAAGTCTTTAAACTAGAAACAGATGACCGCTAATTCGTTAAACTGGGCACAATAGACCTCTAAGTCGTTAAACTGGAAACTGTCGACCTCTAAGTCGTTAAACTGGAAACAATTGACCTCTAAGTCGTTAAACTGGAAACAGATGACCACTAAGTCGTTAAACTGGAAACCAATGACCACTAAGTCGTTAAACTGGAAAAAGATGACCTCTAAGTTGTTAAACTGGAGACAGATGACCTCTAAGTCATTAAACTGGAAACAGATGACCTCTAAGTCATTAAACTGGAAACAGTAGACCTCTAAGTCTTTAAACTGGAAACAGATGATCTCCAAGTCGTTAAACTGGAAACAGTAGAACTCTAAGTTTTTAAACTGGAAACAGATGACCATTAAGTCGTTAAACTGGAAACCAATGACCACTAAGTCATTAAACTGGAAAAAGATGACCTCTAAGTCGTTAAACTGGAGACAGATGACCTCTAAGTCGTTAAACTGGAAACAGATGACCTCTAAGTCGTTAAACTTGAAACAATTGACCACCACGTCGTTAAACTGGAAACAAATGACTGCCAAGTCGTTAAACTGGGCACCATAGACCCCTAAGTATTTAAACTGGAAACAGATGACCTCTAAGCCGTTAAACTGGAAATAGTCGACCTCTAAGTCATTAAACTGGGAACGAGGGAAATCCACTCATGTGTCCTCACGATACATGAGGAGAACAAACCTTTGTGGGATCCTTATGACTCATAAAGGAAAAACATACTTAAGAGTCCTCCGACTCCTAAGGAGAAAATACACCTGCGGGATCCCTACGACTCGCAGGGAGAAAATGCTTTTATGGGACCCTCACGGCCCATAAAATTGAAAAGCCTTAGGCGATAGGGATCTAAACCTGTCTCCTAAGCCATCGCTCCCCAATTCCCAAGTGGCGAATGATGAGTCGCTCCTGGTACCATATCCCAGTGCAGCGATGCAGACACCAACCAAATTCCAAATCCCAATCCCCAAGTGGCGAATGATGAGTCGCTCCTGGTACCATATTCCAGTGCAGCGATGCAGACGCCAACAAAGCCCCGAAATTTTCCGGCCCAACGGTCTGGATCATACATCCTGCAAAACCGTATAAAATACATGGGCGTAAAATAAAATAAAAAAGAATAAAAATAAAAAAAGGCATGTCCACAAGCAAAATAAGCACGGATGAAAACGCGAAAGGGCTCTGTGAGTAAAAACAGCAGGACTGCCGGCGAGTTTGTGAAAACCTGAAAGTGCACACACTCGTAAAAAAGAGATGAAATGCATTCGCAAAGTCCTCTTGACTTTGTGAGGAGAAAATTCCCGCGTGAGATCCTTACGACTCACAAAGGAGCGACACACTTAGGAGTCCCCACGACTCCTAAGGAGAAAATACGCCCACGAGATCCTTTCGACTCGTAGGGAGAAAATGCTTTTATGGGACCCTTACGGCCCATAAAATTGAAAAGCCTTAGGTAATAGGGATTTAAACCTGTCTCCTGAGCCACCAATCCCCAAATCCTGTCATAACAAATGATGATTCGCTCCGGGTACCATATTCCAGTGTAGCGATGCTGATGTCGACTCAAATCAAACAAATCAAAGCAACCAATTCCAACATCGACCTCTGCGTCAAACAAGCGACACTCTGCATCGGGGAAACGTCCAACACAGACACTCCGCATCAGGGAAACGTCCAACAGCGACACTCCGTAACGGGGAAATGTCAAGCAGACACTCCGTCTCGGGGACACGTCGACCAGCGACACTCCGTGCCGGGGAAAAGTCGACCAGCGATACTCCGCGCCGGGGAAAAGTCGACCAGCAACACTCCGCACCGGAGAAAAGTCGACCAGCGACACTCCGTGCCGGGGATACGTCAATCAGCGACACTCTGCATCGGGGAAACTTCCAACACAGACACTCCGCATCAGGGAAACGTCCAACAACTACACTCCATGCCGGAGACACGTCAACAAGCGACACTCTGCATCGGGGAAACGTCCAACACAGACACTCCGCATCAGGGAAACGTCCGACAATGACACTCCGTGCTGGGGAAACATCAAGCAGACATTCCGTGCCGGGGACACGTCAACAAGCGACACTCTGCATCGGGGAAACGTCCAACACAGACACTCCGCATCAGGGAAACGTCCAACAACGACACTCCGTGCCGGGGAAACGTCAAGCAGACACTCCGTGTCGGGGAAACGTCAACCAGCAGACACTCCGCTTCGGGGAAACGTCAACCAGCGACACTCCGTGCCGGGGAAACGTCAAGAAGACACTCTGTGCCGGGGACACGTCAACAAGCGACACTCTGCATCGGGGAAACGTCCAACACAGACACTCCGCATCAGGGAAACGTCCAACAACGACACTCCGTGCCGGGGAAACGTCAAGCAGACACTCCGTGCCGGGGACACGTCAACCAGCAGACACTCCGCTTCGGGGAAACGTCGACCAGCGACACTCCGTACCAGGGAAACGTCTAACAACAACACTCCGCGCCGGGGAAACGTCGATCAGCGACACTCCGCGCTGGGGAAAAGTCAACCAGCGACACTCCGCGCCGGGGAAAAGTCGATCAGCGACACTCCGCGCTGGGGAAAAGTCAACCAGCGACACTCCGTGCCGGGGAAAAGTCGATCAGCGACACTCCGCGCCGGGGAAAAGTCAACCAATGAAACTCCGCGCCGGGGAAAAGTCAACCACCGACACTCCGCGCCGGGGAAAAGTCGACCAGCGACACTCCGTGCCGAGGAAAAGTCGACCAGCGACCCTCCGTGCCGGGGAAAAGTCGACCAGCGACCCTCCGCGCCGGGGAAAAGTCGACCAGCGACACTCCGCGCCGGGAAAAAGTCGACCAGCGACACTCGGGAAAATTCAACCAGCGACACTCTGTGGCGGGGAAAAGTCGATCAGCGACACTCCGTGCCGGGAAAAAGTCAACCAGCGACACTCCGTACCGGGGGCAAGTCGATCAGCGACACTCCGTGCCGGGGAAACGTCAACAAGCGACACTCTGCATCAGGGAAACGTCCAACACAGACACTCCACATCAGGGAACGTCTGACAACGACACTCCGTGCCGAGGAAACGTCAAGCAGACACCCCATGCCGGGGGCACATCGACAACAGACACTCCGTGCTGGGGAAACGTCAAGCAGACACTCCGTGCCAGGGAAACGTCAACAAGCTACACTCTGCATCGAGGAAACGTCCAACATAGACACTCCGCATCAGGGAAACGTCCGACGACGACACTCCATGCCGGGGACACGTCGACAAGTGACACTTTGCATCGGGGATACGTCCAACACAGACACTCCGGGTTAGAGAAACGTCTACTACGGACACTCCGTCTCGAAGACGCGTCAAGCGCTGACCGTCCATGTCGTAAAAAGGGCAGTGCATCCCAAAAGTGGGAACCAAAGAAAGTCGCCTCCACGCAAAAGAAGATCTATCAATTTCATGCACACGACCCACATATGCTGTGTGCATTTATTGATGGGGGGCAATTTATTGGGGTAAAAATTTACACCCCGGTTGACCGAGTCAAAATCAAGGTCAGCCCAAGCCTAGGTCAAGCGGGCCCATGCCCAAGTCGAGCCCGCGGCCAGCCTCCCCATGCCAACAACAAAATCATGTAATAAATAATTTTTTATGTAATTTTTTATGCATGAATGTAAACAAAATGGGCATAAAGCCAATATTTTGTAAGCCCATGGCTTATGTGCAAAATGAAATGGCACATGAGCCATGAGATGGCTAAAATGCCATTTTTGTAAAGCCCAAGGGGCTATATGTAAATATGTAAGCCTATATAAGGCAACATGATGATGAATAAAAGAAGATTTTTCCATTCTCTCAAAAACCTAGGGTTTGTGCCTTTTCCCCTTTTCTGAAGGTTTCAAACCTTCTTTTTTTTTGTGAATTAAATCAAGAGTGTTACTCTCCCTTTCCCAAAACTAAATAGTTTTTCACCACAAAATCCACAAAGGGGAACTTGGATCTGTCATTAGATCTCAAAAAGAAGAGATTTTTAGATCTCACATCTCTTGATCCAGCCAACAGAGGAGGAAGAAGAAAAACCCATTTCCTCAAACAAAACATTTTTAGGAGTTTAACTCCATATATATATATATATATATATATATATATATATATAACAAAAATATTTCCTCTCTGAAGCATAGTTTCTGTTTCTGGGACTGAAAGCCCCTTCTTCTCGCCAGCGCCCAGCTTTCGAGCGCAGAGCGCGCGAGCGCAGAGCGCCCACGTGCCGACACGTGGCGCGCCTGTGCTCAAGCGCACAGCGCCCGAGCGCAGAGCGCCCACGTGCCGACACGTGGCACGCCTGTGCCTAAGTGCACAGCGCTCGAGGCGCTGGCCCCCACGCATCCTTTGGATGTCTTTTCCCCCTCCTTTTATATATATATACATATATATATATATATATATATACATATGCATACATATGTACATATACACATACTCCACGACACTGCCCCTGTTAGAAAAAAATTTCTAACGGGACGCTGCTCCGCACCCCGCAAGGGGATGCTAGCCCCTTTGACCCCCCAACCCGCTATCCGGGTAGTGGGACCCCCGTAAAAACTCTCCGTGGCACCCGATATATCCAAACCCCCTTTCAAAACACAACACACGTACACTGCACATTGAGTTCGCATGACCAGTTTAACCCGTCAATCGGAGGTTCCCTCGCTCCAAACGCGAGGGGTAATTAACGGCAGCTTAGTTCGCGGCTGCCGGAGATTCGGATCCCCACAATCATTAAACCCCGGCCTACCCTAGGCAGAGAGAATCTGTAGTACGCCTGACAAACGTGCGTATTCCCATCTCAATGGGGTGATGAAAAACACCCTACATCTCTCACCGGAGACCTCGTTGCCGGAAACGGAACCCGAGCGCGGAGTTCACCATCGTCGAACTCGGGAAGCTGTTCCTTCACGGCGTCCAAAGCCTTATTCCATACAACGGCAGAATACTCCCCGAGTGTGGTGTAAAACTGCTCCGGTGCCTTGTACTCGGCCACAACTTTCTTAGCCCGAGCCTCGGCAACCTGGGCCTTTAGCAGCGCTGCCTCAGCATCCCCCCTGCTTGCGTCCCTCTCCTTCTCCAGTGCCGCAAAGCGTTCGGCCATATCCGCCAGCTTCCTATCGGCAACCCGGAGAGACGCGTTCAGACGGCGAAGGGCACCCCGAGTCGCCGAGTTGGCGAGCTCCGCAGCCTCCGCCCGGCCCGCCACGACGTCAGCCTTATCCCTCTCCCAGCGCAGGTCACGTTGCAAGATCTCGACCTCCGAAGGAAACGCCTCCACTGGTCTCGGGGCGTGGAACGCCCCCTCGACCTCCATGCGAATGGCGAGGGCGCAGTGCTAAAGAACCTGACAGAAAGTCGATGAGAAACCAGGAAGCATCCGAACCAAGGAAAGGCATACCAAGGCAAATGCGCGTAGAAGGATTCGTACCTGGACTGCCCCTTGGGCCATGACCTCCAATTGATCCCTCAAGGAGCCACACGGGAGCTTTCTCCCAGCCGATTCCTCCATCCTGGCGAGCAGACCAGTGGCAACGGAAAGCCCAGACGGAACAGTGAAGACGGAGCCCCCTTCCCGCACGGGAATCCCTTCGGGGGCCTTCGACGGCGGCGCACGAGAAACCGTTCTTTTCCTCTTTGGAAGGGGCCGGCCCTCGTCCTTCCTCCCATCACTATTCTGGGACTCGGGTAACGGCTGACGACTCCAGTCGCCGCCAGAGAAACTCCTAGATGCCGCCGATGAAAGGGACGGCCCTGCCATCGGCGGAGAATCAGGCGGAGGGCGCAAGTTAGCCGGGGGCTCGGCTACGCCACTAGCTTCCCCCCAGCGTGAGCCGCTCGAAAAATGGGAGCGAACCATGTCTCACGAAAGAGGAAGAACGCCGAGCGATAGCGACTCGAGGAAGAAGGGAGATGAAAGGTTAGGGGCCCTGGGGCGGGCCCCGCCCCCGTTTTATCACCGCATCCAACGGCGCCCCGTCAACTCCCGCCGAAATGACTCCTCAGGACCAGCGGCTCCGATGGCTCCACGTGTCGGTCCTGCACTGGACTGCATCTAATCGGGCGTTGTAGGCCCGCGTATGTCGCACCGGCCAGTCGCCCTTTGACACGTGGACCATTGCTTCAGTTACATAGTGCACGAACTGGCACATCCTCTTTAAGATGCGGAGACCGCGCCTTGGTTCGCTAGCAGAAAAGACGACCAATGGACCGAGGTCTCGCCCCGACGAAACCATAGAAGGGATCTCACCTCAGGAAGCCCGGCAGTCCACTCCAAACCCGACCACTAGCTGGTCAGGATAAGAGTGGGGGGCTAATGATGATGCTCGATATTGGCGACCTCCAAGATCAGGACACGTGGCAGATGACATGTCCCAAGGCTCAGAAGAAAAGGCCCACAGGGGCCTACCAGGCCACCCTGTGCCCGACCTGCAAGCGTAAACTGGCCCACCTCGGGGCCCTCTGTGAATATGCCTTCTCGGCCACTCAGCTCGCCCCGAGCTGCCACAAGAACAAGACTCCTCGGCCTCCTCGAGCCACCGGCCGAGGCCGTCTTCCTCGGTCCTCCGACCCACTCCACCACTCACAGGCGTAACCGTCGTTCCGCAAATCTCGCCATGCGCGGATTCTCCGCCAGCAGCATCCTACGTTCCACGCCATCACGATCCCCATTAATGGACGATCCGCTCTTTACGCGAGCGTGACCGCGGGAGCGTAACTGTCGGCGAGATTCTCGCACCTGCTGCTGCATGCCACCACCGCTATATAAACCCCCATCACAGAGGGGTCAAGTAAGCCATTCTTTACACTTTTATGCCGTTATTCTGCTCGGATCTCATCACTAACTTGAGCCTCGGAGGGTCCTTGGTGATACCAAACCACCCCGGGACTTCTTTGTAGGTACTCGGCAACTGCTTCTTCACCTCACTTCTTCCTCCAAAAACCCATTGAGACCCACACGCAACGAAGGATAATCAGCTAAGTTCACCGTGAGATCAACGGAAGATAACATCTGACGGAGGCCCGAAAAGGAGCCCCATCACCCAGGTTTCAGCGCAATGGACCATGACCTGCGGGGGCCGGATTAGAATATAAAAATATATACTCTAAACCTAAAATTTAACAAATACCCCGATATATGCATTTGTAAGGGTCGTTCGTACTTCTTAACTTTGCTGCTTGAACGAGGAAAATAATTTGGTTGACCCCATCTAGCTCTCAATTCAAACTTTTGGATCACCACACAAACTCACTTTTCACACAATTAAACCAACACACACACACTATCCATTGCCCCCTGCCATGTACGGATCTGGAGAGCTACTTAACAAAATATGTTATCGCATAGATGACCGAATCGTAACTAAATTTTATTGCAGGAAAATCTTTCAAGCTTAACCTAAATTCTCTTGAATCTCCAAAATTGATTAGGCAATGGTCCGCTTGAATTTACTCCATCGAGTTTACTCTTGTTGACTCTAACTTCATGTGGCTCAAAAATATATATTAGTTTAGGTAATGCTTCTAACGTTAATCATTTTCAAGCAGGAAAAAGAGAGCATGAGAAATTAAAAAGAAACATTTTATTGTTTTAGCCATGGGGAAATAAATTTGAGAAGGCTTAAATAAATTTGTAAAGGCTGGAAGGTAAATTGTAAAGGGTTCGAAAGAAAATTTCAACAAAAATAAGAGGGCAAAACTATTTTTTCCACTCTTTTAGTTTTAAGTTTTTATGGATAAAAGAAAGTGCCGAATGGCAAATTTTTTTTTAAATATATAGGGGGTAGGGATTGATTTTCCAGGCATGCATGAGAGAAAGGAGCTTGATTCCTTAAGAACTCAGGAGCCTAGTGTACATTTCTCCAAAAGCAAAGGGGTTGAGGCTAATTTTTCGGAGAAAAGGACCAAAAAGGGCCTGTGATCATCATAGGCTTTTATTTATATACAGAGAGAGAGAGCCCAGGTTAAGTTATTCACAGGCCATAACAAGCTTAATTATGATATGTGAATAATTATTTTATTTAGCTTTCATTCATGGATAAAATAAAGATAGATTTTATCATTTTTAAGAAGAAAGAGAATGCAAATGATTTTGACATCAATAAGATGATTAATATAAGGAGAAAGAAAATCTCATAGTTTTTTTTTTAGATTCTCCACTTTTTCCTTGTAAATGATAAAAACTACTCTTACCTTTTTCATGCATGAAGAGTAAGTGCATGGTGTAATTATTCACAGGACATAACTAAACCCGTTATGTCTTAGGAGTAAATTAGCCTTATATATATATATGAGAATAACGGAGGAAAGAAGCTTTAAAAGGTATTTTGCGTTAGGTGGTGGTACAAATCACGTCCTCCATCATTTTATTCGACGATCGGCACCTGCTATCTTGATCTTTATTGTCTAATATGTCGATACACCAAATTTCATGTGATTCCAACACTTTTTCACCGTTGATTTAGCAATGTAAAAAGTTCTATTGTCGGTAAACCGTTAATTTTGCACCCATGAAATCAACGGTCAAAATATGTTGGAATCACATGAAATTTGGTTTATCAACATATTAGATGATGAAGATCAAGATGGCTGATGCCGATCGTCATATAAAACGGTGGAGGACGTGATTTGTGCCGCCATCTAATGCAAAAAAGCCTCCTAAGGCATATTTCCTCCATTATATATATATATATATATATATATATATATATATATATATATATATGAAGCAGATCTTATGAGGCCAAAGCTTATTTCTTATTTTGAGGTCAAACTTTCTAACTCCCATCCCTCCGTGTTTTTTACCGACTGATACCGTTCATTTTGATCTACATGTTTTAGATAAGATGTATATAAAATTTCATGAGATTTGAATACCTTCAACATATCCATCAAATGTACCAAAAATTCATCGCCTTTTCGGTGAAAGAAAAATGCGATCGCTTGATGGCTGTTAGAAATCTCCAAATCTCGTGAAATTTTGTACACGCCTTATCTAAAACATGTAGAACGAAATGAACCGGACGGATCGATGAAAAACACGTCGAGTTGTGTGTTAAAAATTTTGATCTCAAACTAAGAAATGAGATCCAGCCTCATAGAATCAACTCCATATACACAAGATCAAAATTTAGATGCAGCAATTCTAGAAAACTAAACTAATAAGTTTCAAATCAAAGAAAACGTGTCACTTAACAACAACTTGCATCCCCACAAAACAACTTGGTTTAAGTCGTATGTAAACAAAGCTTATAAATACATGCAATATACAACCTTCAACACACACTACTACAAATAGAGGTTGCCCCTACGATATTTAACAAATTTCGTATAGTTCTAAACCGACGACGGTAAATAGTGAAGCATGAAACAACGGGTATAAAGCACTAACATGAATGTATAAAATAACATAAACAGATAGCAGTAATGGGCATGGATCATAACAGTACTCTAGGTTAATATGCAAGTCACTAAACTAACAGTATTTATCTCATTTGAAATCGATTGGTGGAATATATCCTCATATTTAGACTCCTGGACACACATGCTTATGTGAGAGACCAACCCAATATTTTTTCAAGGACCCTCCAATCCAATTTTTTTTCCTTTTATGAACCCTAAACCTACCTAAACAAGATCAGGCAGGTTTATACAGACGAAAACACCCCTAATTTATTGGACGGGTTAGGGTTGAGTCTAACCTGACTTCACCATACTTAGCTGTTAGAATGTATATGAATACGGATAATTTGAGCTAACCCCGTATCCGTATTTGATTTGCATCATATACAAATAGTGATTTTCATTTTTGACGACCATCCATATCCGTATACGAAAATGATAACACCTATTCCGTTCCGTATCTGATACCAAAAATGGTAATTTTTGGATTTATCGAGTTAAATTTTCCTAAAAATCACAACCCAACCCTAACCCTAGCCCCAGCCCTAGCCCCAGCCGAGCCCCAACCCTAACCCTAACCCCAGCCCCAGCCCCAGCCCCAACCCTAACCCCAACCCCAGGCCTAACCCCAACCCCAACCCCAACCCTAACCCTAACCCTAACGCTAACCCCAACCGATGCCTAACCCTAACCCTCATCGGTATTCAAATCTTGAACCCTAGCCCTAAAATTATCAAAATTATGTTTAATTGAAGATTTACTAACCTGTAGGTGGTGGAGGAGACGACGGAGACGCTCGATCGGTGGTCGACAACGCGCGCAATCAGCGACGAGGAAGAACGAGGGCGGTGGCGACGACAAGAACGGCGATGCGGCGGGAACGAGAGATTTGGGGATTTTCGGAGTTAACGCGCGTGAGAGAGAGATGATCAGTGTAGGGCATTTCTGTGCCTTTTTAATTAAATTCCCATTTAGACGCCCCTACGGATTAGTCCGTAGGTCATTGGTTTGCGGCTCCGTAAGAGCAAACAATAAATTACGATTTAATATTTTTAAATTAAAACGTCTGGAACCGTAGGGGCAACAATCGGGCCCTACGAATTAGTCCGTAGAGCTAAAATAAATCTGTCCCTACGGATTTCATTATCTGTAGGGGCAACCCCCTATTGTAGTAGTGACATATTCATATTGAAAAATTAAGGTGATGAAGAGATTGAGATCATTTGAAGGTGATCATGAGTGCAACATCAACAACATGGCCAATGTCTTGATGCTTCTCTCCTAATACCCTACTCATGGTTACCATCATCAAGATCATAGAGTGTTTGAGTGCAAGACATGCAATAAAAAATTCTCATCATTCCAAGCTCTTGGTGGGCATAGAGCAAGCCACAAAAGACCAAGGCTAGCATTAGATGATGATGATGATGGTGCTAAGAATCAAAGCAACATGAAGAAGGCTAAAGTGCATGAGTGCTCGATATGTGGAGTTGAGTTTTCTATTGGGCAAGCTTTGGGTGGGCACATGAGAAGGCAAAGAGCATCAAATGATGAACATCAAAGTTTTGGGATTAATGTGGAGAAGAAATCTAATGTTGGGAAGAGGGTGATGTTGTTTGGATTTGAGCTTCCTGCCATTGGTTAAGCTAGGATTTGTCTCCATTCATTTACTTATAGAGATCATGTAGTTTGTGTTCATGGTAGACATTATTTTCTTAAATAGTTTGTACTTTTTTCCCTTCTTTTATTAATTTGATGTATCATGTACAGAAAATGGATACTTTCGATTCATTTATTCCATTTTATACTATAAGATAACAAACAATTTGTGGGATGTGAGTAATAGTATGCTAATTGATCTAAACCAATTTGATTCAAAGCTTAAACTCATGGATCAAAATTTAAATTTCTGTCCAATGTTTACTATATAAGACTACTTCATTCGCACATGAATGCTATTGATGGATTCATTCACATAATTATATGAACAGATTATCAATCACTTATAGGAGTTAAGTGTATGCTACAAACCGCATCATAATTTTTTTTCTCTTGCTTGTATACACCCCAATACCAAGGTCTAAATTATAATGTCCATGTACCGCCATCAATATGAAGCCGTCTCTTCGATAGCCGTCTCTTCGATAATCAGTCGTGATGCAGGTGATAAGTACATTTTATTGCATATTTTTATCCTTTATTTAATCTAAATTGTAAATAAATAATTACTACTCGAGTTAGTTTTGCGAGTAATTGCAGAAAATAGGTTTTAATTAAATGCAAGAGGAGGAGAAAAAGAAAAACTGCGTGCTTGCCTTCAAGGCTACAAAACAAGTGTAATTAAGATGCAGAAGGCACAAGACGAGATATCAGTGTGACCTAGTGTCAAATCAAGTCAAATGCATGCACCAAGTCAGCAGGAGAAGACTCAAGACAAATGAGCTGAATCAAACAGCCAATCCAAGCCCAAAACCGCTATTCGGCGGCCGTTTTGCTCTGATCTCTCTGGAATTTTGCACGCGGATCAGGGTTTGAATATTTGTGTATAACCGACCCTTTCTCTTTAAAAGGGGAATCGGATTCAGAGGCTAAGGTTTCTCACCACTTTTCTCACAACTTTTTGGCTAGGTTTTTTTATTTTTTTTTTAATTTTCTGCAATTTATTTGAAGAGCTCTGCTGTAATTGCAAGAATTTAATAAAGATTCAAGTTTTCATTTCTTATTTTTTGCAATCTTTTTATTTATGTTTCTAATTAATTAATTTATCTTGTTTGCTTTATTTAATCATGAATAGCTAAACTAGGGTTGGTTAGATGATGTAGATCTAGGCATAACGAAAAAATTGTTATGATCTTTCTCTTAATTTAAAGGTAATAGTTAGATCAAGATTGATAATGAATCGTAGACAGCCGAAAAATCTTGATAGGCTATGTAGCATTGCAAATAGCCTATTCTTAGGAAAAGCATGTCTACAACTAAATCCATCAATTTAAATCTAAAAGTTTAACTTTTTAATACTCGTGAACGATCGAGCTTGATGAACTATATCGAAATGTCGGATAGTCCATGCTTATTAGATATTGTTTATAAATGTTAGAAAGAAAGATCCAAAGAGAGAGATCCATAATTGTTTGATCTTATGCATAGATGTATGTATTTGAAACCCTAGGTGTTTTTAATTCAATAGTTTTTAGATAGACGTACATGACAACCTTTCGTTTAATTCGCCTAAATCTAAATAGATCTAACCATCTTCTTTGCGGATTTGACCTGTTCTTGCACATGTGCTACAATACGCCGTGCACTTACGGTTACATTTTAAAGCTTATCAGTAGGCTCCTTGTTAGAAAAATTTATGTTGTTTAAATCGTTTTATCTCAAAAATAAATAAAATAAAAACACCAATCTTTGTAAATTACAAAGTATGAAAATAAAGTTTATGCGAAAAAGATATGCACTTAAGTGCACCGACTTAAGAAAGATATCGCCTCACTCTTGGCAGATTTACAGTGGCGATTCAATTCTAAGATACAACTCCTTCAGCCCTTCTGGTACTCCGGCTTACACAAGTCGCCGGAGCAGCGTTGGTAACCTTTTCTGTTTCGAAGTTAGATACTCAAATGCTATGGATGCAGTAGAAAGAAGAAGAAAGATTTTGTGTGTGTTCTTTTGGTTTTTAGTATTCTATATTCTTTCTTTGCTTTCAGGGGATGGCTATATATAGCCTTCTAAACGGTTAGAACCGAATGGACATTACCGACGGTTGGAACCATTCGTAAAACTATCACCGACGGTTGCAACCGTTTGTGAAAACTATTCGCAACCGTTCATGGCCATTCGTGGGAATTACTGATAGTTGAAACCTGTTCCCGCCAAAATTTTTGGCCCAGAGCTTGTTGTTCCCTTTATAAAAATAGAGGGTATCCCCTACGTGTTAAACACATGATCACTCATATGCAAAACATATGAGTAGACGCTTCAGATAGGATCAAATCCTATACTGGTTCCCATATGTTAAACACGTTAGTGTGCATGCGGTCTCTTGGCAGCGCCTCACGTGATATCTACGTGAGCGCGCATACAGTCTTTTGGAAGCGCCTGACGAGATATCCATATGAGCGCGCTTGCCAGCTTCTTGGCTGCTCTCACGTGATATCCGCGTGAGAATTATAGCCCAACGCCTCACGTGCAATGCACATGAGTGTTCTTTTTGATAGAATTAAAGTCTATATAAAATTAAATTTTATGTGGGAAATATTTTCCTGATCATTCTTAAATTAGAAAGAACTTTTGGATCAAAAATCCAACGGTGATTATAAAATCACCAATCGATTATCTGATAGACTTAAATTCTATCTTAGAAAAATATTTTCCTAATCTTATTAAAATAAACAAGAAATCTTCTCTGTTAAACAGAGATCTTTTGGATTAAAAATCCAACGATAAATAAAATTAGCCGGTTGATCTAAAAGATCAATTTGATTGATTATTAAATCAATCATGATCTCTCAATGAGAGATTTTGCCAAAACAGATTGATTTTTCTCTTCTCCTATAAATAGAAGTAAAGAGATTAAATCTCATAGAAAGGAAACCCCTATTAGTTTAAAAAAAACAGAGAATTTAATTCTCAATAAAGAAAAAGATTTTCCTCCTCTCAAATCTTAGGTAAAGAAATCAGAGAGATAAAAATCTCCTTTACCTATCATGCCATATCTAAGGGTTTAACCCTTTAAAAGAATTTAGTTCTTTTTATGGATCTGAGATCCACAAGACAAGTCCCCCACAAGTTGAGAATTTAATTCTCATCGGAAGTATCTTATTCTTGAGAATCAAAAATTCCGGAGAGAGAATAAGGTTGAAAAGAATAATGGAAGAAAATACTTCAAGAAGATGGAGTTTATACTCCAGGAACATAGTTCCTTCATAAATAATAATTAGTTCTTAAAGAACCTGATCCCATATCATCAAAATATTGATCTTGGTGGTTGCTAATGATCAAAATACCATTAACAAAAGTTTAACTTCTCTAAAAATATGAACAGAGATTAAATCTCTAAGGATTCAGCGCCTCACGTGATATTCACGTGAGCGCTTGCAAAAAGAGATTAAATCTCTAAGGATTCAGCGCCTCACGTGATATGCACGTGAGTACTCAGAAACCATGACAACAAAGCCTCACATGATACCAACGTGAGCGCTCAAAGCAAGCAGATGATAGTGTTTCACGTGATATCCACGTGAGCACACAGAAACTTAGAGACTCAGCGTCTCACGTGAACGCCCAAGGCCCATGAAAACAGCGCCTCATGTGATAGCACGTGAGCGCCAAAAAGAAAAACAGATTAGTGCTTAGCACTGTTGTAGCGCCTCACGTGATAGCACGTGAGCGCCAAGAAACATGGCGCCTCATGTGATAACACGTGAGTGAGAAAAAGGAGCAGCGCCTTACGTGATATCATATGAGCTCTAAAACAAGCAGGGTATTATATCTTATACTTAAGCTTGGAATTCTCTGCTCATTGCTTAGCACTGTCGGGTAATATAAAAGCCCACAACTTAGTCTAAAATAGACCGAGTCTCTGAAGCTTAAGTTTCTTCTTTAATTTTAAATCAACTGAGCTCATAAGCTCATGATATCCAAGTTGATCTTAATTAGTCCCATATATGACTAATGATCTTTCATCGATGATATCCAATCTGATCTTAGTCTCATATACGACTAATAATATTCATCTCATATCTTCTAAGTTAATCTTAGTCTCATATAAAACTAACGAATCTTAGATCCACCATGATCCTTTCCCTCATAGATGGAATTTGGTTCAAGGGTACATCTTTCCACACTTCTGATATATGTCATTATAATTTCTCAACGTCTTCAGAGAGGTGGAGTGTCCCAACAACCAACACTCCTTCCTCGTCTTTACTTGATGAAAAATATGAAATTTCATCAAGATAAGAAATGCCTTATGCATCCTATATAAATACGCACCTTTATGTCAATACGCCCCATATTTATGCACTTCCATATTGATGTGCAAACCTCATATTGACGCGCATCCCATACAGATGCGAATCTTATATTGAACTTCGACTTTATACATATATGTATATGTATATCTTTAAGGGAAATATAAATGCCTTCAAATTGGATCGCAACCCAATATTGGGTGCATCCTATGTTACCATCGTTCACTCTGCCATGTAACATATACACCTCCGCGCAGGATGAATAATGGACTGAAATGTCTTTAAACTAATATTCGTCCCAAACAAGGTAATGTTGGATCAAAATTTCCTTACACTAATATTCATCCCAAATACGGGAATGTTGGACCGAAATGTGCCTAAACTAATATTGGACCGAAATGTATCTAAACTAATATCCGTCCCAAACACGGGAATGTTGGATCGAAATGTCCTTAAACTAATATTCGTCCCGAGCACGAGAATGTTGGACCGAAACGTCTTTAAACTAACATTTCGTCCCAAACACAAGAATGTTGGACCGAAACGTCCTTAAACTAATATTCGTCCCGAACACGGGAATGTTGGACCGAAATGTCCTTAAACTAATATTCATCCCGGACACGAGAATGTTGGACCGAAATGTCCTTAAACTAATATTCGTCCCAAACATGGGAATATTGGACCGAAATGTCCCTAAACTAATATTGGACCGAAATGTCCCTAAACTAATATTGGACCGTGATGTCCTTAATCTAATATATGTTTGGCCCTACGGCTGGTCTCCATATTGACCCCTGTATATAATCCACGGGAACAAACAAGCCATATTACATCCATGTTCCCCATGAACCGCGATGTCCTTAAATTAATATGTTTTGCCCTGCGGACTGTCTCTATATTGACTACCGTATACTATTCATAGTCTATTCATATATGATCTAATGATCAGTTGAGCCTATATGCTCATTGTTTTGAAATCGATCTTAGTCTCATATATGACTATCGATCCTTAGATCAAACCCAAGTATCTCATGTACTGATGCACCTTATTTATATGAGATATGCGTCCTAAGTTCAAAACCCCAAATCTAATATACGGATTTGGAATAATCCACGCGCTGCGGGCATGACAAGATTGGCCTCCGTATACAATCCAAATGCAATCTCATAATAAACAAACATGATATGATACGAAGAGACCTACTGGAGTAAGTGAAATTTGTTATCGTAACGCGGTAACGTAATTAACTGCAAGGGCTTGTGCCTACATGGATGAGCATTTCCACAATCAAAAACCCTTCATAAATGAGGGGGAATTTGATAAGTGATGCTACAACGGTCGCTTCTGTCTAAACCTCCGATATGCGTTGCTATAAATCAACTTGGTATCTTCGGAGAGGGGGACAGATATGTTCCAAATAGCATCTTCCTCCGTATTCAGGCTAGACGTCTTCACGTCTCAGTCCAGTCTTCGGTGGTAAATAGATTCTTGCAAGCCCGATGGGACCTCTTTCTCTTTCCACTCTACACTTCGTGTGTCATGTTTTTCCATGATCAAATAATTGCGGTATATATATGTTTGTAGTTGCCATTGGGTGATGGGATACTGAACCTGGCATTTCATCTCTTTGCAGAATGGCGTTTGCTTCCACTCACCGCAACTCAGGCTCTGTCACATTTTGTGGAGTCCAGTATAGGCCACTTGTAGCCTCAAATCTCTGCAATCAGGCTCTTTAAGAAATCGGTGAGCTTTTCTTTAGGTTGATACTTTCACCTTCTACCCTCTGTGCCTCAACGCCGAAGGAGGAAGCTCAGAAGAAATCTGTCTTCCATATGCTGACTCCTCAAGCTTCAGCCTTGCCGACAACGTTGGTATTCATGCGTCTGGCACCTGCCGAAGATCAAGGTAAGAACAGGGGGCAGAATGGTCAAGCTCTCAAAGAAAACAGGGGGCAAGCTCAGCAAATAAGACAAGCTGGGGGTAGTTCTCCATCCATGTTGACATCACCTGCTTCAACTCTGATGGCGAATGTTGCTGTTCCAACCAGAAACATCTTTGAACTGCTGCGACGAGTCAGACAAAATTCCCCTATCGTCGTATTAAAAAAGTCTCCACAACCCATGGAGATCCAAGAAGAGCAAAAACCAGTTTGTCCCTTAAAAGAACTTTCCTCATATATATATAAGGTGTGGAAACAGACGAAGGACTCAGTTGTCGTCCGCAGCTCTTTCGCTAAACGTCAGCAAAATTCTGACAGCTCCCCTTCCAAATATAAAGGGACTCATCCCAAAGTGGTTCCTAATATAACGGTTCTTTCTAAAGCGGCTTCTCACAGAAAAGAAAGGCCTGATAAAGCTCAAGTGCCCAAGGCAAAATCCAGAGGCCAAAGTTCCAAACGCCCCAAGCCTGAGGGCATGGTAGTTCATACAGTCCACATAGTGAATTCCAAAGACGAAGGTCATGCTTCTACTAGTCACAGGCCGTATACTCGGTCTCTGACAAAAACTCAACAGCAACATGAAAAGTTATGGGAGATGCTTGCTCAAGTGGTGACACTTGCTAGTCCACCGCCTAAGGCAAACCCCGAAGATGCACCTGAAGAAAGGAAAGGGCATCAGTCGGATATTGATTTCCTGAAACGCGCTCTCATAAAGAGAGATAAAAAAGCGGAAGTGATGTCCGATAAAATGAACCAGATAGCCTTCTTGATCCAGAATATGGCTGGAATGGTGGTCCAATCAGAACCACTGGCAGATGAACCGCCGGTAGTCGCTCTTAAAGACAAGTGTGACATTTCAAATCCTCTGCAAGCCCCATCAACAGCTAAGGAGGAAATGATCCCAAAAGCACAGCTGGACGTATATATCGCTCAGCAAATCAAAGCTCACCATACCAGTGAAGCTGCAAATAGGTTGATCAAGACCAGTCGACCGTATCCAGCGTGCTATGATTAAGTACAGTACCCGCCAGAATACACATATCCGATGTTCCACATGTATAAAGGAACCGGAAATCCTTGCCAGCACATTACACGATTCAAATCCATGTGCGGCAATACTTGAGAAAATGATATACTGCTCCTCCGACAGCTCATCATTAGTCTGGCAGGCATTGCGTTCGAATGGTATACGGAACTCTTAAATGACTCCGTGAATACCTTCGACGAGATAGAGATGCTCTTCTGGCAGAAATTCTCCAGTGCGAATAAATGCACTACCGTGGCGGCGTTGGTCAATGAAAGGGTTGGACCGAATGAGATCTGGGTTCAATATATTACCCGATAGCAAAATTTCTAGTCTAAATGCGAGCAGCGCATCGACAAAGCTCCAGCCGTGGGAATGTTCATAGCCACTCTTGACCCAAATTTAAAGGTGTTCCTGTATATGGCCCTCTTCAAGCTGACGACCTTCTAAGAGCTCATAGATAAAACGGTTCGATTGAATTAGATGGGTCAAGACGCATTCTCTTCCGATGAAGATACATGAAAAGCAGAGGTAAGGCGGTATTTGTTGCCAATGCTTAACAAAAAATGAGCGGCCCTGAAGCAACCTGTTGCCAAAATAGCGACAGCGCGGGTTTTGCCCTTCAAAAGATTAGAATGCGAATACTCGCTCCCCCGAAGTATATGCAGGGAGCATATTGTTCTCTGGTGGACGAATCTCTATGCGAGGTAGTCCTTTTTTCAAAAAACAGAAAGGATGTTAGGGGATCTACAAGAGGGTCCTGCAATCAAGTGGAGTATCCTGCTTAAACCAAAAACTATGGAAGGGATGTGGAATCCATATTCCACTTCGAATTTGATAATGAAGGGAAAAGCCCCAAAGTCAAGTTCATTATTCCAAGGAAGAAAAGGACTCAGCAAAAGGAGTGACACGATATCTCGTTCCTTCGTATATGAAGAAAATGATCCGTCAGCGTCAGAAAGCGACATTGATGAGCATGGGGCAGGTGCCGTGTAAAGTGCCTGGTATTTCCCGCAAAAACAACCCGATTGGTACGATGATAAATAGAGTTGTCCAAGAAGGTAAAAACAGCCTAAGGTATGAAGTGGCCACTCATACAATGGCTAGGCAGCAACGTCTAAGTAAGCAACTGTTGGAAGAGATGAGTAATGTAACTCCCCGACCAAATGATAATTTTAGACCGAAATGTCCCTAAACTATCGCGTCGCCCCAAACACAGCGATAATGGATCGAAACGTTCCTAATCTAGTATTTTGCTCCGAACAAGAAGATATTGGATCAAAACGTCCCTAAACTAGCATTATGCTCCGAGCATGGAGATGTTGGATCTAAGCATCCCTAAAACTAGCATTTCACTCTAAATATGGAGATGTTGGACTGAGATGTCCTTAACCTAATATTCGTCCCAAACGCGGTCCTTAAACTAATAATGGATCGAGATGTCACTAAATTAGCGCATCGCCCCAAACACGGCGATAATGGACTGCAATGTCCCTAAACTAATATGCTTTAAGATCGACATTGCAATTGAAGCCCCACCGGTGAAAATTGCAACTCAAGTCCTACCGGCTACACAGCTACTCCAGCGATGAAACCATCCCCATGTCCTACCGGCAAATAGATGGGTCACTTGCGGCGAAACTACTTTCGAAAGTTCCATCATTCGCAAAAAAAAAAACGGTATGTCCGCAAGCGAAATAGGCACGGATGAAAATCCGAAAGGGTGCCGTGAGTAAAAACAGTGGGATTGCTGGCGAGTTTGTGAAAACCCAAAAGGGCAATCTCATAAAAAAAATTGTGTACATTTGCAGCGTCCTCTTGACCTTGTTAAGGAGAAAATACATCATTAGATTCTTACAACTCACAAAGGAACAACACACTTAGGAATCCATATGATTCCTAAGGAGAAAACGCACTTACGAGATCCTCATGACTCGTAAGGAGAATATACCCCCTATGAGATCCTTGCGGCTCATAGAATTCAAAAGTCTTAGGTTACAGAGATCTAAACCTGTTCTTAAGCCGTCATATCCACCAAGTTGCCCTACAAGTAGTTCGATATCGACTCTTGTATACAATCCACGGGCACGAACAAAATATGTTCCAACCGAGTTCCTCCAATGACGAGAAATATCCTCATATGGTGAACGGCACTTGTAAGTCCTCTCGACTTATAAGAAGAAAATACTCTTATAAGATCCTTACGACTTACAAGAGAAAGCACACTTAGGAATCTCCATGATTTCTAAGGAGAAAATACACCTATGAGATCCTCTCGATTCGTAGGGAGAAATATCTTTATGAAACTCTTACGTCTCAAAAAATCAAAACCCTTAGTCGACAGGATCCTAACCCAGTTTGCTAAGCCACCTTTGTTCAAATCAATAAAGGCAAATAATGACTCGCTCCTGGAAATATACCAGTTGTAGCGATGTTGATGCCTAAACAGGCATCAAACTCCAAATCCTTTTGTCATACCCCACTTCCCGGTGTACGGGCAAGGGGACACGACTGGTCCGCTACGTATTTTCTAAGAAATAAACACGCTAAGCGTATTTGAGCAATATAAATAAAATGTATACAAGAGACATGAATATAAATGAACGGCAACTTTTATTTATTTAAAAATTCTTTACAAGTGTAACTGGAAATGTAAATACATGAATCGAAAGTCATGCCTAAACAATGTCATAACTGAAATGAAAAGTATATACAAGTACCTACAGTTCTGGGTTGATGGAAAACTGCTCCAAATCCTCAGTACTGGGCTCGATCTCTAGTGAGTCCGATACACCTGACAATATTCCAAAGAAAGAAGAGAAAGAATGTCGTCAGCGAACAATCGCTCGGTAAGTCCCAATGATGAGTAGAGATAGAATAGACAGAAAGAGAGTATGACTAGTAATGTTTGATTATAATGTTAACGCAGTTGTTTGTAGCTTAGTACAAAATATGCCAGTGTATACGAGAGGATTCCTACTATTCCGGAGACTAAGGTATATGGAGCACAAGAAACCATTAAGCCACGGTAAAATAACAATGGATATTCAGATTAGGTGTATTAAAGTGACCGTCTCGTGCCACTTCTAACACATTCCGTACCAGTCTACCCCTTAAAAACCCCGTAATGTATTTTGTATTCATTTGTATTGTTTGTGTAATAGATTGTTCGACTTGCCGAAACCATGATATCATGTAAATGGAATGGATATAAATGGAGAGACATGTAAACGGAGTATATCCATGGTTCGGTTCGGTCGAGACATATTGATATAGATTGAATTTTGGTATAGACGGATTCACGTCGAATTGCAGTTATACTTGAATCATATTCAAGTCAGATTGATTTCATATTTGACCATGACTTGAACCGAGTCAGACTTTTAAACAAAATTGAAGTCCTGAATTAATTTTGATGTTATCGGTAACTGCTGCACATGGACGGCAGGATTTGTGTCTTTTTCCAAGACAACTACTGTGTTGATAACACTGCTGTCAGGTTATCTACCATAGATAGGCAATCACCCATATTCTCCGGCTCCCTGAGGCTCAAGAGAACCGGTCCCGCTTAAACCTATATTTACTACGGTCCTTATTGTAATTTAATATAACTTGAGGGGTTTTTATGTAAAATAGTTTTGATAAAATTTCAAAATATATCTGAAGTATTTAATTATCGTCTTTAGGGTTTTCATAGATGTATATTTTATAAAAGTGAAATTTTCTAGTGAGTAGAACCTAGTTTTCATCATATATGGTATTTTAATGAAATATTGGAATTTGTATTGAATTGTAATGGTAGTTTCATAAAATTGTGATTCTTTTGATTTAGAAAACATAGAGTATTTATATATTTAAAATAGATATTTTTATAATAGTTATAAATATTTATATATTTAATAAAATAATTTTTATTTATTTTGTAGAAATCTCATTTTCTTAAAAATTGCATCAACAATTCCATCGAGATTGAATGCTTCGTTAGGAGGTCTGCATCTCGCTGTACTAGGCTCAAGGATGTGCGATAACCCGCATCCTTCTGATCGGGGTCCCCAAAATGGGTTGTAGAGACGCAATTACAAGGAATTTAATTAACATATTTTTTTAAAGAAAACGGTTTTGAATGTTCAAGGTATTTATTCGTAATCTTGTATTTTCTCATAAACTAGAGTCCCAAAATTTATCGTGCTATGTCAAGAATGTGTGTTGTGATGAGATAGGTCATTACCTCGTGAGTTATCTGAAGGTAATACGAGGAAATATATTGAATTGTGTTGAAAGTAAATTATATGGTATTTTACCGTAAAAATGTGATAAAAATTGCATAATAGATTATTTTGAGATGAAACTTGTTCTAATGTGTTTGTTTATAATTACTAAACAATCTATTAAAAATTTGTAGGTTTGTTATTAAGAAAAATTAGATTTTTAAAGAAAAGAGAATCGAAAGCCGGAATAACTCCGCTTCCGACGAGTTTTTTAAAGGAGAAGTTTTAGAATAGTAGAAGAGGAGGGGAGTGTAACATTTCAGAAATATAAAATATTATTTTTGGAAATTAAATATTAAAATAATATATTTCTCAAAAACTATTCGATTTGCGAATAGAGTTTTTCGTAAAATGGTATAAATATATACCAATAATTGGAATATAAGTGGAGATTAAAATGATTTATTTATTATAATGATATTTATCAGATTTTGGCATTTTTATAATTAAATATATGCAAGTTTAAATTAAATTTATTAGTGCACTACCAATCCCGACTAAGCCAAATCCGTATTTTTATATTTTTCCATGGCTAGTGCACCATGTCATGTGAATTTTGTTACATGTGTTATTTTGTTGTTTCATTTGTATTTAGATAATTAAAAGAAAATAAATAGATGCCATGGTTGAGAGAGAGAGAGGAAACAAAACAGATATTTAGAGAGAGAGTGAGCTTAAGAGAGAGTGAGGTTAAGAGAGAGAGAGAGAGAGAGAGATAGATCTTTGACTTCTTCCTTATTCCATTTCCTTCTTCATCCATTCTTCTTCCTTCTTCATTCTTCACCATTTCCTTCATCTCCTTCATCCTCCTCTACCTCCATGTATCATCTCCAATCAATCTCCAAAACCCCATGCCACCTTTATTAAAAAGATGCACACCCTCATCTTAAACCCTTTGAACCATTTAAGTTTTGATTTTGAAGACTTTAGGCAACTCAAGAATTTTCCTAAGTTGCCAAATGAGATAATCCCTACACTTTTAGTTAAGTGTTTGTGTTTAGTATATCCTATTGTAGTTTAGAGTTTGATTTAGTGAGTATTGTGATCTTGGAAATTTCCAAGTTGATGTTAAGTGGTAAATAGAGGTGTAGTGAGTGTTTCAAGATCTTAGAGATTGTTTTTACTGGCCAAGACCAGATACTAGAAACCAAAACACGAACTTAGAATTTCCCCGATATCGGTTTTTGGTGAATTGTGACTTCTCTGTAGGATCTTCTATGACCCGAGACCACCATAAAACAAGTTGCCATCACAGTGACACGAGCAGGCACCTAGGAAGCTACCCTAGTAACTCGATCCCATTTCCTTGGATTCTGGCCGCAGATTTAATCATGGTGGCCGCAAATTGCGGCCATATTTAGGTGTTTCGTGTTGATTTTTGGTGTGTGGCATTGTTATCTGATATCTAGAGTAACCCTATATACAAAATTCCCTAGTTTGGTCTAGGGTAGAATCTGTGAGTGAATTCTCATGTTGCCAATTTTTTGTTATGCGATTTCTGAAACTTGGTTTTTATAATTGAATTTGGATTTCCGTCGTTTGGAATTTGTATGTCAACGAAGGGGGTTATTTGGTTGATCTTGCATGCGTAAGGTATAGGTTCTAACCTATGAGCACTTCGTGTGCCATATCGGTTTTCCGGACTTGATTTTAATAGTATTGCGATTGTGTATTGATTGTAGGTACTTTCGTGTGGACTTCCGAGACGACGAAGCACATCGATTTCGGCTAAGCGAGGAGTTTAGCAGGTGAGTAGATTTATATCTACGGGAGAAGTCGGGTGGATGGCGTATAACACCTTCGCAACCATTGATATGGAATGATTGTTATATAAATTATAATTTTAATAAAGGATATGCTACGAACTTATGGACATGATTAAAGGTTTTAGTAAGAGACGATGGGATAAAAGTTGACACTAATGGATCTATTGGCTTGAGAATATGAAATGAGAAAGTGAATCATGATAAGTATGAATTGAAAAAGAACAAGTATGCATTGATAATAGTATAATATGAGATCGAGATCGATATGACTTGAGATTAATAAGATATGACGTATATGCAAGATATCATTATATGAGATTGATACAAATGTGACTTGAGATATATGTGTGTGTGTATATATATATATATATATTTTTTTTTAAGAGGATAAAGAGTGATATGCCGTACGAGATTGTAGATCCGTACCCTTATTGATGGATAGGACGATAGAATTCCTATTCTGTTTGATGTTACCGTACGATAGATTACCGTACGTGATGAGTTACCGGATGAATGATCTACGCTAGTGATTTGAGGATGATGATCGAGAATTATTGTCATATCGGATGTTATGAGGCGGGATCACCGACGTAAAGATTGCCACCTGAACCATATCTATTTTCAAAACGACGATTTGTATCTTTTAAAAGTGACCGTATGGTTCATGTGTAGATAGATATACCCATTGATTTTCCATGTTATATAGGATATTACCCCTCGTGATGTACATACCACGTTCTGGTATTTAATGCTATATGATATTATTTGCTAGTACATCTGCACAATTACCGTTGACGCGCATGTTACACTTACACAGATTTGCCGGCTCACACACATTCTTCATCGGTAATTGCCATGCCACTTACACATTAGAACTGCCATATCATGAGATTAATCTTAAACGTAAAAGTACATTCATTGTTCAGTACTATCACTTGACATGCTTGCATGATATATTCGATATGCTCATATTACTACTCTATATTGCATACATCGTACTTTATGGTTATATGCTTGAGATGCTGTTTTCATGAGATCTCTGGATTTGAGAACCGCAGTTATATTTCAAAAGGAATTATGTATTGCTTTAAAAATGTGGTTTCTCTTGATATGATATTTTGAGGCATCCACCATGAGTTTTCTCGGTTCTGAGTTATGATTATACCAGATTCGAGTAGCGGTAGGCACCGTCTCCGGGTACATGCTGGGCCCGGTGTGGTACCCTGGGGCAAGAAATGATTTTTATGGTGTAGACGATGAGCCTGGCAGGGGAGCAATACCTACCGGTGATAGTTTTGGGCTCGGCGGTTATCTGGAGGATACCGACCGGAGTCGTGAGATGATATGGGACGATCCGGACAGATGGAGCCCAAGATAGTTTGGCGTGGCGAATATCTGGAGGATACCGACCGTAGTAATGATATGGGCCGATCCGGACTGACGGAGCCCGAGATATGAGGATTTACGTGTCGATGCTGGACACGGGTTTCATGATGTTTCGAGTGTCGATGTTGGACACTCAGGTTCCATGATTTTGAAGTGTCGTTGATGGACATACGTGGTTGATATCCTCATATATACAGGCATATGTTTTCATGATGTTTCGAGTCTCGGTGTGGGGTACTCAGGTTCCATGATATTAGTTGTGTCGTTGATGGACACGACGATGATATCCACATGCATATAGGCATATGATGTCGGATGTTTATTTATATATGTCATTGCATTGACTCGATTGTTGACATATATGCGTATGTGGTCACCCTAGATATCATAGTATTACCTTCAGGATATAGTGACCTAGGAAATTGTTGTTTTATTCGATTTCTACCTGCTGATGTTTTCTACTCACGAGTTGGCAACTCACCCCCGTTGTGCCACAGTTCTTGCAGGTTTGCCGCTTGGGATTAATTGCGGTATTGCTGGCACACAGTTTCATCCAGGGTGCTTTGCTTTGGTAGGTGGGACACATGTTGGATCATGCCCACTCTTGTACTTTATATTCCGTTGTATCTAGATAAACTCCATCAAATCAAATCAGAAACTAGAATTTGTATATTGGTAGATCTAGTCAGACTTGGGTATTGTGCGAGACTTAGAGTGATGGGTTTATGATCGCTTTCTTGAGTTTTGATGGCTTGCTTATTTATTGTTCTTTCTGGGTTGATCTTTGCCATTGTGCGTCGTATATATATGTTATTGCGTGGCTATGATTCCGCCAGTTGGTGAAGAGCTAGCTCCCGCTTGGGGATGCCTATATATTGTTGTGTATATGGTTTTGGATCAAAATATATAAGGGAGGTGATGCCCAAATTTTTAAAAGAACTAGTATAATCCACTTGCATTTTCATATTTCATTATCTATGCATTTAAAGAAAAACTTGATTTCATTATACCTTTATTTCAAAACCGCACCCCCACTATTTTCCGAAAAAAGGTTTAGATTTTCTAGGCTTCGGCTTACTTGATTTACGTTGCACCTTTAGATGCTGCGTAATTTAAGTGCCGGTCACGTGCTAAATTATGGGTCATGACAGGGAGAGGGGACTTACTGGTTATAAAGAAAGAAAGGAGAAGGAGGAAGCCTTCGGAACCGTCGGGGCGTCGTTTCGTCGCCGGAATCTTCCCGAAACATCGTCGGAACTTCGCTTCTTGCTAACTCCACTTGTACAACTTGGGACTTGGAAATTTTAGAGAGTTTTTGTAATGAATTATGAATGAGGAGAGGTGAAATGTGGTGTGGTATTTATAGGGAAAATTAGGGTTTAGGGTAAGGGAAAATTAGGGTTTAGGGTAATGAAAAATAGAATTAAAATGTGCATTAAAATGTGGATTAATGCCCATTTTTATTTCTCTGGAAATGTGCAGAGAAATCAAACAGCATAAGAATAGTGGGGGGGAGTCCAAAGGGTTTAGGGTTAAAAATTGGGGACCATCTCCTACGGCGGGCCCGGTAGTGCCGGTCGTAGTCTCCATTTCGCCGGTCCAATACCGGTGAGAGGGGTGTAAGTCCATGTCGCGCACCACGCGTATCCGCGGGTAGGCAGAATTTTCAAAAAAACGATTTTTCAAAGCTTTCAACACGGACTTGAACTCCAGGATCGATGCTAAACCCGAGCTAAAAAAATACTTTGTGAGGTTTAACTACTTGGATGAAAGTTATACCTCACGAAACCAAGTCCTTCGGGTCTTTTAGTCACTGTCCTCCTCGTCATCGTAGGCTCCGAGGATCGTAACGGATCGTAGCTTCCTCGTCGGCTTCCTCGAGTCAAAGACGATCCACCCGAGAGTCTATAGTCCGAGCTCCAACCTCAAATCCGAGATAACTAGGGCAACTAGTTTGCTAAACTAGAAGGCCTAGGTGATGTAGAGAGTGAAGATGAATTAGTTTGTCTCTTGGAACCCTAGATTTCTCAACTCATGAGACTTTTAGGGTTGTGAGGAATTAGAAGAAGACTTGAGGAAAAGTGAGAGTGCAGTTGTGAACATTGAAAAAGAGATGGCTGCCTCTTTAGATCAATATGAAACATATCAATAATTGAGGAGAAATATCTCACACAAATATCTAATTAGCTTCACAAAATATCTTGTGGTGAGTCATGGCCATGAGTCACCAAGTAGCCATCCTAGAATCAATGTAATAACCCACCTCATTTCTTCACCCAATAAAATTTAATCTAATAAAGAAATCAGACCCTAATAGGTGTCCACTTCTAGAAGCTTTCCCGACAAATTACGAGAATGCCCCTCATCTGTATATACATACCCGTATCCGCATTTTGAAGAATAAGAATACAAAGAGACGAAATAAATCCATCAATACAATACTAGGATCTGGCTTAAACCAAAGCCCACTGGTATTATCCGCCCGAACATCATACGCGCATAAGTACATGTACATGATCGAAGCCCTACCGTAAAACCATACGACCTCTACATCTTTCGCCCGATGCAGGGAAACTCTCTATGTGGGACTCTAAAGACTCGACAGTACGCTGGCAGTGGGTTTAACCACAGGCCGCAAGTGGTACTAGCTGCACGTAACAACTACCCAGGTATCTGTCGATGAGAAGGCCGATGAGTAAACTCATCCGAATTCCTACTGAGCCAGTATGTGACAATCTCCGTACAGTTCGGTCTGTTCATCTAAGAGTATCGCATATCGGGTCTAGGGGGGCGGTAAATGTCAGACACCTAATAGCGCAATAAGTCGTGCTGGAGTGTAGCCCAAAACACCCTGAGAAACTACTGGAATACCTACCAGTAAATCTTGCTTGCCCTGGCTAGGGACTTTGTGTAATGGATCTCCAAACACAACGCAATATCAACCCCTAATACCGGGAGAGATGAATCCTATCTAACCGCCATTGCCTCCAAGTGCTTCGGGACTGCACCCAACTACTACCTGTTTGCACGACTCCTTTAAGCCGTGGTAGGGTAGTAATCAAAGTACAGTGTGAACACACTCGAGCTGAAGTAGCAGTGTCAAGTAGACGGACTAAGCTGTACTCATGTCACCTGGAAACTGCTGCCCGACGATAGGTATAATACCCACCAACAATTCCCGACGAGTCCTGTCCAGTGTACTCATAACCTAATGGGCACCTGCATACTATCTCCAGTACGACGTACTAATGGCTGTGGGACAGACCATCTCCCATGCTGGGATGAGAAGCGTATACACTAGTCTACTATGGAGTATCGATGCCCTATCTTGATACTCCTACGACTAGAGACCTGTATAGGATGTGCTTATAGACTACTCAGCCCCCACTAGTGTGACTGCCATCACAACGCTTGTAATCAAGCAAAGATCCTAAGGGCTCTACCAATATGTTTAAGCGATATGCTAAAAGAAACACATGCACATATTGAGGTAGAAACAAACCAGGCAGCATACAACCATTTCGAGCAAGACTGTTACTATATCCGTGTATATCTCAAGCTTCCATTAAGTAATATGCAAACCAGTATGATACAATAATGGCCTCTAGGGCATATAACACTAACAAAGGGTTGGGATCTTAGCCACTTGTCCCCATCGCTTCAACTAGCCTATTGCACATGTCTATTTTCTGTGTAAATTTTCATTTTACGTGCAGTGCACGTGCACACTTTTGAGCTTCTAAAAGTTTAAAAGAAAAATTAACAAAAAATAATGTGGCTGGGGTGATTCGAACACAGGGGCTATATCACAGCATTGCTAGGCTTTACCAATGAGTTACAAGTGCTTTCTTGCTGTTCAAAAGCAATTCAAATACTTATAGCATACACAGGATTGCAAATACTCTATTTGTACATTAATTTTTAAACAAATTTTTATACACTGAAAACAGAGATGTTACATTCTACCCTCCTTACAAAAATTCGTCCTCGAAATTTACAATTATTTTAAAGACTAATTTACAAACAATTGAGGGTATCTTGCACGCATGTCATCCTCTCTTTCCCACGTTGATTCTCCTGGTGAGTCTTTTCTCCACATCACTCGAACCAAATTTACTTCCTTGTCCCGATGTGACTTCACCTTTCTATCCAGGATTTCAATAGGTTGTTGCTCACATGATAAGTCTGGCTATACAGTGAGCTCGGAGTGATCAAGAATATGACTGGGGTCACTCACATACCTTCTGAGTTGGGATATGTGGAACACATTGTGCACTCCTTCCAATGAAAGTGGAAGTGCTAAGCGATAAGCCACTTCACCGACTCGCTCGAGTATGTCGAACGGTCCAATATACCTCGGACTTAACTTACGCCGTCTTCCAAAGAGAATCACTCCACGGTTTGGAGATATCTTCAAAAAGACATGATCCCCCGGTTGAAATTCCAAGTGATGGCGCTTTGCATCAGCCCAGTGCTTCTATCGATCTTGAGCTATGCGCATTCTTTCCCTGATAGTGCGAACTACAACGACTATTGCTACTATCATCTCAGGTCCAAGGAGTTCTCTATCTCCGATATCGTCCCAACTTAACGGTGATCGACACTTCCTTCCATAGAGTGCTGCAAAGGGTGACATTCCTATACTTGCTTGGTAGCTGTTGTTGTATGAAAACTCAACAAGATGTAGGTGATCTTCCCACGATCCTCCGAAGTTTAGCATACACGCTCTTGGCATATCTTCAAGTATCTGAATAGTTCGCTCAGACTGTCCATCTGTTTGTGGATCGTAAGCTGTGCTGAAGTTCAGACTTGTTCCCAAGCTAGCTTGCAGACTCTGCCAAAATTGCGATCGGAATCTGGTGTTACGATCGGAGACAATGCAAACCGGTACTCTATGTAATCTCACGATTTTCTGCATGAGTTCATGGGTATCAGAAATAGTACATAATGAAGAGTTAAATCTTACTTAGATTCATACTTACTTCCATGTACTTCTTTGCTAATGTCTCGATAGATTGACCAACTTGAAATGGGATGAAGTGAGCCGACTTTGTGAGTCGATCCACAATAACCCATACCGTATTGTTACCCTTCGTGCTGCGAGGAAGTACAGTCACGAAATCCATTATGATGTATTTCCACTTCCATTCTGAGATAGGTAACGGTTGAAGTAAACCAGCAGTCCTGTGATGTTCAGCCTTTACTTATTGACACACCAAGCATTTAGCGACGCTTCTTGCTACTCCACGCTTCATTCCATGCCATCAGTAATTTTGACGCAGATCTTTGTACATTTTTGTACCCCCAGGGTGTACTGAATAAGGAGAGCCGTGAGCTTCTTTCATCAACTCTTCTCGCACAGAACCTTTTGGTACACACAATCTACTACCGTATCTCAAAGATCCATCTTCATGGATGATGAAGTCTGTTCCAAGTCCACTTTCTACTTGTTCTCTGATCTTTTGCAACTTAGCATCACTTGCTTGAGCTACTTTGATCTGATTGACAATGGTACATTGAACTTGTAAGTTCATCAAACTTGAAGCGTTACCTGGTATGACCACTTCAATCTCCATTTGATGTAAATCTTGTTGGAGCTTCTACTGTGCGGTGTGATTCAATGCTAATGGTTGGCGATTAAGGGCATCAGGTACTACATTCATCTTTCCTGGATTATATTGTAGGTTGATGTCGAAGTCCGCCATGAGTTCTAACCATCTTCTATGCCGCATATTTAACTCTTTCTGAGTAAACACATATTTCAAACTCTTGTGATCTGTGTATATGTTCACTCGTTCTCCAAGAAGATAATGGTGCCAAATCTTGAGTGCAAAGATTACAGCCGCCAACTCCAAATCATGCGTCAGATAATTGCGCTCATGAATCTTTAGTTATCTTGATGCATAAGTTACAACTTTACCGTGCTGATGTATAGAACATCCTAATCCTTTACCGGATGCATCGCAATACACTTCAAAACCTCCAGATTGGTCTGGTATGACAAGAATGGGTGCTGATGTCAATCTTGACTTAAGTTCTATAAAAGCTTGTTCGCATGCTTCTGACCACACGAATTCTTCATCTTTACGCGTGAGCTTGGTCAGGGGTGTTGCAATCTTCGAAAATCCTTCAATAAACCTTCTGTAATATCCTTCTAGACCCAAGATGCTTCGAATGTCCTTCACTGACTTCGATGTCGGCCATTCGCTTACTGCTGATACTTTAGCCGGATCTACAGAGATTCCATTGCCTGATACAATATGTCCGAGAAAACCGACTTGATCTAGCCAAAACTCGCACTTGCTGTACTTGTAATAGAGTTGATGCTGTCGTAAAGTCTCTAAGACAATTCGTAGGTGTTCCGCATGTTCTTTCCGACTCTTAGAATACACCAGGATGTCGTCGATGAAGATGGAAACAAACCTGTCTAGGTACTCTCGGAAAACTTGATTCATTAGGTTCATGAATAGAGCTGGTGCGTTGGTCACTCCAAACGGCATCACAAGAAATTCATAATCTCCATAGCGAGTTCTGAATTCCATTTTATAGATATCAGATTCTTTGTCCTTCACCTGATGATAACCCGAACGAAGATCTAATTTGGAGAAAACGCAAGACCCACTTAGCTGATCAAACAGGTCGTCGATGCGCGGAAGTGGATACTTGTTCTTTATAGTTATTTCGTTCAGAGCTCTATAATTAATGCACATTCGATATGAACCTTCTTCTTCACAAGCAGAACTGGCGATCCCCAATTTGAAGTGCTGGGACGAATCCATCTTTTCGTCAATAATTCGTCCAACTGAGTACGGACCTCCTTCAAACCTTCATGGCTTAACCGATATGGTTCTTTGATCACCGGTTGTGCTCCAGGTACTAAATCATGCTGAATTCAAGAGCTCGATCGGGAAGCAAACCCGATATGTCTTCAGGAAATACATCATCGAACTCTCGAACTAGCTCTGTCTTTGATCCTTCTTCCGCTTGAAATGTTGCAATCACTGCCTTCTTCGGTTTGCTTTATATGTACTTGGCTCCAGGGTACGGTCTCCACTTTTGAAATAAAAGACCGGATGCTCTGGAATCTCAAACACTACCCTCCTATGACGACAGTCAATGGTAGTATAGAATGTTCCTTGCCAATCCATACCCAAAACGACATCGAAATTCGGTATGTCTAGCACCTTGAAGTCAACATAGAATTCTCTGCTGCAGACGACTACTGGACACAGGTTGTATCCCATTGTTGCCTTTAGAACGCCATTCCCTGAACTGATATTCCAACTGGATACGAGTGGTTTGACTGGAATCGCATGAGTTCGGACGAACCGTTGTGACATAAAGCAATGAGATGCTCCAGTATCGAAGAGTGCTAGTGCAGAAAGTGAGGCTACTAAGATCGTACCTAAGTTATGTGGGATAGGTTTTAGGTATAAGGAAAAGATATATGGGTATATATATATATATATATATATATATATATATATATATATATTGAAAGAAATATTGAAAGGAAATTGTTACCAGTGATGATTTGGCCAGTGGGTTCAGCTTCTTCCACAGTCATTGTGAAAGCCTGTCGCCTCGGCACATTCCTCCTTGCTGGAGGAGCATTCCTCTGCTCGTTCCTTTGTACTTGAGATACATTCCATTGATCTTGATGGAACTGATGAAAAGGAGGTGCAGTTGGTCCACGAGGAGGTAGAGCAGGGAGAGCTAGTCGTGGAGTAGGTGCCTGGATGGCTGGTCGCTGCGGGTAGGTGATTGCTGATCTGAGTGCAGCATTTGGATTGAGTCTTCGAGGAAAAGACCCAATATTATGTGTTGATGAACCGCAGACCAAAAAAAGGAGATTTGCATGCCGGCATTCTTTCACTAGATGTCTATCTCTCCTGCAGTAGGTGTAAAAGGCTGGGCTGGGCCAGTTGTTTAGTACTCCTGGTATCCTGGGCATAAAATGAGGCCTTGAATAGGCTCCTCCTGCCATCTGATTGGCAGGGCACTTCACTCCGGCAGTTTGGGGTCTGCCCTTCATCTTCACCACTGCCTCATATCGACGGGCAGCTTTCAGAGCCATTTCGTGGGTTGGGAAATCCCCTGTAGCTAAGGCAGCTTGGATTTCTGGATCTAACCCTTGCTGAAATCGTCTGGACCTGATCTCAGCTGTCGGTATCAAGTGTGCCGCGAACCTGTTAAGGTCTTGTGTTAGCTGTGTAGTATGTGATATTTGAAAATCGAATATTGAGACATATCTTACCTACTGAGCATGGTAAACTCAGTATCATACTCATCCACAGATTTGGTCCACATCGAACCCTGTTATAGATGGATGAATTGCTGCTCCTGTTAGTTATATGTATGCCCTAGAGGCCATTACTGTACATATGATGTATATTGTAATGGATGCTTGGACATATATAGGGAGGACTTTCTTTCTCGACATGATAGTATGCTATCTGGTTGTACTTTATCTTAACATGTACTCTGATTGTCTCTATATTACATGTTGATAAAGCCTTTAGGATATGTACTCGACTACTGGGACTATGATGAGATCATTCTAGTGGGGCCACGGTAGTCGACGAGTACATCCCATAACAGTTCCTAGTCGAGGGTGTATCGAGATAGGGCATCGATACACCAGAGTAGACTAGCATATACGCATCTTGACCCATATGATGGGCGATGGATGATCCCATATCCATCGGTGTTTGACATCAAGGATGGTGTACGGGTGCTCAGTAGAGACTGGGTACACTGGACGGACTCGTCGAGAACTCCCAGATGGTATTATACCTCACGTCAGATGGCAGTTCTCCGGTGACACTGGTACAGAATAGTCTGTTGACCCGAGATCGTCATAGAGTCTTGTGTGATTCCCACTGTGCTTTGATTTCCATCATACCACGTCCAAGAGAGCGTGAAAAAAGGTGTCTTTTGGGTACAGTCCCGAATCACATGGAGGCAATGAGCGATAGGAGGGGATTCGTCTCTCCCGGTATAGGGAGTTGATGTTGTGCTGTGTTCGATTGGCTATAACTGGAAATCCCTGGTCAGGGTTGCTGAGATTTACTGGTAAGTGTTATCAGTAGTTTCTCGAACTGTTATAGACCTCATATCGACACGACTTATCAAGCTACCGGGGTCTGACGTATACCACCCCTAGGCGAGATATGCGACATATCAGACGACGAGACCGGACTGTACGGGAGTGTTACTGATTGGATTCGCAGGATAATGTACAGGCTTGCTTGTTGATCTTCTGATCGCTCAATACCTGGGTGGTTGTTATGTTTAGCTGACCGCTTGCAGCTTGTGGGTGTTTGATATGATCATCACCTACTGCCGGCGTATTGACGATTCTTTAGAGTCCCACACAGAGGTTTCTTGACTCAGGCAAAATGGAGTAGGGGCACATGTGTGATATGTGCAGGACCGAGGATAATGCGATATGAGATACCGTATTATATTCTCGCGTTATTTTGATATGAGCCGGATTATCGGATCAAGTGTTGATTCGATGAATCGGTACATGATATATTAGTCGGTTATATTCGATATAGCCGGATTGTCGGATCAAGTGTTGATTCGATAATTTAATGTATAATAATATATATGATATATTGCATTACATTATCTAATATTGGCTCGCTTTATTATTTCATTTTCTCACCGGGTAATACATTGATATATATGCGATATATGTTAATTGTATTATTTTCTTTTGTTACAAAATATTTTATTTATGTGATATATAATATTGTAACATGATATGATTACTAATGCAACATATTTAGTGGAGATTAAACAAGGTTAGGGTTTGAATTGGGTTAGTTCTTTCTTGAACCTTCTAGAAGGTTTTCTTTTGGATTGAACTAAGATATTATGCTTGATATTTTAAGTGACTCATTCTTTAACTCAACCCAAACCCTAGCCCTAGTTAAATCTCTACATGGGTTAGCCTTGTCATAGTTAACCATGGTTACATTATTAATCATATATTATTTCATTATTCATCACAAAAGAATTTGATTGATTTTTCATCTTCTTCCTTGAGTTCTTTCATGAAAAGCTTTCTAGCTTTTTATCAAGTGATGAAAATGAGTGAGTTAATGAAAATAAAATAGAGCTAAAATCCTACTTTATCATCCTAATCTATCCTAGCCATTTAGATTAGGGTGTTCACTTCTTTTAGTGAGTGAGAGCTTGTATTAATGAAACTTCAAGGTAGATCATTTTTGTTATCGAAGATCGGAAGCAAGCTTGCATCTTTCTCTTCGTGGAGCCTCTCGAGAGTCCGGAACTTGATGATCGCAGCGAAGGGACCACAACACGGAGCTTATGAAGTGAAGGACCGGACTACAAAGGTTGTAATCCCAAACTCTTAGATGTTAAAGTATTTAACATGCTTTGTTTCGCCTAATCTCTAGTTTAAAGATCTTGATAAGGGTTGTTGGCACGTCTAAATTTTAAATCGGGCATGGTTGATGCCTCGTAGACCCTTATGAGAGTGCCTAGTAACCTTACAGTGGTATCAGAGCCAAGCTAGAGCTTTAGGCGAAGTCTTGGCAAAGTTTAAAGTCCGATCGAACTCCGAATACCCGGTTTATACCCTTTTCTTGAAATTTTTCAAAAAGGTTGATTTTTTCATATTAAAAATACTCAAAAAAATCAGCATGGAAATACAAGAGTTACTGTGCAGCACGTGCCTCCAATTCAATTAATGCACCGCGGAACCGCGGCCGTACCATGGCTTCCGCGGCTGTTCCGCGGCCAAACTGTTGCAACAGGGTATGTTTTTGGCACAGTAATATCTATATGTATTTCCTGATTGTTCTGGGAATTTTTAATTCTACTCAAGTGTTGAGTTTTCTGGGTTGTATTGGTGACTCGTTGATTCGATCGGATAATTTAACTTTGTTTAATTTTTTTCCGGATAATTTTAGAAATTGTTAAAAAGTTCGAACGGATATCAATAACTCACTTTTTCCCCTGTCGGAAATTTTTTCAAAAGTTGGATTTTTTCTCGAGTTTAAAACTTCCGAAAAATCTTGCAAGTAACGTGGTGGACCCTCTAGAAGAACACAAAGCTTAACTCGATTATGTGACCGTCTGAACTGCCTCTGAACCTTAGGGTTTGGGGCAGTACGGCGTTGCCACAAGTGAGGCGTTGGCTTGACCCTTCTACGGCTGGACCATTGGTACCGTGGCATGTGATGGTTACTTTTTGAACCCCGCTCAAGTGTTGAGCTATTAGGGAAAACTTGGATGTTTGATTATTCGATCGGAAAATTTAACACTGTCTTTTTATCTGGAATGTGATACAATATTTGGAATCCGCATGTAGTTATGAGATAACTAATTTGAATGTTATAAATCTAGCAGTTTAGTCTCAGATGATCGGTTGCCACGGGATTTTGATGTGATCAAAAGTACGTCGCAATCACGTAGCGTACGCGGATACTCGCCGGGTAAACTCAGTAGACAGCCACGCCCCATGGCCCTGACCAAGTGACTGTAGGAGAACCCCATCGCCAAAAGCATCCGTTCGGGTGCTCGCGGCAGCGGTGTTCCGGGTTAGTGCAATTCGTCGACGGCATCCGGGGGTGCGGCCGTCTACTAAAGTTTGCGACGAGCATTCGATCAGAATGTCGGGAATCTTGTTGAATTTCCCGACTTGATATTGAAAAGAGTTTTCGATAATGAGACTAAAATGCTGGGTTTGTAATTGTTAGGCATGCGATGTCTAAGGAATTCATTTGGTCAGGCATGCGATGTCTAAGGAGGTTGCGGATTCCAACTGTCGTAGTTTTACACTTTCTTTTCTACGACCGTAAGCGTAGTATGTGGTGTATCGCCGGCTTCGTTGCTATACATCAACGACAATCGGGATACGCATACTTGCTTACGTTGATGATATGTGATATTGTGTGTTGCTGTGATATGTTATATTGGATCGTCGTGTTCTGAATAGCCGGGAGTTTTATGTGAGATGAGATTTTTTTCTTTTTCATTCATATAAAATTCATTTGTATATAATATTCTTTTATTGAGGCACTTCCGGGCTGAGGATGATGTCACCATTGTATATTATTTACTTTTCCGCATTAGGTAGACCCAAGGCGGGGAGCACAATTAACCGGGTTTTAAGGTCCAGTGGGAGACCATCTCGAGGAGTCGAGACCGGGTCTTCTAACCCCAGAATTGGCAATGTTGCTTGCCGCTCTCGTAGGGGTCTACGGATGTGGGTTTGGCTATTCATCACGACCGTGGAATCTGTGTTTTATACAGGCTCGTATTAAAATACGGACGCCCTAGTATATCCAATATTTCATATATGTTCTTCTGCTGTTATGTTCTGTGATGAGATCATATTACTGCCTGAGATGAATGTTTATATTATATATATGAGATATATGTTATATTGCAGATTTCGTTTCAAATGTGATTCTTGTGAAGCATATTAAAATGGGACTTCATTAATGAGATTAATGAAATAAAAGAAACCTAAAGATATTGTAGAAACTTGTTTAAAAACTGGTAGCTCTAGTTCTTGCTTTGCATAGCGGTGTTCCTTGTAGAACATCCAGCACCTTATTCGATAAGGAATGAGCCGAGATCCCTTCACCGGGAGTGACCTCTTTAGTGAAACTAGCAGATGCTACAAACTCGGTTTGTCTTTTGATTGCTTCTATAGTTCTTGCTTTGCATAGTGATATTTGTGAAATGTCCTGCACCTTATAAGATGAGGAAAGAGCAGACGATCCCTTCACCAGGAGTGACCTCTTTAGCAAAACTAGAAAAGGCCTTTAAAATCACTCGATTCTACAACGATATAAAGTTCATTACGCAAAGCGTTTTCTTAAAAACCTGTCGTAGCCCTCCGTCATTTCAGATAAGTAGTCTTTAGTATTCGTGCTGCGTTTGTTGACTTAGTCAAAGCGTAGTGTGCGGTAGCTGATTAGTGCTTATCTGCAAAGCATATGATGCGATTGGATTAGGGTAGTCGTGCGGCTTTATTGACTCAGTCAAGGGTCGTGCGGGTGGGTTTAATTCAATCGGGAAATGACGGGTTGAACTTTACTTGCGGTCTATGGTTTGTTGACTTAGTCAAGGTCATAGCTCGCTTGAGGCAAAATATTATTGGGAATTTCAAGAGTTGAAATTTGCAATGAGATTGCATACCTTCTATGAGATAGTTGGATCACGATACCCGCTGCGAGTAAGAGTTACTACTGGGAGAGTTTTACACATTACAATTAGCCGATCAAGTAGGTGTCTAGAAAGGTGTTAACGGGGTTATGCCCCTGGGAAAACGAGGTTTATTTTAATTAGGTCCGTGCGAAAGCACGGGGAACCTCCCTCAAAGTACCGGCATTGGCCTGGCTGAAAGATTGGCAAACTTGTATAGTGTAATTAATCTCCGCAAGTCTTTCCTTTTAGGGCTTGAAGGAAGATTTGACTAAAACAGTGGGAGACATCCTGATTAGATAAATTGATAACCAATCTAATCTTGTAAAAGCGCACGCTGAGTGTTTTCTTCTCTCTCTCCTGGTTGCGACTATGTCACGCCTTAATTAAGATAATAATACGGATATATTGACCGAACCCGCTTGTTATACTGCGCTAGGGAACGTTGGTCCCGCTCCAACTTATAATTGTTATAAGACAGAGCAGGAAATAGGGGATTACCAGAATTCCCGTGCCGCCCAAACGAAGAAAGTGCATGCTGATGCATCTTCTTCGGGTGTGTTCATTACCGAGAACTGTTTCTCAGTATACTTTACGTCCTGGGTATGAGATACCGGATCAGGATCCCGCAAATGTAATTTGTTACATGGGCTACAGATAGGTAGAGAACTGAGAACGGGTGATAAGTTTCAAGAGTTGGAAATGATGCAAGTGTTGCAGCCAAGTTTGTTGGCAGTTATCACCCTGTATTATAAGAATACATTGATTCTGAACGAATATTATTAGATACCGAACCTGATATACAACATCATATCAGTCTCTTTATTAGTAAAGAAGGATATAATTTTGTATTGTTGGATAATGTTTTGAACATTTCCTATATCAAGAGTTGATCGGTTCAGGCACGTTATCTAAAAGCATAGACGTTCTAAATCAAACCACAATTCTTAGTATACAGAACACACACAAGAGGAAGACTTCAGAAATGAACGAATCCTTCTTGAGGCATTGTAGACTAGGTCATATCAATACGACCCGACTAGCTGAAGTTACATTTAGATGCATATTTAAATTAATTTGAATTTACATCTTGTGAAACTTGCCGGTCTTGTCACAAAGATAAGATGACCATAGCTCTGTTTATTGGAAACAGAGAAAGAGTTATTGAACTCTTGGGATTGATACATGCTGATGTATGAAGGTCCCCTGTCTACATATGCCAAGACCGATTCTTTATACTTCATTACATTCACTGTTTATCTCTCAAGATTCGGACATATGTTCCTGTTGAAACACAAGTCTGAACTTTTTGAGATATTCACAGAATATATGTTAGAAGTAGAGAACCAAAAACGGGTATAAGTATTATGTCTTTTGATGAGATCAGGGAGGAGAATACTTGAGCACGGAATTCTTGGTTCTAAAGGAGAATGAGATTCTCTCTCAGCATTACTCCTCCGTATACACCATAGCACGATGGTATATTGGGGCGGAGCAATACCACCCTATGTGATATGGTGTGCTCTATGATGAGTACTACTGAGTTTCCTATTTCATTTTGGGAGTTATGCACTTGAGAAGCTGCATACCTATTGAATATGGTTCAAATCAAATCAGTTGCCTACCACTTCATATGTGATATGGAATGGGAAGAGCCCATATATTAAGTAAGTTAAGATTTAGGGTTGTCCGGCCTATGTCTAAAAGCAAAATACGGACAAGCTCGAGGCAAAGTCAGATCTGTGTAAGTTTGTTGGATATCCCAAGCATACGCAAGGGAATATCTTCTACCAAATGAGGGACAAAAGATGTTTTGTTTCTCAACATACCACCTTTGTGAAAGGGAATTTCTTGTGAAGAAATTAGTGGTCATGAGGTAGAACTGGAAGGAGTTCCAGCTATACAAAACTGCAGCTGATGATTTGGTAGAACCAAAGGATTCAATAGTTTCCAACGAACCTCGGCCTCTCCGCCGATCTAGTATGGTTCCTCACCCACCTGAGAGATACTTCAGTTTCTCTATGACAGTGGGAGCGAGAATAGCATCATGAGATGATGACCCAACTAGTTTCGAGCTGGCCATCAGGAGTGGGACTCTTTAAGAATGGCTGGATGCTTAGCGATCTGAGATGGAATCCTTATACACCAACAAAGTATGGACTTTGGTTGCTTTATCTGAAGGGTTAAATCCCCATTAGGTGCAAGTATATCTTGAGAAGATTACTTGGTGTACATGGAAAAGTTGAGTCTTTCAAAGCTATGCTTAAGTCCATCCAGATCCTACTTGCCACTGGTACATACCATGACTACGATATCTGGTGGTTGGGTGTCATGACTGTTTTTCTAAATGATGTTTTGGAAGAGAGCGTCTATAAGTACACAGCCAGAGGGCTTCATAGACAGTGGGAGCAGCGGAAACGTGCGCAAGATATTTTATGTGATAAAACAGGCATCGCGGAGTTGGAACATCTATTTTGATGTGGTAATCAAAGAGTTTGACTTCATCAAAATGGTAGATGAACCTTGCATATACGAAAAGGTGGTAGGAAGTATGGTGATGATCCTCGTAGAGTACGTGGATGACATACTCTTGATAGGGAAGGAGTTTCCTATACTACGCTCGGTCAATCTCCGCTTATCATAAGGATTCTCTATCTAGGATCAAAGTGATACCTCATAAATCCTAGGTTTTGGATCTATGAGATGGATCTAATTGGATGTTAGGATACTCACTAGTTTTAGTGAGATGGTATCAATCGATCCATGGGAGAATCACTGGAAAGGTTCCAGGGTGATAAGGACGACTGAATGTCAGTCGCAGGCATTGTCTTTACCCTCAGTGGAGGGACGGTATGTTGGAAGAGTTCCAAGCTAGATACCGTGACTTACTAGACGATTAAAGGCAAGATACATCATTACCAAAGATGCTACCAAAGAGGCAGTCTGGATACATATAAGTTCATGAGATGAACTTCATTCCAACCATTGTGTGACAATGGAGTAATGGATTTGACCTAGGAACACCCGTCCCATCAGAAATCCAGATATAATTCTTATGCAGTATCGCTTGTTCATGGAGATGGTTGATCTCCAGAGAGATCGATGTTAGGAGAGTAGACACAGAGGACAACAGCGCGGATCCACTCACAAAGGCCTTTTTCCCAGTAGAGACTCTTATGGGATGGTTGAGTATGAGATACTTCAACCACAGCCTTGTTGGGTATGTGATGCCACAACAGATGGCCCTAGTGCAAGTGGGAGATTGTTAGTTATATGTATACCGATCAGTCGAAAATACTGTATTTTTAATACGTCAATTTCCCTATCTTTTGCATTCATCTAGAGGTGTTCGGTATTCATATTGCACATATTAGCAAAACACCTGTATAATACTGAATTACCTGTACTGTATATTAAAACCGGAATTTTTAGGGAAATTGACTGTTTATCATGGCATCGCATCATTCTTGTATAGCGCAACTCTTGTCTCGAGAAATTATGCATGAAATTGCAGGAACAAAGCCAAAATTGGGAAAAGAGCTGATAAAAAATACACCAACTCCAAGGTTTGAGATCTGGTAGTGATACAGAAAGCCAAATGAGATTTCATATATTTTATAAAGGCCCAAATATCAGCCCAAGAAACACCAGAAGAGATCAAGCCCCAAGGCTTCAAAAGAGCCGCGGATCCGCGGCGGGAGCCGGCATGCGCCGCGGATCCGTGGCTTGGTGACGTCATCAGAGCCTCAAAATTTCTCCACGTGTCTCCAATAACGGCCCAAGCTTCCAGAAGACTCCAGATTCTCCACGTGGCTTCATCTAGAAGGCTCAACCTAACAAACTATTTCTAGAAGGCTCTATTTAACAAACTTTTGGAGGGTAATTTGAAATTTGAAATCCTAGATCTAGGGTTTTGAGGTCTATAAAAAGGAGTCTAGATCTAGGGTTGAGGTTGTTTAAGAAATTATCCTTCATCTTCCACTCACAAGTTGAGTGACACAACTTGTGCCTAAAAAAACCCTAACCTTAATTCCAATTCCAAAATCAAGATCAAGATCCCGAGTACCATTCAAGCAAGAAGCCTTCAACCTTTAGAAAGCGACGCCGGATTTCATCGGAGCAAGAGATCCAAGGAGATCCGCGACCCAAGGAGCCGAGCGAAGCCAAAATCGACGATCTAGTTCCTTCCTTTTGTAAATTTCAAGAGAGTTGTAACGAAATTTATCGATAAATAAAGGTGAAATTTCTATATCTTGCTTATCTTTTATTTCAAGCATTATGATTCGATCTCAATTTGTGATTGTGTTTGTTATTATGATGTTTGAGTAAAACTCCGCTCATGTAGGAGTTGTGACGATCGATAGATGATGATGATTTAGACTCTTTTACAATTCTTAAATCCTATAACGTTTGTAAATTCTTATAAATCAAATGATCGATGACCTAGTTTTGAGACGATACTTTCTTGATTGTGTTCGCTCGAAACTAGAGATCAACTATTGATCATTTGATTAACTTGAAGCTAGATTTTGAATGAGATTCATTGAAAGGACAAAGGATGAGATGAGGAATCTCTAGTTTCTTCGCAAGATCCTTAACCCTCGATAAATCGTCATCGATCTAGTATCAATTCGTTAATGGATAGGAATATGTAATCATTAGATCTCATCACATCTATAGATCCGATCTACTCTTACGAGCCACACTTCGAATCTTGATTGTTGGTTTGGAAATCATCACACATTTCGAATCTTGATTGTTGGTTTGGAAATCATCACACATTTCAATTCTTGATTTTAATGTTTTCTTAGATCTAGATTTTTCTAATTCTTGATATTCAATTTTACAAATCATGAATTGTTTCTTTTCTTTTCTTTAAATTTTCGACTCATCTAATTCGAAAATTGAACGGATCTCACTTTCCCTGTGGACGATCCGTTTTTACTAACGCGCTACATCCGACACCGTTATTGATTGCGGTCAAAATATTTTTGGTTTCGTTTTCTATATTCATTTTCTAAATACCGACACAACGAGAAAATCGATTCAATCAAATGGCGCCGTTGCCGTGGATCGTGTGCTAATTTGTTCATTTTTTGAAATTTGAGTTGAAAAGTTTATTCCATCATAATTTTGAGATCAAAATTCGCGCAAAACACTAAACGATTTGTTGTGGTTTATTGCAAGGAAATCTGGAGCTTGCTGTGCAATTGGAAAAATATTTGGAGAATTCCAGAGGACTCAGGGGGTGAACAGAAGCCTTCTGTGAAATTTTTGTGCAGAGTTCTTATTGAACCACGGCGGAAGCGCGGCGTTAGGGCATCATTACGGCGGAACCGCGGCGGGGTTGAGGCTTTGCTGCACGAAAATTTCTCGGTGAAATTCTATCTTTCTTATCTCCTACTCAATCTGCTCCAATTAACAATTTGCTGCAGGATTCTTTGCAAATAAATCGCAGCGCCGCAAAAAGCAAAATAAATTGTGCGTGTTTTGATTTTTGTGGTTGTTTGCATATTAATAAGGAATTTAAGGGGCATGGCTAAATCCAGATTAGGTGGGGAGTTCATTACCCTTCCTAAGCCCCAAAAATCACAAACTTGCATCCGCATTACCCTCATTAACTAAAAAATATCTAGAGATGACTCTAAGGACCGTCGCGCTCACTTAGGACAGAAGAAGGCCGTGGGTAATTCATTGCTTATCCGCGTTTCTTTTGTGGTGTCTAAGGCAAGTGTGTCGAAAGCTAGTGGTTACTTAATTAAGCCCACTACTTACGTAGTGGAGAATCTCCCACTTACCTGGCACTTACCTGGCCACAGGAGAGACAAAGAGGCAGTGGAGGATTTATCCCGCGACTTGTCTTTTGGCAGTTAGGAGCGGTCTAGAGGTTTGACCTAGGTGACCACTAGAATTAGGGTTGCTTGTTGCATTTGTTGTGATCGCATCATTTTTTCAAAAAAAAATCCGTATCATTTTTCAAAACAAACACCGCATTCATTCATTTCCCCTAATTATAAGTCACGCTGCCACTTGTACTAACCCTTTTTAGTGCAAGATAGGCTGGACACGGGATTCTTGTGCCCGTTTAGTCCGCGTTTCCCCGATCGACTCCGAAGTCGGTATTTCTACATTTACCTCTTCTTTACCCACTACCACACCACACCGATGGATCCGTCTCCATCGAATTTCTTACCACTAATCTGCCGCCATCCGTAGGTGCGCAGAATCCACCCCGCATCTCTCTCCAAGAAAGGTGTTATCCTTTGCGAGGTCCTCTTTCGACCTGCTTATCCATTCCACCAGCCAACGGGGATAATTTTGAGATTAAACCCCAATACATCAAACTTCTACCCAAATTCCACGGTCTCGAGACTGAAAACGCATACGTCTTTATCACCAAATTTGAAAATGTATGCGCAATGATGGGTACTTCACAACTTTCAGTGGATGCTATGCGTCTACGTCTTCTTCCATTTACCTTGTGCAATATAACCGAGAAGTGGCTGTATAATACTACCGCACATTCTATTACGAATTGGGAAGAATTCGTTGCGGCATTCCTTAAGAAATTCTACCGTATGCAAAAGACAGCTCGAATCCGTAGCGAACTAAATCAATTCACCCAGCTTCCGACTGAACCATTCTCGAAATGCTTTGAACGCTTCAAGGATCATTTGGTTCAATGTCCACATCACGGCATCCCGAGATGGGATCTTTGCCGAATCATATATGAGGGCATTAACCCTACCACTAAACAAAACCTTGAAAACATGTGTCAAGGCACCTTTATGACCAAGGATGATGGGGAAACTTGGAAATTTTTAGAAGAGTTCGCTGAAAAGTCTTTACAGTGGGAGAGTGGAACCCAGTCATCGTCTAGGGGTGGCGTACACCAAATTGACGTGTCCATAGGTGTTCGAGCTGAGATGGCAGCAATGCAAAAGAAGCTCGAAGCTATGGAACACAAATTTTTAGCAGCCTCCCTAAACCCGATGTCGCTCCCCAAATCTGTATGTGGATGCTGTTCTGATCCATCACATCTCACGGAAGAATGTCCATTAAACTCTCCGTTTCAAGGTCAAGAGCATACCAATGCCGCATTTCAAAGACCTAGAAACGATCCATATTCTTCCACGTACAATCAGGGTTTGAGGAATCACCCTAATTTTGCTTGAAACCAACAACACAATCAAAACACGATTCCAAACCAAAATAATTTCCAAAGGGCTCTTCCACCACAACAGCAATCACTTCAACTCACTCAGCATCCCTACCAGTCACAAAATTTTCAAAACCAGGTCGACCCTCCTGCACCGTCTAATCCTATGACCTGTTCTGACGAGTTCTTGTTGCGCCACGGCAGCGCCCCGGCCTCTATCTCGAGGCCAAAATGCGGAATAAAAAATTTTTCCTTGCTCGGAAACCGGCGCTACCGCGGACAATTACCCGGATCGAAACCATTAACCTATACTAGCTAACTAAAGAGATAGGGTGAGAAGTATACCGAGCGATCCGTGTCCTTCGGTCTTCATCTCCACTCCGATCTCTTGCGGAATCTCCGTCACCTCCTCGCTCGTCGGAAAGGGGCACCACGTAGCCGGAATCTTTTACGGGCTCCCGCCTCTTGACCGAGGCAACTCGGGCGCGAAGTTGGCTAGCCGACGCGTCCAAGGCTTGCTATAGAATAGTGTTGTGAACTTGTCTCTTTAGGGTTCTTGAAGTTGCCTTGATGTGGAGGAATGGAGAAGAGAAGGAGAGAAAGAAATGAGCTTTGAAGCTAATCCTTTTTTTCAACCATGAAAGTGAGATGAGCATTTTATCTTTAACCAAAAATAATTATCCCACTCTCCTCAAAAGAATGTGGCCGGCCTCTTCTTCTCAAGCATGAGATTGGAGAGAGAAAAAGGAAGAAAGAATATATCAACTAAGTAGAAAATGGTCACTCTCATTTCACTAATCAATCTCCTTTTCAAAACCATCACAAGAAAAGCAAAGATGAGACCAATTTGGAATCTCATGATGAAGCAACAATCATGATGCCACAAATAAGCAAGAAAACCCCCCACTAAATGTTAATTGCAAACTTGCAATTAACACCCTCCACCGAGAAAGTCCGACCGAGAAGGAATGAAGGAAAACCGGCCGGAACGGAATGCAAACAGGCAACTTCAGAAAACCGATCCCGTAATAAATTACAGGAAAACCCCACTGCTGCAAATACATGCCCGCATTTGTATTCCCACTGAACACAAATGCAAAGAGACAAAACTACACTATCAAATACTAGAATCCGGCTTAAGCCAAAGCCGGCTAGTAAAAACTGTCCGATCACGATCCGTGCAATACCGCACGTATCTGATCGAACCCTGCCATATTTCCATACGGCCTCTACAGCGTTTCGCCCGAAACTTGAGTAACTGTAACTGTGGTGGACTCTAAAGACTCGTCAATACTATGGCTGTGGATTTAACCACTGGCCCGTCAGAGGTATAAGCCAATACGTGACGGGCCACCAGCTATTGACCAAATGGGACGTCGATGAGGAAGCTCACCCCGACACCCAACTGAGCCTGTCAGTGACAATATCCGTACAGTCCGGTCCGTTCGTCTATGAGGATCGCATGGCGGGCCTAGGGGGTTGGTAAAAGTCAGACCCCCAAAAGCGGTACAAGTCGTGTCGGAGCGTAGCCCAGAACACCCTGAGATACTACTGGAATACCTACCAGTAAATCTCCTGCCTCGGCCGAGGGCTTTGCGTAATGGCTCTCCTAGACACAGCGCGACCTCACCCCCAATACCGGGAGAGACGAACCCCTGCAGATCCGCTCACTGCCTCCATGTGGCTCGGGACTGTACCCAACTAAAACCTGTTTGCATGACTCCTTTGAGCCGTGGTAGGGTAGTAATCAAAGCACAGTGGGAACTCACACGAGACAAATGACGATCTCAGGTCGATGAACTAACCTGTACACATGTCACCAGGGAACTGCTATCTGACATCTGGTATAAGACCAACTAGCAGGTTCCCGGCGAGTCCTGTCCGGTGTACTCATAACCCAATGAGCACCTGTATACATCTTAGGTGAACCAACTGACACCAGTGGCTTGTGAGACCGGCCACCGCCCCTCGTCGGGGTCTCGACTGTATACACTAGTCTACTAACGGAGTATCGATGCCCTGTCTCGAAACTCCTACGACTAGGGACCTTTTAAGGATGTGCTTATAGACCACCAGCTCCCACGTATATGATCGCTATCATACTGCTGGCAGTCAAGCAAGAATCCTAGGGGCTCTATCAACGTGTAATAGCGACATGTCAGGTCACTTAAAGCAGTACACGATGATAAAGATAAACCAGATAGCATACTATCATCTCGAGTGAGACTGTCCTACCGGGATAGGTCCTCCCTCAATCATTGCAATCACGTGCCTGTGATCCAATAATTGACTCTGAGGGCACTAATTCCAACAGTTCTCTCAATTCACTCAAACCATGAAATCACTCTTGTCAAATTTCATAGAAGTGTCGGCTGAGGTTAGGTCTTCCGTCAGTGAGATAAAGAAAAACTCAGCGTTCCAAGCTGAGAGTATCAGAACGATGGAAGCAGAAATTGCACGACTTAAAGTCGAAATGAGTGCGAGAGAAAAAGGGAAACTTCCATCTCAACCCCTACCGAATCCTGGGCATTACAATATAAATGCCGTCACAACGTTAAGATCAGGAAGAGTGCTGAATAACTATATTGGGGAAGAAATTGATGATATTGAAAATCCTATCAATAACACCCCGGCTGAGACCTTTCCTCACATACACACTTCTACTTCTAATCCTTGTTCTTCTACACCACCGCCTTCTCACGAGCCTATTCTCCATTTCCCTCTAGGCTCGACACCTCAGCAACCCTCTTCTAGTTCTCTACAGACGATCCCCAATCCTCTTTTGGGATCACGTCTACCCCCACTTCCTTCTCCTATGATGGACCCAGCGCTTATTGCTAAAGCTCCTTACCCGAATCGGTTAAGGGGTAACAAATCGAGTCCACATATGGAGAAAATTATGGAAATGTTCAAACAGGTTAACATCAACATCCCTCTCCTAGATGCTATTCAACAAGTCCCCGCTTATGCGAAAATTCTTAAAGACTTGTGCACTAGGAAGAGGAAGACTCAAGTGCCTAAGAAGGTCTTCATGTCTAATAACATTAGCACTGCTTTTATCCCACAGGTACCAAACAAACGTAAAGACCCAGGATGTCTTACGATATCGATTTCTATTGGGGGTAAAAACATAAACCGTGCTCTTTTAGACCTTGGCGCAAGTGTTAACCTACTTCCATATTCTGTATACGAGCAGCTAGGGATTGGAGAGTTGAAACCAGCTCACTGCACTCTCCAAATGGCAGACCGTTCAATCACCAAACCAAGAGGTGAACTAGAGGATGTGTTGATAAAGGTCGGGGAATTTGTATTCCCTGTGGACTCCGGAGCCAAATTCCCATGATTTTGGGTCGACCATTCCTTGCCACTTCCAATGCTGTCATTAACTGTAGAAACAGTTCAATGAACTTATCCTTTGGAAATATGACCATTGAACTGAACATTTACAAAGTTGGAAGTCAGCCATCAGAACCCTCTGCTCATATACTTGATGTGTGCTCTGTCCACGAGATTGCTCCCGAAAGTTGCGGAGTTGATGAACTTTGCTTTACAGATCTCGACGACACTACCACATCACTGTTTGATCTTGCACACTATCTTAGTGAGGACACCTTTCCTACGCTTGATTCCGACACTCCCGAAGTATCACCGCCCGAGTCTGTATCTTTCACAGGCTATAAGCTTCTTTGTGACTCCGAAAATCACACGATGATCCCACCTTCTATTATTTCTCCGCCAGCATTAGATCTCAAACTCTTACCTTCTCATCTTAAATATGCATATTTAGGTGAGAATGAGTCTTTACCGGTTATCATATCCGCTTCTCTAGCATCAGAGCAAGAGAATGCACTTTTGTCGGTATTGAGATCTAATAGGAAGGCGTTTGGTTGGACCATGGCGGACATCAAAAGGATTAGTCCCTTGATTGTAGAACATCATATACACTTGATGGATGATGCCAGACCAACCCGAGAACCACAGAGACGGTTGAACCCCGTCATGAAGGAAGCGGTGATGAAAGAGATCGTCAAATGCCTTGATAATGGTATCATTTACCCAATCTCCGATAGCCAATGGGTGAGTCCAATACATGTCGTCCCTAAGAAATCTGGCATCACTGTTATTACCAATGAGGCAAATGAGTTGATTCAGACACGCGCCCAAACTGGGTGGCGTGTATATATTGATTACAGAAAACTCAATGCCGCCACGAGGAAAGACCACTTTCCTCTACCTTTTATTGATCAGATGCTGGAACGCTTAGCTGGACGTGGGTATTATTGCTTTATGGACGGATACTCTGGCTATAATCAGGTCCCCATAGCCAAAAAGGATCAAGATAAAACCACTTTTACTTTTCCTTTTGGTACCTTTGCTTATAGACGCATGCCCTTTGGGTTATGCAATGCTCCCGCTACCTTTCAGCGGTGTATGATGGAGATATTCTCTGACATGGTCGAGAATTTTTTGGAGATTTTCATGGACGATTTCTCGATTTTCGGAGACTCCTTTTCTGACTGCCTAACGAATCTTGACGCAGTTCTTACTCGTTGCAAAGAGAAGAACTTAACCTTGAATTGGGAAAAATGCCATTTCATGGTCCAAGAGGGAATTGTGCTTGGACATATTATTTCACGAAAATGCATTGAGGTTGACAGAGCTAATAAAGATGTCATTCAAAACCTTCATCATCCCAAAAGCGTCAAGGATATCCGATCATTTCTTGGCCATGCGGGCTTTTATAGGAGATTCATTAAGGATTTTAGCAAAATTGCTAGACTCTTAACTCTTCTCTTGGCCAAGGATACGACCTTCCACTTTGACTCGGATTGTGAGGCAGCATTCGACTCACTCAAACACTCCCTCACTACAGCCCCCATTCTATCCTCTCCAGATTGGGACTACCCCTTTGAGCTTATGTGTGATGCATCAGATTTTGCAGTTGGTGCAGTCTTAGGACAGCACATTGAAAAGATGCCACACGTGATCTATTACGCGAATAAGACCCTGAACGATGCTCAAATTAACTATACAACTACCGAAAAAGAACTTTTGGCGGTTGTATTTGCATTAGAAAAATTCAGGCCTTACTTGATTGGCTCACAAATAGTTGTGTACACTGACCATTCCGCCTTGAAACATCTTCTGGCGAAGAAGGATGCTAAAGGTAGGCTAATACGTTGGATCCTTCTATTACAAGAATTTGATCTTGTTATCAAAGATAAGAAAGGATGCGAAAACGTTGTAGCCGACCATCTTTCACGCATCTCTTCTTCCCCTGTGACCCTGCCGATCAATGATTCGTTTCCGGACGAACAACTCTTGAACGTATCCGAGGAACCTTGGTTCAGGGATATTGTGAACTATCTTGCCACGGGACTGATACCCAGCGATTGGTCAAAACAGGACAAACTTCGTTTTCTATCCCAAGTAAAACACTTTTACTGGGATGAACCATATCTGTTTAAGTATTGTCCTGACCAGATCTTTCGCCGGTGTGTCCCGAATGAGGAGTTCAAGAGTGTTCCATCTTTTAGTCATGATCAGGCATGTGGGGGTCACTTCGGTCCTAAAAAGACGGCGAAGAAGGTTTTGCAATGCGGTTTTTATTGGCCGACCTTGTTCAAAGACGCATTTGATCATTGCAAAATCTGTACACAGTGTCAACACACGGGTAGGATTTCCCGGAGAAATGAGATGCCCCAGCAACCCATCTTAGTGGTTGAAATTTTCGATGTTTGGGGCATTGACTTTATGGGTCCCTTTCCCAACTCCTTTGGGAATTTGTACATACTGCTTGCTGTTGATTATATCTCGAAGTGGGTGGAAGCCATTCCATGTTGCACTAATGACAAGAAGGTTGTCATTAAGTTCTTAAAAGAACACATCTTTTCGCGATTTGGACACCCACGTGCTATCATTAGCGATAACGGGACACACTTCTGCAACAGGTCTTTCGAGACTCTGATGCAGAAATACGCAATCAACCACAGACTTTTTACACCCTATCATCCCCAAACGAGCGGGCAGGCTGAGGCTTCGAATAGACAGATCAAACAAATCCTGGAGAAGACTGTTGCGAAGAATAGAAACGATTGGTCGACCAAACTGACGGATGCTCTTTGGGCATTCCGAACTGCATTTAAAACCGATCTAGGGATGTCTCCATATAGGTTAGTGTTTGGGAAGGCTTGTCACTTGCCAGTCGAGATTGAGCATAAAGCATTGTGGGCTATTAAGGAAATCAACTTTGACTTAAACCAAGCTTGCAACTTTCGGAAGCTGCAATTAAATGAGCTAAGCGAACTCCGCGATGAAGCTTATGATAACGCTGTAATTGTAAAGAATAGGACTAAGGTTTTTCACGATAAAAATATTTTGAGGAAAACATTTACACCTGGTCAACAAGTCCTTCTTTATGATTCATGACTACACCTTCACGTGGGTAAGCTTCGATCTCGGTGGAAGGGACCTTTTGTTGTGCGGTCTGTATACCCGCACGGGGCAGTAGAGGTAGAAAATGTTAAAAACAGCACATTTTTCAAAGTTAATGGACATAGATTAAAACCGTATTTTTCCACTGACCCCACGGAGGAGCTCCTGTTCTTACAGGAGCCATTTTATTTGGATTAAAATTCCTCCGTCTCACCTCCACATCCTGTATATTACTGCATCATCTTTTGAATGGAGGTGAGTGAAAAGAATAAGTTTGGGGGAAGATCTTCACTTATATATTTTGCCCCCACTAATAAATTCCTCCCAGGCTTACAGGTTTTGTAGATATAGCGGTTGGCAATAGTGAGGACACCGTTGAAAACAAGTTTGGGGGAGGTTTGTGCTTATTTTCGCATCATCATACTTTGCATAAGCACAAAACATTTCTTTAAAAACCTATAAAAATTTAAAACTTTTAAAAACCTATAAAAATTTAAAAATTTTCAAAACCCATAAAAATTTTAAAATTTTTTTTCAAAAAATATAAATATTTTGTACATAAATAAGATAATAAAAGATTAGATAGTGAAAAATTACATCCAAAAGATTGGAAAAGCTTAAGAAAACCAAGAAAATTAGAAGTTTTCTTATACGAACTAGTAATAAGTAGTTATGAGCCGTTGTCCCAAGGGTTAGTAAGATGAAGGAAGTCACTAATCTGAGGATAAAAATAAGTCTGTAAAATAATTCCTATTCTAGAAGCCAAACATTTTGAACGTTGATACCTTACTATTTGCACTTACACACGTCTTGAAACTCGGGATAGTAGAGCATACCTTGAAATGCTCTTGTCTTAAAGTCAAAGTATGAAGGAAATAAAAAAATGAAAAATGAAGAAAATATAAAATGGTGAGAAAAATGAACACTGGTTTTTTTATCGCCAAGGCAGCAATAAAAAAATATAGCGAGGATGCCTCTTCACCTAGTGCCCTAAGGCCAACTGGTCTGGGAGTCACTGCTAAGCCTTAGGTGGTGCAAGACGAGGAAAATACACCAAATAAGCAAGCACATGAGTAATCGGTCGGTTAGTACCTCAAGAAGTATTAACGGTCGCATGAAAGTGTGTGAGCAATCTCATCTAAATATTCATTAATTAAAAAGTACTGAGGCTAATGGGCAAGAGTATGATAGCTTGAATTGAATTCTCCGGGTGTAGGGATGTCTTTACACACACGTAGGGTTATATGATCGATGTTTGGAAGAAAGATAGGAATGAAGAATAAGACGATGTTTTATTGAGGGAGGACGTGATTTCTGACATCTTTTCATGACTATTAAGATAGGGCTCATGACAACCTAAAAGCCAGCTTAGTTGGAAACCCTAATTTTCAAGGCTTTTCTTTTATAATTCCTGTCTTTAAATGTAATATTCATGATCTTTCTTTTATTATTGGATTTTATGGGTGCAATCCGCTGAAAACCCTCAGGAGACAACACTCCTCCTACTAGAGACACCTGGAGGTTTAAAGGCTTGTTGCACGTGCTCAGTGCAATCGTGTTACCTACGAAAGTGTGCTAGTTAGTTTTTCTCTTTCTTTATTTTCTCCTTCTCTTTTTAATAAAAAAGTTCGCTCAAGACGACCGAAAATAAGTTTGGGGGAATTTGATCAGTCGAAAATACTGCATTTTTAACACGTCAATTTCCCTATCTTTTGCATTCATCTTGAGGTGTTCAGTATTCATATTGCACATATTAGCAAAACACCTGTATAATACTGAATTACCTGTACTGTATATTAAAACCGACATTTTTAGGGAAATTGACTGTTTATCATGGCATCGCATCATTCTTGTATAGCGCAACTCTTGTCTCGAGAAATTGTGCAGGAAATTGCAGGAACAAAGCCAAAATTAGGAAAAGAGCCGATAAAAAATACACCAACTCCAAGGTTTGAGATCTGGTAGTGATACAGAAAGCCAAATGAGATTTCATATATTTTATAAAGGCTCAAATATCAGCCCAAGAAACACTAGAAGAGATCAAGCCCCAAGGCTTCAAAAGAGCCGCGGATCCGCGGCGGGAGCCGGCTTGCGCCGCGGATCCGCGGCTTGGTGACGTCATCAGAGCCTCAAAATTTCTCCACGTGTCTCCAATAACGGCCCAAGCTTCCAGAAGACTCCAGATTCTCCACGTGGCTTCATCTAGAAGGCTCGGCCTAACAAACTATTTCTAGAAGGCTCTCTTTAACAAACTTTTGGAGGGAAATTTGAAATTTGAAATCCTAGATCTAGGGTTTTGAGGTCTATAAAAAGGAGCCTAGATCTAGGGTTGAGGTTGTTCAAGAAATTATCCTTCATCTTCCACCCACAAGTTGAGTGACACAACTTGTGCCTAAAAAACCCTAACCCTAATTCCAATTCCAAAATCAAGATCAAGATCCCGAGTACCATTCAAGCAAGAAGCCTTCAACCTTTAGAAAGCGACGCCGGATTTCATCAGAGCAAGAGATCCAAGGAGATCCGCGACCCAAGGAGCCGAGCGAAGCCGAAATCGACGATCTAGTTCCTTCCTTTTGTAAATTTCAAGAGAGTTGTAACAAAATTTGTCGATAAATAAAGGTGAAATTTCTATATCTTGCTTATCTTTTAATTCAAGCATTATGATTCGATCTCAATTTGTGATTGTTTTTGTTATTATGATGTTTGAGTAAAACTCCGCTCGTGTAGGAGTTGTGACGATCGATAGATGATGATGATTTAGACTCTTTTACAATTCTTAAATCCTATAACGTTTGTAAATTCTTGTGAATCAAATGATCGATGACCTAGTTTTGAGACGATACTTTCTTGATTGTGTTCGCTCGAAACTAGGGATCAACTATTGATTATTTGATTAACTTGAAGCTAGATTTTGAATGAGATTCATCGAAAGGACAAAGGATGAGATAAGGAATCTCTAGTTTCTTCGCAAGATCCTTAACCCTCGATAAATCGTCATCGATCTAGTATCAATTCGTTAATGGATAGGAATATGTAATCATTAGATCTCATCACATCTATAGATCCGATCTACTCTTACGAGCCACACTTCGAATCTTGATTGTTGGTTTGGAAATCATCACACATCTCAATTCTTGATTTTAATGTTTTCTTAGATCTAGATTTTTCTAATTCTTGATATTCAATTTTACAAATCATGAATTGTTTCTTTTCTTTTCTTTAAATTTTCGACTCATCTAATTCGAAAATTGAACGGATCTCACTTTCCCTGCGGACGATCCGCACTTACTAACGCGCTACATCCGACACCGTTATTGATTGCGGTCAAAATATTTTTGGTTGTGATTTCTATATTCATTTTCTAAATACCGACACAACGAGAAAATCGATTCAGTCATATACCCTAGAGGCCATTACTGTACATATGATGTATATTGTAATGGATGCTTGGACATATATAGGGAGGACTTTCTTGCTCGACATGATAGTATGCTATCTGGTTGTACTTTATCTTAACATGTACTCTAATTGTCTCTTTGTTACATGTTGATAAAGCCCTTAGGATATGTACTCGACTACTGGGACTATGATGAGATCATACTAGTGGGGCCACGGTAGTCGACGAGGACATCCTAAAACAGTTCCTAGTCGAGGGTGTATCGAGATAGGGCATCGATACACCAGAGTAGACTAGCATATACGCATCTTGACCCATATGATGGGAGATGGATGATCCCATATCCATCGGTGTTTGACATCAAGGATGGTGTACGGGTGCTCAGTAGAGACTGGGTATACTGGACGGACTCGCCGAGAACTCCCAGATGGTATTATACCTCACGTCAGATGGCAGTTCTCCAGTGACACTGGTACAGAGTAGTCTGTTGACCCGAGATCGTCATAGAGTTTTGTGTGATTCCCACTGTGCTTTGATTTCCATCATACCACGTCTAAGAAGGCGTGCAAAAAGGTGGCTTTTGAGTACATTCCCGAATCACATGGAGGCAATGAGCGATAGGAGGGGATTCGTCTCTCCCGGTATAAGGAGTTGATGTTGTGCTGTGTTCGATTGTCTATAACTGGAAATCCCTGGCCAGGGTTGCTGAGATTTACTGGTAAGTGTTATCATTAGTTTCTCGAACTGTTATAGACCTCATATCGACACGACTTATCAAGCTACTGGGGTCTGACGTATACCACCCCTAGGCGAGATATGCGACATATCAGACGACGAGACTGGACTGTACGGGAGTGTTACTGATTGGATTCGCAGGAGAATGTACATGCTTGCTTGTTGATCTTCTGATCGCTCAATACCTGAGTGGCTGTTACGTTTAGCTGACCGCTTGCAGCTTGTGGGTGTTTGATATGATCATCACCTACTGCCGGCGTATTGACGATTCTTTAGAGTCCTACACAGAGATTTCTTGACTCAGGCAAAACGGAGTAGGGGCACATATGTGATATGTACAGGACCGAGGATAATGCGATATGAGATACCGTATTATATTCTCGCATTATTTTGATATGAGCCGGATCATCGGATCAAGTGTTGATTCGATGAATCGGTACATGATATATTAGTCGGTTATATTCGATATAGCCGGATTGTCGGATCAAGTGTTGATTCGATAATTTAATGTATAATAATATATATGATATATTGCATTACATTATCTAATATTGGTTCGCTTTATTATTTCATTTTCTCACCGGGTAATACATTGATATATATGCGATATATGTTAATTGTATTATTTTCTTTTGTTACAAAATATTTTATATATGTGATATATAATATTGTAACATGATATGATTACTAATGCAACATGTTTAGTGGAGATTAAACAAGCTTAGGGTTTGAATTGAGTTAGTTCTTTCTTGAACCTTCTAGAAGGTTTTCTTTTGGATTGAACTAAGATATTATGCTTGATATTTTAAGTGACTCATTCTTTAACTCAACCCAAACCCTAGCCCTAGTTAAATTTCTACAGGGGTTAGCCTTGTCATAGTTGACCATGGTTACATTATTAATCATATATTATTTCATTATTCATCATAAAAGGATTTGATTGATTTTTCATCTTCTTCTTCCTTGAGTTCTTTCATGAAAAACTTTCTAGCTTTTTATCAAGTGATGAAAATGAGTGAGTTAATGAAAATAAAATAGAGCTAAAATCCTACTTCATCATCCTAATCTATCCTAACCATTTAGATTAGGGTGTTCACTTCATTTAGCGAGTGAGAGCTTGTGTTAATGAAACTTCAAGGTAGATCATCTTTGTTATCGAAGATCGGAAGCAAGCTTCCATCTTTCTCTTCGTGGAGCCTCTCGAGAGTCCGGAACTTGATGATCGCAGCGAAGGGACCACAATACGGAGCTTATGAAGTGAAGGACCGGACTACAAAGGTTGTAATCCCAAAATCTTAGATGTTAAAGTGTTTAACATGCTTTGTTTCGCCTAATCTCTAGTTTAAAGATCTTGTTAAGGGTTTTTCGGCACGTCTAAATTTTAAATCGGGCATGTTTGATGCTTCGTAGACCCTTGTGAGAGTGCCTAGTAACCCTACAGCTCCATGTCAAATCGGGCAGTCTCATGGAAGTACTTCATGTCGAACATGTCGCGAAATGTCCTCCATTTGATTGGCTGGGCAAGACGGGTTTCTTCCGCCTTCCACCAAACTCGGGTGTTGTCGGTGAGTTGCAGCTTTGCAACTCGTACCCAAGTGATCTCTGGCACTTTTGCTGCCGTCAGATCATCCTCAATGCTCTAAGCCCATTCTTTAGCTTCTAGGGGGCTCTCTTTTCCCGAAAATTGCTTTGGGTGCAATGCCCGGAATTGCTTTACTCTGGACGCTTCCGCTTCTGGACGCTTCAGTAAGATAGCAGTCTGCTGCTGCTATCCTTTCAGGAGGCTTCAGATTGCCTCAAGCAGTACCGTCTGCTCGTTGATCAGAGCAGCAACGGTAGGCGTAAGCGGTAGAGGTGGTAGTGTGTTGTTTAAATTTGTAATGGTGTTGTTTGGAGTATCCATAACCTTGAAAGAAAAATAGGGTTATGATAGATTCAATATATATGAAATTGTAAGATTCAAGAAATATAAAATGTAAAGAATGTTTTTGGTTACTGATTCTTGTGTTATATTGCGTAGGACTTAATGAAGAATTGACCTGCATGCCCTGCATGGGCCACCAACAAAACCTGTCACGTCCCGCTTCCCGGTATACGGGCAAGGGGACACGACTGGGTCCGCTACATATTTACTCAGAAGTAAACACGCTAAGCGTATCTAAGCAATATAAGTAAAATGTACACAAGAGACATGAATATAAATGAACAACAAATTTTATTTATTTAACAATTCTTTACATGTACAACTGGAAATGTAAATACATGAATGGAAAACAATGCCTAAACAATGGTATAACTGAAATGAAAAGTATATACAAGTGCCTACGGTTCTGGGTCGATGGCAAACTGCTCCAAGTCCTCAGTACTGGGCTCGATCTCTACTGAGTCCGATACACCTGACAACATTCCAAAGAAAGAAGAGAATGAATGTCGTCAGCGAACAATCGCTCAGTAAGTCCCAAAGATGAGTAAAGATAGAATAGACAGAAAGAAAGTATTACTAGTAATGTTTGATTATAATGTTAACCCAGTTGTTTGTAGTTGGATACAGAATATGCCAGTGTATACGAGAGGAGTCCTACTATTCCGGAGACTAAGATATACGGAGCACAAGGAACCGTTAAGCCACGGTACAACAGCAATGGATATTCAGGTTAGGTGTATTAAAGTGACCGTCTCATGCCAATTCTAACACATTCCGTACCAGTCTACCCTTAAAAACCCTGTAATGTATTTTGTATTCATTTGTATTGTTTGTGTAATAGATTGTTCGACTTGCTGAAACCATGATACCATGTAAATGGAATGGATATAAATGGAGAGACATGTAAACGGAGTATATCCATGGTTCGGTTCAGTCGAGACAGATTGAATTTTGGTATTTGTTCATATCATAATATTGCATTATTATATTCCCCATTCTTATGCATTTTACAAATAAACAGGTGCTTTTGACCCATGTCTGCTACATAGTTACAGGTTACAGGTTCTCGGGACAAAAACAGTGAAAAAGACATAAGATGATACAAAAGTGAGACTACGACAAATAATTGAAAGAATCTTGATCGTGCCCATATCTAGAGGAACATTGAAGATCAACAAACAAGTTCACAAAGAATAAAGGCAGCGCAAGATTCAAGACTTCGTCACGAAGCAACGGTAAAAATCCACTATAATTATTCACTGTGGAGATCTGGAAGAAACCTAGAAGCCAACCTAAGAAAAGAACCAAAGAAATAGAGAGACAAAAACACCCAAAAGCATTGCAGAAAAAATGAAGCATTGATCTCCCCACTTGGCCGCGGAACCGCGGCCAAGTCATGCTATTGGCCGTGGTTCCGCGGCCGTCTATTGCCCAGGTCGGTGGCGATTTTGTGGCGGTGCGCGGATCAATGACTAGGTCTTTTTCTTAGGGGGTATTTTTGTAATAACAGATGTGCGAGTCAAATGTAACCCTAGGGTTCCTATCCTCTATAAATAGGAACTCTAAATCTTGTATTAGGTTATGCCTGTTTTCATTTCATAAATTCAGATATGTACTGTGTTGATGTTTGGAGAGAGCCATCAATAAAAATTAGTAAGTTCTTTTATTTTCATTGCCTTAGTTTACTTTTAATTTAGAATGTTCATAAATTCCCTAATGAGCGAGTAGTCTCCTCGCTTGTTAGGGTTAGCTTTAGGGAAAGGTTTGAGAGATGAGATCTCTCACCTCTTTCTTTCCCCATCACACATAATAATTAGAACTCCATGCATACACGCACACACCGCTCCCTGCGGCACCTTACCCATCGAGGTAGCGGTGATACCGTAGTATAAAGGACCGGTTGTGTATGTTTTCCATGGAGGTTAGGGTAAGGATCGATAAAGGAAGGACAAGAATCTAGAGGAAGAAACACCGTTTCTTCCCGATGGTACTAATCCTTTTTATTGATAATTACCATAACACCTAATATATCTAAAATAGGGTATTGAAAGCGGTGAGGATACCTTCAATCTCCCAACTTACCCTAGACCTAACCATAGCAAGACTTAGATCTAGATAATCTTAGTATAAATCAATTTAGTTTTTAGATTTAATCAATCCGACCCCAATCGGAATTAACTCATTAGAGCGATTAGGAAAACAAAAAATCCCTGTGGACCGACCCGTACTCACCAGCTAGCTACCAAGCGACGCCGTTCTTGATTGCGGTTTAGAAATATTTTTGACATACAAAATCAAATGGCGCCGTTGCCGGGGATGGTGTAGTATTTCCTTTTTGCAATTTCGGATTAATCTAAAATTAAAAAATCATAAAAACTGAAAAATCAAAAAATATAAAAATTTATCATCTTTTATTTTTGTGAAGGGTATTTTTGTTTGAATTTTGCAGGATATACAATCAAGTTCGGATCTGGAAAAATTTAAAGATCAAAACAGAAAACAGGGGATCTGAACAACAGAGATTTACAATAACAGAGGAGCAGAATTTTTCTCGGGACTTGAACCGTCCAACCGGCCGCGGAACCGCCGCGCGACCCCCCTTCTGGCCGCTGAACCGCCGCGCCCTGGTCTTTTCAGGGCTTGAAAAAAAAACGCCCGCGGAACCACGGCGGTAGCACCACTTCGGCGGCGGAAGCGCGGCGGGAAAAAAATTTCACTGTAAGTTTTCTTTCTCTCTCCTCTGCAAATCCCGATATATCTTCTGTAAATTTGCCTGCAGGATTCTTTGCGCTTAAAAAATCTTCCCCCTTCCAATAACAAATCTTGTGCAGGATTATTTGCGCCGCGCTTAAATAAAAAATTTGATTGAAAGTGGTTGTTACTGTTTTGCATATTTTTAATCGGATTTTAAGGGGCTTGAAACCAATCTAGATTGGGTGGGGTTTTCATCACCCTTCCCAGGACCCCAGAAATCACATAAGGAATATGCATTGACCATTATTAATTAAAAAATACTAGACTCAGCCCTAAGGACGTCTAGCTCAATAGGACAGAGGATTAGTGTAGGTATCGGCCGTTGATTCTAACCTGAATTTGCGGTGTCTAGGCAAGTGTGTCTAAGGCGAGTGGTTACTTAATTAGGACCAGTACTTGTAGTGGGGAGCCTCCCACTCACCTGGCACTTACCTGGCCGCAATTGGAGGTGAAGAGGCGGTTTGAGTCCTATTTCTAGCCCTTTGGAACAGTTAGGAGCTGTCTAGCTGACCCTAGATTTAGGCCTGATTTTGCATTTGTGGTTGATTGAAAGTGTGTCTAAGCCTTTTATCGAATTTTTTTTTTTTGTAAAAAGTTCCAAATAAAGAGAAAAAGAAAAAAGGAAATTTTTTATAAAAACCTGCAAAATTTTGTCGCTAAGAAATCCGTGCACCCCACATTCTTTCTCTTCTCCCTTCTTCCATCATGGGTACCCCACCTCACAAATCTCTTGCCGAACTTTAGTACCCTGAACCCAACTTTGCCTTTTACGCGAATTGTTTCAGTCGATTTAAGGACGACCCCTCCATGCCCATTTCTTTGAAAGATCAAATAGAAGCGTCTAGGAGAAACAGTTCGACGTTGCAATCCACTTTGTGTCAACCATGTCAACCTTCACCATCTTCGTACGTTGATACCACTTTTTTGAGTCCTGTTGTAACTCCTAGACCCATGTCTATTGCTGAACACATTGAACAATCTCGTAACCGATCTTTCACTCCTCTCCACACATCCAGTTCTAAGGATCAACAAGTCCATTCACCTTTTTATCCAAATGTTGATCCTACTCCCGTTCAACCATCCAATTCCTACCAGTCCTATCCGACCTTCCCACCTTCACTAGACATTGCTTCTACACAGCCATATGGGAGTTTCATGTATCCAAACAATTTTGAATGTTTTACCAAAACCCCTTCACAACCCATGTCTAGTTTGGAACAGTCTTTGGAAGCTTATATTTTAGCGACAAACAAAATGATTAGGAATGTGGATGCGTCCATTGCCGCATTTATACAACCTAGTGAACCGGTAGCTAGTTTCCAACTAGCTCCAAAAATTCCAATGTATGATGCGGCGGTTAGACAGAGTGAGAATTTGAGTGGAGAAAGTGAGCTATACACCCTTCCAAATCAAACCTACCTATACCCAATTGAATCCCACGACTCCGGTTGTCAAACAAGTGTCCCAAATAAAACGTGTAATGAGTTGTACGACTTTGTAGTGCTTGATTTGCCGGAATGTGAAGGGTCCCTTTCGAGTGAAACCACACCAATCCTTTTGACCTCTACACCTCCATTCTAGAACCTGAATTGATTGATATCCATGCTGTTGATGAGGTGTCCGAGAAAATTAATTTTCACTTGATTGTGGATATTGACGCCGGGAATATTTTGGATGATGAACCCATAGTTTTGACTGAAATTTTATCTTCAATTCATCATCCCAAGTCATTAAATGTTTCTCCCAAGCTTCATATGCGTCTTGATTTTGATGATAATGGCATGGATAAGCTAAATATTGAGGAGAATTATGAGGATAGTATTGAGGAGAGTATTGAGGATAATATTGAGGTTGAACCATTTTTGTTTGATGTGTCGGATTTTCCAATTCATCCTCCTGAACCTTTAACCGTTATACTTCCTAAATCAAACCCCCTTCTTTCCATCGTTCCGACCACGCAAAAGATCACGCTTGAAGACTGTGAGCTTGAAAATTTTTCCTTTGAATCTGACACAGTTCTCACAGACGATAACGATTACGAGTGTTTCACTTTTTCGGACGATGTTGAAAACTCACCTCCCGAGTTTGAGTCCTTTACATTTTCAGATGAGTTAGTTGAACCATCCGAATCGATTGTTTGCAGTGATTTCGAACCTGTGTTGGAGTCCTTTGAGTTCGAGGTAGATTCCCCAATTTTACTTATGATTCTTTCGCCTCCGAAAATCGAACTCACGCCCTTGTCGTCTCACCTTAAATATGCTTACATAGGTAAGAATGCGACCTTTCCCGTTATCATATTGGCCTCTCTAGCCTTCGAGCAAGAGAAAGCCCTTTTAATGGTCTTACAAGATAGGAGGCAAGCTTTCAGCTGGACTATGGCGGACATCGAGGAGATTAGTTCCCTCATAATTGAATATCATATGCATATGATGGATGATGCCAAGTCGATAAAGGATCCACAGAAATATCTTGGGGATAGTGTGGATAGTCAACCTCCTCCTTTAGAAGTTGAACTACCCCCTTTTCTTTTAATAAGCTACGAGAATGCCAATATTCCACTGATTGCTGATCATTCACATTCTCGTTTTGATTCATCACCACCTCGTATCTATTCAATTCCACACTTTCCATACCACCACTTCTATCTTTTCCAATTCTTTTTGGATCGGTACAACATGTTTTCCATCAACCGATACTCTTAAAAGATAAATTTTTCGATTGGTTGGTGTTGACGTTTGGTCTTTGCAAAGTTTGGCAATGAGGTTTAATATTGTTTCAATGAAGTTTGGGGGGGGGGGTCTTTCTATATATATATTTTTGTTTAAATAAACAGGGGAGTGCCGACATTTTGACCCTCTTGGCGTAGCATGACAGTGAGGACACTGTCAAGTTTAAGTTTGGGGGTATGCTCGGTAAGCCTTCTTCCTTCGCATTCATATGTATATTTTTGCATTTGCATACTTATTTTAAAACCCATAAAAAATGAAAAATTATAAAAATTATAAAAATTAAAGTATTCAATTTTGACCATAATTGACTTGAGTTTAACAAAAAGGTTAACTAGCTAGGAACAACTAGATCTAGACTTAGTAAATCAAAAACCCTAAAAATAACCTTTCTTAAAGTTTAATGGTAGAAAGTATATGTCTTTGTAGTTTATTTAGAAATAGGCAAATTTCGAGTTGACTTCTTAGGCTAAGTTAAAACAAGGGAAGAGTATTGATGTTTTTATTAAAGTATAAGTTTGAAAAATAATTCCTAACTTAAGTCTAGATTCTGAAAATATATACCTTACAACTTGCACAAACACGCACCTTGAAACTTGGAATAGTAGAAGAGACCTTGAGATGCTTTTGTCTAAACTCCTTAGTACGAAGAAAATAAAAAAATACAAGTGTGAATAAAGAGATAATAAAAAAATGAACACTGGTTTTTGTGATTACTTAAGGCTGCAAAAATAGAAAAATATTTAGCGAGGGTGCTTCATCACCTAGTACCTTAGACCAACTGGTTTGGGAGTCACTGCTAAAGCCTTAGGTGTTACAAGACTAGGAATTACGCTTTAATGTGCAAACACATCTTGTAATCGGTTGTTGGTACCTCAAGAAGTATTAACAGTCGCATGAAGGATGCGTGAGCGAAATTCATCTAAAAATTCACCTATTAAGAAGTGTTTTGGACAACGGACAAGAGTATGATTGCTTGAATTGAATTTCCAAGTGTAGGGGTGATTTATGTGATTGGGATTTAGATAAGAGATAGGAATGAAGAATATGACTTATATCTTTAGTAGGGATGATAAAAATTCCTAACTTGAGATAGAACCCTAGAGGGAAAACTTAAGAGATGCCAAAAGCTAAGTAAATTCACAAGAATATATATAATCTTAAGTTAAATAATAAGAAAGCGTGAAGAATATGGGTGGATAATTTATGAGTCGAAGATAATAGAATTCCTTATTAGAAAACCTAATTGGAGAATAAAAGTTAATGGGCCAAATTGATAGGATTTTGTGGGCAGTATCCGCTGAAAACCCTCAGGAGACAACCCTCCTCCTACTAGGGACACCTAGAGGTTTAACGGATTCTTGCACGTGCTCAGTGCAATCGCGATTCCCTGCGAAAGTGAGGTTAGGTTTTTGTTGAGAATAAAAACTAGATTTACTCGAGGACGAGCAAAAGATAAGTTTGGGAGTATTTGTTCATATCATAATATTGCATTATTATATTCCCCATTCTTTTGCATTTTACAAATAAATAGGTGCTTTTGACCCATGTCTGCTACATAATTACAGGTTACAGGTTCTCGGGACAAAAACGGTGAAAAAGACATAAGATGATATAGAGTGAGACTACGACAAATAATTGGAAGAATCTTGATCGTGCCCACATCTAGAGGAATATTGAAGATCAACTAACAAGTTCACAAAGAACAAAGGCAGCGCAAGATTCAAGACTTTATCACGAAGCAACGGTAAAAGTCCACTACAATTATTCACTGTGGAGATCTGGAAGAAACCTAGAAGCCAACCTAAGAAAAGAACCAAAGAAATAGAGAGACAAAAACACCCAAAAGCATTGCAGAAAAAATGAAGCATTGATCTCCCCACTTGGCCGCGGAACCGCGACCAAGTCATGCTATTGGCCACGGTTCCGCGGCCGTCTATTGCCCTGGTCGGTGGCGATTTTGTGGCGGTGCGCGGATCGTTCACTAGGTCTTTTTCTTAGTGGGTATTTTTGTAATAACAGATATACGAGTCAAATGTAACCCTAGGGTTCCTATCCTCTATAAATAGGAACCTAGAGGAAGAAACACCGTTTCTTCCCGATGGTACTAATCCTTTTTATTGATAATTACCATAACACCTAATAGATCTAAAATAGGGCATTAAAAGCGGTGAGGAAACCTTCAATCTCCCAACTTACCCTAGACCTAACCCTAGCAAGACTTAGATCTAGATAATCTTAGTATAAATCAATTTAGTGTTTAAATTTAATCAATCCGACCCCAATCGGAATTAACTCGTTAGAGCAATAAGGAAAACACAAAATCCCTGTAGACCGACCCGTACTCACCGGCTAGCTACCAAGCGACGCCGTTCTTGATTGCGGTTTAGAAATATTTTTGACATACAAAATCCGTATAGACGTATTCATGTCGAATTGCAGTATACTTGAATTATATTCAAGTCAGATTGATTTCATATTTGACCATTACTCGAACTGAGTCGGACTTTTAAACAAAATTGAAGTCTTGAATTAATTTTGATGTTATCGGTAACGGCTGCACATGGACGGCAGGATTTGTGTCTTTTTCCAAGACAATTACCGTGTTGATAACACTGTTTTTTGGTTATCTATCTTAGATAGGCAAGCACCCATATTCTCCGGCTCTCCAAGGCTTAAGAGAACCGGTACCGCTTAAGCCTATATTTACTATGGTCCTAATTTTAATTGAATATAATTTGAGAGGGTTTTATGTAAAATAGTTTTGATATAATTTCAAAATACACCTCAAGTATTTAATTATCGTCTTTAGGCTTTTCATAGATGTATATTTTGTAAAAGTGAAATTTTCTAGTGAGTAGAATGTAGTTTTCATTGTATATGGTATTTTAATGAAATATTGGAATTTGTATTGAATTGTAATGGTAGTTTCATGTAATTGTGATTTTTTTGATTTAGAAAACATAGAATATTTATATATTTAAAATAGATATTTTGAAAATAGTTATAAATATTTATATATTTAATAAAATAATTTTTATTTATTTTGAAGAAATCTCATTTTCTTAAAAATTGCATCAAAAATTCCATCGAGATCGAATGCTCCGTTAGGAAGTCTGCATCTCGCTCTACTAGGCCCGAGGATGTGCGATAACCCACACCGTCCCGATCGGGGTCCCCAAAATGGGTTGTAGAGGCGTAATTGCAAGGAATTTAATTAACATACTTTTTAAAGAAAATGGTTTTGAATGTTCAAGGTATTTATTCGTAATCTCGTATTTTCCCATAAACTAGAGTCCCAAAATTCATCGTTCTATGTCAAGAATGTGTTTTGTGATGAGGTAGGTCATTACCTCGTGAGTTATCTAAAGGTAATAAAAGGAAATATGTTGAATTGTATTGAAAGTAAATTATATGGTATTTTACCGTAAAAATGCAATAAAAGTTGCATAATAGATTCTTTTGAGATGAAACTTGTTCTAATATGTTTGTTTATGATTAATAAACAATTTATTAAAAATTTGTAGGTTTCTTATTAAGAAAAATTAGATTTTTAAAGAAAAGAGAATCGGAAGCCGGAATAACTCCGCTTCCGACGAGTTTTGAAAATGAGAAGTTTTAGAATAATAGAAGAGGAGGAGAGTTGGAACTTACTGGTTATAAAGAAATAAAGGAGAAGGACGAAGCTTTCGGAACCGTCGGGGCGTCGTTTCGTCGCCGGAATCTTCCCGAAACGTGTCAGAACTTCGCCTCTTGCTAACCCCAGTTGCACAACTTGGGACTTGGAAATTTTAGAGAGTTTTTGTAATGAAATTCTGAATGAAAAGAGGTGAAATGTTGTGTGGTATTTATAGGGAAAATTAGGGTTTAGGGTAATGAAAAATCTAATTAAAATGTGCATTAAAATATAGATTAATGCCCATTTTTAATTCTCTGAAAATGTGTAGAGAAATCAAACAGTATAGGAGTAGTGGGGGGAGTCCAAAGGGCTTAGGGTTAAAAATTGGGGACCATCCCCTACGGAGTGCCCGGCGGTGCCGGCCGTGGGCTCCATCTCGCCGGTCCAATACCGGTGAGAGGGGTTGGGATCTTAGCCACGTGTCCCCGTCACTTCAACTAGCCTATTGCACATGTTTATTTTCTTTGTAACTTTTCATTTTACGTGCATTGCACGTGCAAACTTTTGAGCTTCTAAAAGTGTAAAAGAAAAATTAACAAAAAATAATGTGGCTGGGGTGATTCGAATACAGGGACTATGTCACAGCAGTGCAAGGTTTTACCAATGAGCTACAAGTGCTTTCTTGCTGTTCAAAAGCAATTCAAATACTTATAGCATACACATGATTGCAAATACTCTATTTGTACACTAATTTTTAAACAAATTTCTGTACACTGAAAACAGAGATGTTACACCTCTCATGACATATAAAGATTCGCTCCTTGCAACATTCCAGTTATAGCGATATTGATGCTAAGATTGGTATCAGATTCCAAATCCCCAACTCGCAATAAAATCAGCCAGCAAGGAAAAATATGCATATGAAATAGCCGAAATGATGGGGCAACTCGCAATAAAAATCAGCGAGCTAAAAAAATATATGTATATGAAACAGCCGAAATGTTTGGGCAACTCGCAATAAAAAATAGCGAGTAAAAATGAAAAAATGACATAGCCAAAATGATTGGGCACCGTGAAAAAATAGTCGAAATGACTGTGCAATCGCGACTTTCGTGATATGAAAAGCTGAAAAGATAGAGCATCGCGGAAATAAATAAAAAAAAATTCTGCCCTGCAAGTAGGTCCATACCGAGTCTTGTATACAATCCATGGGCATAAATAAAAAAAGAGGAACCATATTTTCCCACCATACATCGTCAAAAGAAAAACCGAGTCTTGATGGCACATTTACAGCCTAAAGACTATTTGGACATCCCTCTTACTTCAGCAAAGTACAGACGTGGTGTCGGCAAAGCTCTAAAGAGACAAAGCAAAAATGGAGTAATGGAAAAATCCTACCTCCTGCTCGACATTCCTTCTCAATGCAGATGTGACGTTAACAAAAACCTAAGGGTCAAATAAAAGTGGAGTAATGGCAAAATCCTAGGTCCAGATCTCAACAGCAATATCTACAGCCTGGAGACCATCCTAATGTTCTTCTCATGCCGGCAGGGTGCAGACGTAATGTCAACAAAGACTAAAGGATCAAATATATAAAAGTAGAGTAATGGCAAAATCCTAACTCCTGATCTCGAAGAAAATATCTACGACTTAGAGATCATCTCGACGTTCATTCTCGGTGCAGATGCAACATCTCTAAAGACCAAAGGGTCAAACCAAAGCAGAGTAATGGTAAAATCCTAGCTTAGCTTGGCGTTCTTCTCATTCCAGCAGGGTGCATACGCGACGTCAATATGGACCAAAGGGTCAAATAAAAAACGGAGCAATGGTAAAGTCCTAGCTCCAGATCTCGATGGAGAGATATATATATAGCATAGAAGTCATATGGATGTCTACCCCACTTCAGCGAAGAATTAGCACGACATCACCAATGCAAAAATAGGGTGACGGCAAAATCCTAGCTCTAGACCTCGATGGTAATATCTACAGCTTAGAGATCATCTCGACGTTCCTCCTCATTCCCGCATGGTGCAGATGCAACGGTCAAATAAAAGTGGAGTGACGGCAAAATCCTAGCTCCAGACCTCGATGGCGATATATACGGCCTAGAGATCATATGGATGTTTACCCTACTTTAGCGAAAAATTGGCGCAACATCATCAAAGCAAAAGCGAGGTAACGACATATTCCTAACTTAGGGTCTTGATGGCAATATCTACATCCTAAAGACCGTCGGATGTCATCCCACCTCAGAATGGTGCGGTTATGACTCAACGCTGGATTTTCTAATGGTAATGTGAATATTCCAACCTGAGAAAACTACTTGAAGACGTCTTGTCCAGCCTCAGAAGGGATCAGAGACACGACAGACGCGGGGCTCCTCGAGCAGCAACCTAAGGGACTGCATGTTGAGAATATACCAGCCAACATGACGGTACGATGGAATTAACCCAGTACAAAAAACCTAATGGACTCCTGTATTGAAAGGGGTTATCTATATTTCACGTTAGGATACACCTACGAGATCTTCTCGACTCGTAGGGAGAAACATCTTTATGAGACCCTCACTGCTCATAAAGTCTTAAGCGACGAGGATATCAACCGGTTTCCTAAGATATTGTTGCCCTACAAGGAGGTCAAGACTGACTCTTATATACTATCCACGGGCAACATTCGACAAAGTTGCATCCAATGAGAGGAAGAAGCCACTTACAGGTCCTCACGACTCGTAAAAAAATACCCGAGTGAGATCCTTATGACTCATGGAAATGATGGACACTTACGAATCCTCACGATTTCTAAGGAGAATATGCACCTATGAGATCCTCATGACTCATAGGAAGAAAAACCTTCTCGAGACCTGTTCACATCATAATATTGCAATTCATACGCCCCACTTTTGTGCATTTTTATAAGTAAACAGATGCTTTTGACGATCGTTTGTTGCATGTTGCAGGATACAGGTTTCTGGAGCAAATACAGTGAAAAAGACACAAACAACAGAAAAAGGGACTTTTGACCAACAATTAGACGGACCCTAGCCAGGCTTAGACGAAGAACAGTGCAAGGTCCAAAATGTTAAAGTGAACGGTCAAAAGATACGAACAAGTTTTCACTGAAGATCTGGAGAAGACTCAGAAGCCAAACAGAGAAAAGTTATGAAGAACTAAGAAGTCCTAACAACCAAGATGCAGCACAGGAATTTTGGTGAGCCAAGCCCACCAAAAAGCCGCGGATCCGCGGTCCAAGCCAACATTTGCCGCGGATCCGCGACCATTAAGAGCACGTGTCGGCACCGACTTCTTGTGTCGGTGCGACGGTTCAGATGTTAGGATTCTCAGGGGTCAAATCTGTAATTTAACATGCTCGAGACTCTGAAACCCTAACTCTTCTGTTTACTTATAAATTGTAATCTAGATCTAAAAAATGTATGCCTCTTTTTATTCAATAAAAGTGAGATTTGTTGGAGAATTCAGAGCATCATCTTTTATTGTAAGTTTTTAAATTCCTGCATTAGTTTAATTGTTCTACTTACCCTAGTAATCACTTGTTTGCTGTAGTTCACTAATTAGCTAGTTTAATTTGTCGTAATCAAACTCTTTAAAACATAAACATAAAAATGTCTCATTGTAATAATTCCCTAATGAGCGAGTAAAATCCTCGCTCGTTAGGGTTAGGAACAAGGGAGTGAGTGAGAGACGGATGTCTCTCACCTCCTTCAATGCCAACATATTTTTAAAACGAAATCTTCATGCACGCACATATGATCCGCCCTCTACGGCACCCTACCTACAAGGTAACGGTGAATCGTAGTATAAAAGGCCGGACATATATGACGTCCATGAAGATCACAACAATTAATAGGAAAGGAAGGACAAGGATTTAGAGGAAGAAACTTTGTTTCTTCCCGATCATCCTAATCCCCTTTGCTAATAATTGTTGTGATAATTCTCAAAAGCTTAAATCATGGCATTGAAAGAGGTGAAAACATAGATCTCAACACCCCTACCTTTGACCTAATCCTAACGAGTCTTTCCTTATCACAAAACTTCGTCTTTAATTCAATCGATAAAACCCAAACAACGATTTGAATCAACTCGTTATAACACAAAAACAGAAACTAACACATCCCTGCGGATCGACCCGTATTCACCGGCTAGCTGCAAAGCGACGCCGTTTCTGATTACGGTAAACTACAAATTTTTGGACTAATCAAATGGCGCCGTTGCTGGGGATGGCGTAATTTTCTCGTTTTTGTAGAATTTCGGGTTGATAATTTGAAAAATTATAAAAATCAGAAAATACAAAATATAAAAAATATTCTTTTCATTATCTTTATCTGTTTGAAGGGTTTCTCGTTGGAATCTTGCAGGAACAACAAAGACTTTTGGATCTGGAATTTTATAGAGGGTCAAAACAGAAAAGGGAGCATCACAGCAGAGAAGAAAGTTCACAACAAGAGCTACCAAAATTTTTCCAGAACGTGATCTAATCATCAGACCGCGGAACCGCGGCCAAGGAGCACCCCAGACCGCGGAACCGCGGCCATCCCTTTCCTTCTCTGCACTGAAATTGCATGGTTAGTTTTCTTTACTTCCCCTCTGCAACCTCCATATCTCCACTGTAAAATCTTCTGCAGGTTTCTTTGCGCTAAAAAAATTTCTTCTTCCCCCTTCTAAATAACAGATTTGCTGCAGGTTTCTTTGCGCCGCGCTAAAATTGATTGCAAGTGAATTTTTGTTTTGCATAATTTAATTGGACTTAAGGGGCTATTTGACCAAACTCAGATTGGGTGGGGATTTCATCACCCTTCCCAGGACCCCAGAAAACACCTAAAGCATTTTGCATCGACCACCTCTAATTAAAAAAAGATTAGACTCAGACCTAAGGACAGTGAGCTCAATAGGAAAAGGACTAGGGTAGGCATCGGCCGTTTATCCTAACCGACATTGCGGTGTCTAGGCTAGTGGTTATTAATTAGGCCTACTGTAGTAGTGGTTCCTTCCCACTTACCTGGCCGTATTTGTCTGTGAAGAGGCGGTTTGAGGTCTATTTCTAGCCCTAGTTAGGAGCTGTCTAGTAGACCTAGGCGACCCTAGATCTAGGCCTGATTGTGCATGTGTGGTTGATACAGTTGTGTCACGAGTCCGTTTTCAAAAACCTCTTTGCAAAACTTCCACATAAACCATAAAAAAAAAACAAATAAAACTTTTCAAAACTTGCAACTTGTCGCAAAAAGAAAACCTGCAAATTCCCCACACCACTTTCCCTCACTGACGTTCTCTTACCCCCACATTCTGTTTTTTCTCTTTTTTCTGACTACACTATCCCTTTTAGTGTATGTCAATTTGGACTAGGGATACAGACGCCCGATTAGTCCGTGTTTCATTGGTACCGACCAACGAACCCTTCGACACCGAAGTCGAAAATCCTTCCACTTTCTTACCTTCACCTTCAACCTCTTCCACCGAAGGTATGTCGGGATTCAACCCCAATAATACCTTGCCGACGGGAATGATTCCACCTCCACCAGGTGCGAATAACCCGAACCAGCCGCCTGTTGAAGCGCCCGCACGAGTTGCGCTCCAGGACCTCTTTTACCCCATCCGCACGTCTTTACCCACCTGTCTTTCACCCCCACCGGCAAATGGGGACAATTTTGAGATTAAACCACATTTCATCAATATGCTGCCGAAATTTCACGGTTTGGAAACTGAAGACGCATATATCTTTATTAATAAATTCCAAAATGTGTGCGCTATGATGAAAACGACCCAATTGAGTGATGACGCTATAAGGCTAAGGGTCATTCCTTTCACCTTATGTGACCTAGCCGAGAAGTGGCTATATAGCACCGCATCACATTCTATTAGGAATTGGGACGAGTTTGTGAAAACTTTTCTAAAAAAGTTTTATCCTCACCATAAGACTGCCAGAATCCGCAATGAAATAATTCAATTCTCACAACTTCCGTCTGAACCATTTTGGAAGTGCTTCGAGAGATTCAAGGACCTATTAGTTCAATGCCCTCATCATGGGATAGAAAGTTGGCAACTTTGCCAAACATTATACGAGGGATTGAACTCGGCAACGAAGCAGTTGCTAGAAACCATCTGTCAAGGTCATTTTCTCTCTAAGTCTAGTGATGAAGCGTGGTAGTTTCTCAAGGATCTCAGTGAGCAGACAATACAGTGGGAGAGTACTAAGACTACGTCATCTTCTAGTGGTCAATCTAGGGCAGGCATACATCAAGTAGAGATGTCGATTGCTATGAAGGCCGAGATGGCCGCTCTTACGAAAAAGCTAGAAGCGATCGAGACCAAAATCTCATCGTCTTCTCCTGCCCCTGCTATACCCCCACGAACTGTCTGTGCTTGTTGTGCGGATCCATCGCACCTGACCGAAGAGTGTCCTTATAATGCATCTACACAAGGACAGGATCAAGTCAATGCTGCATTTCAGCAACGACAAAGAAACGATCCGTACGCTTCGACGTATAATCCGGGGTGGAGGAGTCACCCAAATTTCGCTTGGAACCAAAATCAACAATTCTAAGAAAATAATAATAATTTTCAAAGACCTCCTCCTCCACAACAACAACAACAAGCACCCTCGCAAACTCAATATCAACCGCAACAATTTCAACAACCTTACCCTAATCAGGTGAACAATTTTGTGCCGAACAATGCGTATCAGCCAAACAATTATGTTCAACCTAATAATGATAAGGTTAGCTCGCTCGAAAGAAGTCTAGAAGCATTCCTTAAGCAATCTACACAGTCTACAGCAAGACCTGAGACTTCTATTCAATCTTTAGTGCAAAATAGTACCTCCCACGATCAGAGTACCAAATCTATTGAGGCACAAATTGCACAACTCAATGCAGCTTTGAGCGAGCGCGAAAAAGGAAAACTCCCGTCTCAACCGTTGCCCAACCCCGGTCACGCACATGCTGCACACAATCAGCAAAATCATAATGTGAATGCTGTGACCACGTTGAGATCGGGAAAAGTGTTGCGGAACAATGTGGGCATTAACAATGACACCCCTGCCGGTGGGTCCTCTTCTTCTTCTTCTTCTTCTTCGTCTTCTTCACCATCTTCTTCTTCTTTAGAGCCTATTCTCCACCCTTCACATGGCTCTACCTCTTCTAGCTTGAACGGACCTAATTCTCACGACACGAACACATTTACACGAGGTACCGTTCCAACTCGACAATCTGATCCACAAAAGTTGGACTCAACCACTTTTCAAAATGTTCCTTTTCCTAATAGGTTGAGATCCAATAAACCAACTCCTCAAATGGAGAAGATTGTCGAGCTGTTTAAACAGGTTAGCATAAACATCCCTCTTTTGGATGCAATTCAGCAAGTTCCTTCATATGCCAAAATTTTAAAGGACTTGTGCACCAAAAAGAGGAAGTCACAAGTGCCAAAGAAAGTTTTTGTGGCTAGTGCTATTAGCGATGCTCTTGTAAATTCCTTACCCCCTTAGCAAAAGGACCCCGGGTGTCCTACCATTTCGATAACAATTGGGGACAAGAACATCAATAGAGCACTATTAGATCTTGGTGCGAGCGTCAATTTGCTACCATATTCTGTGTACGAGCAATTGGGCGTTGAAGAGCTTAAGCCCACTCACTGTACTCTCCAAATGGCTGACCGGTCAATAACCCATCCTAGGGGAGAGCTGGAGGATGTGTTAATAAGAGTAGGGGATTTCATTTTCCCCGTTGACTTTATTGTAATGGATACACAACCTGTCGCTAACCCCCGGAACCAAATTCCGGTAATCCTAGGTCAGCCATTTTTGGCAACTTCCAACGCAGTGATCAATTGTCATAACGGTTCAATGAACCTATCTTTCGGCAATATGACAATTGAGCTCAATATTTTCAAGTTAGGAAGTCAGCCTGCTGAGCCCAATGCTAGCGTACTCGATGTTTGCTCGATCAATGAGATCGCGGAGGAGGACTGTGAGTTCGAGAATTTTTTATTCGACCACAGCAATGTTAACGCCACTAGTGCGTTCCTCCTAGAATCCGACGCAGCTTTCACCACGGATAATGATTTTGAGCGCTTTACCTTCGTTGATGACTTTGAAGACTCATCACCTGAATTGGAGTCTTTTGCTTTTGCGGATGAGTTAGTTGAACCATCCGACACTGTTGCGTACACTCGGTTCGAACCTTTGATGGAATCATTCGAGTTTGAAACAACTATCCCTTTGCTACCATCTATTGTTTCACCTCCTAAACTCGAATTAAAGCTTTTCCCGACACATCTAAAATATGCATATCTAGGTGATAATGAGACCTTACCCGTCATTATATCAGCTTCTCTAGCTCTTGAGCAAGAGAAGGCTCTCTTGATGGTCTTACATAACAATCGGCAAGCTTTCGGCTGGTCTATGGCGGACATTAAGGGGATGAGTCCCCTCATTGTCGAACATCATATACACTTAATGGATGATGCCAAGCCAGCACGAGATCCACAAAGGCGCCTTAACCCCATCATGAAAGAGGCTGTTAAGAAGGAAATTGTCAAATGTCTGGATAGCGGTATCATTTACCCTATCTCGGATAACCAATGGGTTAGCCCAATCCACGTCGTGCCAAAGAAATCGGGCATTACGGTCATTACAAACGAGGCAAATGAGTTGATTCCCACTCGCACCCAAACTGGGTGGCGAGTCTGCATAGACTATAGGAAACTCAATGCCGCAACAAGGAAAGACCACTTTCCTTTACCTTTCATTGACCAAATGCTCGAGCGATTGGCAAGGCACGAGTTCTATTGTTTTCTCGATGGCTATTCCGGTTACAATCAAGTCCCCATCGCCAAAGAGGATCAAGACAAGACAACATTCACTTGTCCCTTTGGCACCTTTGCTTATCGTCGCATGCCCTTTGGGTTATGCAACACGCCCGCTACATTTCAGCGGTGTATGATGGGGATCTTTTCAGACATGGTTGAAAAGTTCTTGGAGATCTTTATGGACGATTTCTCCATCTTTGGCGACTCCTTCGACGAGTGTTTACGCCATCTTGACGCTGTTCTTACCCGCTGCAGGGATAAGAACCTAACATTAAATTGGGAGAAGTGCCATTTCATGGTGCGAGAGGGCATTGTCTTAGGACATGTCATTTCGCAAAACGGCATCGAGGTAGATAGGGCCAAAATCGAAGTGATTTCTAATCTACCTCCCCCAAAATGCGTCAAAGATATCAGAGCCTTCCTTGGCCACGCCGGTTTTTACAGACGGTTTATCAAGGACTTTAGTAAGATTGCTAGACCCTTGACTCTCTTACTGGCCAAGGACACGACCTTCGCTTTCGACTCCACATGCACTGAAGCATTTGAGTCTTTAAAGCATTCACTCATTACTGCACCCATCCTCTCATCTCCCGACTGGACGCACCCTTTTGAAATCATGTGCGACGTATCAGACTTTGCTATTAGCGCTGTTCTTGGACAGCACATTAATAAAATGCCGCACGTGATTTATTATGCCAGCCGAACACTAAATGAGGCCCAACTTAATTACACAACAACAGAGAAAGAATTTTTAGCTGTTGTGTTCGCACTCGAAAAATTTCGGCCTTATTTAATCGGCTCTCCAGTCGTCGTTTATACTGATCATTCGGCTCTTCGCCACCTCTTTGCGAAGAAGGATGCTAAGTCTAGGTTAATACGTTGGATCCTTTTATTGCAAGAATTTGACCTTGTTATTAAGGACAAAAAGGGATGTGAAAACGTAGTAGCTGATCACCTATCACGACTTCCTTCTTCGCCCACGCTCGATCTTCCTATCACTGACATTTTTCTCGACGAGCAACTCTTGACCATTTCTTGCGAACCATGGTTCGCCGATATTGTAAACTATTTAGCCACCGGCCTGATTCCTAATGATTGGTCAAAACAGGATAAGCTTAGATTTTTGTCCCAAGTAAAGAATTTTTACTGGGATGAACCCTATCTTTTTAAATACTGTACCGACCAAATCATTCGTCGGTGTGTGCCCGAGAGTGAGGTCAAGAGCGTGCTGTCTTTCTGCCACGATCAAGCATGTGGCGGGCACTTTGGCCCAAAGAAGACAGCCGAAAAAGTTTTGCAGTGTGGTTTCTATTGGCCACGACTCTTCAAGGATGCATTTGAATACTGCAAAACTTGCTCCCGGTGCCAACATTTGGGCCGGATTTCGCGGAGAAACGAAATGCCACTCCAACCGATTTTGGTAGTGGATATTTTTGATGTTTGGGGTATAGATTTTATGGGACCATTTCCTAACTATTTTGGAAATGTGTATATTCTGTTGGCGGTTGACTACGTTTCTAAGTGGGTCGAGGCTGTGCCCAGCCGAACGAACGATAATAAAGTTGTCGTTCGATTCCTTAAAGGACACATATTTTCTCGATTCGGGCACCCTCGGGCGATTATAAGTGATAATGGTTCTCACTTCTGCAATAGGACTTTCGAGTCCTTGATGCGTAAATATTCTATCACCCACAAATTGTCAACGCCATATCACCCCCAAACATGTGGGCAAGCCGAGATTTCAAATCGGCAAATAAAGCAAATTTTGGAGGAAACGGTTTCCAAAAACCGTAAGGATTGGTCAATTAAACTTATAGATGCACTATGGGCTTTCCGTACTGCATATAAAACCGATCTGGGTATGTCTCCATACCGGCTTGTGTATGGGAAGGCTTGCTACCTCCTAGTGGAGATCGAGCACAAAGCTTTCTGGGCTATCAAAGAGCTAAATTTGTCTTTAGGAGATGCGGGCAGCAACAGAAAGCTGCAATTGAATGAGTTGGAGGAGCTAAGGGATGAGGCATATGAAAATGCCATAACTGCTAAAAACCGAGCCAAGGTGTTCCAGGATAAACACCTTTTACGAAAGACTTTTGAACCTGGTCAACAGGTTCTACTTTATGACACTCGGTTACATTTTCATCCTGGTAAGCTCAGGTCCAGATGGAGATGACCTTTTGTAGTCCGCACCGTTTATCCGCACGGTGCGGTTGATCTTGAGAACCCCGAAGACGGTACCTTATTTAAGGTAAATGGGCATCGACTAAAACCGTTCTTCACTGCGGATCCTTCGGAGGAGCTCCTGTTCTTGCAGGAGCCGAGTTATACTGATTGATCTTCCTCCGCTTTCACCCCTAAACTTCGTTTCCCAATGACACTATTTTTGGGGGTATGTATATCATTTGTATGTATATTTCCAAAAAAAACCACAAAATATACAAAAATATAAAAAATATAATAAAAATAAAAAAAAAATTATAATTTTGGACCAAATTGCAAATTTGCAGATTACAAGCTTTTTTTACGAATAAAACCCTTGTTTTAAAGGGTGTTTTGGGTAAATAACCCTCTCAACCCCTATTTAAAGGAACCGAGCCCCTCTCTGTTGTTTACCCTAAAAATTTTCTTCTCATAAAACCCTAGCCGCCGCCCCCCTCCTTCTGCAGAAAATTCCCGACGCGCCGCCACCAGCCGACCGCGGAACCGCCGCCGTTTCCGTCTCCCGCCGCGGATCCGCCGCATCTCTATCGCTTCACCCCCTGAATTTCTCAGGGGAGGTAAATATGACCCTCTAGTCTTTATTTCTGCATAAACTTTTCCCTGTAAAATCGTGATGGCACACAAAATGCAGTTTGAGAGAGATTTTTCCCCTGTTTTTGCACACGACATTTACGGTACTTATTTCCCACATGAAATCGCACAAAGGGGATGGAATTTCCTCCTCTATAATCATGGATCTGCATTTGCTCTCCCTAATCTAGTTGCCCAATTTTACGAGTCAATGGAAGAGAATAGCTTAGACAACTTAGGGTACATTAAACTGATTTGGGGAAATAATGATATTCGCATAGATAGGGACATGATACACGAGGTTACACTCATACCACGTGTACCTGCACATGACCACCCACTTCGCTTTGAAGATTATATGCCGTTAATGGGTAATGACTGTGCGCGAGAACCGCGTAAGGGGATCCAAGCACGGACCCTTTTCGCAAATGTTTTAACTGTGTGCCGGTGGGCACAAAACAATATTTTTGGAAGTTCTCACAACACGACCTTTTTTACCCCTTCCTTACATGTCGTCCACACTTTAATGACCAAAAATCCTAGGTTCGACATGTGCACGGTTTTGCTGCAATCCATAGGTTCGGGTAAACGAGGTAGTGTATATACATGTCCCATGCTAGTTACCCAACTCTGCCGTTATTTCCTTCCGGCCGAGGAATTTGACTCATATTTGATAGACGGTACCCCAGTTCGACCACTATTAGAGGGCGTCTCATCGTCCTACTCTAGACTCGCGGATATTTGGACACGGACAGAACCGGGAGAAAACGTACCTGCACACACCCCCAGCTCGAGCTCAACTTCGAGCGGGGAAGAGCTAACTCCCCAAGAGCATGCGCGATTAATGAGAAGAATAGTGAGAAGATTAGACTCTTTGCGGGATGAGTTAAGGGCAACGGCATGAGAACACGACCGTCGGTTGACGGAGATTGAGAGGGGGATCCAAACACTGTTGGCTAGGGGGGGGAGATCACGTTCACGCTCACGAGCGCGACGTGGGGCCGGGCAGTGAGGGCACTGCTTTGCTCAAGTTTGGGGGTATTAGAGGGTGATGTATATAGTTATCCTTCGCATTGCATATTGTATATATTTTTGTTTTCCTTTTGCATATTTAATCTCTGCATTGCATCTTTATATAAAAATCATAAAAATTTGAAAAATGCAAAAAAATGCAAAAAAAATTAGAAAACGAAAAACTCATAAAAATTTGAAAAATTTGAAAAGTTATAAAAATTATTGTATTCAATTTTGGTTAATTAATTTGAGTTTGATAAAAGGTTAACTGAGTAGGAAAAACTAGATCCTAGACTTAGCAAATTAAAACCCTAAAAATAACATTCCTTAAAGTTTAGCGAGAGAGAGTATATGTCTTTGTAGGTTATTTAGAAATAGGCAAATTTTGGGTTCACTTCGTGGGTTAAGCCAAAACGAGGGAAGAGTATTAATGCTCTTATTAAAGTATAAGTTCGAAAGATAGTTCCTAGCTTGAGTTTAGATTCTGAAAACATGTACCCTACAAAATGCACAATCACGCACCTTGAAACTTGGATTAGTAGAAGAGACCTTGAATTACTCTTGTCTAAAGTCCTTAGCACAATGAACATAAAAAGAAAAAAAAAGTGTGAATAAAAAATGGACACTGGTTTTTGTGATTACTTAGGGCTAGAAAATTAATTAGCGAGGGTGCTTCATCACCTAGTGCCTTAGACCAACTGGTTTGGGAGTCACTGCTAAAAGCCTTAGGTGTTGCAAAACTAGGAAATACGCTTTAAAGGCCTAACGTATCTTGTAATCGGCTGTTGGTACCTTAAGAAGTATTAACGGTCGCATGAAGGATGTGTAAGCGAAAGTTAAGTGCTTTGGACAATGGACGAGAGTACGATTGCTTGATTTGAATGTCCAAGTATAGGGGTGAAAATTACACACACGTGGGGATATGTGATTAGAGTTTAGATAAGAGAAAGGAATGAAAAATAAAACTTGTATCTTTAATAGAGTTGATAGAAATTCCTAAATGGAGATGAAACTCTAGAAGGAAAACTTATGAAATGCTGAATTCTAAGTAATTTTATGGAACATGTATAATCTTAAGTTGCATAATAAGGAAGTGTGAAGAATACGGACGGATAATTTGTGAGGCTACGATAATAGAATTCCTTATTAGAAAACCTGATTGGAGAACAAAAGTTGAAAAACCAAATTGATAGGATTTTGTGGGTGTAATCCGCTGAAAACCCTCAGGAGACAACACTCCTCCTACTAGGGACACCTAGAGGTTTAACGGCTTGTTGCACGTGCTCAGTGCAATCGCGTTTCCCTGCGAAAGTGTGGCTAGGTTAGAATAAAATAATAAGTTTGCTCGAGGACGAGCAAAAGGTAAGTTTGGGGGTATTTGTTCACATCATAATATTGCAATTCATACGCCCCACTTTTGTGCATTTTTATAAGTAAACAGATGCTTTTGACGATCGTTTGTTGCATGTTGCAGGATACAGGTTTCTGGAGCAAATACAGTGAAAAGACACAAACAACAGAAAAAGGGACTTTTGACCAACAATTAGACGGACCCTAGCCAGGCTTAGACGAAGAACAGTGCAAGGTCCAAAGTTAAAGTGAACGGTCAAAAGATACGAACAAGTTTTCACTGAAGATCTGGAGAAGACTCAGAAGCCAAACAGAGAAAAGTTATGAAGAACTAAGAAGCCCTAACAACCAAGATGCAGCACAGGAATTTTGGTGAGCCAAGCCCACCAAAGGGCCGCGGATCCGCGGTCCAAGCCAACATTTGCCGCGGATCCGCAGCCATTAAGAGCACGTGTCGGCACCGACTTCTTGTGTCGGTGCGACGGTTCAGATGTTAGGATTCTCAAGGGTCAAATCTGTAATTTAACATGCTCGAGACTCTGAAACCCTAACTCTTCTGTTTACTTATAAATTGTAATCTAGATCTAAAAAATGTATGCCTCTTTTTATTCAATAAAAGTGAGATTTGTTGGAGAATTCAGAGCATCATCTTTTATTGTAAGTTTTTAAATTCCTGCATTAGTTTAATTGTTCTACTTGCCCTAGTAATCACTTGTTTGCTGTAGTTCACTAGTTAGCTAGTTTAATTTGTCGTAATCAAACTCTTTAAAACATAAACATAAAAATGTCTCGTTGTAATAATTCCCTAATGAGCGAGTAAAATCCTCGCTCGTTAGGGTTAGGAACAAGGGAGTGAGTGAGAGACGGATGTCTCTCACCTCCTTCAATGCCAACATATTTTTAAAAAGAAATCTTCATGCACGCACATATGATCCACCCCTACGGCACCCTACCTACAAGGTAACGGTGAATCGTAGTTTATAAGGACGGACATATATGACGTCCATGAAGATCACAACAATTAATAGGAAAGGAAGGACAAGGATCTAGAGGAAGAAACTTTGTTTCTTCCCGATCATCCTAATCCCCTTTGCTAATAATTGTTGTGATAATTCTCAAAAGCTTAAATCATGGCATTGAAAGAGATGAAAACATAGATCTCAACACCCGTACCTTTGACCTATCCCTAACGAGTCTTTCCTTATCACAAAACTTCGTCTTTAATTCAATCGATAAAAACCAAACAACGATTTGAATCAACTCGTTATAACACAAAAACAGAAACTAACACACCCCTGCGGATCGACCCGTATTCACCGGCTAGCTGCAAAGCGACGCCGTTTCTGATTACGGTAAACTACAAATTTTTGGACTAATCAAGACCCTTACGGCTCATGAAGATAGACAAAGTCTTAGGGGACAAGGACCTAAACCTATCTCTCGAGCCATCGATTTTTTGGCGATGCATAACTTTGCACTACTTAACCTACGTACATACCTACATGGACAAAATAGTGGAGGGAATTTGTTCCCGCCAAAAATTTGGCCAAGAGCTTACTGTTCCTTTTATAAAAATAGAGGGAAACCCCCCACGTGTTAAACACGTGATCACTCACATCCAAAGGATGTCAGTAGCCACTTCAGATAGGATTAAATCTTATACTAGTTCCCACATTTTAAACACATGAGCGTGCATGCCGTCGCTTGGTAGTGCCTTACGTGATATCCACGTGAGCGTGCATGCAGTCTCTTGGAAGCACCTCACGTGATATCCACGTGAGCGCGCTTTCCAGTTTCTTGGCAGCTCTCACGTGATATCCGCGTGAGCGCTATAGGTCAGCGCCTCATGTGAAATGCACGCGAGTGTTCTTTTTGATAGAATTAAATTCTATGTGAGAAATATTTTCCCGATCTTTCTCAAATTAGAAAGATTTTCTTTGTTCAACAGAGGACTTTTGGATCAAAGATCCAACGGTGATTATAAAATCACCAATCGATTATCTGATAGAATTAAATTCTATCTTAGGAAAATATTTTCCTAATCTTGTTAAGAAAATAATATCTTCTCGGTTAAACAGAGAGCCTTTGGATTAAAAATCCAACGGTAAATAAAATTTGCTGGTTGATCTGTAAGATCAATTTGATTGATTATAAAATCAATTATGATCTCTCAATGAGAGATTTTATCAAAATAGATTGATCTTTCTCTTCTCCTATAAATAGGAGCAAAGAGATTAAATCTCAGAGAGAGGAGACCCCTCATCAGCTTCCACAAAAAAACAAAGAATTTAATTCTCAATAAAGAAGAAAATATTCCTCCTCTCAAATCTTAGGTAAAGAAATCAGAGAGATAAAAACATCCCCTTTACCTATCATTTCATATCTAAGGGTTTAACCCTTTAAAAGAACTTAGTTCTTTCTATAAATCTAAGATCCACAAGACAGGTCTCTCACAAGTTGAGAATTTAATTCTCATCGGGAGGATCTTGTTTTTAAGAATCAAAGATTCCGGGGAGAACAAGGTTGAAAAGAATAATGGAAGAAAAGACATAAAGAAGATGGAGTTATACTTCAGAAACTTAGTTCCCTCATAAATAAAAACTTAGTTCTTAAAGAAATTGATCTCAGATCATCAAAATATTGATCTTGGTGATCGTTAATGGTCAAAATACCATTAACAAAAGTTTAGCTTCTCTAAAAACATGAACAAAGATTAAATCTCTAAGGACTTAGCACCTCACGTGACATTCACGTGAGCGCTTGCAAAAAGAGATTAAATCTCTAATGACTCAGCGCCTCACGTGATACGGACGTGAGTACTCAGAAACCATGAAGACAGCGTCTCACGTGATACCTACGTGAGCGCTCAAAAGAAGCAGATGATAGCATTTCATGTGATATCCATGTGAGCACACAGAAGCTTAGAAACTCATCGTCTCACGTGAAAGGCACGTGAACCCCAAAGGCCCATGAAAACAGCGCCTCACGTAATAGCACGTGAGCATCAAAAAGCAGAACAGATTAGTGCTTAGCACTATTATAGCACCTCACGTGATAGTACGTAAACGCCAAGAAACATGGCGCCTCACATGATAACACGCGAGTAGGAAAAAGGAGCAACGACTCACGTGATATCACGTGAGCTCTAAAACAAGCAGGATATTATATCTTATACTTAAGCTTGGAATTCTCTACTCAATGCTTAGCACCGTCGGGTAATTTAAAAGCCCAACACTTAGTCTAAAATAGACCGAGTCTTTGAAGCTTAAGCTTCTTCTTTAATTTTAAATCAATTGAGCCCATATGCTCTTGATATCCAAGTTGATCTTAGTCCTATATACGACTAATGATCTTTCATCGATAATATCCAAGTCGATCTTAGTCTCATATACGACTAATGATCTTCATCTCATATTTTCTAACTTAATCTTAGTCTCATATAAGACTAAAGATTCTTAGATCCAGCATGATCTTTTCCCTCATAGACAAAATTTGGTTCAAGGGTACATCTTTCCACACCTCTGATATATATCGTTGTAAATTCTCAACGTCTTCAGAGAGGTAGCGGGTCCCAATAACCAACCATCCCTTCCTTGTCCATACTTGATGAAAGATATGAAATTTCATCAAGACAGAGTATTCCTTACACATTCCATATAGATGCGCACCCTCATGTCGATACGCCCCATATTTATGCACTTCCATATTGATGTGCATACCTCATATTGACATGCATCCTATATAATTGTGAATCTTATATTGAGCTCTGACTTTATACATATATGTGTATGTATATCTTTGAGGGAAATATAAGTGCCTTCAAATTGGATCGCAACTCAATATTGGGCGCATCCCATGTTATCATCGTTCACTTCGCCACGTAATATATACACGTGCGCGCAAGATGAATAATGGACCGAAATGTCCTTAAACTAATATTCGTCCCAAACAAGAGAATGTTGGACCGAAATGTCCTTAAACTAATATTCGACCCAAACACGAGAATGTTGGACTAAAATTTCCCTAAACTAATATTGGACCGAAATGTCTTTAAACTAATATTCGTCCCGAACACATGAATGTTGGACCGAAATGTTCTTAAACTAATATTCTTCCCGAACACGGGAATATTGGACCAAAGTGTTCCTAAAGTAATATTGGACCGAAATGTCCTTACACTAATAGTCGTCCCAAATATGGGAATGTTGGACCGAAATATCCTTAAACTAATATTCGTTCCAAATATGGGGATGTTGGACCCAAATATTCCTAAACTAATATTGAACCGAAATGTCCCTAAACTAATACTCGTACCGAACACGGGAATGTTGGACCGAAATGTCCTTAAACTAATATTCGTCCCGAATACGGGAATGTTGGACCGAAATGTACTTAAACTAATATTCATCCCGAACATGGGAATGTTGGACCGAAATGTCTCTAAACTAATATTGGATCGAAATGTCCCTATACTAATGTTGGACTGCGATGTCTTTAAACTAATATATTTGGCCCTACGACTGGTCTCCATATTGACCCCCATATACAATCCACGAGCACAAAAAAGCCATATTCCATCCACGTCCCTTATGGACCATGATGTCCTTAAACTAATATGTTTTGCCCTGCGGTCTGTTTCTATATTGACTACTATATACTATTCATGGGCTATTCATATATGATCTAATGATCAGCTGAGCTCATATGTTTATTGTTCCTAACTCGATCTTAGTCTCATATATGACTAACAATTTTTAGATCAAACCCAAATATCTCATGAACCGATAGACCTCATTTATATGATATATGCGTCTTAAGTTCAAAATCCTAATCTAATGTTCGGATTTGTACTAATCCGTGCCCTACGGGCATGACAAGATTAGTCTCCGTATACAATTTAAGGGCAATCTCATAATAAACAAATATAACACGACACAAAATTACCTACTGGAGTAGGTGAAATTTGTTATCGCAACGCGGTAACATAATTAACTGCAAAGACTTGCACCTACAGGGATTAGCATTCCCACAATTAAAAACCTCTCATAAATGAGGGGGAATCTGATGAGTCACGCTACAATGGTCGCGTCTGTCCGAACTTTCGATATACGTTGCCATAAATTAGCTTGGCATTTTCGGAGTGGTGGACGGATATGTTCCAAATAGTATCTTCCCTCGTATTTAGGCTAGACTCCTCTGTGTCTCAGTCTAGTCTTCGGCGGTAAACAAAACCGTTGGTGAAAAATGTATAGCGACGGTTGAAACCGTCGGTGAAAAAAGTTTCAAAATATAATTGATAAATAAAATATTTGACAAAATTATTTATTAATATAAGAAGTTTGGACTTTTTTCCTTTATGCATTTGCTCAAACAATTCCCCCACAATGATCAAATTTCGATGCAAACTATAATAACTATAATTACTATGAAATGAATATCTAACAATATTTCATATCGGCGTAATTATTATAAAGACTTGAACTTATACTTTGTGTAAATGACTCCAGATCGTTAGAATATAGTAGTCATTAAATGACCTTACAAAACTATATTTTGTTGATGGATCCTTTGTCAACAGCACACACAATATGAAACAAAAATTTGGGTATTCAAAAACGGGTTATGCATTATGGCCATGCATGGTACCTTAATTCTTGTGAGAGTTGTAAGGGTTTCACCCACTTACCCTAAACCACGGCCTCATGGTAATCTCACTTAGGTGATGTCTCAAGAGTATACTTGTTGTAAGAGTACATCACAAATAATTTTGCATTTGACATCATTAAGAGTTAAATTTTCAAACTTAATTAACAACTAGAGCACGACAACATCATAGGAATAGGATATGAGATAAATCCTCAAATAAAGTGCTCCCATGTTCATATTCAACATCTGCTTTCTTTCTATTACAAAATCTTTTAAGGTTGGGTATCCACTGTTGGTGAATTCAATACGGGTCTAAGTCTCATTCTTCTCGATGCATTAAGAATCTTGGTTTTCGCAAGTCCCTTAATAAAATAATCAGCTAAGTTTAGTTGAGTAGTTACAAATATAAGAGACACTATAAAATTTTCTTTGTATTGTTTTATAGTCTCATATCTTAATTGCAGGAATCTATTTGTCTTTCTATTGTAATTTTTTTGTTCTAATAAATCTAATAGAGATCTATCACTACTACAATATGGTCTTGCCCCTACAGACTCAGGAATCCGTAGGGGCAACTATTTCTTACCCCCATGGATTTATCTGTAGGTCCCCATCGTTGTCCCTATGGTGCCTTACGTTCTAATTTGTTGTTTGGCCCTACGGAGCCGCAAACGGTGGACCTACGACAATGTCCGTAGGGGCATATAAATAGGTTATTAATAAAAAAAAGCACAGAAAAGTCATTCATCGTTCCCAAAATTTCTCTCTCTCGCTCTCCCGCGTCTCGATCGCTCGTTCCTGCGCCTCGTCGCCACTGCCCTCCGCGCCTCGTCTCCACCTTCGTCGGTCGTTCCTAAAACTTCCTCGTCGCCACCGTCCGCGACTTGTCGCCGATCGTCTTCGACCACCGATTTCTGTCGTCTCCTCCACCGCCCGGTTAGTAAATCTCAAATTATTTATAATTTTGATGATGTTAGGTCTAGGGTTCAGGGTTCGGGTAGGGGTGAGGGTTAAGCATCGGCATCGGCATCGGGTTCAGTTTAGGTTAGGGTTAGGGTTAGGGTTCGGTTGGGGTTAGGGTTCGGTTGGGGCTGGGGCAGGGGCTAAGGTTCGGTTGGGGTTGGGGCCGGGGCTGGGCTGGGGCTGGGGCTGGGGTTCGGTTGGGATGGGGCTGGGGCTAGGGCTTGGGCTTCATCACCTGATATAGCGAAATACAAAGCGTACTTCAGTACACCCGACCACATTGAGTTTCCTATTGAAGTTCCCGGTCAAACAGCATATGTATATTTTTATTCGCCATCAAATCCCAATTATAAAGCTACCGAGGACGAAAAGCCACCTTTGTTAGTCGAGAGTCATGGTAATAGATTTGTCATTATAGATCAAAGTCAATTGTTTTTCCTATCATTTTCTTGATCCAGATGCTAATCAACTTGTTAGTTACTGTTTTTATAATGTATTTGTCTATATTTGTTGACAGTGGCCTTTCTTTTGGATGAACATGTTTTTTTGATGCATGTTTCAGTCATGTGAATTCATATGTTGCGTATAACGCTTTATGATATCAGTATCCTACATTTGTAGTTTTAATTGTTGATTGTTATAGATGAATGCCATTGCAATAATAGTTTTTGGTTGATATATTAATTTTTCAAATATTTGCATGTATGTATCCATGCCTGCCTGCATATATGTATATATGAGGATAATGGGTATATTATTAGGTTGCCGTAGGAGAAAATTTTCCTTCATATGGCTGTCAAAAGTCAATCCTTAATCTCTTTGTGGATGATCAGTTCTATCAATTTTGATCTCAATGGTTTAAAATCATGTTACACATACAACAAGAATACACAACAAACGCATCATTAGAGAGTGATTCAAGATGTTCAAGTTAAAACAAATATATGATACTCGATGATAATATGAAACCTTCATATTCTCATCGATACTCATATATGAAACTAAAAGCGCCACTTAGTCCCCGTCTATCGGTTAACATACGTTCGATATTCGTCGTGACATAGAACTATACGAAGGTTGTTAAATATCGGACGGTATAGCTCGATACTAACAACCGTCGTATAGTCTATGTGACGAGAAGATTCAATCGTATGATAACCGATAGATTTGTCTCGTGTGGACAAGTTAGGAATGTATAAAGAAAATACCTTCATTCACTTGTGTTTTCAACCGTTTCGAGATATTTCGTCGGTACCTTTCCGCTGGTTCTCCGTGTACAAAGATAGATTAGATATTCATTTCAACGTTGTTTCACAGCTTTGAAATGATTGTCTATTCTATTACAGTGTACTCGAAGAACAGCGGGGAGGTGCTGCCGAAATTTACTTGAAACGGTTGAAAGCATAAGTGAATGGGTGTTCGCTCTATACATTCTTAATGGGATAGAATCCTTACCCCCGACAGCCGGAACTCACACATACAACAAGAATACACAACAAACGCATCATTAGAGAGTGATTCAAGATGTTCAAGTTAAAACAAATATATGATACTCGATGATAATATGAACCTTCATATTCTCTTCGATACTCATATATGAAACTAAAAGTGCCACTTAGTCCCTGTCTATCGGTTAACATACGTTCGATATTCGTCGTGACATAGAACTATACGAAGGTTGTTAAATATCGGACGGTATAGCTCGATACTAACAACCGTCGTATAGTCTATGTGACAAGAAGATTCAATCGTATGATAACCGATAGATTTGTCCCGTGTGGATAAGATAGGAATGTATAAAGCAAACACCTTCATTCACTTGTGTTTTCATCCGTTTCGAGATATTTCGTCGGTATCTTTCCGCTAGTTCTCCGTGTAAAAAGATAGATCAGATGTTCATTTCAACGGTGTTTCACAGCTTTGAAATGATTATCTATTCTATTACAGTATACTCGGAGAACAGCAGGGAGGTGCTGCCGAAATTTACTCGAAACGGTTGAAAGCACAAGTGAATGGGTGTTCGCTCTATACATTCTTAATGGGATAGAAGCCTTACCCCCGACAGCCGGAACACACACATACAACAAGAATACACAACAAACGCATCATTAGAGAGTGATTCAAGATGTTCAAGTTAAAACAAATATATGATACTCGATGATAATATGAAACCTTCATATTCTCATCGATACTCATTTATGAAACTAAAAGCGCCACTTAGTCCCCGTCTATCGGTTAACATACGTTCGATGTTCGTCATGACATAGAACTATACGAAGGTTGTTAAATATCGGACGGTATAGCTCGATACTAACAACCGTCTTATAGTCTATGTGACGAGAAGATTCAATCGTATGATAACCGATAGATTTGTCCCGTGTGGACAAGTTAGGAATGTATAAAGCAAACACCTTCATTCACTTGTGTTTTCATCCGTTTCGAGATATTTCGTCGGTACCTTTCCGCTGGTTCTCCGTGTACAAAGATAGATTAGATGTTCATTTCAACGTTGTTTCACAGCTTTGAAATGATTATCTATTCTATTACAGTGTACTCAGAGAACAGCGGGGAGGTGCTGCCGAAATTTACTCGAAACGGTTGAAAGCACAAGCGAATGGGTGTTCGCTCTATACATTCTTAATGGGATAAAAGCCTTACCCCCGACAGCCGGAACACACACATACAACAAGAATACACAACAAACGCATCATTATAGAGTGATTCAAGATATTCAAGTTAAAACCAATATATGGTACTCGATGATAATATAAAACCTTCGAATTTTCATCGATATTCATATATGAAACTAAAAACGCCACTTAGTCCCCGTCTAGCGGTTAACATACGTTCGATAATTTATTCTTTTCAACGATAAACGCACACATAAAGCATATACACGAATTTTCTCCTTTGTCAGTAACTATCCCGTTCTTAGATTTCTCAATATAGTCACCATAACCTACAATTTATATGTTATACAGTCTAACATGGCCCATGAGTACGTCAGAGTTAAAGACTGGATGTATGTGGATTGGAAACAACGTATGCAACCTAAATTTGTCGCAGGAGTTGCTGCTTTTATTGAATTTGCACGCGCACATAATAAGATCATAATAGAGAAGATTCTCTGCCCGTGCGATAGATGTGTCAATAAGTACTGGCAGAAGGTAGAATTGTCAGAGCTTCATATTATAAAATATGGGTTTACTAGACTTTATACAACTTGGAAATATCACGGGGAAGGAGAAGAACGCAGTAATGTGGCAGAAGAAGAAGGAGAACACGATAATGCGGCAGGAGAAGAAGGAGAATTTGGTAATGCGGCAGAAGGAGAAGACAGTAATTTATTTCCGTCAGAAGAAATGGAGGATATGGTAGAGGCTGCCCTAAGTGAATCTATTCGTACTGAAGATGACATTCCTTCCGGCCAAGGACCGCGTGCAGATAAATATGAAAATTTCATGAATGATACTAGAAAACCAATTTATGAGAATGCGAAGTATTCCACCCTCTCATGGTTCGTCCAACTTTTCCAGATTAAGTGCCTAAATGGATGGAGCAACAAGTCATTCACAATGCTTCTTTCGTTCTTGAAAGATTCTATGCCCCCGGGAAATAACGTGCCCGACAGCTGGTACGGAGCCCAGAAGATGATGTCTGATTTGGGTCTAAAGTGCGAGAAGATTCAAGCATGTCATAAAAATTGCGTGTTGTACCGGAAAGAGAATTCAGATTTGAAAGAGTGTCCAACATGCGGAGAGGCCAGGTATAAGCCGAAAGATTCTGATAAGAAGCCTGATATACCTGTAAAGATAGCACGATACTTTCCCATAACACAGAGGCTACATAGGCTATTCAGGTGCAAGAAAACATCAGAGGCAATGATTTGGCATCACCGTACTCCTCCAAGTGAAGATGGAAAAATGAGCCATCCAAGAGATTCACCGGCATGGAAGGATTTCGATAGGAGGCACGCAATATTTAGTAGCGATCCTCGCAATGTCCGGCTCGGACTGGCTAGTGATGGCTTCTGCCCATTCAACTATATGGCTGGAAGTCACAGCACATGGCCCGTTGTGATAATTTATAATCTGTCGCCTTGGTTGGCTATGGACCAATCATACTTTATGATGCCTTTTCTTATCGACGGACCAAACTCACCGGGAAACAATATCGACTTCTATCTCCGACCTCTGATCGAGGAGTTGAAATCTTTGTTCATTGATGGTGTAGAGACATACGATGCAAACACAAATACAACCTTCATACTACGTGCTGCTTTAATGTGGACAATTAATGACTTTCCTGCGTATGGAATGCTATCAGGTTGGTCCGTACATGGTCACAAAGCACGTCCTCATTGCCATCAACACACAATATCGAAATTCTTGAATTTTAGCAGGAAGGTTTGTTATTGCGGCCATCGACGTTTCCTGCCTCCAGACCACCCCTATAGGTTAGACACGGTTCACTTTGATGTTCATCAGGAGCTTTTTGGACCTCCATCCCCATTGGCCGGAGAGGACGTGACTGCTCAATGGGATGGTTACAATAATGTGACCTTCGGGATGGATCCGACGAAACAGGTCAAACCACCATTTTGGAACAAGTTAAGCATTTTCTTCGAGCTTTCGTACTGGTCAACAAATTTAGTGTGTCATTGTCTAGACATCATGCATATAGAGAAGGGGGTATCAGAGCACATACTCAACTTTTTTCTTTGTAAAGACGGGAAATCGAAAGACAACCTGAATTCTCGGATGGATCTACAGGAGTGGGGAATAAGAAGTGAATTGCACCCTAGACCGGTAGCGGGTAAACCAGGCAAGTTTGTACTTCCCAATGCCGCTTATCATATGTCACAACCGGAGAAGAAAAGATTGCTGCAGGTGTTGCATGATTTGAAAGTTCCCACAGGTTTCTCAGGATCATTCAGCAAGAAAATAAAAATTGTGAAAGGCAAGATCGATGGGCTGAAAAGTCATGATCACCATATTATCGTGGAGCACCTTCTTCCATTAGCCATCAGGACTTCTCTTCCCGAATCGGTTGGTCTAGTAATCAACGACCTATGTTTTTTTTAAGAGAGTTGTGTGCTAAAACACTGGAGGTTGTGACGCTGGATAAACTAGAAAATTCTATTGCATTGATACTTTGCAAGTTTGAGCGTATTTTCCCACCGTCATTCTTCGATATCATAATACACTTGACGGTTCATCTTGCAACTGAGGCTAAGTTAGCCGGACCGGTACAATATCGATGGATGTATCCCGTCGAGAGGTACGTGTAATTTTTCGTTTCGCGCAATTTTTAAAATTATTGTTGTCCTGTATGCCCGTATTTATTTATTCAACATATTTTCTTTTGGTACCTCTACACTCTTAAAAAGTATATACGCAATAAAAATCGACCATAGGGTTCTATCATGCAAGGTTATCTTCTTGATGAAGCAACCACATTTTGTTCCCGCTATCTGGACGAGAACATTGAGACGAGACTTAACCGGCCTCGAAGAATTCAAGACGGGCTATATGGTAAAGCCGATTATAAGAGGGTAGACACTATGTTTATCAACAAGATATACCGGTTTATCTTGCTTAATTGCGCATGTCTTGAACAAATTAGAGAGTAAGTTTTTTTGGATTAATTGTTATATTTGTGTTTGTGTGTGTATGAAATGATATAATATAAATGTCACCATTATTTGTCGAAAACAGAATTCATTTTAACGAGGTACGTGAGGGGCATCCTGATTGGAACGAAGAACGATTAGAAAAATATCATCAGGATAATTTTTGTGATTGGGTCACAGATCATGTAAGTTATTCGAATAACATTTTATTGCTGTCAGTTTTAATCTAAACTTGTATCTTTATGTATTTGTCGTAAAATTTGTTTTGTTAGATCCACGATCCGAACTTGTCTGCATCATTTGAGAGTGATTCAAAATGTTTAGCTCAATTTTCTAGTATGGAGGTTGCATATTATAAAGGATTTAGCGTTCTTAGATATAAATTCAAAGTTAAGGATATAGAAACATCTAGAACCACTCAGAATAGTGGGATTGCGACGGTAGGATCGGACGGTGTGATTTATTATGGGTACTTAAATTGTATACTCGGCATCCACTATCCCGGACGATCAGAACCCTTTTATATATTCCAGTGTACTTGGTACGATAAGAGAACCGATACGGATAAGTGGAGAAGCAATCTTAGGACTTGGAAAGGTGAATATGGATTGACCAGTGTGAACACATTTTGATTTTACGGTCAGGAAGATCCGTTTATCTTTCCGAACCCAGCTTTCCAAGTATACTACTCACAGTGTTTGAAGCATCCGGGATAGAGTGTTGTATACCGTTGGAAACCCAGGGATGTCTACGATGTCCCAGAACTCGAGGACAGCGATGAGGATGAAGAAGAGAGAAGGCTTAGAGTGCTCCGACCGTCTGTTTCGAACGACGGGTTGTCTTCGGCCGATCATGAAGTTACGTGGGTTAGAAATGATATCAACGATGAAATCCAAGTAGATGTATAATGCACCCACGAAACGAAAAAGGTTATCAGTAATGTTATATTATTACTTCACATTTTACGATCTATACATATATAGTCAATACTTTTAATGATTGTCTAATGCGTCCACGAACCGTTTATCTAGATTTGATGACGATGACGGGAGCAGCGAGGGGCGGCAGGAGCTCCAGCCGCGGCACCGGCAGAGGCAGAGGCAGAACGGTTCTGCCTCCCGGAGAGCTGCGTAGGGAGCTTCAGAGGGCCGGTCTTGCACCCAGATCGGAGACCCCTTCGGATGCCTCCTTCCGTGTGGACTTCGCCACACCTCCAGGTATATTGCACGCATATCCATTTTGAATGTAATATTATAGATATTCATGCCTGTTTATGTCAAAATTACTTATATTGTCAATGTTTGATTGTCTAATTATTGGTGATACGTCCACATCAGGGACAGAGGCCACTCCCTCTCCTCTAGGTATGTTTATATATCATATAGTGCATGTATATTGATTTAGAATGCTATATCATAAATATACACACATTCCTTTTGCTCTTACTTGGATAGTAATTTTTATTATTGTCTAGCTGTAGGTGGTGACACCACAGCACCTGCGGGTATGTTTATATATCCTACAGTGCATGCATATTGATTTAGAATGTTATATTATTGATCTACACATTCTTTTTGTAATTACTTATATAATCTATTTTTAATTTTCTAATTATAGGTGGTGCTTCCACATCTGACGCAGGGGCCACTCCTGCCACTTCTGTACCCTCCACATCGTCTGTAGGTTAGTATGAATAAATATAAAATATTTATTCATTTTACATATCCTCTATAGAATAAATATGAACTTCATGGAAATTTAGCGTCAATATTTATTTTCTAGTTGGAGAGGATGCGTCCGCATCCGGGACACCGGCTGTTCCTCACCAGAGGAACTATCATCCCGCTCGTGCTGCTGCCCGGGCCCAGGCTCGTGACTTAGTCACCGGAGTTATATATCACACTTCAATTTTCGTTTAACCTTGATTTCTTAATACAACTTTGTCTTAATATTGATTGTCTTGATATTTCTTGCAGACGCAGGGCCTCTCCATCCCCAGAGGGGGATTCGAGGCCCGAATCAGTCCCATAGGCTGAGGCCTGACAGAGCTAGGGGGAGGTAGCATTCCCCCTTTTTTTTACCCTTGATTATCGCTACACCGGTTCTCATGCCGAGAGGTTCGGCCGGTATATGGGGGATGAGAGCCGGCTCGTGAAGAACTATCCACTTCACGTTGAGGGCGACCAGCACCGGTGCTCATTCGTCCTCTTCTTTGATCAGGCTCGGGTATTAATATATATTTTCATTTGATTTATCCAATATATTTATTATTAACACTTGCAATCTAATAACAATGTTTTTTTTGTATTTTCAGTTGGATTACGATTTTCAGCTTGTACCCGACCCTGATCACCCTGGGAGGGTGCTCGACCTTCATGCTCTGTACAATGGCCTAATGAAGAACATGCAAACCAAGGTCCGATACAACAGGAATGAGCTGAAAGCCGACTGCTACTCCCTGTGGATGGCGACCCCCGAGGCAGAGAGAGCGGCCCTCCTATCTACTCCGGCCTTTGCGAGAGTCGACGTAGAGACATGGCCTCTATTGTGCGAATATTCGACTCTCAACGCAAACAGGTATGTATTTTAAATGTAATTCATTGTTTAGTATATAATTTATTTTTTTGTGTTCCTTAATTAGAAAACTAAATGTGAATGTGTTGTGCAGAAACAGGCCGCTCAAAATATAGAGAATAGGAAGTCGGCGAAGAGGGGTCGCCCCACTTATACAGGTGGCTCGAGGAATATTACTCGAGCCATGGAGTTATCGGTAAATTACAATAGACCGGCCTTTGTGATATAATGCAATATTAAGAGTTATTTTCTAATATATCTAATATTAAGAGTTATTTTCTAATATTGCAGACAGCTCAGACCCTGGCGCAAGGTGGTACACCGAGCGTGCTGTTCGCATATCTTGCCGTCCACGGCACCTCGACAGATCCCGCCACGGGCGAGCTTCGATACCCCGACGTCGCTACCCAGGAGTATTGCGTAAGTGTTAATATTATTCAACCCCTATTTTAAATTTTAGTTTTTGAAGGTTCAAATTTAAATGATATACTTATATTTTACTGGTTAATGTGGGTGCAGAGCGGGTGGTTGAGCAGGCCGAGGCATCGGGGATCGATTTTACCGGACAGAGCGATCCGAGGCTGCTGACCCCAGTCCTGGACGCCACACACGAAGGGCACCACGGAGGTTGGGAGAGAGGCCGGGGACTGGACCCTAGCAGGGCCCATATGAGGTTGGACTCCACCCTGGCGATTACTTGCTCCGTCTCCAGTGAGCGACGTGTCCAGCAGGAAATGGAAAGCTTGAAGGCCACCGTTCAGGAGTTGAAAGAGATGCTGATATGTATACTACTTAATAGTAAAATATCATGTCATATTATAGATATCAACATATCCAATATTAGTACGTAGCCTGAGCTTATTTGGTTGTAGACTTAGCTTTGATTAATCATACATACATATCTAATTAAAATAAACTACGGTTTTACAAACTAGATATCCAAATGGGGTTTCGAAATAACTTGATAATGATACGAATTCGAATAATACACAGTTCGTACTCGCTTATTACATACGTTAGGTCCAGACGCGACAGGGTACATCGGCCGAGCCTCCACATGCATCTTTTTCGGCTGCGGCTCCGCAAGCCACTACATCGGCTGCGGTTCCGTAGACAGCTCCTATAGCTCCACCGCCCGCTCAGACTCCCGCAGCCGCAGCTCCGCAAGCCACTACCTCGACGGTGGCTGTGCAGACCACATCGCCAGCTCCACAGCCCGCTCAGACTTCCGCACGCTCCGCATTGCATGATTTATTGACCGAGGAGCAGGCGCGCCAGATTCTAGCGTTTATCAGAGGTGGAGCTGGACCGAGCTAGAGTAGCTTTTTTATTCTTATATTTTAAACATGTATTTATTTATATGATACATATTGTACTACATTTTGGACGATATTGATATTGGTGGTGTTTGCGTGTTTATATTGATATTATATTCTGCCTTTTGGTTTCTTTTGTATATTATGCGTGAGATGTGATTATGAATACTGCGATATATGTTCTGCGTGATGATTAATTTTATATATGATCGATGTATATATTATTGTGCACAGGGCGAGAAAAAAATGTAAGACTACGGTAGCGCCCCGGCCGTCTTTCCGAGGCCAAAATGCGGAAACGAAATTTTTTCTTAACTTTAAACCGGCGCCACTGCGGACTATAAACCCGGATCGAACCATTAACCTACTACTAGCTAAATAGAGAAAGGGTAGAGAGCTATACCGAGCGATCCGTGTCTTTCGGTCTTCAGCCTCCATCCCAAGCTCCTCGCGGTATCTCCTGTCTTGTTCTCCTCGTCGGAAAGGGCACCACTTCGAGAAGTCTTTTTACGGGCTCCCACCTCTGAACCGAGGCAACTCGGACACGAAGGTGGCAAGCCGACATGTCCAAAATTGTTGTAAACTGAGTGTAGAATGCTATGTCTCGAGAGGTTAATGAAGTTGCCGTTTTGATGTGGAGGAAAAATGAGCAAGAGGAATGAGCTTGAGGATTTTTCTTTTTCAATGAAGATGAACCAAAAATCCTCACACCAAAAATGAATCTCACCCTCTACACAATAGTGGACGGCCATCATAAAGTAAGAGGGGGAGGTGAGCACAAACAAGATGGAGTGAGCATAAGAGAAAAGAGTGGGTGATGATGAGCAATTATGATCACCACAAAGTCTCATCCTAATCCCATCACAAAAAGCAAGTCATGATGAACAAAAGGAAGTCAAAGGATGCTAGAACCATCATGAAGCAACCACTTACAAAAAACACCCTCCACTTTACTAATTTGCACATTTGCAAATAAGCCCCTCCCATCAAAGGAATTTCAGCCAAGAAGGAATAAAGGAAAAATGGCCGAAACGGAATGCAAACTGGCAACTTCAAAAAGTGATCCGATAATAAATTACAGGAAAACCCCACGACTGTACACATACCCGCATTTGTTTTTCGACCGAATACAAATGCAATGAGACAAAATCTACACTGTACAATACTAGGATCCGGCTTAAACCAAAGCCCGCTAGTATTATCCGTCCGATCATGATCCGTGCTATACCGCACGTACATGATCGAACCCTGCCATAAACCTATACGGCCTCTACAGCGTTTCGCCCGAAACTTGAGAAACTGTCTATGGGGGAGTCTAAAGACTCGTCAATATTTTGGCTGTGGATTTTACCACTAGCGCGTCAGAGGTATTGGCCGTACGTAACGGGCTACTAAGTATTGACCAAAAGGGAGGTCGATGAGCGAACTCATCCTGACACCCTACTGAGCCTGTCAGTGACAATATCTGTACAGTCCGGTCCGTTCGTCTATGAGCATCGCATGGCGGGCCTAGGGGGTTGCTAAAAGTCAGACCCCCAAAAGAGGTACAAGTCGTGTCGGAGTGTAGCCCAGAACACCCTGAGATACTACTGGAATACCTACCAGTAAATCTCCTGCCTCGGCCGAGGGCTTTGTGTAATGGCTCTTCTAGACACAGCGCGATCTCACCCCCAATACCGGGAGAGACGAAACCCCTGCCGATCCGCTCACTTCCTCCATGTGGCTCGGGACTTTACCCAACTAAAACCTGTTTGCACGACTCCTTTGAGCCGTGGTAGGGTAGTAATCAAAGTACAGTGGGAACTCACACGAGACAAATGATGATCTCAGGTCGATGAACTAACCTGTACACATATCACCAGGGAACTGCTATCTGACGTCTGGTATAATACCAACTAGCATGTTCCCAGCGAGTCCAGTCCGGTGTACTCATAACCCAATGAGCACCTGTATACATCTTAGGTGAACCAACTGACACCAGTGGCTTGTGAGACCGGCCACCGCCCCTCGTCGGGGTCTCGACTGTATACACTAGTCTACTCCGGAGAATCGATGCCCTATCTCGATACTCCCACGACTAGGGACCACTTTTAAGGATGTGCTTATGGACTGCCCAACTCTCACGTATATGATCGCCATCATACTGTTGTTAGTCAAGGAGGATCCTAAGGGCTCTATCAACGTGTAATAGTGAATATGTCACCTAAATCTGTACACGACTGATAAAGACAGACCATGGTAGCATACTATTCTCTATCAACGTGTAATAATGAACTACAATGTCACCTAAGGCGTGTACACGATGATAAAGACAAATCAGATAGTATACAAACCTCTCGAGTAAGACTGTCCTACCGGTATAGGTCCTCCCTCAATCATTGCAATCACGTGCCTGTGATCCAATAATTGACTCTGAGGGCACTATATCTACCAAAAAATAGGTAGCCCTTTTTTTAAAAAAAAACCTGATAATATGTACCTACGGATTAATCCGTAGGGCCCAATGTTGCCCCTACGGAGTAATCCGTAGGGGCAAAATATCAGGATACCTGATATTTTTCCCCTATGATCTCAGTATCAGGGGTTAAGCTTGCCCCTACGGATATATCCATAGAGGCAAACAAATGCCCCTACACAGTTATCCGTAAGGGCAAAATATCAGGAATCCTGATATTTTGCCCTTACGGATATGTACCTACGCACTTATCCATAGGGGCCACTACTTGGCCCTATAGATACATCCGTAGGTACACCTAATCTATTTTATAAAACCGTAAATAAAATAAATTTTTTGCCCCTAAGGCCTATTCCGCAGGGCAAACTGGACCTACACATAACTCCGTAGGGGCAAATTTTAGTCCGTAGGGGTAGTGGTTTGCTCCTAGGTAGCCCCAAACACGAAGGTAGCTTAATTTAGGTGTTCTTGTAAACCAAAATTCATATGGAAATTTATTTGTAGTTTTATGAGGTATTCTATTTAGTATATAATATGCCGATAGTATGGCTTCACCCCCATAAATTTTCAGGAGCAGAACTAAGTAACATGGAATTAACCATATTCATTAAAGTTCCATTTTTATGTTCTACTACACCATTAGATTTAGGAGTGTAAAGAGAAGAATATTTATATTTAATTCCATATTCTTGACAGAACAAATTTAATATATTAGAAGTTTACCCTCCCTATACGGTCTGATCTATAGACTTTGGTTTTTCTTTCAGTATAGTTTTCTACTCCGGCTTTATATGTTTTGAATCTATTAAACATTTCATCCTTGGTTGGAAATAAATATACATAACAATATCTTGTATTGTTATCAATGAATATAACATAGTATTTATTTCCACCTTTAATTGATTGTTTGCAAGAATCACATACAGCTGAATATACTAAACCTAATGTTTGAGTACATTGATCAACAGATTAAATGTACCTATAGCATACTTAACCTTGACACAAATATCACATTTAGATTTTATGTCAACAGAATTTTTAGAAATCATATTTAAACGTATCATTCTATTTAAAGTTTGATAATTAATATGTCATACTCTACTATGCTACATATCACAAAAAGACATGGTTAAAATAATGGGACTAGTTTCATTTATTTCATTATTATTACAAATAACATTCAACTTAAATAGCTCATCGCACATATAACCCTAGACAATAAATATACTTCGTTTGGAGATTACAATTTGATTATTTTTTAATACAATTTAATAATCTCTCTTAGAAAGTAAAGAAGAACTTATTAAAAAATTTCTTACATTAGGAATATACAAAATATCACTTAGTGGTAAATATTTTTCAGAGGTCATAGAGAGCTTAATGGATCCTCTTCCTTTTATTGATAATGTTGTATCATTTCTAAGTGTTACACTTCCTCCACATTCATCCTGAAAGTAAGTAAACCATTTATTGTTAGAACATACATGCACATTTGTACCACTATCGAACCATCAATTATTAGATGATGTGACAAGGTTTATAGTGTGGAAAATGTACCTGAGAAAGGAATATTCACCCATTTCCACCACATTTACATTTGCATTGTTAGTACTTGCAGGTTTCCGAATCGGTTCGGTTTTTCTGAAGAAGCATCTGGTAGAGAAATGGTTGGTTCCCTCCACATATAAAACATAATTTTCTTTGTTCGTTGGCTTATGACTTTTGTTTTGGTTTAGACCTTTATTAAAAAAATTCTTTTTGAATTTATTGTTCTTAGGTCTAAATTGATTTCCTTTATGGACAATTTTTTTAGAACTTTCAGTTAGGCTGACTTTATTATAATTTTTAGTACTAGAATTAAGTACAACCCTTGTTTGTTCCTCAATTCTAATGGAATTCATGATCTCAAGGGGTGTAGGTGAATTTTGGTTCATTCGAACTTGGTTAGAAAAGGCTTCCTAAGATGACGGAAGAATATCAATTAAAGCAATCACTTGAAATTGATCCGAAAGTATGGTTCCAGAATTAATTACTTTCATGACCAACTCCTAAAAATCATGAAATTGTTTATTTATCGGCTCATTATCCTTAAGGATGAAATTCCTAATAGACGATATGCTAAATATCTCTACTCAGCATTATCATTACCATATTTTTATTTTAATGCGAACCAAAGTTCCTTAATGGTTTAAAGTGAAGGAATGCACGGTAAAGTGGTCCTTCCAAGGCACCAAGTATTCGAAACTTATAATGATAATCTATCTCCTTGGGAGAGTAGTACTTAGATTTGGTTTTATCTGCGGAAGGAGTGGGTACAACAGTACTCCTACTCTTATCGGTTAGACTTTCCTGAGGGACAGATTCAGCAGATATAGAAAGAATATGATTTTCTTTAATTGCAATTATTAATCCTAGTATAGTCAACCGGTATTCGACTTGGATTTACTAAGTCTTAAAATCACTTTGGCCATTGAATTTTTCGGGTTTTATAGAACTAGATTCGTTACTCTTTGCCATATTATATCAACTGATGGATAATAAGAATGCGTTAGAATTTAAAAAGATGAATATGAATATCCGGTATGGCTTAACAAATAGACTAATCCTTAATATTAATATTCACTTTTAATTTGGAATTACGAGTAACAAGAAAATAGTGCAGTTAATATCTGTAAGGTAATGTTTGAGCGGAGCAGGCCTGACCAAGTAGACCAATCGGTATAGTGGTGCAGTTACTGAATATCTAGTTACAGATTATTATATGCAATAATAATTAAGTAAATTAGTATTAAACAGATTACAAGTTAATTAACAGACGATTACTAACAAATTAGTAATTAAATATCCAGAATAATTATTTATAAGTTACAGAATAAGCAAATTCTAATTACAATTAGAACTAGTATATCAATTACAGATCTTAATTTACAATAATTACCAATTAAAAATTAGAGTAAACAAATTTGATTTAAACAAAACGAATTAAAAAGATCGGTATCTTTCTTAGATTGTTGGAAAAATTTATGCTGTTTAAATCGTTTTATCTAAAAAATAAATAAAATAAAAACACCATCCTTTGTAAATCACAAAGTATGAAAATGAAGTTTATGGGAATTATGAGGCATGCACTCGAGTGCACTAACCTAAAAAAGATATCTCCTCCATCTTGGCAGATTTACAGCGGCGATTCAATCCCAATATACAACTCCTTAGTCCTTCTGGTATTCCAGCTTGCACAAGTCGCCGGAGCGGCGTTAATACCCATTTCTGTTTCGAAGTTAGATACTCAAATACTATGGATGCAATGGAAAGAAGAAGAAAGAATTTGTGTGCGTTCTTTTGGTTTTTGGTATTCTATATTTTTTATTTGTCTTCAGGGGATGGCTATATATAGCCTTCCAAACGGTTGGAACCGAACGAGTATTACCGACGGTTGAAACCGTTCGTAAAACAGTTACCTACGGTTGTAGCCGTTTGTGAAAACTGTTCGCAACCGTTCGCAATTGTTCGTGGCCATTCGTGGAAATTACAGACGGTTGAAACCGTTGGTGAAAACTGTTTAGCGACGGTTGAAACCGTCGGTGAAAAACGTTACAAAGTATGACTGATAAATAAAATATTTGAAAAAAATATATATTAATATAATAAGTTTGGACTTTTGTCCTTTATGCATTTGCTCCAACATTCCTGTGGTGAAGCTTCATGTGTAGTATTCGAAATGCCAAATTGTCTTGATGACCTGAATTTCCACCATGTCCATGATACGATAGACAATGTGGTTGCGGATTTTAGATTCTGTGTAGTTGGCCCTATCCTTTGAAAGCATTTGACATGGTCTGGACTGAGAAATATGTGTCAAACCGGTCATCATTACAAAATACTATCTTCACTATTATAAAGAGAACTCAAGGTGTGCGACAAATCCCGATCATCTTATTTCAAGATAAAGCTAGAGGAAAGAAAAGAAAAGATAATTTTCTCTATTTATGAGGGTATCCACATAATCTCCATTTCCACTCCTAAAGAAAGGAAAAAATGGATGCAACCCTCTAGGCTTAAAATGTAATATGTTTCCAGTTGACATCCAAAAAATCCTTGTGAAAGACTCTTTGTCCAAAAATATACATTTTTAAATCCTCGTGTATTTATATTTTTCAATATCTCTGTTTACCCTTTTTGATACACGTTTTCAAATAAAAAAACATTCAAGTTTTAAAAATTTGACCAAAAGTTCTTGTGTTCGTGATTTCTAATAAACATAAGAACTTCTTGTTAATTACACCTGCATGTCTCAAGTTCATATCTGGACGGAATACCTTATTAGATTGGTATAAATCACATCGTAAATGTAAAAATCACATTCCAAATTGAATATGCTTGCAAATAGACAACATAAAAGGATATTGTTAAATTACATTGTTTTCTGGGCACAACTTGGATATAGTGGATATAGTGTACAGCTAATCTAAAATTGTACAAAGAGGAGCTTTAAAAGAAAAGCCACATGTTGAGTGCATTTTAACATGCAGGGGTATTTTAATGTTAAATTGACATTAATTAGAACACAAGCGGTTAACATTGTCATTGAACAGTGGATGGGTACCCCAAGTGGGACCCAGCCTTGTTATAATGATGGACGGATACCTCTAAAGGGTACCCAGCCTCATTGGGTTAAGAAGTGGGAACCTATTTCTGAGGCGCCCTACTTAGGTTATATAAATTTAGGTACTCGAAATTGATTATTAAGAGAAAAATTACCTTTCTGAAAGAAGTTTTATGATTTTAATAGAAATAACACATTGTATTATTTCCTAGTAGCTTTGTTGTAAACATAATTTTATGCATTATGTTCAAAATTCATTTGAGGACATATAATTTCTTCTATATTCAATAAAGTGTTTAGGGACGTAAGATTGATTTTTGTCCAAAATTAGTTTGGGGACATAGGGTTTTTCCATTTACTCAGTTTGTTTGAGAAAATGGAGTTCTCCTCCATTTTCAAGTTTGCTTGAAGACAATAGGATTTTCCCCATTTTCAAGTATTGTTTGAGAACATTGAAAATGTCCAAAATTTTTGTTTTAGGGACATAGGGTTTCCCTTATCTCTAAAATTACAAAATTTTCAAAAACCTTAAAAAATTTCAGCACATGAAAATCGTGAAATTTTCAAAAATATAAATTTTTTCTGTTCTAATCAGTTTTTCTATATTGCTTGTGGTAGCACAAAAAAATCAAAATATCTTAAAAAATCTGAATTTTTTTTCCTTTTTTCTCCCAATTTTAAATATTTTTGCAGGCTCACACGAAAGTAGAGAACTTTTAAAAAATTCAAAAATATTATGTTTATCTTCAAATTTTCAATATTTTATAGCACATGAAAATATTGAGATTTTCAAATCTCAATATTTTCTGATTTATTTGGTATTTCAATATTTTGGTCACTGTAAGCAAAGAAAAATCACAAACTTTTCAAAAATTTCAAAATTTCATGTTTACTTCCATTTTTAAATATTTTACTTCTTTATAGCAAATGAAAATTGCTAAATTTTAGGAAATCTCAAAAATAAATTTGTTTTCTTCGGTCTTACAATGGTTTATATGTTATATATAGCACACAAAAATTATAAAAATTTTAAAAACCTTAAAATTTTCTATTTTCTTTAGATTTTATTATTATTTTGCTTGCTATATAATTCGTGTTTTTTTCGATGTAACCGCAATCGGACAATATTGCTACGAGCTGCTAAGCCGAGCGGGCATGGGTCATTCCCACGAGGAGATCGGGACTCCAAGTTTCTACCAAGACGAGTTAGGAATATGGTTTTGGAGAGAGTTTAGTTATCACAAAATGAGAAATGCAAGATAGAGATAGACTTTCTTAGAACTTGGATTAGATAGATTAGAATAGCTAAGCTCCACTAAACATCTCTTTCGATCCATGTTTTCTTGTCAATTACGAATCGATGTGAAGATGTGAAGAGCACGGGATATCAAACTTCACTTGGGAACATAAATCATCAAATCAACATTCTCATTCAAAATTCACAATTTGCATACTCTCATTACCTACAAATCAAATGCTTTGAGCATGGACTGTGCTAAGATAAGGAGCATAATCCATCAAATTTTGCATAATTTGATTGTAGATAATTTGATTGTAGATAATTTGAGGGAATTGACGATAAACTAAAGTGAGAAAATGTGTGATTAGAGTGCATTGGCGGAATAGCTTGAGATGAGGAAAGGCCTTCGATCTCAAGGTCCATCACATGCTACTCATGATCCCTCCATTTCCAAACCTTGCTCCTCCTATCCTTGAATTCAACTAGTCATCAATCATTCCCTCATTAGTATAAGTCAACATGCTAATCTCACAATGTGAATTAGAGAGGTTGAGATATCTAAATGTTGGAAGATTCATGCTATTTGAATCAAAGCTCAATTATCAAATTGGATCAAAAGAGAGGTTAGATGGCAGCAAAGCCTTCCATAATCTATCCTCTCCTCATCCTTAGCAAGAAGATTACTACTCACAATCCATATAAAAAAGAAATAAAATCAAAGAGAGACATCAACAAAGAAAACATCATGGTATTTAAGGGCAAACAAGAAAGATCAACTACCAAATTGAGAACAAAGCTACAATTTTATTGCAATTGGGAAAAGATCTATTACAATTTGAATGGAAACTATACTAATTGCAAGAATTGAAGCAATCTAACTAATCTTCAACCTACGTTTGAGAGCTATGGGGTAGCAAGCAAGCAAAGGGGAAGAAAATCCTAAATTCTAATCCTAGGAAATAAAAGCTAGCCTTAATTCCCTCTGATGTGTTGTATTTATAGATTTCCCCCTTACATTCTGGAAGCAAAGGTCTGCTTGGGATCCAACAACGAGTATGTGGGCCAAAATCGAGCCTAGTCGAAGACGCTTCGCTCGCTGGGCAGCAGTCTAACTTGCTCTGATTACTTTCATCTTGTGACTGTGGCTTGATTACTTCTTAAGGCCTGTTTGGTTGCAGGATTATGAAATTTGGATTCCGAAATGGTACGGTTGAAATTTCTGGATTTGGTAATTTGTTGTTTGATTGATTTTGGATTCCTAGTATTGGATTTATAGATCCTTGTAATCTTTGTTTGGTTGGTGAAAAAAAATGGGATTTGGATTTGAGAATTTTAGAGACGGATAGATAGAGAGAGAATTATTAAAGAAATAAAGTACACATGTCACATCTAAAAGTACAATGAATAGTGCCAAATCCTTGAAAATCCTTAAAAATTTTTAGGATTCAAGAATCCTTATTTTGTGGTGGGCCCCCAATAAAAAACAAAGGAATCCTAGAAATCCAAATCTATCAACCAAACACAAAATTATGGAATCTCAGGATTCCACGATCCAAAATCCAAATCCAAATCCATAATCCTGCAACCAAACATGCCCTTATAAGTGGCCCCGTATACTCTAATCTTGGTCTTGATTGCTGAATCCCATAGAATTTTAGCAGCACGCGGGCTCGTATTTTGATATCTGTGTTTTGTGTCTAGTGTTCTCTTTTTGTTCTGAAATCCGTCTCAAACTCCTTAAAACCGTTTCATGTACTAATGTAGGCGGCAGAGCTTATTTATATACAAAAGAGAGAAATGGACTGTACAAAATGCAAATAATCATGTTAAACACTATATAAAGCATGATCACTACAATATTTTCAAAATCTTAGAATTTTTTGTTCTTTTAGTTTTTAACATTTTGTTTACCATAACAAATGAAAATCACAAAATGTTCAAGAATTTTAAAAATTCTATTTTCGTCACTTTCTTAATATTTGTAACGACCCTGAAATCAATATACAATTGTAACTTGTTCAATATATAGAAAGGATACTTCCGCCTAATTAGGAGTTATAAGTTAAATTTGTTGAATAAAATCTAGAAACTCCTTATAGCTCATCGATTAATACTTTACACTGTTGTTCTTTAGTCTGCAAGTTTGAATCCCATCAGCCTTAATTATATTTAATATTTTTTTTAAAAATTTTTCGGAAGCTCAAGAGTTGCACGTGCAATACACGAAGAATCTAAAAGTTCAAAAAAAACTAACTGGAAAAATGAGGAGTTAAGACGAAATTTAGCACATGGCCCAAACCCCGTGACACAGATCTCAATCTCGACCGCCCAAATATTCGAGAAAACCGCTTTCGGCGGATGGATCAAGCCCAATGGTCTCCGTGCGTCCCTTTGACTCCACTCTACTCCATTTTATACTTAATTTTCTCTGAATTAAACCAGGGAAATCAACCTTTCATTTCCTCCATTAACACTATTAAATCTATTTTTAATTCAATATTTTTATACACACACTCTCATTTGTACCCTATAATACCACCTCATTTCTTGGCTCTCTCTTATTCTGAAAATCTAGCAAAATTTTGTAAAATTCCTTAGTTCAAGAAAGAGTTAAGACTGGTCAAGTGGAGTTAGCAATCCAAGTCCGTTCCGTTAAAGACCGGAGCCATTCTCGACGATACCGCGACTCCACAAGACCTCCTCTTCCTCTTTCTCTCTTTTCCAAACGCAAAACCCGTAAGTTCTCCTTCTCTCTCAATTCGATTTTTTCTCCACCATTCTTTTAAACATAAATTGACAAAAGTAGAGTTAAGCTTAATACCTTTTCTTTTAAACATGTTTATCTTCTTTGATAGGCCAAATAAGCCATACAAATTCTCTAACATCACTTTACACTATTATTCATATCATTTACTTTTTAATGTGTTTACAATTTCATGCGAAATAAACATATATCGAATATTTTCATATAAATACCATAAACTTTAAAAGTACCCTTTTATCGATATCTAGAATATATACATATAGAAAATTCACGGGCAAATGACCTACCCCACTCACACACACTATTGTTCATAGCACGATAATTTAGCTACGTGGTTGATTCTAAAAGAAACAATTTTCATTAAAATACCATCATTTTTTAAAAGTACTTTTTGAATCACTGTTTTTAACCCTTGGCAATTACACCTCTACAACCCTCATTAAGAGATCCGTTTGTGGATAGTGCGGATTATCGCACATCCTTAAAATAGTAGAGCGAGATTCAGAACTCCTAACGGAGAATTCGGTCTCGAAAAAATTAAAAACACGATTTTTAAAGAATACGACTTTTTAACAAATTAAATCATTTGAAAATTTGCATAAATCATAAATCTGTATTTTTCTATGAAAACTAATTTTGGAAAAATATATTATTAAAATGAAAAAAATTAAATTTACTCAAAGAAAACCACCAATTTTCCAAAAATATAGTTTTTATAAAATATCGTAGACTTTTTTTTTAAAAAATGTAGGTTTCATCACTAAAATATTACTAAAACTAAAATACCTTTTCATAAAATCTTTTAATATTATAAATCACCTTCGAGATTTATTTTTAAAATAATATTAAAATATTTTATATAAAACCATCTCGAGAAATGCAAACAATATAAATACATAATAAACAACTTGAATAAATCATTAAAGAACCTGTATTAATATAGGTTTAAGCGGTATAATTTCTCTTGAGCCTCGGAGAGCCGGAGAAAGTGAGTGCTTTCCTATCCAGATTTGATAACACTGCAAATTGAAGAAATTATCAATGGCAATCGTCTTAAAAAAAGACACAAATTCTGCCGCCCATGTGTAGCGGTTGTCTGATTATTCCCAAACTTTAGAATTTCAAAAGTTAATCCATTCATAACATATTGACTGTAACCTGAATACAAACTCGAACTCGAATCCAAACTCGAACCCAAAATTGAACACTTGATCTTGAACTTAAACGCTTGACTTGATTTGACCGAACCATGAATATAACTTAATATGAACTTGACATGAATACTTGAACACATGATTACAACTTGAACCTGAACTTATACTCTTTATATTCATGGATTAGACCAAGACCTGCAAACTTAAACTATACACTATAATACGCGGAGATAAGGGATAGGTTAGTACAGAACGTATATCGTGGCACGAGAGGTCATTTTAAAAGACACCTAATCTGAATTCATGTGCCGTTGTCCCGTGGGTTTTAACAGGGCCTTGTACTTCCTGTTACCTTAGTCCACGGGGTAAGTTGGACTCCTCCCGTATATATGAATAGCTTTTTTTTATCAAATTACTAAGAACCACATTAGAATAACTATCTTATACATATAAATGACATTCTTATATTCTCTCACATACAAGCTTATCTGTTCACATTTACTTGGATCTTATTCATTATACATACGATTCAGTCATCTTTATTTACATCTATTGGAGACTTACCGACCGCTAGTTCACTGACGACATTTCTCTCTGTTTCTTTTTCTTAGAATGTTCGTTAGGAGGACCGGACTCTGAGGAGATAGAGCCGGCCAGGAGGACTTAGATCAGCTCACCACCCAGCTTGACTACTAGTTCCTTTTTTGCACTTACTTTCAGTATGTCATTATTTAGATACCTTTCAGTCATTGTATATTTTATTTCATACAGTTGTATTTGAATTTTGAAAGTAAATCAAGTTGTTTATTTTTATTACTCTTATTATTCTTGCACAATATTATATTGCTTTCATACGCTTAATGTATTTATTAAGAAAAATGACTTTCTCATAATAATTACGTTGCGGGCTTGCCACGTTATCGTCTCCGTCTTCTGGAAAGCGGGGTGTGACAATATTTTACATGATACACCACATGAAAATCGCAAAAAAAATTTAAAAAATTTGTTTCTTCTTCTTTTCATTAATTTGCATGCTATATATAGCACACATAAATTATGAAATTTCAAAAATCTCAAAATTTTATTTTTTTCGGTTTTCCAATATTTTACTTTCTCATACTTTTATGTAAAGTAAAAAAAACTATGTAAAGTAAAAAAAGAAAAAGTCGTCAATTACTATTAAAAACCTAATCAAATAAAGAAATCTGGTCTAACTGACTGAGACTTCGGATGATTAGGAACCTTGACAGCACACGATAATCATGAAATTTTAAACATCCCAATTTTTTTTTTGTTTTCTTCAAATTTCTAATATTTTGCACAATGTAGCATACAAAATTTTAAAAAAGCTTAAAATCTATCGTTTTCTTTAGTTTTTCAATATTTTACTTTGTTATAGCACACGCAAATTACAAAATCTTTAAAAATCTCAAGATTCTTTTGGTATGTTCGTTAACAATATATTTTTGTTTACTATATAGCACACAAAAATAGCTAAATTTTCATCTGTCTTAATATTTTATATTTTTTTCGGTTTTTCTATATTATACTTGTTATTACACAAAAAATCATAAAATTTTTAGGGTTTTTAATATTATGCATGTAGGATCAAAAAATCATAAAATTTTCAAAAATCTGAAATTTTCTTTCTCACTCAAAATTTTAATAGCTTACATGCTATATAGCACAGGAAAATAGTGAATTTTCCAAAAATGTCAATTTTTTTTCTTACTTTTCATATATTTTTTTGTAATACCAAACAAAAATGAAATTTTTTTTAACTCTAGTTTTCTTTAAAAAAATATTTTGCATGTCATACTACACAAAAATCGTAAAAGATTTTAATATTTTCCCAGCAAAACTTGAATAGTGAGAGAAAAAATAAAGAGATTTTAGGAAAGAGAGTGAATCAGAATTTTTCTATTATATAACTCTAGCTGTATAAGCTATAAAAATGACAAATATTGAGTAGGGGGCCAAATTTTTCCTTGATCTTGTTCCCTTATAAAAAAGGGGGAGAAAAGTGAGAAGAAATGAATTCCTTTCATGTGCAAAGCGTGTGAGCATTTTGGTTTTAAGGAGAATTAAAACCCACAGTTTGGTCTCACGTGTTATACATGTGATCGATCATATATGAGTGCTGAACATAAATAACCAAAGTCCAAACATGCCTCACGTGTTAAACACGTGAGCGTCCATATGCAAAATATATAGGCGCTGAAAAAAAAAACTAAAAGCCAAACATGCCTCACGTGTTAAACACGTGAGCACTCATATGCAAAGTATATGAGCACTGAATATAAACTGGATAAAATCCATACTTGGGGTTCACGTGTTAAACATGTGAGCACATTATTTTGAAGTGCTAGCTTAAAATTAAATTAAATTCTATATATAATTAAATTCTATTTGGGAAAATATCCCCCCAATCTCTTTAATACGAGAAAGATTTTTCTCTGTTAAATAGAAAACCTTTGGATTCAAAATCCAACAGTGATTATAATATCACAAATTAAATCAGAAAATCAAATCAATTTCTTTGTTAGAAAAACATTTTCCTAATCTCGCTAAAACCAACAGAAAATATTTTCTGTTAAATAGAAAATCAACGGATCAAAGATCCAACGGTGGAAAAATTCCCCGGATAAATTTTAAGATCAATTAAATCAATTGGTATCTCTCAATGAGAGATTTTCTTAAACTGATCAACAGTTTTTCTCACCTATATAAAAGACCAAAGACTTCATGTTTCAAAAGGAGAATTAACCCCATAAGGTACTAAAAAAAAAGATGCTACAGCTGATAATTTAATTCTTTTACTGAAGAAAAGTTTCTTCTTCTCTCAAACCCTAGGTAAAGAGAAAGCAAAGATAAAAAAATATCTATTTTTCCCAGTATATGCAAATACAGGGGTTTAATCCTCCAAAAAGAACTTAGTTTTTTCTTTGGATATGAGATCTGCAAAACAAATCTACCATAAATTGAGAATTTAATTCTCATCGGGAAGATTTTGCTCTTCACACTCAGGATTCAGGGTGTTCCCCAAAATTTTAAAAATAATAAAAGAGCGAAGTTCTGTTGAGACAGCTCCTTACGCCGGCGCCGTAGGATTAAATCCTATGGTGGCACCGGACGTGAAGCCCACGTGGACACTAATGTGCAAAACGCACGAGCACCTAGAATTAAATTCTTAAATGGCGTCCACGTGCATGACACGTGAGCGCCGGCGCCCAAGTTAAAATCAAGTTAAATTAAATTCTATATGGGGATATTTCCTTAAAAATTGGGATACTTTCTGTTAAACAGAGCCGTTGGACCAAAAATCCAATGGTGATGGTAAATCATCAAATAATAGAATTAAATTCTATTCCGAGGAATATTTCTCCTCAATCTTTACAAACAAAAAAAAATATTGCTCTCTATAAAACAGAGCTTTTGGATTAAAAATCCAATGGTGATTAAAAATCACCGTTTTACAGAATAAATTATGTATATGGGAAAATATTTCCCCAGTCTTGCTAAAAACAAGAAAATATATTCTGTAAAACAGAAACATTTGGATCAAAGATTCAACGGTGGATAAATTCTCCAAATCAATTTTGAGACCAATTAAATCAATTGGAATCTCTCAATGATAGATTTTCTTAAAACTAATTAACAATTTGCCTCCACTATATAAAGGACCCGAGACTTCAACTCTCATATAGAGGGAATCCCCCTATAAGCTTATGAAAAAATACAGAAAGTTTTTAAAACAACAGAAAACTCAACTCTCAAGAAAAGAAGAAGACTTTTCTCCTCAAAAGCCTAGGTAAAGAAAATACAGAGATCAAAATATCTCTTTTTACCTATCTAAGGGTTTAACCCTTCTCAAAGAACTTAGTTCTTCTTCTGGATCAGAGATCCACAAGACAAGTCTCCCACAAGTTGAGAATTTAATTCTCATCGGGAAGATCTTATTTTTGAGAATCAAAGATTCAGAAAAGAACTTGGTGAAAAAGAAAGAAAAAGGAAAAGAACATGTATTCTGGGAATTTAATTCCTCCGAAATTATCGTTTAACCCTATATAAAGAACTTAGTTCTTATAAAAAAGAAGAAGAACTTAGTCCTCCAATAAAAAAAATGATCCAAGGTCTTTCAAAAATAGAGATCTTGATGATCATTAATGGCCAAATGGTATTAACAGAGATTTAATCTCTAAAAAAGGAAAGAGATTAGCGTCTCACGTGTTCCCTACGTGAGCGCCCTCCCAGCAGCGCCCAGCGCTTCACGTGAAAAATAAGCGGGCGCCCAAGGCATAGGGCTATCGCCTCACATGAAATACACGTGGGCACTGAATAAATATGCTCAGCACTTCATATGCAGCCAAAAGGTTGAGTGCTTAGCACTGATTGGGCAGTGCTCAGTGCCTCATGTGCTCCTCACGTGGGCGCCATAAAAAAGTGCTCAGCACTTCATATACAGCCAAAATGGATGAGTGTTTAGCACTGATTGGGCAGTGCCTAGCGCCTCACGTGTTCCTCATGTGGGCGCCACATAAAAAAGTGCTTAGCGCTTCATTCCTAGCCAAAACGGCTAAGTGCTTAGCACTGATGGGGCAGTGCCCAGCGCCGCGCGTGCTCTTCACTTGGACAGCACAAAAGAAAGCGTTTAACACTATATATATATATATATATATATATATATATATATATATATATATATATATATATATATATATAATTGAGTGCTTGGTACTGATTGGACAGCGCCCATAACTAAAGGCTTCGCATGATACCCATGTGAGTGCCAGAGCATCAAAAATTGCTTAGCACTTTTGCATAAAAAAAAGGGGCTAAACAAAAGGAGCCCAAATAAGTGCTTAGCACTTTTGAACAAAAAGAAAGATTGAGCAGACTAAACCTAAATTGGTTTAGCCTCTCTGAAAAGGTTTTCTTACAACTGAGCCTAAATGCTCTGTTGTTGGATCTGAAATAAAAATGATTCTTGAAATTTTGCTAAGTTGATCTTATTCTAAAATTAGACTAACGTATTCTTAGTTAAAATAAATTGAGCCCAAATGGTCATATATTTAAGTGGATCTTAATCTCGAACTAGATTAACGGTCTTTAAATAAAACAAACCCAAATCTAAAATATACGGATTTAGACTAATCCGCGTCCTACAGGCGACGACATAAACTAGTCTCCGTATACAATTCACGGGCAACCAAAACAAACAAAAATACACACGACACGAAGTGAATTGCTGGAGAATAAGAAAGTGGTTATTGCAATGTGATAACGTAATTAACTGCAGGGGCTTGCGTCTGTAGGGAAGAGCGTTCCCTCAATAAAAAAAACCTCTCACAAATGAGGGGGAATCTGATAAAGTCACGCTATAATGGTCGCGTCTATCCAAACTTTCGATATACGGTGTCATAAATCAACTTGAGGTGGATGGATAAATCCAAACAGCATATGCACCCAAATTCAGGCAAGACGATCTATCCCAGTTCGTCTATGTTTTCGGCGGTCAACAGATTCTGGTATGCCCGGTGAGACCTTTTTCTCTTTCACTCCACACTCCGTGTGTCGTGTTTTACGAACAAAATCGCGGTTCGCTATGGTTGCCCTTAGATTCGAGATACTAAAACTTGGTGGCTTGCTCCTGTGTAGAGAAATTGATGGCTTCCCAATGCACTTCATGCAACAGCAACTCTCGCCTTACTCTAACTGGAGGAGTGACTTATGGGCCTAATGCGGCCTTTATTTTCTTAATTCCAGTGGGGCCAGTTACGCAAGCCACTACTGGATTGTTCTTCGGGACCATGCTCCCACCAGTGAGTTTCGGTGCCTCAGCGCCACAAGAGGAAGCTTCCAAAAGGTCGGTCTTCGATCGACTGGCAACCACAACGGCCCTTCTCAATAGGCCGTCCAAATCCGGCGTTTCAGCCTTCAACAAGCTGAGCAAAAGCATAAACATGCCTGCAAAGAAGCTCGTGATACCTGAAGGGGCTACCCCAAAACGTCTAGCTCTCCCAACTCCTGCTACGGGGGAAGCCGTCAAAAGCGCTTCCCCCCATCAGAAAGTCGGTCTTCGAAAGATTGGCCGTCCATCGCCAAAATTTAATAAAGTCGCCGGTTTTCAACAGGCTGACACCAATTGCAGTTCCTCAGCAAAACCAGGGGCGTGATGAAGCCGCTTCCAAAACTGAAGCGGTCCCTTCAACAAGGCACGCTCGACGCCGCCACTGGCGCCGAGTGAGAGAAGCTGAGGGCAACTCCCCCTCTGGACTCACCCCACCAGCTCCAGTGGTGGAAGTCGACGCTGTTGTTCCAACCGGGAACAGCTTTGAACCGCTTAAGAGGGCGTGCAAAACTCTCCAATAGCGGTACTAAAGAAATCGCCCCCGTATGCAGAAGTTACAGCGCATGCATAGTCGAAGCAGCCTCATCAGCGGCTCTCCTCCCAAATTCATAGGGTCTGGCGAAAAGTCCTGGGTTCCGTGATTGACCAGAACTACTCTCGTCGACCGAAGAAATCGAAGGCTCGACAAGAAAATGACTACTCCTCTACCATACAGCAGAGGACCTCTCCTAAGCAGGTGCTTGTCATAACGGCTCCTTCAACTCCAATCTCCTATAAAAGAACGAGGTTGGAGAAAACTCTACCACCTGCAGCAAATTCCAAAGGCGATAGACCTAAACGCCTCAAGGCCGGGGACATAACCATACATATGGTCTATATGGCTTCAGGGAAAGAAGAAATCCGTGCTTCAGTGAGTCACCGACCGCAAACTCGGTCACTGACCAAGGCTTAGGAGCAATAACAGAAGCTCCAGGAAATGCTGACCAAAATGGCAGCACTTGCTGGACAGAAAGAATGTCCGGACAAAGAAGCTGAATAGCGCCAAGAGTAGGAGGCCGATATAGAGTTCCTGTGAAGGGTGCTTGAGAGAAAAGACAAAGAAGCCGCTGAACAAGCTGCCAATATAAAGCAGATTGCTCTCTTATTCCAGGACATGGTTGGAATGATGATCCAGCCAGAACCACCGACCGAAGATCCGCCGATAATTGTCGAGGATGAAAGGGGGAAATATCAGACCCTCATCCGGCCTTATCAACAGCCAAGGAGGAAACGATCTCCAAGACCACTTTTGATGATTATATTGCTCAACAAATAAGAGCTCATCAAGCTAATGAAATTTCTGGCCAAATCGTCAGAACTGGACAAATGTATCCAGGCTGGTATAATCAAATTAAGTACCCGTCGGGGTATACGATCCCAAAATTCCATTGTACAAAGGGACAGGCAACCCTCACCAGCACGTCGCGCAGTTCAGAGCTCTGTGTGGCAACACTGGAGACGATGACAAATTGTATCTTCGCCAGTTTTTTGGCAGCCTGTCAGAAACATCTTTTGAATGGTACTCGAATCTCCCAAATGCCTCCGTAAAAACATTCATAGAGATGGAACCGCTGTTCACACAGGGGTTCGCCAGCGCGAGAGAGTGCACTCTAATTACGGTATTAATCAATGCCAGGATAAAACTAGGAGAAACTTGGGTCCAATACACGATCCGGTGGCGGAACCTGTGGTCAAAGTGCAAACAGCGCATTGAAGAATCTCCCACTGTGGGCATGTTCATCAGGACCCTTGATCCTCAAACGACTGTGTCTCGGTTCATGACATTCTTCAAACCAACCTCCTTCCAGGCTCTGATAGATAAATTGGCCTAAATGGACCAGATGGGTCATAGCCCTTCCTCCTCAAATAAGGACCCTCGAAATGCCAAGGGTAAAGGGAAAGCGGCCTTTGTTGCCAATACGCAACAACCGAGTGGCCTAAAACCGGCTGCTCGCCAAAACAACGCGTCCGCGCCCATCCTTGGAGGAAAGACTAGGACGTGCTTACTAGTTTTCCCGTGACAAGACGAGAAGACTGTTCGAATTGGCAGTGTGTAATAAACTCATCACATTGCCAGACCCGCGGCGTCCACTGCAACCCGGCGACGTCAACAACCCTAATTACTGCTCCTATCACAGAGTGGTAAGCCACCCAATTGAAGATTGCTATATCTTCAACAACTGGGTCGAAGACCAGTATCAACAGTGAAAATTCGTGTTGTCTGATAATTGGAGGGTAAACCTACCCCAGAAACACAATCCGAAAAAGGTGGATTCACAGGGGGCATCGTGCTCACTCATGGAAGAAACTCCATGGGAAGTCGTTCTTTCAGGAAAAACCAACAAAATACTGAAGGATCTACAAGCATGTCCAGCAGTCAGGTGGAAAAGCCCACTTGAACTCGAAATCATCAAAGGGATGCCGAAACCACGCCCCGCACCAAAAATTGTTGACGAGGGGAAAAACCCCCAAGTCAAGCCTTCAAAGTCTTCGAAAAAAAAGAAGAAGACCAAGAAGCCTGTGTAGCCTGCTGAGTATGACGACAGGCGCATAAATCTACAAAAATATATTGAAGCACTGGAGGAGTACAACCAGAAGGCGTGGACACCGGTCACACTCGAAGAGTTCCTCAAGCATATTCTTGAGGACGACGATGAGGAAAATGACTCATCAAAAGACACCAAAGACCATGTAACAAGTTGCCATATGGTCTCCCATTCGTCGCCATATGGCAAAGAAGCTCCCTCAGCATCAGAAAACCACGCAGAGGAATTGGGGGCAGAATCGGCGCTAAAATCCCCAGAACTGCTAGAAGACCCGATTGATAGGCTGTTAAACGAAGCCTTTTAAAAAAGCAAAGTTGACCGAGAACACGAAACAACCATATAAGAAAAGGCTAAGCGTCAGAATCATGACAAAGAAGCTGCGGCAAGGATAAGTCATAAAGTACTCTGACTAAATCAAAGCATACCTGCTATAAATAAGAGTAGGATCAAAATAGAGAAGCGGTTCGCCAAAGCCCTATTAATGGGAATGATGCTGCCACTTCTCATGAGGAACACTCCCGGGGTCATATGCCTCGATGGAGAAGATGCATGCCCAAACTACTGCTTATATCGTCGGAGGGTCATCTACCCCACCGAGGAATACAGTGCCTTCAAGAAGTGGTGGTAAGGGTACGTTGCCCATCAAAAACACTTCAAAAGGATGAAGTGTGAAGCCCGTGCTCATCGACGGAAAAATAGTGCAACGAACACACCTGTAGATACAACTGGCAACTGTCATATGGTTGGTACCAGTCCGGAAGGGGGAAAATCCCAAGTTCTTACATTCGGGAGCGATTTTGAGGACGAAATACTCATCAGCCCTCTTTTCAAAGAATCCGCCTCCAGAAAAGAAGAGGAGGAGAAAACTGTGAGAATATCCAGTTGCGTAATCGCACGCTGCCTGAAAGGAATCTCGGACCTATAATCAAAGGTTCGAGCAAAAAAGACAAAGGGAATCCAGTGGAATGTGTAGGAGGCGACTCTTTTAAAGAAAAAATCTTTTAGGAAATTGCCTTTGACGATGGAGTTGTCAAAGAGTTCGTAGCAAGGGACCTGCTTAAGACAAATAAGGTGGATTACAACGTCCTGGCATATCTGAAGAAAATACCCTCACAACTGAGTATATTGGATGCCTTCCTCTTGTCCAAAGAGGCGCGAGACTCCCTGATCAAAGCATTACAAGAGCTCGATCAGCTCCAAGCTTTCTTCGCAGAAGAGAAGGATGAGCTGGCAGAAGTCCACGCGGATGACATTACATTCAGTGATAAAGATCTCCTCGGTACATGCGAGCATAATTGCTCGTTATACGTCACTGGGTACTGCCACGACATCAAGATAGGGAAAATCCTTATCGACAACGGATCCTTCGTTAATCTTCTCAACGTGAGAGTGATGAAGGAGATTTGCATGAACGTTCAGCATCTCGTTCGAGATAAAATTACCATCTTCGAGTTCAACTCACAGTCGTCACGGAAGCTTGGGTCCGTAATAATGACACCCCGCTTCGGACAGCCCGTCACTGACATCAAATTTCATGTCATTGACGCCAAGACTTGCTATAACGCTTTGCTTGGCAGGCCTTGGTTACACGAGTACAACGTCATCCCTTCTACACAATATCGGTGTATGAAATATTTCACGGACGGCTCGGAGTACACCGTCATGGGAGAGCTAAATCCGTTCTCCGTAAACGAAGTCCCGAAATACGAAGACGCAAAGTACTTCCTACTAGACTTCGAGGATACCGAAAGGTGTCACAAGCCGGAGAATAAACAGAAATCCGTTTCCACTATCCCAATCTTTGGGAGCGATACCGAGGAAGATGAAAAAATAGTCTACTCGGGGTAATCCCAAAAAGAAAACAATAAATCTGGACCATCTACTCCTATTTTGGTCTTTGGCAGCGACTCAGAGAACGAGTCCAACACAGTGTTCTCCGTCCGCCCGTCAATGCAAACTTTTGCCGAAGCAGATCAGAATCTACAAATTACAATGGCTCCGCCTCGGCATTACAAGGAACTTGATGCGCTAGATATATACAACGTACAAGAGCTGTAAACCTTCTACGTACCTTCTAGGCAAAGAGGTGAAAAGGCGATCCCCTTTTACCAATCTAAGGAGACCAAGGTAGAAAAAGAAGTCTGGCATGGTGCCGATTTTGCATTCGATAGATTTCAACCAATCCTTCTGCCAAGATATTACGCGGGGGGATTGAAAAGGCTGTCAAGATGCCAAGGTATACCTCTCGAACAAAGTGTTCGACAAGCCCAATTCTACAAAAATATTTGGGATATTCCCGGGATTCAGCGAAAGATGCCCAACGGGAAGATTGAGACAACCAGGCTCGGATATATTCGGTCCAAGAAATAAGAGCAGATCCACAGTTGCCACGTCGTAAACAGCTTCAGTGAAGCGGAAGACACTCTTCCAAATAGCCGTGACGTCAAACCGGAGCGAGATTCCTCTCTAAAAACGTTAAGTCCGTCGCTAGAAGAGAAAATTGACAGACTAATAAAAGAAACTTGTCAAAAGTGCCGGAACAATCATAGCCACAAAATGGCCATTTAAGAAAAGGTCAGGGCGCAGCGTCTCAGTCAGCAATCTGTGGAGAAGGTAGGTTATAATGCTCTTCATCCCCGGCCTACTGTATGTTCTCGCGAAAGGGGGAAATCCCAAAATGGAGGCAAAAACAAGGAAAGGAACGCAAACAACATTCGAAGACAATAAAGTGGATCTAAGACGCCGTGCAAACGAAAAAAACTCGATTGGAGCCCATCCTTTGTAAAGAAGATGGGTCGGGAATACTCTTTCTCTCAAGATAAAACAAGAAAAATATTCAACCTTATCATGAAGTACCAAATGATGGCACTTCCGGAGTCTCGGCACCCCTAACAAATAAACAAGGTCCATCATCTGGACTATTGCTCCTATCACCGAGTAATAGGCCATCCCCTTGAAGACTGCTTCATCTTCAAAGACTGGGTAGAAGACCTGTATCAGTAAGGCAGGTTCGCTTTATCCGACAGCTGGAGGGTAACCCCGCCGCAAAAACATGAGCCAAAGAGGACCTATACCATGAGGATAGTGTTGGATATAGTGCCCTCAAAGTCAATTATTGGATCGCAGATACGTGATTACAATGATTGAAGGAGGATCTATACCGGTAGTACAGTCTTGCTCGAGATGATAGTATGCTATCTGGTTTGTCTTTATCATCGTGTACATGCTTTAGTTCACTATTGCGTGTTGATAGAGCTCATAGGATTCTTGCTTGACTGCCAGCAGTATGATGGCGATCATATACGTGGGAGCTGGGGTCTATAAGCACATCCTTAAAATGTCCCTAGTCGTGGGAGTTTCGAGACAGGGCATCGATACTCCAGAATAGACTAGTGTATACAGTCAAGACCCCGACGAGGGACGGTGGCCGGTCTCACAAGCCATTGGTGTCAGTTGGTTCACCTAAGATGTATACAGGTGCTCATTGGGTTATGAGTATACCGGACAGGATTCGCCGGGAACATGCTAGTTGGTATTATACATATCGTCAGATAGCAGTTCCCAGATGACATGTGTACAGGTTAGTCTGTCGACCTGAGATCGTCATTTGTCTCGTGTGAGTTCCCACTGTGCTTTGATTACTACCCTACCACGGCTCAAAGAAGTCGTGCAAACAGGTTTTAATTGGGTACAGTCCCGAGCCACATGGAGGTAGTGAGCGGATCGTCAGGGATTCGTCTCTCCCGGTATTGGGGGTAAGATCGCGCTGTGTTTAGGAGAGCCATTACACGAAATCTCTGGCCAGGGTAATCGAGATTTACTGGTAGGTATTCCAGTAGTTTCTCAGGGTGTTCTGGGCTACTCTCTGACACGACTTATACCGCTATTGGGGGTCTAACGTTTACCAGCCCCCTAGGCCCTATATGCGATACTCATAGACGAACGGACCGGACTGTACGGATATCGTCACTGTCAGGCTCAGTAGGGTTTCTGGATGAGTTCTCTCATCAGCTTCCCTTTCTATCTTCATCGGCAACCGTTACGTACAGCTAGTACCTCTGACGTGCTAGTGGTTATACCCAGTGCCAGTGTATTGATGAATCATTAGAGTCCCCCAAAGACAGTTTCCCAAGTTCGGGCGAAACGTTGTAGAGACCGTATGGATATATGGCGGGGTTCGATCATATCCGTGCACTTCTGCACGGATCATGATCGGACGGATAACACTAGCGGGCTTTGGTTTAAGCCGGACCCTAGTATTATATTGGGATATTTTTGTCTCTTTGCATTTGTATTCAGTCGGAATATAAATGCGGGTATGTATTTACAGTTGAGGTGTAATCTCGTAATTCGCTACGGGATTATTTTTGGGAGTTGCCAGTTTTCTTTTTCCGTCTTGAACATTTTGTCCCTTATTTAATCATTGTGAGCAATTTGACCTTGACTTTGTATATTCTTAGCCATTCTTGCATTAAATAGGCATGGCTTAATAGTGAACATTGTTGGAGGCATGGGCTGACTGTGTAGTGTTCTGGCCATTCTTTTTTTTTTTGATAGTGTGATTGGCTAGTGCATTAATTGCTTATTGCTTTGGGGGGCCTTCCCTGCAATTTCGCAGGTGGCTGGTTCTGGGCACCAGGGGGTTCTCTGCAATTTTGGAGAGCTTGATAATGTGAGGAGATTTCTTTAGTTGCATTATTAATATTCAACTCACTCCAAAAAACTTGACATATGATTCCACAGAGGAGATTTCTTTTGTTGCTTGATGTATATACACAAGCTCACCACTTCATTCAAAAAATCCCCAGAGCCTTTTCTTGTGCATGGCCGAGCACATTTCTTTGGAGGATGCTCATTTTTTCCTCTTTGAAAATCCTTTGCCCACTTCATTCCATCGGTGGCAACTCCAAGACAAACGATCATACATTCTCTCTACTTCAATCTTGGATATGTCGGCTAGCAAACTTCATGTCCGAGTTGCCTCGGTTCAAGGCGGGAGCCCGTATAAAGATTCATAGACGTGAAGCCACTCCGACGGGCGTGATCGGGGAGCGGACTTCGTCGGCGCAGCAGCGAGGAGTTTGGCGCGGAGATTGAAGACCGAAGGACACGGATCGATCGGTATAATTTCCTAACTCCTTTTACATATTGCTAGTTTACGGTTAATGGAACGATCCGGGTATATGGGTCGCGGTGGCGCCGGTTTCGCAAAAAGTTTTTGTTCCGCATCTGGCGTCGGTTTGACGGCCGGGGCGCCGCCGGGGCCCAACATGGTATCAGAGCCACACATTAACCATATACTAGCTTGTTCTAACACGTTTAAAAGTTCGATCGGACAAAATTTCCAAAACCGCATTTTCATGTTCAAAGTTTCTGTCGAATTTTTTTTGTGGTCTAAAATTTTTTTTCGGTATTTCAGAAAAACGTGCAGGCTTTTCTTAGACTCTGGGGGAAATTTGGTTGGCTGATACCTCAGGAACGCTGCGGAACCGCGGCCATACCCACGTTTTGGCCGCGGTTCCGCCGCCGTTCTGGGGCTTCATTTCATCAATTTTCTTCTGGAGGTCTTTCACTTGGAATTGAGGTTTCTGGAATATTTTGTTTTGGCCCAGATTATTTTGAGTGCTGGATTTATACTTGGGGTCCACCTCGGGAAATTTTTGTCGATCGAAAATTTAAACAAATTAGTTAACAGTGCTTTACATTACTATCTGTGACCGTGAATGTCATTCGATCGGTAAAACTTGTCTAATTGCTATAGTTCTTTTAGACGGGTTTTGCGAACGTGACATTCACGTTGATGTTCTGTGTTGTGCTGTGCTGTTGAGGATTTGTCGTGGTGGATAGCTCCTGTGCAATGGTAGTGCGTTTTGGATTTATTTGTACATTTGATATTGCGGGGTGAGCGTCCGACATGTGGACTGCCGTCACTGCTTGTTTGTATATTATTCTTTTGGGGCACGACCGGGATGAGGTTGATGTACCCGTTGTATATATTTTATTTTCTGTACTAGGATTACCTCACGGTGGGGTGCACGGATAGTCGGGTTCTAGAGGGCAACAAGCCCGCATCTCATGGCGTTGAGAAGGAGGGGGCCTCACTCTAGAATTGGCAGGCTATTCACCGCACTCGTAGGGGGTACAGGTTTTCATTGCATAGGCTATCCACACGACCAGGGGAACGTCGGGTTTCATTTGCGGCTCTATGAAACCTGGATTATCTGTATTGTTCTGTGATACTTATTACTTTTCTGTGATGTTGCATTTATCATACCTAGAGCGATTATTATATATAAATATATATATACTAGTAGATGTTGTATATGTTTTGAACCCGCGCTAGTCCAGTCCCCGCTCTGTCGTTAGTTAAGTAACCTAACGGGTGATGACGGGACCCAGTGGCGAATGCAGATGGGATATACGTACATTTTATTTTCATTTATTTGTGGTGTGATTAATTGATGGGACTGCATTGATTCTTATCAATGCAATGAAAACAAACCTATATTTGATGTTGTTGGAACCAATTTTTCAAAATCTGTTATTGCAAGGACGTTCTCTTTTGTTTTGCACAGTGGTATTCGGTCATGAATATCCAGCACCTCATTCGACGAGGCAAGGGCCAAGATCCCTTCACCGGGAGTGACCCTTTGGATAGAGATTTGCGTCAGGATAATAACTTCATTATAGTCGATTATTTTTGCTTTGCATCGTGGTATTCAGTTTGGAAATCCTGCACCTCATTCGACGGGGAAAGAGCCGAGATCCCTTTACCGGGAGTGACCTCTTTAGCAAAAGTTTTCGCCACTATATTTTTATAAAACCACTTGGATTCTTTCAACGATATCGAGTTCATTACGCTAAAGGTTTTTCGTCAAAAACCAGCCGTAGCCCTCCGTCATTTCAGATAGGTATCTCGTAGTATTCGTGCTATGTACGTTGGTCTCTATCAAGGCATAGTGTACGGTAGCTGCGTGATACCTGTCTGTAGTATGGATATGCGATTATCTAAGACAGCCGTACAGTCATGTTGGTCTCTATCAAGGGCTTGTGCGGGTGGGTTTAGATCAATCTTGGATAATGACGGGTTGAACTTGACTAGCGACTTATGGCACGTTAGTCTCTATCAAGGCCATGAAGTCGTTAGGGGTAAAAATCACATCGGGAGTTTCAAACATACAGGAAACTTGCCGGGCTTGCGCATCCCTTCTAGAGTGTGATGACGTGAGTGGTTTCCATCACGTTATCATGCGATGATAGTTGGATCCCGATTCCTACTGATGAGTTGGTTTACTCCTCGGGTGACCCCGACTAATTTTTCTTTCAAGTTTGGAGGAGAATTTGAGATAACAGTGGGAGACATCCTGATTAGATAAAATGATTAACCATTCTGATATAGGTTAGAGTGCACGCAGAATGTTTCTACTCTTTCTCTTTTTGACTGCGACCATGACCCGACCCTAGATTATAACTCAGTAACCATGTTAACCGAACTTTCTTATAACACTGGCTTTTGGATTGTCTGAGTTGAATATATCATTGCCACTCCTTCTTTTACCCTTTGATTTTCTCCAAAACACCCCGTATTATTTCGAACATCCACTTCCATTGGATAAATCCATCGTATGGTTATATACGAACTCGAAGGAACTTCTTCGAGGATGGATTCTGGTTCTGGAGAGATTGAATATGACTATTCAGTTGTCTTTTCCTTTTACCTTCTCTCAGCTTGTGAGGGCTCCTAGGATTAGGATAGGGTACACCTATTACGCTTATTGGATAGTCTTCTTCCAAACCATAGGCAGGTGCCGAAAGGTAGGGAATGAAGAAAACCAATTAGCCTAAGTTGGGTGTACAGAAGGTAATAAGTAAAGACAAATAAAGGGATTAGAAAGAGGGCAAAGCAAAATTGCGACTGTAATCATTCATGACCAAGTCACGTATTTCATCGCCACTCCTACTTCACATTTGTATTTCTCCAGAACACCCCGTATCACTACGAACATCCAATTCCATTGGATAAATCCATCGTATGGTTATATACAAACTCGAAGGAAATTTTTCGAGGATGGATTCTGGTTCAGGAGAAATAGGAATAAGTTTTATTCAGTTGTCTTTTATCATTATCTTCTCTCAGGTTGCGAGTGCTCCTAGGATTAGGAGAGTACACCTATTATGCTTATTGGATAGTCTTCTTCCAAACCATAGGCTGGTGCCGAGCGGTAGGGAAGGAAGAAAACCATTAAGCCTAACGATGGTGTGCAGAAGGTAACGACTAAAGACAAATAAAGGGAATTGGAGAGATGGCAGGAAAATATACGGTTACAGTCATGAATCTGATAATGGAAGTGGCATTACTAGGAATACCCGGATACCCCTTCGAAACATTTTTATGTTTCATTTTCAATATGCATTGTTAATTGAAAGCTGATTTCCAAATTAGACACTTGCTCCAGGGTATGTATTTATCAGGTATGATTCTCATATCTGTATGGTTTTACAGATGATGAGTGGGAGTAAATTATTGGGAATTAGGTGACCATCCTCATTATATCGGAATTCGTTGTATTTGGTGATATTTGAGGAAATCGCCTGGGTACAGTTTTCAACCTACGACGCACAGAGTTTGAGTTATTTAACTCAGGGGACTTATACAAAGTATTATATATTGTCCAGTGTCTATTAGGATAAAGGGATTGGTCATCGTACTGTATTATGTTTACTTGTGACTTCTCAAGTTTTAGGCATGTGTTTCGTAGAAATACAAGGTCCAAGTTTGAGAAGTTATCGATATAAGAATAAAGTGGAGAACCATGTGTCGCAAGTATCGAGATTTTTCAAGGTGATCGAAGATATAGATACTTGTATGAGGTATTTAGTTGATAGTAATGGTTTTGAGAACTTGCTTCTCTTTCAGGTTACTCATAATTGGATGCACTCCTAAGTTGAGTAATGCTGATCGGCCTCTCTCTATTTAGTTGACATGCACTAGAGACAGCTACATGACTTGAATCTGGTTCCAATTAAATCAGTGGATCTATTTCTATATTGTATATAGAATGGTTCATATCTTAACGTTGTTAAGGTACGATGAGTTGTCCGGTTTATGCTTAAAACCAGACTCTGGATGACTCAAGACACGTTTCTGTAATGGTTGTTTGTGGGTTAACCCGGGCTTTGACGAGGGTTGATTTTCTACCATCTGGAAGATCAATAGTGATATTGTTCTTGACTCGCCACAATTTTAGTAAAATGGATTTTTTCAAAAAACAGTAGTGGGAGTATGGTAGAACTGGAAGTGATTCCAGAACCGCAAACGATTACGGAAAATTTAATAGAACCTAGAGATTCAATCAGGATTGACATTCCATTAGCCACTCCGTAGATATGGTGGGTAAGCTCAGGCACCCGAGAGATACTCAGGTAGTCTCAAGGACGGTGACAGGGAGGTTCTTGTTTACCCAGACTTGCCATTACTGCTGTCCCAGACTATGAGACCCGGCAGGAGGATGACTCTGCCAGAGGGTTGTTGTAGTCAGTGGGAGCAGCGGAAGCATAGTGGATAAGTAGCTTATGTCTATTTATAGATTAAAGCAAATATAGTGGAGATAGATCATCTATTTTTGATGTGAAAGTCATAGGCTTTGACTTCATCAGAATAGGGGATGGATTTGTTAAGAAGGTAGTAGGGTGTAATGTCCTGGTATTTAGATGACATACACATAGTAGGAAGTGAAATTCTTACACTACGATCGGTTATACCATGGTTGTCACACAGTAGTTTCTCCACATAGGATATGGATATAATATCATATGTTGTTTTTGCACTAAATGCAATAAGTTGATATTAATCCAATCCTGGAGAAACGTTCAGAAGCAATTTCAAAACATAAGTGGATGTTCTAGGGATTTGATAACGGCAGTATCCTTCGGGAGACGGTTATCATTCCAGGCTTCTAAGGTGACCCGGATGACAGAGTGACTGTCAGAGTTATAGTTTTCCCTCTGACGAGGGGCAGTAGTTTGGACAGTTGGTCCAAGCGGATATTGAGGGAGGCATGGTGCAGGATACTGATTAAATTCAGTTGACGATACAGTCTAAGAAGTTTGCTGGATTTGGAGTTCATTTATGAACTGGGTCCCATCAGATATCCAGACATGTTCTAAGACAGGTATTGCTCATTTCGGGAGATGGCTTTCTCAGCGAACTTGAGACAAATAGAGACATGGAAAGAAACATCAGGACGGATCCACTCACTGAGGCTATTTCTCGAACACAATAGTTTTACAAACGATTTTTGAGAAACTGATTAGTAGAGGAGTTGGATGTTCGGTATCACACGAGCTGTGAGTACGCGATATCGCAATAATTAGCCTTAAGTGCAAGTGGGAGATTGTTGGATATAGTGCCCTCAAAGTCAATTATTTGATCGCAGGTACGTGATTGCAATGATTGAAGGAGGACCTATACCGGTAGTACAGTCTTGCTCGAGATGATAGTATGCTATCTGGTTTGTCTTTATCATCATGTACATGCTTTAGTTCACTATTGCGTGTTGATAGAGCCCATAGGATTATTGCTTGACTGCCAGCAGTATGATGGCGATCATATACGCGGGAGCTGGGGTCTATAAGCACATCCTTAAAGTGTCCCTAGTCATGGGAGTTTCGAGACAGGGCATCGATACTCCAGAGTAGACTAGTGTATGCAGTCGAGACCCCGACGAGGGGCGGTGGCCGGTCTTACAAGCCATTGGTGTCAGTTGGTTCACCTAAGATGTATACAGGTGCTTATTGGGTTATGAGTACACCGGACATGACTCGCCGGGAACATGCTAGTTGGTATTATACATATCGTCAGATAGCAGTTCCCAGGTGACATATGTACAGGTTAGTCTGTCGACCTGAGATCGTCATTTGTCTCGTGTGAGTTCCCACTATGCTTTGATTACTACCCTACCACGGCTCAAAGAAGTCGTGCAAACAGGTTTTAGTTGGGTACAGTCCCGAGCCACATGGAGGCAGTGAGCGGATCATCAGGGATTCGTCTCTCCCGGTATTGGGGGTAAGATCGCGCTGTGTTTAGGAGAGCCATTACACGAAATCCCTGGCCAGGGTAATCGAGATTTACTGGTAGGTATTCCAGTAGTTTCTCAGGGTGTTCTGGGCTACTCTCTGACACGATTTATATCGCTATTGGGGGTCTGACGTTTACCAGCCCCCTAGGCCCTATAAGCGATACTCATAGACTAACGGACCGGACTGTACGGATATCGTCACTGTCAGGCTCAGTGGGGTTTCTGGATGAGTTCGCTCATCAGCTTCCCTTTTTATCAATACATCAGCAACCGTTACGTACAGTTAGTACCTCTGACGTGCTAGTGGTTAAACCCAGTGCCATTGTATTGATGAGTAATTAGAGTCCCCCACAGACAGTTTTCCAAGTTCGGGTGAAACGTTGTAGAGGCCGTATGGATATATGGCGGGGTTCGATCATATCCGTGCACTTCTGCACGGATCATGATCGGACGGATAACACTAGCGGGCTTTGGTTTAAGCCGGACCCTAGTATTATATTGGGATATTTTTGTCTCTTTGCATTTGTATTCGGTCGGAATACAAATGCGGGTATGTATTTACAGTTGAGGTGTAATCTCGTAATTCGCTACGGGATTATTTTTGGAAGTTGCCAGTTTTCTTTTTCCGTCTTGAACATCTTGTCCCTTGTTTAATCATTGTGAGCAATTTGATCTTGACTTTGTATATTCATAGCCATTCTTGCATTAAATAGACATGGCTTAATAGTGAACATTGTTGGAGGCATGGGCTGACTGTGTAGTGTGCTGGCCATTCTTTTTTTTGATAGCGTGATTGGCTAGTGCATTAATTGCTTATTGCTTGGGGGGGCGGGGGGGCTTCCCTGCAATTTCGCAGGTGGCTGGTTCTGGGCACCAGGGGGTTCTCTGCAATTTTGGAGAGCTTGATAATGTGAGGAGATTTCTTTAGTTGCATTATTAATATTCACTCACTCCAAAAAACTTGACATATGATTCCACAGAGGAGATTTCTTTTGTTGCTTGATGTATATACACAAGCTCACCACTTCATTCAAAAAATCCCCAGAGCCTTTTCTTGTGCATGGCCGAGCACATTTCTTTGGAGGATGGTCATTTTTTGCTCTTTGAAAATCCTTTGCCCACTTCATTCCATCCGTGGCAACTCCAATTTACCTCTATCCAAGTACTAGGGTGTCTTGAGACAGATGATCATACATTCTCTCTACTTTAATCTTGGATATGTCAGCTAGCAAACTTCATGTCTAAGTTGCCTCGGTTCGAGGCGGGAGCCCGTATAAAGATTCATAGATGTGGAGCCACTCCGACGGGCGTGATCGGGAAGCGGACTTCGTCGGCGCAGCAGCGAGGTGTTTGGCGCGGAGATTGAAGACCGAAGGACACGGATCGATCGGTATAATTTCCAAACTCCTTTTACATATTGTTAGTTTACGGTTAGTGGAACGATCCGGGTATATGGGTCGCGGTGGCGCCGGTTTCGCAAAAAGTTTTTGTTCCGCATCTGGCTTCGGTTTGACGGCCGGGGCACCGCCGTGGCCCAACAGATAGGACCAAGTGAATATCAAGAATGGAAGCGAACTCGTACCTGTCATATGATAACACTCTCAAAAGAGAGAGAGCACGAGACTATGGATGACCTCCACATGTGTTTCGTAAATGAAGACGAGGACGGGGTGATCTCGGAGTTTCCACTGGCACCAAAAGAGCTGGAAGATGGGAAATGTACCACGGAGGACAACCTAAGAAAAACTGACTTAGGGACGGAAAATGATCCGAGACTAACGTTCGTCGGTGAACTGCTATCTAAAAAGCAGGTGGCCACGTTAAAAGACGTGCTCATGCAGTATAAAGATTGCTTTTCCTGGAACTACTCTGAAATGCTAGATTTAGATCCAAAGGTAGCAGTACATAAACTGGCTATATCTCCGGGTATAAAGCCAATCAAACTGGCGCCAAGAAGGATGCGACTCGAACTTGAGATAAGCATCAACGCTGAACTCAAGAAACTAATCGACTCTGTTTTCATCCAAGAAGTTCAATATCCCGACCGGATTTCTAACATCGTTCCATTGATGAAGAAAAATAGGACGGTATGTATCTGCGTGGACTTTCGGGATCTCAACAAAACTTGCCTGAAAGATGATTTCCCAGTACCTGTTACCGAGCTGATGATCGATAACACGTCTACCCATGAGGTCTTCTCCTTTATGGATGGATCTTCAGGATACAACCAAATAAAAATGCATCCTGACGACCAGAAGCATACTGCCTTCCGAACCCCATTGGGTATATTCTGTTATAAAGTGATTCCCCTCGGTTTGAAGAACGCTGGCACTACCTACCAGAGGGCCATGACAAAGATCATTGATGACTTTATACAAGAGATCGTCGAATGCTACATCGATGACCTTGTAGTGAAGAGCAAATCTAATGAGGAGCACTGGAAACATTTAAAAATAGTGTTCCGACGTTTTCGGAAGTATAATCTGAAGATGAATCTTCTAAAATGTGCATTTGGAGCCTCCTCAGGCAAATTCCGAGGATTCATCATACGTCACCGAGGTATCGAAATCGACCTCTTAAAGATCAAGGTGATTATGGAAATGCCCACGCCAATGACCCTTAAACAGTTGTGGTCTCTCCAAGGAAAGCTCGCGTATATTCGGCGGTTCATAACCAACCTCTCTGGAAAATACCGTCCCTACAGTCATTTGATGAAGAAGGGGACCCCATTCATCTGGGATCAAAAGTGCCAAAGTGCATTGGACGAAATCAAACAATACCTGCAAAATCCGCCGGTATTGACTGCTCAGGTTAAGGGAAAACCCCTTATCATATATACAACAGCCCTTGAGAGTTCTCTTGGCGTATTGTGGGCACAAGAGAACAATCAAGGAAAGAAGAGAGCTCTATACTATTTGAGTCGAGTTCTCATGGGGATAGAAAACAACTATTCCCCCACCGAAAAGTATTGCCTGGCTCTGATCTTCGCAATAACGAAGCTCAGATATTACGCCTTGGCAAACGAGGTTCATCTCATATCGAAAGTGGATCCTCTCAAATATCTGATATCAAGGGCCATACTAGCAGAAAGGCTTGCCAAATAGGCCCTTCTCCTGATGGAGTTCTCGGTAACATATCGACCCCTTAAAGCAGTGAAAGGTCAGGCCATTATCGACTTTCTCGTGGAACATCTGATATCGGCCGACTCCCTCTTAAATTGCGAGTTGCCAGACGAACACGCGTTCGATACGATTGAAGAAGAAAATGATTCCCAATGGGAACTTTACTTCGATAAAGCATCTTCCATGAAGCAGCGAAAGCAAAACACCCCTATAATCAAAACCGGGGTAGGCCTTATCTTCGTGACTCCGCAATGAGGGATATTGCGTTATGCCCTCTCCTTAATAGAGCCAAGGACTAATAACGAGATTGAATAAAAAGCTTTGATAGAAGGTCTCGAGATCGCTATCAACATGGGAATCAAAGACCTCATCATATATGAAGACTCCCAGCTGATTGTCAGCCAAGTAAATAGCGACTATCAGACATGCAAACCAGAACTGATAAAGTATGGCGAAAGAGTATAGTAATTGCTGACACAAATCCCTTCCTATACCTTGGAGAGTATACCGTGTGCAGAAAATAGCAAGGCAGATGCATTGGCTAAATTGGTTAAGGAACTGGCCGATGAAGACCTTAATGATGTAAGGATTATTATGCAAAGCTGCAGGATTCTCGCGCCAACGGATATATCTTCGGAAGACCTAATAGAGCCATCCGAAGGAAAAGAAACGACCAAACAAGTAGCCCTTCAAAAAGAGGACGAAGAAAAGGTTAGGGACTGGATGGAACGAATTCCCGAAGATGCATCGTCTAGACATCAGCTCATGAAATGAGCATTGTCTTTCTCCTTCATCAATGATACAACTTCATCAATGATACACTATATAAGAATCGTTTGACTGTCTGTGGCTAAGATGCCTACGGCTGGAGGAAGCAAAGAAAGTCGTCCAAGAAACTCACGACGGACTCTGCGGTTCTCATCAAGCTGGGCCAAAGATGAAGCTGAAGATAAAAAGAATGGGTTACTATTGGCCCATGATGATCCAGGACTGCCTCGAATTTGAGAAACAGTGTCACTCGTGCCGAATTCACGGGGAATTCATCCACCAACATCCAAATCCGCTACACCCAACTGTGGCTGTAAGGCTACGCCAGCGCCCCGGCGTTCAATCCGAGGCCAACACGGAACAAAAATTTTTCAAACTGGCGCTAACGTAACCCTAAAACCCGGATCGTGCCATTAACCCTATACTAGTAACTATAAAAGGAGTTTTAGAGATTAATACCGATTGATCCATGTCCTTCGGTCTTCAATCTCTGTCCTTGACATGTAGCGGCTGCCTCGACGAAGTTCGCTCTCCGGTCTCGCTCTTCGAAGAGGATCCATGTCGAGAATTCTTTATACGGGCTCCCGCTTCTAAATCATAGCAACTCAGATATCAAGTTTGCTAGCCTAGATGCCCAAGGTGAAGTAGAGATAGTGTGTGAACATTTTGTCTTAATACACTCAATGATTCTTAACACATGAGATGAAATGAGTGGAAGTGAAGAAGAAGCCATGAGAGGAGAAGAGTGAGCTCAAGTCTTTTTCAAAAGAAAAAACCTTGGCAAAAACTGTCTGTTGTTTTTCTTTTAAGTGTTGTGTGTTGTGTTTTGTGTGAGCAACAAAAGAAAAAATATCTAGCACCAAAAGATCTACCACTTGCTTCACATAAGACCCAACACCATGAGTCACCAAGTGTGCACATGCCACATTCAATGCCTCATGCCAAGACTTGCACTCACACCCCACCTCACAGAATAAACATTAAACTAAATGTTTATTCACAATGAAATAGAATGGCATCTCCTAAAGCAAACTCGAAACGGATTACAAGAGTGCCCTTCATCTGTATATACATACTTGCATCCATATTCCGACCGAATACAAATACAACGAGACGAAAATAATCCAACAATATAATACTAGGATCCGGCTTAAACCAAAGCCAACTAGTATTATCCGTCCGATCATGATCCATGCACAAGTGCACGAATATGATCGAACCCTGCCATAAAACCATACGGCCTCTACAACGTTTCACCCGAACATAGGAAACTCTCTGTGTAGGACTCTAAAGACTCGTAAATACGCTGGCAGTGGGTTTAACCATAAGCACGTAAGTGGCACTAGCTGTACGTAACGGCTGCCCAGGTATTGAGCGAAAGGGAGGCCGATGAGCGAACTCATCCAGGAACCCTACTGAGCCTGACAGTGACAATATCCGTACAGTCTGGTCCGTTCGTCTATGAGCATCGCATATCGGGTGTAGGGGGTGGATATAATCAGACCCCTAATATCTCAATATTCAGTGTCGGTATGAAGCCCATCACCACCTAAGAAACTACCGATCCTAGATCAGTAATTCTCGACTACCTTGGCCATGCATTTCTGGTGATGGCTACCCGTGCACACCGCGATCTCTACCCCCAATACCGGGAGAGACGAATCCCTTGACGATCTGCTCACTGCCTTCATGTGGCTCGGGACAGTACCCAACTAAAACCGCTTTGCACGACTCCTTTGAGTCGTGGTAGGGTAGTAATCAAAGCACAGTGGGAACTTACACGAGACAAATGACGATCTCAAGTCGATAGACTAACCTGTACACATGTTACCAGGGAACTGCTATCTGACAATAGGTATAATACCAACTAGCATGTTCCTGGCGAGTCCGTCCGGTGTACTCATAACCCAATGAACACCTATATACTATCTTAGGTGTAACAACTGACACCAATGGCTTGTGAGACCGGCCATCGTCCCTCGTCGGGGTCTCGATCCGTATACACTAGTCTACTCATGGAGTATTGATGCCCAGTCTCGAAACTCCCACGACTAAGGACACTTTAAGAATGTGCTTATAGACTACCTTACTCTCACGTATATGATTGCCATCATACTACTGGTAGTCAAGCAAGAATCCTATAGGCTCTATCAACATGTAATAGTGATCTGTAATGTCACATGCAGCATGTAAACGATGATAAAGGCAAACCAGATAGCATACTATCATCTCGATTAAGTCTGTTCTACCGGTATAGGTCCTCCCTCAATTATTGCAATCACGTGTCTGCGATCCAATAATTGACTTGATGGCACTATAGCCAACAATCTCCCATTTGCACTTAAGGCTAATTATTGTGGTGTCGTATACTCACAGCCCGTGTGATACCGAACACCCAACTCCTCTACTAATCAGTTTCACAAATCTCTTTTGTAAAACTATTGCGTTCGAGAAATAGCCTCAGTGAGTAGACCCGCTCTGATGTTTCTTTTTATATCTCTCTTTATCTCAAGTTCGCGGAGAATGCCATCTCCCGAAATGAGCAATACATGTCTTAGAATATGTCTGGATATCTGATGGGACCCAGTTCACAAATGAACTCCAAATCCAGTAAACTTCTTAAACTGTATCGTCAACTGAATTTAATCAGTATCCTGCGCCATGCCTCCCTCGGCGTCCGCTTGGACCACCTGTCCAAATTACTGCCCCTCATCAGAGGGAAAACTATAACTCTGACAGTCACTTTGTCATCCAGGTCACCTTGGAAGCCTGGAATGATAACTGTCTCCCGAAGAAGGCCGTCGTTATCAAATCCTTAGAACATTCACTTATGTTCAAAAACTGCTTCCGAACGTTTCTCCAGGATTAGATTAATATATAAACTTATTGCAGCTAGTGCAAAAACAACATCTGATGTGGTACTTGACATCTCATGATTGACTCAATTTCCTAAGCAAGTGATATGCCAATCATACACATCCCTCTCCCCTTTCTGTAAGACACCTTTAGAGAGGGTGACTCCATCACCTGCAGGTACACCACTATACCAGGAGTCGTCTATTCTAAATACCTTTAGAATACTGTCTAAGTACCCAGATTGGGAAACTACTTAAATCTAGATCTAAAACCATAGATCTAGTAACCAGAATGTCTGATATAATATCCAAATCCTATGTGGAGAAACCATTGTGTGACAACCACAGTATAACCGATCGTAGTATAGAAATTTCACTTCCTACTATGTGTATGTCATTCATATAACAGGACATCACACCCTACTACCTTCTTAATAGATCCATCTCCTATTCTGATGAAGTCAAAACCTATGACTGTCACATCAAAAATAGACGATCTATCTCCGCTATATCTGTTTTAGTCTATAAATAGACACAAGCTACTTGTCCACTATGCTTTCGCTGCTCCCACCGACCATAACAACCCTATGGAAGAGTCATATACACGTGCACTTCTAAAGCTAGTTTAGAACGATGCTATACTCATCCTCCTGCCGGGTCTCATAGTCTAGAACAGCAGTAATGGCAAGTCTGGGTAAATAAGAACCTCCCTGTCACCGTCTTTGAGAATACCAAAGTACCTCTCGGGTGCCTGAGTTTACCCACTATATCTGCGGAGTGGCTAATGGAATGTCAAACCCGATTGAATGTTTAGGTCCTATTAAATTTTCAGTAATCGTTTGCGGTTCTGGAATCACTTCCAGTTCTATCATACTCACACTACTGTTTTATGAAAAAGTCCATTTTACTAAAACTGTGGCGAGTCAAGAACAATATCACTATTGATCTTCCAGATAGTAGAAAGTTAACCCTCGTCATAGCCCGGGTTAACCCACAAACTGCCATTACAGAAACGTGCCTTGAGTTATCCAGAGTCTGGTTTTAAGCATAAGCCGGACAACTCCATATACCTTAACAACGTTAAGATATGAACTATTCTATATTCAATATAGAAACAGATGTACTGATTTAATTGGAACCAGATTTAAATCATGCAGATATCTCCAGTGCATGTCAACTAAATGGAGAGAGGCCGATCAGCATTACTCAACTTAGGAGTGCATCCAGATATGGGTAACCTGAAAAAGAAGCCAGTTCTCAAAACCATTACTATCAACTGAATACCAAACACAAGTATCTACATCTTCGATCACCATGAAGAATCCTGATACTTGCAACATATGGTTCTCTACTTTATTCTTGTACCTATAGCTTCTCAAAACTTGGACCTTGTATTTCTACGAAATACTTGTCTAAAACTGGAGAAGTTACAAGTAAACATAATATAGTACGAGTACCATCCCCTCTGTCCTAATAGACACTGGACAACATACAATACTTTGTATAAGTCCCCTGAGTTCAATAACTCAAACCCTGTGCGTCGTAGGTTGAAAACTATACTATGGTTAAGAAGAATTACACCGTTGTTTTATACTCCTTACCTAACCATCAACTGATATATGTAAATGTCATAGACATAATTTCAAAAAGTTATATCTCACTTTATAAAATAAACATACAGATATATCAGTTTGAAATTGGTGCATAACAACGGATATTCAAAACCAAATATTTATTGTCCGGCAAAAACCCAGACGATTTCCTCAAATATCACCAATTACAATGAATCTCGATATAATGAGGATGATCACCTAATTCCCAATAACTTACTCCCATTCATCATCTGTAAAACCATACAGATGTAAGAATCAAACATGGTAAATACATATCCTGGAGCAAGGATCTAATTGGGAAATCGGTTTTCAATTAACAACGCATAGTGAAACTGAAACATTAAAATGTTTCGAAGGGGTATCCGGGTATTCCTAGTAATGCCTCTTCCATTATCCAGATTCATGACTATAACCGTATATTTCTTTGCCAGCTCTCCAAATCCTTTTATTTATCTTTACTCATTACCTTCTGTACACCGCCCTTAGGCTAAATGGTTTTCTTCCTTCCCTACTGTTCGGCACCAGCCTATGGTTTAGAAAAAGACTATCCAATAAGCGTAATAAGTGTACTCTCCTAATCCTAGAAGTACTTGCAACCTTAGAGAAGGTAAAGATAAAAGACAACTGAATAAACCTTATTCTATTTCTCCTAAACCAGAATCCATCCTCGAACTGAAACAAGTTCTTTCGTGTTCGTATATAACCATATGTTCAGTCGAAAATATTGCATTCTCAACACGACAATTTCCTTAATCTTTTTAATCATCTAAGAGTGTTTGTTATAAATATGACACATATTACAGAATCATTTGGAAAATACCAATTACCATGTGTTGTACATTATAACCGGCATTATGAAGGAAATTGTGTGTAAATATTTCACGCATGATATTTTATATCTCAACACCTTTTTTCAAGATTTGTGCAGAAAATTATTCAGGTCAAAGAACTGGAATCGTAAAATTGCCGATAAAATGCAGCAAGTCAAAAAATTCAAATCTGGCAGAGATTCAGAAGGGATAAAAAGATTCTAGATATCAATTATACACCCAGAGACCAACATAAGAAGACCACAGAAAACTTATGCAGTGAGCTCATCAAATGGCCGCGGAACCGCGACCTAGTTGGCCGAGTTGCCGCGGTTCCGAGGCCGAGTTAGGGCATCAAGTAACGTTGTCTCTTCAGAAGCTTCTTCTCAACAACCTTGCTTACTTGAGACGCTTTATTACCACGTGGCTTCTTCTGGAAGGCTCTGCATAATATCTAGAAGGCTCCTTAGAACAACCTCATTCTAGAAGGCTCTTTGTAACAAGCTCATTCTAGAAGGCTCTCTCTAACAACCTAGCTTATGAGGGAAGCTTAATTTAAGGCTATAAAAGGGGATCTAGATCTAATATTTGGGGGTTACTCATTATTACACAATTGAGTCACAATTACAATTCAATTTAAGTTGAGTGACACAACTTGAGATCCAATCCAAATCCAATCAAATCAAGATCCATTGAGAGCAAAATCAAGCGACAATCGAAGATCCTTTATCGCGACGCTGATCATCATCAGGAGAAAGAGATCCGCATCCGATCCATGTCTCACGGCGATCGAGCCAAGTAAAGATCGACGACAAATTCCCTTTCAAAGGAACGATCGAGAGCTAGTCTTGTAAACTCAAATTGAGAGGTGTAAATTGAAGGGGATTAATAAAGGTGATAATTGTAATTCTCACTTTCTTTACATTCTTGCATTATGAAATTTCTTGTTCTTGATTCTTTAATTTTCATGATGCGTGAGTGAAATCTCCGCTTGTAAAGGATTCGAGAGAATCGGTAGATCAAGTGATGATAAAATCCTAATACTAATCTTAAGTTTTATGAGATTTGTGAACTTTAGGAAAAAGAATCATTAATGACCTAATTTGGATCGAGATCACATTCTTGTTAATTTCGTTGCAAATTAGGGATTAAAAAATTGATGATTCTCTTTGCTAAAGGTTAGATCCGAATGATGATCAATGAAAAGACAAGGGATAGAGAAAGAGAAACCCTAGTTTCTTCAATAGATCCCTAATCTTCATTCACCATCATCGATCTAGCTACAATTCATCAATAGATAAGATTCATAATTTGTAGTATTCATCATTGCTACTAACTCGATCGATTCCTACAAGCTATTTTTCATATTCTTGATAATTTAGATTGATATTGGACACTTTATTGATTTTTAATTCTTGAATATGTTCTTGATTTTCTTGAAATGACAACTCAATTAAATCTCGAATTACTTTCTTGAATTTTCTTTTATATTTTCTTTCAATTCATCTAAAGCAAGATCGAACAAATTCTCGCATCTCAGTGGACGATCCGTAATCATTAACGAGCTATATCGACACCGTGAATTGATTGCGGTTATAAATTCTTTGGTTGTGATTACATTTCAAAACACGATCCGAAATTTTAGATCAATCACCATACGATGGATTATCCAATAACTTTGGTTCGTAGTGATACGGGGTGTTCTGGAGAAATATAAGGGTGAAATAGGAGTGGCGATGAAATACGTGGTTTGGTCGTGAATGATAGCTGTCGCAATTTACTTTGTCTTCTTTCTAATCCTTTTATTTGTCTTTACTTATTACCTCATGTACACCACACTTAGGCTTATCGGTTTTCTTCCTTCCCCACCTTTCGGCAATTGCCTATGGTTTGGAAGAAGACTATCCAATAAGCCCAATAGGTGTACCCTCTCCTAATCCTAGGAACCCTCACAATCTGAGAGAAAGTAAAAGGAAAATACAACTGAGTAGTCCTATTCAATTTCTCCAGAACCAGAAACCATCCTCGAATCTGAAACAAGTTTCTTCGAGTTCGTATGTAACTATACGATGGTCATATCCAATAAGTATGTGGATCTTCATAGTGATACGGAATGTTCCGGAGAAAAGCAAAGGGTAAAAGAAGAAGTGGTAATGATGTATGCAACTCTGACAATCCAAAGGCCGGTGTTTTAAGAAAGTTCGGTTAACTTGGTTACTAAGTTATAGTATAGGGTCGGGCCACGGTCGCTGCGAAAGAGAGAAAGAAAAGAAACACTCGGCGTCTAACCTAAATCAGTATGGTTAATCACTTTATCTAATTAGGATGTCTTCTACTGTATCCTCAAATTCTTCTCCGAACCTGAAAGAAGAATCAGTCGGGATCATCTAAAATCACCTGAGGAGTAAACAACTCATCAGTGGGTATCGGGATTGTTCCCCTCCGAACGGCGGCCAAGACATGGGCGTCTTGCCTGAGGTTCGGGGCAGATGCTATTTGGTTTATCCGTCCACCTCTCCGAAGATGCCAAGTTGATTTATGGCACCGTGTATCGGAGGTTTAGACGGATGCGGCCGATGTAGCAGACTTAATCAGATTCCCCCTCGCTTGAGGGGTTTTTGATTGTGGGGACGCTCTTCCCTGCAGGCGCAAGCCCCTGCAGTTAATTACGCTACCACATCGCTGTAACAACTTTCTCCTTCTCCAGAATTTCACTTCGTGTCGTAGGTGTTTGTTTTGTTTGTGGTTGTCCATGGATTGTATACGGAGACTAATTTATGTCGTCGCTCGTAGGACGTGGATTAGTCCAAATCCGTATTTTCTTAGATTTGGGTTTGGTGTTTTAGTTTAAGGATACGTTAGCCATATTGAGGCTAAGATCAACTTAAACGTTCGTTAAGGATACGTTAGTCTGATTTGAGACTAAGATCGACTTAACGGAAAGAGCATTTAGGGGCTCTATTGTTCCAGTTTAGGGACATAGTGGTCCATTGAATGTATGGCCGTCGGGACCCATCACCTTTCTGACGACGTTGAAGGATTACAACGACAGACGTCAGAGGAGTTCAGAGATGTACCCTTGAACCAAAGTTGGTTGGAAGATCTATAGTCCAATTTGGGACTAAAGTCAGTTTTTGAAAGTTTTGGTTTAAGGATGCGTTAGCCATATTTGAGGCTAAGATCAACTTAAACGTTTGTTAAGGATACGTTAGCCTAATTTGAGACTAAGATCAACTTAACAGGATCATTTAGATCCGACAAAAAAGCATTTGGACTCAATTGTTTAGTTTAGAGACATTGCGGTCGATTATCAGTTTAGGGACATGGTGGTCCATCATTCCCATTTGGGGACGAACATTAGTTTAAGGACATTTCGGTCCAACGTTCCCATTTTGGGACAAATATTAGTTTAAGAACGTTTCGGTCCACGAGTTTAAGGACCCCGCAGTCCGTATAGATGTGTGGTTTGTCGGGACTCGTCACCTCTCTGACGTCGTTGAAGGATTAGAACGATAGGTGTCAGAGGAGTTCGGAGATGTACCCTTGAACCGGATGTAAATTGATTTAAGAAAGCAATCTTGCTCAGTCAATTTAATTTGAGGACTTACGATCATGATTGGGTTAAGTCCAGTTGGAGGTGTTCAACATTTTTATTTGCATTAGGCCTATTAGACCTTAATTAGGGCTCTGCCCCTGCACTGTATTTAATTCTGGCCTGTTAGGCCTTTTAAGTTGGGCTCTGTCCCCTTTTTTATAATGCAAAGCATTTGTTTTGGTCCATTGGGCCTTTTAATTGGGCTCTGCCCTTTAATAATGCGCTGCATTAATTAATCTGACAGAGTGCCATGTGGTTTGTCAGGCGCTTTGCGCCAATTGAGGAGCGCAAGGCGCAAGTCCATGGGGAGGTGACACGTGTCATGCTCTGGTGAGCGCAAGCGCAGTATGCTGCGCCAATGCGCTGCGCTGTTGCGCTTCTGACACGTGGCGTGCTCTGGTGGGTTGCGCTAATTCATGAGAGCAGTGCTCTATTTTAAAAGCGCATAGCGCAAGTCATTCTAGTGCTGACACGTGGCGCTCTCTGGTGACTTGCGCCAACCCAGGAGCGCAACAGTGCAGTTTTTGCAAGTGTAAGACACTGTTTCAATAACTTGATCCAATTTTGGATTCAAGAAAAGAATCTTTAAGATTTCAGAACCAATGGTTCATAAAAAAGTGCAAGGCACTGTTATTATTTATATATATATATTTTTTATTGAAGATCATTGATCTTGTTCTTAGATCAATGATCTATTCAGAAGAGATTCCTCTTTTTTATAAAGGTTTTTACCTTTTTTCTTTTTTGTTCTTGAAGAGTTCTCTCTGTTTTGAAGTTCTTCAAGTTCTTGATGATGATCCTGATCATTTTGAATTGGGGTCTAGGGGCCTTTATATAGTGCCCATAAATTTGTTAAATTTGTTAAAGAGATCATTCTCTGAGTGATTTGGGGAATTTTCCCCACCGTTGGATTTTTGATCCAAGGGCTTCTGTTTTACAGAAGACAATCTTCTTGTTTTAATAAGAACAGAAAGATCTTACTGGAATTTAATTCTGTTTGGCGCAAGCACCTCCAGCGCTCGACACGTGTCGCGCAGCGCACAGCACAGCGCAACTGCGCTGACACGTGTCGTGCAGCGCACAGCGCAACTGCGATGCCACGTGGCGCGCAGCGTAGAGCGCAAGTCAGCTGAAGCGTTGCTTCTTTTATTTTAATTTTAATTTTCAAAACAGAGCTTTGCTCTGATTGGGGGAAACAGAAGCGTTGCTTCGTTTTCCGCCTTGGAATTTGAACAGAGCTTTGCTCTGATTGGGGTAAACAAATGCCCCCCACCATTGCGCTTACGTGGTCCCCAAACGTGAGCGCAGCGGTGGTAGAATTCCAACCGTCGCGACACTTTTTGGAAGTTGAAAGGGCATTTGATGCCTATAAATAGGACCTTTGGCCCCTAAGATGATTTTCATCTCTTAAGATTTTTACTTTCAAAACTTTAGAGCCTTGCTCTTGCCTTTAAGAACTCCAAGAGTTAGAATTTCTTTAAAACTTTTAGGTAAAAATTTAAATTTAAATTAAATTAAATTAATTTTCATTGACAGTGCCTTGCTTTCAATAGATCCCTGATCTAAAGGAAACCCATTTGGGGTTTCACTTAGCAGAGTTTTGCTCTAAAGGGGTCTAAAGAGAACTAAGGAGAACCCTATTAGGGTTCCATTAATAGAGCTCTGCTCTCTAATAGATTTTCCTTGTATTTTCTCATTTCATTAATGGAGCTTTGCTCCTTCCAAATTATACAAAAGAACTCTTAGGAGTTTTTCATGAATCTTGGAGTTTAAAGATGGCATTTTATTTCTCGATGCATTATATCGTTTTGCTTAATCAGTCTTTCTGATGATTTTGTTGATTCTCTTTCACAGAAACAATAGACGCCCATATGTACGATCTTGACGAGATCATCTCTTACGGGGACATCCGCCGACTTGGCCGTTCTCAAAATCGAGAGTTCACAAACGCGGAGTGTGCTGAAATCATGAGCCGCTTCGACGCATATAACGGTCAACTGCTTCCCCGGCATTCCTCCCTCCTGAAGCTTATTATGGGTGCTATCTGGGAAGCGCTTCCCTTATTCTGTTCCGGTATGCCGCTTGGGGCGTTGGATGCTGCTGAGTATAAGGTGCACTCGGTGTATCTGATGCACTTAATCTTGAAGAGACGGCAAGACAATCTTGTCGATCTCCTGCACCAGGCCTTCCAACAGTCCGCCATACTTGCTGCTTTTTGGAGGGAGGAGGACATCAGGGGGGACCCTGACGCTTGTGCTCGCGAAAGGAAGCACACCAGGATGGTTCGCCAGGCTTGGAAAGTCTTGGATAGGGATACTTTCGAGTTCCTCAATCCATGTCCTGGGTCCGAGATTATACCATTATAAACATTTCAATAATGTTGTTATTTATTTCTTTATGATTGTAAGAACCCTTTTGCAATATGAATGGAAAATTTTTATTTCAGCTTGTCTTATTTCTCGTTCTGAGTCTTTTGCACATGCATGAATGAGTGTGTCTCGAATGCTTGATCCAACGCCAATCAAATGTTCTTTCTGTCGCTTTCTTCTTTCTTTTATTATCCGTATGTCACCTTAGTGAACATAGTTGACAGATAATAGAGTAAGAATCTTGGCTTCTTCAAGAGATAGTGATGGCTTAGGCCGCAGGCTCAGATCTGCTGCCTAAGACTTTTCAACTCTATGAGCCGTGAGGGTCTCACAGAGACTTTTCTCCCTACGGATCGAGAGGATCTCGTAGGTGGATTTTCTCCTTAGGAATCGTGAAGATTCCTAAGTGTGTTTTCTCTTACAAGTCGTAAGGATCCTATAAGAGAATTTTCCCTCTTACGAGTCGAGAGGACCCGTGAGCGATTGTTTCCCTCCTCATCGAGATTCGAATTTGGAGAGTGAGACCCGTGAATAGTATACAAGAGACCGTTTTAGGCCGACTTGCAGGGTCCCAGTGCGTAGGAAACAAGTTTTTAAATCCCTGCTGCCTAAGACTTTATCTTGTAAGTTGAGACGAATTGGGAAGTTCTCGCGGAGTCACTGGTTTCTATGCGGGCCGACGCAAATCAGGAGGCTCTCATCAAGGACGTTAGTTTCCCTAAGTTGAGGAGTTTGCCAGGGACACTGGTTTCCCTGGGGTTGAAACGAATCGATGTATTCCTGCAAAGACGCTAGTTTCTCTGCGGGTCGACGCGAATCGGGGTGTTCTCGTCAAGGACACTGGTTTCCCTGAGTCAAAGTATTTTGCCGAGGACGCTAGTTTCCTCGAAGTTGAAACGAATCGGTGTATTCCTGCAAAGACGCTAGTTTCTCTGTGGGCCGACGTGAATCAGGAGTCTCTCATCAAGGACGCTAGTTTCCCTGAATTGAGGTAGTTGCCAGGGACACTGGTTTCCCTGGGGTTGAAACGAATCGATGTATTCCTGCAAAGACGCTAGTTTCTCTGCGGGTCGATGCGAATTGGGGTGTTCTCGTCTAGCACACTGGTTTCCCTGAGTCGAAGGATTTTGCCGAGGACGCTAGTTTCCTCGAAGTTGAAACGAATCGGTGTATTCCTGCAAAGACGCTAGTTTCTCTGCGGGCCGACACGAATCAGGAGTCTCTCATCAAGGACGCTGGTTTCCCTGAATTGAGGTAGTTGCCAGGGACACTGGTTTTCCTGGGGTTGAAACGAATCGATGTATTCCTGCAAAGACGCTAGTTTCTATGCGGGTCGACGCGAATCGGGGTGTTCTCGTCAAGGACACTGGTTTCCCTGAGTCGAAGGATTTTGCCGAGGACGCTAGTTTCCTCGAAGTTGAAACGAATCGGTGTATTCCTGCAAAGACGCTAGTTTCTCTGCGGGCCGACACGAATCAGGAGTCTCTCATCAAGGACGCTGGTTTCCCTGAATTGAGGTAGTTGCCAGGGACACTGGTTTTCCTGGGGTTGAAATGAATCGATGTATTCCTGCAAAGACGCTAGTTTCTCTGCGGGTCGACGCGAATCGGGGTGTTCTCGTCAAGGACACTGGTTTCCCTGAGTCGAAGGATTTTGCCGAGGACGCTAGTTTCCTCGAAGTTGAAACGAATCGGTGTATTCCTGCAAAGACGCTAGTTTCTCTGCGGGCCGACGTGAATCAGGAGTCTCTCATAAAGGACGCTAGTTTCCCTGAATTGAGATAGTTGCCAGGGACACTGGTTTCCCTGGGGTTGAAACGAATTGATGTATTCCTGCAAAGACGCTAGTTTCTCTGCGGGTTGACGCGAATCGGGGTGTTCTCGTCAAGGACACTGGTTTCCCTGAGTCGAAGGATTTTGCCGAGGACGCTAGTTTCCTCGAAGTTGAAACGAATCCGTGTATTCCTGCAAAGGCGCTAGTTTCTCTGCGGGTCGACGCGAATCAGGATGTTCTCGTCAAGGACACTGGTTTCCTTGAGTTGAAGGATTCTGCCGAAGACACTAGTTTCTTCGGGATTGAAACGAATCGAGTATTCCTGCGGAGACACTGGTTTCTATGCGGGCCGACGCGAATCAGGAGGTTCTCATCAAGGACGCTAGTTTCCCTGAGTTGAGGAGTTTGCCAGGGACACTGGTTTCCCTGGGGTTGAAACGAGTCGAGGTATTCCTGCAAAGACGCTAGTTTCTTTGCGGGTCGACGCGAATCAGGATGTTCTCGTCAAGGACACTGGTGTCCTTGAGTCGAAGGATTCTGCCGAAGACACTGGTTTCTTCGGGGTTGAAACGAATCGGAGTATTCCTGCGGAGACACTGGTTTCTCTGCGGGCCGACGCGAATCAGGAGGCTCTCATCAAGGACGCTAGTTTCCCTGAATTGAGGAATTTGCCAGGGACACTGGTTTCCCCTGGGTTGAGATGATCTCTGGTTATCTTTCGGGCTTAATACGAGTTTCCGTCAAGACTGTGAAGCTAGGAATCTGATCTTCGCTTCATTTGCCGGTGCTGCGTCTGCTGTATCAAGACGAATGTCACGGTCGTCTCTAGGCTGTCGGTGAACCGTCGAGATTTGGCTTTGCCTTCTTGCGGAGCCTGTTGGGAAGGTGTGGTTTCGTCTTTGTTTGTGCCCTTGGATTGTATACAGGGATCGATATGATCTTGACTGTAGGGCAAAAGTTTCATATTTTTTTTGTTTTATTTCCGCGATGCTCTATCATTTCAGATTTTATATCGCGAAGGTCGCGATCGCCCAATCATTTCGGCTATTTTTCGCGGTGCTCAATCATTTCGGCTATTATTTTATTTTTACTCGCTGCTTTTTATTGCGAGTTGCCCAATCATTTCGGCTGTTTTGTGTGCATACGTTTTTACTTGCTGCTTTTTATTGCAAGTTGCCCCATCATTTCGGCTATTTCGTATGCATGTGCGGCATACTGGCTTTTCGCTGTAAACCTGAAATTAGACACCGATTTCGGCATCAGCACATCTACAACTGGAATATTGCCAGGAGCGAATCATCATCTGCCTCTGTCGATGTCGAACAAAGGTGGCTTAGTGAACAGGGTTAAGGTCCTGTCGACTAAGGCTTTTAACTTCATGAGCCGTAAGGGTCCCACAAAGGTATTTCTCCCTACAAGTCGTGAGGATCTTGTAGGTGTATTTTCTCCTTAGGAATCGTGAGGATTCCTAAGTGCATGTTCCTCTGTAAGTCGTAAGGATCCTACAAAAGGGTTTTCTCCTTGTAAGTCGAGAGGACTTACAAGGGTTGTTCATCATATGAACATATCCCTAGTCACGGATGGGACTTGGTTTGGGAAATGTTTATTCGCGCCCGTGGATTGTATACAAGGGTCAGTACTGAGCCGCTTGTAGGGCAATATTGGAGGTTGTGGGAGTTGCTTAAGAATAGGTTTAGGTCTCTGTAACTTAAGACTTTCAAATCTTATGAGCCGTGAGGGTCCCATAAGAGAGTTCTCCTTACGAGTCGTGAGGATCTCACAAGTGTAATTTCTCCTTAGGAATCGTGAGGATCTATAAGTGTGTTGCTCCTTTGTGAGTCGTAAGGATCTTACACGGGTTGTTTCTCCTTACAAGGTCGAGAGGACCTTGTATGTGTCCTATAACGAGGTTGCGCCCTTTCAGGTTTTCACAAACACTCGCCGGTAGTCTTGCTGTTTTTACTCACGGAGCCCTTTCAGGTTTTCATCCGTGCCCATTTTGCTTATGGACATACCGTTTTTTTATTCTTCTTTTTTTTAACGAGGTTGCGCCCTTTCAGGTTTTCACAAACACTCGCCGGTAGCCCTGCTGTTTTTACTCACGGAGCCCTTTCGGATTTTCATCCGTGCCCATTTTGCTTATGGACATACCGTTTTTTTATATATATATTTTTTCCTTTTCTTTTTTTTTATCACGTCAGCCTGAAGATGCTGCGGTAGTAGTTTAAAGACGTTTCGGTCGTCAGCTAGTTTTAGGACGTAGTGGTCCATCATTAGTTTAAGGACGTCTCGGTCCGTCATTAGTTTAAGGACGTTTCGGTCCGCCATTAGTTTAAGGACGTTTCGGTCCGTTATCTAGTTTTAGGATGTAGTGGTCCGCTGGGCTTTCTCTATGAATGAGCATGATGCCCCCGACATATCCATCTTTTTCGGAGCATTTGGTTGTGGCGGGCTCACCTTCCAGTTTTTGGACAGCGCGAGTTTGCCTTGTTGGTATTGGTCTTCAACCCAGTTTTTGAAGACGAAGCAATCTTCGATCGGATGACTTACTGCTCGATGGTAGGGGCAATAATCAGGATCGCTGACATCATTTGGCTGCGACGGACGTCTTGGATCCAGCAGATTTATGAATCCGTTGTGCACTGCTAGTTTAAACAGTTTTCTCGTTTTATCCTGGGGAAACGAGTAAGGACGTCCCAGTCTTTCCTCGAGTGATGGGCGTGGACGCATGTTGTTTTGGCGAACAATCAATTTTGAGTTGCTCGGCTGTTGTTGAGTGTTGGCGACGAAGGTCGTTTTTCCCTTTCCTTTATCCTTTTTGTTCGCTTCGTCGTTTGCGGGTCCGAGATTCTTTCCGGGTAGTATGCCCTTGCACGGACGAATGTTCTCATAATTCTTCAATTCTTCAGAGATGGATTCCTTGAAGAGAGGGTTGAAGGCTGTTTCTTCATCGGGGTCGCTCCCAAAGGTGAGAACTCGTGATCCCTCGGGCCCGTCCCTGTGGCAATTGCCGGGACTCTTTTATGCTCATCTGTCGTATTTTTTCGCTGTCTACGAGCTTCACGCTTTGTCCTGTTGAAGTGTTTCCTGTGAGTGACATACCTTTGTCACTAACACTTAAAGGAGTCGCAGTCTTTAGTGGGGTGTGCGATCTTCTGATGATATAGGCAATAATTAGGATACATCTCTATTCCACCGAGAGTGTTTTCTTCAGAGGGTGGTAGCTTCATTCCCATTGATATGGCTTTAGCAAATCTTTTCCTCGTCTTGAATTTGCTTTCATCGGCAGCGGATGTCTTTTGATTTGATGGGAGTGCCTCCACTCTTTCGTCCAGTCGGCGGTGTTTGGCTCCTTCCAGTATGGCCATCTCACGCTCTTGATTGGCTTTAACTTTCAGACGAATCTCATTCAGGAAGGCATCGATCATTTCATCTGACGGCCGCAGAATTTCTGGTTCAGGGTCCACCCCCAACTTCTCAGCGCAAGGAATTTCCTCATCGTCTGTAAACGAATGGGAAATCAAATGACAGCTCGCCATGTTTTCCTCCGATTTATCCGACGAGCTCTCCCCCTCATCTTCTTCTTGAAAGACGTGGTTGAGGAACTCTTGGAGTGTGATTGGAGTCCGCGCCTTTTGATTGTATGCCTCCAACACGTCGATTTGTTTTTGTAAGTCCGTGCGCTTGTCGCCAGGCTTCACGGGTTTCTTGGATTTCCTCTTCTTTGAAGATTTTGACGGCTGGTTATGAGTGCTTGGGCCACCGCCATCGGTCTTTGGAGTTGGACGCGGTTTCAACATCCCTTCAATGATCTGAGGTTCCAACGGGTTCTTCTACCTGATCGCTGGGCATGTTTGAAGATCGTTTAGCATCCTCTTTGTCTTGGCTGATAGCACAACCTCCCATGGGGCTTCTTCAACGAGAGAGCACGTTGCCCCCGGCGTATTCATCTTTTTAGGGGTGTGAGGCTGCGGCGGATTCACCTTCCATCTATCGGACAACGCAAACTTGCCCTGTTGGTACTGGTCCTCAATCCAATTTTTGAAGACGTAGCAATCTTCGATCGGATGACCCAGTACTCGATGATAGGGACAGTAGTTGGGATCATTGACATCATTCGGCTGCGACGGACGTCTTGGATCCGGCAGATTTATGAGCCGGTTGCGCAATGCCAGCTCAAACAACCTTCTCGTTTTATCTCGGGGAAACGAGTAAGGACGTCCTAGCCTCTCCTCGAGGGACAAGTGTGGACGCATACTATTTTGATGGACAGCTGGTTTCAAGTTGCTCGGCTGTTGTTGAGCATTAGCGACAACAATTGCTTTTCCCTTCCCCTTCTCATTTCGAGAGTCCGGCTTTGGAGGGGGAGGTCTATGGCCCATCTGATCCATTTGAGCTAGCTTGTCGATCAGGGCCTGGAAGGTAGTCGGCTTGAAGAACATCATGAATTGGGATATGGTCGCCTGCGGATCGAGGGTTCCTACAAACATACCCACTGCCGGTGCCTCTTCAATGCGTTGCTCGCATTTTGACCATAAGTTCCGCCACCGTATTGCATACTGAACCCATGTTTCGCCTGGCTTCACCCTGGCATTAATCAATGCCGTCATCGGGGTGCGTTCGCTGGCGCTTGCGAAACGCTGGGTAAATAGAAGTTCCATCTCCGCGAAGGTCTTGATAGAGTCGTTTGGGAGTTCGGAGTACCACTCGAATGCTGTATCCGATAAGCTACCAACGAACTGGCGAAGCAGTAATTTATCATCACCGCTGGTGTTGCCGCAGAGTGCCCTGAACTGGGCAACATGCTGGTGGGGATTGCCAGTCCCCTTATACACATGGAATTTCGGTATTGTATAGCCCGGCGGGTACTTGATCTGGTCATACCAGCTCGGATATGGCCGTCCCGTTTTTACGACCTGACCGGCTGCCTCAGTCACCTGATGAACCCGGATCTGCTGAGCTATATAGTCGTCAAAGTCAGCTTTGGAGATTGTCTCCTCCTTAGCTGTTGACAGAACTGGTGGAGGATTTGACGTTTCTCCCCCGTCGTCTTCAAGGATGATCGGAGGATCTTCGGCAGGAGGATCCTGTTGAATCATCATTCCCACCATGTCCTGGAACAGGAGGGCCATTCGCTTTATGTTGGCTGCTTGTTCAGCAGCCTCTTTATCCTTCTTCTTCAATATCCGACGAAGGAATTCAGCGTCAGTTTCTTGCTCCCGGCGTTGATCGGATGACGCTTCGGGGCTTTCTTTTGGCCCAGTGAGTGCAGCCATCGCGTTCATCATTTCTTGGAGCTTTTGCTGTTGCTCTTGAGCCTTGGTCACTGACCGTGTAAACGGTCTATGACCTGTAGATGCACGGCTGTCCTCCTTTCCCGATGCCATGTATACGGTGTGGACTACAATGCCCCTGGACTTAGAGCGTTTAGGCTCGCCGCCTTTGAAATTTGCCGCGGGCGTGGGAATTTTCTCCGGCCTCCTTCTCTTGTGGGCTGTTGAAGTTGAGGGGGCCGTTGTAGCGGGCACCCAGGTGGTGGTCGTCCTTTGCTGTTTGTCCGGACGGTTCTTTTCTTCTTGAACTTTTGCCCTCTTCTGCCGGCGAGAGTAATCTGGATCAATTACGGAATCTTGAACCCTCCGCCAGACTTTGTAAATCTTATAGGACAGCCGTTGAGGGGGCTACTCTGGCTTAGTTTCTGTAACTCCCTCCACAGGTGGAGGAGATCTTTTTAGCATAGCAGTCGGAGAGTTCTTGCGTACCCTCCTCAGCAGTTCAAAGCTGTACCCAGTTGGAATAGCAGCATTAACTTCCACTAGTGGAGCAGGTGGAGTTAGCCCTGAAGGGGATTTTCCCCTGGCCTTCCTCACTCGGCGCCAGTGGCGACATCGAGCGCGTCGAGCTGTTGGGACCGGCTCGGCGATAGTGATCGTTTCGTTTTGCCCCCTGCCTGGATGAGGCGCCGCTGGTGTTAGCCTCTTGAAGACTAAGGTTGTCCTTTGAGGGGCGATATTCAATCTGTCAAAGACAGATCCTCGAGCAGGGGCAGGAGCCGGAATAGTCAGCCTTGAAAAGACTGACTCTTTGACAGGAGAAGCCGCCTTGACGACTTCTGGAGCAGGGGTGGCTGTCTTTCTCAGGACGGCCATTTCCGGGTTCATGGGCTTCTTAGCGGGCCCATCAGGGTTCTGACTCAGCCTGGCAAAGACAGAGGCTATTGATTTGATATTGGATGACCCGTTGAAAGGGGCCGTTGTAGCGGTGAGCCAATTGAAAACCGACTTCTTGTTCGCTTCCGGTGCGGGCACTGGCATAGTGAAGCTTGCAGGTGGGAGCATGGTCCCGAAAAACAGGCCGGGGGTGGCCTGGGTCACCTGTTCTACCGGCATGGCAAGGATGGAGGCCACATGAGGCCCATATGCTACACCTCCAGGTGAGGTGGAGCGTCGGTTGCATTGGCACTTCGAGCAGTTCGAGCAGTTAGAGGCCATTGATGCTTGATTTCTGCGCCAGGCAAAAGTCCAAATCTTAGTAATTTGAAACCCAAAGGCAACCATTAACAAACCGCGATTCGTTCGCGAAGACGACACACGAAGTGTGGAGTGGAAAGAGGAAAAGGTCCCACCGGGCGTGCCAGAATCTGTTCCCCTCCGAACGGCGGCCAAGACATGGGCGTCTTGCCTGAGGTTCGGGGCAGATACTATTTGGTTTTATTCGTCCACCTCTCCGAAGATGCCAAGTTGATTTATGGCACCGTGTATCGGAGGTTTAGACGGATGTGGCCGATGTAGTAGATTTCGTCAGATTCTCCCTTGCTTGAGGGGCTTTTGATTGTGGGGATGCTCTTCCCTACATGCGCAAGCCCCTGCAGTTAATTACGCTACCGCATCGCGGTAACAACTTTTTCCTTCTCCAGAATTTCACTTCGTGTCGTGGGTGTTTGTTTTGTTTGTGGTTGCCCGTGGATTGTATACGGAGACTAATTTATGTCGTCGCCCGTAGGACGTGGATTAGTCCAAATCCGTATTTTCTTAGATTTGGGTTTGGTGTTTTGGTTTAAGGATACGTTAGCCATATTGAGGCTAAGATCAACTTAAACGTTCGTTAAGGATACGTTAGTCTGATTTGAGACTAAGATCGACTTAACGGAAAGAGCATTTAGGGGCTCTATTGTTCCAGTTTAGGGACATAGTGGTCCATTGAATGTATGGCCGTCGGGACCCATCACCTCTCTGACGACGTTGAGGGATTACAACGACAGATGTCAGAGGAGTTCAGAGATGTACCCTTGAACCAAAGTTGGTTGGGAGATCTATAGTCCAATTTGGAACTAAAGTCTGTTTTTGAAAGTTTTGGTTTAAGGATGCGCTAGCCATATTTGAGGCTAAGATCAACTTAAACGTTTGTTAAGGATACGTTAGCCTAATTTGATACTAAGATCAACTTAACAGGATCATTTAGATCCGACAAAAGAGCATTTGGACTCAATTGTTTAGTTTAGAGACATTGCGGTCGATTACCAGTTTAGGGACATGGTGGTCCATCATTCCCATTTGGGGACGAACATTAGAAATTTCGGTCCAACGTTCCCATTTTGGGACGAATATTAGTTTAAGGACATGTCGGTCCACGAGTTTAAGGACCCCGCAGTCCGTATAGATGTGTGGTTTGTCGGGACTCGTCACCTCTCTGACGTCGTTGAAGGATTACAACGATAGGTGTCTGAGGAGTTCGAAGATGTACCCTTGAACCGGATATAAATTGATTTAAGAGAGCAATCTTGCTCAGTCAATTTAATTTGAGGACTTACGGCCATGATTGGGTTAAGTCCAGTTGGAGGTGTTCAACATTTTTATTTGCATTAGGCCTATTAGACCTTAATTAGGGCTCTGCCCCTGCACTGTATTTTATTCTGGCCTGTTAGGACTTTTAAGTTGGGCTCTGTCCCCTTTTTTATAATGCAAAGCATTTGTTTTGGTCCATTAGGCCTTTTAATTAGGCTCTGCCCTTTAATAATGCGCTGCATTAATTAGTCTGACAGAGTGCCACGTGGCTTGTCAGGCGCTTTGCGCCAATTGAGGAGCGCAAGGCGCAAGTCCATGGGGAGGTGACACGTGTCACGCTCTGGTGAGCGCTGCGCCAGTGCGCTGCGCTGTTGCGCTGCGCTGTTGCGCTGCGCTGTTGCGCTTCTGACACGTGGCGTGCTCTGGTGGGTTGCGCCAATTCATGAGAGCGGTGCTCTATTTTAAAAGCGCATAGCGCAAGTTATTCTAGTGCTGACACGTGGCGCTCTCTGGTGACTTGCGCCAACCCAGGAGCGCAACAGTGTAGTTTTTGCAAGTACAAAGCACTGTTTCAATAACTTGATCCAATTTTGGATTCAAGAAAAGAATCTTTAAGATTCCAGAACCAATGGTTCATAAAAAAGTGCAAGGCACTGTTATTATTTATATATATATATATATTTTTATTGAAGATCATTGATCTTGTTCTTAGATCAATGATCTATTCAGAAGAGATTCCTCTCTTTTATAAAGGTTTTTACCTATTTTTCTTTTTTGTTCTTGAAGAGTTCTCTCTGTTTTGAAGTTCTTCAAGTTCTTGATGATGATCCTGATCACTTTGAATTGGGGTCTAGGGGCCTTTATATAGTACCCATAAATTTGTTAAATTTGTTAAAGAGATCATTCTCTGAGTGATTTGGGGAATTTTCCCCACCGTTGGATCTTTGATCTAAGGGCTTCTGTTTTACAGAAGACAATCTTCTTGTTTTAATAAGAACAGAAAGATCTTACTGGAATTTAATTCTGTTTGGCGCAAGCGCCTCCAGCGCTCGACACGTGTCGCGCAGCGCACAGTGCAGCGCAACTGCGCTGACACGTGTCGCGTAGCGCACAGCGCAGCGCAACTGCGCTAGCGCAACTGCGATGCCACGTGGCGGGCAGCGCAGAGCGCAAGTCAGCTGAAGCGTTGCTTCTTTTATTTTAATTTTAATTTTCAAAATATCGCTTTGCTCTGATTGGGGGAAAAAGAAGCGTTGCTTCGTTTCCCGCCTTGGAATTTGAACAGAGCTTTGCTCTGATTGGGGATCTCTATCATCGCATGATAACCTGATGGAATCCACTCATGTTATCACACTCCAGAAGGTATGCGCATGCCTGGCAAGTTTCCTGTATGTTTGAAACTCCCGATGTGATTTTTACCCCATGCTCTTATGATTTTGACGAAGGCCAAAAAATCATAAGTCACATGTCAAGTTCTACCCATCATTGTCCATGTTAATTTGAACCCACCCGTACCCGCCCTTGATGAATGCCAACAAGGCTGTATGACTGTCCCAAACCAATGCATCTATCTATGCAATAGAAAGGTAACAAGCAGCTACCATACATTATGCTTTGACGAAGGCCAACAAACATAGCATGAATACTAAGTGCTACCCGTCTGAAATGACGGAGGGCTGCGAATGGTTTTTGGCGAAAAACCTTTAACGTAATGAACTTGATATCATTGAAGAAACCGGATAGCTTTTTACAGAAATATAGTGGCGAAAACCTTTGCTAAAGAGGTCACTCCGATGAAGGGATCTCGGCTCTTTCCCCGTAGAATGAGGTGCGGGATATTCCAACTGAATACCGTGATGCAAAGCAAAAAGTAATCGACTATAGTGAATTTATTACCCTGACGCAAACTTCTGCCCAAGGGGTCACTCCCGATGAAGGCATCTCGGCCCTTGCCTCGTCGAATGAGGTGCTGGATATTCATAACCGAATACCGCTGTGCAAAACAAAAGAAAACGTCCTTGTAATAATAACTTTTGAAATTTTTTTCCAACAATATCGAATAGGTCTGTTTTCCTTGCATTGATCTGAATCAACGCAGTCCCATCAATTAATCACACCAGAAAAGAACGAAAATATGATGTACGTATATGCCATCAACATTTGCCACTGGGTCCCTTCATCACCCTTTAGGTTACTTAACTAATGACAGAGCGGGGACTGGACTAGCGCGGATGTAAAACATATACAATATCTACTAGTATATATATAGCAATATATAATAATCGCTCCAGGCGTGATAAATGCAACATCACAAACAAGCGATAAGCATCACAGAACAATACAGATAATCTGGGAGCTCCGGGTTTCCTTTGAGCCGCAGGTGAAACCCGACGTTCCCCTGATCATGTGGATAGCCTGTCCAATGAAAATCTAGACCCCTACGAGCGTGGCAAGTTACCCGCTAAAACCAGAAGCGAGGCAGCCCACTTCAGCAAAGTGAATGGGCCACCCGGTACTTCACGGAATCCGGTAACTCGAGCACCCCTTCTTGGGTCTACCTGTACCCCCTACGAGTGCAGCGAATAGCTTGCCAATTCTGGAGTAAGGCACCCTCCTTCTTAATGCCAAGAGATGCGGACCCGTTGCCCAACAGAACCCGGCTATCCGTGCACTCCATCGCGGGGTAATCCTAGTACAGAAAAGAAAATATGTACAATGGTGACATCGACCTCAACCCGGCCGTTCCCCAAAAGAATAATATACAAACAGGCAGTGATGATAGTCCACATGTTGGACGCTCGCCCCGCGATATCAAATGTATAATTGAAACTAAACTGTACTATCATTGCAACCAAGCTATCCACCACAACGAATCCACAACAAACACAGCATAACACAGAACATCAACGTGAATGTCACGTTCACAAACCCGTCTAAAAGAACTATAGCAATTAGATAAGTTGTACAGCTCGAATGACATTCACGGTTGGAAATAGTAATGTAAGTACTGTAAACTTTAAATAATGTTAGAAATATCGAGTTTGAAATAACCCCGAATAGCCCCCAAACAGCTAGATAAAACCATATCAAAACTGGGCTAAACTAGAAATACCACTGAACCAACATTCTAGAGACCAGACCACACACAAAACACGAACACCAAACTCAAGTTCTGGGCCCGCCAACTCGGATTTTTGTGCAATGTGGCTGGTCCAACTTGAATGGAATGGTCTCGAATTTGGTGTGTGCTCTAATGGTCATCCAAGTAATCTTCTGCAGTTGCTAAAATAATTTTTGATGACCATATAAAATTCAACAGAAACTGGAATGTGCAGGATATTTATTTGGAGTTGTTTCGGTTTCGATAGTTTAACATTATCTAAACCAACTATTATGTACTTAATGGGTTGGTTCTGATACCATATAAGGCTATGCCAGCGTCCCGACCATCAATCCGAGGCCAAACGCGGAACAAAAACTTTTCAAACTGGCGCTAACGTAACCCTAAAACCCGGATCGTGCCATTAACCCTATACTAGTAACTGTAAAAGGAGTTTTAGAGATTATACCGATCGATCTGTGTCCTTCGGTCTTCAATCTCTTTCCTTGACTTGTAGCGGCTGCCTCGACGAAGTTCGCTCTCCGGTCTCGCTCGTCCAAGAAGATCCACATCGAGAATTCTTTATACAGGCTCCCGCTTCTAAACCGAAGCAAATCAGATATTAAGTTTTCTAGCCTAGATGCCCAAGGTGAAGTAGAGATAGTGTGTTAACATTTTGTCTCAATACACTCAATGATTCTCAACACATGAGATGGAATGCGTGGAGGTGAAGAAGAAGCCATGAAAGGAGAAGAGTGAGCTCAAGTCTTTTTCAAAAGAAAAACCCTTGGCAAAAACTATCTGTTGTTTTTCTTTTAAGTGTTGTGTGTTGTGTTTTGTGTGAGCAACAAAAGAAAAAATATCTAGCACCAAAAGATCTACCACTTGCCTCACACAAGACCCAACACCATGTGTCACCAAGTGTGCACATTCCACATTCAATCCCTCATGCCAAGACTTGCACTCACACCTCACCTCACTAAATAAACATTAAACTAAATGTTTATTCATAAAGAAATAGAATGCCATCTCCTAAAGAAAACTCGTAACAGATTACAAGAGTGCCCCTCATCTGTATATACATACCTTCATCCGTATTCCGACTAAATACGAATACAACGAGACGAAAATAATCCAACATTATAATACTAGGATCCGGCTTAAACCAAAGCCCACTAGTATTATTCGTCCGATCATGATCCGTGCACAAGTGCACGAATATGATTGAACCCTGCCATAAAACCATACGGCCTCTACAACGTTTCGCCTGAGCCTGGGAAACTCTCTGTGTAGGACTCTAAGGACTCGTCAATACGCTGGCAGTGGGTTTAACCATAAGCACGACAGTGTCACTAGCTGTACGTAACGGCTGCCCAGGTATTGAGCGAAAGGGAGGCCGACGAGCGAACTTATCCAGGAACCCTACTGAGTCTGACAGTGACAATATCCGTATAGTCCGGTCCGTTCGTCTATGAGCATCACATATCGGGTCTAAGGGGGTGGATAAAGTCAGACCCCTAGTAACGCAATATTCAGTGTCGGTATGAAGCCCATCACTACCTGAGAAACTATCGATCCTAGATCAGTAATTCTCGACTACCTTGGCCAACGATTTCTGGTGATGGCCACCCGTGCACACCGCGAGATTTACCCCTAATTCTGGGAGAGACGAATCCCCTGACGATCCGCTCACTGCCTCCATGTGGATCGGGACTGTACCCAACTAAAACCTGTTTGCACGACTCCTTTGAGCCATGGTAGGGTAGTAATCAAAGCAAAGTGGGAACTCACACGAGACAAATGACGATCTCAGGTTGATAGAATAACCTGTACACATGTCACCAGGGAACTGCTATCTGACAATAGGTATAATACCAACTAGCATGTTCTCGGCGAGTCCGTCCGGTGTACTCATAACCCATTGAGCACCTGTATACTATCTTAGGTGAACCAACTGACACCAATGGCTTGTGAGACCGGCCATCGCCCTTTGTCGGGGTCTCGATCCGTATATACTAGTCTACTCTTAGAGTATCGATGTCCAGTCTTGAAACTCCTACGACTAGGGACACTTTAAGGATGTGCTTATAGACTATCTTACTCTCACATATATGATCGCCATCATACTGCTGGTAGTCAAGCAAGAATTCTATGGGCTCTATCAACATGTAATAGTGATATGTAATGTCACCTGAAGCATGTACACGATGATAAAGGCAAACCAGATAGTATACTATCATCTCGAGTAAGACCGTTCTACTGGTATAGGTCCTCCCTCAATCATTACAATCACGTGCCTGCTATCCAATAATTGACTTGAGGGCACTATAGCCAACAGTGGCTAGCTGGCCGTTCGAAATGTGGAGAACCGATATAATTGGCCCCATTGAACCAGTATCGTCCAAACGACATCGGTTTATATTGGCAACGACCGACTACTTCTCTAAGTGGGCAGAAGCAGTACCACTAAGGGAGGTGAAGATGGAGAATATCCTCCACTTTTTCAGAACCCATGTCATCTATCGGTTCGGTACTCCGCGATGAATTATCTCGAATAATGGGTTAGCTTACAGAAGTCATAAAATAAGTCGTTTCACACAACAACATAAAATAGATTGGAAATACTCCTCAGTCTATAAACCTCGGACCAACGGTCTAGCTGTAGCTTTCAACAAGACCTTGAAAAAGATTATAAAGAAAACAGTGTCCAGAAATAGAAAGGACTTGCACAAAAAGTTGCATGAAGCTTTCTAGGCATACTGAACAACGTTCAAAACGACCACGAATACAGCACCATACGCGTTGGTGTTCGGCACGGAAGCAGTACTTCCCCTGGAAATAGAACTCCCTTCTCTACGAGTAACGGTTCGATACGAGCTGACAGATGAAGAAAATGCTCATCTTCAGCTTGAGGAGCTCAATGCCCTTGACAAAACTCGCCTTACAGCACAACAAAACCTCGAGGCTTATAAGGTTAGGATGACACGGTCATACGAAAGACTGACTAGGCCGAGAATATTTCGCCAAGGTGAACTTGTATTAGTCGTCAAATGACCAATGATCTCTAATCGCACAAAACGGGTAAAGTTTGAGCCGAACTATGAAGGCCCATACATGATAGACAAAGTCTATCAAGGTAGAGCCTACCTGCTCATTGATATGCATGGCAAAGACCCTTCCGGTCAATAAACGACCGATTCCTCAAAAAATACTACGCTTGAAGCGTCGTGACTTAGGTCAAAGATAGATAAAGACGCTTGTGTCCGCTCGCTATCTTTTTGAGTCAGAACTCCGAGAGTAGTATCCAAAAATCTCTGTAGCCTAAAAAATGGCGACAACCGACCGAGATGTCCCTAAACTAATATTTACCCCCAAAATGGGAATGTTGGACTGAAAAGTCCTTAAACTAAAAATTCGCCTCGAACATGGCAATAATGGACTGAAACATCCCTAAACTAGAGTATCACCCCAAATATAGCGTTATGATCCCTTTAGATCTATATTGCAATCGAAGCCTTAGCAGCAAAGGTTGCAACTTAAGTTGCACTAGCTGCACAACAACTCCAGCAATGGGGCCATCTCCAAGTCCCACCGACAAACAGATGGGAACCTACGGCGAAACTACTATCAGGAATTCTATCTTTAAAAAAATGGTATGTTCACAAGAAAAATGGGTGCGGATGAAAACCTGAAAGGGTGCCGTGAGTAAAAACAGCATGACTGCCGGCGAGCTTCGCGAAAACCCGAAAGGGCGCGATCTCATAAAATAAAAGAAAAAACCTGCATGAGATCCTTATGACTCACAAAGGAGCAACACACTTAGGAGTCCCCACGATCTCTGAGGAGAAATCACACTTGCGTGATCCTCATGACTCGTAAGGAGCACTCCCTCTATGAGACCCTCACGGCTTATAGAATTTATAAGCCTTAGGAAACAGATCTAAACCAGTTTCTTAGGCCATCGTTGCCCTACAGGAGGTTCTACATTGACTCTTGTATACAATCCACGGGCATAAATAAATATATCCCCCACCAAGTTCCACCAATGACGAGAAATGTCCCCATATGGTGAATGACACTTGTAAGTCCTCTCGACTTACAAGGAGAAAACACTCTTGCATGATCCTTACGACTTACCAGAGAAAATATCACTTAGGAATCCCCACGATTCATAAGGAGAAAATACACCTACGAGATCCTCACGACTCGTAGGGAGAAATACCTTTATGAGACCTTACGGCTCATAAAGTCAAAAAGCCTTAGCCGACAGGATCCTAATCCTGTTTACAAAGCCACCTTTGTTTAAATCGACAAAGGCAAATGATGATTCGCTCCTGGTAATATTCCAATTGCAGCGATGCTAATGCCATGATTGGTATCAGACCTCAAGTTCCCAACTCGCAATAAAAAGCAGCGAGTAAAAATAAAAAAATACATAGCCGAAATGATTGGGCACCGCGATAAATAGCCAAAATGATTAGGCAATCGCGACTTTCGCCATATAGAAAGCTGAAAAGATAGAGTATCGCGAAAATAAAAAATATATATAAAATGAAATTTCCTCTACCCTGCAAGTATGTCCATATTGACTCTTGTATATGATCCATAGGCATAAATGAAAGAAAAGGACCATATCTCTCACCATGCTTCGTCAAAAGGAGAACCAAGTCTTGACGGTTCATATACAACTTAGAGACTATCCATGTGTTCCTTCTCATTCCGGAAGAATGCAGACGCAACGTCATCATCAAACGAGAAAGACCCAAGGGTCGAAACAAAAATGGAGTAATGGCAAAATCCTAACTCCAAGCCTTGACGGTTCATATACAACCTAGAGACTATCCCGACGCTTTCCTCATTACAGCAGGGTGCGGATACAACAATCAGATAAAAGTGGAGTAATGGCAAAATCTTAGCTCCGGCTCGATGTGCTTCTTATGTCAACAAGATGCAGACACAATGTCGACAAAGTCCCAAAGGTCAAACAGAAATAGAGTAGCGGCAAAATCCTAGCTCCAAGTCATGACGGTACATATATAACCTAGAGACTACCCCGGTGTTCCCCCTCATTTCAGCTGGATGCGGATGCAACTATCAAATGAAATTCATGCAATGGCATATTCCTAGATCCGGACTTCAACTGTAATACATGCAGCATAGAGGTCCTACAGATGTCTATCTTACTTCAGCAAAGAATCGACGCGACATTGTCAATGAAAACCCCCCGAAGTGATGGTATATTCCTAACTTCGGGTCTTGATGGCAACTCATATAAAGTCTGAAAACCGTTGGAGATCATACCACCCCAGAAGGATGTGGTTATAACTCATTGGGGCTCCAAATTGAGCATAACCTCAAATAAAAAGCGTCATGGCAAATTCCTAACGCTTGCTCTTCTGACGGTAATATAACTTAAGGAGTGTTGGCTATAGTGACCTCAAGTCAGTTATTGGATTGCAGGCACGTGATTGCGATGATTGAAGGAGGACCTATACCGGTAGAACAGTCTTACTCGAGATGATAGTATGCTATCTGGTTTGTCTTTATCATCATGTATCTGCTTTAGGTGGCTTTACTGATCACTATTACATGTTGATAGAGTCTATAGGATTCTTGCTTGACTACCAGCATTATGATGGCGATCATATACGTGGGAGCTAGGTGGTCTATAGGCACATCCTTAAATGTCCCTAATCGTGGGAGTTTCGAGACTGGGCATCGATACTCCAGAGTAGACTAGTGTATACTGATCGAGACCCCAATGAGGGGCAGTGGCCGGTCTTACAAGCCATTAGTGTCAGTTTGTTTACCTAAGATGTATACAGGTGCTCATTGGGTTATGAGTACACCGGACGGACTCACCGGGAATATGCTAGTTGGTATTATACCTATTGTCAGATAGCAGTTCCCTGGTGACATGTGTACAGGTTAGTCTAGCAACCTGAGATCGTCATTTGTCTCGTGTGAGTTCCCACTGTGCTTTGATTACTATCCTACCATGGCTCAAAGGAGCCATGCAAACAAGTTTTAGTTGGGTACAGTCCCGAGCCATATGGAGGCAGTGAGCGGATCGTCGGAGGATTCGTCTCTCCCGGTATTAGGCATTGATGTCGCGGTTGTGCATGGGTGGCCATCACAAGAAATCCTTGGCCAAGATAGTCGGGAATTACTGATCTATGATCGGTAGTTTCTCAGACGGTGATGGGTTTCATACCGACACTGAATGTCAAGTTATTAGGGGTCTGACTTTATCCACCCCTAGACTTGATATGCAATATTCATAGACGAATGGACCGGACTGTATGGGTTTGCTCGTCGGCCTCTCTTTCGCTCAATACCTGTGTAGCCGTTACGTACAGCTAGTACCGCTGATGTGCTTGTGGTTGAACCCATTGCCAGTGTATTGATGAGTCTTTAGAGTCCCATACATAGGGTTTCTCTGCTTCGGGCGAAACGATGTAGAAGCCGTATGGTTTTACGGCAGGGTTCGATCACGTACGTGTACTTGTGCATGCATGATGTTCAGACGGATAATACTAGTGGGCTTTGGTTTAAGCCGGATCCTAGTATTATATTATTGGATTATTTTCGTCTCATTGTATTCGTATTCTTTGGAATACGGATGCAGGTATGTATATACGGTTGAGGGGTATTCTTGTAATTTATTACAAGATTACTTTTAGAAGATTACACCTCATCTTGGTTTAGACCTTTTTGGATTAAAAGGTTATTGAGGTATAGGATGAGATGTTTATTGCATTTTTGTGGCATGGCTAATTAGTGGCCCATGGTTACTATTCTAGCATATTTAGGGTTTTTGTTTGTTATGAGATTATGTTGACTTGAGATATTTTTTGTTGACTAAGATATTTTGGAGACATGGACATTTATGTGATGGCTCCATTATTTCTTATCACACTTACACAACAAACAAAAAAATACAAGCCAATATTCATTTCTTTTTCTCTTTCTTGAATTGCTCTCAACAACTCATTCTCATAGTATCTTCTTCTTCCTCTAGCTCCACCCAAACTCTCTCATGAGTTGAGAATCCTTGGGTGTCTTGAGACAAATTAATTCTTCATCACTCTCTACTTCATCTACGGTATCTAGAGTAGCGATCTAGGTGCCCTAGTTGAATCGGATATGAGGTTGGAGCTCGTTGCATAGACTCTCGGGTGGATCATTTTCCATGGAGGGAGACCGGAGATCAAGCTTGATTAAGGAAGCCCTTAGGATCTTGTGATGATGGTTGAAGACTGAAGGACACGGATCTATTCGGTATAACCATTCTCACTCCTTTGCATGTTTTGTTCTCTAGAGCTAATGGGTAGATCCGGATTATAGGGCTGTGTTAGCGCCGGTTTTTGAAAATTTTGTTCCGCATTTGGCCACAGATTGATGGCCGAGGTGCTTGCATAACACAACATGGTATCAGAGCCACTCCATAAGCCTTAGTTAACTCATTACGATATTATAAATCCTCCGTTTTTGTCGTGCAAAAACTGCCGACAAAAACAGTTCCGAAAACTGAAAGTTTGAGATGTTTGCACACCTCGCGAGCTCACGGTTTAAACTAAGAAGCCGCAGGGTGGTGCATGGGCACCCCGAGAAACACCCGATAGGACCGAATGGATGGGCCCACTCTCCAAGACGAGCACAAGGTGGTCTTGGCGGTGGGGACCCGAAACTGCCCCGCATTGGGCAGTTTCGGGTCTGCTTCACCCCCTGGCCACCTCGTGGTGGCTTCGGGGGTGGGGTACCCTCTCTAGGCCCCCCGACTCGAATATAATTTCATACTCTAACTCCCCGCGAAGATTCAGGCTCGTTTCGTTTTGATTCGGACTTCCGAATTGGCTTTAAACAGTCGGTTTTTGGAACTTTAGCTCACTGTTTTTTCATGATTTTGGAAATTGGTTTAGTTTGTTAATTGCGTATGGAATTATAATGTCGTAGTTTTCAGTACATACATTACTATCTATGACCTTGAACGTCATTCGAGCGGTACAATTCGTCGAACTGCTATATGTTCTTTTAGACGGGTTTGAGAATGTGACATTCACATTTATGTTCTGTGTTGTGCTGTGTTGTGGCTGGATCGTCGTGGTGGATAGCTTGGGTTCAATATTAGTACAGTTTGGATTTATTTGTACATTTGATATTGCGGGACGAGCGTCCGACATGTGGAATGCCATCACTGCCAGTTTGTATATTATTTGTTTAGGGCACGACCGGGTTGAGGTCGATATTACTGTTGTACATATTATTTTCTTTTCTGTACTAAGATTACCCCGCGGTGGAGTGCACGGTTAGCCGGTTTCTAGAGGGCAACGGTCCGCATCTCATGGCGTTGAGACAAAGGGGGCCTCACAATAGAATTGGCGGGCTATTCGCCACACTCGTAGGGGGTATAGGTTGACCCACGGAGGGGTGCTCAAGTTACCGGATTCCGTGAAGTGCCGGGTGGCCCATTCACATTGTTGATTGGGGTTGCCTCACTTCTGGGATTTGCGGGTAACTTGCCGCGCTTATAGGGGTCTAGGTTTTCATTGCACAGGCTATCCACACAACCAGGAGAACGTCGGGTTTCACTTGCGGCTCAAAAAAAAAACCCGGGGCTCCCAGATTATCTGTATTGTTCTGTGATGCATATTGCTTATCTGTGATGTTGTATATATCATGCTTGGAGCGATTATTATATATTGTTATATATATACTAGTAGATGTTGTATATGTTTTGCACCCGCACTAGTCCAGTCCCCGCTGTCGTTCGTTAAGTAACCTAACGGGTGATGACAGAACCCAGTGGCGAATGCGGATGGCATATACGTACATTTTATTTTTTCATTCCTTTTTCTTTGGTATGATATGTTAACTGATGGGACTGTGTTGATTCTGATCAATGCAAGGAAAACAAACCTATTTGATGTTGTTGGAACAAATTTTTAAAAGCTGTTATTATAAGGACATTTTCTTTTATTTTGCAAAGCGGTATTCGGTTATGAATATCCAGTACCTCATTCGACGAAGCAAGAGCCAAGATCCCTTCACCGGGAGTGACCTCTTGGGCAGAAGTTTGCGTCAGGCTAATAACTTCACTATAGTTGATTACATTTTTTGCTTTGCATCGAGATATACAGTTGGGAATATCCTGTACCTCATTCGACGAGGAAAGAGCCGAGATCCTTTCACGGGGAGTGACCTCTTTAGCAAAGGTTTTCTACATACAACGTTACCCCTGTTGTAAAGAATATGGGTTATCTAGATACAACGTTAGGATAAATTTGCCTGTAAACCCAAGAGAGGTAAACTAAAAAACACTCGAAATGAGTACATAAACTAGAGACTCCGAAATGAGTAAATAAACTAGAAACTCTGAAATGAGTACATAAACTAGAGACTCCGAAATGAGTGAATAAACTACAAACTCTTAAATGAGTACATAAACTAGAGACTCTGAAATGAGTGAATAAATACAAACTCCAAAATGAGTGCATAAACTACTTCGCGCCAGATCGAGATATCAAACGCAGATGAGCGCATAATAAAAAAAACGTATATTCTTTATTCATGAATCAAAATGTTTGAAAAGTACAATTTATCTAAAAAGAGGGATACAATTCTAGCCTTTAAGAGGGCGGGGCTTTCAATAAAATAGCAACCCGTTCACTCTCTTGCCGCAGCTCCTCCTCACGCTCCACTATTGCAGCCAGCATTACTTCGACTTGAGCCTGTTATTGCAAGCATGAAGAAAACTTCTCATTAATTTCCTGCTTATCAATTTCGCAATCTTGCATTCTCCGCTAAGTAGAGTCAAGACTCTGTCTCAGCGCAACTCCTTCAGAAATGCATTGTTAAAGATTTTTAAAGATAACTTACAGTTGCGCGGCATTCGCTTCAACCTGCGCACGGAATTGACTGAATTCGCCCAAAGATGTCTCATGCTCCTTTTGCTTCAGGACTAACTTCTGCTCGAAGTATTGAATGGAAGCGGTACTTTGCTCGAGCCATGCGACCAGTTGAGCCTTCGAGGATAATGCCTCAGGCGCAATACATTTGTGCTCAATCTCGTGGAGGCAAGCCTCAATTCGCTTACAGTACTTAACCCAAATGCTAACAAAATTTTCATTGTGGAAAGTCACAAGGGTCGCCAGCATAGGGTTGACTTCGTTCGCAAAGTCCGCGGCAAAGGTGAGAGCTTTGACATTAAGGTCTTCAATAAATTCGCTTAGCATCCACTTGTTATTTGCCGCACCCTTGGAAGACTGGCGCTTAGCGAAGAGCCCCGCGGGTATAAAAATGTGAGACTCAAGAGGAGCCAAAACTGGTGTAGCTGCTACAGAGTAAGACACGCACAAAGAAGTGTTAGGTTTCAACCTAAAAAAATATAAAAAAAGAATGATGATAAATGATATCTAACATACCAATAGTCAAAAGTGGAAAATCAGGGAGCATGGGAGGCTCAGCCATTCCTTCGTTCTCTCCTTCGAGCCGTAAGACCGTGGTCAATATGAGAAAATCTTAGCAATAGAAAGATTACTTGTTGAAAGATAAAGTAAGAAATGAAGAATATACTAACCGACGCCCGAAAGAGGGACGGATTCCGATTGGAAGGCGAAGTGCAAGATTAACATTTGGCATAAGCAGTCGAAAGGCATTCCTACAGGATTGCAACAATATATGGTAAAGAAATTAATCCAAGAAATAACATCTATACTGAAACAAGGAAATGAGAATTTTTTACCTTTCGAGAGAACTCGTGGGGGGGGGGGGTACATAAGAGATAGGTGGAGCAGTGACAGTTATGGCCACGGCTGACGATGATTCTTCAATCAGCACAATGCCAGGGTTTACCGCACCTATACTCGGAATAAAGGAGATATCAACGAATATGACTAACATGACTGAGAACCTAAAAGTAATAACACGAGGAATACCTGATGAGGCAGAAACAATACCGGTGTCTGGAGCGCCACTAACTGTGACGGCTTCCTCGATTTCCACCATCACCGGGAAGATGGATTCAACGCTACACCTTCATCCCCTGAATCAATAAGGGTCATCATTATGCTCGCATCACCCGCCGATGTCGGGGATCCTCAAGGGGAAGAAACGACAGTTGGAACAGTCCCAGATTCAGAAGGAAGGCCCGACGCCCCAGACTCTTCAAACGTTAGCACCTCACCCGCCACATTAACACCTAAACTCGGCCCTGCTACATCATTCAAGGACAAATGTATTATAATTTAAGAAAAACCTCTTTGGAAATAAACCTAGAAAAATAAATAAGTCCTAATAGGTTTCAATAAGGGATAGCACGCTGTTTTACCTTGAAGTAACCGCTCAACCTCTTCGCGAGCCGCACACGTAATTTGCCTATGAGTGGTAGACAAAGCAGAAGGAATGTCCTCCATGGGAACATCAGGGGGTTGTGTATCACTTGAACCCGTGCCTGTGGCCAAGTTATCCCGACGCTCCCTTGCTGTGTGCTTTCGGCGCTTCTTCTCAGCTTTAGCTGTATGAAAAGACCTCATTAGAACCTTCGACAGAGGAACATCTTTATCTAATTCAGGTTAGGTCTCCGGATCTGCTTCAACGTCCGTCATCGGCTGCTTTAGCGACGCTTCTCGTAGCGGTCCTGGGGTGACCTCAACTGTAGCCGGTAGCTCTGAAGGCTCCTCCCCACCACCATTTAAGGACGACATTGCACTCGGAACAACACAAAATGCGGTTGTTCCTGTAATAAAAAAAAAGAAAGAGAGGGTCAGGGTGTCAATAAAATGAGCCAAATATATATATTCAGAGTCGTAAAAAGAAGCATACCGAGACCCATAGAAGCGCAAAGGCACTCCTCTTCCTCAAATGTCTTGAGGAACGCTAAAAGAGCCTCTTCAGTGGAGATTCCTATTAAGAAAAGAGCGTTAATAAAGCATAATAAATTCAATATATATATATATATATATATATATATATATATATATATATATACGGAAGAATGTAAATGAGATATACCTGACGCCGCAAGAGAAGCAAGCGCTGCTTGCTCGCGGGTTAATCTCTCAGAAGTCTCAATAGTGGCTTGAAGATCAGTAGCGGCATTCTCATCAGTAGAATCCCCGAACAGACTGTCATTGATGCCGTATTCAGACAAGCCCTCGCTATAGGGAGCATGCGGCTCTTGACCGAAGACAACATCGGTCGAAAATAAGATTTCTTCTTTTTCTGCGAGCCGACAACAACACCCGACGATAAAAGCTTACGCTTTACAGGCTTCTTGGGACGGCGAGTCCCAATTTTCGAGCCAATACTCGACTCAGAAGATGCCGCCTCTACTATAGAAGCACTTACGTATGGCCGTGGCTTAGTTAGAAAGGCTCGCGGGACTATAGCCACGGCTCTCTCTCTCAAAGAAGGACGGACAACTGCCTGTCGCTTCAGCGGAACTACAGGATTACCAGCTGGGACAGAATCCTTATGGTCAAGAAGCATCCGCCTTTCCTCCTTGACAGCGACACTTGTCGCATGCTGATACTAGGCGATGTAAGCATTCGAGGCCTTCGGGATATGACTCGGCTCACTGATCAGGAAATGAGACCCCGTATTTAGCCACATAAAATGATGCGCCGCATTGCGAATGCTCTCCTCTGTAGCAACCGGATCAATGAGAAGCGCTTCAAGGGGAACTCCTTGGTTGTAACCAGATTGTTGAGCAAAGAGATGCGGGTTATATCTCATAAACAACACCGAGGCATTCTGTCTGAATATAAAGAAACCCGGCGTGATAGAATACAAATACGCAATCTCCCGGGCTCTCAAAGCAGAAGTTCCATCCTTGAAGATATCGTGGAGCGGCTGGATTACTTTAGAGGGTTCCTTTCTAATGGTCAGAACCCTGTTAACGAAGGTCATGCTGTCCTCAACCATGCGCGGACGGTGAAGCAAACATCGGGCCTCTCGCTGTATTAGGTCTGGGGAAGAATCATTAACCAATTTCATGACCCGAAGGAAGTTGTACACTTCGTAAAATCTAGGCCTTTTTTGCATGAAAAACGCACCCAACAAGTCACACCCCGCTTCCCAGAAGATGGAAACAATGACGTGGCAGGCCGCAACGTATTTACTAAGAAATAGATACGTTAAGCGTAATTAAGCAATATATAAAATGAACAAGATTAACAAGAATATTAAAATAAATAGCAACTTTATTTACATACAACTGTTTGAAAAGAAAAGATACTATGAGTAAAGCAGTGCCTAAACAGTGACATACAAAATGAAAATAAGTACAAGAAACTAGAAATTAGGCTGTGCCGCGAGCTGGTCCAAGTCCTCCTGGCTAGGCTTTATCTTCTGAGAGCCCTGTCCTCCTGACGAACATTCCAAAGAAAGAAATAAGAAGGAATGTCGTCAGCGAACTAGCGCTCGGTAAGTCCCAAAAAAACAAAGATAATGTAACAAGTAATGTGAATGAACAAGTAAGTTGTACAGGTATAAATGGTTATTATAATATGGTTGTTTGTAGCTTGATACAGAAAGTATTCACGTATACAAGAGGAGTCCATTTTACGCCGTGGACTATGGTAATATGTAGTACAAGGCCCCGTCACAACCCATGAGGCAACGACACGAGAATTCATGTAGGTGTTTTTTACGTGACCTGTCATGCCATGATATACGTTTCGTACGAATCAACCCCTTTATCCCCACGTAATGTGTTGTATAGATTATATTTACAAGTCTTGCCAAAACCATGGTTACAATTTATTCAAGTAGTCATGTTCAGGATGTAATCAAGTATTCAAGTAGTCAACTCAAGTTATAACCATGATTCAGTCAAGTCAGGTCAAATATACATATTTGATATTACTGTTTGATTTCAAGTATTCATGTTTATGTTCAAGTATTCATGTTTGATATTGGATTCAGATTTGAATTGGACTCTGACTGAATCAGACACAGGTAAACATATTTAGCTCTTGAATTAGGTTCGGGAGTTATCGGTAACTGCTGCACATGGACGGTAGGATTTGTGTCTTTTTCCAAGACAATTACCATTGATAACTCCTTTAAGTTTTCTATATTAAATAGGCAAGCACTTACTTTCTCCGGCTTTCTGGGGCTCAAGAGAATTGATTTCGCTTAAACCTATATTTACTAAAGTCCTTAAATATTGTTTTTATATAACTCGAGGGGGTTTTATGAAAAATATTTTAATATATTTAAAAATAAAAGCTCGAGGGTGATTAGTATTACTTGAGGTTGTCATGAGCATGGATTTTAGGTATTTGGGGTATCTTAATGATAAGTACTTAGCTTGGAAAGTTCATGATATTTTATTGTAAAACTTGCCTTCTTGATATCATGATGTTATTTTATTGATATTTGTTAATCTTTTCATTTTTGAAAAACATAGCTTTATTATATTTTGAAAATATGAATTTATAATTTTATATAATTTTAATTTTAAAAAATAATTTTATTTTATTTAGAAAATTTCGTATTTCTTAAAAACCATATTTAAATCCTTTCGAGATCAAATCCTCCGTGAGAAGGTCTGCATTTCGTTCTACTAGTCCAAAGATGTGCAATAATCCGCACCATCCATTAGCGGGTCCCCTAAAGAGAGTTGTAGATGCGTAATCACAAAGGATATAAAATAACGCTTTTAAAAGAAATCCGGTTTTTAACTTATATGGTATTTTATTGTAATATTATACTTCGTAATGAAAATACCTTCAATGAATTGTTCCCTTATAAAAAAATAAAATAAAATAATAAATAAATAATGAACAAAAAGCGGTGAAAAATTCCCCAAATGGAGCATCACGTGCCCGCACGTGATGCGCCTTGGGGCAAAAATTATAGGCATTGCGCTCAACAAATAAGGCTGAAATTGATCCTCGCGTGTAGGAACGTGAGCATCTATATAAAAAGTATATAGGCGTCTTTCTAAAACAAATAACAAGCTAGAAAAGCTCACGTGCCAACACGTGATGCTTTTCTTTGGGACTGCTGCATATAAGAAAACCGATCTAATGATATGGGTCACGTGCTACATATGAGGGTTCCTAATGCCTTCTGAGCCGATAGAATTAAATTTTAAATAAGAGGGATCAAAACACTATTTGGAAAATATTTCCTTGAATCTTTCTAAACAAGAAAGATTACACCCTGTAAAGCAGAGCACCGTTGGATTAATGATCCAATGGTGATTAAAAATCACCAAGGTATAGAACAAGCTCTGTATGGGAAAATATTTTCTTAATCTTTCTAAACAAGAAAGATTACGCACTGTAAAACAGATCACCGTTGAATTGAAAATCTAATGGTGATTAAAAATTACCAAGCTACAGAATAAGCTCTGTATGGGAAAAAAATTCCCTAATCTTTCTAAACAAGAAAGATTATGCTCTGTAAAATAGAGCACCGTTGGATTAAAGATCAAATGGTGATTAAAAATCACCAAACTAAAGAATAAGCTCTGTATGGGAAAATATTTCCCCAATCTTTCTAAATAAGAAAGATTATGCTCTGTAAAACAGAGCACCGTTAGATTAAAGATCCAATGGTGATTAAAAATCACCAAGCTACAGAATAAGCTCTGTATGGGAAAATATGTTCCCAATCTTGTTAAAAAAACAAGAAAAATGTCCTCTGTAAAATAGAAGTCCCCGGATCAAAAATCCAACGGCGGATAAAATCCCTGAATCAATTAAAAAAATCTCTCAATGAGAGATTTTCTTAACTAAATCAACAGACTTGCCTCTACTATATAAAGGCCCCAAGACTTCAAGTCTTGTACAGAAGAGACCCGCCATAAGATTTGAGAAAATAAAGAAGGAGTTGAGTTCTCTTGGAAGAAAAAGAAACCCTAGGTAAGAAGAAAGACCTAGAGATCATTTAATCTCCTCGTACAAGAGTTTAACTCTTCTAAAAAAGAACTTAGTTCTTCCTCTGTTTGAGGTCTGCAGAAGCAGATCTCCCTACAAGTTGAGAATTTAATTCTCATCGGAGATATTCTGTTATGCAGTCCCAAACTTAGAGAAAAGAACTAGATTTGAAGAATTTAATTATTCCAAAGACATAGAAATTTAATTCCTCTGATAAAACTAGGGTTTAACCCTGCATAAGAATTTAATTCTTATAAAACAAAGGAATTGAAATTCTCAAGACTAAGATCAAGAGCCCCATGCATATTAGCGTTCAACGTTATAACGACAGATCACGTGTTCCCACGTGAGCACCTCTAAGGACCAAAAAGGAATGTCTGAGATCGAGTCACGTGATCCCACGTGACCCCTAATAGTGCTCAACACTTGTAAAAAGGGAAGGGGAATAAATTAAGACAGTTCTCATTTTTGGGGCGCCTCACGTGATCCCACGTGACCCCCAATAATGCTTAGCACCTAGAACAGAATAGGAAGATAAATCCAAAGGAGGCAGTCACTAGTAAAATAGGGGGTTGCCCCTACGGATTTCAATATCCGTAGGGGCAGATTTAACTAGGCCCTACGGATTAATCCGTAGGGCTAAAAGGTTGCCCCTACGGGCCCAGACGTCCAAGAATAAAAATATTAATTCTTAATTTGGTGTTTGCCCCTATGGAGCAGCAAACTAAGGACCTACGGACAAATCCGTAGGGGCAACTAAATATCGATTTAATAAAGGCACAGATCGATCGCCTACGCTCACTTTCTTCCTCTCTCTCTCGATCGCGCGCGAAAAAAATCCCAAAATCGCCACGCCATTCTCGTCATCGCCACCGCCGTTCTCCTCGTCGCCACCGCCGTTCTCGTCGCCACTACCGTTCTCGTCGTCGCCACCGCTGTTCAGGTCGTCGCCACCGCCGTTCAGGTGAGTAAATCTTCAGGTAAATTAAAGAATTTTTTGATTATTTTGGGCTCAGGGTTCATGGCTGGGTCTGGGGTTGAACGCGCGAGTTGGGGTTCGGCAGGGGTCGCGGTCGGGGACGGGGTTGGGGTTAGGGTTAGGGTTGGGGTTCGGCTGCTGCTGGGGCTGGGGCTGGGATTAGGGTTTGCCTTAGGGTTGGTGTTGGGGTTTAGCTGGCCGCGCTGGGGTTAGGGTTAGGTTGGGGCGGGGCGGGGCTGGGCTGGGGCTGGGGCTGGGGCTGGGGCTGGGGCTGGGGCTAGGGTTAGGTTGGGGTTAGGGTTAGGTGGATTGATGACAACAAAATACCATAATTTATAACTATATTACTCATCTAATGTGTATGGCATGTGAAAGCTAGATGAAGGTCGAGGCAAGCACAACAAATTTGTTGGAAGGGACAATGTCAATAGGAGCTCAATGCTATTTGGAAAAACAATAATTCAAAGACATAGTGGAGTTTCCGATTGGTGGCATGGACTAGTTTGATGTATGTAGTTGGTTTGATTTATGAAAAAATGGGGAGACAACATGCATGTATGCATATAGGTAACATTTGCCAATATGCCATATCCAGACCGCAATCTATTTTTGCCTATTGGCTAATATGAAAATATCGGCCCGCGTATATGACATAATCAAAGTTGTTAAATCTTGATACAGTTTGTGTTTCGTTTTTTTATTTATCAGTTCTATCAATGTTGCGTATAACGCTTTCTGATATCAGTATCCTACATTTGTAGTTTTAATTGTTGATTGTTATAGATGAATGCCATTGCAATAATAGTTTTTGGTTGATGAATGCTATTGCAATGTAGGATGATCAGTTCTATCAATCTTGATCTCAATGGTTTAAAATCATGTTACACATACAACACGAATGCACAACAAACGCATAATTAGAGAGCGATTCGAGATATTCAGGTTAAAACCAATATATGATACTCGATGATAATATGAAACCTTCATATTCCCATCGATACTCATATATGAAACTAAAAGCGCCACTTAGTCCCCGTCTATCGGTTAACATACGTGCGATACTCGTCGTGACCTAGAACTATACGAAAGTTGTTAAATATCGGACAGTATAGCTCGAAACTAACAACCGTCGTATAGTCTACGCGACGAGAAAATTCAATCGTATGGTAACCCGTAGATTTGTCCCGTGTGGACAAGTTAAGAATGTATAAAGCAAACACCTTCATTCACTTGTGTTTTCATCCGTTTCGAGATATTTCGTCGGTACCTTTCCGCTGGTTCTCCATGTACAAAGATAGATTAGATGTTCATTTCAACGTTGTTTCACAGCTTTGAAATGATTATCTATTCTATTACAGTGTACTCGGAGAACAGCGGGGAGGTGCTGCCGAAATTTACTCGAAACGGTTGAAAGCACAAGTGATGGGCGTTCGCTCTATACATTCTTAATGGGATAGAAGCCTACCCACGACAGCCGGAACACACACATACAACAGCATAATCAGAGAGCGATTCGAGATGTTCGGGTTAAAACCAATATATGATACTCGATGATAATATGAAACCTTCATATTCCCATCGATACTCATATATGAAACTAAAAGCGCCACTTAGTCCCCGTCTATCGGTTAACATACGTGCGATGCTCGTCGTGACCTAGAACTATACGAAGGTTGTTAAATATCAGACAGTATAGCTCGATACTAACAACCGACGTATAGTCTACGCGACGAGAAAATTCAATCGTATGGTAACCCATAGATTTGTCCCATGTGGACAAGTTAAGAATGTATAAAGCAAACGCCTTCATTCACTTGTGCTTTCATCCGTTTCGAGATATTTCGTCGGTACCTTTCCGCTGGTTCTCCGTGTATAAAGATAGATTAGATGTTCATTTAAACGTTGTTTCACAGCTTTGAAATGATTATCTATTCTATTACAGTGTACTCGGAGAAGAGCGGGGAGGTGCTGCCGAAATTTACTCGAAACGGTTGAAAGCACAAGTGATGGGCGTTCACTCTATACATTCTTAATGTGATAGAAGCCTACCCCCGACAGCCGGAACACACACATACAACAAGAATACACAACAAACGCATAATTAGAGAGCGATTCGAGATGTTCGGGTTAAAACCAATATATGATATTCGATGATAATATGAAACCTTCATATTCTCATTGATACTCATATACGAAACTAAAAGCGCCACTTAGTCCCCGTCTATCGGTTAACATACGTGCGATGCTCGTCGTGACCTAGAACTATACGAAGGTTGTTAAATATCGGACAGTATAGCTCGAAACTAACAACCGTCGTATAGTCTACGCGACGAGAAAATTCAATCGTATGGTAACCCATAGATTTGTCCCGTGTGGACAAGTTAAGAATGTATAAAGCAAACGCCTTCATTCACTTGTGTTTTCATCCGTTTCGAGATATTTCGTCGGTACCTTTCCGCTGGTTCTCCGTGTACAAAGATAGATTAGATGTTCATTTCAACGTTGTTTCACGGCTTTGGAATTATTATCTATTCTATTACAGTGTACTCGGAGAACAGCGGGGAGGTGCTGCCGAAATTTACTCGAAACGGTTGAAAGCACAAGTGATGGGCGTTCGCTCTATACATTCTTAATGGGATAGAAGCCTACCCCCGACAGCCAGAACCTACAATTTATATGTTATTCAGTCTAACATGGCCCATGAGTACGTCAGAGTTAAGGACTGGATGTATGTGGATTGGAAACAACGTATGCAACCTAAGTTTGTCGCAAGAGTTGCTGCTTTCCTTGAATTTGCACGTGCACATAATAAGATCATAATAGAGAAGATTCTCTGTCCGTGCGATAGATGTGGCAATAAGTACCGGCAGAAGGTAGAATTGGCAGAGCTTCATATTGTAAAACAAGGGTTTACTAGACTTTATTCAACTTGGAAATATCACGGGGAAGGAGAAGAATGCAGTACTGCGGTAGAAGAAGAAGGAGAACACGATAATGCGGCAGGAGAAGAAGAAGAATTCGGTAATACGGCAGGAGACGGAAATTTATTTCCAGCAGAAGAAATGGAGGATATGGTAGAGGCTGCCCTAGGTGAATCTATTCGTACCGAAGATGACATTCCTTCCGGTCAAGGACCGCGTGCGGATAAATATGAAAATTTCATGAATGATGCTAGGAAACCAATTTATGAGAATGCGAAGTATTCCACCCTCTCATGGTTCGTCCAACTTTTCAAGATTAAGTGCCTAAATGAATGGAGCAACAAGTCATTCACAATGCTTCTTTCATTCTTGAAAGATTCTATACCTCCGGGAAATAATGTACCCGAAAGCTGGTATGAAGCCCAGAAGATGATGTCTGATTTGGGTCTAAAGTGCGAGAAGATTCAAGCATGTCCTAAAAATTGCGTGTTGTACCGGAAAGAGAATTCAGATTTGAAAGAGGGTCCAACATGCGGAGAGGCTAGGTATAAGCCGAAAGATTCTGATAAGAAGCATGATATACCTGTGAAGATAGCACGATACTTTTCCATAACACAGAGGCTACAGAGGCTATTCAGGTGCAAGAAAACAGCCGAGACAATGATTTGGCGTCACCGTGCTCCTCCAAGCGAAAATGGAAAAATGAGCCATCCAAGAGATTTACCGGCATGGAAGGATTTCGATAGGAGGCACGCAATATTCAGTAGCGATCCTCGCAATGTCCGGCTCGGACTGGCTACCGATGGCTTCTGCCCATTCAACTATATGGCTGGAAGTCACAGTACATGGCCCGTTGTAATGATAATTTATAATCTGTCGCCTTGGTTGGCTATGGACCAATCATACTTTATGATGCCTCTTCTTATCGACGGACCAAACTCACCGGGGAACAATATCGACGTCTATCTCCGACCTCTGATCGAGGAGCTGAAAACTTTGTTCATTGATGGTGTAGAGACATATGATTCAAACACAAATACAACCTTCATACTGCGTGCGGCTTTAATGTGGACAATTAATGACTTTCCTGCATATGGAATGCTATCAGGTTGGTCCATACATGGTCATAAAGCATGTCCTCATTGCCATGAACACACAACATAAAATTTTTTGAATTTTAGCAGGAATGTTTGTTATTGCGACCATCGACGTTTTCTACCTCCAGACCACCCCTATAGGTTAGACACGGTTCACTTTGATGATCATCAGGAGCTTCTTGGATCTCCATCCCCATTTTCCGGAGAGGACGTGACTGCTAAATGGGATGGTTATAATAACGTGATCTTCGGGATGGATCCGACGAAACAGGTCAAACCACAATATTGGAACAAGTTAAGCATTTTCTTCGAGCTTCCGTACTGGTTTACAAATTCAGTGCGTCATTGTCTGGACGTCATGCATATAGAGAAGGGAGTATCAGAGCACAAACTTAACTTGCTTCTGTGTAAAGACGGGAAATCGAAAGACAACATGAATGCTCGGATGGATCTACAAGAGTGTGGAATAAGAAGTGAACTGCACCCTAAACCGGTAGTGGGTAAACCGGGCAAGTTTGTACTTCCTAATGCCGCTTATCATATGTCACAACCGGAGAAGAAAAGATTCCTGCAGGTGTTGCATGATTTGAAAGTCTCCACAGGTTTCTCAGGATCATTCAGCAAGAAAATAAAAATTGTGAAGGGCAAGATCGATGGGTTGAAAAGTCATGATCACCATGTTATCGTGGAGCACCTTCTTCCATTAGCCCTCAGGACTTCTCTCCCTGACTTGGTTGGTCTAGTAATCAATGACCTATGTTGTTTTTTTAGGGAGTTGTGTGCTAAAACACTGGAGGTTGCGACGCTGGATAAACTAGAAAATTCTATTGCGTTGATACTTTGAAATTTGAGCGTATTTTCCTACCGTCATTCTTCGATATCATAATACACTTGACGGTTCATCTTGCAACTGAGGCGAAGTTAGCCGGACCGGTACAATATCGATGGTTGTATCCCGTCAAGAGGTACGTGTAATTTTTCGTTTCGCGCAATTTATAAATTTATTTTTGTCCTGTATGCCCGTATTTATTGATTCAACATATTCTCATTAGGTACCTTTACACTCTTAAGAAGTATATACGCAATAAAAATCGACCAGAGGGTTATATCATGCAAGGTTATCTTCTTGATGAAGCAACCACATTTTGTTCCCGCTATCTGGATGAGAACATTGAGACAAGGCTTAACCGACCATGAAGAATTCAAGACGGGCCATATGGTAAAGCCGAGTATAAGAGGGTAGACACTATATTTATCAACAAGATATACCGGTTTATCTTGCTTAATTGCGCATGTCTTGAACAAATTAGAGAGTAAGTTCTTTTGGATTAATTGTTATATCTGTGTTTGTGTGTGTATGAAATGACATAATATTAATGTCACAATTATTTGTCAAAAACAGAACTCATTTTAACGAGGTACGTGAGGGGCATCCTGATTGGAACGAAGAACGTTTGGAAAAATACCATCAGGATAATTTTTGTGACTGGGTCACAGATCATGTAAGTTATTCGAATTACATTTTATTGCTATCAGTTTTAATCTAAACTTGTATCGTTATGTATTTGTCGTAAAATTTGTTTTGTTAGATCCACGATCCGAACTTGTCTGTATCATTTGAGAGTGATTCAAGATGTTTAGCTCAATTTCCTAGTATGGAGGTTGCATATTACAAAGGATTTGGTGTCCTTGGATACAAATTCGAAGTTAAGGACATAGAAACATCTAGAACCACTTAGAATAGTGGGATTGCGACGGTAGGATCGGACGGTGTGATTTACTATGGGTACTTAAATTGTATACTCGGCATCCACTATCCCGGACGATCAGAACCCTTTTATATATTCCAGTGTACTTGGTACGATCCGTGAACCGATACGGACAGGTGGAGAAGCAGTCTTGGGACTTGGAAAGATGAATATGGATTGACCAGTGTGAACACACTTCGATTTTACGGTCAGGATGATCCGTTTATCTTTCCGAACCAAGCGTTCCAAGTATACTACGCACAGTGTTTGAAGCATCCGGGGTAGAGTGTTGTATGCCGATGGAAACCCAGAGATGTCTACGATGTCCCAGAATACGAGGACAGCGATGAGGACGAAGAAGAGAGAAGGCTTAAAGTGCTCCGACCATCTGTTTCGAAGGACGGGTTGTCTTCGACCGATCATGAAGTTACGTGGGTTAGAAATGACATCGACGATGAAATCCAAGTAGATATGTATGATGCGCCCACGAAACGAAAAAGGTTATCAGTAATGTTATATTATTACTTCACATTTTATGCTTTATACATATATAGTCAATACTTTTAATGATTGTCTAATGCGTCCACGAACCGTTTATCTAGATTTGATGACGATGTCGGGAGCAGCGAGGGGCGGCAGGAGCTCCAGCCGCGGCAGAGGCAGAGCGGTTCTGCCGCCCGGAGAGCTCCGTAGGGAGCTTCAGAGGGCCGGTCTTGCACCTAGATCGGAGACCCCTTCGGATGCCTCCTTCCGTGTGGATTTTGCCACACCTCCAGGTATACTGCACGCATATCCATTTTGAATGTAAAATTACATATATTCATGCCTGTTTATGTCAAAATTACTTATACTGTCAATGTTTGATTGTCTAGTTGTTGGTGATGCGTCCACATCTGAGACAGAGGCCACCCCTGCTCCTCCAGGTATGTTTATATATCATATAGTGTATGTATATTGATTTAGAATGCTATATCATAAATACACACATTCCTTTTGCTCTTACTTAGCAATTTTTATTATTGTCTAGCTGTAGGTGGTGACACCACCGCACCTGCGGGTATGTTTATATATCCTATAGTGCATGCATATTGATTTAGAACGTTATATTATTGATCTACACATTCTTTTTGCAATTACTTATATAATCTATTTTTAATTGTCTAATTATAGGTGGTGCATCCACATCTTCCGCAGGGGCCACTCCTGCCGCTTCCATACCCTCCGCATCGTCTGCAGGTTAGTATGAATAAATTTAAAATATTTATTCATTTTACATATGCTCTATAGATTAAATATGAACTTCATGGAAATTTAGCGTCGATGTTTATTTTCTAGTTGGAGGGGATGTGTCCGCATCCGGGACCCCGGTTGTTCCTCACCGGAGGAACTATCGTCCCGCTCGTGCTGCTGCCCGGGCCCAGGCTCGTGCGATAGTCACCGGAGGTATATATCACACTTGAATTTTCGTTTAACCTTGATTTCTTAATACAACTTTGTCTTATTATTGATTGTCTTGATATTTCGTGCAGACGCAGGGCCTCCCCATCCCCAGAGGGGGACTCGAGGCCCGAATCAGTCCCATAGGCTGAGGCCTGACAGAGCTAGAGGCGAGGCAGCATTCCCAAGACAACTTCAAACAAAGGGATGCACCAGAATTGAATAATTCTAATGCGGGAAAGACATGATCAAGTAGGATACCCGAAACGATTTCACCTGAAGCCAAACACTGAAGAAGATAAGCACAGTAAACAAAATTCAAGCTTGCGATAAAACATGAACTGGAAAGCAAGAGAAGCAAGGCAATATAACGACCAAGAAACAAGGAAGTGAATCAAGACTAGGACTCCAAGTTATTTAAATAGAGTACCGCATTGTAACCATGCTGCAGTTCATCGTTACAATCACATAACTCCACTCAAGTCGCCCAAATCCTAGTATCAGAATCAAGGAACAGGGAGAAACAATAGGGAACCAAAAGGTTTCAAGTCAAGATGCAAAGTGGTTTGCATATCGTCAAGGCGAAGGATAAAGAGAAAGATATGATTCAAGAATCATGATATCAATGTGGCAGGACACGCTCCTAATTACGGGTATTCTGATTCGTGTATTGGGTCCAATACCCAACTACAAAAAGAATCAAACCCGATTAACCCAAATCCTATGGCTCTGATACCAAACAAATCCTGTCACGCACCGCTTCCCTGAGTATGCTAAGATAGGCACGTGACAGAGCCAACCATGCTACCTGTGGATAGGAAATATCCTTCCACAGTCACATTACGGCTGTAGAGATATCAAGAACAATAATAATAACTATCCAACACATATCCATAAGCCAGAATAACGAGTCAAGAATAAAATATGCGGAATAAAAAAGATCCAATAAAGGAATAAACTGGAATGTACGTCCCATAATGCGGGCTCACATCAGGAATGAAAATACTGAAAGGAAAAAATAAACTAACTACTAACAAGTTCTCACTGCTCGGCCTGCTCACTAGAAAACTCCTGCTCGGCCTGCAGCAAAGGTAGAGAATTTGGGCCATGCAAAACCCAGTCGTGAGTGCGTCATAACATCAAGCAATAATATAAACAGGGATAGCAAGGCATGCATGTATGAGTATGAACGGAAAACAGTAATATAAAAGTGACAGTGAAGGGTAAGGCACATGTGATGTGCAGTGAGGAATCTAAACTGGTCTACTGGGTTAACTACTCTCAAGTCTTTGAAATCAATTTGATGAATCATCGATGTAACTCAATAGTATCCCGTGCGTGCCCGGGACCACGGTCTAAGACTCTCGGGCTGAATCCGAGACGTGCCGCAAGGCAGTAAGAAAAGGGTAGTATGTAATGACGAATGATGTCAGCAACATCATCCCGAGGCTGGCCTAGCCCGTAAGACTGATCAGTAAAGGTATCGAACTGTCGAGTTACAAGTCAGGTTTCATCATTGATTTCCCTCATACCCCCAGGTTATGTGTTCAAGTCAGGTATTGATAAATCTGGAGCTAATGCCAACACAGGATCAAGCAGGTACAGGTTTGTCTGAATAGACAACAGGAAATGTCTGTAGGGACAACATGTCAAGGTTGTTGGCATTAGTAACAAAATCAGGTAACAGGTCAAGCTGTGGTATATCAGGTCAAGTCAGGTAGTGTACAAGGATCAAATCATGTCAAGTAGTACACAGTATCAAGTCATGTCAGGTAATAATGTATCAAGTCATGTCAGGGGGTGCCCAAGTATCACGTGAGTGCTCATAATCAAACTATAATAAACATTGGGTACACAAAAACAAGTATAGAGTACTAATGAAATGAACTAGCATGAATGGTATGCACATCGATAGAAAGTCAACGACATGGATGCACAAAGTTGATTAGAGTTACATTTAATAGTTCTAAAACTAATTAGATTGCACTTTATTAAACATGGGGTATTAAAACAACAATATTGGGTTATTAATGAGATCTGTGAATGCAGCTATATGTATTCTATTCGATATGGATGCGGATGGATATCTTATAACCTTTAAATGATAAGCTAGTTAATACACGATGTTCAATTAAACAAAGTGAATGGTTATATTCAATTTGATGCGGTATACTATAGTATGATATGTGACAAGATAGGTTTGCATATGTTAGATATGAAATGATAAGAATGGATGCATACGATCATTGTAAAACTGTGAAACAAGTACTTTGGATGCACGGTTTGAAATTAAAATATTATATTTATTAAACTAGATGCATAAAATGTAATGTAGCATGTAGCAAGATAAACTTGCCTCGGGGTTCCACAGATGCACGGCGCGCAGCAAGAATGCGATAAAACGACGGAAAATCTCCATTGGGGTATTTCGTCGAATACTTTGTGCGTACAAATACAGAATAGAACCAGGCAGTGCAAGAATGTAACCGCGTAGGTAGGGAACGTCCACTGGGTTGCTCGGATCGTCAGCGACGGTCACGGCTCCGGCGGTGATCACCGGAAACGAAAACTCCGGAATTCAAGAAAGAAAATAAAAGAGAAGAAGAAGAAGAAAGGAAGAAGAAGGGAACGCTGTGGTTTGATCTAGCTCTGGGGTCAGAGAAGGGTGCGAGAAGGTGATGGCGAGGTTGCTTGAGTTTTCCGGCGATGGGGTTTGCCGGCAAGGCAGGGCTACGATTTCAAGAAGTCGGGTGAGGGTTTCTATTTATTTTGTGTGCAGAGGAAAGCTAGGGTTCATGCAGGGGAGAAGGTGGTGAGGAAGTGATGATGTGGTCGATGGCGTGGAGACAACGATGAGGTGGTCGGAGCTCCGGCAAGGCAGTGGGTTTGGTTAGGGTCGAGGGGGTGCAGGTTCTTGCTTGGTGGTGCTCGGGTTCATTAGGGGAAGGAGAGAGGAGAATGAGGTGGTTGGGAGGGAGTGGAGGCGAGAGGGAAGGTCGTGGTGACGGGGATCGGCGGCGTGAGGCGGCGACGAGGTGGTGCAGGCACGGGTAAGGTTTGCAGGGGTTTCAGGTGCAGGCTCGGGAGAAGGAGGCGAGGAGACGAGGAGTGAGATGAGGAAGATGAGGAGAAGGAGAAGGTGTGAAGATGGAGGTGGTGGCGATGGGGTCGTCGACGGACGACGACGACGTCGACGTAGGCAGGTTTAGGGTTGTCGTGGGTTTAGATGTGCAGGGGTTCTCGTTGCGAGAAAGGAGAGGAGGCGGAGGAGATGTCGAGGAAGGGTCCGAGGTGCAGGCGAGGGCCGACTGTAATGGAGTTAGGGTTTCATGTGCGCGCGGGGTTTTTTCAAAAGAAAACGAAGAAGACGAAAGAAGAGAGGGAGGTGATGATAATGCATGAAGGAGGGTGAGCGGATCGCGAGGAATAGGAATCGTGATAAGAGAGAAAAACTCGAGAGGAGAGAGAAATTTGGCTTATTCGGGGGAGAGAGAAAGAGAGAGCGAACGGGTAAGAAAGAGAGAAAGGAAATAGAGAAGAGAGAGAGAGAGAGAAAGAAGAGAGAGGGAGAGAGAAAGGTGGGGCCGGGCAGTTAAAGAAATGGTTTATTAGGTTAGATTTTAATTTAGAAAAATATTTTAGTTAGGTAAAATATATTCTGGAACTGTTAAATGTAGGTTAAACGAAATTTAAAAATTTAAATAATTTGAATTTTGGCTGGATACGAAAGTATTCCAAAACGCGTCCGGGTCGGGTCCAAAAATTCAGATTTAAAATATGAAAAATATATACGACTTCTAAATTTTGAAATGAATGCTCAGGTTACGAAAATGCATACCCCCAAGAACGGGTGCACGTACGTGCGCGTAGCCATCCAAACACATCCGTTTCACTGAACGGGACGAGAACAAGATGTGCGGACGCTACCACGGGGTTAGGGTATTATGCAGGCTATGAAATGCAATTTTAATTTATTTTACAAGATCTAAAATGTTATATGGTACAATATGCGATGCTAGATGAAATGCCAGTATGCAGTTTACATTAGATGCACGTGTCTATGTAACAAGCCAGAGTAATTCATAGATATGAATCAAACAGGTTCAAGCAAGCGGGTCGGGTTGAATGCAATGTAAAATGTAAAATACCATTCGCACCCAAACACGATAAATCAACAAAATACCACAGATAAATAAATACTGAAACTGGAATTGGTATAAGTGAACTAGGTTGTTATAGAAACCAAGTGTGCATATGGGTTAGGTCGTTACCCCGTGAAATTTTCCTAAGGTTTTGTTTTAATAAAAACTAAAAGAGGTGTTTAATAAGTTCATGGTATTTTAATGAAAAAGTGCTACTATTGTTATTTCACATGAGAATTTTGATGAAATTTGATTCTAAATATTATTGTTTAAGGTTACAAGTGATGTGTAAAAGTTAGATTGAACAAATTATTAAGGAGAAAGAGTTTTCTAGGGTTTAGAAAAAGATATCGGTATTAACTCCACTTACCGATATACGTTTTGAAATGGAATTTCAATGAAGAGGAAGAGAGATTGAGAGGGACTTACTTTTTGGGGAGTCTAAAGAAGGGTTGGAGAATAGGGGGTGAGCTTCATAGCGTCATGGGAGTGTCGGAATTGACTTCGATCTTCGCCGGAAGTTGCTTGTTTTCTAACTCCTCTTTTCTCCACTTGTACTTAGAAACTTTTTGAGAGAATTTTGCTATAATTTTCAGAATGGTGCTGAGCCAAGGAAGGTGATGGTATTTATAGTGGAGAATTGGGGTTTTGGAATTAAAAATTTGGATTAAAAAGCATTAAAATGGGGTTTAATTGTGAAATGAAAGGTCTCTGTTTGATTGCAGGAGAATCAAACAGTGCAGAGGAGTTAGGTGTAGGTGAAGGGATTTCTGTACAAAGCCTGGGGCTCATTGGGCTTCATCTGACCTTCCCTGTCGTTCTTTTGATGATTTTAGCAGGTCGATCTCGAGGCTTTTGCCTCGAGATTCGTGCCACTTGATAAATTCAGTATTTAAACCCTTTTGCATATGTTTGATTTTGCTGAACTTTTAATTTCCCTGTGTATTGCACGTGCAATCTTTTGGGCTTCCAAAGAGTTAAAAAAAATTCAGAAAAAAAAATATGTATAATGGGAATCGAACACAAGAGCTACATCACAACAGTGCAAGGGTTTTACCAAAATTGACTTATAACTCAAACTCAATCTGTAAACTCATTTCTGTAAATTAAAATGGAAAATTTAGTACAGTAAATTCAGAGTCGTTATATTCTATTCTCCTTATAAAAATTTCGTCCTCGAAATTTACATTTATGTATGGACTAATTTTCAAAGAGGTAAGGGTATCTTGCACGTATGTCTTGTTCTCGTTCCTATGTTGATTCTCCTGGCGAATCTTTTCTCCACATCACTCAGACCAAGTTTGCTTTCTTTGTCCGCAGTGTCTTTACCTTTCAGTCCACGATCTCAACGAGTTGTTGCTCTCAAGTTAGGTCCATCTGTACTGTGAGCTCGGAGTGATCAAGTATGTATTTGGGAGCGCTCACATATCGTCGTAGCTGGGATATATGGAACACGTTGTGCACTCCTTCCAATGAGGGTGAAAGTGCTAAATGGTATGCCACTTCTCCAACTCGTTCGAGTATATTGAACGGTCCTATGTATCTTGGACTTAACTTACCCCTCTTGCCAAAGCGGATCACTCCTATGTTTGGAGAGATCTTAAAGAAAACATGGTCTCCACGATGAAATTCCAGATGTTGCTTTGTATCTGCCCAATTTCTGTCGGTCTTGGGTTATGCGCATTCTTTGCCTGATCGTACGAACTACATCCATAGTTGCCACAATTATCTCTGGTCCAAGGAGTTCACAATCTCCGATGTTGTCCCAACTTAGTGGTGAACGACATTTCCTCTCATAGAGTGCTGCGAATGGTGTCATTCCAATGCTTACCTGATAGCTGTTGTTGTATGAAAACTCCTTAAGGTGTAGGTGATCTTTCCACGAACCTCCGAAATCTAACATACAAGCTCTTAGCATGTCTTTTAGAATCTGAATTGTTTGCTCGGACAGTCCGTCCGTTTGTGGATAATAAACCGTGCTGAAATTCAGACTCATTCCCAAGCTAGCTTACAGACTGCAAAAACTGTGATCGAAATCTTGTATCACGATCGGAGATGATGCAAACAGATACTCTATATAATCTCACGATTTCCTGCATGAGTTCATGGGAATCAAATATAGTAAACTTTGAATGTTTAAATCTTACCTTAGATTTATGCTTACCTATATGTACTTCTTTGGTAACGTCTCGGTAGATTGGCCAACTTGAAATGGGATGAAGTTAGCCGACTTGGTGAGTCGATCCACAATAACACATATTGTGTCGTTACCCTTCGTGCTGCGAGGGAGGGCAGTCATGAAATCCATGGTAATGTGTTGTCATTTCCATTCCGGGATTGGTAACGTCTAAAGTAGACCAGCAGTTCTGTGATGTTAAGCCTTCACTTGCTGACACACTAAACACTTGGCTACGCTTATGACTACTTCGCGCTTCATTCCATGTAACCAGTAGTGTTGCCGTAGATCCGTGTACATCTTTGTATCACCGGGATGTACAGAATAAGGAGAGCTGTGAGCTTCTTTCATCAACTCTCCTCGAACTGGGCCGTGTGGCACACACAATCGACTTCCATATCTCAAGGATCTATCTTCGTGGATGATGAAGGCAGTTCGAAGTCCACTTTCTACTTGTTCTCAGATCTTTTGTAGCTTGGCATCATTTACTTGTATGGTCTAGACTTGTAAATTTATCAAATACGAAGCATTACCTGGCATAACTACTTCGATCGCCAATTCGTACAATTACTGTTGTAGCTTCTACTAAGCGGTGAGATTCATTGCTAATGGATTGCGGCTAAGTGCATCAGGAACTATATTCACCTTCCCAGGATGATATTGTAGGTTGACGTCAAAGTCCGCCATGAGTTCTAGCCATCTTCTCTGCCGCATGTTTAATTCTTTCCAACTAAATACATACTTTAGACTCTTGTGGTCAGTGTATATATCCATTCGTTCTCCCAAGAGGTAGTGGCGCCAAATTTTATGAGCAAGGACAACGGCTGCCAACTCCAGATCATGCATTGGATAGTTGCGCTCATGAACTTTCAGCTGTCTTGATGCAAAAGCCACAACCTTTCCATGCTCGTGTAGGATACATCCTAATCCTGTACCGGATGCATCATAATGTATGACAAAGTCTCCAGATTGATCCGGTATTACAAGAATAGGAGCATAAGTTAATCTTGACTTGAGTTCTACAAAAGTGTTTTCACATGCATCTGACCACACGAATGTTTCATCTTTACGTGTGAGCTTGGTCAGAGTTGCTGCAATCTTTGAAAAGCCATCTATGAATCGTCGGTAGTATCCTGCTAATCCCAAGAAACTTCGTATATCCTTCACTGTCTTTGGTGTCAGCCATTCGCTGACAGCTGACACCTTAGCTAGATCTACTGAGATTCCATCACCTGAAAAGATATGTCCGAGAAAACCGACTTGATCTAGCCAAAATCCACACTTGCTATACTTGGCGTAGAGTTGATGTTGTCGCAATGTCTCCAGGATAATCCGTAAATGCTCGCCGTGTTCTTTCCGATTCTTTGAATACACCAGGATATCATCGATGAAGATGATAACGAACCTGTCTAAGTACTTTCGGAAAACTTGGTTCATCAGATTTATAAATATAGCAGGTGCATTGGTTACTCCAAATGGCATTACGAGATATTCATAATGACCATATCGAATCCTATACGCTGTCTTCGGAATGTCGGACTCTTTGACCTTCACCTGATGATAACCCGAACGAAGATTTAGCTTCAAAAATACACAAGACCCACTAAGCTGATCGAAAAGATCAGCGATGCGTAGTAGTGGATACTTGTTCTTAATCGTCACTTCGTTCAGAGCTCGATAATCTACACACATCCTGTATGAACCTTCTTTCTTCTTCACATATAATACCGGAGATCCCCAGTTTGAAGTACTGGGACGAATCCAACCTTTCTTCAGGAGTTCGTCCAACTAAATGCGGATCTCCTTCAATCCTTCTGGACTTAACCGGTACGGAGATTTGATTACCGGTTGCGCACCAGGTTATAAATCGATGCTGAATTCAAGCGCTTGATCGGGAGGCAAACTTAATATATTTTCCAGAAATACATCCTCAAACTCTCGAACTACCTTTGGCTTCGATTCTTCCGCTTGCAATGCTGCAACTACTGCCTTCTTTGGTTTTGCTTTGTAGATGCTAGGTTTCAGGGTACGGTCTCCACTCTTGAAACAGAACATTGGATGATCTGGTATTTCTAACACTACCTCCTTTGGCGACAGTCGATAGTAGCGAAAAAAATTCTCAGCCAGTCCATTTCCATGACTATGTCGAAGTTCGGTATGTCCAGCATCTTGAAGTCCGCATAAAATTCTCTACTGCAGATGACCACTGGATACAGATCGTTGTTGGGACCTCACCCGCACACGCCAATGTGTAGGTTTTGAAAAGAATCGGTTTTGGAAATATTGCGCACGCGAGCTCGGTCTCGTTTTAAAATTTATAAACCGCAAGTGCACGATGTGTTGTAGCGAGCCGGCAAGTACGGATCAATCGACAAGGAATTGGTGATTAGGGGTTGTTGCTTAAGGTTTGAGAATAAACAATTTGGGTTTGTGTCACAAAAATAGAAAATACGAAATATAGAAAACAAGTTAAAAGAAAGTTGACCGTGGCTTTGGTTCGGATGGTTGAATCGCAGCGATTTCTTCGACGCTCCCTTGATCATGAGTTGTCTGTCCTTGTGTTGATCCCGATGTGAAGAATGACTTGTCAATGCGGTTGCGAAGCACAAATCATCAAAATACCGAAGTTCGACCCATGACATGAACTGAATCCGTATTATCTCACTTACCGTTTGTATGTCCAAACTTGAAGTATCAACACTAAGCACAAGGGTTAGCAAGTATACAACAACATCAAATACACAAATTAGTATGTGGGAGCAAGTAGTTTTAGTGTTAAGTTTGCTAAGTGGCTTATGATAGTATAGGCTATATGAAACTAAGAAGTTTGTCAAGCAACTTAATAACAAAATACCATATCTAAAACTTAACAACCTCATCACTAAATTGATTCTAACCTTAAACTTGCAAAATGGGGTTTTGGAGAGAATATGGTATGTGATGAGGTTACCAAGTAACCATGGAATTACATATCATATCAAACCAATCCAAGTTACAATCTTAAGTTTATAATTACAATATAAGCACATTAAACATTCACAAGAGGAGGAGGAAGGCAAAACCATTCATCTCACTTCCTTACCATCATCACAACCAAAAGATTACTCAAATATAATAAAATGAAATGAAAACAACAAAAGAAGGTAAATAAACAAAGCAAGAACAATTATATTAACACTTGAATAAGTTGAGATACATGGTATTGGTTACTTGTTCGAGCTCCATAATGAAGCTCTCAAAAGAAAGCTCCAAGTGGGAAGAAGAAGAAAACCAAGTTTAAGCTCACACAACTCTCTCAAGCAAAACCAAAAAAACTAAAGAATGGATATTATACATTTTTTCTCTCTAAATCTGTTCTGGTATTTATAGGCACCAAAGTAGAATAAACAAACAATATAAATGGGATGATGTGATGCCTATAAATGACCAGAGAAAAATAGGGGACAAAATATGCTAGGGGGGCCGGCGGCGCCGGTTTTTATAGATGTTTCGCCGATGAATTGTTGGGCAATGGGTTTCGTCTTGATGTGGTGATCTCGAGTGTACTCCATAATCCCTATAGTGTAGTTTGATTTGTCTAAATAACCCTAGTTTGTATTCAGGGATTTGGAGGGAAACTTGATACTTTAAATCACATCACAACTTTTTGCATTTACTCACACCAACCCACTTGTGCCCGCCACTTGCACAATGCATTATTTGTATGTGCCTACTTATGGCATAGGCAGCCCCACCTAGGTCCATGTACCAAAAAGCATGTGCACACTTGTAATGTGTTGGACAAAAATTGTGTACATTTATTTGTTGCTAAAGAAATTTTTGGATATCGATTGGTTTTCTGTTTTGATTGCAATATCGGCTCACAAATGTTATATCCGTGAATTTGAGTATGTTTTCTAGTGTTTTGTCATGAATAGCCGTAATCTGTATTTTCTGAGCAGACACTGATTAATAGTACAGATATATTACAAAATTAATAAAGAATGAGTGGTATTAAAATATAGTTTTATGTGATAAACAATTGTATCCCATAGTTGATTTAGAACGCCGTTCCCTGAACTGGAATCGCATGAGTTCGGACGAACCGTTACGATATAAAGGAATGTGATGCTCCAGTGTCCAAGAGTGCTAGAGTAGATAGGGAGGCTACTAAGATTGTACCTAAGTTGTGTGGGATATGTTTAGGTATAGGAAAAAGTATAGTGATATACAAGGATTGAAAAAAATTGAAAGGATTGGGAATTACCAGTGATAACTTGGCCTGTGGCTTCGGCCTCCTCGACCGTCATGGTAAAAGCCTGATGTCGGGGTACATTCCTCCTTGCTGCAGGCACAATTCTTCTGTCCTTGGGGCATGTTCCTCTGCCCTTGAGGCATGTTTCTCTATGCCTGATGGAACTAATGTTGAGGCTATGCAGGAGGTCCTCGTAGAGATGGTACAGGGAGAGCTAAGCGAGGTGCAGGAGCCTGAATGGCTGGCCGCTGCGGGATCGTGATTGCGGGTCTGGGTGTGGGAGCTGTGTTGAAACGGTATGGACATGCTCATATGGCATGAGTGGATGCGCCACAAACCAAACAAAGTCCAGTTGCACGCCTGCAGTCTTTCGCCATGTGTTCTGTCCTCTTGCAGTAGAAGCAAAAGTCTGGATTGGGCCGGTTAAATGTTCCTCCTGGTCTCCTGGGTGCAAATGTTGGCCTAAAAGAGATTCCTCCTGTCATCTGAGTGGCAGGGCGTTTCACACCGGCTGTCTGCGGTCTGCCCTTCTTCTTCACCACTGCCTTATAGCGTCGGGCAGCCTTCAGAGCAAGTTCATGGGTTGGAAAATCCCCTGTAGCGAGTGCAGCTTAGATTTTCGGGTCCAACCTTTGCTGAAATCGTCGTGCCTGGATCTCAGCAGTAGGAATCAGGTGTGCAGCAAACCTGTCATGACCTTGTGTTAGCGGTGTAATGAGTGAAATCAAGAATTTGAATATTGAGACAATATCTTGCCTGCTAAGCATGGTAAACTCAGTATCGTATTCATCCACAGATTTGACCCACATCGAGCCTTGTTGTAGATTGATGAACTGCTGCTCCATGTCAAAACAGGCAGTCTCAGAGAAGTACTTCGCATCGAATAGATCGCGAAATGTCTTCCATTCGATAGGTTGGGTAAGACGGCTTTCTTTAGCCTTCCACTAGATTCCGGCGTTGTCTGTCAGTTGCAGCTTTGCAACTCTCACCCAGGCAATATCTGGCAGTTGAGCTGCTGCCGGATTATCTTCTATCGATTGAGCTCATTCATCTGCCTCCAGTGGGCTCTCTTTTCCTGAGAAATGTTTTAGATGAAGTGCCTGGAATTGTTTGACTTCGGGTGCCTCGGTTTCTGGGCGGTGCATGACGATAGCAGTTTGCTGCTGCTGACCCTCCAGAAGGCTCTTGATCGCTTCAAGCAATACCGTTTGCTCGTTGATGGGAGCTGCAACGGTTGGTGGTGGTGGTAGGGTAGGTGGTGGGGTGTTGCCATTGTCATTCATGGTGGTGTTGTTGGGAGAATCCATGACCTCAATAGGAATATATGGTTGGGATAGATTTAAGAAATTAAAAATGTAAGGAATGTATAGTTGCTGATTCATATAATTTTTGTGATATATTGCTTAAGACTTCATGTAGAACAGACCTGCATGGGCCACCAACAAAACCTGTCATGCCCCGCTTCCCAAAAGACAGAAAAGATGACGTGACAGGCCACAAAGTATTTACTAAGAAATAAATACATTAAGCGTAATTAAGCAATATATAAAATGAACAGAAATGACAAGAGTATTAAAATAAACAGCAACTTTATTTACATTCATCTTTACCTACAACTGTTTGAAAAGAAATGATACAATGAGTAATGCAGTGCCTAAACGGTGGAATACAAAATGAAAGTAAGTACAAGGAACTAGAAGTTAGGCTGTGCTGCGAGTTGGTCCAAGTCCTCTTGGTTAGGCTCAATCTGCTGAGAGTCCTGTCCTCTTAACGAACATTCCAAAGAAAGAAATATAATGGAATGTCGTCAGCGAACTAGCGCTCGGTAAGTCCCAAAAGAAGAAAGAGAATGCAATAAGTAATGTGAATGAACAGGTAAGTTGTACAGGTATAAAATGGTTATTATAACGTGGTTGTTTGTAGCTTGATACAAAAGGTATTCATGTATACGAGAAGAGTATCTTACCCCGTGACTATGGTAACATGTAGTACAAGGCCCCGTCATAACCCACGGGACAATGGCACGAGAATTTATGTAGGTGTCTTTTAAGTAATCTCTCATGCCACGATATACGTTCCGTACCAATCTTCCCCTTTATCCCCACGTAATGTGTTGTATAGATTATATTAAGAAGTCTTTTCGAAACCATGAATATAATTTATTCAAGTAGTCATGTTCAGTATCCAATCAAGTATTCAAGTAGTCAAGTCAAGTTATAACCATGGTTCGGTCAAGTCAGGTCAAATATACATGTTTGATATTGATGTTCATTTTCAAGTATTCATGTTTGATATTGGATTCAAATTTGAATTGGACTCAGACTGAGTCAGACACTTATAAACAAATTTAGTTCTTGAATTAGGTTCGAGAGTCATCGGTAACTGCTGCACATGGACGGCAGGATTTATGTCTTTTTCCAAGACAATTACTATTGATAACTCCATTAAGTTTTGTATCTTAAATAGGCAAGCACTCACTTTCTTCGGCTCCCTGAGACTCAAGAGAATTGATCCCGCTTGAACCTATATTTACTAAAGTCCTTAAATATTGTTTTTATATAACCCGAGAGGGTTTTATGAAAAATATTTTAATCTATTTAAAAATAAAACCTCGAGGGTGATTAGTATTACTTGAGCTTGTCATGAGCATGGATTTTAGGTATTTGAGGTATCTTAGTGATAAGTACTTATCTTGGAAAGTTTATGGTATTTTATTTTAAAACCTGCCTTCTTGATATCTTGGTGGTATTTTATTGTCATTTGTTAATCTTTTCATTTTTGAAAAACATAGGTTTATTATATTTTGAAAATATGAATTTATAATTTTATATAATTTTAATTTTAAAAAATAATTTTATTTTATTTAGAAAATTTTGTATTTCTTAAAAACCGTATTTAAATCCTTTCGAGATCGAATGCTCCGTGAGGAGGTCTGCATCTCGTTCTACTAGCCCAAGAATGCGTGAGAATCCCCACCATCCATTAGCGGATCCTCTAAAGAGGGTTGTAGATGTGTAATCGCAAAAGATATGAAATAACGCTTTTAAAAGAAATCCGGTTTTTAACTTATATGGTATTTTATCGTAATATTATACTTCACAATGAAAATACCTTCAATGAGTATCGTGCTATGAAACAAAGTGTGCGTGTGGGGTAGGTCGTTACCCCGTGAAGTTTTCCTAAGATATTTTTTAACAAAAACTAAAATAGGTGTTTAATAAGTTCATGGTATTTTAATGAAAAAGTGCTACTATTGTTATTTCACATGAGAATTTTGATGAAATTTGATTCTAAATATTATGGTTTAAGGTTACATGTCACGCCCCGTTTCCCGGTGTACGGGCAGAGGGCTCGACAGTCCGCTACGTATTTACTCAGAAGTAAACACACTAAGCATATCTAAGCAATATAAGTAAAATGAACAAGAGACGGAGACAAAAGATATAATTGAACAACAACTTTATTTATTAACATTCTTTTTACAATACATCTGAAATGTAAATATATGGAATGAAAAGCAATGCCTAAACAGTGGCATAACAGAAATGGAAAATACAGAATGTAAATGTGTACAAGTAACTAAAACTCCGGGTCGAAAGCTAGCTGATCTAAGTCCTCGCTGGTGGGCTCGATCTCCTGAAGGTCCAATCCACCTGACAAGATTCCAAAGAAGAAAGAGAAGGAATGTCTTCATCGAACAATTGCTCGGTAAGTCCCAAAGATAAGGGAGAAATAGAGTAGACAGAGAGAGAGTGTAGATTTTAAAGTTGTATTATATTGTTATAATGTTGTATTTAGTGTTAACACTGTTGTTTGTAGCTTGGTACAGAAGAGGCCAGTGCATACGAGAGGGGTCTCGTTAGACCAGAGCCTACGGTGGACAGAATACAAGGAACCGTTCAGCCATGGTACAACGGCAATTGAATTCAGGTTAGGTGTCTTAATGGTTGCAGTCTTGTGGCATTTCTAACACCTTCCGTACCAATCTACCCCTTATAAACCCCGCGATATCTTGTTTGTATTGTTTGTATTGTAAATTGAATTGTATAGATGGATGACTTGCCGGAATCATGATATCAATAAATGGATGTAACTGGAGAATCATGTAGATGGAGGTATATCCATGGTTCGGTTCAGTCAATATAGACTGAATAGATTGAACAGATTGAATATATGGATTCATATTGAATTGTGTTATATATTTGAATCATATTCAAGTCAGATTGATATATTGAGACTCAGTCTGAATCAGACAATTAGAAAAGAAGTTGAATCCTGAATTAGGTTTTGGTGTTATCGGTAACCGCTGCACATGGACGGCAGGATTTGTGTCTTCTTCAAAGACGATTACCGTGCTGATAACACCTTTTATTAAGTTGTCTACCTTAAATAAGCAAGCACCCATATTTCCGGCTCCCTGAGGCTCAAGAGACCGGCCCCGCTTAAACCTATGTTTACTAGGGTCCTTATTGTAATTTAATATAACTTAAAGGGGGTTTTATGTAAAAATAATTTTTGTATAATTTTCAAAATACACCTCAAATATTTTATTATCGTCTTTAAAGTTTTCATGGATGTATATTTTATCAATGTGATATTTCTAGGGAATAAAACATACTTTCATAATATATGGTATTTATTTGTAATATTGGAATTGTATGGTATTTTCTTGTAAATGAGATGTTTTTCTTGAATTTTGGAAATGTGGAATATTATAAATGCTAAAAATAGATATTTTGATATTAGTTACATATATATTTATTTATCAAAAATATAAGTTTTATTTATAGTAGAAATCACATTTTATAAAGAAAATTGTATTTTTAATTCTTTCGAGACCGTATGCTCCTTGCGGAGGTCTGCATCTCGCACTATTAATCCCGAGGATGTGCGATAATCCTCACTATCCTGAACGGGTTCCCCGAAATGGGTTGTAGCGGCGCATTGCAAAGATTTGTTAAAAATACACATCTTGTAGAAAAAGGTTTTGTAGTTTATGGTATTTATTTATAAAAATCGTATTTCCGTATTCTAGGTCCCCAAAAGATATCGTGCTATGATAGAGATGTGTGTTGTGAGGAGGTAGGTCATTATCTCGTGAACTATCTAAAGATATAGCAAGGGCTAAAAATGTTTTATGTCGAAACTAAACTATATGATATTTTTCTGTAAAAGTGCTATAAAAATTGAATTATGAATTCTTTTGATATGAAACTTGTCAATATATTTTTGTTAATGTTCAATGATCATGATGGGAGAGTTTGGTATTATTTTTTTAAAAGAAATATGAATTTTAAGGAAAAACCGAATCGGAAGTCGGATTAACTCCACTACCGTCGGGTTTTAGAATTCTAAGTTTTTAGAAAAGTGAAGAGAAGGGAGAGAAGAGAATTACAGGATTAGAGTCAAGAGAAGAGGAAGAGGAAGGTTGGGGAAGCACTGGTGCATCGTTTCGTCGGCGGAAACTTCTCGGATCGTCGTCGGAAGTTCGCCGGAGCTTCGTCCTTTGCTAACTCCACTTGCACACAAAAAGTCTAGGGATTTTTCTTGAGAGTTTAGACATAATTTTTGAAGTGAGGAGGGGTGATTTTAGGTGTGGTATTTATAGGAAAATTTAGGTTTTAGGGTAGATGAAAGGGTGTGATAAAATTGTATTAAAAATGGATTAAATGGGGTTTTAAATTGCTCTGTAAATGTGCAGAAATTTTAAATAGTACAGGGGTTATGGGGTAGTCCAAATGTTGCATACAAGTCAAGAAAATCGGAGTTTTGGAGCTGAGTCGGCCGGCGGCGCCGGCCGATTCACACCTCCAGCCGGCCCGAGTCGGCCGAGTCGGGGCTCCTAATTAGTCCAAAAATAATATGTTTACCGTAATCAGAAACGGCGTCGCTTTGCAGCAAGCCGGTGAGTACGAGTCGATCCACAGAGATGTGTAATTTTCTGATTTGTGTTTTTACGAGTTGATTCCGATGGTGGTTTGGTTTTTTTGATTGATTTAAAAACTAACTTATACGATATTAAAGAACTTGTTAGGATTAGGTCTAAGGTAGGGTTGATGAGATTAATATCGTCACCTCTTTCAATGCCGTTTGATTAAAACTTTTTAGAAATCATAACAATTATTAGCAAAAGGGATTAGGATGATTGGGAAGAAACGAAGTTTCTTCCTCTAGATCCTTGTCCGTCCTTTCCTATTAATTGCTACAACCTTCATGGACGTTATGTATGTCCGGCCCTTTATACTACGGTTCACCGTTACCTCGTAGGTAGGGTGCCGTAGGGAGCGGATCATGCATGCGTGCATGAAGTTCTACTTATGAAATTGTATTGGCATTGAAAGAGGTGAGAGATATTCATCTCTCACTCCCTCCCTTTATTCCTAACCCTAACAAGCGAGGAAACTACTCGCTCATTAGGGGATCTTCTAAAAATGACATTTTTTTGTTATTTTTAATGTGTTTTGTTTATATCTAAAGAAGTACTTATCTACTGCAGATTAAAAGAACTACACTAAATTAACTAGGGCAAGCAATGACTCATCTATGGCAAGAATAAAATTATAGATGTAGGGCAAATAATGAAATTATAACTAAGGCAGAAAAAAATAGAAACTTACAAAAATGATGCTCTAGATCTCCCAACAATTCTGAATTTTATTGCTTGAAAAAGAGGCATCCCTTTTACAGATTTGAGATTACAATTTATAAGTAAACAGGGAAACTAGGGTTACAGATTCTCGAACACATGATTTTACAGATATGCCCACGGAAAATCCCAACACCCGCACCGACGCACCGACACGCAAAATTTCCACCGACAAGGGCAACAAACGGCCGCAGTACCGCGGCATTTGTTGGCTTGGTCCGCGGTTCCGCGACCCTTTGGTCAGATCAGTGGACAATTTTTCTGGGATTTATTTGTGGTCATCTGGGCTTGTTATTTCTTCATCTCATTTCTCTCTTTGGCTTCTTATTCTTCTCCAGATCTTTCAGTGAAAAACATGTAGCGATCTTTTAACCGTTTTGCTTTGACATTTTGGACCTTGCACTGTCTTGTACCCATGTGAACTGTTATTAGTCTAAACTTGACTAGGATCCGTCAAAAGTCCCTTTTCTGTATCAACTTTCGTCTTTTTCACTGTATTTGCTCTAAGAGCCTGTATCCTGTAACATGCAACAAACGTGCGTCAAGAGTACCTGTTTACTTATAAAATGAATAAGAATGGAGCGTACAATAATGCAATATTATAGTATGAACAAATACCCCCAAACTTATCTTTTGCTCGTCCTCGAGCAAACTTATTATTTTATTCTCAATAAATGCTAACCGCACTTTCGCAGGGAAACACGATTGCACTGAGCTCGTGCAATAAGCCGTTAAACCTCTAGGTGTCCCCAGTAGGAGGAGTGTTGTCTCCTAAGGGTTTTCAGCGGATTACACCCACAAAATCCTATCAATTTGGCTTTTTCGACAATAATTCTCCAATTAGGTTTTCTAACACAGAATTCTATTATCATCGACTCATAAACTATCCACCCATATTCTTCACTCTTCCTCTTAACTTAACTTAAGATTATATATGTTCGATAGACTCATTCAGCTTTCAGCATTTCTTAGGTTTTCCTCTTAGGGTTCCATCTCCACTTAGGAATTTTTCTATCAACTCTACTAAAGATACAAGTTTTATTCTTCATTCCTTTCTCTTATTTAAACTCTAATCACATATCCCTACGTGTGTGTATCGATCACCCCTACACTTGGAAATTCAAATTAAGCAATCATACCCTTGTCCTTTGTCCAAAGCACTTATTAATTGGTGAATTTCGCTTACACATCTTTCATGCGACCGTTAATACTTCTTGAGGTACCAACGACCGATTACAAAATGTATTAGCACTTTAAAGCGTATGTCCTAGTTTTGCAACACCCAAGGCTTTAGCAGTGACTCCCAAACCAGTTGGTCTAAGGCACTAGGTGATGAAGCACCCTCGCTATATATTTTTTTTGTTTTTAGCCTTAAGTAATCACAAAACCAGTGTTCATTTTTTTCACTTTTGTATTTTTTTATTTTCTTCGTACTAGGGGCTTATAGACAAGAGCATTTCAAGGTCTCCTCTACTATTCCAAGCTTTAAGATGTGTGATTGTGCAAATTGTAGGGTATACATTTTCAGAATCCATACTTAAGCCAGGAATTATTTTTCAAACTTATACTCTATTAAGAATATCAATATTTTTCCTTTATTTCAACTTAGCCCAAAAGGTGAACTCAAAATTTGCCTATTTCTAAATAAACTACAAAGACATATACTTTCTACCGTTAATTTTTAAAGAAGGTTATTTTTAGGGTTTTTAATTTACCAAGTCTAAGATCTAGTTGTTCGTAGCTAGTTAACCTATTTGTCAAACTCAAGTTAAATATGGCCAAAATTGAATACAATAATTTTTAAAATTTTTGAATTTTTTTCAATTTTTATAGGTTTTCAAATAAATATGCAAATGCAAAATATGTACAAATGAATGTGAAGGAAGAAGACGTACCGAGCATACCCCCAAACTTGAACTTGATAATGTCCTCACTGTCATACTAAACCAAGAGGGTCAAGATGTCGGCATTCCCTGTTTATTCACATTATTACAAATGATACACACCCCCAAACTTATTCGAAATACGGTTTTGGAAAATTGATTGGAAATTCGGGGGTGAAAGTGGAGGAGGATCAATCAGTGTAAATCGGCTCCTGCAAAAACAGGAGCTCCTCTGATGGGTCCGCTGTGAAGAATGGTTTCAGTCGATGCCCATTCACTTTGAATAAGGTACCGTCTTCAGGATTTTCAAGATCAACCGCACCGTGCGGATAAACGGTGCGGACTACAAAAGGTCCTCTCCACCTAGAACGGAGCTTGCCGGGGTGAAAATGTAACCGAGTGTCATAGAGTAAAACCTGTTGACCAGGTTCAAAAGTTTTTCGCAACAGGTGTTTATCGTGGAACACCTTAGCTCGGTTTTTAGCAATTATGGTATTATCATATGCCTCATCCCGCAGCTCTTCTAGTTCATTCAATTGCAGCTTTCGATTGCTGCCCGCATCTCCTAAAGATAAATTCAGCTCTTTGATAGCCCAAAATGCTTTATGCTCAATCTCCACTGGGAGGTGGCAAGCCTTCCCGTAAACAAGCCGGTATGGAGACATACCGAGATCGGTCTTATATGCAGTACGGAAAGCCCATAGTGCATCAATCAGTTTAAGTGACCAATCTTTACGGTTTTTAGAAACCGTTTTCTCCAGGATTTGTTTGATTTGCCGATTTGAAACCTCGGCTTGCCCACATGTTTGGGGGTGATATGGTGTTGACAGCTTGTGGGTGATAGAGTATTTGCGCATTAAGGACTCGAAAGTCCTATTGCAAAAATGAGAACCATTATCACTTATTATCGCTCGAGGGTGCCCAAATCGAGAAAATATGTGATCTTTAAGAAATCGAACGACAACCTTATTATCGTTCGTTCGGCTGGGCACAGCCTCGACCCACTTTGAGACGTATTCAACGGCCAAAAGAATATACACATTTCCGAAAGAGTTAGGAAATGGTCCCATGAAATCTATACCCCAAACATAAAAAATGTCCACAACCAAAATAGGTTGGAGCGGCATTTCGTTTCTCCGCGATATCCGGCCCAAGTGTTGGCACCGGGAGCAGGTTTTGCGGTATTCGTAAGCATCTTTGAAGAGTCGTGGCCAATAGAAACCACACTGCAAAACTTTTTCGGCTGTCTTCTTTGGGCCAAAGTGCCCGCCACATGCTTGATCGTGGCAAAAAGACAGCACGCTCTTGACCTCACTTTCAGGTACACACCGACGAATGATTTGGTCAGAATAGTATTTAAAAAGATAAGGTTCATCCCAGTAAAAATGCTTTACTTGGGACAAAAATCGAAGTTTATCCTGTTTCGACCAATCTTTAGGTATCAGGCCGGTGGCTAAGTAGTTTACAATATCGGCGAACCATGGTTCGCAAGAAACGGTCAAGAGTTGCTCGTCGGGAAAAACATCAGTGATTGGAAGATCAAGCGTAGGCGAAGAAGGAAGTCATGATAGGTGATCAGCTACTACGTTTTCACATCCTTTTTTGTCCTTTATGACAAGGTTAAACTCTTTTAGTAAAAGGATCCAACGTATGAGCCTTGACTTAGCATCCTTCTGCGCAAAAAGGTGGCGAAGAGCTGAATGATCAGTATATACAACGACTGGAGAGCCAATTAAATAAGGCCAAAAATTTTCAAGTGCAAACACAACAGTTAAAAACTCTTTCTCTGTTGTTGTATAGTTTAGTTGGGCCTCATTTAGTGTTCGGCTAGCATAATAAATCACGTGCGGCATTTTATTAATGTGTTGTCCAAGAACAACGCCAATTGCAAAATCAGATGCGTCGCACATGATTTCGAAAGGGTGCGTCCAGTCGGGAGATGAGAGAATGGGCGCAGAGATGAGGGAATGTTTCAAAGACTCGAATGCTTCAATGCATGTGGAGTCGAAAGCAAATGTTGTATCTTTAACCAGTAAGAGAGTCAAGGGTTTAGCGATCTTGCTAAAGTCCTTGATGAACCGTCTGTAAAAACCGGCGTGGCCAAGGAAGGCTCTGATATCTTTGACGCACTTAGGGGGAGGGAGGTTAGAAATTGCTTCGATTTTAGCTCTATCAACCTCGATGTCGTTTTGCGAGATGACATGTCTTAAGAAAATGCCCTCTCGTACCATGAAATGGCACTTCTCCCAATTCAACGTTAGGTTCTTATCCTTACAGCGGGTAAGAACAGCGTCAAGATGTCGTAAACACTCGTCAAAGGAGTTGCCAAAGATGGAGAAATTATCCATAAAGATCTCTAAGAACTTTTCAACCATGTCTGAAAAGATCCCCATCATACACCGCTGAAATGTTGCGGGTGCATTGCATAACCCAAAGGGCATGCGACGATAAGCAAAAGTGCCAAAGGGACAAGTAAATGTTGTCTTGTCTTGATCCTCTTTGGCGATGGGGACTTGGTTGTTACCGGAATAGCCATCTAGAAAGCAATAGAACTCGTGCCCTGCCAATCGCTCGAGCATTTGGTCAATGAAAGGTAAAGGAAAGTGGTCTTTCCTTGTCGCGGCATTGAATTTCCTATAGTCTATGCAGACTCGCCACCCAGTTTGGGTGCGAGGGGGAATTAACTCATTTGCCTCATTGGTAATGACCGTAATGCCCGATTTCTTTGGCACAACGTGGATTGGGCTCACCCATTGGCTATCCGAGATAGGGTAAATGATACCACTATCCAGACACTTGACAATCTCCTTCTTAACAGCCTCTTTCATGATGGGGTTGAGGCGACTTTGTGGATCCCTTGCCGGCTTGGCATCATCCATCAAGTGTATATGATGTTCGACTATGAGGGGACTAATCCCCTTAATGTCCGCCATAGATCAGCCGAAAGCTTGCCGATTATTATGTAAGACCATTAAAAGAGCCTTCTTTTGCTCAAGAGCTAGAGATACCGATATAATGACGGGTAAGGTCTCATTATCACCTAGATAAGCATATTTTAGGTGCGACAGCAAAAGCTTCAATTCGAGTTTAGGAGGTGAAACAATAGATGGTAACAATGGGGTAACTGTTTCAAACTCGAAGGCTTCCATCAAAGGTTCGAATCGAGTGTACGCAACAGAGTCGGATGGTTCAATTAACTCATCTGAAAAAGCAAAAGACTCCAATTCAGATGATGAGTCTTCAAAGTCGTCAACGAAGGTAAAACACTCAAAATCGTTATCCGCCGTGAAAGCTGTGTCGGATTCTAGGAGGAACGCACTAGTGGCGTTAATATTGCTGTGATCGAACAAAAAATTCTCGAACTCACAGTCCTCCTCTGCGATCTCATTGATCGAGCAAACATCGAGTACATTAGCATTAGGCTCAGCAGGCTGACTTCCCAACTTGAAAATATTGAGCTCAATTGTCATATTGCGGAAAGATAGGTTCATTGAACCATTACGACAATTGATCACTGCGTTGGAAGTTGCCAGAAATGGTCGACCAAGTATTACCGGAATTTGATTCCGGGGGTTAGCGACAGGTTGTGTATCCATCACAATAAAGTCAACGGGGAAATTGAAATCCCCTACTATAATTAACACATCCTCCAGCTCTCCCCTAGGATGGGTGATTGACCGGTCAGCCATTTGGAGAGTACAGTGAGTAGGCTTAAGCTCTCCAACGCCCAATTGCTCGTACACAGAATAGAGTAGCAAATTGACACTCGCACCAAGATCTAATAGTGCTCTATTGATGTTCTTGTCTCCAATTGTTATCGAAATGGTAGGACACCCGGGGTCCTTTTGCTTTGGGGGTAAAGAATTTACAAGAGCATCACTAATAGCACTAGCCACAAAAACTTTCTTTGGCACTTGCGACTTCCTCTTTTTGGTGCATAAGTCCTTTAAAATTTTTGCATATGAAGGAACTTGTTGGATTGCATCCAAAAGAGGGATATTTATGCTAATCTGTTTGAACAACTCTACAATCTTTTCCATCTGTGGAGTTGGTTTATTGGATCTCAACCGATTAGGAAAAGGAACATTTTGAAAGGTGGTTGAGTCCAATTTTTGCGGATCAGATTGTCGAGTTGGAACGGCACCCCGTATAGATGTGTTCGTGTTGTGAGAATTGGGTCCGTTCGAGCTAGAAGAAGTAGAGCCGTGTGAAGGGTGGAGAATAGGCTCTGAAGAAGAAGAAGTAGGTGAAGAAGATGAAGAAGGACCACCGGCAGGGGTGTCATTGTTAATACCCACATTGTTTTGCAACACTTTTCCCGATCTCAACGTGGTCACAGCATTTATGTTATGATTCTGCTGTTGATATGCAGCATGTGCGTGACCGGGGTTGGGCAGTGGTTGAGACGGGAGTTTTCCTTTTTCGCGCTCGCTCAAAACTGCATTGAGTTGTGCAATTTGTGCCTCAATAGATTTGATGCTTTGATCGTGTGAGGCACTGTTTTGCACCAAAGATTGAATCGAAGTCTCGAGTCTTGCTGTAGACTGTGTAGATTGCTTAAGGAACGCATCTAGACTTCTTTCGAGCGAGCTAACCTTATCATTATTAGGTTGAACATAATTGTTTGGCTGGTAAGCGGTGTTAGGCACAAAATTGTTCACCTGATTAGGGTAAGGTTGTTGTTGAAATTGTTGCTGTTGAAATTGAGTTTGTGAAGGTGCTTGTTGTTGTTGTGGAGGAGGAGGTCTTTGAAAATTATTATTTCTTTGGAATTGTTGATTTTGGTTCCAAGCGAAATTTGGGTGACTCCTCCACCCCGGATTGTATGTCGAAGAGTACGGATCATTTCTTTGTCGTTGCTGAAATGCAGTATTGACTTGATCCTGTCCTTGAGTAGATGCATTATAAGGACACTCTTCGGTTAGGTGCGATGGATCCGCACAACAAGCACAAACAGTTCGTGGAGGCATAACAGGGGCAGGAGAAGGCGATGAGATTTTGGTCTCGATCGCTTCTAGCTTTTTCGTAAGAGCGGCCATCTCGGCCTTCATAGCAATCGACATCTCCACTTGATGTATGCCTGCCCTAGATTGACCACTAGAAGAAGATGATGTGGTCTTAGTACTCTCCCACTGAATTGTTTGCTCACTAAGATCCTCAAGAAACTGCCACGCTTCATCACTAGACTTGGAGAGAAAATGACCTTGACAAATGGTTTCTAGCAACTGCTTCGTTGCCGAGTTCAATCCCTCGTATAATGTTTGGCAAAGTTGCCAACTTTCGATCCCATGATGAGGGCATTGAACGAGTAGGTCCTTAAATCTCTCGAAGCACTTCCAAAATGGTTCGGAAGGAAGTTGTGAGAATTGAATTATTTCATTGCGGATTCTAGCAGTTTTGTGATGAGGATAGAACTTTTTCAGAAAAGCTTTCACAAACTCGTCCCAATTTTTAATGGAATGTCATGTGGTGCTGTATAGCCACTTCTCGGCTAGGTCACATAAGGTGAAAGGAATGACCCTTAGCCTTATAGCGTCATCACTTAGTTGGGTCGTCTTTATCATAGCGCACACATTTTGGAATTTATTGATAAAAATATATGCATCTTCAGATTCCAAACCATGAAATTTTTGCAGCATATTGATGAAATGTGGTTTTATTTCAAAATTGTCCCTATTTTCCGGTGGGGGTGAAAGACAGGTAGGTAAAGAAGTGCGGACGGGGTAAAAGAGATCCTGGAGTGCAACTCGTGCGGGCGCTTCAACAGGCGGTTGGTTCGGGTTATTCACACCTAACGGAGGTGGAATCCTTCCCGTAGGTAACGTATTGTTGGGGTTGAATCCCGACATGCCTTCGAAAGAAGAATTTGAAGGTGGGGGTAAGAAAGTGGACGGAATGTCGACTTCGGTGTCGAAGGGTTCGTCGGTCGGTACCAACGAAACACGGACTAATCGGGCGTTAGTATCCCTAGTCCAAAGTGACATACACTAAAGGGGTAGTGTAGTCAGGAAAAAAAGAAAGACAGAAAGTGGAGGTAAGATAACGTCAGTGAAGGGAAGTGGTGGAAGTGAGTTGCAAGTTCCTTTAGCGACAAGTTGCAAGTTTTGAAAAGATTTTTCTTTTTTTTTATGTGAGAGTTTTGCAAAGAGGTTTTTGAAAAGGGACTCGTGACACAAATGTATCAACCACGCATGCACAATCAGGCCTAGATCTAGGGTCACCTAGGTCTGCTAGACAGCTCCTAACAAGGGCTAGAAATAGGACTTCAAACCGCCTCTTCACCGACGAGTACGGCCAGGTAAGTGCCAGGTAAGTGGGAAGGAACCACAACAGTGGGCCTAATTAATAACCACTAGCCTAGACACACTTGCCTAGACACCGTAAAATCAGTTAGGACAAACGGTCGATGCCTATACTAGTCCTTTTCCTATTGAGCTCGATGTCCTTAGGTCTGAGTCTAATATTTTTTAATTAATTGTGGTCAATGCACATGCTTTAAATGTTTTCTGGGGTCCTGGGAAGGGTGATGAAATCCCCACCCAATATGAGTTTGGTCAATTAGCCCCTTAAAGTCCGATTAAATTATGCAAAACAATAAAATTCACTTGCAATCAATTTTTAGCGCGGCGCAAAGAAACCTGCAGAAAATCTGTTATTTAGAAGGGGGAGAAAGAATTTTTAGCGCAAAGAATTCCTGCAGAAAGTTTTTACAGAAAGATATATGGAGGTTGACAGAGGGGAGAAGGAGGAACAAACCCACAAAAATTTAGGTGCTGACGTGGCCAAAGGGCCGCGGAACCGCGGTCTGGGGGGAACTTTTGCGGCGGAAGCGCGGTCAGGAAGTGGGTTCAGCCTCTGGAAAAATTTATGTATCTCCCGTTCACCAATTCTCCTCTGTTCTGATGTTCACTTTTCTGTTTAATCTTCTGTAAATTTCCAGATTCGCAATCCTTCACTGTTCCTGCAAGATTCAAACCATAAAACCCTTCAAACAGATAAAAATCGATAAAATGTTTTTGTATTTTTGTATTTCTGATTTTTATGATTTTTTAAAATTTAAATCAACCCGAAATTACACAAAAGAAAGATTACGCCATCCCCGGCAACGGCGTCATTTGATTAGTCCAAAAATAATATGTTTACCGTAATCAGAAACGGCGTCGCTTTGCAGCTAGCCGGTGAGTACGGGTCGATCCACAGAGATGTGTAATTTTCTGATTTGTGTTTTTACGAGTTGATTCCGATGGTGGTTTGGTTTTTGTTGATTGATTTAAAAACTAACTTATACGATATTAAAGAACTTGTTAGGATTAGGTCTAAGGTAGGGTTGATGAGATTAATATCGTCACCTCTTTCAATGCCGTTTGATTAAAGCTTTTTAGAAATCATAACAATTATTAGCAAAGGGGATTAGGATGATTGGGAAGAAACGAAGTTTCTTCCTCTAGATCCTTGTCCGTCCTTTCCTATTAATTGCTACAACCTTCATGGACGTCATGTATGTCCGGCCCTTTATACTACGGTTCACCGTTACCTCGTAGGTAGGGTGCCGTAGGGAGCGGATCATGCATGCGTGCATGAAGTTCTACTTATGAAATTGTATTGGCATTGAAGGAGGTGAGAGATATTCATCTCTCACTCCCTCCCTTTATTCCTAACCCTAACAAGCGAGGAAACTACTCGCTCATTAGGGGATCTTCTAAAAATGACATTTTTTGGTTATTTTTAATGTGTTTTGTTTATATCTAAAGAAATACTTATCTACTGCAGATTAAAAGAACTACACTAAATTAACTAGGGCAAGCAATGACTTATCTATGGCAAGAATAAAATTATAGATCTAGGGCAAATAATGAAATTATAACTAAGGCAGAAAAAAATAGAAACTTACAAAAATGATGCTCTAGATCTCCCAACAATTCTGAATTTTATTGCTTGAAAAAGAGGCATCCCTTTTACAGATTTGAGATTACAATTTATAAGTAAACAGGGAAACTAGGGTTACAAATTCTCGAACACATGATTTTACAGATATGCCCATGGAAAATCCCAACACCCGCACCGACGCACCAACACGCAAAATTTCCACAGACACGGGCAACAAACGGCCGCGGAACCGCGGCATTTGTTGGCTTGGGCCGCGGTTCCGCGGCCCTTTGATCAGATCAGTGGACAATTTTTCTGGGATTTATTTGTGGTCATCTGGGCTTGTTATTTCTTCATCTCATTTCTCTCTTTGGTTTCTTATTCTTCTCCAGATCTTTCAGTGAAAAACATGTAGCGATCTTTTAACCGTTTTGCTTTGACATTTTGCACCTTGCACTGTCTTGTACCCATGTGAACTGTTATTAGTCTAGGCTTGACTAGGATCCGTCAAAAGTCCCTTTTCTGTATCAACTTTCGTCTTTTTCACTGTATTTTCTCCAAGAGCCTGTATCCTGTAACATACAACAAACGTGCGTCAAGAGTACCTGTTTACTTATAAAATGAATAAGAATGGGGCGTATAATAATGCAATATTATAGTATGAACAGCTCCCCTCGACGCCACGTGTCCCCTGTCGATTGGTCTACCTCCTAAACTCGTTTGTTTTTATATGTGACTCTTGGTTTTTACGAGTTATGCACGTGTAGACTCTTGGGCTTCTAAAGAGATTAAAAAAAATCAAATTAAAAATAATGTGTAGCTGATGGGATTTGAACTCTGGTGCTATGGTTCAGCAGTGCAAAGTCTTACTAATGAGCTACAAACTCCTTCTTACTGTTAAAAACCAAATCAAACTTATAACTAGTGCTCAGGCAAAAGTACCCCTTTCTGTATTTTTGAAAAAATTGTACAGGAAGTTTAGGATTGTTACATTACAAGTGATGTGTAAAAGTTAGATTGAACAAAATATTAAGGAGAAAGAGTTTTCTATGGTTTAGAAAAAGATATCGGTATTAACTCCACTTACCGATATACGTTTTGAATTGGAATTTCAATGAAGAGGAAGAGAGATTGAGAGAGATTTACTGTTTAGAGAGTCTAAAGAAGGGTTGAATAAGAGAGGGGTGAGCTTCGTAGCGTCACGGGAGCACCGGAATTGACTTCGATTTTCGCTGGAAGTTGCTTGCTTGCTAACTCCTCTTTACTCCACTTGTACTTAGGAACTTTTTGAGAGAATTTTGCTATAATTTTCAGAATGGTGCTGAGCCAAGGTAGAAGATGGTATTTATAGTGGAGAATTTGGGTTTTGGAATTAAAAATTTGGATTAAAAAGCATTAAAATGTGGTTTAATTATAAAATGAAAGGTCTATGTTTGATTACAGAGAAATCAAACAGTTCAGAGGAGTTAGGCGTAGGTGAAGGGATTTGTGTGCAAATCCCGGGGCTCATTGGGCTTCATCTGACCATCCCCTCCGGTCTTTTGATGATTTTGGCCGGTCAATCTCGAGGCTTTTGCCTCGAGATCCACGCCACTTGATAAACTCAGTATTTAAACCCTTTTAAACATGTTTAATTTTTCTGAACTTTTCATTTTCCTGTGTATTGTACGTGCAATCTTTTGGGCTTCCAAAAAGTTAAAAATAAATTCAGAAAAAAATAACGTGTCTGATAGGAATCGAACATAGGGGCTACGTTACTGCAGTGCAAGGGCTTTACCAGTGAGCTACAAATTGTTTCTTGCTGTTATTTATCAAACTTGACTTATAACTCAAACTCAAGCTGTAAACTCATTTCTGTACATTAAAGTAGAAAATTTAGTACAGTAAATTTTGTACAGTAAATTTAGAGTCGTTACATTATATCCTCCTTATAAAATTTTCGTCCTCGAAGTTTACATTTACATATGAACTAATTTTCAAAGAGGTAAGGGTATCTTGCACGCATGTCTTCTTCTCGTTCCCATGTTGATTCTCCTGGCGAATCTTTTCTCCACATCACTTGGACCAAGTTTACTTCCTTGTTCTGCAATGTCTTTACCTTTCGGTCCAGGATCTCATCGGGTTGTTGCTCACAAGTTAGGTCCGTCTGTACTGTGGGCTCGGAGTTATCAAATATGTGGCTGGGGTCGCTCACATATCATCGTAGCTAGCATATATGGAACATATTGTGCACTCTTTCCAATGAGGGTGGAAGTGCTAAATAGTATGCCACTTTTCCAACTCGTTCGAATATGTCGAACGGTCCTATATATCTTGGACTTAGCTTACCCCTCTTGCCAAAGCGGATCACTCCTCTATTTGGAGAGATCTTTAAGAAAACATGGACTCCAGTTTGAAACTCCAGATGTCGCCGCTTTGCATCTGCCTAATGTTTTTGTCGGTCTTAGGCTATGCGAATTCTTTCCCTGATCGTGCGAACTACGTCCACAGTTGCCATGATCATCTCTGGTCTAAGGAGTTCACGACCTCCGATGTTTTCCCAACTTAGTGGTGAACGACACTTCTGTCTATAGAGTGTTGCGAATGGTGCCATTACAATACTTGCCTGATAGCTGTTTTTGTATGAAAACTCCACAGAGTATAGGTGATCTTCCCACGAACCTTAGAAGTCTAACATACAAGCTCTTAGCTTGTCTTCTAGAATCCGAATTGTTCGCTCGAACTGTCCGTCCGTTTGTGGATGATAAGCCATGCTAAAATTCAAACTCGTTCCCAGGCTAGCTTGCAGACTCTGCCAAAACTGTGATCGGAATCTTGTATTACGATCGGAGACGATGCAAACAGGTACTCCATGTAATCTCACAATCTCCTGCATGAGTTCACGGGTATCAAATATAGTACACTTTGAATGTTTAAATCTTACTTTATATTTATTCTTACCTCCATGTACTTATTTGCTAACGTCTCGGTAGATTAGCCAACTCGAAATGGGATAAAGTGAGCCGACTTGGTGAGTCGATCAACAATAATCCATACCGCGTCGTTACCCTTCATGCTATGAGGGATGGCAGTCATGAAGTCTATGGTAATGTGCTGCCATTTCCATTCTGGGATTGGTAACGGCTGAAATAGACCAGCAGTTCTGTGATATTCAGCCTTCACTTGCTGACACACCAAACACTTAGCTACGTTTCTGGCTACTTCGCACTTCATTCCATGCCACCAGTAGCATTGTTGTAGATCCTTTTACATCTTTGTACCACCAGGGTGTACAGAATAAGGAAAGTTATGAGCTACTTTCATCAACTCTTCTCAAACTGGGCCATGTGGTACACACAATCAACTTCTATATATTAAGGATCCATCTTCATGGATGATGAAATCAGTTAGAAGTCCACTTTCTACCTGTTCTCGGATCTTTTATAGCTTGGCATCATTTACTTGTGCTGCCTTGATCTGATTTACAAGAGTAGACTGGACTTGTAAGTTCATCAAATACGAAGCGTTACCTGGCATAACTATTTCGATCGCCAATCCATGCAATTCCTGCTATAGTTTCTACTGAGTGGTGAGATTCATTGCTAATGGCTGTAAGCTAAGTGCATCAGGAACTATATTCACCTTTTCAGGATGATACTGTAGGTTGATGCCAAAATCAGCCATGAGTTCTAGCCATCTTCTCTGCTGCATGTTTAATTCTTTCTGAGTAAATACATACTTCAGACTCGTGTGGTCAGTGTATATATCCACTCGTTCTCCCGAGAGGTAGTGGTGCCAAATCTTATATGCAAAGATAACGGCTGCCAACTCCAGATCATGTGTTGGATAGTTGCGCTCATGAATTTTTATCTGTCTTGATGCAAAAGCAACAACCTTTCCATGCTCGTGTAGAACACATCCTAATCCTTTACCGGATGCATCACAATGTACGACGAAGCCTCCAGATTGATCCGGTATTACAAGAATAGGAGCAGAAGTTAATCTTGACTTGAGTTCTACAAAAACATTTTCACATGCTTCTGACCACACGAATGTTTCATCTTTACGTGTGAGCTTGGTCAGGGGTGCTGCAATTTTCAAAAATCCTTTTATGAATCATTGGTAGTATCCTGCTAATCCCAAGAAACTTCATATATCCTTCACTGTCTTTGGTGTCGGCCATTCGCTGACAGCTGACGCCTTAACTGGATCTACTGAGATTCTTTCGCCTGAAACTATATGTCCAAGAAATCTGACTTGATCTAGCCAAAATTCACACTTTCTGTACTTGATGTAGAGTTGATGTTGTCTCAATGTGTCACGCCCCGCTTTCCAAAATACGGAAAACGAGGGATGACTAGGCCAGCCATGCTCCTACGGTCAAGGAATAATCCCGCCGTAGTCACACTTCGGCTTCTAGTATTACATGGTAATCAGTAAACAAAGCACAAAAGTAAAGGAAATACATCACTAAAATATTACATCAAGTTCATTGTCCACAATTTACAAATAAACAAGAAACGAACTACTAACCGAGTTCGAATACAAGGTCTCTTTTAGGAAAAGCAGTAAAAGAAGAAAGAGGTACTCTCAACTAGATCTCCGCAAGCTCGAAGGGTAAATCCGACTCCTGCGCTGGAGCATACGCTAAAGTGTTTTCTTCTCTCTCTCTCTCCAGGTAGCGACCATATCATGCCTTAATCAAGATAATAATATGGATGTATTGACCGAACCCACATGTTATACTGTGCTGGGGAACGTTGGTTCCGTTCTTTCTTATAAGAGTTATAGGACTGAACAGGATATAGGGGAATACCAGGATTCCCATGCCACCCGAATGAAGAAAGTACATGTTGATGCATTTTCTTCGGGTGTGTTCGTTACAGAGAACTGTTTCTCCATTTGCTCTACGTCCTGGGTATTAGATACCGGGTCAGGATCCCATTTATGTAATCAGTTACACGGGGTTAGAAAAGGTAGAGAACTTGGAGAAGGTGATAAAGACATAAGGGTTGGAAATGGTGCAATTGTTGCAGCTAAAACCGTCGGGGAATATCATCTTGTATTGCCAACTGATAATACATTGATTCTGAACGAATGCTATTACATGTCGAACCTGATATGCAACATTATATCGGTTTCTTTGTTGAGTAAAGAGGGATATAATTTTGTATTACAGGATAATGTTATGAACATTTTCCTTAACCAAAAGTTGGTTGGATCAGGCACGTTGTGCAATGGTATTTATGTTCTAAATCAATCAACAGTTCTGAGCATAACAAACACACACAAGAGGAAGAGTTCAGAACTGAACGAATCCTTCTTGTGGTATTGTAGACTCGGTCATATAAATGAGACACGGCTAGCTAAGTTGCATAAGGATGCATATTTAAATCCCTTTGAATTTTCATCTTATGATACTTGCCAGTCATGTCTCAAAGGCAAGATGACCAAAACGCCATTTACGGGACACGGAGAAAGAGTTACCGAACTCTTGGGACTGATACATAGTGATGTATGCGATCCCATGTCTACACATGCCAGGGATGGTTCTTCGTACTTCATTACATTCACTGACGATCTCTCAAGATACGGACATGTGTTCTTGATAAGACACAAGTCTGAAGCTTTTGAGAAATTCAGAGAATATAAACAAGAAGTCGAGAACCAAACCGGAAAAAGTATTAAAATCCTTCGATCTGATCGAGGAGGTGAATACTTGAGCAATGAATTCCTGGACTTCCTAAAAGAGAATGGGATTCTCTCTCAGCTGACTCCTCCATATACACCACAGCACAACGGTGTATCAGAACGGAGGAACCGCACCCTATTAGATATGGTGCGCTCTATGATGAGCACAGCTGAGTTACCTATTTCCTTCTGGGGGTATGCGCTAGAAACAACCATACATCTATTGAATATGGCCCCCACCAAATCTGTGCCTACCACTCCATATGAGATATAGAAAGGGAAGAGACCATGTCTTAACTATGTTAAGATATGGGGTTGTCCAGCCTATGTCAAACGACAAAATCCGGAAAAACTCGAGGCACGGTCTGTTCTATGCAAGTTTGTAGGATATCCCAAGAATTCACAAGGGTATATCTTCTACCACACCGAGGAATAAAGAGTGTTTGTTTCTCGGCATGCCACCTTTTTAGAAAAGGAATTTCTTGCAAAAGAGATTAGTGGTCATGAGGTAGAATTGGAAGAGGTTCCAGCTACAAAAGCTGCAACAGAAAATTTGGTGGAACCAGAGGATTCGGTAGTCCCCGATGAACCCCAACCACTCCGCCGATCTAGTAGGGTTCCTCATCCACCTGAGAGATACTACGGTTTTCTCATGGATGGTGGGAGCGAGGATTGCATCATGGTTGATGATGACCCAACTAGATTCGAGCAGGCCATCACGAGTGGAGACTCAGTGAAATGGCTGGATGCAATGCGGTCCGAGATGGAATCCATGTACACCAACAAAGTATGGACTTTGGAAGTTGCTCCTGAAGGGGTAAAACCCATTGGGAGCAAGTGGATCTTCAAGAAAAAACTTGGTGTAGATGGTAAAGTGGTGACTTTCAAAGCTAGACTTGTTGCAAAGGGTTTTCGTCAAAGACCAGGTGTGGACTATGACGAAACCTTTTCTCCAGTGGCTATGCTTAAATCCATCCGGATCATGCTTGCCATCGCTGCATATCATGACTACGAAATCTGGCAAATGGATGTTAAGACCACCTTTCTAAACGGTGATTTAGAAGAGTGCGTATATATGACTCAGCCAGAGGGCTTCGTAGATAGTGGGAGCAGCGGGAAGGTGTGCAATCTGCTTAAATCCATTTATGGATTAAAGCAAGCATCACGGAGTTGGAACATCTGCTTTGACGTCGTTATCAAAGAGTTTGATTTCGTCAAAAACGTAGATGAACCTTGTATCTACAAGAAGGTAGCAGAGAGTAAGGTTGTCTTCCTCGTATTGTACGTGGACAACATACTCTTGATAGGAAATGACATTCCTATGCTGCAATCGGTCAAGCTCTTCTTATCACAAAGATTCTCAATGAAAGATCTAGGTGACGCCTCCTGCATATTGGGAATTATGATCTATAGAGATAGATCTAAAAGGATATTGGGATTGTCCCAATCCAGGTACATTGACACCATACTAAAGAGGTTTAGTATGGAAGAGTCCAAATGTGGGTTTTTACCCACGATCTCAGGGCTCACTCTCTCCAAAGTGATGTCTCCCAAGACTGATTTGGAGAGAGCTCGCATGCAAGAGATACCTTATGCTTCGGCAGTAGGCTCTATCATGTACGCGATGCTATGTACCAGACCCGATGTAGCATACTCACTAAGTGTAGTGAGTAGGTATCAAGCTGATCCTGGAGAGAGTTACTGGACAGCTGTGAAGAGCATTCTCAAGTACTTACGAAGGACTAAAGAGATGCTCTTGGTGTATGGTAACGGAGAACTCCAAGTGGAGTCCTTTACCAATTCGAGCTTCCAGAGTGATAAGGACGACTCTAAGTCGCACTCGGGATTTTTCTTTACCCTCTACGGAGGGGCGGTTAGCTGGAAGAGTTCCGAGCAGGAAACCGTGGCAGATTCGACGATGGAGGCTGAATACATCGCTGCCAACGATGCTGCCAAAGAGGCTGTCTGGATCAAGAAGTTCATTACAGAACTTGGAGTGGTTCCATCCATTGAGCATCCAATACCTTTGTATTGCGATAACAATGGAGCGGTGGCTTTGGCCAAGGAACCCAGGTCCCATCAGCAATCCAGGCATATTCTGATGCGGTATCACCTGATCCGGGAGATAGTTGATCGCCGGGAGATCGAGGTCAGGAGGGTTGACACGAAGAACAACACAGCGGATCCACTCACGAAGGCCATTCCCCAGATACAGTTTGAGAGACTCTTCAGGATGCTCGGTATGCGATACTACAACAGCTGGCCCTAGTGCAAGTGGGAGATTGTTAGTTGTATGTATGCCCTAGAGGCCAGTATTGTACAGATGATGTATATTATATTGGATGCTTGGACATATATAGAGAGGACTTTCTTGCTCGATATGATAGTATGCTATCTGGTTGCTCTTTATCTTAACATATATACTTGTCTCTTTATACTGTCTTATAGCTACATGTTGTTAAAGCCCTTAGGATGTGTACTTGACTACCTGGACTGTGATGCAGATCATACTAGTGAGGCCATGGTAGTCCATAAGTACATGCTTTAATGTTCCTAGTCGTGGGTGTATCGAGACATGGCATCGATATACCAGAGTAGACTAGCGTATACGCTTCTCGACCCATGAGATGGGCGATGGATGATCCCATATCCATTGGTGTTTGACATCAGAGATGGTGTACGTGTGCTCAGTGGAGATTGGGTACACTGGACGGACTCGCCGAGAACTCCCAGATGGTATTATACCTCACGTCAGATGGCAGTTCTCTGGTGACACTTGTGCGGGTTAGTCTGTAGACCTGAGATCGTCATAGGGTCTTGTGTGATTCCCACTGTGCTTTGATTTCCACCTTACCACGTCCATGAGGGCGTGCAAAACGGTGGTTTTTGGATACAGTCCCGAGTCACATGGAGGCAATGAGCGATAGGAGGGGTTTCGTCTCTCCCGGTATTGGGGGTTAATGTTGCGCTATGCTCGATTGGCTGTAACAGGGAAGTCCCTGGCCAGGGCTGATTTAGAGATTTACCGGTAAGTGTTACCAGTAGTTTCTCGACCCGTTATGAGCCTCACATCGGCACGACTTATCGGTTATTGAGGTTTGACGTTTACCACCCCTAGACTTGATATGCGACATATCAGACGAGGAGACCGGACTGTACGGGAAGTATTACCGGCAGGCTTTTACAGGAGTTGGAGCGGGCTTGCTTGCTGATCTTCTAATCGCTTAATACCCGGGTAGCCGGTATGTCCATCTAGTATCGCTGACGGCTTGTGGGTGCTTGATGTGATCATCACCTACTGCCGGCGTATTGACGAGTCTTTAGAGTCCTACATAGAGGTTTTACTGGCTCAGGCAAAACGAAACATGAGCGCATATGTGATATGTGCGGGACCGAGAATAATGCGTGTATGTGATACCGTGTTCTATTCTCGCGACTTTTTGTATCGGTCGATTATATATGATATAGCCGGGTTATCGAATCAAGTGTTGATTCGATAAGTCGATACAATGTTTGTTAGTCGGTTATATGTGATATGTCGATACAAGTTTACATTAACTAACACTTGTTCACTTTAATTTTTTCTCACATGTGCACACTTTGATATATATATGTGATATATATTAAAATGAGTTTTCTTTTTGTATCATGGTTGATGATACACTTGACTTGGGTGTGTAAGACATACACCATTCTATGTATTATGGTGGGTTATGATTATTTAAGATAATTACAAATTTAGTGGAGATTTGGAAAGAGCATGAAGCTTGTAGAAGCTTACTTTGCTTTGACAAAGTCTACTAGCTTTGTCTTTATCTTAGATTCCTTTTAACCTAACCATCACACTTTGCTATGGTAATTTCTCTACATGAGTTAGTATATGATACTCACTCACCATGGTTAGCTCACTCACTTGATCATTATCCTCATCTCTTTTCTTTTGTTCATTTTCTTCTTTCTTTAGTTCAAAAGAAAAGCTTGCTAGGGTTTGATCCAAAGTGAGAAAGATTGTAAGAAACAAAATTCTAAAGAGAACCCACTTCCTATTTCTCCATCCTCTACTAGACCAGCACTTTAGTTTAGGGTGTTTACTTCACTAATTCTCTAGTTAGTGAAGTAGAAGCTTGAGTTGGCATCCTCTCGACGTAGATCATCTTCGGCCTCGAAGACTTCAAGCAAGGACGCGTCTTTCACCTCGTGAAGCCATGCAAGGGTCCGGGAGAACCACGATCGCAGCGAAGGGATTTCAACAAGGAGCTAAAGAAGTGAAGGACCGATTTACAAATATTGTATTTCATATTCACCTAGTCGTAAAGTTGTTTACTTGCTATTTTACTCGCATAATCTCTAGTATACGATCTTGCTTACGGTTGTTCGGTGCATAAAAATTTAATTTTGGCATGGTCGATGCCTTGTAGAGCCTTGTTAGTGTGCCTAGTAACCCAACATGATTAAGTCCGTTCTCAGTCCGGCTTCTACTTGCGCTCTGAACTTTTGCAATCAAGGATCATCCGCTTGTGCAGTCTTGATGCGATCCACAAGGGAAGCCTGCACCTGTAGTTGCCAAAATTGACTGATTTCGCCCGGTGTGACGACCTCAAGCTCGAGTCTCTGAAAGTCCTCAATAATGCTTCTCTGACTGGTCAACGTCATGACCGTTGGCTTGTGACTGAGCACATCTGGTACAACATTTACTTTCCCCGGGTGATACTGAAGGTCCAAGTTGTTGGATATAGTGCCCTCAGAGTCAATTATTGGATCACAGGCACGTGATTCTAATGATTGAGGGAGGACCTATACCGGTAGGACAGTCTTACTCAGGATGATTGTATACTATCTGAATTGTCTTTATCATCGTGTACATGCTTTAGGTGACATTGTGGTTCACTATTACACGTTGATGGAGAATAGTATGCTACCATGGTTTATCTTTATCATCGTGTACTGCTTTAGGTAACCTTATAGGTCACTATTGTGCGTTGATAGAGCCCTTAGGATTCTTGCTTGACGGCCAGCAGTATAATGGCGATCATATACGTAGGAGCTGGGGTCTATAAGCACATCCTTAAAGTGGCCCCTAGTCATGGGAGTTTCGAGACTAGGCATCGATACTCCGTTAGTAGACTAGTGTATACAGTCGAGACCCCGACGAGGGGCGGTGGCCGGTCTCACAAGCTATTGGTGTCAGTTGGTTCACCTAAGATGTATACAGGTGCTCATTGGGTTATGAGTACACCGGACAGGACTCTCCGGGAACATGTTAGCTGGTATTATACCTGACGTCAGATAGCAGTTCCCTGGTGACATGTGTACAGGTTAGTTTATCGATCTGAGATCGTCATTTGTCTCGTGTGAGTTCCCACTGTACTTTGATTACTACCCTACCACGGCTCAAAGGAGTCGTGCAAACAGGTTTTAGTTGGGTACAGTCCCGAGCCACATGGAGGCAGTGAGCGGATCTGCAGGGGTTCGTCTCTCCCGGTATTGGGGGTGAGGTCGCGCTGTGTCTAGGAGAGCCATTACACGAAGTCCTTGGCCAAGGCAGGAGATTTACTGGTAGGTATTCCAGTAAAATCTCAGGGTGTTCTGGGCTACACTCCGACATGACTTGCACCGCTTTTGGGGGTCTGATTTTTACCAACCCCCTAGGCCCGCCATGCGATGCTCATAGTCGAACGGACCGGACTGTACGGATATTGTCACTGACAGGCTCAGTAGGGTGTCAGGATGAGTTCGCTCATCGACCTCCTTTTTGGTCAATACCTGGTAGCCCGTTACGTATGGCTAATACCTCTGACGTGCTAGTGGTTAAATCCATAGCCAAAATATTGACGAGTCTTTAGAGTCCCCCACAGACAGTTTCTCAAGTTTCGGGCCAAACGCTGTAGAGGCCGTATGGATATATGGCAGGGTTCGATCATATCCATGCGGTATTGCACGGATCATGATCGGACGGATAATACTAGCGGGCTTTGGTTTAAGCCGGATCCTAGTACTGTACAGTGTAGATTTTGTCTCATTGCATTTGTATTCGGTCGGAATACAAATGCGGGTATGTATATACAGTCGTGGGGTTATCCAATAATTTGTTACCGGATAGCTTTTTGAATTTGCCAGTTTGTATTCCGTTTCGGCAATTTTCGCTTCTATCTTTCTTTGGCTGAAAATTGGGGTGGAGGGGGTTATTTGCAAATGTGCAAATTAGCAAAGTGGAGAGTGTTTTTTGTAAGTGGTTGCTTCATGATGGTTCTAGATTGACTTTGACTTCTTTTTCTCATCATGACTTGCTTTTTTGAGATGGGATTTGTGAAAGGATTGAGTTGGATGGTGGTGTGACATTATTCTTCATGATTAGCACCCATTCTCTTTCTTACATTATTCTACCTCCCTCCTCTCTTTGATTGGGCCGGCCACTATTGTGTGGGGAGTGAGATTCATTATTAGTGTGAGGGATTTTGGTTCATTCTCATGGCAAAAGAAAATTCCTCAAGCTCATTCCTCTTGCTCTTTTTCATTCCTCCATCCAAAAATGGCAACTTCATTAACCCCTTGAGACAAAGGTTTTTACACTTAGTCTACAGCAATCTTGGACACGTCGGCTTGCCAACTTCGTGTCCGAGTTGCCTCGGTTCAGAGGTGGGAGCCCGTAAAAATACTCGGTGATGTGGTGCCCTTTCCGACGAGGAGATCGAGACCGGAGATGCCGTGGGGAGATCGGGATGGTGGTCGAAGACCGAAGGACACGGATCACTCGGTATAGCTCTCTACCCTTTCTCTAGTTAGCTAGTAGTAGGTTAATGGCCCGATCCGGGTTTATAGTCCGCGATAGCGCCAGTTTCTAGTTAAAGAAAAGTTTTTGTTTCCGCATTTTGGCTTCGGACAGATGGCTGGGGAGCTACCGTGGTCTTACATGGTATCAGAGCCACGCCGTTAACCTTTACTAGCTTGCTCTAGCGTGTTTAGAAATTCAATCGAACAAAAATTCCGAAAAACAACAATTTCCAAGCATCAGTTTCTGTCGAAAAAATTATTTGTCAAAAAAATATTTGGTGTATTGCAGAAATATGTGCAGGCTTTTTTAAGAGAACTGAAGAAATTTGGTCGGCTGATTTTACTGTAGCGCGGCGGAGCCGCGGCCGTAACTCCCTTTTGGCCGCGGATCCGCTGCCGTACTGTAGCCACAGTGTACCAAATTTCTTCAGTAGGTCTCTGTGTTGGAATTGGGGTTTTTGGTATATTCTGTTTGGGCCCAGATTTATTTTGTGTACTGAGTATTGTACTTGGGGCCCACTTTGGAAAATTTAGTCGATCGAAAATTTTAAACATGTTAGTTCACAATATTTACATTATATCTGCGACCGTGAATGTCACTTGATCGGTAAATCCTGTCTAACTGCTATAGCCCTTTTAGACGGATTTGCGAACGTGACATTCACATTGATGTTCTGTGTTGTGCTGTGATATTGCGGATTTGTCGTGGTGGATAGCCTGGATGCAATGTTAGTACAGTTTGGTATTATTATGTACATTTGATATTGCGGGGTGAGCGTCCGACATGTGGACTGCCGTTACTGCCTGTTTGTATATTATTCTTTTGGGGCACGACCGGGCTGAGGTCGATGTACCCGTTGTATATTTTACTTTCTGTACTAAGATTACCCCACGGTGGGGTGCACGGATAGCCGGGTTTTAGAGGGCAACGGGCCCGCATCTCATGGCTTTGAGACGGAGGGGGCTTCACTCTAGAATTGGTGGGCTATTCGCCGCACTCGTAGGGGGTACAGGTTGACCCAAGGAGGGGTACTCAAGTTACCGGATTCATTGAAGTGCTGGGTGGTCCATTCACGTTGTTGAAGGGGGCTGCCTCGCTTCAGTTTTTGGCGGGTAACTTGCCACGCCCGTAGTGGTCTAGGATTTCATTTCACATGCTATCCACACGACCAGGGGAATGTCGGGTTTCAGTAGCGGCTCTATGAAACCCGGGGATCCCAGATATCTGTATTGTTCTGTGATGCTTATTACATTTCTGTGATGTTGCATTTTATCACGCATTGAGCGATTATTTTATATTGATATATATACTAATAGATGTTGTATATGTTTTGCATCCGCGCTAATCCAGTCCCCGCTGTGTCGTTAGTTAAGTAACCTAACGGGTAATGACGGGACCCAGTGGCGAATGCGGATGGCATATACGTACATCGTATTTTCGTTCTTTATTGGTGTGGGACTGCGTTAATTCGGATCAATGCAAGCTAAACAAACCTATTCTGATGTTGTTGGAACATTTTTCAAAAAAAGGCTGTTATTGCAAGAACGTTCTCTTTTGTTTTGCACAGTGGTATTCGGTTATGTATATTCAGCACCTCAGTCGATGAGGCAAGGGCCGAGATCCTTTCACCGTGAGTGACCCCTTGGACAAAAGTTTGCGTCAGGGTAATAACTTCACTATAACCGATTTCCTTTTGCTTTGCATCGTGGTATTCTGTTGGAATATCCTGCACCTCATTCTACGGGGAAAGAGCCGTAATCCCTTCACCGGGAGTGACCTCTTTAGCAAAGGTTTTCGTCACTATATTTTTATAAAAGTCTATCTGGTTCCTTCAACGATATCACGTTCATTACGTTAAAGGTTTTTCACCAAAAACCATTCGTAGCCCTCCGTCATTTCAGAAAGGTAGCACTTAGTATTCATGCTATGTATGTTGGCCTTCGTCAAGGCATAGTGTATGGTAGCTATTTGTTACTTTTCTGCAGCATAGATAGATGCGTTGGTTTGGGACAGTCGTACTACTATTTTGGCCTTCGTCAAGGGTATGTACGGGTGGGTTCAAATTAACCTGGATAATGACGGGTAGAACTTGACATGTGACTTATGATATGTTGGCCTTCGTCAAGGTCATAAGAGCATGGGGTAAAAATCACGTCGGGAGTTTCTAAAGAAACTGAAACATGCCAGATATGCGCATACCTTCTGGAGTGTGATAACGTGAGTGGATTCCATCACATTATCATGCGATGATAGTTGGATCCCGATTCCCACTGATGAGTTAGTTTACTCCTCGGGTGATCCTGACTAATTCTTCTTTCAGGTTTGGAGGAGAATTTGAGGTTACAGTGGGAGGTTTCCTGATTAGATAAATTGGCAACCATTCTGATCTAGGTTAGAGTGCACGCTGAGTGTTTCTTTTCTCTCTCTCTTTGACAGCGACCATGGCCTGACCCTTGACTATGACTCAGTGACCAAGATTAACCAAACCTTCTTATAACACTGGCTTTTGGATTGTCAGAGTTGCATACCTCATTGCCACTCCTACTCTTACCCTTTTCTCCAGGACACCATGTATTACTACGAACGTCCACTTCCATTGGATAAAAACCATCGTATGGTTATATACGAACTCGAAGGAACTTGTTCCAGATTCGAGGATGGTTTCCGGTTCTGGAGAAAACGAATAGGACTATTCAGTTGTCTTTTCCTTTTACCTTCTCTCAGGTTGCGAGTGCTCCTTGGATTAGGGGATAGTACACCCGTTACGCTTATTGGATAGTCTTCTTCCAAACCTTAGGCTGGTGCCGAACGGTAGGGAATGAAGAAAACCGATTAGCCTAAGTGCGGTGTACAGAAGGTATTAAGTAAAGACAAATAAAGGGATTAGAAAAAGGGCAAAGTAAATTGCGACTAATATTCACGACCAAACCAAGTATTCCATCGCCACTCCTACTTCACCTTTGCATTTCTCCAGAACACTCCGTATCACTACGAAGATCCACAGTTATTTTAGATATTCCATCGAATGGTTATATACGAACTCGAAAGGAACTTGTTCCAGTTCGGGGATGGATTCTGGTTCAGGAGAAATACGAATAAGGTTTTATTCAGTTGTCTTTTATCTTTACCTTCTCTCACGTTGCGATTGCTCCTAGGATTAGGACATTACACCTATTACGCTTATTGGATAGTCTTCTTCCAAACCATAGGTCGGTGTCGAACGGTAGGGAAGGAAGAAAACCATTTAGCCTAACGATGGTGTGCAGAAGGTAGCGACTAAAGACAAATAAAGGGATTTGGAGAGATGGCAAAGAAATATACTGTTACAGTTGTGAATCTGGATAATGGAAGAGACATTACTAGGAATACCCGGATACCCCTACGAAACATTTCAATGTTTCAGTTTCACTGTGTACTGTTAAAAGAAAACTGATTTCCCAATTAGCCCTTGCTCCAGGGTATGTATTTACCAGGTATGATTCTCACATCTGTATGGTTTTACAGATGATGAGTGGGAGTAAATTATTAGGAATTGGGTGGTTATCCTCATTATATCGTGATTCGTTGTAATTGGTGATATATGAGGAAATTACCTGGGTTGTTTGCCGGACGGCAAATATTTGGTTCTGAATATCCGTTGTAATGCACCAATTTTAAATTGATATATCTGTACGTCTATTTTTATAGAGTGAGATATACCTTTTTGAAATTATGTCCATGACATTTACCTATGTCAGTGGATGGTTAGGTAAGGAGCATTAAAACAGCGGTGTAATTCTTTTTAACCATAAGTACATTTTTCAACCTACGACACACAGGGATTGAGTTATTAGACTCAGGGGACTTATACAGAGTATTGTATGTTGTCCAGTATCCATTAGGACAGAGAGGTTGGTACTCGTGCTGTATTCTGTTTACTTGTGACTTCTCTAGTTCTTAGTCAAGTGTTTCATATAAACACAAGGTCCAAGTTTTGAGAAGTTATAGGTATAAGAGTAAAGTAAAGAACCAGATGTTGCAAGTATCGGGATTCTTCAAGGTGATCGAAGATGTAGATACTTGTGTATGGTATTCAGTTGATAGTAATGATTAAGAGAACATGCTTCTTTTTCAGGTTACTCATAATTGGAAGCATTCCTAAGTTGAGAAATGTTGATCGGACTCTCTCCATTTAGTTGACATGCACTGGAGACAGCTGCATGATTTGAATCTGGTTCAATTAAATCAATGCCTCTGTTTCTATATTGGATATAGAACAGTTCATATCTTGACATTGTTAAGGTACGGGGAGTTGTCCAGCTTATTCTTAAAACCAGACTCTGGACAACTCAAGGCACGTTTCTGTAATGGCTGTTTGTGGGTTGACCCGGGCTATGACGAGAGTTGACATTCTACCATCTGGAAGATCAATAGTGATATTGTTCTTGACTCGCCACAATTTAATAAAAATGGATTTTTTCAGAAAACAGTAGTGGGAGTATGGTAGAACTGGAAGTGATTCCAGAACCGCAAACGATTACTGAAAATTTGATAAGAACCTAAAGATTCAATTTGATTTGACATTCTATTAGCCACTCCGCAGATATGGTGGGTAACCTCAGGCACTCGAGAGGTACTTTAGTATGCTCAAAGACGGTGACAGGGAGGTTCTTGTTTACCCAGACTAGACACTACTGTTGTTCCAGGCTATGAGACCCGGCAGAAGGATGAGTATAGCGTCGTTCTAAACAAGCTTTAGAAGTGTACGTGTATATGATTCTGCCAGAGGGTTGTTGTAGTCAGTGGGAGCAGCGGAAGCATTGGTGGACAGGCGGCTTATGTATATTTATAGACTAAAGCAGATATAGCGGAGATAGATTATCTATTTCTGATGTGACAGTCATAGGTTTGACTTCATCGGAATAGGGGATGGATCTGTTAAGAAGGTAGTAGGGTGTGATGTCCTGGTATTTGGATGACATACACAGAGTAAGAAGTGAAATTCCTATACTACGATCGGTTATACTTTGGATGTCACACAGTGGTTTCTTCACATAGGAATTGGATATTATATCAGACATTCTGCTTACTAGATCTATAGTTTTAGATCTAGATTTGGGTAGTTTCCCAATCTGGATACTTAGACAGTATTCTACAGATGTTTTAGAACGGAAGACTCCTGGCACGGTAGTGTACCTACAAGTGGTGGAGTCACCCTCTCTAAAGGTGTCTTACAGACTAAAGGGGAGAGGGATGTGCATGATTGGAAGATCATTTGTTTAGGCAATTGAGTCAATCATGAGATGTCAAGTACCACACCAGATGTTGTTTTTGCACGAGATGCAATAAGATGGTATTGATCCAATCCTGGAGAAACATTCGGAAGCAGTTTTAGAACATAAGTGGATGTTCTAGGGATATGATAACGACAGCCTCATTCGGGAGACAGTTATCATTCCAGGCTTCCAAGGTGACCTGAATGACAGAGTGACTGTCAGAGTTGTAGTTTTCCCTCTGACGAGGGGCAGTATTTTGGACAGGTGGTCCAGGCGGATACTGAGGGAGGCATGGCGCAGCATACTGATTAAGTTCAGTTGACGGTACAGTCTAAGAAGTTTGGATTTGGAGTTCATTTATGAACTAGGTCCCATTAGATATCCAGACATATTCTAAGACAGGTATTGCTCATTTCGGGAGATAGGTTTCTCCGCGAACTTGAGATATAGAGAGACATAGAAAGAAACATCAGAGCGGATCTACTCACTGAGGCTATTCCTCGAACACAATAGTTTCGCAAACGGGCTTTGTGAGACTGATTAGTAGAGGAGTTGGGTGTTCGGTATCACACGGGATGTGAGTATGCGACATCGCAATAATTAGCCTTGAGTGCAAGTGGGAGATTGTTGGATATAGTGCCCTCAGAGTCAATTATTGGATCACAGGCACGTGATTGCAATGATTGAGGGAGGACCTATACCGGCAGGATAGTCTTACTCAGGATGATTATATACTATCTGCTTTATCTTTATCATCGTGTACAAGCTTTAGGTGACATTGTGGTTCACTATTACACATTGATGGAGAATAGTATGCTACCATGGTTTATCTTTATTATCGTGTACTGCTTTAGGTGACCTTACAGGTCACTATTGCATGTTGATAGAGCCCTTAGGATTCTTGCTTGACGGCCAGCAGTATGATGGTGATCATATACGTGGGAGATGGGGTCTATAAGCACATCCTTAAAGTGGTCCCTAGTCATGGGAGTTTCAAGACTGGGCATCGATACTCCGTTAGTAGACTAGTGTATACAGTCGAGACCCCGACGAGGGGCGGTGGCCGGTCTCACAAGCCATTGGTGTCAGTTGGTTCACCTAAGATGTATACAGGTGCTCATTGGGTTATAAGTACACCGGACAGGACTCGCCGGGAATATGCTAGTTGGTATTATACCTGACGTCAGATAGCAGTTCCCTGGTGACATGTGTACAGGTTAGTTCATCGACCTGAGATCGTCATTTGTCTCGTGTGAGTTCCCACTGTACTTTGATTACTACCCACCACGGCTCAAAGGAGTCGTGCAAACAGGTTTTAGTTGGGTACTGTCCCGAGCCACATGGAGGCAGTGAGCGGATCTGCAGGGGTTCGTCTCTCCCGGTATTGGGGGTGAGGTCGTGCTGTGTCTAGGAGAGGGATTACACTAAGTCCTTGGCCAAGGCAGGAGATTTACCGGTAGGTATTCCAGTAATATCTCAGGGTGTTCTGGGCTACACTCCGACACGACTTGTACCGCTTTTGGGGGTCTGACTTTTACCAACCCCTTTGGCCCGCCATGCGATGCTCATAGACGAACGGACCGGACTGTACGGATATTGTCACTGACAGGCTCAGTAGGGTGTCAAGATGAGTTCGCTCATCGACCTCCCTTTTGGTCAATACCTGGTAGCCCGTTACGTATGGCTAATACCTCTGACGTGCTAGTGGTTAAATCTACAGCCAAAGTATTGACGAGTCTTTAGAGTCCCCCACAGACAGTTTCTCAAGTTTCGGGCCAAACGCTGTAGAGGCCGTATGGATATATGGCAGGGTTCGATCATATCCATGCGGTATTGCACGGATCATTATCGGACGGATAATACTAGCGGGCTTTGGTTTAAACCGGATCCTAGTACTGTACAGTGTAGATTTTGTCTCATTGCATTTGTATTCGGTCGGAATACAAATGCGGATATGTATATACAGTCGTGGGGTTATCCAGTAATTTTTTACCGGATCGCTTTTTGAAGTTGCCAGTTTGTATTCCGTTTCGGCCATTTTCCCTTCTATCTTTCTTTGGCTGAAAATTGGGGTGGAGAGGGTTATTTGCAAATGTACAAATTAGCAAAGTGGATGGTGTTTTTTGTAAGTGGTTGCTTCATGATGGTTCTAGATTGACTTTGACTTCTTTTTCTCATCATGACTTGCTTTTTTGAGATTGGATTTGTGAAAGGATTGAGTTGGATAGTGGTGTGACATTATTCTTCATGATTAGCACCCATTCTCTTTCTTACATTATTCTACCTCCCTCCTCTCTTTGATTGGGCCGGCCACTATTGTGTGGGGAGTGAGATTCATTTTTGGTGTGAGGGATTTTGGTTCATTCTCATGGCAAAAGAAAATTCCTCAAGCTCATTCCTCTTGCTCTTTTTCATTCCTCCATCCAAAAATGGCAACTTCATTAGCCCCTTGAGATAAAGGTTTCTACACTTAGTCTACAGCAATCTTGGACACGTCGGCTTGCCAACTTCGTGTCCTAGTTGCCTCGGTTTAGAGGTGGGAGCCCGTAAAAAGACTCGGTGATGTGGTGCCCTTTCCGACGAGAAGATCGAGACCGGAGATGCCGCGGGGAGATCGGGATGGTGGCCGAAGACCGAAGGACACGGATCGATCGATATAGCTCTCTACCCTTTCTCTAGTTAGCTAGTAGTAGGTTAATGGTCCGATCCGGGTTTATAGTCCGCGGTAGCACCAGTTTCTAGTTAAAGAAAAGTTTTTGTTTCCGCATTTTGGCCTTGTTTCCCGCAATCAGAGCAAAACTCTGTTTGAATTTCAAAATTCAAAATTCGAAGCAACGCTTCAAATTCTTTACGCTGCGCGGAACGCGCTACGTGTTAAAAACTGATACGCCAGCGCAGCGCCCAAGGCAGCGCACCCAATCAGAGCAAGGCTCTATTTAAAACAAAATTAAAGGAAGCAACCCTTCAGTTGCGCAAGCGCTGCGCTGCGCGACACGTGTCAGCGCAGTTGTGCAAGCGCTGCGCTGCGCGACACGTGTCATCGCAAACGCAGTTGCGCTGCACCGTGCGCTGCGCGACACGTGTCAGCACAGATGCGCAAGCGCAGTTGCTGCACGACACGTGTCAGCGCAGTTGTGCTGCGCTCTGCGCTGCTTGACACGTGTCACGCGCTGGGGCGTTTGCGCCAAACAGAATTAAATTCTAGTAAAATTCTTCTGTTCTTGTTAAAACAAGAAGATTGCCTTCGGTAAAACAGAAGCCCTTGGATCAAAGATCCAACGGTGTGGAAAATTCCCCAAATCACTCAGAAAAAGATCTCTTTAACAAATTTAACAAATTTATGGGCACTATATAAAGGCCCCTAGACCCCAATCAACATCATCAACATTGTGAGAGATTGAGAACCTCAAAACAGAGAGAACTCTGAAGAAATTTCAAGAAAAAGGTAAAAACCTTCATAAAATAGAAGAATTTCTTCTAATAGATCATTGATCTAAGAACAAGATCAATGATTTCCACATAATAATAAGTGCTTTGCACTCTTTTATGAACCACTAGTTATCTGAAAACAAGCAAAAACAAGAAAAAAAAACTTGTTTTCTTTGATCTAAATTGGATCAAGAAATCAAATAGTGCTTCGCACTTTTTATGAACCATTAGTTCTGGAATCTTAAAGATTCTCAAGATTATTGGAATAGTGCCTTGCACTTGCAAAAACTGCACTGTTGCGCTCCTGGGTTGGCGCAAGCCACTAGAGAGCGCCACGTGTTAGCATCTGAATCACTTGCGCTATGTGCTTTTAAGAAAGAGCCTTGCTCTCTGAAATTGGCGCAACTCATCAGAGCACGCCACGTGTCAGCAGCACAAACGAAGCGCACTGCGCTTGCGTGACACGTGTCACCTCCACATGCGCTTGCGCTCATTAATTACCGCAAAGCGCCTGATAGGCCACATGACCACTGTCAGATAATTAATGCACTGCATTACTGAAAAGAAGGGCCGAGCCCAATTAAAAAGGCCTAACAGGCCTAATAAAATGCCATGCATTATTTTAAAAAGGGCAGAGCCCAAACAAAGGTCTGTCAGACCAAAACAGATGCTCTGCATCATAAAATTAAAGGGACAGAACCCAAATCAAATAGGCCTTACAGGCCAAAATAAAATGCAGTGCATTATTAAACAGGGGCAAAGCCCTAGTAAAGGCCTAATAGGCCAAACGCAAATAAAATGTTGAACATTTCTTAACTGGACTTAGCCCAATCATGGCCGTAAGTCCTCAAATTAAATTGGCTGAGTACGGCTGCTCTCCTAAATCAATTTACATCCGGTTTGAGGGTACATCTCCGAACTCCTCTGACACTTATCGTTGTAATTCTTCAACGACGTCAGAGAGGTGACGGGTCCCGACAACCACACATCAACATGAACTGAGGGGTCCTTAAACTCGTAAACTTATGCGTCCTTAAACTACCAATGGACCACCACATCCCTAAACTGGAACATGGACCACCACGTCCCTAAACTGGAACATGGACCACCACGTCCCTAAACTGGCAGTGGACCACCACGTCCCTAAACTGGAACATGGACCACAATATCCCTAAACGGGCAATGGACCACCATGTCCCTAAACCGGCAATGGACCACCATGTCCCTAAACTGGCAGTGGACCGCAATGTCCTTAAACTACCTATGGACCACTACGTCCCTAAATTGGAACAATAGAGCTCCAAAACGCTCTTTTGTCGGATCTAAACGATCCCGTTTAAGTAGATCTTAGCCTCAAACACGGCTAACGTATCCTTAAACATTCAAATAGACTTCATGTCCTTTAATTAACTTCGGTCTAAGGGTACATCTCTGAACTCCGCTGACATCTATCGTTGTAATCCTTCAATGACGTCAGAGAGGTGACGGGTCCCGACGGCCATATATTAAATGAATCATCACGTTAAGTTGATCTTAGTCTCAAATCAGACTAACGTATCCTTAACGAACGTTTAAGTTGATCTTAGCCTCAAGCACGGCTAACGTATCCTTAAACCAAAATCCTAAACCCAAATCTAAGAAAATACGGATTTGGACTAATCCATGTCCTACGGGTGATGACATAAATTAGTCTCCGTATAAAATTCACGGGCAACCACAAACAAAACAAACACCCACGACACGAAGTGAAATTCTGGAGAAGCAGAAAGTTGTTACCGCGATGCGGTAGCGTAATTAACTGCAGGGGCTTGCACCCGCAGGGAAGAGCGTCCCCACAATCAAAAACCCCTCAAGCGAGGGGGAATCTGACGAAGTCTGCTATATCGGCCGCATCCGTCTAAACCTCCGATACACGGTGCCATAAATCAACTTAGCATCTTCGGAGAGGTGGACGGATAAAGCCAAATAGCATCTGCCCCGAATCACAGGCAAGACGTCTCTCACGTTGTCTTGGCCGCCGTTTGGAAGGGAACAGATTCTGGCACGCCCGGTGGGACCTTTTCCTCTTTCCACTCCACACTTCGTGTATCGTGTTCGCGAACAAATCGCGGTTTGCTGTGGTTGCTTGTGGATTCAAGGTACTTATATTTGGTGTCTTGCTTCGTGCAGAAAACAGAAGATCAATGGCTTCAAACTGCACTGCCTGTGACTGCAACTCTCACTCCGTCTTTGCTGGAGGAGTGACTTATAGTCCCCAAGCGGCCTCCCTTTTCAAAATGCCAGTGGAGCAGGTAACTCAAGCCACCGCTGGACTATTCTTCGGGACCCTGCTCCCACCGATGAGCTTCAATACCCCAATGACATCGCAAGAAGCTCCAAAGAAGTTGGTCTTTGATCGGATTGCTACTGCTGCGACCCCTCTCAACGGGTCGCCCAGCTTCAATACCTCAGTTTCCAACAGACTGGGTCAGAACGTCTGCGAGCCCGTGATACCCGAAGCTGCCATCCCAAAGCGGATAGCCATTCCGGCTCAAGCGGATGAAATCATTGGGAAGGCTCCTCCTTCCAAGAAGTCAGTTTTTACAAGGCTGGCCATTCCGGTTGCTACTCCAGGCGAGGTCCTCAAAGTTGCTTCCCCTGCCCAGAGGGGGCATGACGAAGTCACCCTTATAGCTGAAACAACTCCATCCGCAAGACACGCTCGACGTCGTCACTGGCGCCGAGTAAGGAAGGCTGGGGGCAATTCCCCTTCTGGGATAACTCCGCCAGCTCCAACGGGGGGATCGATGCTGATGTTCTAACCGGAAAAAACTTTGAATTGCTGAACAAGGTGCACAAAAACTCTCCTACTGCAGTGTTGAAACGAACTCCTTCACCTGTAGAGAATACTCCAGAGAAGAAGCTAGAGCAGCCCCCTCAACGGCTGTCCTCTAAAATTTACAAAGTCTGGCGACAGGTTCACGAGTCGGTGACTGATGAAAATTATCTCCGCCGACAGAAAAGGATGAAGGGTCGGCAGGAGAAGGATTACTCCGTCAAGCCACAAAAAGCAACAGCTACTTGGGTGCCCACTGCAATGGCCCCCTCAACTCCAATCACTCAAAATAAAAGGAGGCCACAGAAAGCCCCTGTGAACATGGCGAACCGTAAAAGCGCTGAACGCAGACGCCCCAAGTCTGGGGGCATGGTAGTGCATACTGTTTATATGGCTTCCGGAAAGGAGGAAAGCCATGTTTCGACGGGTCACCGGCCGCTCACTCGATCCGTGACAAAAGCCCAGGAGCAGCAACAGAAGCTTCAGAAAATGATGACTGCAATGGCTGCGCTTACCAGGCCGAAAGAGAGCTCGGAGGCATCATCAGAACAGCGTCACGAACAGGAGACTGATGCTGATTTCTTACGCAGAGTCCTCGAAAAGAAGGACAAGGAAGCCGCAGAGCAAGCGGCTAACATAAAAAAAATGGCACTCCTCTTCCAAGATATGGTAGGGATGATGTTACAGCCGGACCCTCCAGCTGAAGACCCTCCAATCATTGTCGGAAACGACGAAGGGGAAACATCTAATCCTCCTCCGGGCCTTTCAGCAGCCAAGGAGGAAACCATTTCCAAGGCCGCACTGGATGACTATATAGCTCAGCAAATACGAGCTCATCAGGCGAGTGAAGCGGCCAGCCAAGTCGTCAAAACTGGGCGACCGTACCCGAGCTGGTATGACCAAATCAGTTACCCACCGGGATATACGATCCCTAAGTTCCATGTATATAAAGGGACGGGGAATCCACATCAGCATGTCGCTCAATTCAGGGCTCTTTGCGGCAACACTGGAGGCGACGACAAGCTGCTGCTTCGCCAATTCGTAGGCAGCATAGCGGAAACAGCCTTTGAATGGTATTCAGAGCTACCTAACGACTCTATTAAAACATTTGCGGAAATGGAGCTACTGTTTACACAAAGATTCGTGAGTGCTAGTGGACGCACCCCGATAACAGCACTGATAAATGCCAGAATAAGGCCAGGCGAAACGTGGATCCAATACGCAACACGATGGCGGAACCTATGGTCAAAATGCGAACAACGCATAGAAGAGGCACCTGCGATAGGTATGTTCGTGGTCACTCTTGATCCGCAAGCGACCATCTCGCAATTCATGATGTTCTTCTCGCCGACCACCTTCCAGGTCTTGATTGACAAATTAACCCAAATGGACCAGATGGGCCATGGACCGTCTCCTCCAAAACCAGACTCTCGAAATGAGAAAGGAAAAGGGAAAGCGACCGTCATCGCCAATGCTCAACAACAGCCGAGCAACTCAAAGCCGATCGTTCGCCAAAATAACGTGTGTCCACGCCCATCCCTCAAGGAGAGACAAAGACGTCCTTACTCGTTTCCTCAGAATAAAACGAGAAGACTGTTCAAGCTGGCAGTGCGCAACAAACTCATCAATCTGCCGGATCCAAAACGCCTGTTGCAGCCAGGCGATGTCAACAATCCTAATTACTGCCCATACCACCAAACAGTAAGTCACCCGATCGATGATTGTTTTGTCTTTAAGGGATGGATCGAGGATCAGTACCTACAAGGCAAGTTTGCGTTGTCTGAAAAATGGAAGGTAAACCCACCACAGCCGCACACTCCAAAGAAGACGGACACGATGGAGGCAGCTTGTTCTTTTGTCGAGGAGGAAAACGATGGGGAAGGCTCATCAGATGAATCCGAAGACTACGTAGCGACTTGTCATGTGATCTCTCACTCGTTTGCGGATGATGAAGAGGCTCCTTGCACCGAGAAAGCGAGGGAAAACCTTGAACCAGAAATTCTGCGGCCGTCAGACGAGTTGATCGATGTCTTCCTGAATGAAATTCGTCTGAAAGTTAAAGCCAATCAAGAGCGTGAGATGTCCATACCGGAAGGAGCCAAGCACTGACTACTAGACCAAAGAGTTGAGGCACTTCTGTCGAATCAAAAGCCATCCGCTGCGGATAAAAACAAATTCAAGATGAGGAAAAGGTTCGCCAAAGTCCTATCAGTAGGAATGAAGCTACCGCCCTCTGAAGAAAATACTCTCGGTAGAGTAGAGATACATCCTAACTTCTGCTTATATCATCAGAAGATCATACATCCTACCGAAGACTGCGACTCCTTTAAGTGTTGGTGGCAAGGATACGTCGCTCAAAAGCAACACTTCAACAAGACAAAGTGTGAAGCTCGTAGACATCGAAAAAATGCGATAGACGAGCGCAAAAGAGTCGCCGACGCTGTCATAAAGCCGATTCCAAGAGATCGCAAATTATCACCTTTGGAAGTGACTCTGACTAAGACTTTGCCCTAAACCCTCTCCTCAAGGAATCCATTTCAAAAATAAGGAGTTGCGAGAACATTCAGCCGTGCAATCGCCCGCTACTCGGAAAAAATCTCAGCCCCGCAAACAAAGGATCGAGCAAAAAGGATAAAGGAAAGGGGAAAATGACCTCCGTCGCAAACACTCAACAACAGTCGAATGGCCTTAGACCAGTTGTTCGTCAAAACAATATGCGTCCATGCATATCCCTCGAGGAGAGACTAAGACGTCCTTACTCATTTCCCCAGGATGAAACAAGGAGGCTGTTCGAAGTGGCAGTGCATAACAAGCTTATCACTCTACCGTAGCCGAAACACCAACTACAACTGGATGATGTTAACAGTTTTAATTATTGCCCTTACCACCAAGTATTGGGCCATCTATTCGAAAACTGTTACATCTTCAAAAACTGGGTTGAAGACCAATACCAACAGGGCAAGTTCGTCATCTCCGAAAACTGGAGGGTGAATCTGCCAAAACCGCACGCTCTGAAAAAGATGGATACGCTGGGGGCATCATGCTCATTCATAAGGAAAGCCCCAATAGGCCGAAAAGTCAATAAACTAGATGTTCGCCTCAAATACGGCGACGGCGGACCGAAACGTCCTTAAACTAATGACGGACCACTACGTCCTAAAACTAGCTAATGACCGAAACATCTTTAAACTACTACCGCAGCATCCTCAGGCTGACGAGATAAAAAAAAGAATAAAATATATATATATAAAACGAAGAAAAAAAACGGTATGTCCATAAGCAAAATGGGCACGGATGAAAACCCGAAAGGGCTCCGTGAGTAAAAACAGCAAGGCTACCGGCGAGTGTTCGTGAAAACCCGAAAGGGCGCGACCTCGTTAGAAAAAAGAATAAAAAAAACGGTATGTTCATAAGAAAAATAGGCACGGATGAAAACCCGAAAGGGCTCCGTGAGTAAAAACAGCAGGGCTACCAGCGAGTGTTCGTGAAAACCCGAAATGGCGCAACCTCGTAAAGAGACACTTGCAGGGCCCTCTCGACCTTGTAAGGAGAAACCACCCGCGTGAGATCCTTTCGACTCACAGGGAAACAACACACTTTGGTATCCTCACGATTCCTGAGGAGAAAATACAGTCGCGAGATCCTCACGACTCGTAAGGAGAACTCTCTTATGGGACCCTCACGGCTCATAAGATTTGAAAGTCTTAAGTTACAGAGACCTAAACCTGTGCTTAAGCAACCCCCACAACCTTCGATATTGCCCAACAAGCGGCTCAATACTGACCCTTGTATACAATCCACGGGCGCGAATAAACATTTCCCTAACCAAGTCCCATCCATGACTGGGGATGTGTACGCATGATGAACAACCCTTGTAGGTCAACTCGATTTACAAGGAGAAAACCCTCCTGTAGGATCCTTACGACTTACAGAGGAACATACACTTAGGAATCCTTACGATTCTTAAGGAGAAAATACACCTACAAGATCCTCACGACTTGTACGGAGAAATACCTTTGTGAGACCCTTACGGCTCATGAAGTTAAAAGCCTTAGTCGACAGGACCTTAACCCTGTTCGCTAAGCCACCTTTGTTCGACATTGACAGAGGCAAATGATGATTCGCTCCTGGCAATATCCCAGTTATAGCGGTGCTGATGCCAAAATCGGTGTCTAATTTCAGGTTTACGGTGAAAAGCCGGTAGGCCGCACATGCATACGAAATAGCCGAAATGATGGGGCAACTTGCAATAAAAAGCAGCAAGTAAAAACGTATGCATACAAAATATCCGAAATGATTGGACAACTCGCAATAAAAAGCAGCGAGTAAAAATAAAATAAATAACCGAAATGATTGGGCACCGCGAAAAACAGCCGAAACGATTGGGCAGTCGCGACTTTCGCGATCAAAAGCTGAAATGATAGAGTATCGCGGAAATAAAACAATAAAAATGAATGAAACTTTTGCCCTGCAGGTAAGTCCATAGTGACCCCTGTATACAATTCATGGGCATAAACAAAAAAAAAAGGAAAGGGGACTACATTTCCCCAACGGGCTGCGTCAAAGGGAAGTCAGATCTTGACGACCATATCTACAGCCTGGATACCAACAGCGGCGTTCCTCCTCATTCTAGCAGGACATGGACGTGACATCACCAATCGGAGCTACGGCAAAGTCCCCAGTTCTAAGACTCTACGGTTCACAGACTAGAGTCAGCCAACGACCTCCGTCGCAGAAACAAGTCAACAAATGACCTCCGTCTCGGAAACAAGTCAACGAATGACGTCCGTCTCGGAAACTAGTCATCCAACGACCTCCGTCGCGGAAACAAGTCAACAAATGACCTCTTTCGTGGAAACAAGTCAACCAACGACCTCCGTCTCGGAAACAAGTCAGCAAATGACCTCCGTCGCGGAAACAAGTCATCCAACGACCTCCGTCTCGGAAACAAGTCAGCCAACGACCTCCGTCGCGGAAACAAGTCAACCAACGACCTCCGTCTCGGAAACAAGTCAGCCAACGACCTCTGTCATGGAAACAAGTCAACCAACGACCTCCGTCTCGGAAACAAGTTAGCCAACGACCTCCGTCGCGGAAACAAGTTAACCACCGACCTCCGTCTCGGAAACAAGTCAGTCAACGACCTCCATCGCGGAAACAAGTCAACCAACGACCTCCGTCTCGGAAACAAGTCAACCAACAACCTCCGACCCGGAAACAAATCAGCCAACGACCTCCCCGTCGGAGCAATACTTCGACTCGGAAACAAGTCAACTCACCAACCACTTACGAGTCCTTTCGACTTGTAAGGGAGAAAATTCTCTTATAAGATCCTTACGACTTATAAGAGAAAACACACTTAGGAATCCTCATGATTCCTAAGGAGAAAATCCACCCACGAGATCCTCTCGATCCGTAGGGAGAAAAATCTCTATGAGACCATCATGGCTCATAGAGTTGAAAAGTCTTAGGCAGCAGACTTGAACCCGCGGCCTAAGCCATCGTTATCTCTTGGAGAAATCTAGATGCTTACTCTATTATCTGTTTATCAAGACAGCCTGCTGATAATAAGAGAAAGGAGAAAGCAAAGAAATAGTACAAGACATTGCAAAGAAAAATGTGCATCTTTATTTACTGACTTCAATCAAATACAAGGTGGATCGTACAAAAGAATAAAAAATGGATACATATTATTTAAAAAAATTTTACAATTGTATTGATACAAAGGCAGCTACTGGGAAGGAAGCATCTTAAATAGCTCTATCAGTTGTTTGCACACTTCCTTCCATGCCTTTTCCTGAACGACCACCACCGCCAGTTCTGCCTCCACCTGAGCCCTTTGCTGCAAGAGAGATGCAAGCTGCTCCCCAACGGCCTGCTGAGCTGCTTCGCGGCCTTGGGCATTACGCTCGGCAGCGTCAAGTTTCTGCCTCAAGTTCAGCCCATTTGAGATACGCTCCAGAAGGCCCTCGAAGACAGCCTTCACCTCGGCAGCGTTCGCCTCAACCTCAGCATATAGGCGAGTAGTCTCGCTTGAAGACTCCTGACACAACTTCAGCCTTAAAGCTGCTTCTTGTTCCAAATGGCGGGAATGAGAAGTGCTTTGCTAGAGCCATGCTGCCCGTTGAGTGTTCACAGCCAAACCTCAGGGGCAGGACGCATCGACTCCAGCTGATGCAGGCGAGCCTCGATCTTTCTGCAGTGGTTAACCCAAGACGCAACGATGCCTTCGTCATGGAAATTTACGAGTATCACCAGCATCGGGTTAACCGCCGTAGCGAAATCTGCAGCAGACGTAGGAGATTCGACGTCGAGTTCCTCGATGTAGTCGCTCAACATGCGCAGACTATTCGCGGCGGCTTTCGAGGACAGACTTCTCAGGAAAAGGCCTGCCGGCAATGTAACACGAGGCTCGAAGGGCGCCGAGACCGGAACGACGGCTGAAAAAACAAGATACAATCAGATGACAGTGCAAGAAATATGAAAAAAGTCATTGATGAGATAGTCTACTATACCAGCTGCAGCAAGTGGCAAGGCCGGAAGGGCCGGTGGTGCGACCGATCTTTCGTCTCCTCCTTCGATTTGTAGCACTGCAATGAGGACAAGGGAAAATTAGAAATAATTCCATTACTAAAAAAAGAAAGACATCAGTTGGAAACTACACTCACCAGCGCCACCAGAGGAAGAAACGAATTCAGATGGGAAGGAGAAGTGTGGGAGCAACACTTGATAAAGATCATCAAAAAGCACTCCTGAAAAGACACAACAGTACGACTTTAGTACATAAATTATGCGGCTGAAAGACGAAACTAATAGGTTGCAAATCCATACCTTCCAACATCTTCGATGGTACAAGAGAGGGCTGAGAAGTGACTACCGCCAAGGCAGTAGTTGACGGTGCTCCCTCGAGCAATGGGGCATCGACGCTGGCCGCACCTGCGTTAAAAAAAACAAGGGTAAACCTGTCAGGAAAGATTGCAAGATAAAACAAGGGGGACGGTAATCTGAAATTTACCTGATGAGCCTCCAGCTGAGGCGGAGGCGTCTCCCTCCTCCATCGACATAAGTCTACCACCCGTGGCCTCATCCCCAGACTCCACGGGGGCCATCGTCGTGCTCGCAAGGCCAGAAGACGGCGGAAGGCCATAGGCGGGGAGAGCTATGACCGGAGCATTGCCAGACTCTTGAGAAAGAGCGGTTGGCTCGTCCTCAGGAATTATGTCCACCTCACCCGCTACTCCCTCGGGCTCAGCAGTCACGGCTGTCTCGTTTACCGTCGCCACGAGGTCATCGGTCTCAGGCGCTCCGTCAGCTGCTACCTCGGGCTCGGCATCAACCATTTGCTCAGGCATAGTGGACGTGACTATTTCGTTAGCCACTAGCTCGGGCCCAGCAATCCCGGTTGTGTCGTCCGCCATCGGCTTGGCTTCGACCAATACCTCTACCTCTGGCCCCTCAGGTTCGACGGTCTCCGCCTCCCCCTCGATTGGACTTGGCCCTGCAGGACAGTATATATAAGAACTGACAGCTTCATAATTCTTACAATAAAATTCTGAAAGAAATATTACCTGAGGTGGGCTTATCGTTAGCCTCCCTACTGGCACGTACCGCCTGTCTATGAGCTGTAGACAAGGCGACCGGGGGCTCTTCTGACGGAGTATCGGCACGAGGGACGTTGCTTGGGCCCGATCCAATGGCCAAGGCAGCCCTGCGTGCCTTCGCTTCGCGCCTTAACCGCTTCCTCTCCTCCCGGGCTGTCGCGATGGACCTCTTCGACGCTTCCTTCATCAAGGTGTCGTCGTCCTCGTTCAGAGATGCCTCCAGAGCCTTTAAGGCATCTCTCATCGGCTCTTCAAGACGGGCCTCTCGTGGTAGCCCCGAGGAGGCAGAAACATCGGCGACTGGCAGGGGGAGAGTCTCCGCGTCACCTGGCGGGATCGGCATTGAGGTTCCTGCAATAAAAAAGGAGAGGTTAGATCGACTATAACACAAGGAAAATGAAAACTTGATGAATCGAAACTTACTAAGGCCTAAGGACGCTCTAAGGTGTTCCTCCTCTTGGAAGGTCTTGAGGGAAGCGGCAATGGCTTCTTCAGTGGTGATGCCCGTTGGAAGAAAAGAAGGAAAAACGTTAGTCAAAAGCAATAATAAAGATATGATGTAATAAAAAATGCGACTAGTGGTTACCTGATTTTGCAAGCTTAGCCAGCCACGCGTCGCGCCTCGCCAACCGCTCCGAAGCTACGAGGGCGGCCTCCAAGTCCGTGTCATCTGGCAACATGACTAATCCCCTATTAGTCCCATATTCACTCAGGCCCTCACCATAGGGAGCGTGGGGTTCCTGACCGAACGCGACGTCAGCGGCGAAGAGCGACTTCTTTTTCTTCCTCTGCCCACTAACCCTAGGTGCACCCGGGATCGACTTGCGCTTTGCAGGCACCTTGGGTCGGCGGGTCCCGATGTCCGCACTCACACCAGACTCTGGCGAGGCTATAACCACTGTCTCCACTGGAGCACAGGGCGCTGGTGGTGCGTCCGCAATATCGGGAAGCGGCAATCCGCGTGGAGGACTCTGCGCACGCGGCGGTCCGGCTCTAGCAACTTTTAGAGGAGGAACTACCGGGTTCCTTGGCACTAAAGGAGCGTTGCGGTCGCTACCTGGAGGCACACCCTTACGGTCGACCAGCAATCGCTTTTCCTCCTTTATGACGGCTCCCGTCGAATGACTGTACCATTCTGTATATACCTTGAGGAGTCGTGGAGCGCAGTCCGGCTCACTGATAAAAAAGTGGGAGCCCGTATTCAGACGCATGAAATGATGCAGCGCGCTCTCCATCCCTTCTTTGGTAGCAGTAGGTTCCGAAAGGAAAGCCTCCAGTGGTACCCCTTGATTGTAGCTCGGTTGCTGGGCTAAACGATGCGGGTTGTATCTCATGAAAATCGCTGCACCGTTCTGCCTGAACACCAGGAAGCCCGGCCTGATAGAATATAATTGGAGGGTCTCCCGGGCCGTCAAAAATGAGGCTCCATCTTTGAAAATGTCTTGCAATGGCCGCACTGCAGTGGTAGACGCCTTTCCAATAGTCAACACCTTATCGATGAAAGATACCCCGTCTCCAACGGTGTGGGGGCGAAGGAGTAAACCCCTGGCGTTCCGTGGCGATGGAGTCACAATTGATGCGCCAATCAACTGTATGATGCGAGGGAAGCTGCACCTGTCGTAGAACGCGGGCCTTTTGTGCATGCCGAAGACACCCGATGTGTGTAGCTCGAGCCACGATACGAAGTGGTGCATTGGGAAGATCACGTGCTGTACCCCAGGCTCATTAGCATCCGCTGCTCGACTGAGGCCATGATACAAGTGTGCCAAGCCGGCGATCTTAACGGCCACTTTTACCCCGATGGTCATCCAGTGAGCCGGGTAAAAGATAGAGGGCCGCATATGGCGAGAGTGCATCGGGAGCGCAAACCAACTCAGCCATAGCCCAAGAAATCCTAAGAAGAAGGCCTCCTCATCCATCCTAGGGGCTGCAACTTCCGCAAAAGACATGGTTGGGGAGTTAGGAAGGAAAAAACCCTTTTGGTCTATTTCCTTCGCCGGTAGGTTATCCAAACCTAGACCGAAAGGGTCATCAAGGGTGGAAAACTTGGCAGCTTCTGCCGAGAGGACGTTTGGATGAAGGAACCGAGCGATGAAGTCCTCGAAGCTAACTCCGCGACTCCCACGTTCGATGTAAAGGGCCTCATAGATGTTCAACACTTTGATCAAACTTGGGAATTGGTGTTGAACAACATTCTCCGGGGTGAGGCCCCTTACTGCCGGCTTAGCACCGAAGACATACTCGTCTGTCGGAAGCAACTTCTCATAGTGCTCCCCTATAACCGGTAAACCGAAGACCTCTGTGAATTCCTCCAGAGAAATTGACACTTCCCGGTCCATTGCGAGGAAAGTGTGAGTAGGAATGTTCCACTGCTCCAAGAAAGCCTTGAACCACCAGGTGGGAAGCGTGGGATACTGGAAGAGGGAGACGTAAACCGCAGTGTACAATCCTAACCTTATCAACTGCGACTTCTTCACCGACAGGATATACCGAGCCCACGGCAGATAGCCGATCGGGTGGCGGGGGATCAGACCTATATTATATGATTGCCCCCAAGGTCGCACCTCGCCTTGACAGATACGGTGTCTCAGGATATCCAAAACCATAGGACGCTGAACCGGAATTGCATCTATGGCGGGATGAAGAAAGCCCTTCGAGGTCCAATCAACCATCTCCACGGCATACTGCATCGAGGGTGGGCTGGCATAATGAATCGCCGTAATGGGTTCTGACGGTACTGCGCACGTGAAGCTCCATTGACCCATGATAATCTGATTGTACCACGACCCCCAAAGGTGGAGACTCTTATATTCTGGGTTGTGGTCCCTGATCATGGATAGGACTTCGCGGTCCAAGGGCGCTTCAGGAAACCCTTTCTCCGAGCGAGCGAACGGGAATGAAGTATCGAGAGACATGGTCACTGCAAGGGAACAAAATTAGCCGTTAGTGTTGCAATTCCAACGCTTGGCGTTTAAAAATTTTAATTAAATGAATTTTAAAAATTAATGAAAATTAAATTAAAATTAATTACACTTCACAGCAGTGTAGTAGGTAGGAGACCAAAGGGGGACCCACAAAATCTGGATGACAATACGTCAGTTAATAAGACAACCTCATCATTGGATAAGATTGTCAGTTAATCCCCAAGAGAATATTCCCATTAATAATAAAAAAAATCCCTAGAGACAAGGAGAAAATCTCCTCTTTCAGAGCGAAGCTCTGTCACAGAGTGACACTTGTCAAACTCTGGTAATAAGATTCTTTAAAAGAGCCTAGCTCCGTAATAATGATAAAAATTCATCAAAGAAAGAAAATTAATTAATTCCTAAAAAATTTGAAGTTCTGGGATCTTAAAGATCCATATAAAAAAACTCTTAAGAGTTCATCATCAGAAGATCAAGAGATCTATATTCTGTCAATGAGCAAAGCTCTGTTCATGGGTTAAGAAACCCTGAAACAAATTCTTGAGAGCAAAGCTCTATTTATGAAACCTCAAAGGGGATTTCTTTAGATCAAAAGATCTATGAGAGCAAGGCTTTTTTGGTTAAGATTGATTTAAATTAATTTAAATTAATTTTACCTAAAGTTTTCTAACTTTGGAAATGAGAGCAAAGCTCTAGAGTCTGGAAGCAAGAGCAAAGCTTTGAAGTTCTTAAGCAAAAGCAAAGCTCTGAAAATCAAAATCTTGGAAAATGGTGAAGATTTTCTACGGGCCAGGGGTTCTATTTATAAGACGCTTGCGCCCCTTCAACTCCTAAGTTGATCCAACGATCAGGATCTTACCAACGCTGCACTCATATGCGCGCCACGTGAGCGCAACGGTGGGGGGGCATTTGTTTCTCCCAATCAGAGCAAAGCACTGTTTGAATTTCAAAATTCAAAATTCGAAGTAACGCTTCAAATTCTTTGCGCTGCGCGCAACGCGCCACGTGTCAAAATCTGATACGCCAGTGCAGCGCGCCCAATCAGAGCAAGGCTCTATTTAAAACAAAATTAAAGGAAGCAACGCTTCAGTTGCGCAAGCGCTGCGCTGCGCGACACGTGTCAGCGCAGTTGTGCAAGCGCTGACACTTGCGCTGACACTTCAGTTGCACTGCGCCGTGCGCTGCGCGACACATGTCAGTGCAGATGCGCAAGCGCAGTTGCGCTGCGCCGTTTGCTGCGCGACACGTGTTAGCGCAGTTGCGCTGCGCTGTGCGCTGCGTGACACATGTCAGCGCAATTGCGCTGCTTAACACGTGTCACGCGCTGGGGCGTTTGCCCCAAACAGAATTAAATTCTAGTAAGATTCTTCTGTTCTTGTTAAAACAAAGATTGCCTTCGGTAAAACAGAAGCCCTTAGATCAAAGATCCAACGGTGGAGAAAATTCCCCAAATCACTCAGAGAAAGATCTCTTTAACAAATTTAACAAATTTATGGGCACTATATAAAGGCCCCTAGACCCCAATCAACATCATCAATATTGTGAGAGGTTGAGAACCTCAAAACAGAGAGAACTCTGAAGAAATTTCAAGAAAAAGGTAAAAACCTTCATAAAATAGAAGAATTTCTTTTATTAGATCATTGATCTAAGAACAAGATCAATGATCTTCACATAATAATAAGTGTTTTGCAATCTTTTATGAACCACTGGTTCTCTGAAAACAAGAAAAAACAAGAAAAAAAATCTTGTTTTCTTTGATCTAAATTGGATCAAGAAATCAAATAGTGCTTTGCACTTTTTATGAACCATTAGTTCTGGAATCTTAAAGATTCTCAAGATTATTGGAATAGTGCCTTGCACTTGCAAAAACTGCACTGTTGCACTCCTGGGTTGGCGCAAGCCACCAGAGAGCGCCACGTGTCAGCATCTGAATCACTTGCGCTATGCGCTTTTAAGAAAGAGCCTTGCTCTCTGAAATTAGTGCAACTCACCAGAGCACGCCACGTGTCAGCAGCGCAAGCGCAGCGCACTGGCGCAGCGCACTGCGCTTGCGTGACACGTGTCACCTCCACATGCGCTTGCGCTCATTAATTAGCGCAAAGCGCCTAACAGGCCACACGACCACTGTCAGATAATTAATGCACTGCATTATTGAAAAGAAGGGCCGAGCCCAGTTAAAAAGGCTTAACAGGCCTAATAAAATGCCATGCATTATTTTAAAAAGGGCAGAGCCCAAACAAAGGTCTGTCAGACCAAAACAGATGCTCTGCATCATAAAAATAAAGGGACAGAACCCAAATCAAATAGGCCTTATAGGCCAAAATAAAATGCAGTGCATTATTAAACAGGAGCAAAGCCCTAGTAAAGGCCTAACAGACCAAACGCAAATAAAATGTTGAACATTTCTCAACTGGACTTAGCCCAATCATGGCCGTAAGTCCTCAAATTAAATTGACTGAGCACGGCTGCTCTCCTAAATCAATTTACATCCGGTTCGAGGGTACATCTCCGAACTCCTCTGACACTTATCGTTGTAATTCGTCAACGACGTCAGAGAGGTGAAGGGTCCCGACAACCACACATCAACATGGACTGCGGGGTCGTTAAACTCGTGGACTTATGCGTCCTTAAACTACCAATGGACCACCACGTCCCTAAACTGGAACATGGACCACCACGTCCCTAAACTGGAACATGGACCACCACGTCCCTAAACTGGCAGTGTACCACCACATCCCTAAACTGGAACATGGACCACCATGTCCCTAAACTGGCAATGGACCACCATATCCCTAAACCGGTAATGGACCACCATGTCCCTAAACTAGCAGTGGACCGCAATGTCCTTAAACTACTTATGGACCACTACGTCCCTAAACTGGAACAATAGAGCCCCCAAACGCTCTTTTGTCGGATCTAAACGATCCCGTTTAAGTACATCTTAGCCTCAAACACGGCTAACGTATTCTTAAACATTCAAATAGACTTCATATCCTCTAATTAACTTCGGTCTAAGGGTACATCTCTGAACTCCGCTGACATCTATCGTTGTAATCCTTCAACAACGTCAGAGAGGTGAGGGGTCCCGGCGGCCATATATTAAATGAATCATCACGTTAAGTTGATTTTAGTCTCAAATCAGACTAACGCATCCTTAACGAACGTTTAAGTTGATCTTAGCCTCAAACACGGCTAACGTATCCTTAAACCAAAATCCCAAACCCAAATCTAAGAAAATAAGGATTTGGACTAATCCACGTCCTACGGGCGACGACATAAATTAGTCTCCATATACAATCCACGGGCAACCACAAACAAAACAAACACCCACGACACGAAGTGAAATTCTGGAGAAGGAGAAAGTTGTTACCGCGATGCGGTAGCGTAATTAACTGCAGGGGCTTGCGTCTGCAGGGAAGAGCGTCCCCACAATCAAAAACCCCTCAAGCGAGGGGGAATTTGACGAAGTCTGCTACATCGGCCGCATCCTTCTAAACCTCCGATACACGGTGCCATAAATCAACTTGGCATCTTCGGAGAGGTGGACGGATAAAACCAAATAGCATCTGCCCCGAATCACAGGCAAGACGTCTCTCACGTTGTCTTGGCCGCCGTTCGGAGGGGAACAGGCCTCGGACAGACAGCCGGGGCGCTACCATGGTCTTACACAAGTCGTAATCTGCCATCAGTTCTAGCCATCGGCGCTGCCTCATATTTAGTTCTTTCTGAGTGAAGACGTACTTCAGACTTTTATGATCCGTGTACACCTCCACTTTCTCGCCCAAAAGATAGTGCCTCCAAAACTTCAACGCAAAAATCACAGCAGCTAACTCCAAGTCATGCGTTGGGTAGTTCCTCTCATGATTTCTCAGCTGTCGAGAGGCGTAAGCAACCACCCGACCGTGCTGCATCAGAACACAGCCTAATCCCTTCCCTGAGGCATCACTATGTATCACCAAACCACCGGAATCATCTGGTACTGTAAGAATAGGCGCCGTGGTTAACTTCAGCTTCAGTGTGTTAAATGCCTGAGTGCACTCCTCTGTCCACGCAACGGTACCTCCTTCCGTGTCAGCCTCGTCAACGGTTCAGCGATTCTTGAAAAGTCTTGGACGAACCTCCGATAATATCCTGCCAATCCCAGAAAGCTTCTGATTTCGGCCACTGACTTCGGCGTTGGCCAATCTCTGACAGATTCTATCTTTGCTGGGTCCACTGAGATGCCTTCGCCCGAAACAATGTGTCCCAAGAACTGAACCTTGTCGAGCCAGCATTCACACTTGCTCAATTTCGCGTACAGTTTCTCTTCCCGAAGAATTTGTAGAACCGTGTGCAAATGCTCAACATGCTCCTCCCGGGTCTTCGAGTAGACTAGACGTGTCCAAGTACTTCGCAAACACCATGTTCATCAAATCCATGAATATCGCTGGAGCATTGGTAACACCGAATGGCATCACAAGGAACTCATAATGTCCATATCAGATCCTGAAAGCCGTCTTGCATACATCCTCGGCTGCTACTCTGATTTGATGATATCCAGAATGGAGATCCAACTTCGAAAATACCTTGGCCCCACTTAGCTGATCGAATAAGTCGTCGATGCACGGAATTGGGTACTTGTTCTTTATTGTGACTTTGTTCAGCTCCCGATAGTCTATACACATCCGCAGCGATCCATCCTTCTTCTTCACTAACAGAACTGGTGCACCCCACGGTGAAACGCTCGGCCGGATAAATCCCTTCTCCAAGAGCTCTTCAATTTGCTTCTTCAATTCTGCCAACTCAACCAGTGCCATTCTGTACGGGAACTTGGAAACTGGTGTTGTACCTGCAGTCAAATCGATCGAGAATTCCAAGTCGCGTAGAGGTGGTAGGCCTGGTAAATCCTTAGGAAACACGTCCAGAAAATTCCGAACAATCTCTGGGACTGGGCTCTCATCAATCTCCATAGCTGTCAGCTCCTTTGGCTTGGCTCTATACTTGGCTGGCTCCAAAGATTCACTTCCGCCTTCGAAAATAAACTCTGGGTGATTGGGAATGCGGAATATCACATTCCTTGCTCGGCAATCAATAACTGCATGGAAGGTACTCATCCAATCCATCCCGAGAATTGCATCATAGCTGCCTGTCCCGATCAAAAGGAAATTCGCATAGAATTCCCTGCCACACACTACGACTGGACATGATCTACATTATCGACTAGATACTATCACGCCATTACTCGTATGTATTTCCCAACCCTTGGTTAATGGTTCATGTGGTATGGAGTGTGTATCAACGAAATGCGCAGATATGAAACAGTGCGATACTCCAGAATCAAATAGTACTCTAGCTGGCATGGAATGTACGAGTAGAATACCTGTGACAACTTCGCCTGAAGCCTCTGCCTGCTCGGCGGTCTAGGTGAAAGCCCGTCCTGGACCGCGGCCTGTGTAGGGTTGCCTCTGCTCCTGTGATCTCTGCTGCTGTGGTCCAGACCCTCCCTGTATCTCTGCTCACTCGGGGCAACCGTTAATCCTGTGCTGACTGGATCCGCAAATCAGACACTGTCCCTTGGCGCGGTGACAGTCCTTCTGGGTATGCACATCTCTGTTGCCGTAGCTGCCAACTACGTTCTTGCTCTGGGGGCGATGCTGGGGCACGAACGGACGTTTCATCTGTGTCGTTCCAGGCCTGTGAACTGGTATGATTCCTCGAGAAGGTGCGTGGGTACGTGCTGGAACAACTAGGGGCTTCCTCAATTTGTTGATCAGTCTCTCCTGAATTCGCGCCGCGTTGAGTAGCTGTCCGAAAGTCTGCAACTCAAGTGACGCGATCAACTGCTGCAGCTTGAAATCAAGTCCCTGCAAGAAGCGTCTGGCCCTGATGGCCTCTGAAGCAACCATGTATGGAGAAAATCGGCTTAAACGGTTGAACTCTGCCGCGTAAACGTCCACGGGACGGCCATTCTGCTTCAGTAGGATGAATCTTTCTTCCATCTCTGCCTTGGCGGTGGAAGGGAAATAATGGTCCAAGAAGCACTCCTTGAATTTGCTCCATTCGATCGGTTTGTCTAGTCTGCTTTCTTCCACTGACCACCATGTACGGGCTTCATCTTCCAACTGGATTTTTATCATGTTCACTTTATCTTCCTCTGGTACCCTGGCGGCCGTCAGTAAGTTCTCCATATTCACCAGCCATTGCTCGGCCTCGAGGGGTTCGGCTAGCCCTGTAAATGCAGCTGGATGCAACCTCCGGAAATCTGACATGGTGCCAGCCCTGGCAGAGTAAGCTGGTGGAGCAGTGCCTTCGGGGGCGGTAATGAGTGCGGAGGGTCCCCTTGCAGCGGTAATAGCCCTGAGTCCCTCGGCGAGCAGGTCCGTCTTTCTCTCCTGAGCTTCTGCGAAAGTTGTCAGGGCACTAAGTATCCTCTCCGTGCGATCTTGAGAACTTGAGTCCGAGGAGTGGTCGTTCGGGGACGTCATATCGCTGGAAGATATTTAAAAGGATATGATTAGATACAAGGATGAAAGTCAAGAATAGTGAAGCGAAAATAATGTAATACAGTACAGTTAATGTTATCCCTTACTACTAAATCTGTCTCTGACACCAACAAAACCATGTCACGCCCCGCTTCCCAAAATACGGAAAACGAGGGATGACTAGGCCAGCCATGCTCCTACGGTCAAGGAATAATCCCGCCGTAGTCACACTTCGGCTTCTAGCATTACATGGTAATCAGTAAACAAAGCACAGAAGTAAAGGAAATACATCACTAAAATATTACATCAAGTTCATTGTCCACAATTTACAAATAAACAAGAAACAAACTACTAACCGAGTTCGAATACAAGGTCTCTTTTAGGAAAAGCAGTAAAAGAAGAAAGAGGCACTCTCAACTAGATCTCCGCAAACTCGAAGGGTAAATCCGACTCCTGCGCTGGTTCTTCCTCGAGATCTGAGCGTGCATACTCAGGTCGTCAGAGCGACGTAATAGCAATATTAAATAATGACATGAAACAGGCAAATAAGGCAATAACAGTGGAAGTAAAATGCAGATAATCACTATGTCACTAAATGATGCAAGGTGTAATCTGTGTCCCTATCAGTCTCTAAGTCATGTTTGAAATCGAGTTGTGGAAAGGAGGATCATGTTTAACGAGGGTCTCGTACATACCCGAGACAACGGCCCACTCGCCCGGGACATAACCCTATCAGCCGGATCGCTAGATCCTACCTAATATATATAAGAGTCGCTGTTCGAATGATCATCCTATAAATCACGGTCCTCGCTAAATACGATGCTCTTTCTAATTCGATTTCCCATTTTTCCCCAGGTTTACACTATTGATGATTATGATTTAGTCGTGTACAAGTATGCACCAATAACACGGTTTTGTCACTGTTCACTGTATTAATCACTATCACGAATCATTCACTTTTCCATTGGCGTACTTGACACTCCTAAACCAATACCATTCACGCACAATAATGCATTGTACACTGAATAATAACGCGCACTATCACTATGGGGGTGGCAATCGGGTAAGTTATGTATATTTATGCAGTTATCAAGTCATGTGTAATATGAACTATTATGCACCTTATAAACTTACAAAAATTGCAGTAAATCATATGTTCAGAATTCAGTGAAACGATACAAAGACGGTAACAAGTACATTCTGTCAGAAGTTCATAAAAATTTGTTTCAGTACAATCGGATTTCGGGTTTGCAAGTTACAGCCGTTTCATTTTAAGTGTTCGCTGCAGGAACTTCAGTTTCTTAACTGAACGTCCGTTTCGCGACACAATTTTCACACATTTTGGATCAGAATTTAGCAATGCTAAAGTTGAATGAAATTTAGAGTTTTCAATAGGGTTTCCAACGCACTAGACGGATTCTCAATCGTATCTCTACGTCAGAAGTTATACACTGTTCAATACTACGGTATCAGTTCTGTTTCTGTTTGGGACTGCTATACGTTCTGTTCTTTTAAATTTTAGTTTAAATAATAAACGACGATAAAAAGGGGTGAAATCACTTGCGTTATTTAGCTAACAGTTTCATATTCAATAAAATATAGGGTTCTACAACATAAAAGTTCAGGCAGCAAAGTAGTATGCATTACGAGATAGAAATCAACAGCCGGAGCTGCTCTGGACTGCAGTCCAGAGCCGCTCTCCGAATCAGTTCTTGTCATATTTTCAGTACAAAAACAATTAAAAACTTTGATAGGGTTCCAGGTCGTCGAGTCGGATTCGATTTAAGCCCTCGAACGTATCATTTCAATGTGTACATAATTAATTATGATTTTAACAAGTTTCAGACGCGGGAAATATTCAGTTTTAACGGGTGTAATTGGGGGTGATCGTTCAAGCCAGTAACAATTATATTTTCCAGTCAAATTTCACCACAATGTTCATTGTCATACGGGCCAGCATATATAATCAAGTTCCGGCAGTTTAATGGAAGGTTTTCGTTCGGGTTTTGCATCGAGCACTTGTGTCATATAAGTTTTCACGAGTTATAAACACGGAATTAATAGGTTTTAGAAATGTAACAGTAATAACTAGCATGTAGCAAGTAGGGTACTTGCCTGAAGACACTTTGGAGACGCACGGCAGTGGCAACGGCACAAACGCACGACGAACGGCATGGTTTGGATTCACGGTCTCGGCTCGCGTTTCGGGTTTGTCGTCGGAGGTGCTCGGAGATGGCTCGTGATCGCCGGAGGCGGAGTGTGGTGCTGTGAAGTTCCTAGGGACGTGCTGGGGTCGGTGGCCATCGGCGGTGGTCGCTCCGGCAATGGTGCAGCAAGGGGGTGAAGTTTACAGCGAGGGGGTGCAGTGGCTGGCTCGTGGCGAGGAGGGGTTCTGGGTTTTGGAGGAGGTGATGCTGATGATGTAGAGGATGCGGAGGCGTCGACGATGTGGCCGGCGGCGCAGGGGAGGCTCGGTGGCGGAGGGTGTGCAGGCGAGGGGAGTGAGCTCGATGGGGTTCGAGTTCGGAGGAGAAGAGCGAGGAAGGGAAAACGAGGTGATAGTCGTCGTTGTCGGGCGTAGAAGATGGGCTGGGAGTTTTCTTTTTTTGAGAGAGAGGAGAGGAGTGAGAACGAGAGATCGAGAGTGAGGAGGGAGAGAAGAGAATGGGGGACGAGGGTGAGCTTGAGGAGCACATGGGGAGCGAGGTCGTGGGCGACGAGCGCGGAAACGTGGGGCGGCGAGGCGACATGGGCGCGCGACATGGGAAGCTCGGGGAAAAACGAGCGGGAAAATTTTAGTGAAAACGAGTGGGGAAGAAGGTTAGAACGGGTCGGGTCGGGTTAAGTGGGTGTTTGGGTTAGGGATTGGCATGGGCCGGGCCGGAGACAAATATATATTTAGTTTTAATTAATTTTGGAAAAAGGGAAATGGAAATGGGCTGGGCTTGGATATTTTAGTTTAATTTATTTAGTTTTCTGGGCTGATGAATTGGGATTTAAATATATGTTTATTAAAAGTTGGTTCGTGCTTGATTTTAATTGTGATTGTTTAGGAAAAATAAGTACCAAAAAACTTAGGCAACCAATTTTACACGAAATTACGGGGAAAGAGAAAACATTCGGGGGACTTGAGAAAAATGTAGAAAGATTCTATTGATGGGAACGGGGATTTACACAATGTCTTCAGGACAATCCGTAACTACTCGCGCGTGTTCTTTCCGATTCTTTGAATACACCAAAATGTCGTCGATGAAGATGACAATAAACCTGTCTAAGTACTCTCGAAAAACTTGGTTCATCAGATTTATAAATATAGCAGGTATATTGGTCACTCCAAATGGCATTACAAGATATTCATAATGACCATATCGAGTCCTAAACGCCGTCTTCGGAATATCGGACTCTTTGACTTTCTCCTGATGATAACCCAAACGAAAATCTAGCTTCGAAAATACACAAGACCCACTTAGCTGATCGAAAAGATTATCGATGCACGGTAGTGGATACTTTTTCTTAATCGTCACTTCGTTCAGAGCTCGATAATCCACACACATCCTGTATAAACCTTCTTTCTGCTTCACATGTAATACCGGAGATCCCCAGCTTGAAGTACTGGGACGAATCCAACATTTCTTTAGGAGTTCGTCCAACTGAATGCGGATCTTTTTCAATTCTTCTGGACTCAACCGGTACGGAGTTTTGATTACCGGTTGTGCACCAGGTTATAAATCGATGCGGAATTCAAGAGCTCGATCGGGAGGCAAACCTGGTATATCTTCTGGAAATACATCTTCGAACTCTCGAACTACCTCTGGCTTCGATTCTTCCGCTTGCAATGCTGCAACTACCGCCTTCTTTGGTTTTACTTTATAGATGCTAGGTACCAGGATGCGGTCTCCACTCTTGAAATAGAACATTGGATGATCTGGTATTTCGAACACTACCCTCCTTTGGCGACAGTCGATTGTAGTAAAGAAAGTTCTCAGTCATTCCATTCCCAAGACTACGTCGAAGTTCGATATGTCCAGCACCTTGAAGTCCGCATAAAATTCTCTACTGCAGATGACCATTGGACACAGATTGTATCCCAGAGTTGCTTTTAGAACGTCGTTCCCTGAACTGACATTCCAGCTGGATACGAGCGGTTTAACTGGAATCGCATGAGTTCGGACGAACCATTGTGATATAAAGCAATGCGATACTCCAGTGTCGAAGAGTGCTAGAGCAGCTAGGGAGGCTACTAAGATTGTACCTAAATTGTGTGGGATATATTTAAGTATAGGAAAAATTATAGTGATATACAAGGATTGAAAATATTTGAAAGGATTGGGAATTACCAGTGATAACTTGGCCTGTGGCTTCGGCCTCCTCGACCGTCATGGTAAAAGCCTGACATCGGGGTACATTCCTCCTTGCTACTAAGATTGCAAGATTGCACGCACAAGTAAAGCTGCGTCGAGGCTACTAAGATTGCACGCACAAGTAAAGCTGTGACGACCCCGGATAATATAACTGTACCACGATCCCTATAGATGAAGAGACTTCTGCTCTGGGTTGTAGTCCCGGATTAGCGCAAAGATTTCCCGATCCGTAGGTGCGTCGGCAAAAGCATTCTCCGAACGGACATAAGGAAAAAAGGAATCGGAAGCCATAGTACCTAAAAAAAACCCATAGAGAGTTAGCGATTGGCATAATGCTATTAACTGTAACTAAGGCCCTTAGTATTTTCAGTACATCCAAATCTGTACCCCATTATGGCATAATAAAGTCACCGCAGTCAAAAAATTGGGCTCCACAAAATCAAGGTGATGGCTCATCAATAATGAGACTGCACCCATTGTGAGAATCCAAAAAGATTCTCATTAAATGAATAATCCTATTGAGCAGTGGAGTAAAAAAACTCCAAATGTTCTCGAAAAACGAGCCCTGCAACAAATTCAAATCTATGAAAAAGAGTATTAGAACCCCGCGCGCGCGCATATATATATATATATATATATATATATATATATAAAGGGAAATGGGAAAAGGGAATAAAATTCCCAAAAGTTCAAAAAAAATTCTTGGAGCTAAGCTCTGTAAGACAAAATGGAATTAAAATTTCTCAGATAATGAGATTAAATCCCAGAAGTCCTCCATGTTGGGAGATAAATGGAATTAAATTTCAGAAACTCTCAAAGAACAAGATCAATGATAGGTTAAAACCCTAAGAAAAGAACTAACAGAGATTTGAAACCCACGGTTCATTTAAAAAGGGGTGAGAAGTTCTTCTTAAAATCTATGAGAGATCATTTTAAAAAAAAAGGAAAGCCAACCTCTGTTAATGGGTTAAAAATCCAAGACAAGAACGAAAGTTCTTTTAAGAGTTGAACCTTTGGTCTGTCAAGTATCTTTTTAGTGCAATTTAGATGTATGAATACGAAGTATGAAGAAGATCTTTAGTAATTAGCGAATTGTGAGAGGGATTTTTAGTAAAAAGCCCTTACATATTATTTCGATAGTTCTAGTATAATATATGTTCTATAGATTGTGTATATATGTGTGTTAGTATATATGTATGCGGCCATCTTACACAGGTTAGAAGAGGGATTTTTAGTAAAATGCCCTTACATATTATATCGATAGTTCTAGTATAATATATGTTCTATAGATTGTGTATATATGTGTGTTAGTATATATGTATGCGGCCATCTTACACAGATTTAAGTAGTTATCAAAAATGAAAATTACTATCCATATTTGGTAAAACTCGAATACGGATATGAAACGATATTAGAGAAGTATATATTCTATGAAGCCACAAAATACCATTTTTGGTACACTACTACAAAGAAGGGTTGCCCCTACGGATAAATCCGTAGGGGCAACCCACTGCCCCTACGGATATATACGTAGGGGTGAAAAAACACTCCATAGGTGCAAAGGCCGCAGGTGCAAATTGAGGCCCTGAACTTGCCCCTACGGTTAAATTCTTGCCCCTACGGATATATGTGTAGGTCCAGTTTCCCCTACGGATTAAGCCGTAGGGTATAAGATTTTATATTATTTACGGTTTATTTTAATAAATTACTTGGCCCTACGGATATACCCGTAGGGGCATGTACTACCCCCTACGTATATATGCGTAGGTACGTTTCTGTAGGGGCACAAATTCAAGATTTCTGATATTTTGCCCCTACGGATAACGCCGTAGGGGAGAGTCAGTTGCCCCTACGGATAACGCCGTAGGGGCATGTACAACCCCCTGGCACTGTGATCTGGGGGAAATATCAGTTACTGCTGATATTTTGCCCCTACGGACATATCCGTAGGGGTAACATGTGTGCCTACGGATTAATCCGTAGGTACATATTGTCTGTAATTTTTTTTAAAAAATGGGCTGCTTGATTTTTTCCCATCCTGTGCACAATAATATATACATCAATCAAATCATATATTGCAGTATTCATAATCACATCTCACGCATATATATAATATACAAAAGAAACACAAAAACTGAATATGATATAAATACAAACCAATATCAATATCGTTTCAAAATGTAGTACAATGTGTATGATATAAATAAATACATGTTTCAAAAAAAAAGAACCAAAAATCTACCCTAGCTCGGTCCAGCTCCACCTCTGAATAACGATAGAATAACGCGCGCCTGCTCCTCGATCAATAAACTCTGCAATTCGTCGCGAGCGGGACTCTGAGCGGCATGTGGAGCCGGCGATGTGGTCTGCGCAGCCGCCGTCGAGGTAGTCGCTTGCGGAGCCGCGGCTGCGGGAGTCTGAGTGGGCGGTGGAGCTACAGGAGCTGTCTGCGGAACCGCAGCCGATGTAGTGGCTTGCGGAGCCGCAGCCGAAGGAGATGCGTGTGGAGGCTCGGCCGATCTACCCTGTCGCGTCTGGATATAACGTGTATAAGAAGCGTGTTAGAACTGTTTATTATTCGAATTCGTATCATTATTAAGTTATTTCGAAACCCTGTTTGGATATCTAGTTTGGAAAAGCGTTGTTTATTTCAATTACATATGTATGTATGATTAATCAAACTTAAGTCTAAAACCAAATAAGCTCAAGCTACGTACTAATTATGGATATGTTGATATGTATATAATATGAAATGATATTTTACTATAAAGTAGTATACATACCAGCATCTCCTTCAACTCCTGAACGCTGGCCCTCAAGCTATCCAGTTCATGATGGACATGCCGGTCACTGGAGACGGAGGAAGTAACCGCCGGGATGGAGTCCAACCTCATATGGGCCCTGCTAGGGCCCAATCCCCGGCCTCTCCCAACCTCCGTGGTGCCCTCCGTGTGCGGCATCCAGAACTGGGGTCAGCAGCCTCGGATCGTTCTGTCCGGTAAAATCGATCCCCGAGGCCTGGGCCTGCTCAACCACCAGCTCCTACACCCACATTCGAATTCTTATCATTATCGAGTTATTTCGAAACCCCATTTGGATATCTAGTTTGGAAAACTGTAGTTTATTTTAATTAGATATGTACATGTATGATTAATAAAACATAAGTCTACAACCAAATAAGCTCAGGCTATGCACTGATATTGGATATGTTGATATCTATAATATGACATTATATTTTACTATTAAGTAGTATACATACCAGCATCTCATTCAACTCCTGAACGGTGGCCTTCAAGCTCTCCAGTTCCTGCTGGATACGTCGCTCACTGGAGACGGAGGAAGTAACCACCGGGGTGGAGTCCAACCTCATATGGGCCCTGCTAGAGCCCAGTCCTCGACCTCTCTCCCAACCTCCGTGGTGCCGTCATTGTGCGGCGTCCAGGACTGGGGTCAGCAGCCTCGAATGCTGCCTTCCCCCTAGCAACTGTCAGAACATTATATTTAGCACATACTGGTCTATAAAATTGACAAGAAATACCAAAATCAACAAATTCAAAGCCTTACCTACAGAGATAGAAGATGTGCTCCTCTGGTATCTGCATGTATCAAAATTTGAATAATATTAATTAATTTCAGTACATACATACTAACAAGGTAAACTCGCATATAGCGCTGCTTACACATATGACAGGGAGTGAACAAGCTCTTGTAGATCATCGGGCGCAAATCTAATCTCATCAAGCAGCCCATGATAATGAGTTGGACGACTAAGAGCAAAAGGAATGTTTGTATATTTATGATATAGCATTCTAAATCAATATACATGCCCTATATAATATATAAACATACCTGGAGGAACGGGAGTGGCCTCTGTCCCTGATATGGACGCATCACCAACAACTAGACAATCAAACATTGACAATATAAGTAATTTTGACATAAACAGGCATGGATATCTATAATATTACATTCAAAATGGATATTAGAGAGCGCACCTGCAGTGAGAAGTGGTAAAAGTATCACCCAACTAGGGTGTAATTTACAGAATCAGTTGAGACTCTTGAAAGTCATAGAAAAACCAGACCTGCACAAATCTGATGTATGCTCTCCATTGGACACTAAGAAGTCTCTAAAGGGAAAAGCCTATGTGAAAGCCATCATTAGTTCATATCCGAAAATTGATGCTGAAACAGAGAACGAGGAATGTCATTTTTTTCTTCTTCTGCCACATTACTGTCTTCTCCTTCTGCCACATTACTGTCTTCTCCTTCTTATTATGTGCGCGTGCAAATTCAATGACTATATTGAGAATATGGATTAATAGTGGGTAGGAAAAGTATTTCTCAAATGGCTTTTGCGTCTTAAAACCATAAACTACTAAGTAATGGCATACATAATTTTTTTAGTATAAATGTTGTTATTTTAAGTTTTCCCTTATAGAGATATGATCTAACTGCATCTATAAACTATAAGTGTGCAGAAAATTATGATAAGAAACCATAAGAAAGGGTCGTAGCCATGCATAACCTTGAATCTACATACCAAATCATGCAAAAGCATGCACTTATTGTCACCTTACCTTGGAATATAAAATATCTTGGAAGACTATAAGCGAGCATTTAAATCTTGATAGTTTTTGACTTCAACATATATTTTTCTCAAGTTCCATGAAATATACTTCCTTCGTATAAACCGTTTTCAGGAAGATGGATTAATAATGACAAATTATCCATTGTGGCTCACTAGATTAGCATTTTCTCTTCTATTGACCATCTTACTAATCTGCTTGGTAAATTTATTCGGAACCGGCTGCGAATCATTAAAAGACATGCATAAGAAAGAAAGCTAAAATACAGATATATAGCATACCGATACATCGAAACTTCATAGTTGCGATGACAATCCAAAGATATTTATTTCTACACACGTGGTGCGCGTGCGAATGCGTCAGGCATCATGGACAAATATTTCAGAACATGGAAAGTATTATTCGTATAAAGTAATTAAAACTTTTAAACACCTTGGGTAGATATTTTCTTAGTTGATGCAATCCTATCATGAGAACTAAATTTAAGCTATTATACATATGCATATGTATTTTTCTAACCTAATATATCACACACACACACACACACACACACAGAGAGAACACCAGGTAGGTAGAGAAATCAGGTAGCAGGATCCTGAAGAAATGGAGTCCATAGTATTGCTCATCATCATCATCCATGATCCCTTTGATAATATTTTTTCAAAGGGATCACGGATGATGATGATGAGCAATGCTATGGACTCCATTTCTTCAGGGTCCTGCTAGCTGATTTCTCTACCAAACTGGTGTTCTCTCTCTCTCTCTCTCTGTGTGTGTGTGAGATATATTAGGTTAGAAAAATACATATGCATATGTATAATAGCGTAAATTTAGTCATCATGATATGATTGCATCAACTAAGAAAATATCTACCCAAGATGTTTAAAAGTTTTAATTACTTTATACGAATAATACTTTCCATGTTCTGAAATATTTGTCCATGATGCCTGACGCATTCGCACGCGCACCACGTGTGTAGAAATAAATATCTCTGGATTGCCATCGCAACTATGAAGTTTCGATGTATCGGTATGCTATATATCTGTATTTTAGCTTTCTTTCTTATGCATATCTTTTAATGATTCGCAGCCGGTTCCGAATAAATTTACCAAGCAGATTAGTAAGATGGTCAATAGAAGAGAAAATGCTAACCTAGTGAGCCACAATGGATAATTTGTCATTATTAATCTATCTTCCTGAAAATGGTTTATACGGAGGAAGTATATTTCATGGTACTTGAGAAAAATATATGTTGAAGTCAAAAGCTATCAAGATTTAAATGCTCGCTTATAGTTTTCCAAGATATTTTATATTCTAAGGTAAGGTGACAATAAGTGCATGCTTTTGCATGATTTGGTATGTAGATTCAAGGTTATGCATGGCTACGACCCTTTCTTATGGTTTCTTATCATAATTTTCTGCACACTTATAGTTTATAGATGTAGTTAGATCATATCTCTATAAGGGAAAACTTAAAATAACAACATTTATACTAAAAAAATTATATATGCCATTACTTAGTAGTTTATGGTTTTAAGACGCAAAAGCCATTTGAGAAATACTTTTCCTACCCACTATTAATCCATATTCTCAATATAGTCATTGAATTTGCACGCGCACATAATAAGAAGGAGAAGACAGTAATGTGGCAGAAGGAGAAGACAGTAATGTGGCAGAAGAAGAAGAAAATGACATTCCTCGTTCTCTGTTTCAGCATCAATCTTCTGATATGAACTAATGATGGTTTTCACATAGGCTTTTCCCTTTAGAGACTTCTTAGTGTCCAATGGAAAGCATACATCAGATTTGTGCAGGTCGGGTTCTTCTATAATTTTCAAGAGTCTCAATTGATTCTGTAAATTACACCCTAGTTGGGTGATACTTTTACCACTTCTCACTGCAGGTGCGCTCTCTAATATCCATTTTGAATATCGAGAGCGCACCTGCAGTGAGAAGTGGTAAAAGTATCACCCAACTAGGGTGTAATTAACTGAATCAGTTGAGACTCTTGAAAGTCATAGAAGAACCCGACCTGCACAAATCTGATGTATGCTTTCCATTGGACACTAAGAAGTCTCTAAAGGGAAAAGCCTATGTGAAAGCCATCATTAGTTCATATCAGAAGATTGATGCTGAAACAGAGAACAAGGAATGTGAGTTGTATTCTATATATGTGTGTTTCGATTTATAATTTCGCTTAAGTGTAGGGTTGTTTTTACTTAAAGAAGTATCACCATCTACTATATATAAAAAAAATGTAGCAAACTAGGATTGGTATTCAAATCCCAGTCCAGATTGGTATTCAAAATTTATTTAATTAGTTTGTGATCCACATCATTTGATTCGTTGCTTGAGGCATCAATGTAGGCACAAATATCACTGAAGCAGCCTAAATCACCATATGAACCGGTTATCGGTTTCAATTCCACCAGAATTAGAATTTCATCCGAACAACTTTCACACAGTAATCGGAACCTGGTCAACAAATTTGTCATGCCCGTTGTGGTTTTACTTCTGTACAGTACTTCCACAAAATACGTGCTGTCATTTCTAAATGGAAGTTTCTCAGTGCCACCATAGTAGCAGAAGATGGAATTGTTTATCGCAACTAGATTATGCTAAGCCTCGGATAGATTAGGAAAGGAGAAAATAAGTTTTCGAGAGGAGAGGTGCAAGATATCATGTGCCACGAAGAAAAGGAGGGCAAAAACAGTGTTGGCATTCATAAGAGGAAAGCTAGACTAACAAGAAGAAACATTACAAATATTACTATGTTTATGAATTATCACAGAAAATCAACCCAGAATCTGCAAGAAAATTAAAAGTATGGCTCAAATATGATACGGACAAATATCTTTTCCTCTCTTATCTTTTCTTTTTGAAAACAAATACCAGAAGATGTTGACTTTCTGGATAGATAGGAGTGGATATGATAAAAACATGTAAAGGGTGCATGGAAGTGCTAACAGAGACTCTTTGTTGCAACTTTATAGTAAACGGAACAATAACTGGCATATTCAAGTTAAAAGAATTGAAAGAATAATGAACATGGCTTACAAACTTGGGTGAGAACGATGTGACACTCAGGAAAACATCTAAAAGACAAATTCATAAATGCGGTTAGGCCAAAACCGGACTAAATCCTGCCATGCGACTGATATTCCTTGATGTAGAAGTAAATATAACTATGGCACACACGCACACATGCACACAAAAACTATGGCACAAACAAGTGGAAATATGCAAATAAACATGCATGCATGCAGACATTAAAAGATTAATATAACAGAGATATCTACTGATGATTTGTAAGATGTTATCGCAGGTAGGACAACTGCCAATTCTATGGCTTGTGGCCACCAGCGACTGCTTTCTCACCACAGTAAAAATAATGAGGGACTATAACATATCATGAATTCGATATGCACCGTGATTTCATAGCATATGTCTATTAACCTATAATGTACAAGTTCTCGGCGTTGATTGCAGAGGTGCATACAGTCTGAACTAGTAAATATACGTAAGAAGGAAAAAGAAGAAACGATTCATAAATATGGTTGGGCCAGATACAGACTTAGTCACTGGATGACATATAACTGATATTCCTTGATGTAGAAGTCAATACACCTTTGATAACAAACTCATTCTTTTTTGGGAGATATATGAATAACCGACTCTGACCCTCAGCATTCCATTGAACACATGGAAATCCATCGTATCTCATATCCAGCCACCTCACTTCACCGATCCTATGATCGCCCTCTGGAGGACGCACAGCCCTAGCCCCAGCCCCAGCCCCAACCCCAGCCCTAGCCGCAGCCCAGCCCGCAGCCCCAGCCGCACCCCAGCCCGCAGCCCCAGCCGCACCCCCAATAAAAAATTTGATAAATTGACCCTTCCCCGACCCCGACCCCGACCCTAACCCTACCCCGAACCCGACCCCGGAGCCCAGCCCCTGCCCCAACCCTAACCCGACCCCGACTGCGACCGCGACCCCAGCCCAACCCCAACTCGCACGCCATGAACCCTAAGCCCAAAATAATCCGATAAATTCTTTAACTTATCTCGAAATTTACTCACCTGAACGGCTGCTGGGGCTGGGGCGACGACCTGAACGGCGGTGGCGACGACCTGAACCGCGGTGGCGACGAGAACTGCAGTGGCGACGAAACCGGCGGTGGCGACGAGGAGAACAACCTTGGCTTGAAGCCCTAACTTGGGAAAAACTAAGATATTACAAATTACCATTTTTTTTATCAAATCAATGTTTATCAAAACTCATAAATCCAATAATTCTACAATTTCTTGATATTCGGCTCACCTATAATATAACAATCCATATGCCTAATTAACTAATTAACCTGAAATTTATCGATACAAGGCATCAAGGTATTTCTAGGAGATTATATAAAATTTAGACACATTCATCAGATCACCATGCAGATCAACATGATTGTATGATAGTTCTAAGTTGATACTCTTTTTCATAATTATAAACATAGATCCATATATAATTAACCATGCTTGAAGCCAAACTCCTATTGTTAACATGAAACATATGCTTTATATTTAAATAAAAGGGATTTCTTAATTTTTATATTAGAACATTGTACATACCTAATTTCCACTTGAAATCGGTTTTTTCTTTTATCAGTACTCGTTGAACATACAGTAACAAACAATGTTTGATTAGAAGGACCCAAGAATTTCTCGATCAACAATAATTATAGTAATCAAACTAGGCTAAAATTGCTGGAAATTCTTCTCAGGTTTGCCAAATTCAGCAAACCCCGACCCCAACCTAATCCTAACCCCAGCCCCAGCCCAGCCCAGCCCCACCCCAACCCCAACCCCAGCCCCAACCTAATCCTAACCCCAGACCCAGCCCCAGCCCCAGCTAAACCCCAACCCCAGCCCCAGCTGATCCCCAAACCTAACCCTAACATAAACTGAACCCGATGCCTAACCTTAACCCTCATCCCTACCCGAACCCTGAACACTAGCCCTAACATCATCACAATTATGTTTAATTGGAGATTTACTTACCTGTAGACAGTGGAGGAGACGACGGAGACGCTTGGCGGTTGACGACGCACGCAATCGGCGACGAGAAACTCGACGAGGAAGAACGAGGGCGGTGGTGGGCCGAGAACGGAAGGCGGTGGCGGGCTGAGAACGGAGGGCGCGCGGTGGCGACGAAGAGAAAATTGGAGACGCGGGAACGAGAGAAAATTTTGGGAACGAGAGGGAAAGATCGAGATCGAGGCGTAGGGCATTTCTGTGCCTTTTTTTATTAAATTCCCATTTAGATGCCCCTACGGACATAACCGTAGGTTATTGGTTTGCGGCTCCGTAGGGCCAAACAACAAATTAAGATTTAATATTTTTAAATTAAAATGTCGGGCACCGTAGGGACAACCATTTGGCCCTACGGCTTAGTCCATAGGGGCAAGAAAAATCTGCCCCTACGGATTTCATCATCCGTAGGGGCAACACCATATTGTAGTAGTGGTATCGGATACAGAACGGATATAGTTGATACCATATCTGTATATGGTGGCTATTTGAAGATGCGGATTCGGATTCACATATTATCGGAAATAAAAAAAAAACTATCCATATATATTTGATAAAAATCGAATTCAGATATAGAATCAACTCAGACTATCTGAATCCTTTCACAATTCTATTAAGCAAGTATGTAGAAAATCGACAAGAATAGAAATGAAGCTAACCACAAGTTTTCGGTACCTGAAATATTAGAAAACTCTCTATTCTATATTAGAAAACTCTCTATTTTATAGTCGTCGTGAATGGATGTGATCACAAGGTGTTTATTATTCAAATCAGAATTTAGATAGAATTAAATAATCCGAAATCATATACTTATTTTTATTATAAATGCCATTATAGTCAAGTGGTAAAACTCCTTTGTCGTGAAGTAAGAGATCTGGGTTCAAATATTCCGTTTGCATCAGGTCAAGCAAGTGTCACTATAATAAAATGGTAAATCATTTTCATAGTTGAGCAAAAGTCTTGTAGTTCAAATCCCACTTGCATCGAGTCATGATAAATTATTCTCAAAAGAAAAGAGTTTTATTTTGAAATAAGGTAGCTGTAATGACAAGGTGCTTACCATTCAAATCAGATTATCGGTATAATCAAATAATATGAAACCAAATAGTTATTTTCGTTTCAAATATAAATATGAAATTATCAAATTCACTCATAAATGAGTCATAATTCACCACAGTATTACTCTCTTGGATGTATAAATGCACGTACAATCTCTTTAATTAATGCCTAAATTCATTTCACAAGATTTCAGCAATCTTTTTTTTAACACAAAAACTTTATTATAAAAATCTCTGCGAGCTCTAATGAATTAATATATAGGTGCTTAAATTCATCCTCTTTAATTTGGTAGAGAAATGGGTGCCTATAAATCTCCTTTAAGCCTCTCTCACACCAAACCACAATTATTTTTTATTTGGGCAAAGATGGGATCGAACTCTGAGCCTCATGCAACAAAAAGTTGCAATGCATGGTAAAAACTTTGTAATTACAAAGATAGAGGTTCAAGTTTGTTTCTATCCTATCCACTTAAAAATGGAGAAAAGTGTTTGTCACAACGTTAATGTTCTTGATGTTTTTTTTATTAATGTGGTTAAGATATATAGAATTGAACTCTGAGGCAAAGTAAATTATGGTTGAAGGCTCAAGTTGATTTATGCCGTGGCCAGTTAAATTTATTTAGAGGTCCTTGATGATTTTATTATTATTATTAATATGGTTAGGATAGGATTGAACTCTGAGCCTTGCACCTAGCCAGTGACATATGTTTATAATTATGTATAATTGTAATGGTTGAAGGCTCAAGTTATTTCCTATCCTAGCCACTTAAAAAATTTGAAGAAAAAATTGAGGCATGCATGGAAGATTTTGGGAATGAAGAGCACGCAATAAATCAAGGTATAACATTTCACTTTTTCTTTATACATCCATCTTTAATATTTTAACTAAAAAGAAAAAATATTTTTAATTACTTGTTGATATAACTTCTTTTCACCTTTTATTCCGAGTACATGACTTCAAATTGTATAATAGATCTTGAGAATGATGAGGCCCAGATGTCTTTGGTAAGAACTGTCATTTAGATTGAGCTTCCATCATATACATCTGCATGTTTGAGGATAATGATTGCAAGAATTTCTTTGAGGGGAAAAAAATCTGCATTTCCATTTTTTCTCCCAATCACTCCTTCCAAAATCTGCATTTTCATTTTTTCAAATCACTCATCCTTAATCCAATTCCTCCGATACATCCATTTCCATTTTCGATAACTGCATCTTTCCATTCAAATCTCTAATTTTCGATCCAAACCCCAATTCTCTTATCTTCGCCCCCAATCCCTAAATCTCATCTCTTGTTTCCGGCATCTTCACCTTCATAATGGTTGAATATAGGACAATTAATAATCAAAAAATAATTTTAAAAAATGTCGAAAATTAAGGCAAATAATAATAAAGAGCCAAGCAACAATAAAATTGTATTAGAAAAAGATGGGTTGAGAAAAGAAATTAGAATAAGCAATTGATGAATTGAGAATAATAAAGAAGGCATAGAGAACGAATAAGTACAAAATAAAAAAAATCACATCTTCTAATATCTTTAAAAAAAGAGGGTATAATATGAAATGCATACATAAATATCATATACAAATTAAAGTTTGGGTTTAAGATAAAATTAAAGTATATTGGTTTTTTGACAATTTGTGAACTTTGTGTGGGTTTAAAAATAAAACACCTCTCCAAACTAATCCAAACTAATCCGAAAATCAATTTTCCCTAATATATATTCCCTCCGTTCACAATTATGGAAGATTTTTTTGTTCTAAATTATTTGTTCTTTTATGATGTAGAGATGAATAGTATAGAATTTCTCGTCATATTTATTATTTTGTTTTGTAAAATATCTAAACTAACCTAGTTTAAAAAAATTGGTGCAAGGTTTCAACGAAAATTTAAGATGAGAAGGTAACATTCATTTAATACAGGAGTAATTTAGGAAATTTACAAGGATGGCAATATTAAATTTTTTTTCATATATGGTCTAAATTATATTTTAATTGTCGTGCAAAAGTCTAAAATTACAAGTAAATGCGTAAAAACGGAGTTAATTTTTTCCGCAAACGCGCCAAGAAAAAAATTGATGGAAGCAATGACATAATCATTGAAGGCATGCTAGCTAATGTCAGCATAATTTATTGTTAAAGGAAAAATTAATAAATAAATAATAGCTTCACTAGTCAAAGGATGTCTATGTCAACTTCAAGGAAATGAGACCCAAGGAACCGTTAATAAATAAATAAATTATACCGGCTTGGACTGGCCTATTGGTGAGGCTTGAAGCAGCTTATGAAAAGGACCGGGATCCAATCCGGATTCCCCCGTTAATGATGAGGAGGTGGCTGATTTATCTCATCTATTATCACAAAAAATAAATAAATAAATAAATTATCTCTTAATCCATCAAATACTATAACACTTATATTGGTTACATCAATAATTACGAGATCAATGGTTTGAATTTAGTTTAATTATAGCAGCAAACTTTCTAAATTAGTTGATTATTATTATTATTTTTAAATTCAAATGCCACACAAGATATGATCAATGTTATAGAGCTGGCAACTGCAATTGACCAAGGCTTATAATGTTCGCTATTTTAATGAAATGTTGCTCTTATTTCTCTGGTTTATTTTGGCTTATCAATATACCACAAAAATATATATAGTTTTTCTATAGCTGTGATTTCTTTTCAATTCTTTATCCATCATGTAAGCAATATTTTTTTTTGTACAACCAAAATCTTCATGATAGATTTTTTTTCTCAGCTGATATATCTTCCGAATATAAAGCCACCATCTGCTTATTTTCGGTAGAGATGATATGGAATATAAACAAAAAGAGAAAGTATTTGATATATTAATGTCAATTAATTTGAACTACCGAGTTTCAAGAGTAATTAGTGACTTTGGTGACCAACAAATTGAATAAAATACACAAAAGGACAGCAAGAAAATAAAAGCTCTAGAATTCTTGAGAATGTTTCTCTGAAATGTATATTCAAAGAATCTAGATGTTGTTAAAAGATAAGATGTGCCTAGAGCTGTTAGGGATACAGTTGGGAATATGGGACTGTTGTTTTAATTTTTGTTATGCTCTTTTATATAAAATCAAAAAAGTATATAGCTACCAAATGAGCAACATCTTAGTTTGTATGGCATTTCCGAGAATGCAGGGTTTAACATCTAGAAGGAAAAGTGGTCATAATTTAATGCTTTCGGGATAAATTCATAGGTCCCTTAGATGTTTAGTCCAAATATAAATGGGATTTGGATTTGATTGGTTCGAGGTTTGGTTATGAAGGAAATAGAAGAGACGTTACTGGATCCGGAGTGACTACTATTAGAGGCATAATAGCATCCATGCTGTTAGATCCAACGGTCCAGATTCACCCAAATAGAAACGAACCGTCAAGATTTGTGTGAAACATGAAGCCTTTGGTATTGGTGTATCATATGTGATGTGTGACGAGATTGCTTCAAAGCACCCCTGCTATTATTTGGCACATAGGAGCCACTCTTTTCCCCAAGTTACTTTTAAGAATTACCCAATATGAGAATTTAATTACCAGTTCAATATTTGAACAATCACATGGAAAACAAAAATATATAACGAGAAGAAGAGCAAACGGAAGCCTCCACTGCCATAAGATAAGATGAAATTTATTCCTATGGTGGCCAAGTAATCCACTTTCCGCATTTTCAATGGATGATAAACACCATTCATGTTGATGTACACCAATAAATACTATCACTGACGTGATGGATTTAACAAAATTAATGATACAACATATTATATAAGTCTCTCTAGTTCTATGAGCAAAATACTTGAAAATCATAACAAATTTTATGAACATACACTTTACACCATGTGGACCAATATTAATGAGGTCGATCATCGAATTAAAAGGTGTGAAGCTCAACTTTTTAACCGATGTAAGAGGGAATTACCTCCTCTAGCTGCTGAGGTTCCGTTTTCTACTAAAAGAAAATATGTTAGAATATAAAATATATTCTCTTTTTCTCATCATAATTTTAGAATTTGGTACTGTTGAAACGACATTTAACATGATATCAGAGCAATCTAAGTCCAATAAACTAAACGGTATTAATTAAATAGGAATTAGTTTAAACTAAAATACAGGGGCGCAAAATCCTAGGTTTCGGCACAATGGATTATAAGACCTTGAAAAAGATAAATTTTAAGGTTTTCAACTTGGTGATTGTATTGAATATCAACACACACACACACATATTACTCTTTACATGATAGAAGAATAAAATAAAAATAAAAATAAAATCTTTCCTAATCAAATAATATCACCGAAATTATGGAAAGATTTGCGTGATTGAAATCCGCGACAGCTACACTTGCGTTTAGCAGACGTCTGCGTGTTCTCTGAATTTGCTGAAAAATAATGACCAGACATCTGGATCTTCTTCATAAGACGTATGGCTTCAGTCTGTTATTTGGGCAAAGTTATGTAGACGTCTGCAACGCCTTCTTCAGACGTCTGCTTCCGCTATGTTATTTTGGCAGATGTCTGCAACGCTTTCTTCAGATGTCTGCTTCCATCTTAGGCACTTTTCACTAATACGCCTCCGCAAGATTGAGGCTCCATTGGAGACTCCTATCTTGGAGCGAAATCTAAGAATGTGTATGTGTGCAAGTACTTTTGTGAGGACATCTACAAGTTGATCCTGAGTGCTAATATGGTGTACATGAATGGTGACATTTTCGACGCATTCCCGAACGAAGTGGTATTCAAGAGCAATGTGCTTCATTCGAGAGTGGAAAACCGGGTCTCACTGAGATAGATAGCCCCGGTATTATCACAGTATAAAGATGGTGGATTTCTGATAGCTATGTTGAGTTTATGGAGGAGATTTTTTACCCATAGTACCTCGGCCGTGACATTCACAAGGGCTTTGTATTCAGTTTCGGAGGAGAATCAAGAAACACACTACTACAATATGGGGTTGCCCCTACGGATAAAGGAATCCGTAGGGGCAACTATTTATTGCCCCTACGGATTGAACCGTAGGTCCATATACTTGGCCCTACGATTCTCTACGTTTTAATTTAAAAATATTTAATCGTAATTTGATGTTTGGCCTTACGGAGCCGCAAACAAAGGACCTACGGGTTAGTCCGTAGGGGCATGCATATTGGTTAATTAATAAAAAAAAATGGCACAGAAAATCCCTCTATTCCTAAAATTTTTTATCATCTTCTCCCGCGCCTCGCGATCGATTTCCTCCCGCGCCTCGTCGACTTCCTCGCTGCCTCCTCCGTCGTCTCCTCATAGCATCCTCGTCGACTTCCTCCAGCGCCTCGATCCCGAGCCTCGTCGACTTCCTCGTCGCCTCCTCCGTCGTCTCTTCCACCTCGAAAAAGGTTAGTAAATCTCCAATTTTTACTTCTAATATAATGCTTTTATTTCCCTTTTTTTATGATGTTAAGTTCAGGGCAGGGTTCGGGTACGGGTGAGGGTCAGGATTAGGCATCGGGTCAGTTTAGGTTAGGGTTAAGTTTAGGGTTAGGGTTAGGAATCGATTGGGGTTGGGGTTAGGGTTCTGTTGCGGTTGGGGTTGGAGTTGGGTTTAGGGTTGGGGTTGAGCTTGGGGTTAGGGTTCGGAATTGGGGTTAGGGTTAGGGTTTGGAACTAGGGTTGGCGTTGAGGTTAGGGTTGTTTTTTTTTTTGAAACAACTCTAATTAAAGACTAGGGTTAATTTGGGTTTAGTGTTAGAGACTAGGGTTAATTTGGGTTAATTAAAGGGTAGGGTTAATTTGGGTTAATTAGTGATAATTTGAAAAGGATATGGTGTTGATTAGGTTTAATTTGGTTAAGTTTGGGTTGATTAGGGTTAAATAAGTTAATTTGGGTAAATTGGGTTAAGTATGGGTTAATTAGAGATAATTTGTGTTAGGGTAACGATTATGGTTAATTGTGGTTAATTAGGTTAATTTGGATTATTTTGGTTTATGGTGCACTAGTTTATTTAGTAGAATACAATAGTTCATTGCAGTAGGATACTTGATGATAACGTAAACGTACAACTTTACCGTAAACACAAGAAAAATTTATCCTAAACTTGAAATTTCGAACCCTTAATAACGAAACGTAAACGTAAAAACTATTCATGTTAAATGTTCAAGTTAAAACCAATATATTATACTCGATGATAATATGAAACTTTTATATTCTCATCGATACTCATATATGAAACTAAAAGTGCCACTTAGTCCCCGTCTATCGGTTAATATACGTGCGATGTTCGTCGTGACATAGAACTATACGAAAATTGTTAAATATCGGACGGTATAGCTCGATATTAACAACCGTCGTATAGTCTATGCGACAAGAAGATTCAATCGTATGGTAATCGATAGATTTGTCCCGTGTGGACAAGTTAGGAATGTATAAAGCAAACACCTTCATTCACTTGTGTTTTCATCCGTTTCGAGATATTTCGTCGGTACCTTTCCGCTGGTTCTCCGTGTACAAAGATAGATTAGATGTTCATTTCAACGTTGTTTCACAGCTTTGAAATGATTATCTATTCTATTACAGTGTACTCGGAGAACAACCGGGAGGTGCTGCCGAAATTTACTCGAAATGGTTGAAATCACAAGTGATGGGTGTTCGCTCTATACATTCTTAATGGGATAGAAGCCTTACGCTCGACAGCCGGAACACACACATACAACAAGAATACAAAACAAACGCATCATTAGAGAGTGATTCAAGATATTCAAGTTAAAACTAATATATGATACTCGATGATAATATGAAACCTTCATATTCTCATCGATACTCATATATGAAACTAAAAGCGCCACTTAGTCCCCGTCTATCGGTTAACATACGTGCGATGTTCGTCGTGACATAGAATTATACGAAAGTTGTTAAATATCGGACAGTATAGCTCGATACTAACAACCGTCGTATAATCTATGCGACGAGAAGATTCAATCGTATGGTAATCGATAGATTTGTCCCGTGTGGACAAGTTAGGAATGTATAAAGCAAACACCTTCATTCACTTGTGTTTTCATCCGTTTCGAGATATTTCGTCGGTACCTTTCCACCGGTTCTCCGTATACAAAGATAGATTAGATGTTCATTTTAACGTTGTTTCACAGCTTTGAAATGATTATCTATTCTATTACAGTGTACTCGGAGAACAGCGGGGAGGTGCTGCCGAAATTTACTCGAAAGCACAAGTGATGGGTGTTCGCTCTATACATTCTTAATGGGATAGAAGCCTTACCCCCGACAGCCGGAACACACACATACAACAAGAATACACAACAAACGCATAATTAGAGAGTGATTCGAGATGTTCAAGTTAAAACCAATATATGATACTCGATGATAATATGAAACCTTCATATTCTCATCGATACTCATATATGAAACTAAAAGTGCCACTTAGTCTCCGTCTATCGGTTAATATACGTGCGATATTCGTCGTGACATAGAACTATACGAAGGTTGTTAAATATCGGACGATATAGCTCGATACTAACAACCGTCGTATAGTCTATGCGACGAGAAGATTCAATCGTATGGTAACCGATAAACTTGTCCCATGTGGACAAGTTAGGAATGTATAAAGCAAACACCTTCATTCACTTGTGTTTTCATCCGTTTCGAGATATTTCGTCGGTACCTTTCCGCTGGTTCTCCGTGTACAAAGATAGATTAGATGTTCATTTCAACGTTGTTTCACAGCTTTGAAATGATTATCTATTCTATTACAGTGTACTCGAAGAACAGCGGGGAGGTGCTGCCGAAATTTACTCGAAACGGTTGAAAGCACAAGTGATGGGTGTTCGCTCTATACATTCATAATGAGATAGAAGCCTTATCCCCGACAGCTGGAACATACACATAAAACAAGAATACACAACAAACACATAATTAGAAAGTGATTCGAGATGTTCAAGTTAAAACCAATATATGATACTCGATGATAATATGAAACCTTCATATTCTCATCGATACTCATATATGAAACTAAAAGCGCCACTTAGTCCCCGTCTATCGGTTAACATACGTTCGATAATTTATTTTTTTCAACGACAAACGCACACACAAAGCATATACACTGATTTTCTCCTTTGTCAGTAACTATCCCGTTCTTATATTTCTCAATATAGTCACCATAACCTACAATTTATATATTATACAGTCTGACATGGCCCATGAGTATGTCAGAGTTAAGGACTGGATGTATGTGGATTGGCAACAACTTATGCAACCTAAGTTTGTCGTAGGAGTTGCTACTTTCATTGAATTTGCACGCGTACATAATAAGATCATAATAGAGAAGATTCTCTGTCCGTGCGATAGATGTGGCAATAAGTACTGGCAGAAGGTAGAATTGGCAGAGCTTCATATTGTAAAATATGGGTTTACTAGATTTTATACAACTTGGAAATATCACGGAGAAGGAGAAGAATGCAGTAATGCGGCAGAAGAAGAAGGAGAATACGATAATGCGGCAGGAGAAGAAGGAGAATTCGATAAAGCGGCAGAAGGAGAAGACGGTAATTTATTTCCATCAAAAGAAATGGAGGATATGGTAGAGGTTGCCCTAGGTGAATCTATTTGTACCGAAGAGACATTCCTTCCGGTCAAGGACCGCGTGCGGATAAATATGAAAATTTCATGAATGATGCTAGAAAACCAATTTATGAGAATGCGAAGTATTCCACCCTCCCATGGTTCGTCCAACTTTTCCAGATTAAGTGCCTAAATGGATAGAGCAACAAGTCATTCACAATACTTCTTTCGTTCTTGAAAGATTCTATGCCTCCAGAAAATAACGTGCCCGACAGCTGGTACGGAGCCCAGAAGATGATGTCTGATTTGGGTCTAAAATGCGAGAAGATTCAAGCATGTCCTAAAAATTGCGTGTTGTACCGGAAAGAGAATTCGGATTTGAAAAAGTGTCCAACATGCGGAGAGACCAAGTATAAGCCGAAGATTCTGATAAGAAGCCTGATATACCTGTCAAGATAGCACGATACTTTCCTATAACACAGAGGCTACAGAGGCTATTCAGGTGCAAGAAAACAGCCGAGGCAATGATTTGGCATCACGGTGCTCCTCCAAGTGAAGATGGAAAGATGAGCCATCCAAGAGATTCACCGGCATGGAAGGATTTCGATAGGAGGCACACAATATTCAGTAGCGATCCTCACAATGTTCGGCTCGGACTGGCTACTGATGGCTTCTGTCCATTCAACTATATGGCTGGAAGTCACAGCACATGACCCGTTGTAATGATAATTTATAATATGTCGTCTTGGTTGACTATGGACCAATCATATTTTATGATATCTCTTCTTATCGACGGACCAAACTCACCGGGGAACAATATCGACGTCTATCTCCGACCCATGATCGAGGAGTTGAAATCTTTGTTCATTGATGGTGTAGAGACATACGATGCAAACACCAATACAACCTTCATACTGCGTGCGGCTTTAATGTGGACAATTAATGACTTTCCTGCGTATGGAATGCTATCAGGTTGGTCCGTACATGGTCACAAAGCATGTCCTCATTGCCATGAACACACGGCATCGAAATTCTTGAATTTTAGCAGGAAGGTTTGTTATTGCGGCCATCGACGTTTCCTGCCTCCAGACCACCCCTATAGGTTAGACACGGTTCACTTTGATGGTCATCAGGAGCTTCTTGGACCTCCATCCCCATTGTCCGGAGAGAACGTGACTGCTAAATGGGATGGTTACAATAACGTGACCTTCGGGATAAATCCGACGAAACAGGTCAAACCACCATTTTGGAACAAGTTAAGCATTTTCTTCGACCTTCCGTACTGGTCAACAAATTTAGTGCGTCATTGTCTGGACGTCATGCATATAGAGAAGGGAGTATCAGAGCACATACTCAACTTCCGGTGACTATCAGAGCACATCCCCATATACCGGTCGAACCTCTCGGCATGAAGACCGGTATAGCGACAGTCAAGGGTAAAACGGAGGGGTAATGCTGCCTCCCCCTAGCTCTGTCAGGCCTCAACCTATGGGACTGATTCGGGCCTCGAGTCCCCCTCTGGGGATGGGGAGGCCCTGCGTCTGCACGAAATATCAAGACAATCAATATTAAGACAAAGTTGTATTAAGAAATCAAGCTTAAGCGAAAATTGAAGTGTGATATATACCTCCGGTGACTATCGCACGAGCCTGGGCCCGGGCAGCAGCACGGGTGGGACGATAGTTCCTCCGGTGAGGAACAACCGGGGTCCCGGATGCGGACGTATCCCGTGCAACTAGAAAATAAACATTGACGCTAAATTTCCATAAAGTTCATATTTATTCTATAGAGCATATGTAAAATGAATAAATATTTTATATTTATTCATACTAACCTGCAGATGATGCGGATGGTATGGAAGCGGCAGGAGTGGCCCCTGCGGAAGATGTGGACGCACCACCTATAATTAGACAATTAAAAATAGATTATATAAGTAATTGCAAAAAGAATGTGTAGATCAATAATATAATGTTCTAAATCAATATGCATGCACTATAGGATATATAGACATACCCGCAGGTGCGGTGGTGTCACCACCTACAGCTAGACAATAAAAAAAATTGCTAAGTAAGAACAAAAGGAATGTGTGTATATTTATGATATAGCATTCTAAATCAATATATATGCACTATATGATATATAAACATACCTGGAGGAGCAGGAGTGGCCTCTGTCCCAGATGTGGACGCACCACCTATAATTAGACAATTAAAAATAGATTATATAAGTAATTGCAAAAAGAATGTGTAGATCAATAATATAACGTTCTAAATCAATATGCATGCACTATAGGATATATAAATATGCCCGCAGGTGCGGTGGTGTCACCACCTACAGCTAGACAATAATAAAAATTGCTAAGTAAGAGCAAAAAGAATGTGTGTGTATTTATGATATAGCATTCTAAATCAATATACATGCACTATATGATATATAAACATACCTGGAGGAGCGGGAGTGGCCTCTGTCCCAGATGTGGACGCATCACCAACAACTAGACAATCAAACATTGACAATATAAGTAATTTTGAGATAAACAGGCATGAATATCTGTAATATTACATTCAAAATGGATATGCGTGCAGTATACCTGGAGGTGTGGCAAAATCCACACGGAAGGAGGCATCCGAAGGGGTCTCCGATCTGGGTGCAAGACCGGCCCTCTGAAGCACCCTACGAAGCTCTCCGGGCGGCAGAACCGCTCTACCTCTGCCGCGGCTGGAGCTCCTGCCGCCCCTCGCTGCTCCCGACATCGTCATCAAATCTAGATAAACGGTTCGTGGACGCATTAGACAATCAATAAAAGTATTGACTATATATGTATAGAGCGTAAAATGTGAAGTAATAATATAACATTACTGATAACATTTTTCGTTTCGTGGGTGCATTATACATATCTACTTGGATTTCATCGTCGATATCATTTCTAACCCACGTAACTTCATGATCGGTCGAAAAGAACCCGTCCTTCGAAACAGACGGTCGGAGCACTTTAAGCCTTCTTTCTTCTTCGTCCTCATCGCTGTCCTCGTATTCTGGGACATCTTAGACATCTCTGGGTTTCCATCGGCATACAACACTCCACCCCGGATGCTTCAAACACTGTGAGTAGTATACTTGGAACGCTTGGTTCGGAAAGATAAACGGATCTTCCTGACCGTAAAATCGAAGTGTGTTCACACTGGTCAATCCATATTCATCTTTCCAAGTCCCAAGATTTCTTCTCCACCTGTCCGTATCGGTTCGCGTATCGTACCAAGTACATTGGAATATATAAAAGGGTTCTGATCGTCCGGAATAGTGGATGCCGAGTATTCAATTTAAGTACCCATAATAAATCACACCGTCCGATCCTACCGTCGCAATCCTACTAATCTGAGTGGTTCTAAATGTTTCTATGTCCTTAACTTCGAATTTGTATCCAAGGACACCAAATCCTTTGTAATATGCAACCTCCGTACTAGGAAATTGAGCTAAACATCTTGAATCACTCTCAAATGATGCAGACAAGTTAGGATCGTGGATTTAACAAAACAAATTTTACGACAGATACTTAACGATACAAGTTTAGATTAAAACTGCTAGTAATAAAATGTTATTCGAATAACTTACATGATCTGTGACCCAATCACAAAAATTATCCTGATGATATTTTTCCAATTGTTCTTCATTACAATCAGGATGCCCCTCACGTATCTCGTTAAAATGAATTCTGTTTTCGACAAATAATGGTGACATTAATATTATATCATTTCATACATACACAAACACAGATATAGCAATTAATCCAAAAAAACTTACTCTCTAATTTGTTCAAGACATGCGCAATTAAGCAAGATAAACCGGTATATCTTGTTGATAAACATAGTATCTACCCTCTTATACTCGGCTTTACTATATGGCCCGTCTTGAATTTTTCGTGGTCGGTTAAGCCTTATCTCAATGTTCTCGTCCAGATAGCGGGAACAAAATGTTGCTTCATCAAGAAGATAACCATGCATGATAGAACTCTCTGGTCGATTTTTATTGCGTATATACTTCTTAAGAGTGTAGAGGTACCTAATGAAAATATATTGAATAAATAAATACGGGTATACAGGATAACAATAAATTTATAAATTGCGCGAAACGAAAAATTACACGTACCTCTCGACGGGATACATCCATCGATATTGTACAAGTCCGGCTAACTTCGCCTCGGTTGCAAGATGAACTGTCAAGTGTATTATGATATCGAAGAATGATGGTGGGAAAATACGCTCAAACTTGCAAAGTATCAACGCAATATAATTTTCTAGTTTATCCAGCGTCACAACCTCCAGTATTTTAGCACACAACTCCCTGAAAAAACAACATAGGTCGTTGATTACTAGACCAACCGAGTCGGGGAGAGAAGTCCTGAGGGCTAAGGGAAGAAGGTGCTCCACGATAACATGGTGATCATGACTTTTCAGCTTATCGATCTTGCCTTTCACAATTTTTATTTTCTTGCTGAATGATCCTGAGAAACCTATGGGGACTTTCAAATCATGCAACACCTGCAGGAATCTTTTCTTCTCCGGTTGTGACATATGATAAGCGGCATTGGGAAGTACAAACTTGCCCGGTTTACCCGCTACCGGTCTAGGGTGCAATTCACTTCTTATTTCCCACTCTTGTAGATCCATCCGAGCATTCATGTTATCTTTCGATTTCCCTTCTTTACAAAGAAGCAAGTTAAGTATGTGCTCTGATACTCCCTTCTCTATATGCATGACATCCAGATAATGACGCACTGAATTTGTAGACCAGTACGGAAGCTCGAAGAAAATACTTAGCTTGTTCCAATATGGTGGTTTGACCTGTTTCGTCGGATCCATCCCGAAGGTCACGTTATTGTAACCATCCCATTTAGCAGTCACGTCCTCTCCGGACAATGGGGATGGAGGTCCAAGAAGCTCCTGATGACCATCAAAGTGAACCGTGTCTAACCTATAGGGATGGTCTGGAGGCAGGAAACGTTGATGGCCGCAATAACAAACATTCCTGCTAAAATTCAAGAATTTCGATGTTGTGTGTTCATGGCAATGAGGACATGCTTTGTGACCATGTAAGGACCAACCTGATAACATTCCATACGCAGGAAAGTCATTAATTATCCACATTAAAGCCGCACGCAGTATGAAGGTTGTATTTGTGTTTGCATCATATGTCTCTACACCATCAATGAACAAAGATTTCAACTCCTCGATCAGAGGTCGGAGATAGACGTCGATATTGTTCCCCAGTGAGTTTGGTCCGTCGATAAGAAGAGGCATCATAAAGTATGATTGGTCCATAACCAACTAAGGCGACAGATTATAAATTATCATTACAACGGGTCATGTGCTGTAACTTCCAGCCATATAGTTGAATGGGCAGAAACCATCAATAGCCAGTCCGAGCCGGACATTGCGAGGATCGCTACTGAATATTGCGTGCCTCCTATCGAAATCCTTCTATGCCGGTGAATCTCTTGGATGGCTCATTTTTCCATCTTAAGTTGAAGGAGCACAGTGTTGCCAAATCATTGCCTCGGCTGTTTTCTTGCACCTGAATAGCCTCTGTAGCCTCTGTGTTATGGGAAAGTATCGTGCTATCTTCACAGGTATATCAGGCTTCTTATCAGAATCTTTCGGCTTATACCTGGTCTCTCCGCATGTTGGACACTCTTTCATATCTGAATTCTCTTTCCGGTACAACACGCAATTTTTAGGACATGCTTGAATCTTCTCGCACTTTAGACCCAAATCAGACATCATCTTCTGGGCTTCGTACCAGCTGTCGGGCACATTATTTCCTGGAGGCATAGAATCTTTCAAGAACGAAAGAAGTATTGTGAATGACTTGTTGCTCCATCCATTTAGGCACTTAATCTGGAAAAGTTGGACGAACCATAAGAGGGTGGAATACTTCGCATTCTCATAAATTGGTTTCCTAGCATCATTCATGAAATTTTTATATTTATCCGCACGCGGTCCTTGACCGGAAGGAATGTCATCTTCGGTACGAATAGATTCACCTAGGGCAGCCTCTACCATATCCTCCATTTCTTCTGATGGAAATAAATTACCGTCTTCTCCTTCTGCCGCATTACTGAATTCTTCTTCTCCTCCTGTCGCATTATCGTGTTCTCCTTCTTCTTCTGCCGCAGTACTGCATTCTTCTCCTTCCCCGTGATATTTTTAAGTTGTATAAAATCTAGTAAACACATATTTTACAATATGAAGCTCTGCCAATTCTACCTTCTGCCAGTACTTATTGCCACATCTATCGCACGGACAGAGAATCTTCTCTATTATGATCTTATTATGTGCGCGTGCAAATTCAAGGAAAGCAGCAACTCCTGCGACAAACTTAGGTTGCATACGTTGTTTCCAATCCACATACATCCAGTCCTTAACTCTGATGTACTCATGGGCCATGTTAGACTGTATAACATATAAATTGTAGGTTATGCTGACTATATTGAGAAATATAAGAACGGGATAGTTACTGACAAAGGAGAAAAACCGTGTATATGCTTTGTGTGTACGTTTGTCGTTGAAAAGAATAAATTATCGCACGTATGTTAACCGATAGATGGGGACTAAGTGGCGCTTTTAGTTTCATATATGAGTATCGATGAGAATATGAAGGTTTCATATTATCATATATTGGTTTTAACTTGAACATCTCGAATCACTCTCTAATTATGCGTTTGTTGTGTATTCTTGTTGTATGTGTGTATTCCGGCTGTCGGGGGTAGGCTTCTATCCCATTAATAATGTATAGAGCGAATACCCATCACTTGTGCTATCAATCGTTTCGAGTAAATTTCGGCAGCACCTCCCCGCTGTTCTCCGAGTACACTGTAATAGAATAGATAATCATTTTAAAGCTGTGAAACAACATTAAAATGAACATCTAATCTATGTTTGTACACGGAGAACCAGCGGAAAGGTACCGACGAAATATCTCGAAACGGATGAAAACACAAGTGAATGAAGGCGTTTGCTTTATACATTCTTAACTTGTCCACACGGGACAAATCTATGGGTTACCTGTTCAGTCGATAAAACTGCACATTTGTAGTACATTTTTCCTACCATTTTTATATTAAAAAAGGACTTTATTATAATATATTATACATATGAGGGTTTATGTGTAAAAACATTATTTTCCATGTGTTAATATATTTAATTATCATTTGGTAGGAAAATGTATGCAAATAATATTATTGGTCTAATCCTAGTAGAACAAAGTCTACTAAAATCTTATTTGAGTTGTTGTGCAGATTATTTCCAAGTTGTTATGAAGGATTTAACAAACAAATCAATTTGTTGAAGAAAACTTGCCAAATTAAGAAGCAAACTTGGAGACCAAGTCTGGAAGCAACCGAGAGAATATTTATGAAATATGAAGATGCCTAGGATTGCCAAATGTCACCAGATGAAAGCACAAAAAAAAATCATCAATCAATCCTGTCCCTTGAGCGCGGATCCGCGGCCAAACCCACCCTGGGGCCGCGGATCCGCCGCACTATTGAAGAGTTAGAAGGAAATATTTTGGGAGATTGATCTATGCAATATTTTACCAACTTTTCAACAAAAAGATTCTGGGTTTGCACTATAAAAGGGTACCGAGGGCCTCTTGGAAAAGCTATCAAGCCGAAGAGATCACGAAGCTCCCGACGCTCACGCATCCAGGCTGATCATCGACTGTTCGACTACCTCCCTAGGAAAGATCGAGAAGCAAATCAAGTTTTGTAATCATTTTCTATGGAATAAAAAGTGTAGTTTGAAGGAGTTGATTAATAAAGGTATTTAGTTTTATTTAATTGTTTTTCTTTGCATTATGTTTTCCCTCTCTTTCTTTTCATCTTCTTCTCCCAACATGCGCGAGTAATTCTCCGCTTGTTAGGGTTCGTAGGATTAGGGTAGGCTAATGAACGATGAAAAATATCTAAACCCTTTTTAAGTCCTATAAAGTTTAGGAACTTTATCAAAATAATCATTAACATCCTAATCGGGCGCGCTAGCAATTCTTTGCTAGTTCCGACCACGATTAGAGATTAGATTAATGATTGTTTTGGTAAAGGCTAGATAATGAACGGAGTTCCGTGTCGAGATAAGGGTTACGAGTGGGATTCCTTTTCCCTCCAGAAACCCTAATCTACACGCATCACCGTCGTTCTAGTTCTAAATCTATTAATGGATAAAAAGGGTAACTTTAATTAATCATTCATAACTACTAAATCCTAACGAACCCTACAAGCCCTTCTTATTATAATTAATCACATCTTTAAACTATTCTAGATCTATATTTACATTCTTATTAAACGTAGATCTAGAAACCATCCTACAACCATTCTTATTTCTTTCTCTTTTTCAACACATCTAAAGTAAAATTAAAAGGTTCCACGTTTCCCAGAGGACGACCCGTACTCATCTCGGTCTAGCTACGTGCGACACCGTTATTGATTGCGGTTAAACTAAAAACACGATTTTTCACATCAATCAAATGGCGCCGTTGCCGGGGATACGTGCGTAATTTTTTATTTTTACTATTTGTGTTGAATTCTTAGACGAGCTATATCATTATTAAAACAAAACTGCAAATTGCATATTTAACGATTTGTGCGTGGATTTTTGCAAGGAGATCTGGAGTCACAGAATTGAGGAAAACAGGAAACAGATAGATTTGTAGAGATCCAGAGGAGCAAAGGAGATCACAGAAAAAATTTCATCAACTGTTCTCTCTACCACGCGGCGGAACCGCGGCATAAAGGCACATTTGGCGGCGGAAGCGCGGCAGGCTAGAGGAATCAGGGCTTCAATCTTCTCTGGTATCTTTCTTAACTCCTCCTCTCTCCTCTCAAATCCAATAAAATCTATCTTCTGCAGGATTCTTTGCAAAATTGCGCCGCTCAAAAATCTTTTTGCAAAAGTTTTGTTATTGGTTTTGTTTTGCATATTTAATACGGATTTTAAGGGGCAAAGACCAAATCAAGATTAGGTGGGGATTTCATCACCCTTCCTAAGCCCCACAAATCACAAACCGAGCATATAGATCAACCCTTCATTAATTTAAAAAATATCTAGACCAGACTCTAAGGACTGTCGCGCTCAATAAGGACAGAGGAAGGTCGTGGGTAATCTATCGTTTATCCGCATTACTTTTGTAGTGCCTAGGCAAGTGTGACAAAGGCTAGTGGTTTTTAATTAGGCCCACTGTAGTGGTGGTTCCTTCCCACTTACCTGGCACTTACCTCGCTACAAGGGTAGTACGGAGGCGGTAGAGGATTTATCCTGCGGCTTGTCCTTTGGAAGTCTAGGAGCGGTCTAGAGACTGGACCTAGGTAACCTTAGTTCTAGGGTTGCTTGTGCATTTAGGGAGATTTGTCTTGAGTCCCACTTTTTCAAAACAAGCCAATTTTAAATCACACACACGCTGCCACTTGCACTAAACCCGCTTAGTGCATGCTCGGCTGGACACGGGATCCTAGTGCCCGTCTTGTCCGCGTTCCTTCTATCGACACCGAAGTCGGTACTTCTTCATCTTCTTTTCCCCCCCCACACACCACATCGATCGTGATGGACGACACTCCATCTAATTATAACACCACGCTGCCACCGCCCGCAGGTGCGCAGAATCCACCGCGCATCTCTCTCCAAGAGAGATGCTATCCTATTCGTGGTCCTCTTCCTACTTGTCTTTCTCTTCCACCACCTAACGGGGATAATTTCGAAATTAAACCCCACTACATCAACCTGCTGCCCAAATTTCACGGGCTTGAGTCGGAAGACGCGTACGTTTTCATCACCAAATTCGAAAACGTATGCGCAATGATGGGTACTTCACAATTGACTTTAGATGCTATGCGCTTACGTCTTCTCCCATTCACATTGTGCGACTTGGCAGAAAAATGGCTTTACAATACTGCCGCACACTCTATCACTAATTGGGATGAATTTGTCGTAGCATTTCTTAAGAAGTTTTACCCAAATCATAAGACTGCACATGTTAGGAGCGAGATTAACCAGTTCACCCAGCTTCCCAATGAACCATTTTGGAAGTGCTTTGAACGTTTCAAAGATCTGCTTGTCCAATGCCCCCATCACGGAATACAAAGATGGGATTTATGTCGGATTATATATGAGGGCATTAATCCAGCGACAAAGCAGATGCTTGAAACAATGTGTCAATGCAATTTCATGTCTAAAGATGACGGTGAAGCTTGGAAATATCTGGAAGACCTCGCAGAAAGCACTTTGCAGTGGGAAAGCGTAAGACCACCTTCAACTAAGGGAGGTATTCACCAACTCGATGTTTCCATCGCAGTAAAAGCCGAAATGGCAGCGATGCAGAAGAAACTCGATGCTATGGAGAATAAATTCTCATCATTCTCCCTAAATCAGGTTAGGCTTCCTAAGACTGTCTGTGGTTGCTGTTCGGATCCTTCACACTTAACAGAAGAATGTCCTATGAATGCATCGTTTCAAGCTAATGCTGCTTTTCAGCAGCGACCTAGAAACGACCCTTATTCTTCTACGTACAATCAAGGATGGAGGAATCATCCTAACTTTGCTTGGAATCAAAACCAACAAAGCAATTATCAAAGACCTCCTCCACAGCAACCACAACCACAGAATCAGCCCCCCTTTCAGTCACAAAATTTCCAAAATCCGGCCAACATTTCTACACCACAGATGGCCGGTATTGACAACTCACTTGCACAAACTTTGGATATGTTCATGAAACAATCCATGCAAAATTCGGCTGATATGAGGTCTTCTATTGATGCCTTAACGAAAAACTCCTCCTCCCATGGTGAGAGTATTAAATCAATAGAAAACCAAATCGCACAGTTAAATGCCGCATTGAGTGCGAGAGAGAAAGGGAAACTCCCATCTCAACCCCTACCAAATCCTGGCCATTCACAAAGTCATAATGTGAATGCCGTCACTACGTTGAGATCGGGGAGAGTGCTGAACAACCAAGTGGGTGAGCAAGTTGATGACAGTGACACATTTGATACCCCTTCTTCTTCTTCTTCCCCTAACTCGTCTAGTCTCCCACCTTCATCCGAGCCTATTCTCCGTTTTCCCCAAGGCTCAAACATTTCACCAAATCTATCTAAGTCGATTCCCACTCCAATTTTGGGATCGAATCCATCCCCACAGTCTTCTCCACAAACGTTGGACCCAAAACTTATTGATCAAGCACCTTATCCAAACAGGTTGAGGGGCAACAGACCTAGTCCACAAATGGAGAAGATTGTGGAAATTTTTAAGCAAGTTAACATAAACATTCCTCTCCTAGATGCTATTCAACAAGTTCCGTCATATGCGAAAATCCTAAAGGACTTGTGCACTAGGAAGCGAAAAGTTCAAGTACCTAAAAAAGTTTTCCTTGCGAGTAATGTGAGCACTGCTTTTACACAACAACTTCCTAAGAAACGAAAGGACCCCGGAAGTCCTACAATTTCAATTTCTATTGGGGGTAAAAACATCAATCGTGCTCTACTCGATTTAGGTGCTAGTGTTAACTTGCTTCCGTATTCTGTTTATGAGCAATTAGGGATCGGAGAGTTAAAGCCGGCGCATTGCACTCTTCAGATGGCCGATCGATCTATCACCCAACCTAGGGGTGAGCTAGAGGATGTGTTAATCAAAGTCGGGGAATTCATATTCCCCGTGGACTTTATCGTTATAGATACACAACCTGTGGCAAACCCACGCAATCAAATCCCGGTGATACTCGGTCGACCCTTTTTGGCCACTTCCAACGCGGTAATCAATTGTAGAAACGGCTCTATGACCCTATCCTTTGGGAAGAAGTCAATTGAGCTTAACATTTACAAGTTGGGAAGTGAACCCTCCGAACCCTATGCTCATGTGTGTTCTGTCGAATTAATGGATGTCGACAGCAGCGAATTTGATCAACCTCATGATACAGACTCTTTTCATATGTTGTTGTTTGACCCAACCATTTACTCTTCCACCGAGTTGTCCGGGTCAACATCTAATGAGGAACCTTATATTGAGTCTGACGATCACCCCATTTTTTCCGATGACATTATTTTTCGGGGTATCGATGAAAGCTTTGAGGAAATTTTCGCTGATGAACTCGCATTTTTACAAGACACGGGTGTTGAGATGAATCAACTCCAAGATAAAGAAATTGGACCTCCACCCCCTCTTTTGGACAATCATGACAATGCGAGTAATCCATCATTACTATCACTGTGTCGTCTCTCCAAATTGAGACGCAATCCTTTTCCATCACACCTCTTATCACCTCCCCACTTCTTCACGTCGAAAGGTGACATGTTCTTCCACCAACCTTGGTGCTTCATCGATAAAATTTTTGAATGGTTGGTGTTGACCTTCGGTCTTTGCAAAGCTTGGCATTGGCCAATAACCTTGACCCCCTCATGCGATTTTAAAAGATTAAAAATGTTTAACTCAAGTTTGGGGGAGGGGTGGTATATTTTGGCTCTTGAAAGAAAATGATTTTTACAAAATTGTGAGTCTAAAATAAGTTTGGGGGAGGATTTTCACTTTCATATATTCTTGCCCCCATTAATAATTTCCTCCCAAGTCTACAGGTTTTTGAGCTTAACGGATGACATCAGTGAGGACACTGCTGTAAACAGGTTTGGGGGAGGTTTGTGCTTATTTACACATCAATTTGCATCATATTTTGCATAAGCACAATATTTTCAAAAAAAAAAAAAAAAAAAAAAATTTCTTTTATAACAAAAAGAGTAGAAAGTGAAAAATTACATCCAAAAGATTGGAATAGTTTAAGAAAACCAAGAAAATTAGAAGTTTTCTTAAACGAACTAGTAATAAGTAGTTATGAGCTGTTGTCCCAAGGGTTAGTAAGATGAAGGAAGTCACTAATCTGAGGATAAAAATAAGTCTGAAAAATAGTTTCTATTCTGGAAGCCAAACATTTGAATGTTGATACCCTACAATATGCACCTACACACGTCTTGAAACTCGGGATAGTAGAGGATACCTTGAAATGCTCTTGTCTAAAAGCCAAAGTATGAAGGAAATAAAAAATTGAAGAAAATATAAAAATGGTGAAAAGAAAAAAAAATGAACACTGGTTTTGTTATCGCCAAGGCAGCAATAAAAAAATATAGCGAGGGTGCCTCTTCACCTAGTGCCCTAAGGCCAACTGGTCTGGGAGTCACTGCTAAGCCTTAGGTGGTGCAAGACGAGGAAAATATTATCACCTAATCAGCAAGCACAGGAGTAATCGGTTGGTTAGTACCTCAAGAAGTATTAACGGTCGCATGAAAATGTGTGAGCGAATCTTAGTATTCATAAAATTAAAAAGTACTGAGGTAGATGGACAAGAGTATGATAGCTTGAATTGAATTCTCTGAGTGTAGGGATGTTCTTTACACACACGTAGGGTTATATGATCAATGTTTGGACAAAAGGTAGGAATGAAAAATAAAGACGATGTTTTATTGAGGGATGATGTGATTTCTAACATTTTTTCATGACTATTAAGATAGGGCTCATGACAACTGAAAAGCTAGTATAGTTGGAAACTCTTCTTTTCAAAGTATTTCTTTTATGGTTCTTATCTTTATATGTAAATTTCACCATCTTTCTTTTGTTATTGGATTTTGTGGGTGTAATCCGCTGAAAACCCTCAGGAGACAACACTCCTCCTACTAGGGACACCTAGAGGTTTAACGGCTTGTTGCACGTGCTCAGTGCAATCGTGTCTGCCTACGAAAGTGTGCTTAGTTTTCTTCTTTCTTTTTCTCCTTCTATTGAATAAACTAGTTTGCTCGGGACGATCAAAGATAAGTTTGGGGGTATTTGTTCAGTCGATAAAACTGCACATTTGTAGTACATTTTTCCTACCATTTTTATATTAAAAAAGGACTTTATTATAATATATTATACATATGAGGGTTTATGTGTAAAAACATTATTTTCCATGTGTTAATATATTTAATTATCATTTGGTAGGAAAATGTATGCAAATAATATTATTGGTCTAATCCTAGTAGAACAAAGTCTACTAAAATCTTATTTGAGTTGTTGTGCAGATTATTTCCAAGTTGTTATGAAGGATTTAACAAACAAATCAATTTGTTGAAGAAAACTTGCCAAATTAAGAAGCAAACTTGGAGACCAAGTCTGGAAGCAACCGAGAGAATATTTATGAAATATGAAGATGCCTAGGATTGCCAAATGTCACCAGATGAAAGCACAAAAAAAAATCATCAATCAATCCTGTCCCTTGAGCGCGGATCCGCGGCCAAACCCACCCTGGGGCCGCGGATCCGCCGCACTATTGAAGAGTTAGAAGGAAATATTTTGGGAGATTGATCTATGCAATATTTTACCAACTTTTCAACAAAAAGATTCTGGGTTTGCACTATAAAAGGGTACCGAGGGCCTCTTGGAAAAGCTATCAAGCCGAAGAGATCACGAAGCTCCCGACGCTCACGCATCCAGGCTGATCATCGACTGTTCGACTACCTCCCTAGGAAAGATCGAGAAGCAAATCAAGTTTTGTAATCATTTTCTATGGAATAAAAAGTGTAGTTTGAAGGAGTTGATTAATAAAGGTATTTAGTTTTATTTAATTGTTTTTCTTTGCATTATGTTTTCCCTCTCTTTCTTTTCATCTTCTTCTCCCAACATGCGCGAGTAATTCTCCGCTTGTTAGGGTTCGTAGGATTAGGGTAGGCTAATGAACGATGAAAAATATCTAAACCCTTTTTAAGTCCTATAAAGTTTAGGAACTTTATCAAAATAATCATTAACATCCTAATCGGGCGCGCTAGCAATTCTTTGCTAGTTCCGACCACGATTAGAGATTAGATTAATGATTGTTTTGGTAAAGGCTAGATAATGAACGGAGTTCCGTGTCGAGATAAGGGTTACGAGTGGGATTCCTTTTCCCTCCAGAAACCCTAATCTACACGCATCACCGTCGTTCTAGTTCTAAATCTATTAATGGATAAAAAGGGTAACTTTAATTAATCATTCATAACTACTAAATCCTAACGAACCCTACAAGCCCTTCTTATTATAATTAATCACATTTTTAAACTATTCTAGATCTATATTTACATTCTTATTAAACGTAGATCTAGAAACCATCCTATAACCATTCTTATTTCTTTCTCTTTTTCAACACATCTAAAGTAAAATTAAAAGGTTCCACGTTTCCCAGAGGACGACCCGTACTCATCTCGGTCTAGCTACGTGCGACACCGTTATTGATTGCGGTTAAACTAAAAACACGATTTTTCACATCAATCATTACCATACGATTGAATTTTCTCGTCGCATAGACTATACGACGGTTGTTAGTATCGAGCTATACTGTCCAATATTTAACAACCTTTGTATAGTTCTATGTTACGACGAGTATCGCACGTATGTTAACCGATAGACGGGGACTAAGTGGCGCTTTTAGTTTCATATATGAGTATCGATGAGAATACGAAGCTTTCATATTATCATATATTACTTTTAACTTGAACATCTCGAATCACTCTCTAGTTATACGTTTGTTGTGTATTCTTGTTGTATGTGTGTGTTCCAGCTGTCGGGGGTAGGCTTCTATCCCATTAAGAATATATAGAGCGAACACCCATCACTTGTGCTTTCAACCGTTTCGAGTAAATTTCGGCAGCATCTCCCTGCCGTTCTCCGAGTACACTGTAATAGAATAGATAATCATTTCAAAGCTGTGAAACAACGTTGAAATGAACATCTAATCTATCTTTGTACACGGAGAACCAGCGGAAAGGTACCGACGAAATATCTCGAAACGGATAAAAACATAAGTGAATGAAGGCGTTTGTTTTATACATTCTTAACTTGTCCACACGGGACAAATCTATGGGTTACCATACGATTGAATTTTCTCGTCGCGTAGACTATATGACGGTTGTTAGTATCGAGCTATACTTTCCGATATTTAACAACCTTCGTATAATTCTATGTCACGACGAGTATCGCACGTATGTTAACCGATAGACGAGGACTAAGTGGCGCTTTTAGTTTCATATATGAGTATCGATGAGAATATGAAGCTTTCATATTATCATATATTGGTTTTAACTTGAACATCTCGAATCACTCTCTAGTTATGCGTTTGTTGTGTATTCTTGTTGTATGTGTGTGTTCCGGCTGTCGGGGGTAGGCTTCTATCCCATTAAGAATGTATAGAGCGAACACCCATCACTTGTGCTTTCAACCGTTTCGAGTAAATTTCGGTAGCATCTCCCCACTGTTCTCCGAGTACACTGTAATAGAATAGATAATCATTTCAAAGCTGTGAAAAAACGTTGAAATGAACATCTAATCTATCTTTGTATACGGAGAACCAGCAGAAAGGTACCGACGAAATATCTCGAAACGGATAAAAACACAAGTGAATGAAGGCGTTTGCTTTATACATTCTTAACTTGTCCACACGGGACAAATCTATGGGTTACTATACGATTGAATTTTCTCGTCGCGTAGACTATATGACGGTTGTTAGTATCGAGCTATACTTTCCGATATTTAACAACTTTTGTATAGTTCTATGTCACGACGAGTATCGCACGTATGTTAACCGATAGACGGGGACTAAGTGGCGCTTTTAGTTTCATATATGAGTATCGATGAGAATATGAAGGTTTCATATTATCATATATTGGTTTTAACTTGAACATCTCGGATCACTCTCTAGTTATGCGTTTGTTGTGTATTCTTGTTGTATATGTGTGTTCAGGCTGTCGGGGGTAGGCTTCTATCCTATTAAGAATGTATAGAGCGAACACCCATCACTTGTGTTTTCAACCGTTTCGAGTAAATTTCGGCAGCACCTCCCCGCTGTTCTCCGAGTACACTGTAATAGAATAGATAATCATTTCAAACCTGTGAAACGTTGAAATGAACATCTAATCTATCTTTGTATACGGAGAACCAGCGGAAAGGTACCGACGAAATATCTCGAATCGGATGAAAACACAAATGAATGAAGGCGTTTGCTTTATACATTTTTAACCTGTCCACACGGGACAAATCTATCGGTTACCATATGATTGAATTTTCTCGTCGCGTAGACTATACGACGGTTGTTAGTATCGAGCTATACCGTCCGATATTTAACAACTTTCGTATAATTCTATGTCACGGCAAGTATCGCACGTATGTTAACCGATAGACGGGGACTAAGTGACGCTTTTAGTTTCATATATGAGTATCGATGAGAATATGAAGGTTTCATGTTATCACCGAGTATCATATATTGGTTTTAACTTGAACATCTCGAATCACTCTCTAATGATGCGTTTGTGTGTATTCTTGTTGTATGTGTAACTTGATTTTAAACCATTGAGATCAAGATTGATAGAACTGATCATCCTATATTGCAATGGCATTCATCAACCAAAAACTATTATTGCAATGATATTCATCTATAACAATCAGCAATTAAAACTATAAATGTAGGATACTGATATCATAAAGCGTTATACGCAACATATGAATTCACATGACTGAAACATGCATCAAAAAAACATGTTCATCCAAAAGAAAGGCCACTGTCAACAAATATAGACAAATACGTTATAAAAACAGTAACTAATTAACAAGTTGATTAGCATCTGGATCAAGAAAATGATAGGAAAAACAATTGACTATGATCTATAATGACAAGTCTATTACCATGACTCTCGACTAACAAAGGTGGCTTTTCATCCTCGGTAGCTTGATAATTGGGATTTCATGGCGAATAAAAATATGCATATGCCGTTTGACCGGGAACTGCAATAGGAAACTCAATGAGGTCGGGTGTACTGAAGTACGCTTTGTATTTCGCTATATCAGGTGATGAAGCCCAAGCCCTAACTAGCCCCAGCCCTACCCCAACCGAACCCTATCGAAGGTAAAGAACGTCCTTATACTTTCATATTTCTATTAATGATGCAAGTCTCCACCAAGTCAAATTCTTGCAATATCATTCTTTTTAGAGTATTTCTAATTTAATAGATAGAATTTTCAAAGTTGGGCAACCAAGAAAAAGTAACAAGGGATTTTATATACATGCCAAAGCTTTGATTATTTATTTATTTATTTTCCATTTCATATTAGCACTTTTATATGTATGATGATGGCAAGAAATACAAATTATATTAGAACATTGTACATACCTAATTTCCACTTGAAATCGGTTTTTTTTTCTTTTATCAGTACTCGTTGACATATAGTACAAACAATGTTTGATTAGAAGGACCCAAGATTTTCTCGATCAACAATAATTTTAGTAATCAAACTAAGCTAAAATTTCTGGAAATTCCTCTCAGATTTGCCAAATTCAGCAAACCCCAACCCCAACCTAACCCTAACCCCAGACCCAGCCCAGCCCTAGCCCCAGCCTAACCCCAGCCCCAGCCCCAACTAAACCTCAACCCCAAGCCTAACCCTAAGCCTAACCCCAGCCCCAGCCCCAGCCGAACCCCAACCCCAACCCTAACCCCAACCCCAACCGTAACCGCAACCCTTGCCGAACCCCAACCCTAACCATAACCCCAGCCCCAGCCATGAACCCTAGCCCTAAATAATCAAAAATTTGTTTAGTTGAAGATTTACTAACATGTGTGATGGAGGAGACGATCGATCGGTGGCGACGACGAAATGGAGGCGACGACGAAAACGGCGACGAGGAAGAACGACGACGAGAACGGAGGTGGCGACGACGAGAACGGTGGGAATGATTTGGGGATTTTGGTTCACGCGCGATCGAGAAAGAGAGAGAGAGAAAGAGATAAGGGGCGTAGGTGATCTGTGCCCTTTATTAATTTGCTATTTAGTTGCCCCTACGGATTTGTCCGTAGGTCCTTGGTTTGCGGTTCCGTATGGGCAAACACCAAATTAAGAATTAATAATTTTATTCTTGAACGTCTTGACCCGTAGGGACAACCTTCTAGCCCTACGGATTAATCCATAGGGCCAACATAAATCTGCCCTTACGGATTTCAATATCCGTAGGGACAACCCCCTATTTTAGTAGTGCGTGCCTATATATATATATAGAGAGAGAGAGAGAAAGAGAGAGAGAGAGACACTTTACATGATGGAAGAATAAAATAAAAATAAAATCTTTCCTATTCAAATAATATTACATAAGTTATGGAAAGAATTGCGTGATTGAGATCCGCGACAGCTGCACTTGCGTTAAGTAGACGTTTGACTAGTATTGGGCAGACGTTTGACTAGTTCTCAGGATTTGCTGAAGATTAATGACCAGACGTCTGGATCTTCTTCATATGACGTTTGGCTCCGCTCTGTTGTTTGGGTAGACTTGTGCAGACGTCTGCAACACCTTCTTCAGACATCTGCAACGCCTTCTTCAGACGTCTGATTCCGCTCTGTTATTTTGGCAGACGTCTGGAAAACGTCAGCAACGCCTTCTTCAGACGTCTGCTTCTGTCTTAGGCACTTGTCAGTGATATGGATAACTTGTGGAGGTGGATTCAAATCTAAAAATACATACTCTTAACCCTGTATCCTATATATTTACGAGTAAGCGCGTTTGTACTGCTCAACTTAATTTGTTGCTTGCCCCTAATATATAATTTAACAATAACAATAGTCTTGGTCAGAACAAGGAAAACACTTTTGCTGACTCCTTCTAGCTCTCTCAATTCCAACTTTCGATCAACACACAAACTAACTTTCCGCAATTAAACCAATACAAAGACATATATTCACAAGCACTTGCAAAAATTAGTTGCAGCAATTCTAGAAAACTAACAAGTTTTCAAATCAAAGAAAACGTGGCATTCAACATTAACAGCCTGCATCTCCACCAAACAACTTGTTGATCAACAAAGCTTATAAATACATGCAATATACAACCCTCAACACATATTCATATTGAAAATTAAGATGATGAAGAGATTGACATCATTTGAAGCCGATCATGAGAGCAACATCAACAACATGGCCAATGTCTTGATGCTTCTCTCCCAATACCCTACTCATGATTACCATCATCAAGATCGTAGAGTGTTTGAGTGCAAGACATGCAATAAAAAATTCTCATCATTCCAAGCTCTTGGTGGGCATAGAGCAAGCCACAAAAGATCAAGGCTAGAATTAGATGATGATGATGGTGCTAAGAATCAAAGCAACATGAAGAAGGCTAAAGTGCATGAGTGCTCGATATGTGGAGTTGAGTTTGCTATCGGGCAAGCTTTGGGTGGGCACATGAGAAGGCATAGAGCATCAAATGATCAACACCAAAGTTTTGGGATTAATGTGGAGAAGAAATCTAATATAGGGAAGAGGGTGATGTTGTTTGGATTTGAGCTTCCTACCATTGGTTAAGCTAGGATTTGTCTCCATTCACTTATTTGTAGAGATCATGTAGTTGTCTTCATCGTAGACATTATTTTTCTTTTTTTTCTTTTTCTTTTTTTGGGGTTCTTTTATTTCATGTATACTGCATGTACAGAAAATAGATACTATTATATTGGTTCATTTATTTCATTTTATACTATTTAAATACAATTTTTGGGATGTGACTATGTGAGTAATAATAGTATGCATGCTTCGTGATCTAAACAAATTTGATCCAAAAGCTTAAACCCATGATAGATCGAAAGTTCATATCAACATTCTTCAATTTATGAACAATGTTTACTATATAAGACCACTTCATTCGTACATCTAATGATGAATTCTTTCACACAAATTATATGAACCAATCATATATCTATCCTTTTGCAAAACATTTAATGTTAATGCAAACGAAGATTCTTAGAGAAAAGAATTAGAACACTGTTTTTACGTATGCATGGTCCACGTTACAAACTTACAATCCCTATGGAATTTATCTAGCGACGGTCTAAGGGCTTTTTGGTTGGCAACAAGAAAACGGAATAGAAATGCTACATGCTTTCGTTATATATGCGTCATTTCTGGCGATATAAAAAAATTAAAATCCATTTAATTTTAAGTTTTTCAACCTTTTTACGTAATCCAAAGAACTTAATTTCTCCTTCTGGTCGAACAAAGAAACGAATGAAAATGGTAAACTGTCTTTGAAATTTTCTTTGATAGATAAGATGGTCTATGATAAGCTTATGTTGCAGATCCAATAGTTATAACTGGTTTTTAATTTACACGTGAAGAAAATTAAAATTTTATACTAATTTGTATGTGTCATGGAGAGGGGCCAAGTAAAAAAACCTCTACTATTAATATATGTTATTTTCCTAACTATATTTTATTTCAACCACATATCATGTAAAACAAATACAAACATATGAGCCCTTCTGTTTTAGTCTCACATACACTGTTGGATCTAATAGTAGCGATAGTAGAGAAGAAATAATAGCGGGTACTCTGAATTCTTAGAAGAAGGGATGAAAATTGGATAAGTGAAATAAAAAAGCCAAACTAAAACTTTAAACTGAAAGGCTTTTATGGAGGGGCGGAAGGAGGGATTTAAAATTTGAAAAAATTAATGAAATGATATGAGTGATTTTGGAATTTTTCTCCGGTTTTTTAATTTTAGATGATTAATTGCAGCAACATTGCATCGAAGTGGCTATTGCTCCTGCAGTCATGAATCCAGCTAGCGGCTCTTCTTCCCCAACTACTTTGGCGGTTTTGCGCCACAGAATGAAGGAGTAGAGGGGGGTTGACTTTTCCAAATCACACATTTTTCAAATACGGATATTGGGTTGGGTATTTAGTTTCTAGGAGTTTGCATTATAAAAGCAAATATTGTGATCAACATATATTGCCGTTTACAACACTATTTTCAAGCCCAAGACAAACCTTTGCGAACCGAAAATGGATTATATATTTCTGTTCTTATTTTTATTCCTTTTCTCAAAAAAAGTTGCTTGCAATTTCAATTTCAAGCAACCGATATTTTTTTTCTGCCCCACACTCTTTGGCTGTTTGCTTGCTTCCATGCTAAGCTTTTCTATTTGACTTTAATTGTTAGACTTGTTCTCATTACTCATTCAAATCCTAGTCAAACGTTGATGAGGACTCAAGATGCTACAAGGTTACTTCCTAATTCTAGAAAAAGAAAAAATAGCTGCTATATATTTTCTCTTCTATCTTCAAGTGCCTATGAATTATTCTTGTATGATCTCTCCTTGAGCACAAGAAGAATTAAGCCATGGGGCCGATAGTTAATTGTCTCTTCCTCATTGGTCTCATCTTCATTGGTTGTATCTGCACTAGTGATCCATGCTTCATAGAGATGTTTTTCTTATTTTGTTAATTATTTACATAATAAATGTTTAGCTTTAACTATAAGTTCATTATGTAACACTGCCATTATCTATCAATAAATTTAGTTTTGTGCAAGACTTGTGCATAAAATTCCCATCATTTTTCAAGCTTAATTTTGGTGGCCATAGGGAAAGCAACAAGAAACCAAGGCTATCATTAGATGATGATGATGAAGATGATGATGATATTAATTAATTAATAATCAAAGAGGTGTAGCAACTACATTAAGAAGCCTAAGCGCTTTGCCCCTATTGCTAGCACATGAGAGAAGGCAGGAGCTAACAACCAATTATGAAGGTTTAACAGTGGGTTTGTGGAGATGATCTTTGCTTGGATTTGAACTTGCGAATATTGGTTGAGGAGAATTCTTTCCATTGCAAAATGTATTTTTGTTGATCATGCTACTTGAATTTTAGGTTTTTGATGCTATATATATCACTGGTACAAAGATAGCATGTACCAACGGATGAGAAAAACCGTAGGGGCAATTTTAGATTGCCATTACGGTTCCAACCGTAAAAGCAAGTTTACTTGGGAAAATTGTTTCCGTGCCCATTTTTAAAAAGTGGTTTATTTTTAAACCCATGCATTTTGAAAATTGTTAAAAAAAAAAATCCAATACTTAAAAAATGCTAACGATTTCAAACACAAATATGTTTTAAAAAAACTGTCAACTTTAGCCTTTCTCAAGGTATACTTACCTATAACATTGCTTATTAATCATAACACTATTTGAAAATTCAAAACATTATTTCAAACTCTAACATTATTAATCAAACCAGTGTTTTGCACATGCACGAGTCTAATTAAAAAAAGATCCATAAAATTAAAATAAACTGTATTCATGCATGGAGTTGGTTAATGAGAAAAATTTATGGAGTTGGCTATTGGAAAACGTGTATGATGTTACAATTTAAGATTTGCTTTTTTATATTTTTTTATTGAATTTCTTTTGCAAATTAGATAGTCAAAACTCTAAATTGCTTTCAAAATTGAAGACCCCTTCTATTAGCGCTATCTCTTCTCTACTATTATAAGGCAAAAGGAAGAGAGTCATTTGATTTTGAAATTGATTGATGATATGGCTTTCTATATTTTCAAAAGAAACAAATAAAAAAACACCTTCGTTACATGTGCAATGCATGTAATTAAATACCACATCATCATTATTTTACAGATGCGTTCACTACTACAATAAGGGATTTCCCCTACGACTATAGGAATCCGCAGGGACAACTTTTTTTTGCCCCTACGGATTAATCCGTAGGGACATCAATTTGTCTCCACGGTGTCTTACGAATTAATTAAAAAATATTTGTAATCTTTTATTGCCCCTACGGAGCCGCAAAAGAAGAACTTACGGATTAATCATTAGGGGCAACGAAGGGTTATTTATAAAAAAATAAAACCCAGAAATTTCCTCATCGTTTCCAAAATTTCCTCCTCCCCCGCGATTGTTCCGTGCGCGTCTCCTCGCCACCACACCCGTGCGTGCCTCTCGTCGTCGGTACTCCCATCGTCGACGTCCTCGTCACCGGTACACCCGCGCGCCTCCTTCCTCGCCACCACACCCGCGCGAGCTTGTCGTCGACAGCAGAATCCTCGCCACCACATTTTTTATCCGCCGGCAAAACAATTACTGAGGTGAATTAATTTCAATATTGAACTTATAATTATGCTTTTATTTGTGTTATTTTTAATTTTAGAGTTAGGGTTAAGTTTACTACTAAGGCTTAGAGTTAGGGTTCGGTGTAGGGTTTGGGCTAGGGTTCGGTGTAAGGTTTGGTCTATGGTTAGGATTAGGGTCAGGGTTAATTAGATAGGGTTAGGGTTAGTTTGGATTAATTAGATTAAATAGGGTTGGTGATGATTAAGGCTAGGGTTAGGGTTATGGTTAATTAGATTAATTAAGGTTGGGGTTTGGGTGATGATTAGGGTTAAGTAAATTTTGGTTAGGATTTGGGCTAGGGTTAATTAGGTAAAATGGAGTGTATTTGTGTTAGGGTGTTGATTAGAGTTAATTTGGATTAATTGGGTTAATTTTGGGTTAATTTGAGTTAGGATGTTGATTAGGGTTAATTAGGATTAATTAGGTTAATTTGGGTTAAATGGGTTAATTTGGGTTAATTAGGGATAATTTGAATTAGGGTGATGATTAGGGTTAATTTGGGTTAATTAGGGTAATTTGGATTAATTAAGATTAGGGTTTAGGGTGCACTAGTTTTTTTCAGTAGTATACTCGTGTTGGGATTCCATAGCACTCTACTTGGTTTTCAAGACATCAAGCATGCCAATTTCAAATTTTCAAGAGTGCTAAAGAATCATAACCTAGGATCTAAGTAGAGTAAATAGATGAAATAAATATGTAATCAAACATTATAAGTAGTGAATAAGGAATACAACCTTTGTAGACCGGTCCTTCACTTCTAAACCTCCGTGTAGAAGTCCTTTCACTACAAGTGGGGATCTCCCGAACTCTACTATGGATTCCCTTGGAGAAATGAACAATCTTGCTCGAAGTCTTCGAGGCCGAAGATGATCTACATCGAGGAGACTCAAACCCAAGCTACCCCTTCACTTGGTGATGAATTTTGTGAAGAGAACACCCTAAACTAAATGGCAAGTAGCAGAGAATGATGAAGTAGGAAATGGACCTACTTTAGATTTTATTTTCTCACAATATTTTCTCACCATTCTAAAAGCTAGAGAGCTTTCATAAGGAAGAAGAAGATGAAATGATCAAGATGAGAAATGAAAACTAATGAGGTGAGAATAGAAACCATGGGCGAGTTAGTGTCATACACTAACCCATGTAGAGAATAAACCATGAGTTACAATAATGGTTAGGTTAATAAATATCTACAAGTAAAACAAAAGGAGTAGACTTGGTTAATGGTTCCACAAGGTTCTACAAGCTTCAACCATGTGACAATTTCCAACCAATTTTGATTTATTTTAAATAAATAAAACCCTCACATTATTATAAGCATGGTGTAGTCTCACACACCCATGAAGCATGTGGTATCCAGCATGACACAAAATAATGTACACTAATATATATCACATATATACTAATGCACAATCAAGTGAGAAATGAAATCTTAAGTGAGCTAATGCTAGTTAATGTAAATTAATATATCAAATATATAATTATATATTAGATTATTAAATCAACACTTGATTTAATAATCTGGCTATATCACATATAACCGATTAATAACATGTGTATCAATTGATCGAATCAACACTTGATTCGATAATCTGGCTATATCGCATATAACCGACCGATGACACAAATCGCGAGAGTAGAATACGATATCACATACTCATATTAATCTCGGTCCCGCACATATCACATATGTGCTCCTACTCTGTTTCGCTTGAGCCAGGAAACCTCTATGAAGAACTCTAAAGACTCGTCAATACGCCGGCAGTATGTGATGATCATATCAAACACCCACAAGCCGCAAGAGGCCTGCTAAACGTAACGGCTACCCGGGTATTGAGCAATCAGAAGATCAACAAGAAAACCTTCTCATACTCCTGCGAATCCAATCAGTAACTCTACCATACAGTCCGGTCTGTTCGTCTGATATGTCGCAATCTCGCCTAGGGGTGGTAAACGTCAGACCCTAATAGCTTGATAAGTCATGCCGATGTAAGGTCCATAACAGGTCGAGAAACTACTAATAATACTTACCAGTAAATCTCATCTACCCTGGCCAGGGATTTCAGTTATGGTCAATTGAGCATAGCGCAACATCAACCCCCAATACCGGGAGAGACGAATCCCCTCCTATTGCTCATTGCTTCTATGTGACTCGGGATTGTACCCAAAAACCACCTGTTTGCACGACTCAGTAGAGCCGTGGTCGGTTGAAAATCAAAGCACAGTGGGAGACACACAAGACTCTATGATGATCTCGGGTCAACAGACTAACCTGTACCAGTGTCACCAGAGAACTGCTATCTGACATGATGTATAATACCATCTAGGAGTTCTCGGCGAGTCTGTTCAGTGTACCCAGTCACCACTAAGCACCCGTATACCGTCTCTGATGTCAAACACCAATGAATATGGGATCATCCATCGCCCATCACATGGGTCGAGAAGATATACGCTAGTCTACTCTGGAATATCGATACCCCGTCTCGATATTACCACGAATAGGAATGTTGAAGGATGAACCCATGGACTACCTAGGCTCCACTAGTATGATCTGCATCATAATCCTGGAAGTCAAGTACGCATCCTAAGGGCCTTATCAACATGTAACAGAGAGATAGTAAGTGTACATGTTAAGATAAAGAGCAACCAGATATCGTACTATCATGTCGAGCAAGAAAGGCATCCCTATATATGTCCCAGCATCCACTATAATATACATCTCATGTACAATAATGGCCTCTAGGGCATACATACAACTAACAATCTCCCACTTGCACTAAGGCCAGTTGTTGTAGTATAGCATACCCAACGTTCTATATAAGTCTCTCGCAGGAAAGGCCTCAGTGAGTGGATCCACCGTGTTAACCTCTGAGTCTACTCTCCTAACCTCGATTTCTTAGAGATCAACTATCTCCATGATCAAGTGATACCGCCTTAGAATATGTCTGGGTCACTGATGGGACCGGGGTTCCTAGGCTAAAGCCACACTTCCATTGTCACACAATGGTGGGAACCTAGTTCACCTCATGAAAAACTATACACCAAGACTGCCTCATTGGTAGCATCGTTGATAGCGATATATCCAGCCTTTAACGTCTAGTTTGCCCCGGTATCTAGCTTGGAACTCATCCAACATACCGTCCCTCCACTGAGGGTAAAGACAATGCCTGTGACCGACTTTCAGTCATCCTTACCATTTTGGAAGCTATCCAGTGATTCTCCCCAGGATCGATTGATACCATCTCACTACACCTAGTGAGAATCCTAACATCCACTTAGATCTATCTCATAGATCCAAAACCCAGGATTTAAGAGGTATCACCTTGACCCTATATGAAGAATCAAAGTGATACGAGGAGATTGACCGAGCGTAGCATAGGAAACTCCTTTCCTATCAAGAGTATGTCATCCACGTACAATACGAGGAAGACCACTTTATTCTCTACTACCATTTTGTATATCAAGGTTCATCTACTATTTTGATTAAGTCAAACGCTTTGACTATGACATCAAAACATATGTTCCAACTCCGCGATGCCTGCTGTAACGCATAAAGGAACTTGCACACATTTCTTCTGCTCCCACTGTCTACAAAGCCCTCTGGCTGTGTACTTATAGACGCTCTCTTCTAAATTATTATTTAGAAAAGCAATTATGACACCCAACCACCAGATATCATAATCATGGTATGTAGCAATGGCAAGTAGAATCCAGATGGACTTAAGTATAGCCACTGGAGAAAAAGGTTTCAGCATTATCCACGATCGGTCGATGATGAGAACCTTTTGCAACAAGTCTAGCTTTGAAAGTCTCAACTTTTCCATCTACACCAAGTTATCTTCTCAAGATATACTTGCTCCTGATGGGGATTTAACCCTTCAAATATAGCAACCAAAGTCCATACTTTGTTGGTGTACATGTATTCCATCTCATATCGCTTAGCATCCAGCTATTCTTACAGAGACCTTATTCTTGACGGCCTGCTCAATACTAGTTGGGTCATCATCTCCATGATGCAATCCTCGCTCCCACTGTCATCGAGAAACCTAAGTATCTCTCAGGAGGATGAGGAACCCTACCAGATCGGCGGAGAGGCTGAGATTCGTTGGGAACTATTGAATTCTCTGGTTCTACCAAATCATCGGCTGTACTTTGTATAGCTGGAACCAATTCCAGTTCCACCTCATGACCACAAATTTCTTCCTTAAAAAATTCCTTTTCCTAAAAAAATGGCATGCCGAGAAACAAAACACCTTCTGTTTCTCGGTGTGGTAGAAGATATTCCCTTCCAAATGCTTGGGATATCCAACAAAACTACACAGAACTGACCTTGCCTCGAGTTTGTCCGGATTATGCTTTTAGACATAGGCCGGACAACCCAAATCTTAACATGCTTAAGAGATGGGCTCTTCCCATACCATATCTCATATGGAGTGGTAGATACTGATTTGATTGGAACCTAATTCAATAGGTATGCTGCTTCTCAAGCGCATAACACCCAAAAGGAAATAGGTAACTCAGTAGTACTCATCATAGAGCATACCATATCGAATAGGGTGCGATTGCTCCACCCCGATACACCGTTGTGCTGTGGTGTATACAGAGGAGTAATGCTAAGGGAGAATCTCATTCTCCTTTTGAATAATCCAGGAATTCCATGCTCAAGTATTCTCCTTCCTGATCACATCAAAGAACATAATACTTATACCCATTTTGGTTCTCTACTTCGGATTTACATTCGTTGAATTTCTCAAAAGCTTCAGGCTTGTATTTTAACAGGAACACATGTCCGAATCCTAAGAGATCATCAGTGAATATAATGAAGTACAAAGAACCAGTCCTGGCATGTGTAGACAGGGGACCACATACATCATCATGTATTAATCCCAAGAGTTTATTAACCCTTTCTTTGTTTCAAGTAAACGGAGCTATGGTCATCTTATCTTTACGACATGAATGGAAAGTTTCACAAAATATAAATTCAAACTTATTTAAATACGCATCTTAATGTAACTTTGCCAGTGGGGTCGCATTGATATGACCTAGTCTACAATGTCATAAGTAGGATTCATTCATTTCTGAACTCTTCCTCTTGTGTATGTTCTGTACGTTAAGAATTGTGGTTTGATTTAGAACGTATATGCTATTAGATAACATGCCTGAACCGATTAACTCTTGATATAGGAAATGTTCAAAACATTTATCCAAAAATACAAAATTATATCCATCTTTACTTAATAAAGAGACTGATATGATGTTGTATATCAGGTTCGGTATCTAATAACATTCGTTTAGAATCAATGTATTTGGTAATACAAGGTGATAACTGCCAACTGATTTGGCTGCAACATTTGCACCAATCTCTATACTTAGAGACATATCACCCAATTCTCAGTTCTCTACCTATCCGTAGCCCATGTAACAGTATACGGGATCCTAATCCGGTATCAAATACGCAGGACGTAGAGGATACTGAGAAACAATTCTTTGTAATGAACACACCCGAAGAAGATGCATGTTTCCCCCAATTAGAGCAAACCTCTGCTGGAAATTCAAAATTCAAATTTTGAAGCAAAGCTTCAAATCCCGGGCGCAACGCACCACGTGTCAAAAGCTGATACGGCAGCGCAACACCCAAGGCAGTGCGCCCAATCAGAGCAAAGCTCTATTTTAAGTAAAATTAAAGGAAGCAACGCTTCAGTTGCGCAAGCACTGCGCCGCGCGACACGTGTCAGCGCAGATGCGCTAGCGCAGTTGCACTGCGCTTTGCTCCGCGCGACACGTGTCACACGCTGGGGCATTTGCGCGCTAAACAAAATTAAAATTCTAAGAGATCTTTTCTGTTCTTAATAAAACAAGAAAATTTTCTTCTGTAAAACAGAAGCCCTTGGATCAAAGATCCAACGGTGGGGAAAATTCCCCAAATCACTCAGAGAAAGATCTCTTTAACTAATTTATGGGCACTATAAAAAGGACCCCAAGCCTCAATTCAAAGGGGGGAACATTTTTTCTTGAAAAAATTCAAGAGCTTCAAACAGAGAGAGAACTCTGAGAAAATTTCAAAGAAAAAGGTAAAAACCTTCACGAGAGAGAAGAAATCTCTTTTAATAAATCATTGATCTAAAAACCAGATCAATGATCTTCGCATAATAAACAGCGCTTTGCACTTCTTGTGAACCACTGGTTCTTGAAATAAAAAAAAAACTTATTTTTCTTTGATCTAAATTAGATCAAGAAATCATATAGTGCTTTGCACTTCTGTTTTTAAATCTAAAAGATTCTTAGTACTTTGCACTTCTAAACTGCGCTGTTGCGCTCTTGGGAAAGCGCCACGTGTCAGCATCTGAATCACTTGCGCTATGAGCTTTGAGATAGATCTTTGCTCTCTGTGATTGGCGCAACTCACCAAGGTGCGCCACATGTCAGCAGCGCAAGCACAGCGCACTAGCGCAGCGCACTGCGCTTGCATGACACGTGTCGTCATTGCAAGCGCTTGCGCTCTCTGATTGGCGCAAAGCGCCTGAAAATGCAATGCGTTTCCTGAAGGGCCAGGCCCAATTAAAAGACCAAACATGCCTAATTAAATTGATGCTCTGCATCATTTATAAATGGGTAAAGCCCAAAAAAAATGATAAAAATGCCATGCAGATGCCTTGCAGAGCCCAAAATAAATTGATGCTCTGCATCTTTTATGGGCAGAGTGTTCATAACATAATATTGCATTTTGTATTCCCCATTCTTATGCATTTTACAATAAAAACAGGTGCTTTTGACCCATATCTGCTACATGTTACAGGTTACAGGTTCTTAGAGCAAAAACAGTGAAAAACACAAAAGACGACACAAAAGAAGGACTTTTGACCAACAATTAGGAGGATCTTAGTAAAGCCCAGTAGAAGAACGGTTCACCATCAACGAGACAACAAAAGATCCAAATTTGCAAGCAAGTCGGTTAAAAGATCCATTGCGAAGTGTTCACTGACGATCTGGAATTAATGCAGTAGCCCAATTGAAAATATGAATAGAGAACCAAGAAGCCCAGAAGAAACAGACCAAGCCCAAGAAAAAGAAAATGATGATCCCATCATTGGGACGCGGATCTGCGGCCCAAAGCCCACCAAGGCCGCGGATCCGCGGCTAGTTGAAGCCCGTGCGCAAATGAATTTTTACCATAACTCTCTGGCGGCTGTGAAAAGATTTTCTGGGGGTATATTTGTAATTTTAGATATGCGGTGCAATTGTTGCCCTAGGGTTTCTATGTCCTATAAATAGAACCCAAGACCTTGTATTTTCTTATGCCTCTTTTCAATCAATAAAATTCAGAATTTCTGGGAGTAAATTTCAGATCTGTTCTTCTTGTTTGAAGGGAGCCGTCAACCTAGTAAGTCTTTTATCTCTTTTAATTATAATGTCTTCTCATCCCCTAATGAGCGAGTAGTCTCCTCGCTTGTTAGGGTTAGCCTTAGGGAAATGGTTGAGAGATGAAATCTCTCGCCCCTTTCAATACCACCTTCACCTAATGAATTAGAACTTCACGCATACGAGCACAACCGCTCCCTGCGGCATCCTACCCTTTGAGGTAACGATGAACCGTAGTATAAAGGGCCGGTTCCACGCGTTTTCCGTGAGGGTTAGGATAATTATCAACAAAGGTAGGGTACAAATCTAGAGGAAGAAAAATCTTCCCAAAAGATTTGTATCCACTTTATTGATAATTAAATTAACACCTAAGAGATCTAAAAAAGGAAGGTATTGAAAGCGGTGAGGAAAAAGATTAATTTCCAAAACTTCCCCTAATCCTAACCCTAGCAAGATTCTTAATTAAATTAATTAGAGCCAGTCTTTAGATTTTTATAAACCTACCAAAACTACAAAAAGAATCAACTCGTTAAAACACTTTAAAGAAATTTACCCGTCTCTGTGGATCGACCCGTACTCACCGGCTAGCTGCGAAGCGACGCCGTTTCTGATTGCGGTAATTATATTTTTTATCGTAAAATCTCTACCAATCAAATGGCGCCGTTGCCGGGGACGGCGTAATCTTTCTTTTTGTGAATTTTCGGGTTGATATAAATTTTAAAAAAATTATAAAAATCTGAAAAAAATATAAAAAATATAAAAAAAAATTTCTCAAATTTGATCTGTTTGAAGGGTGTATCTTTTAGATCTTGTAGGAACAGCGAAGAATCACCGATCTGAAATTTTACAGAGGGCAAATCAAAATTTGGTACATAGGAACAGAGAAGAATTACAAGCACAGAGCAGCACAAAAATTTTCAGCGGCCGATCCCTCTCTGCATCCGCGCTTCCCTGGCCACGTCAGCATACGAAATTTTGCTGCTTTGATTTTTCTCTCTCCCCTCTGCAATCTCCCATATATCTCTCTGTAAAAATCTTTCTGCAGGATTTCTTTGCGTAAAAATCTTTTTCCCCCCTTCTAAATAACAGATTTCTGCAGGTTTCTTTGCGCCGCGCTAAAAAATTCTGATTGCAAGTGAAATTTTATTTGTTTTGCATAATTTAACCGGATTCTAAGGGGCTATTTGACCAAATTCAGATTGGGTGGGGATTTTATCACCCTTCCCAGGACCCCAGAAAACACCTAAGCATTTTGCATCAACCACCTTTAATTAAAAAAGATTAGACTCAGACCTAAGGACAGCGAGCTCAATAGGAAAAGGACTAGGGTAGGCATCGACCGTTTATCCTAACCGACATTGCGGTGTCTAGGCTAGTGGTTTTTAATTAGGCCCACTGTAGTGGTGGTTCCTTCCCACTTACCTGGCCGTATTTGTCCGTGAAGAGGCGGTTTGAGGTCTATTTCTAGCCCTAGTTAGGAGCTGTCTAGTAGACCTAGGCGACCCTAGATCTAGGCCTGATTGTGCATGTGTGGTTGACACATTGGTGTCACGAGTCCGTTTTCAAAAACCTTTTTTTGCAAAACCGTCACATAAATAAAAGAAAAAGAAAAAGAAAAAGAAAAATCTTTTAAAAAAACTTGCAACTTGCCGCTAAAGAAAACTTGCAAACTCACTTCCACCACTTCTTCTCACTGACGTTATCTTACCCCCACATTCTGTTTTTCTCTTTTTTCTGACCGCACTACCCTTTAGTGTATGTCATTTTGGACTAGGGATACTAACGCCCGATTAGTCCGTGTTTCGTTGGTACCGACCAACGAACTTTTCGACACCGAAGTTGAAACTCCTTCCACTTTCTTACCTCCGCCCTCAAATTCTTTCGAAGGTATGTCGGGACACGACCCCAACTATACCTTGCCGACGGGAATGATTCCACCTCCGCCAGGTGCGAATAACCCGAATCTACCGCCTGTTGTAGCGCCCGCACGAGTTGCGCTCCAGGATCTCTTCTACCCCGTCCGCACTTCTTTACCCACATGTCTTTCACCCCCACCGGCGAATGGGGATAATTTTGAAATAAAACCACATTTCATCAATATGCTGCCTAAGTTCATGGTTTGGAATCCGAAGATGCATATATTTTTATTAATAAATTCCAAAACGTTTGCGGCATGATGAAGACAACCCAATTAAGTGATGACGCAATAAGGCTAAGGGTCATTCCTTTTACCTTATGTGACCTAGCCGAGAAGTGGCTATACAACACCGCATCACATTCCATTAGAAATTGGGACGAGTTTGTGAGAGCTTTTCTGAAAAAGTTCTACCCTCATCATAAAACTGCTAGAATCCGAAACGAAATTATACAATTTTCACAGCTTCCGTCCGAACCATTCTGGAAGTGCTTCGAGAGATTTAAAGACCTACTTGTTCAATGCCCTCATCATGGGATAGAAAAGTGGCAACTTTGCCAAACATTATACGAGGGATTGAACGCAGCAACGAAGCAGTTGCTAGAAACAATATGTCAAGGTCATTTTCTCTCTAAATCTAGCGACGAAGCGTGGCAGTTTCTTAAGGACCTAAGTGAGCAAACAATTCAGTGGGAGAGTACCAAGACCACATCATCTTCGTCAGTTGGTCAATCTAGGGCAGGCATACATCAAATAGATATGTCGATTGCTATGAAGGCCGAGATGGCCTCACTTATGAAAAAGCTAGAAGCCATTGAGACCAAAATCTCATCGACTTCTCCTGCCCCTACTCTACCCACACGAACTGTTTGTGCTTGTTGTTCTAATCCATCACATCTCACCGAAGAGTGCCCTTATAATGCACCTATTCAAGGACAGGATCAAGTCAATGCTGCATTCCAGCAAAGACAAAGAAACGATCCTTACTCTTCGACATACAATCAGGGGTGGAGGAGTCACCCAAATTTCGCTTGGAACCAAAATCAACAAGTCCAAGGGAATAACAATTTTCAAAGAGCTCCTCCACAACAACAACAAGCACTCTTACAAACTCAAAACCAGCAACCTTTCCAACAACAACCTTATACAAATCAAACGAACAATTTGGTTCAACCTAATGATGATAAGGTTAGCTCGCTCGAGAAAAGTCTTGAAGCATTTCTCAAGCAAACTACAGAATCCGCAGCAAGATTTGAAAGTTATGTGCAATCTTTAATGAATAACAATGCCTCACACGATCAAAGTATCAAATCTATTGAGGCACAAATTGCACAATTAACTGCTGCGTTGAGCGAGAGAGAAAAGGGAAAGCTTCCATCTCAACCATTGCCCAATCCCGGTCACACAAAAAACGCATATCACAATCACAATATAAATGCGGTGACCACGTTGAGATCCGGAAGAGAGTTGCAAAATAATGTGGAAACTAGTGATGACATCCCCGCCGGTGGTTCTTCTTCCCCTTCTTCATTTTCTTTACTTCCTTCTTCACCTTTTCCTTTAGAGCCTATTCTCCACCCTTCACACGGCTCTACCTCTCCTGACTCGAACGGACCCATTTCTCACAACACGAACACATCTACACCGGGATCCGTTCCTAATCCACAGTCTGCTCCACAAACATTTGACTCAACTAATTTTCAAAATGCACCATTTCCAAACAGGTTGAGTCCTAATAAACCAAATACACAAGTGGAAAAGATTGTGGAGATATTTAAGCAGGTTAGCATAAACATACCTCTCTTGGATGCTATCCAACAAGTCCCTTCATATGCGAAAATCTTAAAGGGCTTATGCACTTCAAAGAGAAAGGCATCTCAAGTACCCAAGAAAGTGCTAGTAGCTAGTGCAGTGAGCAATGCTATTAACCACCATCAAACCTTACCCCAGAAACGAAAGGACCCCGGCTGTCCTACGATTTCCATCACAATTGGGGATAAGCAAATTAATCGAGCACTTTTAGATCTTGGGTCTAGTGTTAACCTGATTCCTTACTCCGTGTACGAACAATTAGGGGTTGGAGAGTTGAAACCCACTCGTTGCACTCTCCAAATGGCTGATCGATCAATCACCTATCCAAGGGGTCAACTAGAGGATGTGTTGATCAAAGTCGGGGAATTCATATTCCCCGTTGATTTTATCGTTATGGATACACAACCTGTTGCTAACCCAAGAAACCAAATTCCGGTGATTCTTGGTCGACCATTTTTGGCCACTTCCAATGCCGTAATAAATTGTCGCAATGGCTCCATGACTCTATCCTTCGGAAAGAGGTCTAGTGAGTTCAATATTTATAAGATGGGAAGTCTGCCCCCCGTGCCTAAAACTAGTACACGAGAAGTTTGATCTATTCACGAAATCACGCAGGAGGACTGCGAGCTTGAAAGATTCTTGTTTGATGAAAACAGTTTTGACGCCACTAGTGCGACCCTCCTTGAGCCTACCACCGTTGACACAACCGATGTTGATTATGAATGTTTCACTTTTTCGGATGACGATGACTCACAGCCCGAATATGAATCGTTTGAATTTTTGGATGAGTCAGTCGAACCATCCGAATCGGTTGTTTGCAGTGATTTCGAATCTGTGTTAGAGTCCTTTGAGTTCGAGGTAGATTCCGCAATGGTTCTTTCGCCTCAGAAATTCGATCTCATGCCCTTGCTGTCTCACCGTAGATATGCTTACATAGGTGAGAATGAGACTTTTCCCATTATCATATCAGCCTCTCTAGTCTTCGAGCAAGAGAACGCTATTTTAAAAGTCTTACAAGATAGGCGGCAAGTTTTCAGTTGGACTATGGCGGACATCGAGGAGATCAGTTTCCTCATAAGTGAATATCATACACAATTAATGAATGATGCCATGTCAATAGAGGACCCACAGGAACATCTTGAGGGTATTGTGGTGAGCCAACTTCCTCCCTTAGAAGTTGAAATACCCCCATTTCTTTTAATAAGGTACGAGAATGCCAACACTCCACTGATTGCTGATCATTTCCATTCTCGTTTCGATGCATCACCATCACCTGTATATTTACCTCCACACCTCCCATTCCACTACTTCTATCTTCCCCAATTCTTTGCGGACCACCACAACTTATTCTTCCACCAACCCATACTCTTTACTGATAAATTTTTCAACTGGTTGGTGTTGACTTTTGGTCGATGCAAAGTTTGGCAGTCTAACATAGTTTAAATGAAGTTTGGGGGAGGGTCTTTTTGTATATATTTTTGTAAACAGGGGAGTATCGGTATTTTGACCCTCTTGGTTTAGCATGACAGTGAGGACACTGTCAAGTTCAAGTTTGGGGGTACGCTCGGTACGTCTTTTTCCTTCGCATTCATTTGTATATATTTTTTGCATTTGCATCTTTATATAAAAAAATCATAAAAATTTGAAAATTTGAAAAATACAAAAAAATTAGAAAACAGAAAAATCCATAAAAATTTGAAAAATTTCAAAAAATTATAAAAATTATGTATTCAATTTTGGCTAATTGACTTGAGTTTGACAAATAGGTTAACTGGTTAGGAACAACTAGATCTTAGACTTAGTAAATTAAAAACCCTAAAAATAACCTTCCTTAAAGTTTAACGGTAGAAAGTATATGCCTTGTAGTTTATTTAGAAATAGGCAAATTTTGGGTTCACTTCTTGGGCTAAGTCAAAATGAGGGAAGAGTATTGATGTTCTTATTAGAGTATAAGTTTAAAAAATAGTTTCTAGCTTAAGTCTAGATTCTGAAAATGTATGCCCTACAATTTGCACAATCACGCACCTTGAAACTTGGAATAGTAGAAGAGACCTTGAAATGCTCTTATCTAAAGTCCTTAGTATGAAAAAGTGTGAATGAATAAAAAAAAATGGACACTGGTTTTTGTGATTACTTAAGGCTGCAAAAATAGAAAAAATACTTAGCGAGGGTGCTTCATCACCTAGTGCCTTAGACCAACTGGTTTGGGAGTCACTGCTAAAGCCTTGGGTGTTGCAAAGACTAGGAAGTATGCTTTAAAACGCTAACGCATCTTGTAATCGGTTGTTGGTACCTCAAGAAGTATTAACAGTCGCATGAAGGATGCGAAAGTGAAAATTCACAAGTGCTTTGGACAATGGACGGGAGTACGATTGCTTGATTTGAATTTCCAAGTGTAAGGGTGATATTTACACACACGTGGGGATATGTGATTAGAGTTTAGATAAGAGAAAGGAATGAAGAATAGAACTTGTATTTTTAGTAGAGTTGATAGAAATTCCTAAGTGGAGATGTAACCCTAGAAGGAAGACTTAAGAAATGCCGAAAGCTAAGTAATTCTACATAACATATATAATCTTAAGTTAAATAATGAGGAAGCGTGAAGAATATGGGTGGATAATTTACAAGTTGAAGATAATAGAATTCCTTATTAGAAGACCCAATTGGAGAACAAAAGTCAATGAGCCAAATTGATAGGATTTTGTGGGTGTAATCCGCTGAAAACCCTCAGGAGACAACACTCCTCCTACTAGGGACACCTAGAGCTTTAACGGCTTGTTGCACGAGCTCAATGCAATCGCGTTCCCTGCGAAAGTGCGGTTAGGTTTTTTTTTGTAGAGAATAAAACAATAAGTTTGCTCGAGGACGAGCAAAAGATAAGTTTGGGGGTATTTGTTCATAACATAATATTGCATTTTGTATTCCCCATTCTTATGCATTTTACAATAAAAACAGGTGCTTTTGACCCATGTCTGCTACATGTTACAGGTTACAGGTTCTTAGAGCAAAAACAGTGAAAAACACAAAAGACGACACAAAAGAATGACTTTTGACCAACAATTAGGAGGATCTTAGTAAAGCCCAGCAGAAGAACGGTTCACCATCAACGAGACAACAAAAGATCCAAATTTGCAAGCAAGTCGGTTAAAAGATCCATTGCGAAGTGTTCACTGACAATCTGGAATTAATGCAGTAGCCCAATTGAAAATATGAATAGAGAACCAAGAAGCCCAGAAGAAACAGACCAAGCCCAAGAAAAAGAAAATGATGATCCCATCATTGGGCCGCGGATCCGCGGCCCAAAGCCCACCAAGGCCGCGGATCCGCGGCTAGTTGAAGCCCGTGCGCAAATGAATTTTTACCATAACTCTCTGGCGGCTGTGAAAAGATTTTCTGGGGGTATATTTGTAATTTTAGACATGCGGTGCAATTGTTGCCCTAGGGTTTCTATGTCCTATAAATAGAACCCAAGACCTTGTATTTTCTTATGCCTCTTTTCAATCAATAAAATTCAGAATTTCTGGGAGTAAATTTCAGATCTGTTCTTCTTGTTTGAAGGGAGCCGTCAACCTAGTAAGTCTTTTATCTCTTTTAATTATAATGTCTTCTCATCCCCTAATGAGCGAGTAGTCTCTTCGCTTGTTAGGGTTAGCCTTAGGGAAAGGGTTGAGAGATGAAATCTCTCGCCCCTTTCAATACCACCTTCACCTAATGAATTAGAACTTCACGCATACGAGCACAACCGCTCCCTGCGGCATCCTACCCTTCGAGGTAACGATGAACCGTAGTATAAAGGGCCGGTTCCGCGCGTTTTCCGTGAGGGTTAGGATAATTATCAACAAAGGTATGGTACAAATCTAGAGGAAGAAACATCTTCCCAAAAGATTTGTATCCACTTTATTGATAATTAACTTAACACCTAAGAGATCTAAAAAAGGAAGGTATTGAAAGCGGTGAGGAAAAAGATTAATTTCCAAAACTTCCCCTAATCCTAACCCTAGCAAGATTCTTAATTAAATTAATTAGATCCAGTCTTTAGATTTTTATAAACCTACCAAAACTACAAAAAGAATCAACTCGTTAAAACACTTTAAAGAAATTTACCCGTCTCTGTGGATCGACCCGTACTCACCGGCTAGCTGCGAAGCGACGCCGTTTCTGATTGCGGTAATTATATTTTTTATCGTAAAATCTCTACCAATCACAGAGCCCAAACAAAAAAATAGAAAATAATGCAATACATTATTTAAAAATGGGTCAAGCCCTAACACAGGTCTAACAGACCAAAAACAAATAAAAGGCGTTGAATACTTTTCAACTGGACTTAGCCCAATCATGGCCGTAAGTCCTCAAATTAAATTGACTGAGCGAGATTGCTCCCTTAAATCAATTTATATCCGGTTCGAGGGTACATCTCCGAGCTCCTCTGACACCTCTCGTTGTAATCCTTCAACGACGTCAGAGAGGCGACGGGTCCCAACGACCACACATGGATACGGACTGCGGGGTCCTTAAACTCGTGGACCGGAACGTCCTTAAACTAATGTTGGACCGAGACGTCCTTAAACTAATATTGGACTGAGACGTCCTCAAACTAATATTGGACCAACACGTCCCTAAACTGGCGATGGACCGAAATGTCCTTAAACTAATAATGGACCACCACGTCCCTAAACTGGAATACGGACCACCACGTCCCTAAACTGGCAATGGACCCCCATGTCCCTAAACTGGAACACGGACCACTACGTCCCTAAACTGGAACAATAGAGCCTCCAAATGCTCTTTTGCCGGATCTAAACGATCCCGTTTAAGTTGATCTTAGCCCCCAAACACGGCTAACGTATCCTTAAACATTCAAACGGACTATAAAACTCCAAATCAACCTTGGTTCAAGGGTACATCTCTGAACTCCTCTGACATCTGCCGTTGTAATCCTTCAACGACGTTAGAGAGGTGACGAGTCCCGATGGCCAGATATTAAATAGATTATCACGTTAAGTTGATCTTAGTCTCAAATCAGACTAACGTATCCTAAACGAACGTTTAAGTTGATCTTAGCCGCAACGCGACTAATGCATCCTTAAACTAAAAACACTAAACCCAAATCTAAGTAAATACGGATTTGGACTAATCCACGTCCTACGGGCGACGGCATTACTTAGTCTCCGTATACAATCCACGGGCAACCACAAACAAAACAAACACACACGACACGAAGTGAAATTCTGGAGAAGGAGAAAGTTGTTACCGCGATGCGGTAGCGTAATTAACTGCAGGGGCTTGTACGCCGCCTCCGTCTAAACCGGCCGCATCCGTCTAAACCTCCGATACACGGTGCCATAAATCAACTTGGCATCTTCGGAGAGGTAGACGGATAAAACCAAATAGCATCTGCCCCGAATCTCAGCATCAGGACATCGCAGTCTTGTGCGCCGCCTTTCGGAGGGGGACAGATTCTGGCACGCCCGGTGGGACCTTTTCCTCTTTCCACTCCACACTTCGTGTGTCGTCTTCGTGAACCAGTCGCGGTTTGTTAATGGTTGCCTTCGGATTTCAAGTTACTAAGATTTAGTCTTTTGCCTGGCGCAGAACTCAAGATTCAATAGCCTCTAACTGCACCAACTGCTCGAAATGCCACTGCAACGGACGCTCCACCTCACCGGGAGGTGTAGCATATGGGCCCCAAGCGGCTTCCTTCCTCGCTCTGCCGGTAGACCAGGTGACCCAAGCCACCACTGGCCTGTTCTTCGGGACTATGATCCCACCTACAACCTTCTCTATGCCAATACCTGCATCAGAAGTGAACAAAAAGTCGGTCTTCGACAGCTCACTGCTACGACAACCCCTGTCAGCAGGTCGCTCACTGTCAAACCAACAGCCTCGGTTTTCGCCAGGCTGGATCAGAACTCTAAATTGGCTGCCCCGAGGATGGCAATAACTTCTGCTCCAGAAGTCGTCAAGGCGGCTTCCCCTGTCAAAGAGTCAGTCTTTTCAAGACTGACGATTCCTGTTCCTGCCCCTGCCCGAGGATCTGTCTTCGACAGGTTAAATATCATCCCTCAAAGGACAACCTCATTCTTTGAGAGGTTAACACCAGCGACGCCTCATTCAGACAGGGGGCAAAAAGAAGCTGTCTCTATCTCCGAGCCAGTCCCAACGGCTCGTCATGCTCGACGTCGCCATAGGCGACGAGTGAGGAAAGCAGGGGGCAATTCCCCTCAGGGCTAACTCCACCGGCTCCGGTGGTGGAAGTCAACGCTGCTGTTCCAACTGGGAACAACTTTGAACTACTGAGAAGGGTACGGAAGAATTCCCCAACCGCTACACTGAAAAGATCTCCTCCACCTGTGGAGAGAGTCCCAGAAACAAAGCAAGAACAGCCCCCTCAACGGCTGTCCTCAAGAATTTATAAAGTTTGGAGGAGGGTTCAAGACTCCATGATCGACACGGATCACTCCCGTCAACGAAAGAAGATGAAGGTGCAAAAAGAAAAGGACCGTCCTATTAAACAGCAGAGGACAACGATCACCAAGATACCCACTGCAACTGCCCCTTCAACTTCAACGGCCCACAAAAGAAGAAGGCCGGAGAAAACCCCCGCGCCCGCGGCAAATGCCAAAGGTGGTGAGCCTAAACGCCCTAAGTCCGGGGGCATGATAGTTCATACAGTTTATGTGGCATCGGGAAAGGAGGATAGCCGCATATCAACAGGTCATAGACCGCACACGAGATCGGTGACCAAGGCTCAGGAGCAGCAGCAGAAATTCCAAGAAATGATGAACGCTATGGCCGCACTTACAGGGCCAAAAGAAAACCTTGAAACGTCTTCGGATGAACGCCAAGAGGAAGAAACCGACGCCGAATTCCTTCGTCGGATATTGGAGAAGAAGGACAAAGAGGCTGCTGAACAAGCAGCCAACATACAGCGTATGGGCCTTCTCTTCCAAGACATGATAGGGATGATGATACAACAAGATCCTCCGGCTGAAGAGCCCCCTATCGTCCTTGGAGACGATAGGGGAGAAACATCAAATCCTCCACCAGCCCTATCAACAGCTAAGGAGGATACAATCTCTAAAACTGATTTGGACGAGTACATAGCCCAACAAATACGGGTTCATCATGCGACCGAAGCAGCCGGCCAGGTCGTAAAAACGGGGCGGCCATATCCAAGTTGGTACGATCAAATCAAGTACCCACCCGGTTACACAATTCCCAAGTTCCATGTCTACAAGGGGACGGGCAATCCTCATCAGCATGTTGCCCAGTTCAGGGCACTCTGCGGCAACATCGGTGGTGATGACAAGCTTTTACTTCGCCAGTTTGTTGGAAGTTTATCGGATACGGCGTTCAAGTGGTACTTTGAGCTCCCGAACGACTCTATCAAAACCTTCACGGAAATGGAGCTATTGTTTACTCAGCGTTTTGCAAGCGCCAGTGAACGTACCCCGATGACAGCACTGATTAACGCCAGGGTAAAGCCAGGCGAGACGTGGGTTCAGTACGCTATACGATGGCGGAACTTATGGTCGAAGTGCGAGCAGCGCATTGAAGAAACTCCCGCGGTGGGTATGTTTGTGGGAACTCTTGATCCGCAAGCAACCATCTCACAATTTATGATGTTTTTCAAGCCGACTTCCTTCCAGGCCTTGATTGACAAACTAGCGCAAATGGATCAAATGGGCCATAAACCCCCTCTTCCAAGGCCGGACTCCCGAAATAACAAAGGGAAAGGAAAAGCGATCGTTGTCGCTAATGCTCAACAACAACCGAGCGACTCGAAACCGGTTGCTCGTCAAAATAATATGCGCCCGTACGTACCCTTAAGGATAGGATGGGACGTCCTTATTCCTTTCCCCGCGATAAAACAAGGAGGTTATTCGAGCTGGCGTTGCGCAACAGACTCATAAATCTGCCAGATCCAAAACGTCCGTTGCAACCAAGTGACGTCAATGAGCCCAACTATTGTCCTTATCATCGAGTACTAGGCCATCCGATCGAAGATTGCTACGTTTTCAAGAATTGGCTTGAAAACCAGTACCGACAGGGCAAGTTCGCGTTATCTGACAAATGGAAGGTGAATCCCCCACAGCCCCACACCTCTAAGGGGACGAATACGCCGGGGGCAACATGCTCCGTCGTTGAAGAAGCTCCTTGGGAGGTTGTATTATCAGCCGAGACAAAGAGGATGCTAAACGATCTTCAGACATGTCCAGCGATCAAGTGGAAGAACCCGTTGAAACCGCAGGTCATTGAAGGGATGTTGAAGCCACGTCCAACTCCAAAGACCGATGGTGGTGGTTCAAACACTTGCACCCAGCCGTCAAAATCTACGAAAAAGAAGAAGAAGAAGTCTAAGAAGCCCGTGAAGCCTGGCGACAAGCGCACGGACTTACAAAAGCAAATTGACGCGCTGGATGAATACAACCAAAAGGCACGAACTCCTATTACGCTCCAAGAGTTCCTCAATCAGGTCTTTCAAAAGGAAGATGAGGGAGATAGTTTGTCGGATGAATCCGAGGAATATGTGGCGAGCTGTCATATGATTTCCCATTCGATCACGAACGATGAAGAGACTCCTTGCACCGAAAAGCTGGGGGCAGATCTTGAACCAAAAGTTCTGGGGCCATCAGATGAAGTAATTGACGCATTCCTTAATGAAGCTTGGTTGAAAAGTAAAGCTGATCGGGAGCGCGAGGCGGCTATATTTGAAAGGGCCAAGCGCCAGCGACCTGATGAAGAAGCTGAGACGATCCCGTTGGAGCTAAACACCTCCGCTACCGACAAAAGCCAATTTAAGATGAGAAAAAAGTTTGCTAAGGCCATATCAATGGGCATGAAGCTACCATCCTCTGAAGGAAACATCACTGGTGAAATGGAAACGCACCCCTCCTATTGTTTATATCATCAGAAGGTTTCACACCCCACTCAAGTGGGCAAAGCTTTTGATAGATGGTGGCAAGGATATGTTGCTCATCGACAACACTTTAACCGAGAAAAACGCAAAACTCGTCGGGAGCAAAGAAATACGACCGAAGGGCTTAAAAGAACTGCCGGCGATTGTTGCATGGTTAACACCGGTGGATCACAAGTGCCTACATTCGGGAGTGATTCTGATGAAGAGCTAGAACTTGCCCCTCTCTTTAAAGAGTCCGCTTCGAGAAAAGAAGAAGAAACGAAGGTTGCGAAAATATCCGGCTACGTAATCGCACGCTGCCCGAAAAGAACCTCGGACCCTCGAACAAAAAAGGTAAAGGGAAAGAAAAGGCCTCTGAAGATATCGTCTTAGATGACCAAGTGGTGGAAGAGCTAGCTGCCAAAGACCCGCCAAAGAAGGATAAGGTGGATTACAACGTCTTAGCACATTTAAGGAAGCTGCCCTCACAGCTCAGCATTCTTGACGCCCTTTTGCTATCAAAAGAGGCGAGCGATTCGTTGATTAAGGCACTCCAAGATCCAAAACAATTCCAAGCATGCCTGGCCGAGGAAAAGATGAAGGATGAATTGGAGGAAGTGCACACGGCCGATGTCACTTCGGCGACGAGGACCTTCTTCTTGGGATGTGCGAACACAATCGCCCCCTCTATGTGTCAGGATACTGCCACGATATTAAGATAGGCAAAATCCTGATAGACAATGGATCCTCCGTTAATCTCCTCAACATGCGGGTGTTAAAAGAAATCTGCATGAGCGTCCAGCACCTTGCTCGGGACAAGATCACCATCTCCGGGTTCGACTCCCAATCATCAAAGACTCTTGGATCTGTGATACTGACGCTACGCTTTCGGCTACTCATCACGGACATTAAGTTCCACGTCATAGACGCCAAGACATGCTACAAAGCTTTGCTCGGCCGACCATGGTTACACGAGTACAACATCATCCCTTCTACACAACATCAGTGTATAAAGTATTTTAAGGATGGTTTCGAGTATACCGTGACGGGAGAACTGAACCCGTTCTCTGTGAACGAGGTCCACAAATACGAAGATGTCAAATACTTCTTGCCGGATTTCGAAGACACGAAGAAGTGTCACAAGCCGGAGAATAAAACTAATGCCACCATCCCTGTCTTCGGCAGTGATACCGAGGAAGAAGAGGAGATAGTGTATTCGGGTCCGCCCCAACACAACAAGCCAGGACCGTCCACTCCTACGTTGGTCTTTGATAGTGATTCGGAGGATGAGGTCCATATCGTATTCTCTGCTCGACCTTCAATACAAGCTTCCGCTGACGAAGAGCAAAGTCTGCAAGTCGCCATGGTGCCGCCTAAACATCATAAAGAACTGGATGCGCTTAATATTTACAATGTAGAAGAGCTGCAAACGTTCTATATCTCTCCCAGGCGAGAAAGCGAAAAAGCAATTCTGTTCTACCGCTCTGAAGAAACCAAGGTGGAAAAAGAAATCTGTCATGGCGCGGATCCTACGCTCGACAGGATTCAGCCTATCCGTCTTCCCAGATATTATACAGAGGGTTTGAAGAAGCTGTTGAAGCGCCAAGGGATACCCTTCAAACAGACCATTAGAAAGGCCAGATTCTATGATAGGGTCTGGAATGTCCCTGGAACTCAACACAAGCTGCCTAACGGGAGGATGGAGACGATCGGGCTCGGATACATTCGCTCTAAGAAATGAGAACTGCTCCGTGACTGTTACGTTGTGCAAGACTTCAATGAAGAAGCGGATGCTCGATGGGAGGACACTAATCCTCAACCAGTAAAAGTTCCTGATGCAAAAGTGCCCAGTCCGTCGTTTGAAGAACAAATGGACAGCCTTATAAGGGAAGCTGGTCAAAAAGCCCGAGATGATCATAATCGCGAGACGTCCATCTACGAGAAGGCCAAAATGCAACGCCTCCTTCAGCAGGCCGTCAAAGATGAAAGTGTCGCCCCCTGCCAACCTGTTATAAAAACGGCTCGACGCAGAGGCGGAAACAAACCGAAAGGCCAAAAAGACGCTCAACAGCAACAAAGCGGGGCTAAGAAGCCACGCAAGCGGGAGTCGAGCGTTATTGATCTGTCCCTCATGAAGAAAATGGGTCGAGCATACTCGTTTCCTCGGGACAAGACGAAGAAGATACTTGAGCTTGCTCTAAAACATCAGATGCTCACACTGCCGGAGTCCAAGCACCCCGAACAAGCAAGCGAGGTCTCTGACCCAAACTATTGCTCTTACCATCGAGTAATAGGGCATCCGCTCGAAGACTGCTTCACCTTTAAGAATTTGGTCGAAGATCAGTACCAGCTCGGCAAGTTCACTCTGTCTGACAACTGGAAGGTAACGCCGCCGCAGAAGCACGAACCCAAAGCTACAAAAACAGAACCAACTCCACATTGGGATTGGAAGCGAATTCGCACCTGTCACATGATTACAATATTAAAAGAAGAGCCCGAGGACATAGATGAGCTCCCTTGGTGCTTCGAAAACAGCAGCGACGAGATAATCTCAAAATGCCCACCAGCGCCAAAAGAGCTGGAAGATGGAATCCATACCACTGCAGATAACCTCAAGAAGATTGAGTTGGGGACGGAAAACGATCCACGACCGACATTCATCAGCGAGTTACTATCTGAAGAAAGGGTAGCTGCGTTAAAAGATGTGCTTCTGCAGCATAGAGATTGCTTTGCGTGGAACTATTCCGAAATGCCGGGACTAGATCCAGAAATTGCTGTACACAAATTGGCGATATCCCCGGACATCAAGCCAGTCAAACAGGCGCCGAGGAGAATGCTGCTCAAGCTCGAGATGAGTATCAACGCCGAGGTCAAGAAGCTGATCGACTCTGGCTTTATTCAGGAGGTTCAATATCCTGAATGGATCGCTAACATCGTCCCAGTGATGAAAAAAATGGGACAGTACGCATATGCGTAGACTTCCGGGATCTTAATAAAGCTTGCCCGAAGGATGATTTTCCAGTGCCAGTCACCGAACTGATGATAGACAATACGTCTACTCATGAGGTTTTCTCCTTCATGGATGGCTCGTCAGGGTATAATCAGATAAAAATGCATCCCGAAGACCAGAAGCACACAGCCTTCAGGACCCCTCTAGGTATATTCTGTTATAAAGTGATGCCCTTCGGTTTAATGAACGCCGGTGCTACTTATCAGAGGGCCATGACTAAGATCTTCGATGACCTTATACACGAAATCGACGAATACTATATCGACGATCTCGTGGTTAAAAGCAAATCACACGAGGAACATCTCGAGCATTTGAGGACCATATTTCAACGCCTTCGGCAATACAATTTGAAGATGAACCCGCTCAAGTGTGCATTCGGAGTTTCCTCAGGCAAATTCTTGGGATTCATTGTTCAACACCCAGGTATTGAAATAGATTCGTCAAAGATCAAAGCGATCGTGGAAATGCCTCCGCCGAGAACTCTCAAACAGTTGCGATCTCTCCAAGGGAAGCTCGCATACATACGGCGATTTATAGCCAACCTTTCAGGCAAGTGCCGTCCCTATAGCCACCTGATGAAGAAAGGAACCCCATTTGTCTGGGATCACAAATGCCAAGGCGCACTGGACGAGATCAAGCAGTACCTGCAGAACCCTCCAGTATTGGTTGCTCCAGTTAAGGGGAAGCCTCTCATTCTTTACACGACCACCCTCGAAGGTTCCTTAGGCGCATTATGGGCGCAAGAGAATGATCAAGAGAAGGAAAGAGCACTCTATTACTTAAGTCGAGTTCTGCTGGGAGCAGAAAGCAATTACTCTCCTATTGAGAAGCATTGCCTGGGGCTAATCTTTGCGATAACAAAGCTCAGGCACTATGCGTTGGCGCACGAGGTCCGTCTCATTTCAAAGGTGGACCCCCTTAAATACTTGATGTCGAAGGCCATGTTGATGGGACGACTCGCTAAATGGGCCCTGCTCTTGATGGAGTTCTCCATAACATATCAACCTCTCAAGGCAGTGAAAGGCCAGGCCATCGCCGACTTCCTCGCTGAGCACCCGATACCTGCCGATTCTCTTCTGAATTGCGATTTGCCAGACGAACATGCGTTTGACACGATCGACGGTAGTGATACCCAATGGGAACTTTATTTCGATGGAGCATCTTCCATGAAAAAGCGCAAACAAAGTAGCCCTATAATCAAATCGGGGGTAGGCCTCATCTTCGTAACTCCATAAGGAGGGATTATGCGCTTCGCCTTCTCCTTAACAGAGCCGAGGACAAACAATGAAGCCGAATACGAAGTTCTGATAGCAGGCCTCGAGATCGCCATCGACATGGGAATTGAAAATCTCCTCATATATGGGGACTCCCAACTGGTCGTTAGTCAAGTAAACGGCGAATACCAGACATGCAAACCAGAATTGGTGAAATATGGCGAAAAGGTGCAACAGCTGTTGACCCAAATTCCCTCGTATACTTTGGAAAGCATACCGCGCGCGGAAAACAGCAAAGCAGACGCATTGGCCAAACTTGCTAAAGAACTGGCTGACGAGAACCTCGATGACGTCAGAATCATGGTACAAAGCCGTCGGGTGCTTGCCCCAACAGAAATATCTCCGGAATCATCCGAAGAAAAAGGAGCGAGCGAGCAGACGACCCTGCAAGTAAAAGATTGGGAAAATACCGAGGATTGGACAGAAGTCTTCCTAAGCTACTTTAAATCCCACCGAATGCCTGAAGAAGCGTCCACAAGACATCAGCTCATGAAACGAGCTCTGTCTTTCGCCTTCGTCAATGATACTCTGTACAAGAGGCCGTTTGATTCTCTGTGGCTTAAATGCTTAGGACTTGACGAAGCGGAAAGAGTCGTCCAGGAAGTTCACGACGGACTCTGCGGTTCTCACCAAGCGGGCCCAAAGATGAAGTTGAAGATCAAATGGATGGGCTACTACTGGCCCACGATGATTCAGGACTGCCTCGAATATGCGAAGCAGTGTCACTCATGTCAAATTCATGGGGATTTCATCCATCAGTATCCAAATCCATTACATCCGACGGTGGCTAGCTGGCCGTTCGAGATGTGGGGAACTGACATAGTCGGCCCTATCGAACCAGCATCGTTTAGGGGACATCGTTTCATCCTGGCGACGACTGACTACTTCTCTAAATGGGCAGAAGCAATATCGTTAAGAGAGGTTAAGATGGAGAATATCTTCCATTTCTTCAAGACGCATGTCATATATCGGTTTGGAACTCTGCGACGGATCATCTCCGATAACGGGCTAGCTTACAGAAGCCACAAGATCAGTCGCTTTGCGCAGCAGCACAATATAGACTGAAGATATTCCTTGGTCTATAATCCGTAAGCTAACGGTCTAGCTGAGACCTTCAACAAGACCTTGACGAAAATCATAAAGAAAACGGTGTCCCGAAATAAGAGAGACTGGCACGAGAGACTGCAAGAGGCTCTTTGGGCGTATCGAACTACGTTCAAGACGGCCACGAACACAATGCCGTACGCGTTGGTGTTTGGGACAGAAGCAGTGCTCCCCCTCGAGATAGTGTTACCCTCTCTACGAGTGGCAGTCCACTACGAGCTGACGGATGAAGAAAATGCTCACCTTCGGCTTGAGGAGCTTGACACCCTTGATGAAACCCGGCTCATAGCGCAACAAAATCTGGAAGCTTATAAAGCAAAGATGACGCGCTCATATGAAAGATTAACCCGACCGAGGACATTCCGCCAAGGCGAACTTATGCTAGTGGTCAAAAGGCCTATGATCCCCAATCGTGCCAAGCGGGAAAAATTCGAGCCAAACTACGAAGGCCCGTACATCGTAGATAAGGTCTACCAGGGTGGGGCCTATCTACTCATGGACATGCACGGTGAAAGGCCTTTCAGGCCAATAAACGGTCGCTTCCTAAAGAAGTACTATACTTAATGAGCCACAGCCTAGGTCAATGGTAGATGACAACGACTATGTCCGCTCGCTATCTTCCTAAGCTCAAACCCTATCAGTAGTAGCCAGCCTTCTCAAACTCAGACCGAAATGTCCTTAAACTAATAGCAGACCGAAACGTCCTTAAACTAATAGCAGACCGAAACGTCTTTAAACTACTACTGCAGCATCTTTAGGCTGACGAGATAAAAAAAACATATAAAAATAAAATTTAAAAAAACGGTATGTCCATAAGCAAAAAGGGCACGGATGAAAACCCGAAAGGGCTCCGTGAGTAAAAACAGCAGGGCTACCGGCGAGTGTTCGTGAAAACCCGAAAGGGCGCGACCTCGTTAAAAAAAAAAGAAAAAAGAAAAAAGAAAAAAAATATTTAAAAACAAAAAGAGTAAAAAAAACGGTATGTCCATAAGCAAAATGGGCGCGGATGAAAACCCGAAAGGGCTCCGTGAGTAAAAACAGCAGGGCTACCGGCGAGTGTTTATGAAAACCTGAAAGGGCGCAACCACGTTAAAGGACACTTATAGGGTCCTCTCGACCTTATAAGCAGAAACCACCCACGTGAGATCCTTACGACTCACAAGTGAGCAACACACTTAGGGATCCCCATGATTCCTAAAGAGAAAATACACTTGCGAGATCCTCACGACTCGTAAGGAGAACTCTCTTATGGGACCCTCACGGCTCATAAGAGTTGAAAGTCTTAAGTTACAGAGACCTAAACCTGTGCTTAAGCAACTCCCATAACTCCCGATATTGCCCTACAAGTGGTCCAATACTGGCCCTTGTATACAATTCACGGGCGCGAATAAATATTTCCCTAACCAAGATCCATCCGTGATTGGGGATATGTTCGCACGACCCTTGTAAGTCCTCTCGACTTACAAGGAGAAAATCCTCCTGTAGGATCCTTACGACTTACAGAGGAACAAACACTTAGGAATCCCCACGATTCCTAATGAGAAAATACGCCTACAAGATCCTCACGACTTGTAGGGAGAAATACCTTTGTGAGACCCTTACGGCTCATGAAGTCAAAAGCCTTAGTCGACAGGACCTTAACCCTGTTCGCTAAGCCACCCTTGTTCGACATCGACAGAGGCATATGATGATTCGCTCCTGGCAATATCCCAGTTGTAGCGGTGCTGATGTCGAAATCAACGTCTAATTTCAGGTTTACGGCGAAAAGCCAATAGGCCGCACATGCATACGAAATAGCCAAAATGATAGGGCAACTTGCAATAAAAAGTAGCAAGTAAAAATGTATGCATGCCAAATTGCCGAAATGATTGGGCAACTCGCAATAAAAAGCAGCGAGTAAAAATAAAAATAGCCGAAATGATTGGGCAACTCGCAATAAAAAGCAGCGAGTAAAAATAAAATAAACAGCCGAAATGATTGGGCACCGCGAGAAATAGCCGAAATGATTGGGCAATCGCGACCTTCGTGATATAAAAGCTGAAATGATAGAGCATCGCGGAGATAAAACAAAAAAAATGATAATGATAAAACTTTGGCCCTACAGTTAAGATCACATCGATCCCTGTATATAATCCAAGGGCGTAAAAAAAGAGGGAACCATACTTTCCCAACAGGCTCCGCCAGAAGACGAAGCCAAATCTCGACGGTTCAGTCCAACTCTGAAGAAACCAGTGTCTTCAGCAGATACCTCGACTCACGGATACAAACACTCCTTGATGAGAGCCTCCTGATCCGCATCGACTCACAGAGCCACCAGTGCCTCCGTGGGAAATCCTCGACTCGTTTCAAACCCCAAGGAAACAAATAATCCTTGGCGCTTGGGAAACAAATAATCCCTAGCAAATACCTCAACTCACGGATACAAACACTCCTTGACGAGAGCCTCCTGATCCGCATCGACTCGCAGAGCCACCAGTGCCTCCGTGGGAAATCCTCGACTCGTTTCAAACCCCAAGGAAACAAATAATCCTTGGCGCTTGGGAAACAAATAATCCCTAGCAAATACCTCAACTCACGGATACAAACACTCCTTGACGAGAGCCTCCTGATCCGCGTCGACTCGCAGAGCCACCAGTGCCTCCGTGGGAAATCCTCGACTCGTTTCAAACCCCAAGGAAACAAATAATCCTTGGCGCTCGGGAAACAAATAATCCCTAGCAAACTCCTCGACTCACGGATACAAACACTCCTTGATGAGAGCCTCCTGATCCGCGTCGACTCGCAGAGCCACCAGTGCCTCCGTGGGAAATTCTCACTCGTTTCAAACCCCAAGGAAACAAATAATTTGGCGCTGGGGAAACAAATAATCCCTAGCAAACTCCTCGACTCACGGATACAAACACTCCTTGACGAGAGCCTCCTGATTCGCGTCGGCTCGCAGAGAAACTAGTGCCTCCGCGGGAAATTCCCGATTCGTCTCAACTTGCAAGATGAAGCCTCAGGTAGCAGGGACTGAAAAACTTGCTTCCTGAACAATGGGACCCTACAAGTCGATCTAAAACGGTCTCTTGCATACTATTCACGGGTCTCACTCTCCAAAGTCGAGTTTCGACAAAGAGGGAAACAACCGCTTACGGGTCCTCTCGACTCATAAGAGGGAAAAATTCTCTTATAGGATCCTTACGACTTATAAGAGAAAACCACACTTAGGAATCCTCACGATTTCTAAGGAGAAAAAATCACCTTCGAGATCCTCTCGATCCATAGGGAGAAAAATCTCTACGAGACCCTCACGGCTCATAGAGTTGAAAAGTCTTAGGCAGCAGATCTGAACCTGCGGCCTAAGCCATCGCTATTTCTTAAGAAAGTCGAGATGCCTACTCTATTATCTATCAACCATGTTTATTAAGATAGCATGCCGATAATAAGAGAAAGAAGAAAGCTACAGAATGAGCATCCGATTTACGTTTGATCAAGCGTTTGAGACACACTCATTTGTGCATGGGCAGAAGACTCAGGACGAGAAATAAGACAAGCTAAATAAAAAAAGGAGGTTTCCATTCATATTGCTAAAAATTCTTACAATCATAAGAGCAATGAATAAGAAACATTATTCAAATTATTACAACGGTATAACCTCAGATCCGGGGCACGGATTGAGGAATTCAAAAGTAAGGCCGTCCAGAGTTCTTCTGGCCTTTCTAATTATTCTTATGCGCAGCTTCTCGCGCTCCTCTGTGTCGAGATCCTCGGCAAGCCCTCCCGGCCTTCGATAAGCAGCAACTATCGTCGTCTGCTGGAAGATTTGATGTAGGATGTCAATGAGGCTGTCCCGCTGTTTCTTCAAGATCAGCCTCGTCAGGTACACTGAATGCACCTTGTCTTCGGCATCATCCAGCGCATTGAGCGGTAGGGCCTCGTGAAGACCCGGAAGTGCTCTCCATATTGCTCCCAGCACGACTTTCAAAAGAGCCGAACGACGAGGTAGCAGCCAACCACCGCTTGCGTTCAGACGAACCATGATCTCTGCACATTAGGCGTCTGTAAACTCTTGGTTTTGTTGACGGCCCTGTGTACGAATATCCTCGTAGGTAATGAACTCGTGCAGACTGTATAGATGCACCGCCATAATGCCTGAAGGAAGCAATATTGGAAGATCAACAATGAGGAAAAGGTATAGGGAGTTAAAACTCCTCGAGAGTAATGCTCTATAGACAGGAGTGACACCGGTCAAAAAACCAGTTATGGGGAGAATTTAAGGAAAATTCCCTAAGAACATTGAGAGCTTTGCTCTGAGAAAAAAATGATATAATAATAGTGATAGTATCAAATGCCATGAAGAACTCTTAAGAGTTCTTCTATATGATTTGGAAGGAGCAAAGCTCCATTAATTAAGAAAATCCAAGGAAAACCTTTTGGAGAGCAGAGTTCTATTAATGGAACCCTAATAGGGTTCCCTTTAGTTCTCTTTAGACCCCTTTAGAGCAAAGCTCTGCTAAGTGAAACCCTAAATGGGTCTTCTTTAGATTAGGGATCTATCAAGAACAAGGCTCTTAAAGTTGATTTAATTTAATCAAAATTAATATTTTTACCTAAAATTCTCTAAAGTTTGAACTTTTAAAATTGTTTAAACAAGAGAGCAAGGCTCTGAGTTCTGAAAGTAAAAATCTGAAAGATGATAAGCATCTGTGGAGGGCCAAAGGTCCTATTTATAAGGTGCTTGCGCCCCTTCAGCTCACCCCTTGATCCAACGATCAGGAGTTTGCCACCGCTGCACTCACGTGTGCACCACGTGAGCGCAACGGTGGGGGGGCATTTGTTTCCCCCAATCAGAGCAAAGCTCTGCTGGAAATTCAAAATTCAAATTTTGAAGCAACGCTTCAAATCCCGGGCGCAATGCGCCACGTGTCAAAAGCTGATACGGCAGCGCAGCACCCAAGGCAGTGCGCCCAATCAGAGCAAAGCTTTATTTTAAGTAAAATTAAAGGAAGCAACGTTTCAGTTGCGCAAGCACTGCGCTGCGCGACACGTGTCAGCGCAGATGCGCTAGCGCAGTTGCGCTGCGCTGTACGCCGTGCGACACGTATCAGCGCAGATGCGCTAGCACAGTTGCGCTGCGCTATGTCACACGCTGGGGCATTTGCGCGCTAAACAGAATTAAAATTCTAAGAGATGTTTTCTGTTCTTAATAAAACAAGAAGATTTTCTTCTGTAAAACAGAAGCTCTTGGATCAAAGATCCAACGGTGGGGAAAATTCCCCAAATCACTCAGAGAAAGATCTCTTTAACTAATTTATGGGCACTATAAAAAGGACCCCAAGCCTCAATTCAAAGGGGGGAACATTTTTTCTTGAAAAAAGTCAAGAGCTTCAAACAGAGAGAGAACTCTGAGAAAATTTCAAAGAAAAAGGTAAAAACCTTCACGAGAGAGAAGAAATCTCTTTTAATAAATCATTGATCTAAAAACCAGATCAATGATCTTTGCATAATAAACAGTGCTTTGCACTTCTTATGAACCACTGGTTCTTGAAATAAAAAAAACTTATTTTTCTTTGATCTAAATTAGATCAAGAAATCATATACTGCTTTGCACTTCTGTTCTTGAATCTAAAAGATTCTTAGTGCTTTGCACTTCCAAACTACGTTGTTGCGCTCTTGGGAAAGCGCCACGTGTCAGCATCTGAATCACTTGCGCTATGAGCTTTGAGATAGAGCTTTGCTCTCTGTGATTGGCGCAACTCAGCAAGGTGCGCCACGTGTCAGCAGCGCAAGCGCAGCGCACTGCGCTTGCATGACACGTGTCGTCATTGCAAGCGCTTGCGCTCTCTGATTGGCGCAAAGCGCCTGAAAATGCAATGCGTTTCCTGAAGGGCCAGGCCCAATTAAAAGACTAAACAAGCCTAATTAAATTGATGCTCTGCATCATTTATAAATGGGCAAAGCTCAAACAAAATAATAAAAACACCATGCAGAGCCCAAAATAAATTGATGCTCTGCATCTTTTATGGGCAGAGCCCAAACAAAAAAATAGAAAATAATGCAATGCATTATTTAAAAATGGGTCAAGCCCTAACACAGGTCTAACAGACCAAAAACAAATAAAAGGCGTTGAATACTTTTCAACTGGACTTAGCCCAATCATGGCCGTAAGTCCTCAAATTAAATTGACTGAGCGAGATTGCTCCCTTAAATCAATTTATATCCGGTTCGAGGGTACATCTCCGAGCTCCTCTGACACCTCTCATTGTAATCCTTCAACGACGTCAGAGAGGCGACGGGTCCCAACGACCACACATGAATACGGACTGCGAGGTCCTTAAACTCGTGGACCGGAACGTCCTTAAACTAATATTGGACCGAGACGTCCTTAAACTAATATTGGACCGAGACGTCCCTAAACTGGCGATGGACCGAAATGTCCTTAAACTAATGATGGACCACCACGTCCCTAAACTGGAATACGGACCACCACGTCCCTAAACTGACAATGGACCCCCATGTCCCTAAACTGGAACATGGACCACTACGTCCCTAAACTGGAACAATAGAGCCTCCAAATGCTCTTTTGCCGGATCTAAACGATCCCGTTTAAGTTTATCTTAGCCCCCAAACACGGCTAACGTATCCTTAAACATTCAAACGGACTATAAAACTCCAAATCAACCTTGGTTCAAGGGTACATCTCTGAACTCCTCTGACATCTGCCGTTGTAATCCTTCAACGACGTTAGAGAGGTGACGAGTCCCGATGGCCAGATATTAAACGGATTATCACGTTAAGTTGATCTTAGTCTCAAATCAGACTAACGTATTTTTAACGAACGTTTAAGTTGATCTTAGCCGCAACGCGACTAATGCATCCTTAAACTAAAAACACTAAACCCAAATCTAAGTAAATACGGATTTGGACTAATCCACGTCCTACGGGCGACGGCATTACTTAGTCTCCGTATACAATCCACGGGAAACCACAAACAAAACAAACACACACGATACGAAGTGAAATTCTGGAGAAGGAGAAAGTTGTTACCGCGATGCGGTAGCGTAATTAACTGCAGGGGCTTGCGCCTGCAGAGAAGAGCATCCCCACAATCAAAAACCCCTCAAGCGAGGGGGAATCTGACGAAGTCTGCTACATTGGCCGCATCCGTCTAAACCTCCGATACACGGTGCCATAAATCAACTTGGTATCTTCGGAGAGGTAGACGGATAAAACCAAATAGCATCTGCCCCGAATCTCAGCGTCAGGACATCGCAGTCTTGTGCGCCGCCTTTCGGAGGGGGACAATGCATCATCATGCACTTTCTTCGTTTGGGCGGCATGGGAATCCTGGTATTCCCCTATTTCCTGCTCAGTCTTATAACAATTATAAGTTAGAGCGGGACCAATGTTCCCTAGCTCAGTATAACAAGCGGGTTTGGTCAATGCATCCATATTACTATCTTGATTAAGGCGTGATATGGTCGCTATCTGGAGAGAGAGAGAGAGAGAGAAGAAACACTCTGCCTGTGCTCTTGCAAGATTAGATTGGTTATATATTTTATCTAATCAGGATGGCTCCTACTATTTTTATCAAATCTTCTTTCAAACCTTAAAAGGAAAGACTAGCCGAGATTAATTACACCCTACAAGTTCGCCAATCTTTCAGCCAGGCCAGTGCCGGTACTTTAAGGGAGGTTCCTCGCGCTTTCACACGGACCTAATTAAAATAAACCTCATTTTCCCAGGGGCGTAACCCCGTTGACATATTTCTAGATATCTACTTGATCGGCTAATTGTAAAGTACAAAACTCTCTCAGGAGTAACAATTACTTGCAGTGGGTATAAGGATCCAACTATTACATAAAAGGTATGCAATCTCATTGCAAATTTCAACACTTGAAACTCTTGATAATGGTTTTTACCCCTAGCACTTATGACCTTGACTATAATCAATATATCATATGCACTAGTCAAGTTCTACCCATCATTTCTTGACTAATTAGACCCACCTATATGACCCTTGACTATAATCAACATAATCACATGACTGTCCTAATTAATCGCATCATATGCTATGTAGGAAGACATCACTTAGCTACCGTACACTACGCCTTGACTATAATCAACATACGCAGCGCGAATACTAAGTACTCTACTTCCTAAAATGACGGAGGGTTGCGGATGGTTTTTAAGAAAACCTTTAACACTTTGAAGTTGATATCGTTGTAGAATCAAATGGTTTTAAAAGGAGTGGGTTAAGCTCCGCATTTTGAAACTTTGCTTTTTCGTAAAAAGCCGAGTGGGTTTCAAATCTGATTCTACAACATCTTTAGGTTTATTTTCTTTGATTAATCTCATTAATGAATGTCCCATTAAGTTATCTAAGTATCACAGATAAATATAACGCATGCTTATTCCATCCGTATTCGCCACGAAGTCCCGTCGTGCACCATTAGGTTATGTAACTAACGGCAGAGCGGGGCAGGGCTAGCGTGGGTGAAAAACATAAGCAACGCCTATAATATATCATATATATTATATATAGTATTCATCTCAGAATATAAAGTGATCACATCACAGAATATCAACAACAAAAAATAGCATATGAAATATTGGATATACTAGGATTTCCGGGTTTTAATTTAAGCCTATATAAAACACGGATTGCATGGTCGTGATGAATAGCCAATACCACATCCCAAGACCCCTACAAGAGCGGCAAGCAACCCTACCAATTCTAGAGTTAGGAGACCCGGACTCGAATTCTCGAGATGGCCTCCCACTGGACTCCAGAACCCGGTTACTTGTGCTCCCCTTCTTGGGTCTATCCTAATGCAGAAAAGTAAATAATAAATATCAATGGTGACATCTTCCTCAACCCGGAAGTGCCCCAATAAAAGAATATTACATACAAGTTTTTACATGAATGAAAATGAAAAACTCTTATCTCACATAAAAAAAAACCCGACTATTCAACCACGACGATCCAATATAACATATCACAGCAACACATAATATCACATGTCATCAACGTAAGTAAATATGCATATCCCAATTGTCGTTGACGTATAGCAACAAAACCGGCGATACACCGCATATTACACTTACGGTCGCAGAAAAAAAGTGAAAACTACAACAGTTGGAATCCGCAACCACCTTAGACATCTTAAACCCGTAATATCTCATATTGCGGATTTCATGCCTAACAAAATGAATTTCTTAGACATCGCACGCCTAACAATTATAAACCTCGCATTTTAGTCTCGATATTGAAAACAATTTTCAATAACAAGTCGGGTAATTCAACAAGATTCCCGACATCCTGATCGAATGCTCGTCGGAAACTTTAGTAGACGGCCGCACCCCCGATACCGATGACGAAGTGCACTTAGGCGGAAAACCGCGGCCGCGAGCACCCGGACGGATGCTTTTAGCAACGGAGTTCTCCGACAGTCACTTAGTCAGGGCTATGGGGCGTTGCTATCTAGTAAGGTTACCCGGCGAGTATTTGCGTACACTTGTTGAATTCGAAAATTACACCCCGGTTGACCAAATCAAAGTCAAAGTCAACCCCAAGCCAAGTAGGCACATGCCTAGGTCGAGTCCGAACATGAAGCGGCCGGCCCTCCCCCATGCCAAAATGAAATCATGTAATAAATAATTTTTATGTAATTTTTTATGCATGAATGTAAACAAAATGGGCATAAAGCCAAATTTTTGTAAGCCCATGACTTATGTGCAAAAAGAAATAGCACATGAGACATGGGATAGGCAAAATTCCATTTTGAAAAGTCCAAAGGGCTATATATAATGTGTATAGCCTATAAAGGAAAAGATAATGAAAATATTTCCACAACTTTTTCTCTCTCCAAAAAAGGAATCCAGATCTGTGATCTTCTCCTTCCTCATGGTTCTAAAAACCTTCTTCTTTCTTTGAATTAAATCAAGAGTTTTACTCTTCCTTTTCCAAAACTAAATAGTTTTTCACCACAAAACCTATAAAGGGGAACTTGGATCTGCCATTAGATCTCAAAAATAGGAGATTTTTAAGTTTCACCCCCTTTTTCCAAGATCCGGCCAAACGACAGGAAGAAGAAGGGGACTCATCTCCAGAAACCCCATTTTGGGGAAGATCCAGGGCTCAAGGGGAGAAGCCCCTTTATCAGCCTCAAAATATCCTAGGAGTTTAACTCCTCATATGTATGTACACACACACAAAAAAAAAATAATAATAATAAGTGCTCCTTTATGGGAGTACAACTCCCATTGCAGAGACCAGGTCCCTTTTGCCTCCCGAGCGCCCACGTGCCTGGCACGTGGGGCGCTAGCGCTCTTGCGCTCAGAGCGCTAGCGCCCGAGCGCCCGAACGCCCACGTGACTGGCACGTGGGGCGCTAGCGCTCTTGCGCTCAGAGCGTTAGCGCCCAGAGCGCTAGACCCGAGCGCCGACGTGCCTAGCATGTGGGACGCTAGCGCTCTTGCGCTCAGAGCGCTAGCGCCCGAGCGCCCATGTACCTGGTATGTGGGGCGCTAGCGCTCTTGCGCTCAGAGCGCTAGCGTCCAAAGCGTTAGCGCCCGAGAGCCTACGTGCCTGGCACGTGGGGCGCTAGCGTCCAAAGCGCTTGCGCCCTTGCGCTTAAAGCGCGAGCACCCAAAGTGCTGGCGCTTTTTCCAACGCATCCTTTGTATGCCTTTTCCCTTTATTTATATGTATACACACACACACACATACTCCACGATATTGTTCCTGTTAGAAAAAAATTTCTAACGGGTCGCTTCCCCCACCCCATAAGGGGGCTGCTAACCCCCTGACCCCTAACCCGCTATCCGGGTAGCGAGACCCCCGTAAAAACTCTGCGGGGCCCCCGATATATCCAAAACCCTCCTTTTAAAATACAACACACGTACACTGCACATTGAGTTCGCATGACCTGTTTGACCTGTTAATCGAAGGTTCTTTCGCTCCAAAGGCGAGGGGTTATTAACGGCAGCTTAGTCTGCGGCTGCCGGAGATTCGGATCCCTACATTCATTAAACCTCGGCCTACCCTAGGCAGGGAGAATCTGTAATGCGCTTGATAAGCGCGCGCATATTCCCATCTCAATGGGGTGACGAAAAACACCCTACAAATTCTGGCACGCCCTATGGGACCAATCTTTCCTCCTATATTTCGGGTTAAACGTTCATGCGAACTCAATCAATATACATATCGATTGCTGGTACTGAAATCATGCTTCTTTGTGCAGATTAACAAATCTCCAATTACAATCTTCAGACGCAGCAAAAATGTCTCCAAGGATAAGCTCAGTTCTCGGCACTGCTTCCATCTCCTACACAATGAAGATAGACGCCAGGACGGTCCTTCCGGCCAGTTTCGGGCAACAATGGAAGGAGCCGCCACTACCATTTGGCTCTATTATGTTCGTGTCAGCCAACGCCGTCCCAGCTCCTCAAGCTCCAGTAACAGACAAACCGGTCTCAAAAGGGAAAGGGTCGAATGTCATGGTTGCGAGGGCACCTCTGCCCAAGAACAAATCCATTTCTAAACGACCCTCCATCACTCCAGCTGGGGGCAAGATCATCAACATCAACGAAGCAACGGGGCATCTTGGGCAAGCTCCAGCGGTACCCCCGACAACTGCTCGATCGGGTATCTTCTTTAAGCTCCCTATCAATCGACTCACGGTGGCTTCACAGAAAACGGATGCCCTCCAAGCTCTCAAAATCAAGAAGCTAAGGCAGAAAAGGCTCAAATACAGAGCCAACAAAAAGGTTAGGGCTCATACTAGACTGGGCTTCATGAGGCTCTAAGAATAGGGTTACCCCGCCAAAGATAAAGAGATGGCTGGATATGTGGTCCACACTGTCTACATGGCCGGACATGAAGAAACGAACCCTCCCATGCTTCACAGCCATGGTGATGATATGGTGAACGCTATATAACGTCGACTCGGTGTAAATGATGAAGAGCTCGCTCAGGCCGATAAGCCAAAAGAGCCCGTGGTTCCTGCGAAATTGAGCTCAGGCAATAAGGATGACCCGGTTGTCATAACCGGAACTACAGAACAAGCATTATTCCGATGGCTTCAGAGGCAGCTTAAGGACAGGGATAAGAAGTTAGCCAAGGTACAGTCTAAGGTCGACGAATTGGTAACCGTCACGGCAGATCTCGCGACCCAAGTCGCCCGATTGCAATTACAGCAGAATCAAATTTTGGTTCATGAGCCAAGGATGCAGCCAACTGATACCCCCTTCAACCTAAGAGTGGAGCGCCTTCGCGAAAAACGGCCGCGATCAGCCTCCAGTCCCTCCGATACATACACCGAAGGGGAATCGCCTCTGAAAGAAAAACTGGATAAGGTCTATTCCTTCAAAAGGGACAAAGCCCAAAAGATATTCAAGAACACCCTAAGAAACAGTCTACAACTGCCAGAATCAAAGAGGCCGCAAGAAGCGAATATGACCGACGACCCAAAATATTGCCCCTATCACGGAGTGATAGGTCATGCCATTGAGGACTGCTTCGTCTTCAAAGATTGGGTCGAAAGGCAATACAAGACGGGAGAGATAGAACTTGCTAAAGGCGTGTTAGCAAACAGTCAAGCTACGACCGCCGATTTCATACAAATGGAGAACGAAGCCTTTCGGGAACCTAATCCTCCCAGACATGTGTAATTATCTGAAAAGGGTGAACCAAAGACTGATCGGCCTCAAGGACGAGCATCAGTAAGGACACCTACTCTAATGGAGAGAAAGAAGAAGGTGTACTCCTTCAGGAAGGATGAGGTCCACAATATATGAGGAAGCCTTGAACAACGGTCTGCAATTGCCTCTTCCGAAGAGGCCACATGAAATGAATATGACCACCAAGTCGTTAAAATGGAAACGGTTGACCACCATGTCATTAAACTAGGAATAATCGACCTCTAAGTCGTTAAACTAGGAATGTAAATATTTATATATATATATATATATATATATATATATATCTGTGTGTGTATGTGTGTATGTAAATAAACAAAAAATGTGTAAATAAAAGAAAAATAAAGAAAAGCCGAAATGATGGGGAAACTCGCAATAAAAATCAGCGAGTAACATAAAGATGAAAATAAAGCCGAAATGATGGGGCAATCGCGAATAAAAACCGAAATGATGGGGCAATCGCGAATAAAAAACGAAATGATAGGGCAATCGCGATCTTCGCGATAAGAAAAGATGAAAAGATAAAGCAATCGCGGTAAAACAAAAAAAAACAACAAAAAAACAAACAAAACAACGGCGAATAATGAGTCGCTCCTGGTACCATATTCCAATGCAGCGATGCAGACGCCAACAAAAATACAATTTCCCAAAATTCTTCCGGCCCTACGGTTGGTCCCCATGCTGACCACCGTATACAATTCACAGGCTCAAATAATTCTTATTATACCCATGCCCTACCGCAATCACCAGTTACGCGGCTGGTCTCAGCCCTTAGAATTATGCTCCATTGGAAAGACCCACTCATGTGTCCCCACGATTCATGAGGAGAACAATCCTTCGTGGGATCCTTACGACTCACAAAGGAAAAACACATTTGGGGGTCCTCACTACTCCTGAGGAGGAAATGCACCTACGGGATCCTTACGACCCGTAGGGAGAAAATTCTTTTATGGGACCCTTACGGCCCATAAAATTGAAAAGTCTTAGGTGATAGGGACCTAAACCTGTCTCCTAAGACATCGCTCCCCAACGGGTAAAGGCAAATGATGAATTGCTCTTGGCACATGTGCTTCAGTGTTAGCAACGTTGATGCCGCCCCTATCCCGAAATTCCAAATCGATCCAATAGACCACTAAGTCGTTAAACTGGAAACAGATGAACTCTAAGTCGTTAAACTGGAAACATATGACCTCTAAGTCGTTAAACTGGAAACAGATGACTTCCACGTCTTTAAAACTGGAAACAGATGACCTCTAAGTCGTTAAACTGAAAACAGATGACCTACGCGTCTTTAAAACTGGAAACAGATGACCTCTAAGTCATTAAACTGAAAACAGATGACCACTACGTCGTTAAACTGGAAACAGTAGACCCCTAAGTCTTTAAACTGGGAACAGATGACCTCTAAGTCGTTAAACCGGGAACAGAAGACCCCTAAGTCGTTAAACTGGAAATGAGGGAGACCCCCTCACGGTGAATGATGAGTCGCTCTTGGTACCATATTCCAGTGCAGCGATGCATACACCAACCAAACCCAAACTCCCAATGGCGAATGATGAGTCGCTCCTAGTACCATATTCCAGTGTAGTGATGCAGACGCCAACCAAATTCCAAACACAAATCCCAATGATAAATGATGAGTCTCTTGTTCACATCATAATATTGCAATTCATACGCCCCACTTTTATGTATTTTATAAGTAAATAGGTACTTTTGACGCTCGTTTGTTGCATGATACAGGATACAGGCTCTTGGAACAAATACAGTGAAAAAGACGAAAGATGCTACAGAAAAGAGACTTTTGACCAACAAGCAGACAGATCTTACTCAAGCCGAGATGAAGAACAGTGCAAGATCCAAAAGACGAAAGTGAACGGTCAAAAAGCTCCTTACAAGTTTTCATTGAAGATCTGGAAAAGACCAAGAAGTCAAACAGAGAAAAATAGTGAAGAACAAATAAGCCCAAGAACCCAGAATGAAGACCACAGAAGATGGTGGCATGAAGCAACCAAAGGGCCGCGGAACCGCGGCCAAAGGCCTATCATTGCCGCGGTTCTGCGGCTGTATGGTGCCCGTGTCGGCACCGACTTCTTGTGTCGGTGCGACGGTGCGGGTGTTGGGATTTTTAGGGGGCAAATATGTAATTGCATGTCTACGAGAGTCTGTAACCCTAGCTTCACTGGTTGCTTATAAATTATACTCAAAATCTGTAAAATGTATGCCTCTTTTCAATCAATAAAAGTTCAGACTTGTTGGGAGATTTAGAGCATCAACTTTTCTTGTAAGTTTTTAATTTATTTAATTCCTGCATTAGTTTAATATCATTACTTGCCCTAGCTATCCATTTGTTTGCTGTAGTTCACTAGTTCAGCTAATTTTAATCTGTCGTAAGAGTAACACTTTAAAACATAAACAACAAAAATGTTACTTTTTAATAATTCCCTAATGAGCGAGTAAAATCCTCACTCGTTAGGGTTAGGAACAAGGGAGGGAGTGAGAGATGGATATCTCTCACCTCCTTCAATGCCAACATATTTTTAAAACGAAACCTTCATGCACGCATGTATGATCCGCCCCCCACGGCACCTTACCTACGAGGTAACGGTGAACCGTAGTCTAAAAGGCCGGACATACATGACGTCCATGAAGATTGCAGCAATTAATAGGAAAGGACGGACAAGGATCTAGAGGAAGAAACTTTGTTTCTTCCCGATCATCCTAATCCCTTTTGCTAATAATTGTTGTGATTTTCTAAAAAGCTTTAATCAAACGGCATTGAAAGGGGTGAAAATAGTGATCTCATCAACCCTACCTTTGACCTAACCCTAACGAGTTCTTTCATATCACATAAATTAGTTTTTAAATCAATCGACAAAAACCAAACAACAATCTGAATCAACTCGTTATAACACAAAAACAAGAAAATACACATCTCTGCGGATCGACCCGTACTCACCGGCTAGCTGCAAAGCGATGCCGTTTCTGATTACGGTAAACACAATTTTTGGACTTAATCAAATGGCGCCGTTGCCGGGGATGGCGTAATCTTTTTGTTTTGTAGGATTTCGGGTTGATATAAATTTTGAAAAATCATAAAAATTAGAGAATAGAAAATACAAAAACATTTTAGCGATTTTTATCTGTTTGAAGGGTTCTATGTTTTGAATCTTGCAGGAACAGCAAAGGATTGTAAATCTGGAATTTTACAGAGAGGAAAACAAAAAAAGGGAACATCAGAACAGAGTAGAATTTGAGAACAGGAGCTGTACAAAATTTTTCAGAGGCTGAACCCACCAACCTGCCGCATTTCCGCCGCAGAATAGGCTCCCAGACCGCGGAACCGCCGCCGATCTGCCACGTCAGCACATCATTTTTACATGGTTTGCTCTCTCTCTCTTCCTTCTGCAACCTCCATATCTCCACTGTAAAAAGTTTCTGCAGGAATTCTTTGCGCTAAGAAAAAAATTCTCTCTCCCGTCTAAATAACAGATTTTCTGCAGGGTTCTTTGCGCCGCGCTAAAATTGATTGCAAGTGAATTTTTACTGTTTTTGCATAATTTAATCGGACTCTAAGGGGCTAATTGACCAAACTCAGATTGGGTGGGGATTTCATCACCCTTCCCAGGACCTTAGAAAACACCTAAAGCATGCGCATTGACCACAATTAATTAAAAAAAGACTAGACTCAGACTTAAGGACATCGAGCTCAATAGGAAAATGACTAGGGTAGGCATCGGCCGTTTATCCTAACCGACATTGCGGTGTCTAGGCTAGTGGTTATTAATTAGGCCCACTGTAGTGGTGGTTCCTTCCCACTTACTTGGCCGTATTTGTCCGTGAAGAGGCGGTTTGAGGTCCTATTTCTAGCCCTAGTTAGGAGCTGTCTAGTAGACCTAGGCGACCCTAGATCTAGGCCTGATTGTGCATGTGTGGTTGATTTGTGTCACGAGTCCTTTTTGAAAAACCTTTTTGCAAAACTCTCACATAAAAAAAAAAGAAAAAATCTTTTCAAAAAACTTGCAACTTGTCGCTAAGAAAACTTGCAACTCAATCCCACCACTTCCACCACTTTCCCTCACTGACGTTATCTTACCCCCACATTCTGTCTTTTCTTTTTTTTCTGACTGCACTACCCTTTAGTGTATGTCACTTTGGACTAGGGACACTGACGCCCGATTAGTCCGTATTTCGTTGGTACCGACCGACGAACATTTCGACACTAAAGTCGACACTCCGTCCACTTCCTTACCCTCAACTTCAATTTCTTTCACCGAAGGTATGTCGGGATTCAACCCCAACAATACCTTACCGACGGGAAGGATTCCACCTCCGTTAGGTGCGAATGACCCGAACCAGTCGCCTGTTGAAGCGCTCGCACGAGTTGCGCTCCAGGACCTCTTTTACCCCATCCGCACTTCTTTACCAACCTGTCTTTCATCCCCACCGGTAAATGGGGACAATTTTGAGATTAAACCACATTTCATCAATATGCTGCCGAAATTTCAGGGTTTGGAAACTGAAGACGCATATATCTTTATTAATAAATTCCAAAATGTGTGCGTTATGATGAAAACGACCCAATTGAGTGATGACGCTATAAGGCTAAGGGTCATTCCTTTCACCTTATGTGACCTAGCCGAGAAGTGGCTATATAGCACCGCATCACATTCTATTAGAAATTGGGATGAGTTTGTGAAAGTTTTTCTAAAAAAGTTCTATCCTCACCATAAAACTGCCAGAATCCGCAATGAAATAATTCAATTCTCACAACTTCCGTCCGAACCATTTTGGAAGTGTTTCGAGAGATTCAAGGACCTACTAGTTCAATGCCCTCATCATGAGATAGAAAGTTGGCAACTTTGCCAAACATTATACGAGGGATTGAACTCGGCAACGAAGCAGTTGCTAGAAACCATCTGTCAAGGTCATTTTCTCTCTAAGTCTAGTGATGAAGCTTGGCAGTTTCTTGAGGTCTTAGTGAGCAGACAATACAGTGGGAGAGTACCAAGACCACATCATCTTCTAGTGGTCAATCTAGGGCAGACATACATCAAGTAGAGATGTCGATTGCTATGAAGGCCGAGATGGCCGCTCTTACGAAAAAGCTAGAAGCGATCGAGACCAAAATCTCATTGTCTTCTCCTGCCCCTGCTATGCCCCCACGAACTGTCTGTGCTTGTTGTGCGGATCCATCGCACCTGACCGAAGAGTGTCCTTATAATGCATCTACACAAGGACAGGATCAAGTCAATGCTGCATTTCAGCAACGACAAAGAAACGATCCGTACTCTTCGACGTATAATCCGGGGTGGAGGAGTCACCCAAATTTCGCTTGGAACCAAAATCAACAATTCCAAGGAAATAATAATTTTCAAAGACCCCCTCCCCCACAACAACAACAACAAGCACCCTCACAAACTCAATTTCAACCGCAACAATTTCAACAACAACCTTACCCTAATCAGGTGAAAAATTTTGTGCCTAACAATGCTTACCAGCCAAATAATTATGTTCAACCTAATAATGATAAGGTTAGCTCGCTCGAAAGAAGTCTAGATGCGTTCCTTAAGCAATCTACACAGTCTACAGCAAGACTTGAGACTTCTATTCAAACTTTAGTGCAAAATAGTACCTCTCACGATCAAAGCATCAAATCTATTGAGGCACAAATTGCACAACTCAATGCAGATTTGAGCGAGCGCGAAAAAGGAAAACTCCCATCTCAACCACTGCCCAACCCCGGTCATGCACATGCTGCATTTCAACAGCAAAATCATAACGTAAATGCCGTGACCACGTTGGGATCGGGAAAAGTGTTGCAGAAAAATGTGGGCATGAACAATGACACCCCTGCCGGTGGGGCTTCTTCATCTTCTTCACCTTCATCTTCTTCTTCCTTAGAGCCTATTCTCCACCCTTCACATGGCTCTACCCCTTCTAGCTCGAACGGACCCATTTCTCACAACACGAACACACCTACACGGGGCGCCGTTCCAACTCGACAGTCTGATCCGCAAAAATTGGACTCAACCACCTTTCAAAATGTTCCTTTTCCTAATCGGTTGAGATCCAATAAACCAACTCCGCAGATGGAAAAGATTGTTGAGTTGTTCAAACAGGTTAGCATAAATATCCCTCTTTTGGATGCCATCCAGCAAGTTCCTTCATATGCAAAAATTTTAAAGGACTTATGCACCAAAAAGAGGAAGTCGCAAGTGCCAAAGAAAGTTTTTGTGGCTAGTGCTATTAGTGATGCTCTTGTAAATTCCCTTCCCCCAAAGCAAAAGGACCCCGGGTGTCCTACCATTTCGATAACAATTGGGGACAAGAACATCAATAGAGCACTATTAGATCTTGGCGCGAGCGTCAATTTGCTACCCTATTCTGTGTACGAGCAATTAGGCGTTGGAGAGCTTAAGCTCACTCACTGTACTCTCCAAATGGCCGACCGGTCAATAACCCATCCTAGGGGAGAGCTGGAGGATGTGTTAATAAGAGTATGGGATTTTATTTTCCCCGTTGACTTTATTGTGATGGACACACAACCTGTCGCTAACCCCGGAACCAAATTCCGGTAATACTAGGTCGACCATTTTTGGCAACTTCCAACGCAGTGATCAATTGTCGTAACGGTTCAATGAACCTATCTTTCGGCAATATGACAATTGAGCTCAATATTTTCAAGTTGGGAAGTCAGCCGGCTGAGCCTAATGCTAGCATACTCGATGTTTGCTCGATCAATGAGATCGCGGAGGAGGACTGTGAATTCAAGAATTTTTTGTTCGATCACAGCAATGTTAACGCCACTAGTGCGTTCTTCCTAGAATCCGACGCAGCTTTCACAACGGATAATGATTTTGAGTGCTTTACCTTTGTTGATGACTTTGAAGACTCATCACCTCAATTGGAGTCTTTTGCTTTTTCGGATGAGTTAGTTGAACCATCCGACACTGTTGCGTACACTCGGTTCGAACCTTTGATGGAATCATTCGAGTTTGAAACAACTACCCCATTGTTACCATCTATTGTTTCACCTCCTAAACTCGAATTAAAGCTTTTGCCGACACACCTAAAATATGCTTATCTAGGTGATAATGAGACCTTACCTGTCATTATATCAGCCTCTCTAGCTCTTGAGCAAGAGAAGGATCTTTTGATGGTCTTACATAATAATCGGCAAGCTTTCGGCTGGTCTATGGCGGACATTAAGGGGATTTGTCTCCTCATAGTCGAACATCATATACACTTAATGGATGATGCCAAGCCAGCACGGGATCCACAAAGGCGCCTCAACCCCATCATGAAAGAGGCTGTTAAGAAGGAAATTGTCAAGTGTCTGGATAGTGGTATCATTTACCCTATCTCGGATAGCCAATGGGTTAGCCCAATCCACGTCGTGCCAAAGAAATCAGGCATTACGGTCATTACAAATGAGGCAAATGAGTTGATTCCCACTCGCACCCAAACTGGGTGGCGAGTCTGCATAGACTATAGAAAACTCAATGCCGCAACAAGGAAAGACCACTTTCCTTTACCTTTCATTGACCAAATGCTCGAGCGATTGGCAGGGCACGAGTTCTATTGCTTTCTCGATGGCTGTTCCGGTTACAATCAAGTCCCCATCGCCAAAGAGGACCAAGACAAGACAACATTCACTTGTCCCTTTGGCACGTTTGCTTATCGTCGCATGCCCTTTGGGTTATGCAATGCACCAGCGACATTTCAGCGGTGTATGATGGGGATCTTTTCAGACATGGTTGAAAAGTTCTTGGAGATCTTTATGGATGATTTCTCCATCTTTGGCGACTCCTTCGACGAGTGTTTACGCCATCTTGACGCTGTTCTTACCCGCTACAGGGATAAGAACCTAACATTGAATTGGGAGAAGTGCCATTTCATGGTGCGAGAGGACATTGTCTTAGGACATGTCATCTCGCAAAACGGCATCGAGGTAGATAGAGCAAAAATCGAAGTGATTTCTAACCTCCCTCCCCCGAAATGCGTTAAAGATATTAGATCCTTCCTTGGCCACGCCGGTTTCTACAGACGGTTTATCAAGGACTTTAGCAAGATTGCTAGACCCTTGACTCTATTACTGGCCAAGGACACAACTTTCGCTTTCGACTCCACATGCATTGAAGCATTTGAGTCTTTGAAACATTCACTCATCACTGCACCCATCCTCTCATCTCCCGACTGGACGCACCCGTTTGAAATCATGTGCGACGCATCAGACTTTGCTATTGGCGCTGTTCTTGGACAGCATATTGATAAGATGCCGCACGTGATTTATTATGCTAGCCGAACACTAAATGAGGCCCAACTCAACTACACAACAACAGAGAAAGAGTTTTTAGCTGTTGTGTTTGCACTCGAAAAATTTCGACCTTATTTAATCGGCTCTCCAGTCGTTGTATATATTGATCATTCAGCTCTTCGCCACATTTTTGCGAAGAAAGATGCTAAGTCAAGGCTAATACGTTGGATCCTTTTATTACAAGAGTTTGACCTTGTCATTAAGGACAAAAAAGGATGTGAAAACGTAGTAGCTGATCACCTATCACGACTTCCTTCTTCCCCCACGCTCGATCTTCCAATCACCGATGTTTTTCCCGACGAGCAACTCTTGACCGTTTCTTGCGAACCATGGTTCGCCGATATTGTGAATTACTTAGCCACCGGCCTGATACCCAATGATTGGTCGAAACAGGATAAACTTCGATTTCTATCCCAACTAAAGCATTTTTACTGGGATGAGCCCTATCTTTTTAAATACTGTTCCGACCAAATCATTCGTCGGTGTGTACCCGAAAGTGAGGTCAAGAGTGTGCTATCTTTTTGCCACGATCAAGCATGTGGCGGGCATTTTGGCCCAAAGAAGACAGCTGAAAAAATTTTGCAGTGTGGCTTCTATTGACCACGACTCTTCAAGGATGCACTTGAATACTGCCAAACTTGCTCCCGGTGCCAACACTTGGGCCGGATTTCGCGGAGAAACGAAATGCCACTCCAACCTATTTTGGTTGTGGACATTTTTGATGTTTGGGGTATAGATTTCATGGGACCATTTCCTAACACTTTTGGAAATGTATATATTCTGTTGGCGGTTGACTATGTTTCTAAGTGGGTCGAGTCTGTGCCCAGCCGAACGAACGATAATAAAGTTGTCGTTCGATTCCTTAAAGAACACATATTTTCTCGATTTGGGCACCCTCGGGCAATAATAAGTGATAATGGTTCTCACTTCTGCAATAGGACTTTCGAGTCCTTAATGCGGAAATACTCTATCACCCACAAATTGTCAACGCCATATCACCCTCAAACATGTAGGCAAGCCGAGGTGTCAAATCGGCAAATAAAGCAAATCTTGGAGAAAACGGTTTCCAAAAACCGTAAAGATTGGTCACTTAAACTGATAGATGCACTATGGGCTTTCCGTACTGCATATAAGACCGATCTTGGCATGTCTCCATACCGACTTGTGTATGGGAAGGCTTGCCACCTCCCAGTGGAGATCGAGCATAAAGCATTTTGGGCTATCAAAGAGCTGAATTTGTCTTTAGGAGATGCGGGCAGCAATCGAAAGCTGCAATTGAATGAGTTGGAGGAGCTGAAGGATGAGGCATATGATAATGCCATAACTGCTAAAAACTGAGCTAAGGTGTTCCATGATAAACACCTTTTGCGAAAAACTTTTGAACCTGGTCAACAGGTTCTACTTTATGACACTCGGTTACACTTTCATCCCGGCAAGCTCCGGTCCAGATGGAGAGGACCTTTTGTAGTCCGCACCGTTTATCCGCATGGTGCGGTTGATCTTGAGAACCCTGAAGACGGTACCTTATTCAAGGTAAATGGGCATCGGCTGAAACCGTTCTTCACAGCGGACCCTACGGAGGAGCTCCTGTTCTTGCAGGAGCCGATTTACACTGATTGATCTTCCTCCACTTTCACCCCCAAATTTCTTTTCCCAGAACATTATTTCAAATAAGTTTGGGGGTGTGTACATTGTTTGTATATATATATATAATAAAAAATAAAAAATTAAATTTTTTTAAAAAATAATAATTTTTGGACCTAATTGCAAATTTACAGATTAAGAGCTGATTTTACAAATAAAACCCTCGTTTTAGAGGGTGTCTTACGCAAATCACCTTCTCTCCCCTCTATTTAAAGGAACCAAGCCCCTGTTTGTTTACCCTAAATTTTTTCCCCTCATAAAACCCTAGCCGCCGCCGCCAACCTACTAAAGAAGAATCTCGTCGCAACTCCACCTAGCCGCCGCGTTTCCGCCACCGTAGCCGCCTCCCGCTGCGCAACCGCCGCCGTCTGGAGTCTTCACCCCTGAAATTTTCAGGGGAGGTAAACCTGACTGTTTCCTCTCTGTTACGGAATAATTTATTTACTGTAAAATCGTAATGGCACATAAAATGCAGTATGAAAGGGATTTTTCCCCTGTTTTCGCACAAGAGATATACGGTAGATATTTCCCACATGAAATCGCACAAAGGGGCTGGAATTTCCTCCTCTATAATCATGCATCTGCGTTTGCTCTCCCTAACCTAGTTGCCCTATTTTACGAATCCATAGAAGATAATAGCCTTGACAACTTAGGGTACATTAAACTGAATTGGGGAAATCGGGAAATTCACATCGATAGAGACATGATACACGAGGTTACACTCATACCACGTGTACCTGCACATGAACACCCACTGCGCTTTGAAGATTATACGCCATTAATGGGTAATGACTGTGCACGAGAACCGCGTAAGGGTATCCAAGCACGGACCTTTTCGTAAACGTTTTAACTGTGTGCCGGTGGGCACAAAACAATATTTTTGGAAGTTCTCACAACACAACCTTCTTCACCCCTTCGTTACATGTCGTCCACACACAGATGACGAAAAATCCTAGGTTCGACATGTGCACGGTTTTGCTCCAATCCATAGGTACGGGGAAACGAGGTTCCGTATACCCATGTCCCATGCTCGTTATCCAACTCTGCCGTTATTTCCTCCCAGCCGAGGAATTTGACTTATATATGATAGACGGTGTCCCGGTTCGACCACTTTTAGAGGGCGTCTCATCGTCCTACTCTAGACTCACGGATATTTGGACACGAACAGAACCGGCATAAAATGTACCTGCACACACCCCTAGCTCGAGCTCGACTTCGAGCGGGGAAGAGCTAAATCCCCAGGAGCATGCGCGATTAGTGAGGAGAACGGTGAGGAGAATCGACTCTTTGAGAGATGAGTTTCGGGCAACTACACGAGATCACGACCGTCGGTTGACGGAAATTGAGAGGGGAATCCAAACACTTTTGGCTAGAGGGGAACGATCACGTTCACGCTCACGAGCGCGACGTGGGGCCGGGCAGTGAGGGCACTGTTTTGCTCAAGTTTGGGGGAGAGGGTAATCTATATAGTTATCTTTTGCATTGCATATTGTATATATTTTTTTTCCCTTTTGCATATTTAATTTCAACATTGCATCTTTATATAAAAAATTCATAAAAATTTGCAAATTTGAAAAATAAAAAAAATTAGAAAACTGAAAAACCCATAAAAATTGAGAAAATTTCAAAAATTATAAAAATTATTGTATTCAATTGACTTGAGTTGATAAAAAGGTTAACTAGCTAGGAAAAAACTAGATCTTAGACTTAGTAAATTAAAAACCCTAAAAATAACCTTGCTTAAAGTTTAACAGTAGAAAGTGTATGTCTTTGTAGGTTATTTAGGAATAGGCAAATTTTGGGTTCACTTCGTAGGTTAAGCCAAAACGAGGGAAGAGTATTAATGTTCTTATTAAAGTATAAGTTCGAAAGATAGTTCCTAGCTTGAGTTTAGATTCTGAAAACATGTACCCTACAAAATGCACAATCACGCACCTTGAAATTTGGATTAGTAGAAGAGATCTTGAATTACTCTTGTCTAAAGTCCTTAGCACAATGAAAATAATAAAAAAAAAGTGAATAAAAAAATGGACACTGGTTTTTGTGATTACTTAGGGCTAGAAAATTAATTAGCGAAGGTGCTTCATCACCTAGTGCCTTAGACCAACTGGTTTGGGAGTCACTGCTAAAAGCCTTGGGTGTTGCAAAACTAGGAAATACGCTTTAAAGGGCTAACGCATCTTGTAATCGGCTGTTGGTACCTCAAGAAGTATTAACGGTCGCATGAAGGATGTGTAAGCGAAAGTTAAGTGCTTTGGACAATGGACGAGAGTACGATTGCTTGATTTGAATTTCCAAGTGTAGGGGTGAAAATTACACACACGTAGGGATATGTGATTAGAGTTTAGATAAGAGAAAGGAATGAAAAATAAAAATTGTATCTTTAATAGAGTTGATAGAAATTCCTAAGTGGAGATGAAACTCTAGAAGAAAAAAAACTTAAGAAATGCTGAATTCTAAGTAATTCTATAGAACATGTACAATCTTAAGTTACATAATAAGGAAGTGTGAAGAATATGGGTGGATAATTTGTGGGGCGACGACAATAGAATTCCTTGTTAGAAAACCTAATTGGAAAACAAAAGTCGAAAAACCAAGTTGATAGGATTTTGTGGGTGTAATCCGCTGAAAACCCTCAGGAGACAACACTCCTCCTACTAGGGACACCTAGAGGTTTAACGGCTTGTTGCACGTGCTCAGTGCAATCGCGTTTCCCTGCGAAAGTGCGGCTAGGTTAGAATAAAATAATAAGTTTGCTCGAGGACGAGCAAAAGATAAGTTTGGGGGTATTTGTTCACATCATAATATTGCAATTCATACGCCCCACTTTTATGCATTTTATAAGTAAACATGTACTTTTGACGCTCGTTTGTTGCATGATACAGGATACAGGCTCTTAGAACAAATACAGTGAAAAAGAAGAAAGATGCTACAGAAAAGAGACTTTTGACCAACAAGCAGACATATCTTACTCAAGCCGAGATGAAGAACAGTGCAAGATCCAAAAGACGAAAGTGAACGGTCAAAAAGCTCCTTACAAGTTTTCATTGAAGATCTGGAAAAGACCAAGAAGTCAAATAGAGAAAAATAGTGAAGAACAAATAAGCCCAAGAACCCAGAATGAAGACCATAGAAGATGGTGGCATGAAGCCACCAAAGGGCCGTGGAACCGCGGCCAAAGGCCTATCATTGCCGCCGTTCCGCGGCCGTATGGTGCCCGTGTCGGCACCGACTTCTTGTGTCGGTGCGACGGTGCGGGTGTTGGGATTTTTAGGGGGCAAATATGTAATTGCATGTCTACGAGAGTCTGTAACCCTAGCTTCACTGGTTGCTTATAAATTGTACTCAAAATCTGTAAAATGTATGCCTCTTTTCAATCAATAAAAGTTCAGACTTGTTGGGAGATTTAGAACATCAACTTTTCTTGTAAGTTTTTAATTTATTTAATTCCTGCCTTAGTTTAATATCATTACTTGCCCTAGTTATCCATTTGTTTGCTGTAGTTCACTAGTTCAGCTAATTTTAATCTGTCGTAAGAGTAACACTTTAAAACATAAACAACAAAAATGTCACTTTTTAATAATTCCCTAATGAGTGAGTAAAATCCTCACTCGTTAGGGTTAGGAACAAGGGAGGGAGTGAGAGATGGATATCTCTCACCTCCTTCAATGCCAACATATTTTTAAAACGAAACCTTCATGCACGCATGTATGATCCGACCCCCACGGCACCTTACCTACGAGGTAACGGTGAACTGTAGTCTAAAAGGCCGGACATACATGATGTCCATGAAGATTGCAGCAATTAATAGGAAAGGACGGACAAGAATCTAGAGGAAGAAACTTTGTTTCTTCCCGATCATCCTAATCCCCTTTGCTAATAATTGTTGTGATTTTCTAAAAAGCTTTAATCAAACGGCATTGAAAGGGGTGAAAATAGTGATCTCATCAACCCTACCTTTGACCTAACCCTAACGAGTTCTTTCATATCACATAAATTAGTTTTTAAATCAATCGACAAAAACCAAACAACAATCTGAATCAACTCGTTATAACACAAAAACAAGAAATTACACATCTCTGCGGATCGACCCATACTCACCGGCTAGCTGCAAAGCGACGCCGTTTCTGATTACGATAAATACAATTTTTGGACTTAATCAAATGGCGCCGTTGCCGGGGATGGCGTAATCTTTTTGTTTTGTAGGATTTCGGGTTGATATAAATTTTGAAAAATTATAAAAATCAGAAAATAGAAAATACAAAAACATTTTAGCGATTTTTATCTGTTTGAAGGGTTCTATGTTTAGAATCTTGCAGGAACAGCAAAGGATTGTGAATCTGGAATTTTACAGAGAGGAAAACAAAAAAAAGGAACATCAGAACAGAGTAGAATTTGTGAACAGGAGCTGCACAAAATTTTTCAGAGGCTGAACCAACTAACCTGCCGCGTTTCCGCCGCAGAATAGGCTCCCAGACCGCGGAACTGCCGCCGATCTGCCACGTCAGCACATCATTTTTACATGGTTTGCTCTCTATCTCTTCCCTCTGCAACCTCCATATCTCCACTGTAAAAAGTTTCTGCAGGAATTCTTTGCGCTAAGAAAAAAATTCTCTCTCCCTTCTAAATAACAGATTTTCTGCAGGGTTCTTTGCGCCGCGCTAAAATTGATTGCAAGTGAATTTTTACTGTTTTTCCATAATTTAATCGGACTCTAAGGGGCTAATTGACCAAACTCAGATTGGGTGGGGATTTCATCACCCTTCCCAGGACCCCAGAAAACACCTAAAGCATGCGCATTGACCACAATTAATTAAAAAAAGACTAGACTCAGACCTAAGGATATCGAGCTCAATAGGAAAATGACTAGGGTAGGCATCGGCCGTTTATCCTAACCGACATTGCGGTGTCTAGGCTGTTGGAGATAGTGCCCTCAGAGTCAATTATTGGATCACAGGCACGTGATTGCAATGATTGAGGGAGGACCTATCCCAGGAGGACAGTCTTACTCGAGATGATAGTATGCTATCTGGTTTATCTTTATCATCGTGTACTGTTTTAGGTGACCTGACATGTCGCTATTACACGTTGATAGAGCCCCTAGGATTCTTGCTTGACTACCAGCAGTATGATGGCGATCATATACGTGGGAGCTGGGGTCTACAAGCACATCCTTAAAAGGTCCCTAGTCGTGGAAGTTTCGAGACTGGGCATCGATACTCCATTAGTAGACTAGTGTATACAGTCGAGACCCCGACGAGGGGCGGTGGCCGGTCTCACAAGCCACTGGTGTCAGTTGCATCACCTAAGATGTATACAGGTGCTCATTGGGTTATGAGTACACCGGACAGGACTCGCCGGGAACCTGCTAGTTGGTCTTATACCAGATGTCAGATAGCAATTCCCTGGTGACATGTGTACAGGTTAGTTCATCGACCTGAGATCGTCATTTGTCTCGTGTGAGTTCCCACTGTGCTTTGATTACTACCCTACCACGGCTCAAAGGAGTCGTGCAAACAGGTTTTAGTTGGGTACAGTCCCGAGCCACATGGAGGCAGTGAGCGGATCTGCAGGGGTTCGTCTCTCCCGGTATTGGGGGTGAGGTCGCGCTGTGTCTAGGAGAGCCATTACGCAAAGCCCTCGGCCGAGGCAGGAGATTTACTGGTAGGTATTCCAATAGTATCTCAGGGCAATCTGGGCTACACTCCGACACGACTTGTACCGCTTTTGGGGGTCTGACTTTTACCAACCCCCTAGGCCCGCCATGCGATGCTCATAGACGAACGGACCGGACTGTACGGATATTGTCACTGACAGGCTCAGTAGGGTGTCAGGATGAGTTCGCTCATCGACGTCCCTTTTGGTCAATAGCTGGTGGCTCGTCACGTATTGGCTTATACCTCTGACGTGCTAGTGGTTAAATCCACAGCCATAGTATTGACGAGTCTTTAGAGTCCACCACACTTACAGTTACTCAAGCTTTCGGGCGAAACGCTGTAGAGGCCGTATGGAGATATGGCAGGGTCCGATCAGATACGTGCGGTATTGCACGGATCAGGATCGGACAGTTTTGTACTAGTGGCCGTATGGTTATATGGCAAGGTTTCGATCACATACGTGCGGTATTGCACGAATCAGGATCGGACGGATATTACTAGCCGGCTTTGGCTTAAGCCGGTCCTAGTTTAGTACAGTGTAGATTTTGTCTCATTGCATTTGTATCCGGTCGGAATACAGATGCGGGTGTGTATGCACAGTATCGGGGTTTTCCTGTAATTTATTATGGGACCATTTTTCTGGAGTTGCCAGTTTGCATTCCGTTCCGGCCGGTTTTTCTTTGTTCTTTCCCGGCCGGACTTTTCTGATGGAGGGGGTAATTTGCAGTTTTGCAAATTACATTTTGTGGAGGGTTTATTTGTAAGATGAGAGCATCTTTTTATTCCATTCTTTTCCTTCATCATTTCTTGCTTTATGATGATTGGATATGAGATGAAATTTGATGTGAGATTGTGATGATGGTGTTTGGATATGGTCACCTTTCTTTTTCTCCTACACTCACCTCCCTTTGCATTATGATTCATTCTCTCCACCATTTTTTTGGTTAAGAGAGAAGAAAAGGAAAAAGGATGAGAGAGTTCATTTTAGTGATGTGAGAATTTCTTCATCCCATCTTCTTCTTGCTAGAAAATTGAAAGCACCAATTTTCTTCACCTCTTCCTCCATCCATCAATGGCAACAACAAACCCCAAATGAGACTAGCATGATCTACTACACATTCTACAGCATATCTTGAGCATATCGAGTTGCCGGCTTCATGCCCGAGTTGCCTCGGTATTGAGGCGGGAGCCCGTAAAAGACGCAGGCAATGTGGTGCCCTTCCGGCGAGGAGGCGACGATGTGGAGGCAAGACTTTCCGCGGGAGATCGGGACGATGACGAGAAGACCGGAGGACTCGGATCACTCGGTATACTTCTCTTCCCATCTCTTGATTGCTAGCATTAGGTTAATGGTAAACGATCCGGATTTTCATTGTCCGCGGTAGCGCCGGTTTCCGAGTAAGGAAAATTTTTGATTCCGCATTTTGGCCTCGAGTACGAGGCCGGGGCGCTGCCGTGGCGCAACATGGTATCAGAGCCACGCCATTAACCTTACCTAGCTTGTTCTAATGTGTTTTGCATTTCCGATCGAACAAAATCCCAAAAACCACATTTCCTTTGCATCAGTTTTCTGTTGGAATTTTTTGGTGTCTAGGAATTTTTTGGTGTCTAGGAATTTTTCCGGTTGTAGAAAACTGCTGTACAAGACATTCTAAGACATCTGTGAAAATTCGACACACTCAGTCGTTGACTGTAGCGCGGAACCGCGGCCAAACCCCCCATTGGGCCGCGGTTCCGCCGCACATTGGTCCCTTCAGTGTGTCCAATTTGTACAGTGGTCTTCTGGGCTTATTTTGTGGGCTTTGGAATATTAAATTTGGGCCCAGAATCTCTGTGACTGCTACAGTTTTACTTGGGGGCCCACTTGTTAATTGTTTGATCGATCGGATATTTTTAAACACATTATTTCACAGTATTTACATTATATCTGCGACCGTGAATGTCACTTGATCGGTAAATCCCGTCTAACTGCTATAGCCCGGTTAGACGGATTTGCGAACGTGACTTTCACGTTGATGTTTTATGTTTATGCTGTGTTGTTGCGGATCGGTCGTGGGGGATAGCCTGGATGCAATGCTAGTAAAGTTTTGTTGTATTATGTACATTTGATATTGCGGGGCGAGCGTCCGACATGTGGACTGCCGTCACTGCCTGTTTGTATTATTCTTTTGGGGCACGACCTGGTTGCGGTCGATGTACCCGGTGTATGTATATTTTACTTTCTGTACTAGGATTGCCCCGCGGTGGGGTGCACGGATAGCCGGGTTCTGGAGGGCAACAAGCCCGCATCTCATGGCATTGGGACGGAGGGGGCTTCACTCTAGGATTGGCGGGCTATTCGCCGCACTCGTAGGGGGTACAGGTTGACCCAGGAGGGGTGCCCAAGTTACCGGATTCCGTGAAGTGCTGGGTGGTCCATTCACGGAGCTGAAGGGGGCTGCCTCGCATCAGGTTTTGGCGGGTGATTTGCCGCACCCGTAGGGGTCTAGGTTTTCATTGCACAGGCTATCCACACGACCAGGGAAACGTCGGGTTTCAGCAGCGGCTCTGTGAAACCCGGGGCTTCCAGCTATCTGTATTGTTCTGTGATGCTGTACATTTCTGTGATGTTGCATTTTATTCACGCCTTGAGCGAAATACTATATATTGGTATATATATTAGTAGATGTTGTATATGTTTTACATCCGTGCTAGTCCAGTCCCCGCTCTGCCGTTAGTTAGCTAACCTAACGGGTGATGACGGGACCCAGTAGCGAATGCGGATGGCATATACGTACGTCAGTATATTTTCGTTCTTTGTGGTGTGATCAATTGATGGGACTGCGTTGATTCGGATCAATGCAAGATAAACAAACCTATTCTGATGTTGTTGGAACACTTTTCAAAAAAGCTGTTATTGCAAGGACGTTCGCTTTTGTTTTGCATCGTGGTATTCATTTGGAATATCCTGCTCCTCAGTCGACGAGGCAAGGGCCGAGATCCCTTCACCGGGAGTGACCCCTTGGACAGAAGTTTGCGTCAGAGCATTAACTTCACTATAGCCGATTACTTTTGCTTTGCATCGTGGTATTCAGTTGGAATATCCTGCACCTCATTCTACGGGGAAAGAGCCGAGATCCCTTCACCGGGAGTGACCTCTTTAGTAAAGGTTTTCGTCACTATATTTTCTAAAAAGTTATGCAGTTCCTTCAACGATATCAAGTTCATTACGTTAAAGGTTTTTCGCCAAAAACCAGTCGTAGCCCTCCGTCATTTCAGATTAGTATTACTTAGTATTCGTGCTGCGTATGTCGTGCTTAGCCGAGGCGTAGTGTTCGGTAGCTATGTAGTGCTTTTCTGTTGCATGGATATGAGATTGGTTAGGACAGTCGTGCGGTCATTTTGGCTCAGTCAAGGATTCGTGCGGGTGGGTCTAATGCAATCAAGATAATGACGGGTTGAACTTGACTAGGATCCTTTGATATATTGGCTCAGTCAAGGTCACTTGGGTCCTAGGGGTAAAAAAAATCATATCGGGAGTTTCAAAAGAACTGAAACTTGCCAGGCATGCGCATACCTTCTGGAGTGTGGTGACTTTAGTGGATTCCGTCAAGTTATCATGCGATGATAGTTGGATCCCGATTTCCACTGATGAGTTAGTTTACTCCTCGGGTGATCCCGACTAATTCTTCTTTCAGGTTTGGAGGAGAATTTGAGGTACAGTGGGAGGTTTCCTGATTAGATAAATTAGTAACCATTCTGATCTAGGTTAGAGTGCACGCTGAGTGTTTCTTTTCTCTCTCTCTTTGGCAGCGACCATTGACCCGACCCTGGACTATGACTCAGTGACCAAGTTGACCGAACCTTCTTAACATAGGCTTTTGGATTGTCAGAGTTGCAGACCTCATTGCCACTCCTACTTTTACCCTTTTCTCCAGGACACCCCGTATTACTACGAACGTCCACTTCCATTGGACAAAACCATCGTATGGTTATATACGAACTCGAAGGATTTCGAGGATGGTTTCTGGTTCTGGAGAAAACGAATAGGATTATTCAGTTGTCTTTTCTTTTCACCTTCTCTCATTGCGAGTACTCCTTGGTTTAGGAGATAGTATACCTATTACGAAAATTGGATAGTCTTCTTCCAAACCTTAGGCTGGTGCCGAACGGTGGGGAATGAAGAAAACCAATTAGCATAACGATGGTGTACAGAAGGTATTAAGTTAAGACAAAGCAAGGGATTAGTAAAAGGGCAAAGTAAAATGCGACTGCTATTCACGACCAAACCGAGTATATCTTCGCCAAATCTAAATCACCTTTGTATTTCTCCAGGACACTCCGTATCACTACGAAGATCCACAGTTTATTTGGATACTCCATCGTATGGTTATATACGAACTCGAAAGGAACTTGTTCCAGTTCGGGGATGGATTCTGGTTCAGGAGAAATAGGAATAAAGTACATTCAGGTGTCTTTTATCTTCACCTTCTCTCGCGTTGCGAGTGCTCCTAGGATTAGGACAGTACACCCTTTATGCTTTTTGGATATTCTTCTTCCAAACCATAGGCTGGTGCCGAACGGTAGGGAAAGAAGAAAACCATTTGGCCTAAAGGGGTGTGCAGACGGTAATGACTAAAGACATATAAAGGGATTTGGAGAGGTGGTAAATAACTATACGGTTACAGTCGTGAATCTGGAAGAGGCATTACTAGGAATACCAGGATACCCCATCGAAACATTTCAATGTTTCAGTTCAACTGTGTACTGTTAAAAGAAAACTGATTTCCCGATTAGACACATGCTCCAGGGTATGTATTTACCAGGTTTGATTCTCGCATCTGTATGGTTTTACAGATGATGAGTGGGAGTAAGTTATTGGGAATTGGGTGATCATCCTCATTATATCGGGATTCGTTGTAATCGGTGATACTTGAGGAGATCACCTGGGCTGTTTGCCGGTCGGCAAATATTTGGTTTTGAATATCCGCTGTTGTGCACCAATTTCAAATTGATATATCTGTACGTCTATTTTCATAGAGTGAGATATACCTTTTGATATTATGTCGATGACATTTACCTATATCAGTGGATGGTTAGGTAAGGAGCATTAAACAGCGGTGTAATTCTTCTTAACCATAAGTACAGTTTTCAACCTACGACACACAGTGAAAGAGTTGTTAGACTCAGCGGACTTATACAGAGCATTGTATGTTGTCCAGTGTCCATTAGGACAGAGGGGTTGGTCCTCATACTATATTCTGCTTACTTTTAACTTCTCTAGTTCTTAGACATGTGTTTCGTAGAAACACAGGGTCTAAGTTTTGAGGAGTTATAGGTATTTGAATAGAGTAGAGAACCAGGTGTAGCAAGTATCGGGATTCTTCAAAGAGATCGAAGATGTAGATACTTGTGTATGGTATTCAGTTGATAGTAATGATGAAGAGAAATTGCTTCTCTTTCAGGTTACTCATAATTGGAAGCATTCCTAAGTTGAGTAACGCTGATCGGCCTCCTTCCATTTAGTTTACATGCACTGGAGATAGCTGCATGATTTGAATCTGGTTCAATTGAATCAGTGCCTCTGGTTCTATATTGGATATAGAACAGTTCATATCTTAACGATGTTAAGGTACGGGGAGTTGTCCGGCTTATGCTTAAAACCAGACACTGGAAAACTCAAGGCACGTTTCTGTAATGGCTGTTTGTGGGTTGACCCAGGCTATGACGAGGGTTGACTTTCTACCATCTGGAAGATCAATAGAGATATTGTTCTTGACTCGCCACATTTTTAAAAGAAATGAATTTTAGAAAACAGTAGTGGGAGTATGGTAGAACTGGAAGTGATTCCAGAACCGCAGACGATTACTGAAGATTTGATAAGGAACCTAAAGATTCAATCTGATTTGACATTCCATTGGCCACTCCGCAGATAAGGTGGGTAACTTCAGGCACCCGAGAGGTACTCCGGTAGCCTTAAGGATGGTGACAGGGAAGTTCTTGTTTACCCACACTTGCCATTGTTGTTGTTCCAGGCTGCGAGACCCGGCAGGAGGATGAGTATATCGTCGTTCTAAATTAGCTTTAGAAGTGCACGTCTATATGACTCTGGCAGAGGGTTGTCGTAGTCAGTGGGAGCAGCGGAAGCATTGGTGGACATCAGACTTATGTCTATTTATAGACTAAAGCAGATATAGCGGAGATAGATCATCTATTTCTGACCTGACAGTCATAGGTTTGACTTCATCAGAATAGGGGATGGATCTGTTGAGAAGGTAGTAGAGTATGATGTCCTGGTATTTGGATGACATACACAGAATAGGAAAAGATACTCCTATACTACGATCGGTTGTACTTTGGTTGTCACACAGTGGTTTCTCCACACAGGACTTGGATATTATATCAGACATTCTGGTTACTAGATCTATGGTTTTAGATCTAGATTTGGGTGGTTTCCTAATCTGGGTACCTTGACAGCATTCTATGAGTATTTAGAATGGACGACTCCTGGCACGGTAGTATACCTGCAGGACATGGAGTCACCCTCTCTAAAGGTGTCTTACAGACTAAAGGGGAGAGGGATACGCATGATTGACAGATCACTTGCTTAAGCAATTGAGTCAATCATGAGATGTCAAGTACCACACCAGATGTTGTTCTTGCAGTAGATGCAATAAGTTGATATTAGTGCAATCCTTGAGAAACAATCGGAAGCAGTTTTAGGACATAAGTGCGTGTCCTAGGGATATGATAACGACAGCCTCCTTTAGGAGACGGTTATCATTCCAGGCTTCCAAGGTGACCTGGATGGCAGAGTGGCTGTCAGAGTTGTAGTTTTTCCTTCTGACGAGGGGCAGTATTTTGGACAGGTGGTCCAAGGCAATACTGAGGGAGGCATGGCGCAGGATACTGATTAAGTTCAGTTGATGATACAGTCTAAGAAATTTGGATTTGGAGTTCATTTATGAGCTAGGTCCCATCAGACATCCAGACATATTCTAAGACAGGTATTGCTCATTTCGGGAGATGGCTTTCTCCGCGAACTTGAGATATAGAGAGACATAAAAAGAAACTTCTGAGCGGATCCACTCACTGAGGCTATTCCTCGAACGCAATAGTTTCGCAAACGGGTTTTGTGAGACTGACTAGTAGAGGAGTTGGGTGTTCGGTATCACACGGGCTGTGAGTATGCGACATCGCAATAATTAGCCTTGAGTGCAAGTGGGAGATTGTTGGAGATAGTGCCCTCAGAGTCAATTATTGGATCACAGGCACGTGATTGCAATGATTGAGGGAGGACCTATCCCAGGAGGACAGTCTTACTCGAGATGATAGTATGCTATCTGGTTTATCTTTATCATCGTGTACTGCTTTAGGTGACCTGACATGTCGCTATTACACGTTGATAGAGCCCCTAGGATTCTTGCTTGACTACCAGCAGTATGATGGCGATCATATATGTGGGAGCTGGGGTCTACAAGCACATCCTTAAAAGGTCCCTAGTCGTGGGAGTTTCGAGACTGGGCATCGATACTCCATTAGTAGACTAGTGTATACAGTCGAGACCCCGACGAGGGGCGGTGGCCGGTCTCACAAGCCACTGGTGTCAGTTGCTTCACCTAAGATGTATACAGGTGCTCATTGGGTTATGAGTACACCGGACAGGACTCGCCGGGAACCTGCTAGTTGGTCTTATACCAGATGTTAGATAGCAGTTCCCTGGTGACATGTGTACAGGTTAGTTCATCGACCTGAGATCGTCATTTGTCTTGTGTGAGTTCCCACTGTGCTTTGATTACTACCCTACCACGGCTCAAAGGAGTCGTGCAAACAGGTTTTAGTTGGGTACAGTCCCGAGCCACATGGAGGCAGTGAGCGGATCTGCAGGGGTTCGTCTCTCCCGGTATTGGGGGTGAGGTCGCGCTGTGTCTAGGAGAGCCATTACGCAAAGCCCTCGGCCGAGGCAGGAGATTTACTGGTAGGTATTCCAGTAGTATCTCAGGGCGTTCTGGGCTACACTCCGACACGACTTGTACCGCTTTTGGGGGTCTGACTTTTACCAACCCCCTAGGCCCTCCATGCGATGCTCATAGACGAACGGACCGGACTGTACGGATATTGTCACTGACAGGCTCAGTAGGGTGTCAGGATGAGTTCGCTCATCGACGTCCCTTTTGGTCAATAGCTGGTGGCTCGTCACGTATTGGCTTATACCTCTGACGTGCTAGTGGTTAAATCCACAGCCATAGTATTGACGAGTCTTTAGAGTCCACCACACTTACAGTTACTCAAGCTTTCGGGCGAAACGCTGTAGAGGCCGTATGGAGATATGGCAGGGTCCGATCAGATACATGCGGTATTGCACGGATCAGGATCGGACAGTTTTGTACTAGTGGCCGTATGGTTATATGGCAAGGTTCGATCACATACGTGCGGTATTGCACGAATCAGGATCGGATGGATATTACTAGCCGGCTTTGGCTTAAGCCGGTCCTAGTTTAGTACAGTGTAGATTTTGTCTCATTGCATTTGTATCCGGTCGGAATACAGATGCGGGTGTGTATGCACAGTATCGGGGTTTTCCTGTAATTTATTATAGGACCATTTTTCTGGAGTTGCCAGTTTGCATTCCGTTCCGGCCGGTTTTTCTTTGTTCTTTCCCGGCCGGACTTTTCTGATGGAGGGGGTAATTTGCAGTTTTCCAAATTACATTTTGTGGAGGGTTTATTTGTAAGATGAGAGCATCTTTTTATTCCATTCTTTTCCTTCATCATTTCTTGCTTTATGATGATTGGATATGAGATGAAATTTGATGTGAGATTGTGATGATGGTGTTTGGATATGGTCACCTTTCTTTTTCTCCTACACTCACCTCCCTTTGCATTATGATTCATTCTCTCCACCATTTTTTTGGTTAAGAGAGAAGAAAAGGAAAAAGGATGAGAGAGTTCATTTTAGTGATGTGAGAATTTCTTCATCCCATCTTCTTCTTGCTAGAAAATTGAAAGCACCAATTTTCTTCACCTCTTCCTCCATCCATCAATGGCAACAACAAACCCCAAATGAGACTAGCATGATCTACTACACATTCTACAGCATATCTTGAGCATGTCGAGTTGTCGGCTTCATGCCCGAGTTGCCTCGGTATTGAGGCGGGAGCCCGTAAAAGACGCAGGCAATGTGGTGCCCTTCCGGCGAGGAGGCGACGATGTGGAGGCAAGACTTTCCGCGGGAGATCGGGACGATGATGAGAAGACCGGAGGACTCGGATCACTCGGTATACTTCTCTTCCCATCTCTTGATTGCTAGCATTAGGTTAATGGTAAACGATCCGGGTTTTCATTGTCCGCGGTAGCGCCGGTTTCCGAGTAAGGAAAATTTTTGATTCCGCATTTTGGCCTCGAGTACGAGGCCGGGGCGCTGCCGTGGCGCAACATAGGCTAGTGGTTATTAATTAGGCCCACTGTAGTGGTGGTTCCTTCCCACTTACTTGGCCGTATTTGTCCGTGAAGAGGCGGTTTGAGGTCCTATTTCTAGCCCTAGTTAGGAGCTGTCTAGTAGACCTAGGCGACCCTAGATCTAGGCCTGATTGTGCATGTGTGGTTGATTTGTGTCACGAGTCCCTTTTGAAAAACCTTTTTGCAAAACCCTCACATAAAAAAAAAAGAAAAAAATCTTTTCAAAAAACTTGCAACTTGTCGCTAAGAAAACTTGCAACTCAATCCCACCACTTCCACCACTTTCCCTCACTGACGTTATCTTACCCCCACATTCTGTCTTTTCTTTTTTTCTGACTGCACTACCCTTTAGTGTATGTCACTTTGGACTAGGGACACTGACGCCCGATTAGTCCGTGTTTCGTTGGTACCGACCGACGAACATTTCGACACTAAAGTCGACACTCCGTCCACTTCCTTACCCTCAACTTCAATTTCTTTCACCGAAGGTATGTCGGGATTCAACCCCAACAATACCTTACGGACGGGAAGGATTCCACCTCCGTTAGGTGCGAATGACCCGAACCAGCCGCCTGTTGAAGCGCCCGCACGAGTTGCGCTCCAGGACCTCTTTTACCCCATCCGCACTTCTTTACCAACCTGTCTTTCATCCCCACCGGCAAATGGGGACAATTTTGAGATTAAACCACATTCCATCAATATGCTGCCGAAATTTCAGGGTTTGGAAACTGAAGACGCATATATCTTTATTAATAAATTCCAAAATGTGTGCGCTATGATGAAAACGACCCAATTGAGTGATGACGCTATACGGCTAAGGGTCATTCCTTTCACCTTATGTGACCTAGCCGAGAAGTGGCTATATAGCACCGCATCACATTCTATTAGAAATTGGGATGAGTTTGTGAAAGCTTTTCTAAAAAAGTTCTATCCTCACCACAAAACTGCCAGAATCCGCAATGAAATAATTCAATTCTCACAACTTCCGTCCGAACCATTTTGGAAGTGCTTCGAGAGATTCAAGGACCTACTAGTTCAATACCCTCATCATGGGATAGAAAGTTGGCAACTTTGCCAAACATTATACGAGGGATTGAACTCGGCAATGAAGCAGTTGCTATAAACCATCTGTCAAGGTCATTTTCTCTCTAAGTCTAGTGATGAAGCTTGGCAGTTTCTTGAGGATCTTAGTGAGCAGACAATACAGTGGGAGAGTACCAAGACCACATCATCTTCTAGTGGTCAATCTAGGGCAGGCATACATCAAGTAGAGATGTCGATTGCTATGAAGGCCGAGATGGCCGCTCTTACGAAAAAGCTAGAAGCGATCGAGACCAAAATCTCATTGTCTTCTCTTGCCCCTGCTATGGCCCCACGAACTGTCTGTGCTTGTTGTGCGGATCCATTGCACCTGACCGAAGAGTGTCCTTATAATGCATCTACACAAGGACAGGATCAAGTCAATGCTGCATTTCAGCAACGACAAAGAAACGATCCGTACTCTTCGACGTATAATCCGGGGTGGAGGAGTCACCCAAATTTCGCTTGGAACCAAAATCAACAATTCCAAGGAAATAATAATTTTCAAAGACCTCCTCCCCCACAACAACAACAACAAGCACCCTCACAAACTCAATTTCAACCGCAACAATTTCAACAACAACCTTACCCTAATCAAGTGAACAATTTTGTGCCTAACAATGCTTACCAGCAAAATAATTATGTTCAACCTAATAATGATAAGGTTAGCTCGCTCGAAAGAAGTCTAGATGCGTTCCTTAAGCAATCTACACAGTCTACAGCAAGACTTGAGACTTCTATTCAAACTTTAGTGCAAAATAGTACCTCTCACGATCAAAGCATCAAATCTATTGAGGCACAAATTGCACAACTCAATGCAGCTTTGAGCGAGCGCGAAAAAGGAAAACTACCGTCTCAACCACTGCCCAACCCCGGTCACGCATATGCTGCATTTCAACAGCAAAACCATAACGTAAATGCCCTGACCACGTTGAGATCGGGAAAAGTGTTGCAGAAAAATGTGGGCATGAACAATGACACCCCTGCCGGTGGGGCTTCTTCATCTTCTTCACCTTCATCTTCTTCTTCCTTAGAGCCTATTCTCCACCCTTCACATGGCTCTACCCCTTCTAGCTCGAACGGACCCATTTCTCACAACACGAACACACCTACACGGGGCGCCGTTCCAACTCGACAGTCTGATCCGCAAAAATTGGACTCAACCACCTTTTAAAATGTTCCTTTTCCTAATCGGTTGAGATCCAATAAACCAACTCCGCAGATGGAAAAGATTGTTGAGTTGTTCAAACAGGTTAGCATAAATATCCCTCTTTTGGATGCCATCCAGCAAGTTCCTTCATATGCAAAAATTTTAAAGGACTTATGCACCAAAAAGAGGAAGTCGCAAGTGCCAAAGAAAGTTTTTGTGGCTAGTGCTATTAGTGATACTCTTGTAAATTCCCTTCCCCCAAAGCAAAAGGACCCCGGGTGTCCTACCATTTCGATAACAATTGGGGACAAGAACATCAATAGAGCACTATTAGATCTTGGCGCGAGCGTCAATTTGCTACCCTATTCTGTGTACGAGCAATTGGGCGTTGGAGAGCTTAAGCCCACTCACTGTACTCTCCAAATGGCCGACCGGTCAATAACCCATCCTAGGGGAGAGCTGCAGGATGTGTTAATAAGAGTAGGGGATTTTATTTTTCCCGTTGACTTTATTGTGATGGACACACAACCTGTCGCTAACCCCCGGAACCAAATTCCGGTAATACTAGGTCGACCATTTTTGGCAACTTCCAACGCAGTAATCAATTGTCGTAACGGTTCAATGAACCTATCTTTCGGCAATATGACAATTGAGCTCAATATTTTCAAGTTGGGAAGTCAGCTGGCTGAGCCAAATGCTAGCGTACTCGATGTTTGCTCGATCAATGAGATCGCGGAGGAGGACTGTGAATTCGAGAATTTTTTGTTCGATCACAGCAATGTTAACGCCACTAGTGCGTTCTTCCTAGAATCCGACGCAGCTTTCACAACGGATAATGATTTTGAGTGCTTTACCTTTGTTGATGACTTTGAAGACTCATCACCTGAATTGGAGTCTTTTGCTTTTTCGGATGAGTTAGTTGAACCATCCGATACTGTTGCGTACACTCGGTTCGAACCTTTGATGGAATCATTCGAGTTTGAAACAACTACCCCATTGTTACCATCTATTATTTCACCTCCTAAACTCGAATTAAAGCTTTTGCCGACACACCTAAAATATGCTTATCTAGGTGATAATGAGACCTTACCTGTCATTATATCAGCCTCTCTAGCTCTTGAGCAAGAGAAGGATCTTTTGATGGTCTTACATAATAATCGGCAAGCTTTCGGCTGGTCTATGGCGGACATTAAGGGGATTAGTCCCCTCATAGTCGAACATCATATACACTTAATTGATGATGCCAAGCCAGCACGGGATCCACAAAGGCGCCTCAACCCCATCATGAAAGAGGCTGTTGAGAAGGAAATTGTCAAGTGTCTGGATAGCGGTATCATTTACCCTATCTCGGATAGCCAATGGGTTAGCCCAATCCACATCGTGCCAAAGAAATCAGGCATTACGGTCATTACAAATGAGGCAAATGAGTTGATTCCCACTCGCACCCAAACTGGGTGGCGAGTCTGCATAGACTATAGAAAACTCAATGCCGCAACAAGGAAAGACCACTTTCCTTTACCTTTCATTGACCAAATGCTCGAGCGATTGGCAGGGCACGAGTTCTATTGCTTTCTCGATGGCTATTCCGGTTACAATCAAGTCCCCATCGCCAAAGAGGACCAAGACAAGACAACATTCACTTGTCCCTTTGGCACGTTTGCTTATCGTCGCATGCCCTTTGGGTTATGCAATGCACCCGCAACATTTCAGCGGTGTATGATGGGGATCTTTTCAGACATGGTTGAAAAGTTCTTGGAGATCTTTATGGATGATTTCTCCATCTTTGGCGACTCCTTCGACGAGTGTTTACGCCATCTTGACGCTGTTCTTACCCGCTACAGGGATAAGAACCTAACATTGAATTGGGAGAAGTGCCATTTCATGGTGCGAGAGGGCATTGTCTTAGGACATGTCATCTCGCAAAACGGCATCGAGGTAGATAGAGCAAAAATCGAAGTGATTTCTAACCTCCCTCCCCCGAAATGCGTCAAAGATATTAGAGCCTTCCTTGGCCACGCCGGTTTCTACAGACTGTTTATCAAGGACTTTAGCAAGATTGCTAGACCCTTGACTCTATTACTGGCCAAGGACACAACTTTCGCTTTCGACTCCACATGCATTGAAGCATTTGAGTCTTTGAAACATTCACTCATCACTGCACCCATCCTCTCATCTCCCGACTGGACGCACCCGTTTGAAATCATGTGCGACGCATCAGACTTTGCTATTGGCGCTGTTCTTGGACAGCATATTGATAAGATGCTGCACGTGATTTATTATGCTAGCCGAACACTAAATAAGGCCCAACTCAACTATACAACAACAGAGAAAGAGTTTTTAGCTGTTGTGTTTGCACTCGAAAAATTTTGACCTTATTTAATCGGCTCTCCAGTCGTTGTATATACTGATCATTCAGCTCTTCGCCACCTTTTTGCGAAGAAAGATGCTAAGTCAAGGCTAATACGTTGGATCCTTTTATTAAAAGAGTTTGACCTTGTCATTAAGGACAAAAAAGGATGTAAAAACGTAGTAGCTGATCACCTATCACGACTTCCTTCTTCCCCCACGCTCGATCTTCCAATCACCGATGTTTTTCCCGACGAGCAACTCTTGACCGTTTCTTGCGAACCATGGTTCGCCGATATTGTGAATTACTTAGCCACCGGCCTGATACCCAGTGATTGGTCGAAACAGGATAAACTTCGATTTCTATCCTAAGTAAAGCATTTTTACTGGGATGAGCACTATCTTTTTAAATACTGTTCTGACCAAATCATTCGTCGGTGTGTACCCAAAAGTGAGGTCAAGAGTGTGCTGTCTTTTTGCCACGATCAAGCATGTGGCGGGCATTTTGGCCCAAAGAAGACAGCTGAAAAATTTTTGCAGTGTGGTTTCTATTGGCCATGACTCTTTAAGGATGCACTTGAATACTGCAAAACTTGCTCCCGGTGCCAACACTTGGGCCGGATTTCGTGGAGAAACGAAATGCCACTCCAACCAATTTTGGTTATGGACATTTTTGATGTTTGGGGTATAGATTTCATGGGACCATTTCCTAACTCTTTTGGAAATGTGTATATTCTGTTGGCGATTGACTATGTTTCTAAGTGGGTCGAGGCTGTGCCCAGCCGAACGAACGATAATAAAGTTGTCGTTCGATTCCTTAAAGAACACATATTTTCTCGATTTGGGCACCCTCGGGCAATAATAAGTGATAATGGTTCTCACTTCTGCAATAGGACTTTCGAGTCCTTAATGCGGAAATACTCTATCACCCACAAATTATCAACGCCATATCACCCTCAAACATGTAGGCAAGCCGAGGTGTCAAATCGGTAAATAAAGCAAATCTTGGAGAAAACGGTTTCCAAAAACCGTAAAGATTGGTCACTTAAACTGATAGATGCACTATGGGCTTTCCGTACTGCATATAAGACCGATCTTGGCATGTCTCCATACCGACTTGTGTATGGGAAGGCTTGCCACCTCCCAGTGGAGATCGAGCATAAAGCATTTTGGGCTATCAAAGAGCTGAATTTATCTTTAGGAGATGCGGGCAGCAATCGAAAGCTGCAATTGAATGAGTTGGAGGAGCTGAGGGATGAGGCATATAATAATGCCATAACTGCTAAAAACTGAGCTAAGGTGTTCCATGATAAACACCTTTTGCGAAAAACTTTTGAACCTGGTCAACAGGTTCTACTTTATGACATTCGGTTACACTTTCATCCCGGCAAGCTCCGGTCCAGATGGATAGGACCTTTTGTAGTCCGCACCGTTTATCCGCACGGTGCGGTTGATCTTGAGAACCCTGAAGACGGTACCTTATTCAAGGTAAATGGGCATCGGCTGAAACCGTTCTTCACAGCGGACCCTACGGAGGAGCTCCTGTTCTTGCAGGAGCCGATTTACACTGATTGATCTTCCTCCACTTTCACCGCCAAATTTCTTTTCCCAGAACATTATTTCACATAAGTTTGGGGGTGTGTACATTGTTTGTATATATATATATATATATATATATATATATATATATATATATATATATATATATAATAAAAAATAAAAAATTAATTTTTTTTTAAAAAAATAATAATTTTTGGACCTAATTGCAAATTTACATATTAAGAGCTGATTTTACAAATAAAACCCTCGTTTTAGAGGGTGTCTTACGCAAATCACCTTCTCTCCCCTCTATTTAAAGGAACCAAGCCCCCTGTTCGTTTACCCTAAATTTTTTCCCCTCATAAAACCCTAGCCGCCGCCGCTAACCTACTGAAGAAGAATCTCGTCGCAACTCCACCTAGCCGCCGCGTTTCCGCCGCCGTAGCTGCCTCCCGCTGCGCAACCGCTGCCGTCTGGAGTCTGCACCCCTGAAATTTTCAGGGGAGGTAAACCTGACTGTTTCCTCTCTTTTACGGCATAATTTATTTACTGTAAAATCGTAATGGCACATAAAATGCAGTATGAAAGGGATTTTTCCCCTGTTTTCGCACACGAGATATACGGTAGATATTTCCTACATGAAATCGCACAAAGGGGCTGGAATTTCCTTCTCTATAATCATGCATCTGCGTTTGCTCTCCCTAACCTAGTTGCCCTATTTTACGAATCCATAAAAGATAATAGCCTTGACAACTTAGGGTACATTAAACTGAATTGGGGAAATCGGGAAATTCACATCGATAGAGACATGATACACGAGGTTACACTCATACCACGTGTACCTGCACATGAACACCCACTGCGCTTTGAAGATTATATGCCATTAATGGGTAATGACTGTGCACGAGAACCGCGTAAGGGCATCCAAGCACGGACCCTTTTCGCAAACGTTTTAACTGTGTGCCGGTGGGCACAAAACAATATTTTTGGAAGTTCTCACAACACAACCTTCTTCACCCCTTCGTTACATGTCGTCCACACACAGATGACGAAAAATCCTAGGTTCGACATGTGCACGGTTTTGCTCCAATCCATAGGTACGGGAAAACGAGGTTCCGTATACCCATGTCCCATGCTCGTTACCCAACTCTGCCGTTATTTCCTCCCAGCCGAGGAATTTGACTTATATATGATAGACGGTGTCCCGGTTCGACCACTTTTAGAGGGCGTCTCATCGTCCTACTCTAGACTCACGGATATTTAGACACGAACAGAACCGGCAGAAAATGTACCTGCACACACCCCTAGCTCGAGCTCGACTTCGAGCGGGGAAGAGCTAAATCCCCAGGAGCATGCGCGATTAGTGAGGAGAACGGTGAGGAGAATCGACTCTTTGAGAGATGAGTTTCGGGCAACTGCACGAGATCACGACCGTCGGTTGACGGAAATTGAGAGGGGAATCCAAACACTTTTGGCTAGAGGGGAACGATCACGTTCACGCTCACGAGCGCGACGTGGGGCCGGGCAGTGAGGGCACTGTTTTGCTCAAGTTTGGGGGAGAAGGTAATGTATATAGTTATCTTTTGCATTGCAGATTGTATATATTTTTTTTCCTTTTGCATATTTAATTTCTGCATTGCATCTTTATATAAAAAATTCATAAAAATTTGCAAATTTGAAAAATAAAAAAATTAGAAAACTGAAAAACCCATAAAAATTGAGAAAATTTCAAAAATTATAAAAATTATTGTATTCAATTGACTTGAGTTGATAAAAAAGGTTAACTAGCTAGGAAAAAAATTAGATCTTAGACTTAGTAAATTAAAAACCCTAAAAATAACCTTGCTTAAAGTTTAACGGTAGAAAGTGTATGTCTTTGTAGGTTATTTAGGAATAGGCAAATTTTGGTTTCACTTCGTGGGTTAAGCCAAAACGAGGGAAGAGTATTAATGTTCTTATTAAAGTATAAGTTCGAAAGATAGTTCCTAGCTTGAGTTTAGATTCTGAAAACATGTACCCTACAAAATGCACAATCACGCACCTTGAAATTTGGATTAGTAGAAGAGACCTTGAATTACTCTTGTCTAAAGTCCTTAGCACAATGAAAATAATAAAAAAAAAGTGAATAAAAAAATGGACACTGGTTTTTGTGATTACTTAGGGCTAGAAAATTAATTAGCGAAGGTGCTTCATCACCTAGTGCCTTAGACCAACTGGTTTGGGAGTCACTGCTAAAAGCCTTGGGTGTTGCAAAACTAGGAAATACGCTTTAAAGGGCTAACGCATCTTGTAATCGGCTGTTGGTACCTCAAGAAGTATTAACGGTCGCATGAAGGATGTGTAAGCGAAAGTTAAGTGCTTTGGACAATGGACGAGAGTACGATTGCTTGATTTGAATTTCCAAGTGTAGGGGTGAAAATTACACACACGTAGGGATATGTGATTAGAGTTTAGATAAGAGAAAGGAATGAAAAATAAAAATTGTATCTTTAATAGAGTTGATAGAAATTCCTAAGTGGAGATGAAACTCTAGAAGAAAAAAAACTTAAGAAATGCTGAATTCTAAGTAATTCTATAGAACATGTACAATCTTAAGTTACATAATAAGGAAGTGTGAAGAATATGGGTGGATAATTTGTGGGGCGACGACAATAGAATTCCTTGTTAGAAAACCTAATTGGAAAACAAAAGTCGAAAAACCAAGTTGATAGGATTTTGTGGGTGTAATCCGCTGAAAACCCTCAGGAGACAACACTCCTCCTACTAGGGACACCTAGAGGTTTAACGGCTTGTTGCACGTGCTCAGTGCAATCGCGTTTCCCTGCGAAAGTGCGGCTAGGTTAGAATAAAATAATAAGTTTGCTCGAGGACGAGCAAAAGATAAGTTTGGGGGTATTTGTTCACATCATAATATTGCAATTCATACGCCCCACTTTTATGCATTTTATAAGTAAACATGTACTTTTGACGCTCGTTTGTTGCATGATACAGGATACAAGCTCTTGGAACAAATACAGTGAAAAAGACGAAAGATGCTACAGAAAAGAGACTTTTGACCAACAAGCAGACAGATCTTACTCAAGCCGAGATGAAGAACAGTGCAAGATCCAAAAGACGAAAGTGAACGGTCAAAAAGCTCCTTACAAGTTTTCATTGAAGATCTGGAAAAGACCAAGAAGTCAAACAGAGAAAAATAGTGAAGAACAAATAAGCCCAAGAACCCAGAATGAAGACCACAGAAGATGGTGGCATGAAGCCACCAAAGGGCCGCGGAACCGCGGCCAAAGGCCTATCATTGCCGCGGTTCCGCGGCCGTATGGTGCCCGTGTCGGCACCGACTTCTTGTGTCGGTGCGACGGTGCGGGTGTTGGGATTTTTAGGGGGCAAATCTGTAATTGCATGTCTACGAGAGTCTGTAACTCTAGCTTCACTGGTTGCTTATAAATTGTACTCAAAATCTGTAAAATGTATGCCTCTTTTCAATCAATAAAAGTTCAGACTTGTTGGGAGATTTAGAGCATCAACTTTTCTTGTAAGTTTTTAATTTATTTAATTCCTGCCTTAGTTTAATATCATTACTTGCCCTAGTTATCCATTTGTTTGCTGTAGTTCACTAGTTCAGCTAATTTTAATCTGTCGTAAGAGTAACACTTTAAAACATAAACAACAAAAATGTCACTTTTTAATAATTCCCTAATGAGCGAGTAAAATCCTCACTCGTTAGGGTTAGAAACAAGGGAGGGAGTGAGAGATGGATATCTCTCACCTCCTTCAATGCCAACATATTTTTAAAACGAAACCTTCATGCACGCATGTATGATCCGCCCCCCACGGCACCTTACCTACGAGGTAACGGTGAACCGTAGTCTAAAAGGCCGGACATACATGACGTCCATGAAGATTGCAGCAATTAATAGGAAAGGACGGACAAGGATCTAGAGGAAGAAACTTTGTTTCTTCCCGATCATCCTAATCCCCTTTGCTAATAATTGTTGTGATTTTCTAAAAAGCTTTAATCAAACGGCATTGAAAGGGGTGAAAATAGTGATCTCATCAACCCTACCTTTGACCTAACCCTAACGAGTTCTTTCATATCACATAAATTAATTTTTAAATCAATCGACAAAAACCAAACAACAATCTGAATCAACTCGTTATAACACAAAAACAAGAAATTACACATCTCTGCGGATCGACCCGTACTCACCGGCTAGCTGCAAAGCGACGCCGTTTCTGATTACGGTAAACATAATTTTTGGACTTAATCATCTCTCCCGGTACCATATTCCAGTGCAGTGATGCAGACGCCTACCAAATTCCAAATCTCATAACCCAACGGCGAATGATGAGTCGCTTCTGGTACCATATTCCAGTGCAGCGATGCAGACGCCGACAAAGTCCCAAAATTTTTCCGTCCCTACGGTCTGGATCATACATCATGCAAAACCGTATACAATCCACGGGCGTAAAACAATCCCAATCCATCCCAAGTCCTACCGGTAAGACCACATTCAAAGTCCCACCGGCGGTGAAGATTCAAAAAAAAGAGGTATGTCCATAACCAAAATGGGCACGGATGAAACCCGAAAGGGCTCTTTTCCCGAAAACAGCAGGACTGCTGTTGAGTTTGTGAAAACCCGAAAGGGCGCGAACTCGTAAAAAAGAGATGAAATGCACTTGCAAAGTCCTCTCAACTTTGTGAGGAGAAAATTCCCGTGTGAGATCCTTACGACTCACAAAGGAGCAACACCCTTAGAAGTCCCTACGACTCCCAAGGAGAAAATACACCTACGAGATCCTTTCGACTCGTAGGAAGAAAATGCTTTTAGGGGACCATTATGGCCCATAAAATTGAAAAGCCTTAGGTGATAGGGATCTAAACCTGTCTTCTAAGCCACCAATTCTTAAATCCTCCCGGGGCAAATGATGAGTTACTCCTGGCATTATTCCAGTGCAGCAATGCAGATGCCGGCACAAAAAAATCCCCAAATCCTCTAATGGAAAATGATGATTCGCTTCTGGTACGATATTCCAATATAGCGATGCTGATGTCAATCCAAATCACAATCAACAAGTCAACTTCAATCCCGACACCGTAGAAAGCGAAGCAAGTCAGAATCCAATCTCGACACCGCAAGAAGCGGAGCAAGTCAAGATCACCCCTGACACTGCAAGAGGCAGAGCAAGTCAAATAGAGCGTCAACCGTCCATGTCGTAAAAAGGGCAGTGCAGGCTTCCCATAAATCGGGAACCAAATCGCTTTGGATCAGAGTGTCGACCGTCCATGTCGCAAAAAGGGCAGCGCAGGCTTCCCACGAATCGGGAACCAAATCGCTCCGGACCAGAGCATCGACCGTCCATATCGTAAAAAGGGCAGTGCAGACTTCCTACAAAGCAGGAACCAGATCACTCCGGGCCAGGGAAACGTTTACCACAGACACTGCGTCTCGGAGATGCGTCAAGCGTCGACCGTCCATGTCGTAAAAAGGGCAGTGCAGGCTTTCAACAAATCGGGAACCAGATCACTCCGGGCCAGGGAAAAATCTACCACGGACACTCCGTCTCGGAGACACGTCAAGCGTCAACCGTCCATGTCGTAAAAAGGACAGTGCAGGCTTCCCAAAAATTGGGAACCAAATCGCTCCGGGTCAGAGCGTCGACCGTCCATGTCGCAAAAAGGGCAGTGCAGGCTTCCCACAAATTGGGAACCAAATCGCTCCGGACTAGAGCGTCGACCGTCCATGTCGTAAAAAGGGCAGTGCAGGCTTCCCACAAATCAAGAAGCAAATCGTTCTGGATCAGAGCGTCGACCGTCCATGTTGCCAAAAGGGCAGTGCAGGCTTCCCACAAATCTGGAACCAAATCGCTCCGGATCAGAGCGTCGACCGTCCATGTCGTAAAAAGGGCAATGCAGACTTCCTACAAAGCAGGAACCAGATCACTCCGGGCCAGGGAAACGTCTACCACGGACACTCCGTCTTGGAGACGCGTCAAGCATCGACCGTCCATGTCATAAAAAGGGCAGTGCAGGCTTCCCACAAATCGGGAACCAAATCGCTCCGGATCAGAGCGTCGACTGTCTATGTCGCAAAAAGGGCAGTGCAGACTTCCCACAAATCGGGAACCAAATTGCTCCGGATCAGAGCATCGACCATCCATGTCGTAAAAAGGGCAGTGCAGACTTCCTACAAAGAAGGAACCAGATCACTCCAAGCCAGGGAAACATCTACCACGGACACTCCATCTCGGAGACGCGTCAAGCGTCGACCGTTCATGTTGTAAAAAGGGCAGTGCAGGCTTCCAAAAAATTGGAAACCAGATCTCCCCGGGCCAGGGAAAAGTCTACCACGGACACTCTGCCTCGGAGACGCGTCAAGCGTCGACCGTCCAAATCGCAAAAAGGGCAGTGCAGGATTCCAACAAATCGGGAACCAAATCGCTCCGGATCAGAGCGTCGACCGTCCATGTCGTAAAAAGGCAGTGCAGGCTTCCCACAAATCGGGAATCAAATCGCTCCGGATCAGAGCGTCGACCGTCCATGTCGTAAAAAGGGTAGTGCAGGCTTCCTACAAAGCAGGAATCAGATCACTCCGGGCAAGGGAAAAGTCTACCACGGACACTCCGTCTCGGAGATGCGTCAAGCGTCGACCGTCCATGTCGCAAAAAGGGCAGTGTAGGCTTCCCAAAAATTAGGAACCAAATCGCTCCGGGTCAGAGCGTCGACCGTCCATGTCGGAAAAAGGGCAGTGCAGGCTTCCCACAAATCGGGAACCAAATCACTCCGGACCAGAGCGTCGACCGTCCATGTCGTAAAAAGGGCGGTGCAGGCTTCCTACAAAGCAAGAACCATATCACTCCAGGCCAGGGAAATATCTACCACGGACACTCCGTCTCGGAGACGCGTCAAGCGTTGACCGTCCATGTCGTAAAAAGGGCAATGCAAGCTTCCAACAAATTAGGAACCAGATCACTCCGGGTCAGGGAAAAGTCTACCACGAACACTCCGTCTCGAAGACGCGTTAAGCGTCGACCGTCCATGTCGCAAAAAGGGCAGTGCAGGCTTCCCACAAACCGGGAACCAAATCGCTCCGGGTCAGAGCGTCGACCGTCCATGTCGCAAAAAGGCCAGTGCAGGCTTCCCATAAATCGGGAACCAAATCGCTCCAGACCAGAGCGTCGACCGTCCATGTCGTAAAAAGGGCAGTGCAGGCTTCCCACAAATTGGGAACCAAATCGCTCCGGATCAGAGCGTCGACCGTCCATGTCGCAAAAAGGGCAGTGCAGGCTTCCCACAAATCGGGAACCAAATCGCTCCGGATCAGAGCGTCGACCGTCTATGTCGTAAAAAGGGCAGTGCAGACTTCCTACAAAGCAGGAACCAGATCACTCCGCGCCAGGGAAACGTCTACCACGGACACTCCGTCTCGGAGATGCGTCAAGCGTCGACCGTCCATGTCGTAAAAAGGGCAGTGTAGGCTTCCAACAAATCGGGAACCAGATCTCTCCGGGCCAGGGAAAAGTCTACCACGGACACTCCGCCTCGGAGACGCGTCAAGCGTCGACCATCCATGTCGCAAAAAGGGCAGTGCAGGCTTCCCACAAATCGGGAACCAAATCGCTCCGGATCATAGCGTCGACCGTCCATGTCTTAAAATGGGCAGTGCAGGCTTCCTACAAAGCAGGAATCAGATCACTTCGGGCAAAGGAAAAGTCTACCACGGACACTCCGTCTCGGAGACGTGTCAAGCGTCGACCGTTCATGTCGCAAAAAGGGCAGTACAGGCTTCCCAAAAATCGGGAACCAAATCGCTCCGGGTTAGAGCGTTGACCGTCCATGTCGCAAAAAGGGCAGTGCAGGCTTCCCACAAATCGGGAACCAAATCACTCTGGACCAAAGCGTCGACCATCCATGTCGTAAAAAGGGCAGTGCAGGCTTCCTACAAAGAAAGAACCAGATCACTCCGGGCCAGGGAGAAGTCTACCACGGACACTCCGTCTCGGAGACGCGTCGAGCGTCGACCGTCCATGTCGCAAAAAGGGCAGTGCAGGCTTCCTACAATGCAGGAACCAGATCACTCCGGGCCAGGGAAACGTCTACCATGGACACTCTGACTTGGAGATGCGTCAAGCGTTGATCGTCCATGTCGTAAAAAGGGTAGTGCATCCTAAAAAGTAGGAACCAAGGCAAGCCGCCTCCACGTGAAAGAAGATCTATCAATTTCATGCACACGCTCACATATGTGGTGTGCATTTATTGATGGGGGTACTTTGTTGAAGTCAAAAATTGCACCCCGGTTGACCAAGTCAAAGTCAAAATCAACCCCAAGCCAAGTGGGCCCATACCCAGGTTGAGTCCGAACATGATGCGGCCGGCCCTCCCCCATGCCAAAATGAAATCATGTAATAAATAATTTTTATATAATTTTTTTATGCATGAATGTAAATAAAATGGGCATAAAGCCAAATTTTTGTAAGCCCATGACTTATGTGCAAAAAGAAATAGCACGTGAGACATGGGATAGGCAAAATGCCATTTTGAAAAGCTCAAGGGGCTATATGTAAAGTGTATAGCCTATAAAGGCAAGGATAATGAAAATATCTCCACAACTTTTTCTCTCTCCAAAAAAGAAATCCAGATCTGTAATCTTCTCCTTACTTAAGGTTCTAAAAACCTTCTTCTTTCTTTGAATTAAATCAAGAGTTTTACTCTTCCTTTTCCAAAACTAAATAGTTTTTCACCACAAAACACAAAAAGGAGAACTTGGATCTGCCATTAGATATAAAAAAGGGGAGATTTTTAAGTTTCACCCCTTTTTCCAAGATCCGGTCAAACGACAGGAAGAAGAAGGAAACCCATCTCCAGAAACCCCACTTTGGGGAAGATCCGGGGCTTAAGAGGAGAAGCCCCTTTATCGGCCTCAAAATATCCTAGGAGTTTAACTCCTCACACACACACACACACACACACACACAAAATAATAATAAGTGCTCCTTTCTGGGAGTACAACTCCCATTGTAGGGACCAAGTCCCTTTTGCCTCCTGAGTGCCCACGTGCCTGGCACGTGGGGCGCTAGCGCCCAGAGCGCTAGAGCCCGAGCGCCCACGTTCCTGGCACGTGGGGCGCTAGCGCTCAGAGCGCTAGCGCTCTTGCGCTCAGAGCGCTAACGCCCAAAGCGCTAGCGCCCGAGCACCTACGTGCCTAGCACGTGGGGCGCTAGCGCTGAGAGTTCTAGCGCTCCTGCGCTCAGAGTGCTAGCGCTTAAAACGCTACCACCCGAGCGCCCACGTGCCTGGTACGTGGGGTGCTAACGCCCTTGCGCTCAAAGCGCTAGCGCCCAAAGCGCTGGCGCCCAAAGCGCTGGCGTTTTTTCCCACGCATCCTTTGGATGCCTTTTCCCTTTATTTATATGTATACACCTACATACACACATATACTCCACGATACTGTCCCTGTTAGAAAAAAATTCTAACAGGGCGCTGCCCCCTACCCCGCAAGGGGGCTGCTAGCCCCCTTGACCCCCAACCCGCTAACCGGGTAGCGAGACCCCTGTAAAAATTGTGCGGGGCCCCCGATATATCCAAAACCCCCTTTTCAAAACACAACACACGTACACTGTATATTGAATTTGCATGACCTGTTTGACCCGTTAATCGGAGGTTCTCTCGCTCCAAAGGCGAGGGGTAATTAACGGCAGCTTAGTCCGCTGCTGCCGGAGATTCGGATCCCCACAATCATTAAACCCCCCTACCCTAGGCAGGGGGAATTTGTAATGCGCTTGACAAGCGTGCGCGTATTCCCATCTCAATGGGGTGACGAAAAACACCCTACAACACTATGTGATTGCGACGGACTTTTGATCCATATCAAAATTCCATGACAACCGATCAAATGAGACTAAATTGCTAGATTTATAAAATTCAAATGTTATGGATTCCAAGTATTGTATCCCATCACAAATATCTGGACGACGTTAAACTTTTCGATCGATTCATCGAAGTCACACAATTCTCCAAGAGCTCAACACTTGAGCACAGTTCAAAAATACCTAGAACATACCACAGCATCTATGGACTAGCCGCAGAAGGGCAAACCCAAGCCTCATTAATAGCACCGTGGAACTGCCCCAAACCCTAAGGTTCAAAAGCGGTTATATGGTTATTATATCGAGTTAGGGTTTCATTCTTTTAGAGGGTCCACAGAATGACTTGCATGATTTTCTGAATACCTTAAACTTGGAAAAATGGGTTGTTGACATTCGTTCAAACTTTTTAACTTCGTCTAGATAACATGTGAAAACCCGAAAACAATTTTAAATTACGAATACGAAACAATCCGAGTTGCCTACATAGTAAGATTGCATCACGTGCAATCTTAGGAAAAACAAACAACACCTGAAATACCAAACCCCGGTGCCTGGAACACAAAAAATTTGAGGCCAAAAAACCCTGATGGGGCCGAGCTGGCCGGTTTTACTGGGGAAGTGGCCGGCCAAATTACTACAGAATGGGCTTAAATTTCATATGCGATCATGCCATATCTCATATAGCATTCTGCACTTGTTTAAAAAAACATTCGAGGACTTTAAAAAATCGACAGAACCTAGTATTTGGTGTTTCAAGTTTCAGAGTAGTTTCGGTTTCGTAATCTAACAAATATCATCTAATACTCTCGCCCGACTTTGATACCACTGTTTGGATTCCTTAGCACCCTACTGGGTTTTCAAGATATCAAGCATGCCAATTTTAAATTTTCAAGAGCGCTAAAGAACCATATCCTAGGATCTAGATAGAGTAAATAAACGAAATAAACATGTAATCAAACATTACAAGTAGTGAATAAGGAATAAAACCTTTGTAGACCGGTCCTTCACTTCGCTGCAAGTGGAAATCTCCAGAACTCTAGTATGGGTTCCTTTGGAGAAATGAACAACCTTGCTCGAAGTCTTCGAGGCCGAAGATGATCTATGTCAAGGAGACTCAAACCCAAGCTACCTCTTCACTTGGTGATGAACTTTGTGAAGAGAACACTCTAAAGTAAATGATAAGTAGTAGAGAATGATGAAGTAAGAAATGGGCTCACTTTAAATTTTATTTTCTCATAATATTTTCTCACCATTCTAAAAGCTAGAAAGCTTTCATGAGGAAGAAGAAGATGAAATGATCAAGATGAGAAATGAAAACTAATGAGGTAAGAATAGCAACCATAGGTGAGTTAGTGTCGTACACTAACCCATGTAGAGAATAAACCATGGGTTACAACAATGGTTAAGTTAATAAATATCTACAAGTAAAACAAAAAGAGTGGACTTGGTCAATGGTTCCATAAGCTTCTACAAGCTTCAACCATGTGACAATTGTTAGTTATATGTATGCCCTAGAGGCCATTACTGTACATTGGATGTATATTGTAGTGGATGCTGGGACATATATAGGTAGGACTTTCTTGCTCGACATGATAGTACGCTATCTGGTTGCACTTTATCTTAACATGTATACTTTCTGTCTCTCTGATTACATGTTGATAAAGCCCTTAGGATGTATACTCGACTTCCAGGACTGTGATGCAGATCATACTAGTGGGGCCTGGATAGTCCATGAGTACATCCTTGAAATGTTCCTAGTCGAGGGAATATCGAGACGGGGCATCGATATTCCAGAGTAGACTAGCGTATATCTTCTCGACCCATGCGATGGGCGATGGATGATCCCATATCCATTGGTGTTTGACATCGGAGATGGTATGCGGGTGCTCAGTGGAGACTGGGTACACTGAACGGACTCGCCGAGAACTCCCAGATGGTATTATACCTCACGTCAGATGGCAGTTCTCTGGTGACACTGGTACAGCTTAGTCTGTTGACCCAAGATCGTCATAAAGTCTTGTGTGTCTCCCACTGTGCTTTGATTTCCACCCTACCACGGCTCTACTGAGTTGTGCAAACAGGTGGTTTTTGGGTACAGTCCCGATTCACATGGAGGCAATGAGCGATAGGAGGGGATTCGTCTCTCCCAGTATTGGGGGTTGATGTTGTGCTATGCTCGACTGGCCATAACAGGAAATCCCTGGCCAGGGTTGCAGTGATATACTGGTAAGAGTTATCAGTAGTTTTACGAATGTTATGGACCTCAAGTCGGCATGACTTATCGAGCTATTGGGGTCTGACGTTTACCACCCGTAGGCGAGATATGCGACATATCAGACGAACAGACCGGACCGTACGGTAGTGTTACTGGTCGGATTCGCAGGAGTGTGAGCGGGCTTGCTCGTCGATCTTCTGATCGCTCAATACCCGGGTGGCCGTTACGTTTAGCAGACCGCTTGCGGCTTGTGGGTGTTTGATATGATCATCATCTGCTGCCGGCGTATTGACGAGTCTTCAGAGTCCTACACAGAGGTTTCCTGGCTCAAGCGAAACGAAATAGGAGCGTATATGAGATATGTGCGGGACCGAGAATGATGCGTGTATGTGATACCGTATTTCATTCTCGCGATGAATGTGTGTCGAATGGTTGTATGCGATATAACCTAGTTATCGAATCAAGGATTGATTCGATAAGCCGATGCATTGGATACTAGCCGGTTATATGCGACATGACCGGATCATTGAATCAAATGTTGATTTAATGATTTAATGTATAATTATATATTTGATATATTACTTTGCATTAACTAGTATTGGTTCACTTTAAAAGGATTTTCTCACTTGAATTGTACACATTGTATATGCGATATAGCTTTGTGCACATTTTTGTATCATGTTTGATGATACATGCTTGCTTGGTTAAATGTAAACAATCAAACCATGGTTTAAGTTAATGATTAGGGTTTTGATTATTTATTTATCTTTTTCTTATTTATTTTGGAAAAAGGAAAAGATAAATGAATGGTTGCATGTTTTGTCTTTTAGTTGAAGTTTCTTGAAACTTTGACTAAGTCACTCTTTTGTTGTTTTCCTTAACCCTAACCATTTAACTAACCCATGTTAATTCTCTACACTTAACTATAGTTGAAAGTATGATAAGTATTGAATTTTTTTATCTAATTATTTAACACTTATCATATTATCTTCTTCTTTCTTCATCTTCTTCAACAATGAAGAAAGCTTGCTACTCCAATGGCAAGTCATGAAATCTAGTGAGAAATCCAAAACTAAAGTTTGCCCACTTCCTATTTCTTCATCCTCTACCTCTTGCCAAGTAGTATAGGGTGTTTCCTTCACAAGTTTTTCCGACTTGGTGAAGTTGGAGCTTGTTCTAGCGATGCCTCGACGTAAATCATCTTCGGCATCGAACCGACGATCAAGCCCGCCCATTCTTCGATGATGCCGACGCTAGAGCCCAAGACATGATTTGGACAGTGAGGGGACTTCATTGCGGAGCCGTGGAGGTGGTGGACCGGATCTACAAAGGTTGTATATCCGTTCCCTTAGTTAAAATGTTAACTAGTTTATGTTTTCGCCTAAATATCTAGTAAACGATCCGTAGTCGGGTTTGTAGGCACCCGTAAAATTTGATTTGTGCATGTTTGATCACTTGTGAGACCTCACTAGAGTGCCTAGGAACCCTACAGTGGTATCAGAGCCTAGCTAGAGCCTTAGGCGAAGTCTAGACGGAATTTGAAACCCGGACGAACCGAAAACCCGAACCCAAAATTGCTCTTTGGACGATTTCTGAAATCTGGTCTTTTTCAAAATTAAAAATATGCAGAGAACACATCACAAACATCTAAGAGTTACTGTAAAATTTGGAGGCCCAATACAATATTTAAAGCGCGGATCCGCGGCATGAGCAATAGCTCATGCGGCGGTTCCGCAGCCGTACGGCCATAATATTTTATTTATTTTGCACAGTAACTGTTAGTTTCCTGTGGTGATTTTTCTGGGAATTTTTAATATTTTTTCCAGAGTTGATTTTTCTGAGTTGTTTTAGGGATTCGAGTGTTCGATCGGATTATCAAATTTTGTCTGTGTGGCTTTCCGGATAAATCTTAGAATATGTTAAAAAGTTCGACCGGATATAAATACCCAATTTTTCCCCTGTCGGGAAATTTCCAAGTGTTGGATTTTTCCGTAGTTTAACGACGTTCTAAGTAGTGCAAGTAACGCGATGGTCCCTCTAGAAGACAACAAACCTTAACTCGATTATATGACCGTCTTGAACTACCCTTTGAACCTTCGGGTTTGGGGCAGTACGGCGTGCCACATGTGAGGCGTTGGCTTGACCCTTCTATGGCTGGACCGTTGGTACTGAGGTACGAACGGAATGTTGTTAGACTTATTTCATATGTTTAGCTGTATCGGGAAAACTTGGGTGTTCGATTGTTCGATCGGAAAGTTTAACATTTTCTGTTTATCTGGAATGGGATACAATAATTGGAATTCACAAGTAGTTATGAGATAACTAAATGAATGTTATAAACATAGCACTTTAGTCTCACTTGATCGGTTGCCACGGAATTTTGATGCGATCAAAAGTCCGTCGCAATCACGTAGCGTACGCGGATACTCGCCGGGTAAACTTAATAGACAGCCTCACCCCATTGCCCCGACTAAGTGACTGTAGGAGAACCCCGTCGCCGAAAGCATCCGTTTGGGTGCTCGCGGTAGCGGTGTTCCGCCTTGGTGCACTTCGTCGACGGCGTCAGGGGTGCGGCCGCCTACTGAAGTTTGCGACGAGTATTCGATCAGGATGTCGGGAATCTTGTTGAATTACCCGACTTGATATTGAAAAGTGTTTTCGATAATGAGACTAAAATGCGGGGTTTATAATTGTTAGGCATGCGATGTCTAAGTAATTCATTTGGTCAGGCATGCGATGTCTGAGGAGGTTGCGGATTCCAACTGTTGTAGTTTTACACTTTCTTTTCTGTGACCGTAAGTGTAATATGTGATATCGCCGGTTTCGTTGCTATATGTCAACGACAATTGGGATGCGCATATTTACTTACGTTGATGACATGTGATGTTATGTGTTGCTGGATATGTTATATTGGATCGTCGTGTTTGAATAGCCGGGGTTTTTTTTGTGAGATGAGTGTTTTTCATTTTCATTCATGTAAAAACTTGTATGTAATATTCTTTTATTGGGGCGCTTCCAGGTTGCGGGAGTTGTCACCTGTTGTATATTATTTACTTTTCTGCACTAGGATAGACCCAAGGAGGGGAGCACAAGTAATCGGGTTCTGGAGTCCAGTGGGAGACCAACTCGAGGAGTCGAGTCCGGGTCTCCTAACTCTAGAATTGGTAGGGTTGCTTGCCGCTCTCGTAGGGGTCTAGGGGTGTGGAATTGGCTATTCATCACGACCGTGGAATCCGTGTTTTATACTGGCTCGTATTGAAAACACGGACGTCCTAGTATATCTAATATTTCATATGTTTCTTCTGCTGTGTTTTATCTGAGATCATGCGATGTTCTGTGGCAGATATTTTATATAGTATATATGATATATTATATAGACGTTGCTTATGTTTTACACCCGCGCTATCCCTGCCTCGCTCTGGCGTTAGTTACCTAACCTAACGGTGCAGACGGGACATCGAGGCGAATGCGGATGGCATAAGCGTACGTTATATTTATCTGTGATGATTAGGTGGACTTAAATGATGGGATATTCATTAATGAGATTAATGAAAGAAAATAAACCTAATTGATGTTGTGGAATCGAATTTCAAAATAAAAACAGGTAGCTACAGTTCTTGCTTTGCATCGCGGTGTTCATTATAGAACATCCTGCACCTTATTCGATGAGGAAAGGACCGACGATCCCTTCACCGGGAGTGACTCCTTTAGCAATAACTGGCAGATGCTACAACCCTCGGTTTGTCTTTGATCGCTTCTATAGTTTCCGCTTTGCACAGTGATATATATGATATATCCCGCACCTCATTCGACGAGGAAAGGGCCGACGATCCCTTCACCGGGAGTGACCCCTTTAGCAAAACTAGAAAAGCCTCAAAAGCATTCCATTTAAAAACCATTTGATTCCGCAACGAGATCAAGTTCAAAGCGTTAAAGGTTTTCACAAAAACCAGCCGCAACCCTCCGTCATTTTAGGAAGTAGAGTACTTAGTATTCGTGCTGTGTTTGTTGACCATAGTCAAGGCACAGTGTACGGTAGCTAAGTAATGTCTTCCTACATCGCATATGATGCGATTAGTTAGGACAGTCGCGTGACTTTGTTGACCTTAGTTAAGAGTCATGTGGGTGGGTCTAATTAATCACGAAATGACGGGTAGAACTTGACTAGTACTTATGATTTGTTGACCATAGTTAAGGTCATAGGTGCTAGGGGTAAAAACCTTTACCGGGAGTTTCAAGTGTTGAAATTTGCAATGAGATTGCATACCTTCTATGTGATAGTTGGATCCCGATACCCACTGCGAGTAATTGTTACTCATGGGAGAGTTTTGCACTTTACAATTAGCCGATCAAGTAGGTGTCTAGAAAGGTGTTAACGGGGTTACGTCTCTGGGAAACCGAGGTTTACAGTAATTAGGTCCGTGCGAAAGCACGGGGAACCTCCCTCAAAGTACCGACACTGGCCTGGCTGAAAGATTGGCGAACTTGTAGAGTGTAATTAATCCCGGCTAGTCTTTCCTTTTAAGGTTTGAAGGAAGATTTGATAAAAACAGTGGGAGCCATCCTGATTAGATAAAATATATAACCAATCTGATCTTGCAAGAGCGCACGCAGAGTGTTTTCTTCTCTCTCTCTCCTGGTAGCGACCATATCACGCCTTAATCAAGATAAAAATATAGAATATTGACCGAACCCGCTTGTTATACTGAGCTGGGGAACGTTGGTCCCGCTCCAACTTATAATTGTTATAAGACAGAGCAGGAAATAGGGGAATACCAGAATTCCTATGCCGCCCAAACGAAGAAAGTGCATATGATGCATCTCCTTCGGGTGTGTTCATTACAAAGAACTGTTTCTCAGTATCCTCTGCATCCTGGGTATATGATACCGGATCAGGATCCCAGATATGTAATCTGTTACATAGGGCTACAAAAAGGTAGAAAAACTGAGAACGGGTGATAAGTTTCATGAGACAGAAAACGGGGCAAGTGTTGCAGCCAAGTCTGTCGGTCACTGTCACCCTGTATTATAAATACATTGATTCTGAACAAATGCTATTAGATATCGAACCTGATATACAAAATCATATCAATCTCTTTATTAGTAAAGAAATGATATAATTTTGTATTGATGGATAATATTTTGAACATTTCCTATATCAAAAGTTGATCGGTTCAGGCACGTTATCTAATAGCATTAACGTTCTAAATCAAACTGCAGTTCCTAGTATACAGAACACACACAAGAGGAAGAGTTCAGAAATGAACGAATTCTTCTTGAGGCATTGTAGACTAGGTCATATCAATGCGACCCGACTGGCTGAAGTTACATTTTAGATGCATATTTAAATCAGTTTGAATTTACATCTTGTGAAACTTGCCAGTCATGTCACAAAGATATAATGACACCAGCTCTGTTTACTGGAAACAGAGAAAGAGTTAGTAAACTCTTGGGACTGATACATGATGATGTATGTAAGGTCTCCTGTCTACACATGCCAGGACTGGTTCTTTTTACTTCATTATATTCTCTGATAATCTCTCAAGATTCAGTCATATGTTCCTGTTGAAACATAAGTCCGAACCTTTTGAGGTATTCACAGAATATAAGTTAGAAGTAGAGAACCAAAATACGGGTATAAGTATTATGTCCTATGATGAGATCAGGGAGGAGAATACTTGTGCATAGAATTCCTGGAGAATGAGATTCTCTCTCAGCATTACTCCTCCGTATACACCATAGCACGATGGTATATCGGGGCGGGGCAATCACACCCTATATGATAAGGTATGCTCTATGATGAGTACTACTGAGTTACCTGTTTCCTTTTGGGTATTATGCGCTTGAGAAGCTGCATACCTATTGAATAGGGTTCGAATCAAATCATTGCCTACCACTTCATATGTGATATGGAAAGGGAAGAGCCCATATATTAAGTTAGTTAAGATTTGGGGTTGTCCGGCCTATGTTTAAAGCAAAATCCGGACAAGATCGAGGCAGGATCAGTTCTGTAGAACTGGAAAGGTTCCAGCTATACAAAACTGCAGTTGATGATTTGACAGAACCATAAGATTCTATAGTTCCCGACGAACCTCAGCCTCTTCGCCGATCTAGTAGGGTTCCTTATCCGCCTGAGAGATACCTCGGTTTCTCGATGACAGTGGGAGCAAGGATTGCATCATGAGATGATGACCCAACTAGTTTCGAGCAGGCCATCGAGAGTAGGGACTCTGTAAGAATAGCTGGATGCTTAGCCATCTGAGATGGAATCCATGTACACCAGCAAAGTATGGACTTTGGTTGCTATATCTGAAGGGTTAAATCCCCATCAGGAGCAAGTATATCTTGACAAGATTACTTGGTATAGATGGAAAAGTTGAGACTTTCAAAGCTAGACTTGTTAAAGGTTTTCGTCATCGACCAGGCATGGATAATGATGAAACCTTTTTTCAGTAGCTATGCTTAAGTCTATCCAGATCCTACTTACCACGGCTACATACCATGACTACGATATCTGGCGGTTGGGTGCCATGACTGTTTTTTCTAAATACTGATTTAGAAGAGAACGTCTATAAGAACACAACCAGAGGTCTTCGTAAACAGTGGGAGCAGCGGAAACGTGTGCAAGTTGCTTTACATAATGAAGCAGGCATCGCGGAGTTGGAACGTCTGTTTTGATGTGATAGTCAAAGTGTTTGACTTCATCAAAATGGTAGACGAACCTTGTATATACAAAAGGGTAGTAGAGAGTAAGGTGGTCATCTTCGTATTGTACGTAGACAACATACTCTTGATAGGAAAAGAGTTTCATATACTACGATCGGTCAATCTCCTATTATCACTAGGATTCCCCAAATAGGATCAAAGTGATACCTCCTAAATCCTGAGTTTTCATCTATGAGATAGATGTAATTGGATGTTAGGATTCTCACTAGATGTAGTGAGATGGTATCAATCGATCCTGGGGAGAATCACTGGAAGTGTTCCAGAGTGATAAAGACGACTGAATGTCAGTCACAGGCATTGTCTTTACCCTCAGTAAAGGGACGGTATGTTGGAAGAGTTCCAAGCTCGATACCGTGGCAAACTAGACGATAAAGGCTGGTAACATCGCTATTAAAGATACTACCAAAGAGGAAGTTTGGGTGTATATTGGTTCATAAGATGAACTAGGTTCCTGCCATTGTATGATAATGGAAGTGTGGCTTCGGCCCTGGAACCCTGGTCCCATCAGTGACCCAGACATATTCTGAGGCAGCATCACCTGATCATGGAGATAGTTAATCTCCAGGGTGATCGAGGTTAGGAGAGTAGACTCAGAGGACAACACGGCGGATCCACTCACGAAGGCCTTTTCCCAAAGAGAGACTTTTATGGGATGGTTGAGTATGTGATACTGCAACCACTGCTACAGATGGCCCTAGTGCAAGTGGGAGATTGTTAGTTATATGTATGCCCTAGAGGCCATTACTGTACATTGGATGTATATTGTAGTGGATGCTGGGACATATATAGGTAGGACTTTCTTGCTCGACATGATAGTACGCTATCTGGTTGCACTTTATCTTAACATGTATACTTTCTGTCTCTCTGATTACATGTTGATAAAGCCCTTAGGATGTATACTCGACTTCCAGGACTGTGATGCAGATCATACTAGTGGGGCCTGGATAGTCCATGAGTACATCCTTGAAATGTTCCTAGTCGAGGGAATATCGAGACGGGGCATCGATATTCCAGAGTAGACTAGCGTATATCTTCTCGACCCATGCGATGGGCGATGGATGATCCCATATCCATTGGTGTTTGACATCGGAGATGGTATGCGGGTGCTCAGTGGAGACTGGGTACACTGAACGGACTCGCCGAGAACTCCCAGATGGTATTATACCTCACGTCAGATGGCAGTTCTCTGGTGACACTGGTACAGCTTAGTCTGTTGACCCGAGATCGTCATAAAGTCTTGTGTGTCTCCCACTGTGCTTTGATTTCCACCCTACCACGGCTCTACTGAGTTGTGTAAACAGGTGGTTTTTGGGTACAGTCCCGATTCACATGGAGGCAATGAGCGATAGGAGGGGATTCGTCTCTCCCGGTATTGGGGGTTGATGTTGTGCTATGCTCGACTGGCCATAACAGGAAATCCCTGGCCAGGGTTGCAGTGATATACTGGTAAGAGTTATCAGTAGTTTTACGAATGTTATGGACCTCAAGTCGGCATGACTTATTGAGCTATTGGGGTCTGACGTTTACCACCCGTAGGCGAGATATGCGACATATCAGACGAACAGACCGGACCGTACGGTAGTGTTACTGGTCGGATTCGCAGGAGTGTGAGCGGGCTTGCTCGTCGATCTTCTGATCGCTCAATACCCGGGTGGCCGTTACGTTTAGCAGACCGCTTGCGGCTTGTGGGTGTTTGATATGATCATCATCTGCTGCCGGCGTATTGACGAGTCTTTAGAGTCCTACACAGAGGTTTCCTGGCTCAAGCGAAACGAAATAGGAGCGTATATGAGATATGTGCGGGACCGAGAATGATGCGTGTATGTGATACCGTATTTCATTCTCGCGATGAATGTGTGTCGAATGGTTGTATGCGATATAACCTAGTTATCGAATCAAGGATTGATTCGATAAGCCGATGCATTGGATACTAGCCGGTTATATGCGACATGACCGGATCATTGAATCAAATGTTGATTTAATGATTTAATGTATAATTATATATTTGATATATTACTTTGCATTAACTAGTATTGGTTCACTTTAAAAGGATTTTCTCACTTGAATTGTACACATTGTATATGCGATATAGCTTTGTGCACATTTTTGTATCATGTTTGATGATACATGCTTGCTTGGTTAAGTGTAAAGAATCAAACCATGGTTTAAGTTAATGATTAGGGTTTTGATTATTTATTTATCTTTTTCTTATTTATTTTGGAAAAAGGAAAAGATAAATGAATGGTTGCATGTTTTGTCTTTTAGTTGAAGTTTCTTGAAACTTTGACTAAGTCACTCTTTTGTTGTTTTCCTTAACCCTAACCATTTAACTAACCCATGTTAATTCTCTACACTTAACTATAGTTGAAAGTATGATAAGTATTGAATTTTTTTTATCTAATTATTTAACACTTATCATATTATCTTCTTCTTTCTTCATCTTCTTCAACAATGAAGAAAGCTTGCTACTCCAATGGCAAGTCATGAAATCTAGTGAGAAATCCAAAACTAAAGTTTGCCCACTTCCTATTTCTTCATCCTCTACCTCTTGCCAAGTAGTATAGGGTGTTTCCTTCACAAGTTTTTCCGACTTGGTGAAGTTGGAGCTTGTTCTAGCGATGCCTCGACGTAGATCATCTTCGGCATCGAACCGACGATCAAGCCCGCCCATTCTTCGATGATGCCGACGCTAGAGCCCAAGACATGATTTGGACATCGAGGGGACTTCATTGCGGAGCCGTGGAGGTGGTGGACCGGATCTACAAAGGTTGTATATCCGTTCCTTTAGTTAAAATGTTAACTAGTTTATGTTTTCGCCTAAATATCTAGTAAACGATCCGTAGTCGGGTTTGTAGGCACCTGTAAAATTTGATTTGTGCATGTTTGATCACTTGTGAGACCTCACTAGAGTGCCTAGGAACCCTACAACAATTTCCAACCAATTTTGATTTACTTTAAATAAAAAAAACCTCACATTATTATAAGCATGGTGTGAGTCTCACACACCCATGAAGCATGTGGCATCTAGCATGACATAAAATAATGTACACTAATATATATCATATATATACTAATGCACAATCAAGTGAGAAATGAAATCTTAAGTGAGCTAATACTGGTTAATGTAAATTAATATATCAAATATATAATTATACATTAGATTATTAAATCAACACTTGATTTAATAATCCAGCTATATCACCTATTACCGACTAATATCATGTGTATCAATTCATCGAATCAACACTTGATTTAATAACCCGGCTATATCTCATATAGCCGACCGATGACACAAATCGTGAGAGTAGAATATGGTATCACATACTCGTATTAATCTCGGTCCTGCACATATCACATATGTGCTCCTACTCTGTTTCGCTTGAGCCAGGAAACCTCTGTGTAGGACTCTAAAAACTTGTCAATAAGCCTGCAGTAGGTGATGATCATATCAAACACCCACAAGCCGCAAGAGGCCTGCTAAATGTAACAGCCTTCCGGGTATTGAGTGATCAGAAGATTAAAAAGCAAGCCTGCTTATACTCCTGCGAGTCCAATCAGTAACACTACCATACAGTTCGGTCTATTCGTCTGATATGTCGCATATCTCGCCTAGGGATAGTAAACGTCAGACCCCAATAGCTTGATAAGCCATGCCGATGTAAGGTCCATAACGGGTCGAGAAACTACTGATAACACTTACCAGTAAATCTCATCTATCCTGGCCAGAGATTTCAGTTATGGCCAATCGAGCATAGCGCAACATCAACCCCCAATACCGGGAGAGACGAATCCCCTCTTATCGCTCATTGCCTCCATGTGACTCGGGACTGTACCCAAAAACCACCTATTTGCACGACTCGGTAGAGCCGTGGCAGGGTGGAATTCAAAGCACAGTGGGAGACACACAAGACTCTATGACGATTTCGGGTCAACAGACTAACCTGTACTAGTATCACCAGAGAATTGCTATCTGACGTGAGTTATAATACCATCTAGGAGTTCTCGGCGGGTCCGTTCAGTGTACCCAGTCACCACAGAGCACCCGTATACCATCTCTGATGTCAAACACCAATGAATATTGGATCATCCATCGCCCATCACATGGGTCGAGAAGATATACGCTAGTCTACTCTGGAATATCGATGCCCCGTCTCGATATTCCCACGATTAGGAACATTAAAGGATGAACTCATGGACTACCCAGACTCCACTAGTATGATCTGCATCATAATCCTGGAAGCCAAGTACACATCCTAAGGGCTTTATCAACATGTAACAGAGAGACAGTAAGTGTACATGTCAAGATAAAGAGCAACTAGATAGCGTACTATCATGTCGAACAAGAAAGCCCTCCCTATATATGTCCCAGTATCCACTATAATATACATCTCATGTACAATAATGTCCTCTAGGGCATACATACAACTAACAACTCGATAATAACGTAAACGTACAACTTTACTGTAAACGCACGAAAAATTTACCCTAAACTAAAAACTTCGAACCCTTAATAACGAAACATAAACGTAAAACTTATTCATGTTAAATGTTCATGTTAAAACCAATATATGATACTCGATAATAATATAAAACTTTCATATTCTCATCGATACTCATATGTGAAAATCAAAGTGCAACTTAGTCCCCGTCTATTGGTTAACATTTGTTCGATATTCGTCGTGATATAAAACTATACGAAGGTTGTTAAATATCGGACGGTATAGTACGTTACTAACAACCATCGTATAGTCTATGTGACGAGAAGATTCAATTGTATGATAACCGATAGATTTGTCCAGTGTGGACAAATTAAGAATGTATAAGCCAAACACCTGCATTCACTTGTGTTTTCATTCGTTTCGAGTTATTTCATCGGTACTTTTCCTCTGGTTCTCCGTGTACAAAGATAGATTAAATGTTCATTTCAACGTTGTTTCACAGCATTGAAATGATTATCTATTCTATTAGAGTGTACTCGGAGAACAGCGGGGAGGTGCTGCCGAAATTTGCTCAAAACGGATGAAAGCACAAGCGAATGGGTGTCTGCTCTATACATTCTTAATGGGATAGAACCCTTACCCCCGACAGCCGAAACACACACAAGCACATACACACTAACAACCCTACACTTAAGCGAAATCATAAATTGAAACATACATGCACAAAATAAAACTCATACTTGGGTATCTTTAAATCTAATTTTGTTTATCGATAATTTATTCTTTTCAACGATAAACTTGCATCTACAGATTTTCTTCTTTGTCAGTAACCATCTCGTTCTTAGATTTTTCAATATAGCCATCATAACCTACAATTTATATGTTATACAGTCTAACATGGACCATGAGTACATCAGAGTTAAAGACTTGATGTACGTGGATTGGCAACAACGTATGCAACTTAAGTTTGTCATAGGAGTTGCTGCTTTCATTGAATTTGCACGTGCACATAATAAGATTATGTTTGAGTATATTTTATGCCCGTGCGATAGATATGGGATTAAGTATTGGCAGAAGGTAGAATTCGTGTAGCTTCATATCGTTAAACATAGTTTTACTAAAGTTTATACAACTTGGGTATATCACGGAGAAGGAGAAGAAGAAAATAGTAATGTGGCAAAAGAAGAAGGGGAAGACGGTAATGTGGCAGAAGAAGAAGATGGTAACTTCTTTTCAGGAGAAGAAATGGAGGATATGGTAGAGACTGCCCTAGGTGATAGTATGCCTACCGAAGATGACATTCCTTCCGGTCAAGGACCGCGTGCGGATAAGTATGAAAAGTTCATGAATGATGCTAGAAGACCAATTTATGAGAATGCAAAGTATTCTACCCTATTATAGTTCGTCCAACTTTTCCAGATTAAGTGCCTAAATGGATGGAGTAACAAGTCATTCACGATACTTCTGAAGTTCTTGAAAGATTCTATGCCCCCGTGAAATAGCATGCCCGACAGCTAGTACGGAGCCCAGAAGATGATGTCTGATTTGGGTCTGAAGTGTGAGAAGATTCAAGCATGTCCCAAAATTGCGTGTTGTACCAGAAATAGAATTCAGATTTAAAAGAGTGTCCAACATGCGGAGATGCCAGGTATAAGCCGAAAGAATCTGATAAGAAGCCCGATATACTTATCAAGATAGCACGATACTTTCTCATAATACAGAGGCTGCAGTGGCTATTCAGGTGCAAGAAAATAGCCGAGACAATGATTTGTCATCACTGTGCCCCTCCAAGTGAAGATGGAAAAATGAGTCGTCCAAGAGATTCAACAGTATGGAAGGATTTCGATAGAAGGCACGAAATATTCAGTAGTGATCCTTGCAATGTCAGGCTCAGACTCGCTAGTGATAACTTCTGCCCATTCAACTATATGACTGGAAGCCACATCATATGGCCCGCTGTAATGATAGTTTATAATTTGTCTCCTTGGTTGGCTATGGATCAATCCTACTTTATGATGCCTCTTCTTATTGACGGACCAAACTCACCGGGAAACAATATCAACGACTATCTCCGACCTCTGATCAATGAGTTAAAATATTTATTCATTAATGGTGAGACTTGCGATGCAAACACATATACAACCTTCACATTGCATGCGGCTTTAATATGGACAATTAATGAATTTCCTGCGTATGGAATGCTATCAGGTTGGTTCGTACATGATCACAAAGTATTCCCTTATTGCCATCAATATACAATATCGAAATTCTTAAATTTTAGCAGGAAGGTTTATTGTTGCAGTTATTGGCGTTTCCTGCCACTAGACCATCCCTACAGGTTAGACATTGCTCACTTTGATGGTCATCAGGAGTTTCTTGGGCCTCCAGCCTCATTTTCCGGAAAGGACGTGACTGCTCAGTGAGATGGTTATAATAATGTGACTTTTGGGATAGATCCGGCAAAACAGGTCAAACCACCCTACTGGAAAAAATTAAGTATTTTCTACGAGCAACCGTACCGGTCAACAAATTTAATGCGTCATTGTCTGGACGTCATGCACATAGAGAAGGGAGTATCCGAGCACGTACTCAACTTGCTTATTTGTAAAAACGGAAAATCGAAAGATAACCCCCATGCTCGGATAGATCTTCAGAAATGGAAAATTAGAAGTGAATTGCATCCTAAACTGATAGCGGGTAAACCAGGCAAGTTTGTACTTCCCAATGCCACGTATCATATGTCACAACCGGAGAAGAAAAGGTTTCTGCAGGTGTTACATGATTTGAAAGTTCCCACGGGTTTCTCAGGATCATTTAGCAAGAAGATAAAAATTGTGAAAGGCAAAATTGATAGGCTTAAAAGTCATGATCACCATATTATTTTGGAGCAACTACTCCCATTAGCCCTCTGGAATTCCCTTCCCGAATCGGTTGGTCTAGTAATCAATGACTTTTGTTGCTTTTTTAGAGAATTGTACGCTAAAACCCTGGATATTGTGACGCTGAAGAATCTAGAAAATTCTATTTTATTGATACTTTGAAAGCTTGAGTGTATTTTCCCAACATCATTCTTTGATATCATAATACACCTGACGGTTTATTTTGCAACTAAGGCAAAGTTAGCTGGACCGGTACAATATCCATGGATATATCCCGTCGGAAGGTATGTGGAATTTTTCGTTTCAAGCAATTTGTAAAATTATTGTTGTCCTATATGCCCGTATTTATTTATTTAACATATTTTTCTTTAAATATCTCTACACTCTAAAAAATATATATACGCAATAGAAATCGACCAGAGGGTTCTATCATATAAGGTTATTTTCTAGATGAAATAACCACATTTTGTTTCCGCTGTCTGGACGAGAACATTGAGACAAAACGTAACCGGTCTCGGAGAATTCAGGACGGACCATATGGTAAAGCTGATTATAAGAGAGTAGACACTACGTTTATCAACAAGATATATCGGTTTATCCTCCTCAATAACATATGTCTTGAAAAAATTAGAGAGTAAGTTTTTTGGATTAATTTTTATATTTGTGTTTGTGTGTGTATGAAATGATATAATTTCAATATCATAATTTATTGTAGAGAATAGAAATCATTTTAATGAGGTACGTGAGGAGCATCCTGATTGGAATGTTGAACAATTGGAAAAATATCATCAGGATAATTTTTGCGATTGGGTTGCAGATCATGTAAGTTGTTCGAATAACATATTATTGCTACCAGTCTTAATCTAAACTTATATCGTTATGTATTTTTTGTAAAATTTGTTCTGTCAGATACACGATCCAAACTTGTCTGCATCATTAGAGGGTGATTCAAGATGTTTAGCTCGGTTTCTTATTATGGAGGTTGCATATTATAAAGGATTTGGTGTTTTTGGATACAAATTTGAAGTTAAGAACATAGAAATATCTCGAACCACTGAGAATAGTGGGATTGTGATGGTAGGATCGGATGGTGTGATTTATTATGAATACTTAAATTGCATACTTGGCACCCAATATCCATCCCGGACGATCAGAACCGTTTTATATATTTTGATGTACTTGGTACAATACACGAAATGATACGAATAAGTGGAGAAACAATCTTGGGACTTAGAAAGATGAATATAGATTGACTAGTGTGAACACACTTCGATTTTACGGTCAGGACGATCCATTTATCTTTCTGAACCAAGCGTTCCAAGTATACTACTTACAGTGCTTGAAACATCCGGGATAGAGTGTCGTATGCCGTTGGAAACTCAGGTATGTTTACGATGTCCCAGAATTCGACGGTCGTATGGAGGACATCGATGAGGATGAAGAAGAGAAAAGAATTAGAGTGCTCCGACCGTCTATTTCAAAAGACGGGCTGTCTTCGGCTGATCGTGAAGTTACGTGGGTTAGAAATGATATCGATGATGAAATCCAAGTAGATATGTCTAATGCGTCCACGAAACGAAAAAGATTATCAATAATGTTATATTATTGCTTCAATTTCTATACATATATTGCATGCATATGTAATGATTGTATTCTTATCTAGGTTTGATGATGACGATCGAAGCAGTGAGGGGCAGCAGGAGCACCAGCTACGGTAGCGGCAGAGGCAGGGACAGAGGCAGAGAGGTTTTGCTGCCCGGAGAGCTGCATAGGGAGCTTCAGAGGGCCGGTCTTGCACCCCGATCGGAGACCCCTTCGGATGACTCCTTCCGTGTAGACTTTGTCACACCTTCAGGTATATTGCACATATATTTATTTTAAATGTAATATTATAAATATACACGCATATTTATTTAAAAATTACTTATATAGTCAATGTTTAATTGTCTAGCCGTTGGTGGTGCGTCCACATCAGAGACAGAGGCCACTACCACACCTGCAGGTATGTTTATATATCCTATAGTGCATGCATATTGATTTAGAATACTATATCACAAATATACACGCATTCTTTTTGATCTTACATAAATAATCATTTTTTTATTGTCTAGCAATAGGCGGTGCCTCCACATCTCGAGCAGAGGCCACCACCGTACCTGCGGGTATGTTTATATATCCTATATTGCATGCATATTAATTTAGAATGTTATAATATTGATATACACATTCTTTATGCAATTACTTATATAATCTATTTCTACCTATCTAATTATAGGTGGTGCGTCCACATCTGGCGCAGGTGTTAGTTATATGTATTTCCTAGAGGCCATTATTATACATGTGATGTATATTATAGTGGATGCTTGGACATATATAGGGAGGAATTTCTTGCTCGACATGATAATATATTATCTGGTTGCTTTTTATCTTAACATGTATGTTGGGGTCACAGTTTGCACCCCGACTGGCCAAGTCAAAGTCAAGGCCAACCCCAAACCAGGTGGGCCCAAGCCCAGGTCAAGCAGGCCCATGCCCAAGTCGAGCCCCGCTGCCGGCCCTCATGCCAAAATAAAAATCATGTAACAAATAATTTTGATGTAATTTTTTATGCATGAATGTAAGCAAAATGGGCATAAAACCAAATTTTTGTAAAGCCCATGGCTTATGTGCAAAAGAAATAAGCACATGAGGTATGGGATGGGCAAAATGTCATTTGTAAAGCCCAAAGAGCTATATGTAAATGTGTAAGCCTATATAAAGTAACATGATGATAAATAAAAAAGAAAGACTTTTCATTCCCTCAAAAATCTAGGATTCTTTGTGCCACCTTCTCCTTTCTCAAGGTTCTAAAACCTTCTTTCCATTTTCAATTAAATCAAGGGTTTTCCTCTTCCTTTCCAAAAACTAAATAGTTTTCCACCACAAACCCACAAAGGGGAGCTCAGATCTTCCATTAGATCTCAAAATGGGAGATTTTTAAATCTCACTCTATTTTCTCCAAGATCTCGCCAACCGACAGGAAGAAGAATGAGACCCATCTCCAGAAATCCTATCTTGGGAAGATCCAGAGCCAAAGGGAGAAACAAACCAGCCCCCTTTGATCATTTCTAAATTTTTTTTAGGAGTCTAACTCCATTCAAGATTCATTGGATTTTAACTCCCTAAATTAATCTCTGTTAGTAGTTTAACTCCATAAGTCAAATCGGGAGCACAGCTCCCAGTGCAGGGACCAAGTCCCTTTTGCTGCCGACGCCTAGCGCCCGCATGCCAGGCATGTGGGGCGCTGGCGCTCGGGCGCACAACGCCCGCGCGCCAGGAATATGGGGCCTCTGGCGCACTGGCGCACAGCGCCCGCGTGCCAGGCACATGGAGCGCTGGCGCACAGCGCCCGCGTGCCAGGCACGTAGTGCGCCGGAGCTCTGGCACACAGCACCGGCGTGCCAGGCATGTGGCGCTCTGGCGCACAGCGCCTCAGTGAGCGCCAGCGCCCTCGTGCTAGGCACGTGGTGCGCTGGTGCACTGGCACACAGCGCCCGCGTGCCAGGCACATGGGGCGCTGGCGCCTTCTCCCATGCATCCTTTGGATGCCCTTTCCTTTTTTTTTATATATGTATTGTAACATTTTGGAAAATTAAGAATATTTAATTTTAATTTTTTTTTAAAAAAAATAATAAAATTGATAAGTTTACGAAAATGATATCACTTATGAAATTGGGTATCGGAATCATATCCGAAAAATGTAATTATTTTGGTAAATGAAAATAAAAGTGTGGTATCATTTAAAAATGATATATTTAATTATTTTAACATGATATTGGATTTTTCATTAACCTAATGATCTTTAAGTAATAGATTAACTATTATATATCTTCTATTTCTTATCAACCAAATTATGTCATGAAAGGTTTTTCTTTCATATTGAAATTTTATAATGGTAAAGTTTATGATAACCTAAGTTTAAACCCTCACCCTCAACACACCCGCACCCTTGCTCACATCTCTCCACATCCTCCTTCATTTTTACACCTCCACCTTCTCACTTGACACCTCCACCTCTCCATCCACACCGCATGCTTTCTCTACAAACCTCCTCACTTCATTTACACATAACAATTAAAGAATTCAGTAGCAATTCCAACTGAAACCATACCCTCTTCAGCTCTAAACCAATAAAAAAAATTCAAAGTGTTCATACCAAAAGAGTGAGAGGAAGGAGTTTCTTCATCAAATTGTGCACACCATCATCCTAGAAGCCATTACAACTCTAGATGCTTCCATAAGTATGTCTTGAGCAGGATTTTCTTATACACAATCTCCATAGGTATAATTCCTTTCATCTTTAGAAGTTTAGTAAAGGTTTAAATCCGTTTTCTGTGCAGTGTTAAAAAAACTGTGTATTTGTGATCATTAGCCTACAGATATTAAATCTGCTATAATTTAGATGTAAATTAGAAAACCCAAACAGTGTCATAATCTTATAGACTAGACCTAAAATAACCCATAGGAAGACGGACCTATCCCCTCGGATTTTGGCCGACGACATCAAGGCAAAATCCGAGCTCGCTGGATTTTTGGAAGAGTTGGGTGTTGTACTTTTTAAGGTATCTCTCTGTAGCTGGTTAGATATGTTTGGTATTGTTTAATTGTTTTAGTTTAGTGGTATAAGAAATCTGGAAACAAATATCAGTTTGTGGTTAAGATTCTTAGATACGATACATACATAGCGTACCATGGGTTCTATTTTTATATATCTTGACCAGAAAAGGATTAGCTCAGAGTAACTTAAGTTTTGTAACTAATGATACGTAGCATGTCTAGCTGTGCTGCATCATAAGCTAGGGTTTGTGATAATTTAGCTACTGTAATCGAATTTGGAACTGATAGGTATAATCACTAGATATTTCAACAAGACCAAAGGTATAATAAAACTACTAGGAGACACCACTTCAAATATGAGCCCTAAACACCCTAGAAAATCCAGCGACGTCGGCCCCCTGTGGGAATTTTGGGGTTGATTCTTCTTCTGTAGTTTTGAGTTGGTATTTTACAAGTCTCTGTATTGTTTGTGTTGTCTAATTATTTACACAGTAAAATCTGGGAATGTTTTAAAAGTGGTTTTACCAAAATTCAGATATTTACGATACGGAGTTTTCGTATTTTGAAGTTGCAGCTGAACCGTTGACGTTTATACGTTAACGACAGAATTATATTGACGTTTTTGGGCTAAGTGTGCTGTAGGTTCTAACCTACAGGTGTTTAGCTTGTTGTTTTGATTTCCGGTATGATATTTATATCTATGCGATTAAAATACGACTATAGGTACGATTCGAGGATTCTGAGACGGAGTGGACGATGTAACAGCATGGATTCATCAAGCTCATCAAGTTGGTGAGTAGATTTATATCTACTGGGGAAGTCGGGTGGATGGCGTATAGCATATCCGCAATCTTATAATATTATTATGATTGTTAGTTAGTATAATAGTTTCTAGACATTGATATAGTATCGTATCTTATATGTCCTTCATTTGCATAAAGTCCATATCTAGTTTTAAGGGAGACATGCGCATAATGATTAGATCCGTACGACACGGATATGATTGGGTGAGTTTGTACGAGGAATCATACCGTACTTAAGATAATATAAGGATTTATGCAAATTGGAAATGATGAACTTTGTGTGCCAAATATGGCTAATTTATCTTTTGACTCGTAGAGTTAGTTTATATTCTGTTTTAGGATGTAATACTTGTGTGAGCTATATTCTTTAAAAAACTATGATTCGTTGTCATTTAAATAAAATACCCGGATGCATGGCAGTTTCTAAAATGAATATCTATTTTAAATCTAGGGCAGCTTTCTTATTTTAAACTTAATGCTTCGATCATTTCTAAAGATAATGGTATAGCTCATAGCAAATAATTACAATAGTTATGTTTAGATTAAATTACATGTTTGCATTGTATTACTCATATTATACATTTCTGCGATTACGCACACTCTGATAGAACACTGCACAAATACCAATGAGTAATATGCTGCACAAGCACTTAACTATATGTTACACTACACCTCATTGGTATTGCCATGTCACTGTAAAATCGTTCGGTTATATATGAGTTAATATGTAGAGTGATTCAACGTTAGGTTCTTATCCCTACAGCGGGTAAGAACAGCGTCCAGATGTCGTAAACACTCGTCGAAGGAGTCGCCAAAGATGGAGAAATCATCCATAAAAATCTCCAAGAACTTTTCAACCATGTCTGAAAAGATCCCCATCATACACCGCTGAAATGTCGCGGGTGCATTGCATAACCCAAAGGGCATGCGACGATAAGCAAAAGTGCCAAAGGGACAAGTAAATGTTGTCTTGTCTTGATCCTCTTTGGCGATGGGGACTTGGTTATAACCGGAATAGCCATCTAGAAAGCAATAGAACTCGTGCCCTGCCAATCGCTCAAGCATTTGGTCAATGAAAGGTAATAGAAAGTGGTCTTTCCTTTTCGCGGCATTGAGTTTTCTATAGTCTATGCAGACTCGCCACCCAGTTTGGGTGCGAGTGGGAATTAACTCATTTGCCTCATTGGTAATGATTGTAATGCCCGATTTCTTAGGCACGATGTGGATTGGGCTAACCCATTGGCTATCCGAGATAGGGTAAATGATACCACTATCCAGACACTTGACAATCTCCTTCTTAACAGCCTCTTTCATAATGGGGTTGAGGCGTCTTTGTGGATCCCTTGCCGGCTTGGCATCATCCATCAAGTGTATATGATGTTCGACTATGAGGGGACTAATCCCCTTAATGTCCTCCATAGACCAGCCGAAAGATTGACGATTATTATGTAAGACCATCAAAAGAGCCTTCTCTTGCTCAAGAGCTAGAGAGGCTGATATAATGACGGGTAAGGTCTCATTATCACCTAGATAAGCGTATTTTAGGTGTGACGGCAAAAGCTTCAATTCGAGTTTAGGAGGTGAAACAATAGATGGTAACGATGGAGTAACTGTTTCAAACTCGAAGGATTCCATCAAAGGTTCGAATCGAGTGTACGCAACAGAGTCGGATGGTTCAATTAACTCATCCGAAAAAGCAAAAGACTCCAATTCAGGTGATGAGTCTTCAAAGTCGTCAACGAAGGTAAAACACTCAAAATCGTTATCCGCCGTGAAAGCTGTGTCGGATTCTAGGAGGAACGCACTAGTGGCGTTAACATTGCTGTGATCGAACATAAAATTCTCGAATTCACAGTCCTCCTCCGCGATCTCATTGATCGAGCAAACATCGAGTACGCTAGCATTAGGCTCAGCAGGCTGACTTCCCAACTTGAAAATATTGAGCTCAATTGTCATATTGCTGAAAGATAGGTTCATTGAACCATTACGACAATTGATCACTGTGTTGGAAGTTGCCAGAAATGGTCGACCAAGTATTACCGGAATTTGATTCCGGGGGTTAGCGACAGGTTGTGTATCCATCACAATAAAGTCAACGGGGAAAATGAAATCCCCTACTCTAATTAACACATCCTCCAGCTCTCCCCTAGGATTGGTGATTGACCGGTCGGCCATTTGGAGAGTACAGTGAGTGGGCTTAAGCTCTCCAACGCCCAATTGCTCGTACACAGAATAGGGTAGCAAATTGACACTCGCACCAAGATCTAATAGTGCTCTATTGATGTTCTTGTCCCCAATTGTTATCGAAATGTTAGGACACCCGGGGTCCTTTTTCTTTTGGGGTAAAGAATTGACAAGAGCATCACTAATAGCACTAGCCACAAAAACTTTTTTTGGCACTTGTGACTTCCTCTTTTTGGTGCATAAGTCTTTTAAAATTTTTGCATATGAAGGAACTTGTTGGATTGCATCCAAAAGAGGGATATTTATGCTAACCTGTTTGAACAACTCTACAATCTTTTCCATCTGTGGAGTTGGTTTATTGGATCTCAACCGATTAGGAAAAGGAACATTTTGAAAGGTGGTTGAGTCCAATTTTTGCGGATCAGATTGTCGAGTTGGAACGGCACCCCGTATAGATGTGTTCGTGTTGTGAGAAATGGGTCCGTTCGAGCTAGAAGAAGTAGAGCCGTGTGAAGGGTGGAGAATAGGCTCTGAAGAAGTAGAAGAAGAAGGTAAAGAAGATGAAGAAGGGCCACCGGCAGGGGTGTCATTGTCAATACCCATATTATTTTGCAACATTTTTCCCGATCTCAACGTGGTCACAGCATTTACGTTATGATTCTGCTGTTGATAAGCAGCATGTGCGTGACCGGGGTTGGGCAATGGTTGAGACGGGAGTTTTCCTTTTTCACGCTCGCTCAAAGCTGTATTGAGTTGTGCAATTTGTGCTTCAATTGATTTGATGCTTTGATCGTGTGAGGCACTGTTTTGCACCAAACATTGAATAGAAGTCTCTAGTCTTACTGTAGACTGTGTAGATTGCTTAAGGAACGCATCTAGACTTCTTTCGAGCGAGCTAACCTTGTCATTATTAGATTGAACAAAATTGTTTGGCGCGTAAGAATTATTAGGTACAAAATTGTTCACTTGATTAGGGTAAGGTTGCTGTTGGAAAGATTGTTGAAATTGAGTTTGTGGGGGTGCTGATTGTTGTTGTGGAGGAGGAGGTCTTTGAAAATTGTTATTTCCTTGGAATTGTTGATTTTGGTTCCAAGCGAAATTTGGGTGACTCCTCCATCCCGGATTGTATGTCGAAGAGTACGGATCATTTCTTTGTCATTGCTGAAACGCAGCATTGACTTGATCCTATCCTTGAGTAGATGCATTATAAGGACACTCTTCGGTTAGGTGCGATGGATCCACATAACAAGCACAAACAGTTCGTGGAGGCATAACAGGGGCAGGAGAAGGCGATGAGATTTTGGTCTCAATCGCTTCTAGCTTTTTCGTAAGAGCGGCCATCTCGGCCTTCATAGCAATTGACATCTCCACTTGATGTATGCCTGCCCTAGATTGACCACTAGAAGAAGATGATGTGGTCTTGGTACTCTCCCACTGAATTGTTTGCTCACTAAGATCCTCAAGAAACTGCCACGCTTCGTCACTATACTTGGAGAGAAAATGACCTTGACATATGGTTTCTAGCAACTGCTTCGTTGCCGAGTTCAATCCCTCGTATAATGTTTGGCAAAGTTGCCAACTTTCGATCCCATGATGAGGGCATTGAACGAGTAGGTCCTTAAATCTCTCGAAGCACTTCCAAAATGGTTCGGAAGGAAGTTGTGAAAATTAAATTATTTCATTGCGGATTCTAGCAGTTTTGTGATGAGGATAGAACTTTTTTAGAAAAGCTTTCACAAACTCGTCCCAATTTCTAATGGAATGTGATGCGGTGCTGTATAGCCACTTCTCGGCTAGGTCACATAAGGTAAAAGGAATGACCCTAGCCTTATAGTGTCATCACTTAATTGGGTCGTTTTCATCATAGCGCACGCATTTTGGAATTTATTGATAAAGATATATGCATCTTCAGATTCCAAACCATGAAATTTTGGCAGTATATTGATGAAATGTGGTTTTATTTCAAAATTGTCCCCATTTGCCGGTGGGGGTGAAAGACAGGTAGGTAAAGACGTGCGGACGGGGTAAAAGAGATCCTGGAGCGCAACTCGTGTGGGCGCTTCAACAGGCGGTTGATTCGGGTTATTCGCACCTAACGGAGGTGGAATCATTCCCGTCGGTAAGGTATCGTTGGGGTTGAATCCCGAAATGCCTTTGGAAGAAGAATTTGAAGGTGTAGGTAAGAAAGTGGACGGAATGTCGACTTCGGTGTCAAAGGGTTCGTCGGTCGGTACCAACGAAACACGGACTAATCGGGCATTAGTATCCCTAGTCCAAAGTGACATACACTAAAGGGGTAGTGTAGTCAGAAAAAAGAAAGACAGAATGTGGAGGTAAGATAACGTCAATGAAGGGAAGTGGTGGAAGTGAGTTGCAAGTTTTCTTAGCGACAAGTTGCAAGTTTTGAAAAGATTTTCTTTTTTTTTTATGTGAGAATGTTTGCAAAGAGGTTTTTGAAAAGGGACTCGTGACACAATTGCTATCAACCACACATGCACAATCAGGCCTAGATCTAGGGTCACCTAGGTCTGCTAGACAGCTCCTAACTAGGGCTAGAAATAGGATCTTAAACCGCCTCTTCACCGCCAATTGCGGCCAGGTAAGTGCCAGGTGAGTGGGAAGGAACTACCGTAGTGGGCCTAATTAATAACCACTAGCCTAGACACACTTGCCTAGACACCGCAAAGTCAGGTTAGGATAAACGGTCGATGCCTATACTCGTCCTTTTCCTATTGAGCTTGATGTCCTTAGGGCTGAGTCTAGTATTTTTTAATTAACTGTGGTCAATGCAAATGCTTTAAGTGTTTTCTGGGGTCCTAGGAAAGGTGATGAAATCCCCATCCAATCTGAGTTTGGTCAATTAGCCCCTTAAAGTCCGATTAAATTATGCAAAACAATAAAATTCACTTGCAATCAATTTTTTAGCGCGGCGCAAAGAAACCTGCAGAAAATCTGTTATTTAGAAGGGGGAAGAAGAAAATTTTTTTTCTTAGCGCAAAGAAACCCTGCAGAAAGTTTTTACAGTGGATATAGTGTAGGTTACAGAGGGGAGAATGAGAGATCTAACCATGCAATTTTCACGCAGAGAGGAGGTAATACCGCCGCGGTTCCGCGGTTTTAGCGCCCAATGGCCGCGGTTTCGCGGTCAGGTGGTGGGATCAACTCCTGAAAAAAATTCTACTGCTCTGTTGTGAACTTCCTCCTCTGTTCTGATGTGCACTTTTCTGTTCAGCCTTCTGTAAATTTCCAGATTCGCGATTCTTCGCTGTTCCTGCAAGATTCAAACCATAAAACCTTTCAAACAGATAAAAATTGATAAAAATTTTTGTACTTTTTTATATTTTCAGATTTTTATAATTTTTTTAAAATTTATATCAACCCGAAATCACACAAAAGAAATTTTACGCCATCCCCGGCAACGGTGCTATTTGATTAATTCAAAAATATTAAGTTAACCGTAATCAGAAACGGCGTCGCTTTGCAGCTAGCCGGTGAATACGGGTCGATCCACAGAGATGTGTAATTTTCTGATTTGTGCTTTTACGAGTTGATTCCGATGGTGGTTTGGTTTTTGTTGAAAGATCTTAAGAACTAAGTTGTACGCTGGTTAAGGAACTTGTTAGGGTTAGGTTTAAAGTAGGGTTTGATAAGATGGGTATTTACACCTCTTTCAATGCTTTAGATTAAAACCTTTTTTAGAAGTTATAACAATTATTAGCAAAGGGGATTAGGATGATTGGGAAGAAACGAAGTTTCTTTTTCTTCCTCTTGATCCTTGTCCGTCCTTTCCTACTAATTGCTACAACCTTCATGGACGTCATGCATGTCCGGTCCTTTATACTACGGTGTCACCGTTACCTCGTGGGTAGGGTGCCGTAGGGAGCGGATCATGCATGTGTGCATGAAGTTCTACTTATGAAAATTATTCGCATTGAAAGAGCTGAGAGATATTCATCTCTTAATCCCTCCCTTTATTCCTAACCCTAACAAGCGAGGAAACTACTCGCTCATTAGGGGAATTATCAGCAATATCAATTTGAGATTCATTATTAAATCTAAATTGGATTAATTTCCTACTGCAGTTTTAAAAGATTCTGTACTATAATTAACTAAGGCAAGCAATGACTTATCTACGGCAAGAATACAATTATAGATCTAGGGCAAATAATGAAATTATAACTAAGGCAGGAATTAAAAATAGAAACTTACAGGAATGATGCTCTTTTTCTTCCAACAATTCTGAATTTTATTGATTGAAAAGAGGCATACGTTTTACAGATTTGTGATTACAATTTATAAGTAAACAGGAAAACTAGGGTTACAGATTCTCGCACACATGATTTTACAGATATGCCCACGGAAAATCCCAACACCCGCACCGACGCACCAACATGCGCACTATACGGCCGCGGAATCGCGGCAAATGTGGGTCTTGGGCCGCGGTTCCGTGGCCCTTTGGTGAGCTCAGCTCACCAATTTTTCTGGACTTGTTTGTCATTATTTGGGCTTGTTGTTTCTTCATCTCATTTCTCTGTTTGGCTTCTTATTCTTTTCCAGATCTTTCAGTGAAAAACATGTAGCGATCTTTTAACCGTTTGCTCTGATATTTTGGACCTTGCACTATCTTGTACTTATATGAACTGTTATTAGTCTAGGCTTGACTAGGATCCGTCTACTTGTTGGTCAAAAGTCCCTTTTCTGTATCAACTTTCGTCTTGTTCACTGTATTCGTTCCAAGAGCCTGTATCCTGTAATATGCAACAAAAGTGCGTCAAAAGTACCTGTTTATAAATAAAACGAATAAAAATGGGGAGTACAATAATGCAATATTATTGTATGAACAGTGTTTAGCTTGTTGTTTTGATTTTCGGTATGAAATTTACATCTATGCGGTTTAAGTACGACTATAGGTACGATTCGAGGATTCCGAGACGGAGTGGGCGATGTAGCCGCGTGGATTCAGTAAGCTCATCAAGTTGGTGAGTAGATTTATATCTACTGGGGAAGTCGGGTGGATGGCGTATAGCACCCCCGCAACCTTATAATATTATTATGTTTGCTAGTTAGTATTATAGTTTCTAGACATTGATATAGTATCGTATCTTATATGTTCTTCATTTGCATAAGTTCAAATCTAGTTTTAAGGGAGACATGTGCATAATGATTAGATCCGTACGACACGGATATGATTGGATGAGTTTGTACGGGGAATCATGCCGTACTTAAGATAATACAAGGATTTATGCAAATTGGAAATGATGAACTTTGTGTGCCAAATATGGCTAATTTATCTTTTGACTCGTAGAGTTAGGTTATATTCTGTTTTAGGATATAATACTTGTGTGAGCTATATTCTTTAAAAAACTATGATTCGTTGTCATTTAAATAAAATACCCGGATGCGTGCCAGTTTCTAAAACGAATATCTATTTTAAATCTAGAGTAGCTTCGTTATTTTAAACTTAACGCTTCGATCATTTCTAAAGATAATGGTATAGCTCATAACAGGTAATTACAATAGTTATGTTTAGATTAAATTACATGTTTGCATTGTATTACTCATATTATACGTTTCTGCGATTACGCACACTCTGATAGAACACTGCACAAATACCAATGAGTACTATGCTGCACAAGCACTTAACTATATGTTACACTACACCTCATTGATATTGCTATGTCACTGTAGAATTGTTTGGTTATATATGCGTTAATATGTAGACCGATACACTGTAGAACACTTGCACAAATACTAATGATTTCCATGTTGCATGAGCACAGACGCGTATGTTACACTACACATCATTAGTAGTGCCATGACATATTAGAATTGAATTCATTATGTTATGTGGTATGATTGCGTAGTCTTTTCCTACTCTTGTTGTAATACTATAGATGATGTATTTGATTTTTTGAGATTTCTGGGTATTTTACTCCTGATGATATATATCGGTGGTATGGGACAATGTTATATATGTATATATTTAATATATCATCAACATAATCTATGCAAGCATTCTTATTTCTCACTTGATATTTTGATATAATGAGTTGAACGTCCACCATGATTTTTATGTTTTCTGATTTTGATTCTGGGCCGGGTGGGGTAGATATACGGTTTCGGAATTTCTTACGTATATCCGAGCTGAGTGGGGTAGCTATACAGCCAGATCATGGTGGACCCGGTCGGGGCCGAGGGGCAGGGGCCGCACTTTAGGCGGTGAGCCTAACGAGGATACTCGATTCTGGAGATAAAATGAACATGACAGATATCCAGGGGATACTGACCAAGGTTCGACTTGATGCGACAGATATCCAGGGGATACTTATCGTGGCCAGGATACCGGGTGGCGATCATCTATTGAGGTGGTGTCGACGATATCTGTATTTATGTGTCGATGATGGACACGAAAGATTTCGTATTTCGATGTCGAGGCTGGACATATATATATATATATATATATATATATATTGGTATATATTGATATGATCATTATCATGAGATACTCATTTAGAGTTTATTAGTGGATCCGATCAGGACTGATCCGGAGGACAGTACCTGCATATATTGGTATAGACATTCATATACAAATAAAAGGATTCAAGTACGAACTGTAGATTCATGATTTTGACTCGTATGACATTGGGATATTATACTTGGGATTGCATAATAATTAGTATTGCACATACATGTCATATACCATATCAGTACAGATTATGATAGTATCATACTTATGACCTAGGTATCATCATACATTTCGATTTCTACCTTTAGATGTATTTTTATTCACTTAGTTGGTAACTCATCCCCGTTGTGCCACAGTTTCTTGCTGATTTTACCGCTTGGATTATCAGCGGTTTGCGGCACACGTTCTTTTGGGGATTGATGGGTAAGTGAGTTATTATTGTATCATACTCACTTTTGATTATTCATTTATTTTTGTATCTAGTGGAAACTCCATCAACTTAGAAATGATATACTATAGACTTAGAATCGAGACTTAGAGTTTATGAGTGGTGATGTCACACTCTTTAGAGTCGACATCTGTTATAAATTTGTTTGGTTGTTCCGTCTTTTAGACGTGAAAGCTAGCTTCCATTGGAATGCTATTTTATTTTTTTGTATCGGGTTTTTATAAAAATGCAAAATAGGTGATGACATGTTTTCAAACGCCATAAAGGCTTTTCAACATACTTGGTTAAATTTAGATGTTATTTTAAACGGATATTATCGGCCGATTATTTAAACCTCACCTCCAATATTTTCAAAAAGGGTTTAGATTCCGGCTTTCGGCTAACTTAAACCACTTCGATGTCTTGAGATGTCGCGTGATTTTAGTGCCGATCACGTGCCACATTTGGGTCGTGACAAATTTGGTATCAGAGCGTTTGGTTTAACCTTTGTTCGAGTCTAGGTTGACTATATAGAGTCTGGGGATATATTTTGTCACCTGGGTTTGACCTTATAGGACTTAGACTTGACTTTGGGGGTCTTATACCTGAACTTTCGTTATATAGGATGACTCTTATTGATGGAGTAAGTACTAAGTAGAGTGGCATACCGTACATATGTTCCGCGGCATATTTACGATATGATACTCCACCTACGTTACCTTAGGATTTATACCTTGAGATCTTCCTTCTATTCTTTCCGTTGATCTATTTTCGTCCGTGCATGATTGAGAGTTTTGATAACCAGGTGATGAGGTCCGAGAGGGCTGCTGTTAGAGATACAGTCAGAGCAGACCTGTCTGGGTCACGTACTGACCGGGGTGACTTTTCGATGATATGGATATACATCGTTTATTCGTATTTGATCGAGTTCTAGTAGTAGAGCGAGTTTCTCGAGATCCGCACGAGATGGCGGAGTTATTGCTAGAGATCAGTCGGACGTGAGACGAGATGTTTTTCCCTCTCCGAAGATCATGGTGTTGTGTACTGTTTAGGCAGCGGGACCAATCCTTGCTGAGATTATCGAGAAGTTGCTTCCAAAGTTCGTAAAGTTAATGAGTTGACGAGGTTACAAGTATAGATGAATCTGCAGGATTCATAGCCGTTCAGGCGTGGAATGGTTAGGAATTTTAATCCATTGTGACGCTTCGATACGAGATCGGCGAAATTGATGTACTTCTTTCGATGGATTTGTTAGACCAGATACAAGTAGTTCAAGAAGGAGATCATACAGAATGTTTTCCTCCGACAAATTGGGACGAGTCTTCGAAGGTGAGATTAGCCAGATCTCTCTACAAAGTATCAGAAGAGGCGGATTCGTATTTCCGAGTTTGAAAGACTCCGAGTGGGTCATAACCAAGTATGACTTGCAATTCGCGTGACTATGCAGATACGCTCTTTAAGTGATTGATACAGTAAATTTATGGAACAGTAGAATAGTGCAAAGATTAGAGGGCAGTTGTTCGACACGGTAGATGTTAAAGATTTGATGACGCGCTCAACTACACTTTAGGAGGAGATAAAAAAAAGGAATGATAATGATTACGAAAGGGAAAGCAGGTTAAGAAATGAGTACTAGTTCTGGGCAGGCTGGATAAAAGATGTTAGCAGAAAGCTGGATGGATTATCTTCCAGGAAATTATAATAAATAAGAATGGACTGGGATTCGTTGTTAGCACACAAGTAGAGGACAAGAGATTCCGTTATCAACCTATTTCGTCACGAGAGACGAGACTACTGGCCAAGAAGATGTGATGGGATGTATCCGCAATAGGAAGAATGGTGTCATTACTTCTCACCGGACGATTGCATAAATAAGTTATGGTATTAGATATCTGCAAGAAGAACCAGAATTCAGAGACAGAGAACGTTAGAACGTGGCAGACGGCAAGTAGTAGTCCTTGCAATGCCAATTCCGGTGGTATAAACATCTTCCGATGTTGAAGAAAGTGAGCTTTGATGTCCTTTGAATTCGATTTACGTTTTTATAGTCTAAAACATCCATTTTTTTTTAAACTTTAGAGAAGGGACAACTCGACGTCCGCGATTTGATATATGTATTTTAAGGAATTGAGGATTTAATTATGTTTTGTGCATACCAGATGCACTTGTTGAGATTTTCGTGCATGGTGACTGCACTCGATTGAAGTGTTATGTACACCGGGTGCACTACATTGATTTTTCCGTGCACACCAAATGCACATGGTTAAGAATTTATATACATATATATAGGTCCTAAGTATACTTGGTTTGATTTCATGCACATCAGTTGCACGTTTTGATTTTGCACACTCTAATGCACTTGATTTTAGTTTTTTGTACCTTGATGCACTTCGTTTTGATTTTGTGCACCCGATGCACTTGGTATTATTTTACATACTTTTAATTCCATGCAAAATGGGTGCAGTGGATATCGTTTCGTGCACTCCTGTTGCACTTAGCGCTGTTTTGTTTTCGTGCACACCGTAAAGTATGGGTTGAGGCTTTCGTGCAAACCCATTGGGGTTGATCTTGTTTTCATGTTTTGCATTTGATAGGGTATGTTACAGTTTTAAACTTTTGTTATATAAAAGAGTTTTTCTCTTGGTTGGGTGCACTGATATTACACCATGATCATGGCATTGACTGTGTGTACTTAGGATACACAACGGTTTTTGTTTTTGGCAAAAAATTTTTGTCATAACTGGAGTAATTCTCACAGCAACCGCTAGAGTTACAGTTATGAAAGATTATATCTTTTGAGTTTTCACGCACACGGTTGCGTTGTGATGCATTTTAGCTCATACAAGACTTTGGATTCTGGTGATATCGAGCAAATTTCATGTTTTAAAATTGGACCCCGGGAAATTGTTTTGGAATGAGTTGATTTGATTGGGAAAAAATGTTTTAAGAAAGAGTTTTAATTTAAATTCGGAGACCGAATTTCATTAAGGGGGAGAGTCGGCAACATTTTGGAAAATTAAGAATATTTAATTTTAATTTTTTTGTTTTAAAAAAATAAAATCGATAAGTTTACGAAAATGATGTCGCTTATGAAATTGGGTATCAGAATCATATCCGAAAAATGTAATTATTTTGGTAAATGTAAATAAAAGTGTGGTATCATTTAAAAATGATATATTTAATTATTTTAATATGATTTTGGATTTTTCATTAAGCTAATGACCTTTAAGTAATAGATTAACTATTATATTTCTTTTATTTCTTATCTACTAAATTATGTCATGAAAGGTTTTTCTTTCATATTGAAATTTTATAATGGTAGAGTTTATGATAACCTAAGTTTAAACCATCATCCTCAACACACCCTCATCCTTGATCACATACCTCCTCCTTCTTCATTTTTACACCTCCACCTTCTCACTTGACACCTCCACCTCTCCATCCACACCGCATGCTTTCTCTACAAACCTCCTCACTTCATTTGCACATAACACTTAAAGAATTCAGTAGCAATTCCAACTGAAACCATACCCTCTTCAACTCCAAACCAATAAAAAAAATTCTAAGTGTTCATACCAAAAGAGTGAGAGGAAGGAGTTTCTTCATCAAATTGTGCACACCATCATCCTAAAAGCCATTACAACTCTAGATGCTTCCATAAGCATGTCTTGAGCAGGATTTTCTTATACACAATCTCCATAGGTATAATTCCTTTCATCCTTAGAAGTTTAGTAAAGGTTTAAATCCATTTTCTGTGCAGTGTTATAAAAACTGTGTATTTGTTATCATTAGCCTACAGATATTGAATCTGCTATAGTTTAGATGTAAATTAGAAAACCCAAACAGTTCCATAATCTTATAGACTAGACCTAGAATAACCCATAAGAAGACGGACCAATCCCCTCGGATTTTGGCTGACGACATCAAGGCAAAATCCGAGCTCGCCGGATTTTTGGAGAGTTGGGTGTTATACTTTTTAAGGTATCTCTCTGTAGGTGTTTAGGTATGTTTGGTATTGTTTAATTGTTTTAGTTTAGTGGTATAAGAAATCTGGAAACAAATATCAGTTTGGGGTTAAGATTCTTAGATACGATACGTACATAGCGTACCATGGGTTCTGTTTTTATATATCTTGACCAGAAAAGGATTAGCTCAGAGTAACTTAAGTTTTGTAACTAATGATACGTAGCATGTCTAGCTGTGCTGCATCATAAGCTAGGTTTTGTGATAATTTAGCTACTGTAATCGAATCTGAAACCCATAGGTATAATCACTAGATATTTCAACAAGACCAAAGGTATAATATGACTACTAGGAAAAACCACTTCAAATATGAGCCCCAAACACCCTAGAAAATCCGGCGACCCACCTTCAAATTCCGGCGACGCCGGCCCCCTGTGGGAATTTTGGTGTTGATTCTTCTTCTGTAGCTTTGAGTTGATATTTTACAAGTCTCTGTATTGTTTGTGTTGTCTAATTATTTACACAGTAAAATCTGGGAATGTTTTAAAAGTGGTTTTACCAAAATTCAGATATTTACGATACAGAGTTTTCGTATTTGGAAGTTGCAACTGAACCGTTGACTTTTATACGTTAACGACAGAATTATATTGACGTTTTTGGGCTAAGTATGTTGTAGGTTCTGACCTACGGGTGTTTAGCTTGTTGTTTTGATTTCCGGTATAAAATTTACATCTATGCGGTTTAAGTACGACTATAGGTACGATTCAAGGATTCCGAGACGGAGTGGGCGATGTAGCAGCGTGGATTCAGCATGCTCATCAAGTTGGTGAGTAGATTTATATCTACTGGGGAAGTCGGGTGGATGGCGTATAGCACCCCCGCAACTTTATAATATTTTTATGATTGCTAGTTAGTATAATAGTTTCTAGACATTGATATAGTATCGTATCTTATATGTCCTTCATTTGCATAAAGTTCATATCTAGTTTTAAGGGAGACAAGTGCGGAATGATTAGATCCGTACGACACGGATATGATTGGATGAGTTTGTATGAGGAATCATGTCGTACTTAAGATAATACAAGGATTTATGCAAATTGGAAATGATGAACTTTGTGTGCCAAATATGGCTAATTTATCTTTTTACTCGTAGAGTTAGGTTATATTCTGTTTTAGGATGTAATACTTGTGTGAGCTATATTCTTTAAAAACTATGATTCGTTGCCATTTAAATAAAATACCCGGATGCGTGCCAGTTTCTAAAATGAATATCTATTTTAAATCAAGGGCAACTTCCTTATTTTAAACTTAACGCTTCGATCATTTCTAAAGATAATGGTATAGCTCATAGCAAGTAATTACAATAGTTATGTTTAGATTAAATTACATGTTTGCATTATATTACTCATATTATACATTTCCGCGATTACGCACACTATGATAGAACACTGCACAAATACCAATGAGTAATATGCTGCACAAGCACTTAACTATATGTTACACTACACCTCATTGGTATTGCCATGTCACTGTAGAATCGTTCGGTTATACATGAGTTAATATGTAGACTGATACACCGTAGAACACTTGCACAAATACTAATGATTTCCATGTTGCACGAGCACAGACGCGTATGCTACACTTCATATCATTAGTAGTGCCATGACACATTAGAATTGAATTCATTATGATATGTGGTATTAATTACATAGTCTTTTCCTATTCTTATTGTAATACTATAGATGATGTATTTGATTTCTTGAGATTTCTGTGTATTTTACTCCTGATGATATATATCGGTGGTATGGGACACTGTTATATATGTATATATATAATATATCATCAATATAATCTATCCAAGCATTCTTATTTCTTTCTTGATATTTTGATATGATGAGTTAAACATCCACCATGAGTTTTATGTTTCCTGATTTTGATTTCGGACCGGGTGGGGTAGATATATGGTTGCGGCATTTCTTACGTATATCCGAGCTGGGTCGGGTAGCTATACAGCCGGATCGTTATGGACCCGGTTGGGACCGAGGGGCAGGGGCCGCACTTTAGGCGGTGAGCCTAACGAGGATACTCGATTCCGGAGATAAAATGAACACGGCAGTTATCCATGGGATACTGACTGAGGTTCGACTTGGTGCGACAGATATCGAGGGGATATTGATCGTGGCCAGGATATCGGGTGGCGATCATCTATTAAGGTGGTGTCGACGATATCTTTATTTATGTGTCGATGATGGACATGAGATATTTCGTATTTCGATGTCGATGCTGGACATCTATATATATATATATATATATATATATATATTGGTATATATTGATATGATCATTATCATGAGGTACACATTTAGAGATTATTAGTGGATCCGACCAGGACTGATCCGGAGGACAGTACCTGCATATATTGGTATAAACATTCATATACAAATAAAAGGATTCATGTACGAACTGTAAATTCATGATTTTAACTCGTATGATATTGGGATATTATACTTGGGATTGCATGATAATTAGTATTGCACATACATGTCATATAGCATATCAGTACAGATTATGATAGTACTATACTTATGACCTAGGTATCGTCATACATTTCGATTTCTACCGTTAGATGTACTTTGATTCATTGAGTTGGCAACTCATCCCCGTTGCGCCACAGTTTCTTATAGGTTTTACCACTTGGATTATCAGCGGTTTGGGGCACACCTTCTTTTGGGGATTGATAGGTAAGTGGGTTATTATTGTATCATACTCACTTTTGATTATTCATTTATTCTTGTATCTAGTGGAAACTCCATCAACTTAGAAATGATATACTATGGACTTAGAATAGAAACTTAGAGTTTATGAGTGGTGATGTCACACTCTTTAGAGTCGACATCTGTTATAAATTTGTTTGGTTGTTCCGTCTTTTAGACGTGCAAGCTAGCTTCTATTGGGATGCTATTTTATTTTATTGTATCGGGTTTTTATAAAAATACAAAGGAGGTGATGACAAGTTTTCAAACGTCATAAATGCTTTTCTATATTCTTAGTTAAATTTAGATGTTATTTTAAACGGATATTATCGGCTGATTATTTAAACTTCACCTACAATATTTTCAAAAAGGGTTTTGATTCCTGGTTTTGGCTTACTTAAACCGCGTCGATGTCTTGAGATGTCGCGTGATTTAAGTACCGGTCACGTGCCACATTTGGGTCGTGACATGTATATATGTGTATATATATAGATACACACACACTCCACGACACTGTACCTATTAGAAAAAATTTCTAACAGGGTACTGCCCCGCACCCGCAAGGGGGAGGCTAGCCCCCTTGACCCCCACCCCGCTATCCGGGTAGCAGGTCCCCCGTAAAAACTCTGCAGGGCCCCCGATATATCCAAACCCTCTTTCAAAACACAACACACATACACTGCACATCGAGTTCGCATGACCTGTTAACCCGTCAATCGGAGGTTCTCTCGCTCCAAAGGAGAGGGGTAATTAACGGCAGCTTAGTCCGCGGCTGCCGGAGATTCAGATCCCTACAATCAATAAACCCCAGCCTACCTTAGCCAGGGGGAATCTGTAATCCACCTGAAAAGAGCGTGCATATTCCCATCTCAATGGGGTGACGAAAAACACCCTACAGATTCTGGCACGCTCGGTGGGACCTATCTCCCCTCCCATATTTCGAGTTAAATATCCATGCGAACTCAATCAATATACATATCTATATTTATACTAAAATAATGCTTTTTCATGCAGGTTTTCACACAATCAATTTTCAACAATGTCTCCAAAGATGAACTTAGCTCTCGTCTCTTGCACGATGATGATAGACGCCAGGACGGTCCTCCCGGCAAGTCTCGGACGACAGTGGGAAGAACCGCTGCTATAATTTGGGTCTATTCTATTTGTCTCAGCTAATACCATCTCTGCACCTCAAGCTTCGATAACCGACAAACCGGCCTCAAAAGGTAAAAGTCCAAATGTGTTGATCTCGAAGGCGCCCCAACCTAAACGCGAGTCGGTGTTCAAACGGCTCTCCATGGCCCCAGCTGGGAGCAAAGCCGTCAGAACAAAAGAAGTTGCCAGACGTCGTGGGCAAGCCCAGACGATACCTTCGATGGACATGCGGGTAGATGTCTTCTCAAGCCTCCTCATCACTCAGCCTATAGCGGCTTCCCGAAGAGCAGAAGCCTACCAAGCGCTCAAGGTAGAGAAGCTGAGGCAGAAGTGGCTCAGATACAGAGCCAACAAAAGGGATAGGGCTCTGGCCATATTAAAATTTATGAATTTCCAAAGCCCGGACCGCTCCACGAAACCAGCTGCCAGTGAATAAATGATGGCTGAATGTGTTATCCACGCCGTCTATATGGTGGGCATGCGTCCCAGCGACAACCTTCGCAGCAAAAGCAAGGATGGGGCCACCACATCTCAAATCCAATCTGGTGTGAATATGGCTGCCACATTCCAAGACCGGCCTCCTCTGGAAGGTAATGAAGACCCTTCCAGTGAGGCTGATAAGCGGAGAGAGCCCTCGGTTCATGAGGAGTCGGGCTCAAAAAGCGAAGCGGGGCCAATCTTCCGTCCTAAGAACGTAGAGCAACAACTTCTCCAAGAGCTCCAAAAACAGCTCAGAAGTAAAGACAAGGAGATGGCCAAGCTCTACTAAAAAATTAAAGACATGACAAACTTCGTCTTACAGCTCACGGCCCAACTTGCCTCTCAGCCGCCCAATCAGGCGCAAGGGTCTGCTCATGAACCGGGAAACAGTGTCCTGAGACAGCCGACACCTATTCCCTCAAATCCAAAAGTGGGCGGACCGCATGAAAATCGGTCGCATCCTATCACGGGAAATGTCTTGGCTACCGATGACAGTAGCCCGCTAACTCAAGATCAAATCATGGATTTGGTTGCCAACAAAGTCAAAACATTGGTAGCTGAAGCCGAAGCGCAAAAAGATCTTAGCAGTAGCGGGAGACCATATCCTGCTCAGTATGATCTGGTAGAATTTCCCAGCGGCTATGTCATCCCTAAATTCGGAAGATTTGATGGGACAGGAAATGCGAATCAGCACATCACCCACTTCAAAGCCTCATGCAGGAATACTGGAGGCAATGATGCGCTTCTCCTCCACCAGTTCGTTAATAGCCTGACCGATGTCGCTTTCGACTGGTACGCGAGCAAACCGGATGGCTTCGTTACTACTTTCATCCAAATGAAATCTTTGTTTCGACAAAGGTTCATGAGTGTCAGCGATAAGATCACCATTGCCAACCTCATAAAGACCAAGCCAAAGAACAACGAAAGCGGTACGTATTTTATAACCCGATAGCGCAATCTTTTCGTCAAATGTGAACTGCCGATAGAGCAGGACCAATCTGTCGGTCTCCTCGTCGGAAATATCAACAATTGGATGGCCCCGTTTCTATGCACCGCGAGTCTCAAAACATTCCAAGAGCTGACCAGGAAAGTTCAGATGTTGGAACGCTCAAAGCAGGAGTCCCCCTCTGACTCCTAAAATAACAATAGGTCCTGGAGAAACCGAAAAGACGAAAATTGCAAAGGCGGAAATTCCAACGATACTGAATCTTTCAACACTTCGGCTAACCGAAATAAGCGAGGGATGAGCGGGCCTAATGCCAACCAGCCTCACAGGCCATTGTTCGGAGAGAGAGGAGAATCTCCACTGAAAGAGAAGCTGGATAAGGTCTATTCCTTCAGAATGGACAAAATCCATAAAATATTCAAAGAAACCCTGAGAAACGGTCTATAGCTGCCAGAGTCAAAAAGACCGCAGGAAGCGAATATGTCCGACGACCCCAAATACTGCCCCTATCACAGAGTGATAGGTCATGCCATTGAGGACTGCTTCATCTTCAAAGATTGGATCAAAAAGCAATACAAGGCAGGAGAGATAAACTGTCCAAAGGCGTGTTAACAAACAGTCAAGCCGCGACCGCCAATTTTATACAAACGGAGACCGAAGTTCTTCGTGAAACTGATTCTCTCAGACATCTGCCTTTCTCTGAAAATCGCTGACCACTATGTCATTAAACTGGGAATAATCGACTTCTAAGTGGTTAAACTGGGGATGTAAAAATGTGTAAATAAAAAAATATAAATAAATATATATATATATATGTATATATAAATAAAAAGCCGAAATGATGGGGAAACCGTGAATAAATAGCCGAAATGATAGGGCAATCGCGACTTTCGCGATAAGAAAAGCTGAAATGATAGAGCAATCGCGGTAAAAAAAATAACGAATGATGAGTCGCTCCTGGTGCCATATTCTAGTGTAGCAATGCAGATGCAAACCAAATCCAAATCCCAAAATGGCGAATGATGAGTCGCTCCTGGTACATATTCCAATGTAGCGATGCAGATGCCAACCAAATTCCAAATCCTAAAACGGTGAATGATGAGTCGTTCCTCATACCATATTCCAGTGTAGCGATGCAGACGCCAACCAAATTCCAAATCCCAAAACGACGAATGATGAGTCACTCCTGGTACCATATTCTAGTGCAACGATGCAGATGCCAACCAAATTCCAAATTCCATACCCCAACGGCGAATGATGAGTCTCTCCTGGTACCATATTCCAGTGCAGCGATGCAGACGCCAACAAAGTCCCGAAATTTTTCCGGCCCTACGGTCTGGATCATACATCCTGCAAAACTGTATACAATCCATGGGCGTAAAACGATCCCAATCTCTCCCAAGTTCTACCGGCGAATGAAAAAAAGGTATGTCTACAAGCAAAATGGGCACGGATGAAAACCCAAAAGGGCTCCATGAGTAAAAACAGCAGGACTGCCGGCGAGTTTGTGAAAACCCGAAAGGGCACAAACTCGTGAAAAAGAGATAAAATGCACTCGCAAAGTTCTCTCGACTTTGTGAGGAGAAAACTCCCGCGTAAGATCTTTACGACTCACAAAAGAGCAACACACTTTGGAGTCCCCATGACCCCTAAGGAGAAAATACACTTACGGGATCCTTACGACTCGTGGGGAGAAAATGCTTTTATGGGACCCTTACGGCTCATAAAATTGAAAAGTCTTAGGTGATAGGGACCTGAAACCTATCTCCTAAGACATCGCTTTCTAATAAGCAAACACAAATGATAATTCGCTCCTGATACTATATTCCAGTGTAGCGATGCTGATGCCGACCATAACGAAAATCCCCAAATCCTCTCATGGCAAATGATGATTCGCTTCTGGTACTATATTCCAGTGTAGCGATGCTGATGTCAACCTAAATCAAATCAAACAAACAACCTCTGCGACGGAATCATGCTTCGTCTCAGAATATACCCCATGTCGAAATCATGCTTCACCTCGGAGTATCCACTTGCCCTGTCGGAATTATGTTTTGCCTGGGAATCATCCTCTACATCAAAACCAGTGACACTCTGTGCCGAGGAAACATCGACCTTAGACACTCCGTGCCGGGGATAAGTCAACCAGCGACCTCCTCGTCGGAATTATGCTCCGTTCTGGAATAAAGTCAACCAGCGACCTCCTCGTCGGAATTATGCTTCGTCCTGGAATCAAGTCAATCAACGACCTCCCTTCCGGAATTATGCTCCGCCTCGGAATCAAGTCGACCAACAAGCTCTGCGCCGGAATCATGCTTCGTCTCAGAGTGTACCCCGTGTCAAAATCAAGCTTCGCCTCGGTGTATCTGCCTTCCCTATCGGAATTATGCTTCGGCTCGGAATCAACCAGCAACTTCCCCATTGGAATTAAGCACCGCCTTGGAATTAAGTCGACCAACAAGCTCTGCGTCAGAATCATGCTTCGTCTCAGAGTGTACCCCACGTCGAAATCAAGCTTCGCCTCAGTCTATCTGTCTTCCCTATCAGAATTATGCTTCACCTGGGAATCAACCTCTGCATCGAAATTATGCTTCGGTCAGAATGTCTACCGCCCGTCGGAATTACGCTCCGACCCCTTTCCGCTCGTCGGAATTATGCTCCGACCCTTTGGAATCATGCTTCGCCCGTCGGAATTACGCTCCGACCCCTTTGGAATCATGCTCCGCTCATCGGAATCATGCTCTGATCCCTGGAATCATGCTCCGCTCTTCGGAATTATGATCCAATCCCTAGAATCATGCTCCGCTCATTGGAATCATGCTCCGATCCTTGGAATCATGCTCCGCAAATCGGAATCATGCTCCGACTCTTCGGAATGATACTCCGATCCTTGGAATTATGCTCCGCAAATCGGAATCATGCTCCAATTCTTCGGAGTGATACTACAACCCTGGAATTATGCTCGGCAAATCGGAATTATGCTCCGAATCTTCGGAGTGATACTCCGACCCTGGAATTATGCTCCGTAAATCGGAATGATGCTCCGATCCTCGGGAATCATGCTCCCCAAGGGTTGCTCTGCCCCCGGAATGATGTTCCACCTCGAAGTCCGGCTTCAAGATCCATCAACTTCATGCACACAACTCATATGCACGGTGTGCATCTATTGATGGGGGCACTTTGTTGGGGTCAAAATTTGCACCCCGGTTGACCAAGTCAAAGTCAAGGTCAACCCCAAGCCAGATGGGCCCAAGCGCAGGTCAAGCGGGCCCATGCCCAAGTTGAGCCTCGCGGCTGCCCCCCTGCCAAAATAAAAATCATGTAACAAATAATTTTGATGTAATTTTTTGTGCATGAATGTAAGCAAAATGGGCATAAAACCAAATTTTTGTAAAGCCCATGGCATATGTGCAAAAGAAATGAGCACATGAGGCATGACATAGGCAAAATGCCATTTTGTAAAACCCAATGGGCTATATGTAAATGTGTAAGCCTATATAAGGAAACATGATGCAAAATAAAAAAGAAAGACTTTTCATTCCCTCAAAAATCTAGGGTTCTTTGTGTCTCCTTCTCCTTCCTCAAGGTTCTAAAACCTTCTTTCCATTTTCAATTAAATCAAGCGTTTTACTCTTCCTTTTCAAAAACTAAATAGTTTTTCACCACAAAACCCACAGAGGGGAGCTCAGATCTTCCATTAGATCTCAAAAAGGGATATTTTTAAATCTCACTCCCTTTTCTCCAAGATCCGGCCAACCGACAGGAAGAAGAAGGAGACCCATCTCCAGAAATCCCATCATGGGAAGATCCAGAGCCAAAGGGAGAAACAAAGCGGCCCCCTTTGATCATTTCTAAATTTTTTAGGAGTCTATTTCCATTCAAGATCCATTAGAGTTTAACTCCCTAAATTAATCTCTGTCAGGAGTTTACCTCCATAAGTCAAATCGGGAGCACAGCTCCCAGTGTAGGGACCAGGTCCCTTTTGCTGCCGATGCCTAGCGCCCGTATGCCAGGCATGTGGGGCGCTGGCGCTCGGGCTCACAGCGCCTGCGTGCCAGGCACGTGGTGCGCTGGCGCTCGGGCGCACAGTGCCCGCGTTCCAGGCACGTGTTGCGCTGGCGCTCGGGTGCACAGCGCCCGTGTGCCAGGCACGTGGGGCGCTAGCGCCTTCTCGCACGCATCCTTTGGATACCCTTTCCCTTATATATATATATATATATATATATATAGAGAGAGAGAGAGAGAGAGAGAGAGAGAGACTCCACGACACTGTCCCTGTTAGAAAAAATTTCTAACGGGGCGCTGCCCCGCACCCCACAAGGGGCCTGCTGGCCCTCTTGACCCCCATCCCGCTATCCGGGTAGTGGGCCCCCCGTAAAAACTTTGCGGGGCCCCGATATATCCAAACTCTTTTTCAAAACACAACACACGTACACTGCACATCGAGTTCGCATGACCTGTTGACCCGTCAATCAGAAGTTCTCTCGCTCCAAAGGCGAGGGGTAATTAACGGCAGCTTAGTCTGCGACTGCCGGAGATTCATATTCCCACAATCAATAAATCTCAGCCTACCCTAGGCAGGGGGAATCTATAATGCACCTGATAAGCACGCGCGTATTCCCATCTCAATGGGGTGACGAAAAACACCCTACAATGTACACTTTTTATCTCTCTATTACATGTTGATAAAGCCCTTAGGATGAGTAATTGACTACCAGGATTATGATGCAGATCATACTAGTGGGGCAGAGGTAATCGGTAAGAACATCCTTCAAATGTTCCTAGTCGTAGGCATATCGAGACGGCGCATCCATATTCCAGAATAGACTAGCGTATACGCTTCTCAACCCATATAATGGGCGATGGATGATCCCACATACATTGGTGTTTGACATCAGAGATGGTATATGGGTGCTCAGTGGAGACTGGGTACACTGAACAGACTCGCCGAAAACTCCTAGATGGTATTATACCTAACGTCAGATAGCAGTTCTCTGGTGACACTGGTACAGGTTAGTCTGTCGACCCAAGATCGTCATAGAGTCGTGTGATTCCCATTGTGCTTTGATTTTCACCTTACCACGTTTAAGAGATCATGCAAAACTGTAGGTTTTGGGTATAATTCCGAGTCACATGGAGGCAATGAGTGATAGGAGAGGATTTCTTCTCTCCCGGTATTGAGGGTTGATGCTGCGCTATGCTTGATGGGCTATAACTGGAAATCCCTGGCCAGGGTTGCTGAGATCTACTGGTAAGTGTTATTAGTAGTTACTTAAATCATTATGCGCCTCACATCGGCATGACTTATCACACTATTGGGGTTTGACGATTACCACCCCCAGGCTGTGATATGCGACATATCAAACGAAGAGACCGGACTGTACGATAGTATTACTGATTGGATTCGCGGGAGTATGAGTAGGCTTGCTTCTTGATCTTCTGATCGCTCAATACCCGGGTGGTCGTTACGTTTAGCAGATCGCTTGCGGCTTGTAGGTGACTGATATGATCACCACCTGCTGCCGGCGTATTGACGAGTCTTTAGAGTCTTACACAGAGGTTTCTTGGCTCAGGCGAAACGAAGTAGGAGCACATATGTGATATGTGCAGGACCGAGATTAATACGAGTATGTGATACCGTATTCTATACTCGCGATTTGTGATATCAGACGGTTATATATGATATAGCCGAGTTATCGAATCAAGTGTCGATTCGATAAGTTGTTACATTTGATATTAGTCGGTTGTATGTGATATAGCTGTATTATTAAATCAAGTGTTGATTTAATAATTTAATATATAATTATATATTTGATATATTAATTTACATTAACTAATATTAGCTCACTTAAGATTTCTTTTCCCCACTTGTGTGCATTTAGTATATATGTGATATATATTAATGTACATTTTTGTGTGTCATGCTTGATGATACATGTGACATGGGTGTATGAGACTCACACTATTCTTAACATAATCATGGGTTTTATTTATTTAAAGTAATTCAAAATTGGGAGGAAATTAGTCATGGTTGTTGCTTAGTGGATGCTTGTAGCACTACTAAAATAGGGGGTTGCCCCTGCGGATAACAGCATCCGTAGGGGCAGATTTCGTTTGGCCCTACATATTAATCCGTAGGTCTAAACGGTTGCCACTACGGTCCTTCCTTATTTATTTAAAAATTATTAAATCTTAAAGTGTTGTTTGTCCCTACGGAGCCGCAAACCAAGCACCTACGGGTATATCCGTAGGGGCATCTAAATAGAGATTTAAGTGATCGATCCCAATGATGATTATTTCATATTCCCTTATCAGTTGCGCGCGAACCCAAATCCCCAAACCCTCATTCCCGCCGATCGCCGTTCTCGTCGTCGCCGTTCTTGTCGTTGCCAGCGCCGGCCGAATCGTCGTCGCCACCGCCTGTTTCTTCCTCATCTCCGTTCGTCGTCGCCATCGCCTGCTTCTTCAACCTACGGCCGATTCGTCGTCGCCGCTGATTCGTCGTCGCCACCGCCTGCACAGGTTAGGAAATCTTAATTAAACAAATTTTTGATTTTTTTAGGTCTATGGTTCATGGTTTGGGTAGGCATCGGTTGGGGTAAGCGTTAGGGTTAGGGGTGGGGCTGGGGGGCTACTGTTGCGGTTGGGGTTCGGGTTCGGCAGGGGGTAGCGGTTAGGGTTGGGGTTGGGGTTGGGGTTGTGTGTCCCTGAGCATTTCTTGATTGGGGCTGGAGCTAGGGCTGTGAGCTGGGGCTGGGGCTGGGGCTAGGGTTGGGGCTGGGGATCGGGCTGCAGCTAGGGCTGTAGTTGGGGTTGGGGCTTGGGCTCGGGCTGCGGTTAGCGTTAGGGTTGGGGCTCGGGCTCGGGCTCGGGCTGCGGTTGGGGTTGGGGTTCGGCAAGGGGTTACTGTTGGGGTTGGGATTGGGGTTGGTGTTGGGTTAGGGTTAGGGTTGGGGTTGGGGTTTTGGATTTCAGGGTCTAAGTAGTTAATTTCCATTCTAATTAGCATTAAGCTCGTTAATTGAAATGTTGATGATGATCATAATAGGAAAATGTGTCTAGTTTGAGAAGGTGTTGGAAACTCGACTAATAATGTGGGTAAAGCCCAGTTTAATTAATAATTTTATTTGTCATTCTCAAATTTTCTTGGAAACGGAGACTGTTTTGTTGAATTTTTAGACGTTGGGCATGTTGGGTTGAATTTGTTTGCTAATTGCATAAGATGTTCATAAGATTCTCGATTTTGAGGATGGGCCGTTGTAATTGGAAATGCTTAGAATTGTAGGAACTTCTTTGTTTTAGCTATATATAATTGCAAAAAAAAAAGACACATTTCTGATTTGAAGAAAAGGAAGGGCAAGCTAGGGATTTAGTTATGGATTTTACTTGGGCGTCTCCTCTTTTAATACATGTCTATCTTTACAAGAATATCGTGTCACATATTCGGTTTTAGCATCTGTACGCAACTGCTTTGATTATCATCATGTTATTAACATCTTTAACTTCTATCATTTTTCTAATATGTTTCATAGTTAATATAATAATCCTTTGTCTATATTTGTTGACAGTGGCCTTTCTTTTGGATCAACATATTTTTTGATGCATGTTTCAGTCATGTGAATTCATATATTGCGTATAACGCTTTATGATATCAGTATCCTATATTTGTAGTTTTACTTGTTGATTGTTATAGATGAATGCCATTGCAATAATAGTTTTTGGTAGATGAATGTCATTGCAATGTAGGATGATCAGTTCTATCAATCTTGATCTCAATGGTTTAAAATCATGTTACACATACAACACGAATGCACAACAAACGCATCATTAGAGAGCGATTCAAGATGTTCAAGTTAAAACCAATATATGATACTCGATGATAATATGAAACCTTCATATTCTCATCGATACTCATATATGAAACTAAAAGCGCCACTTAGTCCCCGTCTATCGGTTAACATACGTGCGATGCTCGTCGTGACATAGAACTATATGAAGGTTGTTAAATATCGGACAGTATAGCTCGATACTAACAACCGTCATATAGTCTACGCGACGAGAAAATTCAATCGTATGGTAACCCATAGATTTGTCCCGTGTGGACAAGTTAAGAATGTATAAAGCAAACGCCTTCATTCACTTGTGTTTTCATCCATTTCGAGATATTTCGTCGGTACCTTTCCGCTGGTTCTCTGTGTACAAAGATAGATTAGATGTTCATTTCAACATTGTTTCACAGCCTTGAAATGATTATCTATTCTATTACAGTGTACTCGGAGAACAGCGGGGAGGTGCTGCCGAAATTTACTCGAAACGGTTGAAAGCACAAGTGATGGGTGTTCGCTCTATACATTCTTAATGGGATAGAAGCCTACCACCGACAGCCGGAACACACGCATACAACAAGAATACACAACAAACGCATAATTAGAGAGTGATTCGAGATGTTCAACTTAAAACCGATACTCGATGATAATATGAAACCTTCATATTCTCATCGATACTCATATATGAAACTAAAAGCGCCACTTAGTCCCCGTCTATCGGTTAACATACGTGTGATGCTCATCGTGACATAAAACTATACGAAAGTTGTTAAATATCGGACAGTATAGCTCGATACTAACAACCGTCATATAGTCTACGCGACGAGAAAATTCAATCGTATGGTAATCCATAGATTTGTCCCGTGTGGACAAGTTAAGAATGTATAAAGCAAACGCCTTCATTCACTTGTGTTTTCATCCATTTTGAGATATTCCGTCGGTACCTTTCTGCTGGTTCTCCGTGTACAAAGATAGATTAGATGTTTATTTCAACGTTGTTTCACAGCTTTGAAATGATTATCTATTCTATTACAGTGTACTCGGAGAACAGCGGGGAGGAGCTGCCGAAATTTACTCGAAACGGTTGAAAGCACAAGTGATGGGTGTTCGCTCTATACATTCTTAATGGGATAGAAGCCTACCCCCGACAGCCGGAACACACACATACAACAAGAATACACAACAAACGCATAATTAGAGTGTGATTCGAGATGTTCAAGTTAAAACCGATACTCGATGATAATATGAAACCTTCATATTCTTATCGATAGTCATATATGAAACTAAAAGCGCCACTTAGTCCCCGTCTATTGGTTAACATAAGTGCGATAATTTATTCTTTTCAACGACAAACGCACACACAAAGCATATACACGGATTTTCTCCTTTGTCAGTAACTATCCCATTCTTATATTTCTCAATATAGTCAGCATAACCTACAATTTATATGTTATACAGTCTAACATGGCCCGTGAGTACGTCAGAGTTAAGGACTGAATGTATATGGATTAGAAACAACGTATGCAACCTAAGTTTGTCGCAGGAGTTGCTGCTTTCCTTGAATTTGCACGCGCACATAATAAGATCATAATAGAGAAGATTCTCTGTCCGTGCGATAGATGTGGCAATAAGTACTGGCAGAAGGTAGAATTGGCAGAGCTTCATATTGTAAAACATGGGTTTACTAGACTTTATACAACTTGGAAATATCACGGGGAAGGAGAAGAATGCAGTACTGCGGCAGAAGAAGTAGAACACGATAATGCGGCAGGAGAAGAAGAAGAATTCGGTAATGCGGCAGAAGGAGAAGGCGGTAATTTATTTCCATCAGAAGAAATGGAGGATATGGTAAAGGCTGCCCTAGGTGAATCTATTCGTACCGAAGATGACATTCCTTCCGGTCAAGGACCCCGTGCGGATAAATATGAAAATTTTATGAATGATGCTAGGAAACCAATTTATGAGAATGCGAAGTATTCCACCCTCTCATGGTTCGTCCAACTTTTCTAGATTAAGTGCCTAAATGGATGGAGCAACAAGTCATTCACAATGCTTCTTTCGTTCTTGAAAGATTTTATACCTCCGGAAAATAATGTGCCCGACAGCTGGTACGAAGCCCAAAAGATGATGTCTGATTTAGGTCTAAAGTGCGAGAAGATTCAAGCATGTCCTAAAAATTGCGTGTTGTACCAGAAAGAGAATTCAGATTTGAAAGAGTGTCCAACATGCGGAGAGGCCAGGTATAAGCCGAAAGATTCTGATAAGAAGCCTGATATACCAGTGAAGATAGCACGATACTTTCCCATAACACAGAGGCTATATAGGCTATTCAGGTGCAAGAAAACAGCCGAGGCAATGATTTGGCATCACCGTGCTCCTCCAAGCGAAGATGGAAAAATGAGCCATCCAAGAGATTCACCGGCATTGAAGGATTTCGATAGGAGGCACGCAATATTCAGTAGCGATCCTCGCAATGTCCGGCTCGGACTGGCTACTGATGGCTTCTGCCCATTCAACTATATGGCTGGAAGTCACAGCACATGGCCCGTTGTAATGATAATTTATAATCTGTCGCCTTGGTTGGCTATGGACCAATCATACTTTATGATGCCTCTTCTTATCGATGGACCAAACTCACCGGGGAACAATATCGACGTCTATCTCTGACCTCTGATCGAGGAGTTGAAATCTTTATTCATTGATGGTGTAGAGACATATGATGCAAACACAAATACAACCTTCATACTGCGTGCAGCTTTAATGTGGAAAATTAATGACTTTCCTGCGTATGGAATGCTATCAGGTTGGTCCGTACATGGTCACAAAGCATGTCCTCATTGCCATGAACACACAACGTCGAAATTCTTGAATTTTAGCAGGAAGGTTTGTTATTGTGGGCATCGACGTTTCCTGCCTCCAGACCATCCCTATAGGTTAGACACGGTGCACTTTGATGGTCATCAGGAGATTCTTGGACCTCTATCCCCATTGTCCGGAGAGGACGTGACTGCTAAATGGGATGGTTACAATAACGTGACCTTCGGGATGGATCCGACGTTAAGGATTTGGTGTCCTTGGATACAAATTCGAAGTTAAGGACATAGAAACATCTAGAACCACTCAGAATAGTGGGATTGCAACGGTAGGATCGGACGGTGTGATTTACTATAGGTACTTAAATTGTATACTCGGCATCCACTATCCCGGACGATCAGAACCCTTTTATATATTCTAGTGTACTTGGTACGATCCACGAACTGATACGGACAGGTGGAGAAGCAATCTTGGGACTTGGAAAGATGAATATAGATTGACCAGTATGAACACACTTCGATTTTACGGTCATGAAGATCCGTTTATCTTTCCGAACTAAGCGTTCCAAGTATACTACTCACAGTGTTTGAAGCATCCGGGATGGAGTGTTGTATGCCTATAGAAACCCAGAGATGTCTACGATGTCCCAGAATTCGAGGACAGCGATGAGGACGAAGAAGAAAGAAGGCTTAAAGTGCTCCGACCGTCTGTTTCGAAAGACGGGTTGTCTTCGACCGATCATGAAGTTACGTGGGTTAGAAATGACATCGACGATGAAATCCAAGTAGATATGTATAATGCGCCCACGAAACGAAAAAGGTTATCAGTAATGTTATATTATTACTTCACATTTTACGCTCTATACATATATAGTCAATACTTTTAATGATTGTCTAATGCGTCCACGAACCGTTTATCTAGATTTGATGACGATGTCGGGAGCAGCGAGGGGCGCCAGGAGCTCCAGCCGCGGCAGAGGCAGAGGCAGAGGCAGAGCGGCTCTGCCGCCCGGAGAACTCCGTAGGGAGCTTCAGAAGGTCGGTCTTGCACCCAGATCGGAGACCCCTTCGGATGCCTCATTCCTTGTGGATTTTGCCACACCTCCAGGTATAATGCACGCATATCCATTTTGAATGTAATATTACAAATATTCATGCCCGTTTATGTCAAAATTATTTATATTATCAATGTTTGATTGTCTAGTTGGTGATGCGTCCACATCTGGGACAGAGACCACTCCCGCTCCTCCAGATATGTTTATATATCATATAGTGCATGCATATTGATTTAGAATGTTATATCATAAATACACACATTTCTTTTGCTCTTACTTAGCAATTTTTATTATTGTCTAGCTGTAGGTGGTGACACCACCGTACCTGTGGGTATGTTTATATATCCTATAGTGCATGCATATTGATTTAGAACGTTATATTATTGATCTACACATTCTTTTTGCAATTACTTATATAATCTATTTTTAATTGTCTAATTATACGTGGTGCGTCCACATCTTCCGCAGGGGCCACTCCTGCCGCTTCCATACCCTCCGCATCGTCTGCAGGTTAGTATGAATAAATTTAAAATATTTATTCATTTTACATATGCTCTATAGAATAAATATGAACTTCATGGAAATTTAACGTCGATGTTTATTTTCTAGTTGGAGGGGATGCGTCCGCATCCGGGACCCCGGTTGTTCCTCACCGGAGGAACTATCATCCCGCTCGTGCTGCTGCCCGGGCCCAGGCTCGTGCGATAGTCACCAGAGGTATATATCAAACTTGAATTTTCGTTTAACCTTGATTTCTTAATACAACTTTGTCTTAATATTAATTGTCTTGATATTTCGTGCAGACGCAGGGCCTCCCCATCCCCAAAGGGGGACTCGAGGCCCAAATCAGTCCCATAGGCTGAGGCCTGACAGAGTTAGGGGGGAGGCAGCATTCCCCCCTTTTTTTACCCTTAACTATCGCCATACCGGTCCTCATGCCGAGAGGTTCGGCCGGTATATGGGGGACGAGAGTCGGCTCGTGAAGAACTATCCACTTCACGTTGAGTGGGGCGAGCCGCACCAGCGCTCATTCACCCTCTTCTTTGATCAAGCTCGGGTACGTATTAATATATATTTTCAGTTGATCTATCCGCTTATCATATTTATTATTAACACTTGCAATCTAATAACAAAATTTTTTTTGTATTTTCGGTTGGATTACGATTTTCAGCCTGAAGCCGACCCTGATCATCCGGGGAGGGTGCTCGACCTTCATGCTCTGTACAATGGCCTGATGAAGAACATGCAGGCTACGGTCCGATACAACAGGAATGAGCTGAAGGCCGACTGCTACTCCCTGTGGATGGCGACCCCCGAGGCAGAGAGAGCGGCCCTCCTATCTACTCCGGCGTTTGCGATAGTCGACATAGAGACATGGCCTCTATTGTGCGAATATTTTGACTCCTAGTGCAAACAAGTATGTATTTTAAATGTAATTCATTGTTTAGGATATAATTTATTTTTTGTGTTCCTTAATTATAAAACTAAATGTTAATGTGTTGTGCAGAAACAGTCCGCTCAGAATACAGAGAACAGGAAGTCGGCGAAGAGGGGTCTCCCTACTTACACAGGTGGCTTGAGGAATATTACTCGAGCCATAGAGTTATCGGTAAATTACAATAGACCGACCTTTGTGATATTCTGCAATATTAAGAGTTGTTTTCTAATATTTCTAATATTAAGAGTTATTTTCTAATATTGCAGACAGCTCGGACCGTGGCGTCAGGTGGTACACCGAGTGTGCTGTCCGCATATCTTGCCGTCCATGGCACCTCGACAGATACCGCCGCGGGCGAGCTTCGATATCCCGACGTCGCTACCCAGGAGTATTGCGTAAGTGTTAATATTTTTTCTACCCAAATTTGAAATTTTAGTTTTGGAAGGTTCAAGTTTAAATTTTATACTTATACTTTACTGCTTAATGTGGGTGTAGGAGCGGGTGGTTGAGCAGGCCGAGGACTCGGGGATCAATTTTACCGGACAGAGCGATCCGAGGCTGCTGACCCCAGTTCTGGACGCCGCACACGGAGGGCACCACGGAGGTTGGGAGAGAGGCCGGGGACTGGGCCCTAGCAGGGCCCATATGAGGTTAGACTCCACCCCGGCGGTTACTTCCTCCGTCTCCAGTGACCGACGTGTCCATCAGGAACTGGAGAGCTTGAGGGCCACCGTTCAGGAGTTGAAGGAGATGATGGTATGTATACTACTTTATAGTAAAATATCATGTCATATTATATAGATATCAACATATCCATAATTAGTACGTAGCATGAGCTTATTTGGTTTTAGACTTAAGTTTGATTAATCATACATACATATGTAATTAAATTAAACAACGGTTTTCCAAACTAGATATCCAAACGGGGTTTCGAAATAACTTAATAATGATACGAATTCGAATAATACACAGTTCTTACACGCTTATTACACAAGTTAGGTCCAGACGCGACAGGGTACATCGGCCGAGCCTCCGCATGCATCTCCTTCGGCTGCGGCTCCACAAGCCACTACATCGGCTGCGGTTCCGTAGACAGCTCCTATAGCTCTACCGCCCACTCAGACTCCCGCAGCCGCGGCTCGGCAAGCGACTACCTCGATGGCGGCTGCGCAGACCACATCGCCAGCTCCACAGGCCGCTCAGACTCCCGCTCGCGCCGAAATGCAGAGTTTATTGACCGAGGAGCAGGCGCGCGTTATTCTATCGTTATTCAGAGGTGGAGCTGGACCGAGCTAGGGTAGCTTTTTGGTTCTTATTTTTTGAAACATATATTTATTTATATCATACATATTGTACTACATTTTGAAACGATATTGATATTGGTTTATATTTATATCATATTCAGTTTTTGGGTTTCTTTTGTATATTATATGCGTGAGATGTGATTATGAATACTGCGATATATGTTGTGTGATGATTAATTTTATATTTTATTGTTTTATATATTATTGTGCACAGGGCGGGAAAAAATCAGGCAGCCCTTTTTAAAAAAAATACAGATAATGTGTACCTACGGATTAATCCGTAGGTACACATGTTGCTTCTACGGTTATACCCGTAGGGGCAAAATATCTGCAGTAACTGATATTTCCTCCCTGATCTCAGTACCGGGGGGTTGGGAGTGCCCCTACGGACATATCCGCAGGGGCCATTGCTTCGCCCCTACGGCGTTATCCGTAGGGGCAAAATATCAGGAATCCTGATATTTTGCCCCTACGGATAAGTACCTACGCAGATATCCGTAGGGGATAGTACGTGGCCCTACGGCTATATCCGTAGGTACATTTAATATATTTAAAAAAACCGTAAATAATATAACTTTTTTACCCTACGACCTACTCCGTAGGTGAAAAAGGACCTACACAGAAATCCGTAGGGGCAAGATTTTGCCCGTAGGGGCAAGATTTTGCCCATAGGGGCAAGTTCAGGGCTTCAACTTGCACCTGCGGCCTTTGCAACTATGGGGTCTTTTTTCGCCCCTACACACATCTCCGTAGGGGCAGTGGGTTGCCCCTACCGATAAATTCGTAGGGGCAACCCTTATTTGTAGTAGTGTAGAATCATTGACTAAGTCCACCAATTTTGTTTTACTTAAGATAATTATTAACCCAACCATTATGACTAGCCATGGGTTAGTATATGATATTAACTCACCCATGGTTGCCATTCTACACTAGATTTTTCCATGGTTGCTTCTTCTTCATCTCCTTCCTTAAGCCCACTAGTATTTTGGGAGGTGAAAAAAATGAGTAAGAAAAATATTTCTAAAGTGAACAAAATTCCTACTTCATCATTCTCTACTAGACTAGCCATTTAGTTTAGGCTGTTTGTTTCACTAATTCCATATTAGTGAAGAGGTAGCTTAAGTTGGTGTCTCCTCGACGTATATCATCTTCAGCCTCGAAGACTTCAAGCAAACTTGTTCCTTTCATCTTGTGGAGCCTTTCTAGAGTTCGGGAGTTCACTACTTTGAGCGAAGGGACTGCTACACGGAGCTATTGAAGTGAAAGACTGGTCTACAAAGGTTGTGTATTTCTTGTTCAGTTAGATGTAAAGATATTTACATTCTAGTTTCGTCTAATTCTCTAGTTAAGATTCTAGGTTAGGGTTCTTTAGCGCTCCAATTTTTAAAAAATGGCATGGACGATACCTCCTGAAACCCAGCGGTGACCTAGGGAATCTAGCAGTGGTATCAAAGCCATGCTAGAGAATTAGACGATATTCGTAGAATTATGAAACCGAAACAACTCCGAAACACTCGAAATAAAAACCAAGTTTCTGTCAAAATTTTTAAGGCGTCTAAAATTTACTTAAGCAATTGCAGAATGTTATATGAGATGTAATATGAATACCATAGAAATTTGAACCCTCCTCGCCAAAATTTGGCCGGCGACATTATATAAAAATCCGAGCTCACTGGTTTTTGAGTGGGCTTCTGGCTTCAAATTTTTATGGTGTTCCAGTCTCTGGGTTTTGGTGTTTCAGATGTTGCTTGTTTTTACTGATATTGCATGTGATGTTATATTTCTGTAAAGGGAATTCGGAGTGTTTCGTAGTCGTAATTCTAATATCATTTCGGGTTATTTAAAAGACGTTAAAATGTTCGAACGGATATCAATAACCCATTTTCTCCCTTGCTGGAAATTTTCCAAGAGTTGGATTTTTCCATGTTTAAAATCATCAGAAAATCATGCAGGTGTTTTGTATGGACCCTCTAGAAGAACAAAACCCTAACCCGATTCTGTGACTGTCAGAACCGCCACAAAACCCTAGGGTTTGTGGTAGTTCCGTGGCACCATAGGTGAGGCAAGGTTTGACCCTTCTACGGTTGATCCATAGGTGCTGTGGCATGTTCTGGGTATTTTTTTAAAACTCCGCTCAAGTGTTGAGCTCTTTGGGAAATTTTAGGTGTTTAATGATTCGATCGAAAAGTTTAACATCGTCTACTTATCTATGATTGTGATACAATACTTGGAATCCACAATATTTAGTTTTATGAAAAATAATTTGAATTTTGTAAATCTAGCAATTCAGTCTCAATTGATCGGTTGCCACGGGATTTTGATGTGGATCAAAAGTCCATCGCAATCACGTGGCGTACGCGGATACTCGCTGGATAACCTTAGTAGATAGCCACGCCCCATAGCCCCGACCAAGTGACTATAGAAGAACCCCATCACCAAAAGCATCCGTTCCGGTGCTCGTGGACGCGGTGTTCCACCAAAGTGCATTTCGTCGACGGCATCAGGGGTGCGGCCGTCTACTAAAGTTTCCGACGAGCATTCGATCAGTATGTCGAAAATCTTGTTGAATTGCCCGACTTGTTATTGGAAAGTGTTTTCAATAACGAGACTAAAATACGGGGTTTATAATTGTTAGGCATGTGATGTCTAAGGAATTCATTTGGTTAGGCATGAAATCCAAAGTATGTGATACATTGGGTTTGTCTAAGGTGGTTGTGGATTCCAATTGTTGTAGTTTTTCACTTTCTTTTCTGCGACCGTAAGTGTAATATGTGGTGTATCGCCGGTTTCATTGCTATATGTCAACAACAGTTGGGATACGCATATTTACTTACGTTGATGACATGTGATATTATTCGTTGCTGTGATATATTATATTGGATCATCGTGTTTTGAATAGCCGGGGTTTTTTGCGTGAGATTAGAGTTTTTTATTTTCATTCATGTAAAAAATTGTATGTAATATTCTTTTATTGGGGCACTTCCGGGTTGAGGATGATGTCACCATTGATGTATATTATTTACTTTTCCGTATTAGGATAGACCCAAGGCGGGGAACACAAGTAACCGGGTTTTAGGGTCCAGTGGGAGACCATCTTGGGAGTCGAGTCCGGGTCTCCTAACTCTAGAATTGGTAGGTTTTCTTGCCGCTCTCGTAGGGGTCTAGAGATGTGGGTTTGGCTATTCATCGCGACCGTGGAATCCGTGTTTTTTACTGGCTTAATGTAAAACACGGAATTCCTAGTATATCCAATATTTTATATGTGTTCTTCTGCTGCTGATATTCTGTGATGTGATCACTTTATATGATGAGACGAATGCTTATATTATATATATGATATATAATAAATATTGCTGCTTTCGTTTCTTCTATGTTGCTTGGGAAGCATAAATGATGAGACTTCATTAATAAGATTAATGAAATAAAAGAAAGCTAAAGATGTTGTAAAATCTTGTTTTAAAAACTGATAGCTCTAGTTTTTGCTTTGCATAGCGGTATTCCATATAGAATATCCAACACCTCATTCGATGAGAAAAGAGCCGAGATCCCTTCACCGGGAGTGACCTCTTTAGCGAAACTGGCAGATGCTACAACTCACTCGGTTTTGTTTTTGATTGCTTTTTTTTAGTTCATGCTTTTCATAGTGGTATTTGTGAAATATCCAGCATCTCATTCGATGGAGGAAGAGCCGAGATCCCTTCACCGGGAGTGACCTCTTTAGCAAAACTAGTAAAAGCCTAAAAAACACTCCTTTTCAAAATCACTCGATTCTACAACGATATCAAGTTCATTACGCAAAAGGTTTTCTTAAAAACATGTCGTAGCCCTCCATCATTTCAGATAAGTACCTTTTAGTATTCGTGCTACGTTTGTTGATCTTAGCCAAGACGTAGTGTGTGGTAGCTAATTAGTGCTTATCTGCAGCATATGATGCGATTGAGTTAGGGTAGTCGTGGGGCTTTGTTGACCTTAACCAAGAGTCGTACGGGTGGGTTTAATTCAATCATGAAATGACGGGTTGAACTTGGTTAGCGCTTATGATTTGTTGACCATAACCAAGGTCATAAGTTGCTAGGGGCAAAATATTATTGGGAATTTCAAGTGTTGAAATTTGCAATGAGATTGCATACCTTCTATGAGATAGTTGGATCCTGATATCCACTGCGAGTAAGAGTTACTCCTGAAAGAGTTTTACACATTACAATTAACTGATCAAGTAGGTGTCGAGAAAGGTGTTCACGGGTTACGCCCCTAGGAAAACGAGGTTTATTTTAATTAGGTCTGTGCGAAAGCACAGGGAACCGCCATCAAAATATCGAAACTGGCCTGGCCGAAAGATTGGAGAACTTGTAGGATGTAATTAATCCCAGCCAGTCTTACCTTTTAGGGTTTGAAGGAAGATTTGATAAAAACTGTGGGAGCCATCCTGATTAGATAAAATAATAACCAATCTGATCTTGTAAGAGTATATACAGAGTGTTTTCTTCTCTCTCTCTCTCTCCTAGTAGCGACCATATCATACCTTAATCAAGATAATAATATGGATGTATTGACCGAACCTGCTTATTATACTGAGCTGGGGAACATTGGTTCCGCTCTATTTTATAATTGTTATAAGTCCGAGCAGGAAATAGGGGAATATCCAGATTCCTACGCGACCCAATTGAGGAATGAGCATGTTGATGCATATTCTTCGGGTGTGTTCGTTACCAAGAACTGTTTCTCAGTATTCTCTACGTCCTAGGTATGAGATATCAGATCAGGATCCTACATATGTAAGAGTTACATGGGCTAAAGATAGGTAGAGAACTGAGATTGAGTGATATGTCTCTAAGTGTTAGAGAATGGTGCAATTGTTGCGGCCAAATCAGTTTGCAGATATCACCTTGTAATACCAAATGGTAAGTACATTGATTCTGAACAATGTTATTATATGCTGAACCTGATATACAATATTACATCAGTTTGTTTGTTCAGTTAAAGAAGAATATAATTTTTTTTGCAGGATAATATTGTGTACATTTTCTTTAATCAAGATTTGATTGGATCAGGCACGTTATGAAATGAAATATATGTTCTAAATCAAACCACAGTTCAAACTATATAGAACACATAGAAGAGGATTAGTTCAAAAATGAACGAATCCTTCTTGCGGCATTGTAGACTAGGTCATATCAATGCGACACAACTAGCTAAGTTATATAAGGATGAATATTAGAATCTGTTCGAATTTTCATCTTATGATACTTGTCAGTCTTGTCTCAAAGGTAAAATGACTAATACTCCATTTACTGAAAACAGAGAAAGAGTTATTGAACTCTTGGGACGCATATATGATAATGTATATGGTCCTATGTCTACAAATACCAAGGTTAGTTCTTTGTACTCATTACATTCATCGACGATCTCTTAAGATTTGGACATGTGTTCCTGTTGAAACACGAGTCTGAAACTTTTGAGAAATTCAAGAAATATAAGCTTGAAGTTAAGAACCAGACGGGTAGAAGTACTAGGTCTTTCGACGTGATTGAGGAGGAGAATACTTGCCTATATGCTGCAGTTCCAGAGAAATGCATCATATGTTGGCACGTGATACGTCTTCTAGCCTGCTAGTTGTTTTATGAAGACACCTATATATTTTGTATATAGGTGCTCACGTGTGGCACGTAAGCCCCAACTTCAGTCCCATTTGTTAAGTGTAATGCTTGTAATTTTGGCTCCAAAGCGCATCACGTGTGGGCACGTGATGCTCCCTTTCGGGAATTTTACTATAGCCTTTTTATTTATTAATTATTTTTCATAAGGGAACAAATTCCCCCACAGCGTTGTTCTCAAGTGGCTTGCACGTGAGTGCAACGCTGTCACCTTTATAACCGTTGGATTGCCTAGGGGAACGGAGAGGTGAACCGCCCTTGTCATGTCTTATAAATGCAAGGGTTTGGTCTTTAGGCAGACACCGTTCTTTTATCTTCTTCTTTGATTATTTTCTTGAGAATTTAATTCTCCTCTTCAGAGCTTAGTTCTTTGGTTGCTGGAATCGTAGAGTTAAACTCTGTTAAAACTTTTTGCATGGTAAGGATCATGAATGGAACCCCCCTTTTGTTCTTTTCATCATAGATGTTAAATCCGAGACAGAGCGTTGCTCATCTCTTAGATTGGTTTCTTAAAGATCCAAATCACACATTTTTTTTAGATTTTAAGATCTTGAATCAATGGGGATCGTTGATCCTCCTCTTGGGGTTTTATTACCCTATCACCGATCTTTTTAAGATCCATGGAATTTAATTCCATTGTTTAAAAGGAATTTAATTCCTCATTACAGAGCTCAGCTCTAAAAGATCTAAAGGCCCTTTGGGAAATTTATTCCCTGGCGTTCTTGAGAATCTTTTCAAGGGATTTTTCCTTTATTTTTTTTACCCATTTGACAGAATTTGTAATGGGTGTTCTTTTGTGAGGATGTCCCAAGTCGTTTAAACTCTAATGTGCATTTATTGAGAATCTTTTTTTTATTCTCACAATGATTTCCCTGCCTCGTGATTGGCGAGCCGTCATACTGATTTTGTGGGGTCCATTATTTTTGCAATCAATGGTCCCCTGGAATAAACTTCTTGTCGTTTTATTCTACTGTTTATACATACATACATACATACACACACATATAAGTTAATAGTTTTTCTTCCCTTTATTTCAGGAACAATAGCTTCTATTCCCTACTTTCCTTTTATTCGCTCAGACGCTGCTTTTCCACAATCGTCGTCGGACGAAGAAGTAATGGCGATGATCAGGACCCATGACAGGGACTGTACCAGTTTGCTCTTGTGGGGAACTTGGTATAGGCATATCATCCGGGGTCGCCGCAGCATTATTTGCGAAGTGCCAACAGAGCCTCTTCGCCCAATTTTGCCGATAGAGCGTTCGCAGACTGCTTTTGCAGTGGAGGCGGCTGATTGGACTCCTATAGGTCGGCTTAAACCGTCGATAGCTGGGATACCCAACCAGCCTTTGCCGGCCACAGACATTTTAGGGCGTCGCATTTGTCAGGGTGAAGCCCAACCCTGGGGACAAATTTATAAGATAGGTCTTACCCCTCGCCACCCAATTGGCTATCTTCCATGGGCTCAATATGTCTTGTCCGTCCATCATGCGTGATTGCAGAAGGTCGGGCTCTATCAGGCGGTGTATGCGTCCCTTTTTCATTATCAATCCCCTCATGTCTGGTAGGTTAAGGCTTTCGTGAACCAGTGGAATCTTCCCACCAACACTTTCTTGCTAGGGGATCGCGAGGTCTCTATTTCATTGGAAGAGTTTCGTGAAGTTTCGAGACTACCAGTCAGGGGAGAGCATTATGAAGAGTTGCTGCCTCCCGATGAGTATATGTTTGAGACGATACCGGCTTCACTTGACGGCTTGACGACTGAAAACGCCGTCCGCCATAAGCACCCTAGCTTAATCAAGGTTTTGGTTATTTTTTAGAAATTGTTCGCGGCGTCGGAAGGTCATGGAGTCACTTTTGAGAGCTTCATTGCCTGCTTTATCCGCGAAGACATTTTGTCCAAGACGGCTCCAAAGTTTGCGAGCATTAACGCCCTTTTTAGGTTTGGGCTAAATAAACTGCCGGCCAAAGAAGAAGATTTACCGCAGTTTTACATCCCGATCTTGTCGACTGTATGTTTTGATTCGATTGCGGCTCCCGGCATGGAAAAAGAGACCTTCCTTGTCGGTTTTATCAGCCTTTGGCTTAGCTGGTTTTCTATTCCAACGCATCATCGCTTCACGAGAGCTTCGGTCATCTATCCTGCTCATCGCGTGGCTGAAGGGACACGACTGGCCGTGGATATCGCGGGGCTATCGCACTTATACCATGGGCTGAGCGCGGCGGCCAATACTTTGACCCCGGGTGTAGATGTTGTGAGTTTCTCCCTCCACTACTTTACGTCATGGATTGAGATGCATGTATTAGGGGCATTCGCAGCGCATCAGAGGCCAGATTTCTATGATGCTTACACCTTCCCGCGGCTCATGAGGTTGGTGGGTGCTTCTGCTCCTGATCCAACTCAGCTAGGGGCCCTTCGTGTGTTTCTTAACCCGTATGCTAACGAAGGTGGGATGGTATTCAACGACCGAGTCCTCTCTACTCCGTCGGGACCTGTTCAACAGCTATTCGATCTATCGAAAGGGGGAGCACCATCCTTAAAGCCTAAGGAAATTATGCACTTGTATTCGATTAGGCCGGGTTATTTGGTGTTCCGTCGAAATGATACAGCTCTTTTCATGCGGTATAATCCGCACCGCTTTGCTCGGCAATTGGGTTATAACCAGGATATTCCCTTCGAGGCATTTTTGGTGGAGCCCAGCTTGTCTCTGGGAGTTGTTCGTGACATCATCCATCACTTCATGCGGCTGAACACCGGCTCTCGTTTCGTGATCCTTGAGGCCGAATATATTCCAAGGTGTATGGGGTCTTTTACGGGTTGGTACCGTCATTGAGTTGGTCCCATCATTGCCGAGGAGAAGCGGATACTCTTCGGATATAGAGCTCCCGTCCCAACCCAATCCATGGGCGTTCCACCATGACCGTAGATAATAGTTCGCCCTCCATTGAAGGGTAATGGTGCCTTACTTATCCCTGAGGCGGCGGATGCAGAATCGACTCCTCCCACAGTTGGTACGCCAATGCGCACTAGAGCCCAGGCAAAGGCTTCCGATAAGGCGTCAGCAGCAGTTTCATCAGTTGCGGTGTCATCATTGGCAGTGTCGTCACCGGTAGTACCGCCAAAAGAGGATATTAGAGGCAAAGTTAGGCAGCGCCGTATCAAAGCACCAAAGAGGAGAAAGCGATCCTCATCCAGTGTTAGCTCCAGTTCAAAAAGGTGCTGGCTTGCTTGATCTTTTGTTGGAATCCCAGCCTATTGTTCAAGATGAGCCAATATCGATGCAAGAGCCGGATGACGGTCTCATTTACCCTGGCTTTTCTAATGAAGAAGTCGCGCAATTGGCTGAAGCTTTAAGGCATTCACAGGACGAGACTGAGAATGTGCACATCCCGAAGAGGCCCTACCCTTCGGTTTTCTTCTATGAAGATCCCCCATCGTTACGGAGAGTATATATAAGTCATCTGGGATAGGAAGATGAGATAGCCCACAAGTAGCCTATCTCAGCCGCTTCCGAAGATGAACTGGCGTTGAAGACTTGTGGCCATGAACCTGCTTTCGAACCTCGGCGAGCGCATTTCCTCAGGAAAGAACAACGGCTTGAAAAAGCTATAATAGAGGCGTCCTGGTGTATCGGTATGCACGTTTTCCTTATTTTCCTTTTGGCCAGTAGTTTGTATCGCTTCTCATATCTTCTTATCTTTGCAAAATCTTTGCAGGGACTTCTGCAGTAGAAATGTCTCCCGTAATGAAAATTCTACGAATATCTCCCATAATGCACCGACAGGTGTAGAGGAGACTATTAAAGCTGCCGCTCTTGCTGTGGAGCTTTCGGTGGTAACTTATGTTCCTCCAGTGTCTATTATTCCAGCAGAGGTGACTTCACCAGCCTCAGCTCCCATGGACATCTCTAGTGACGCACCGAAGGGGGTAGCAGAGGTTGCCGGAGCCGTTAGTCCTGTCTTGGAGCTCCCGGTGGCGACTGTTATTCCTCAATTGGAAGTGTCTCACTGGCCCATATCCCCGGCGATGTGCCCGAGGGTGTGGAGGAGCCTGCCGAAGCTGCCATCCTTCCAGTTCAAAGGGGGCGAAGTATCGAAGGTAGTACTCTATATTTCACTTTAACGATCCATCTATTATCTGAACCCTTCTTTCCTTCAGAATTGCAGGAATTGGCGACCTCCATCATGGATCTATCTCCCAGGAAAACCTTCCAGCGTTTGCTGGATATGGCTGCCCCACAGGCGATATCCCCGCAAAGCGTAGTCCTTTCTTCCGGGCAAGGTTACTGTTCTTTGACCCTTTTCGTTTTATTATTATTCTTTATAATGACGCTAATACGCGCTCCACAGTTCTGGAAGCCGAAGACGATGTCGAGATCCTCGATGGGCCTGGGGATCTCTCAAACCCCCTTGCATGACTGTGGGTAAGTAAGGTTTTATCTTTAGCATTACTTTGTCTATTCCATGTTTGAGACTCTCACTGACCGTTCACAAATCTTGATAGCTCTGCCAACCCTAACTTCGTTGGAATATCGGATCTTCATGCCACCGGGTCCCTATGCCCGTTGTGTGTCTGAAAAGATGGCGAGATAAAGCATCTACTCCCTGGCGGCTCTCATTGAAGATCTTCGTACTAGAAATTCTGTTACGAACGAAGAATTTGCTGCCGAAGCCAATACTTTTTTGCTCTTCCTTGCTACTTATCATGATGAGGCATTGGTGCATATTTGGGTTGAGTACTGTCGCTTGGTGGAGGCTTGATTACATAATCTCGAGTGTATACGTCTTTCTTCTAAGCTCTTAACTGCCAAGGTGAGCCTGCGGGGGTGGGTTAAGTGGTGCGTCACTAATCTTCAGTATTACAAAAAGATGCTCAACCGGAAATTTTCGGAGAGAGAGCTAGCTTCAAATTCTTTGGAGGAACTTCAAGCTCAACTCACTGCTAAGACCACTCATGCGTACAAATTTTGGCGGGTGCTTCAAGAAGCTATCACGGAGGTGGTAGTTATTGATAAAGCCGTTATCTTTACCCGCGAGATGGTTGAAGCTCATAAAGTTGCTGAAAAGGAGCTTGAGAGTTGGCTCGTCTCGTATCAGGCTCAACAGTCTCAGGCGGAGACTCGTCTCGTAGCAATAGCCAAGCTTGAAGCCGAGGCCCAGCGGAAGAAGGATGAACTGACGAACTTATTGCACCATCCGTCGGCTTAAAGATTTTTTTTGTATATTCTCCTTTTCTTATATTCACTCTTGAATGAGAGAATATTTTGTATCCATTTTGACTCTTTTTATGACATGTATCTTATATTCATTTTGAATTCATGAATAAAAGATATATATATTTTTTTATATCTCAAGTTTGCATGTGATTCTGGTGAATGTGGTCCATATGTACTTTATCTTGATCTTCTTGTAGGGCAGCGATGGCTTAGGAAACAGGTTCAGATCTGCCGACTAAGACTTTTCAACTTTATGAGCCGTGAGGGTCTCATAGAAACTTTTCTCCCTACGAGTCGAGAGGATCTCGTAGGTGTAATTTCTCTTTATGGGTCGTGAGGACTCCTAAGTGCGTTTTCTCTCGAGAATCATAAGCATCCTACAAGAGAATTTTCTTTATGCGCAAGGACACTAATTTCCCCGCGGGTCGAGATAAGTCGAGAGATTCTCGGAAAGACACTGATTTCCTTGCGAGTTGAGAAGAATCGAGAGATTCTCGCAAAGACACCGATTTCCTCGTGGGTCGAAACAAATCGAGAGGTTCTCGCCAAGGGCGCTGATTTCCCTGAATCGAGAGGTTTTGCCAAGGACACTGATTTCCTTGAGGACGAGATGAATCGAGAGATTCCTGCAAAGACACTAATTTTCTTGCGGGTCGAAACGAATCGAGAGGTTCTCGCTAAAGACACCGATTTCCCTGAATCGAGAGATTTTTCTAAGGACACCGATTTCCTTGGGGTCGAGACAATTCGAGAGATTCCTGCAAAGACACTGATTTCCTTGCGGGTCAAAACGAATCGAGAGGTTCTCGCCAAGGGCACTGATTTCCCTGAATCGAGAGGTTTTGCCAAGGACACTGATTCCCCGGGGCCGAGACGAATCGAGATATTCCTGCAAAGATACTAATTTCTTTGCGGGTCAAAACGAATCGAGAGGTTCTCGCCAAGGGCGCTGATTTCCCTGAATTGAGAGATTTTGCCAAGGACACTGATTTCCCTGGGGCCGAAACGAATCGGAAGATTCCTGCAAAGACACTGATTTCCTTGCGGGTCGAAGCGAATCGAGAAGTTCTCGCCAAGGACACCGATTTCCCTGAATTGAAAGGTTTTGCCAAGGACACTAATTTCCCTGGGGGTTGAGTGACTTGTTTCCGAGACAGAGGTCATTGGCTGACTTATTTCCGAGATGGAGGTCATTGGCTGACTTGTTTCCGCTTTCTGCAGTGTCGGGGTTGACTTGCTCCGCTTTCTGCGGTGTTGGGGTTGACTTGCTTCACTTTCTGCGGTGTCAGGGTTATTTGTGAACCGTGGAATCTTAGAACTAGGGATTTTTCCGTGGCTCTGATTGGTGGTGTCCTATCCGTATCCTACTGGAATAAGGAGGAACGCCATTGTTGGTCTCTAGGCTACAGATGTGGCCGTCGAGATTTGACTCTCCCTTTGACAGATTCTGGTGGGGAAATGTGGTTCCCTTTTCATTTATGCCTATAGATTGTATACAGGAGTTAGTATGGACTCACCTGTAGGGCAAAAGTTTCATTCTTTCATGTTTTTTATTTCTTTTTGCGATGCTCTATCATTTCAGCTTTTTATATCGTGAAATTTGCGATTACCCAACCATTTCGGCTATTTTTCACGGTGCCCAATCATTTCGGCTATTTTTCTTTTTACTCGCTGCTTTTTATTGCGAGTCGCCAATCATTTCGACTATTTTTATATGTATTTTTGGCTCGCTGATTTTGTTGCGAGTATGGACTTGAGTTCTGATACCAATCTTAGCATCAGCATCGCTGCGACTGGAATATTGCCAGGAGTGAATCATCACTTGCCATGAAAGGACTTGGAATTTTTTACCGGTTTAGGCATCAGCATCACTATAACTAGGAGATTGCCAGGAGCGAATCATCATTTTCCTTTGTTAACTAAAACAAAGATGGATTAGCAAACAGGGTTAGGATTCTGTTGACTAAGGCTTTTGATTTCATGAGGCGTAAGGGTCTCATAAAGATGTTTCTCCCTAAGAGTCATGAGGATCTCGAAGGTACGTTTTCTTCTTAGGAATCGTGAGGATTCTTAAGTGCGTATTCTCTTATAAGTCGTAAGGATCTTACAAGAGTGCCTTCTCCTTATAAGTCGAGAGGACTTACAAGTGTCGCTCACCATATGAGGACATTTCGCGCCATTGGTGGAACTTGGTAGGGGAGACGTTTATTTGTGCCCGTGGATTTATACAAGGTTCAATATTGACCGCCTGTAGGGCATTTTAGGGGATATGATGGATTAAGAACAGGTTCAGGTTCCTGTATCTTAAGACTTTTGAATCCTGTGAGCCGTGAAGGTTTCATAGGGGAATTCTCCTTACGAGTCATGGGGATCTCGTAAGTGTATTTTCTCCATAGGAGTCATAGGGATTCCTATGTGTGTTTCTCCTTCGTGAGTCGTAAGGATCTCACTCAGGTATTTTCTCCTCATAAGGTCGAGAGGACCTTATGAGTGCTCATGACCGTTTTTTACGAGATTGCGCCCTTTCGGATTTTCACAAACTCACCGGCAGTCCTGCTGTTTTTACTCACAGCGCCCTTTCAGGTTTTCATCCGTGCCCATTCTGCTTGCGGACGTACCGTTTTTTTGTCGCGTATGGATGCTGTGGTTCATAGTAGTTTTAAGGATGTTTCAGTCCGTAGCTAGTTTTAGGACATTGCGGTCCATTGTTGGTTTTAGGGACTTTTCGGTCTGCAGCTAGTTTAAGGACATTACAGTCCCTCGTTAGTTTAGGGACGTTTCGGTCCGTTGTTAGTTTAAGGACGTTTCAGTCCGTCGTTAGTTTGGGGACGTTTCGGTCCGTCATTGTAGAATTAGGCATGTCGCGCGGTTTTCTTAAAAGGTACGCCTTGGCATCTCAATAACCTTTTTAATCCCTCTATATAGTATCCTGGCAGACGGATGGGTTGGAGCCTGTCGAGTGCAACATCGTCATCATGCCAGACTTTTCTTTTGACTTTAGTCTCCGTAGATTGATAGAATAGGATCACATTTTCACCTTTTCTCCTGGAAGGGACGTAGAATGTCTGCAGCTCTTGCACACTATATGTCTCAAGCGCATCAAGCTTTCTGTAGTGCTGTCACGAACCATGGCGAATTGCAAACTCTGATCATCTCCAGTGAAGGTCTGCATTGATGGACGGACCGAAAACACTGCGTTGACTTTGTCTTCAGAGTCACTGCCAAAGACCAAAATAAGGGTAGATGGTCCCGTCCTGTTGCATTGGGGCGGCCTCGAATAGACTATTTCTTCTTCCTCCTCGGTATCCCTCCCGAAGATCGGAATAGTGGTGATAGTTTTTTGCTTATTCTTCGGTTTATGGCATCTTTCCATGTCTTCAAAGTCTGGAAGAAAATACTTTGCATATTCGTACTTTCGGACTTCATTCACGGAGAATGGGTTTAGTTCCCTCGTCACAGTATACTCGAGACCATCTTTGAAATACTTCATACACTGATATTGTGTAGAAGAGATGATGTTGTACTCGTGTAGCCAAGGCCTGCCGAGCAATGCGTTGTCGCATGTCTTGGCGTTAATGACATGAAATTTGATGTCAGTGATGAGCGGCCCAAAGCGTAACGTCAGTATTACAGACCCAAGCATCCGTGATGACTGGGAGTCGAACCCAGAGATGGTGATTTTATCCCGAGCGAGGTGCTGAACGCTCATGCAGATTTCCTTTAGCACCCTCACATTTAAGAGGTTAACAGAGGACCCATTGTCAACTAAGAATTTCCCTATCTTGATTTCATGGCAGTACCCGGTGACATACAGGGGACAGTTGTGCTCGCACGTTCTAAGGAGGAGATCTTCATCGCCGAAAGTGATGTCAGCTGTGTGCACTTCTTCTAGCTTGTCCTTCATCTTTACTTCGGCAAGGAAAGCTTGAAACTGCTCGGGCACTTGTAATTCCCTGATCAGAGAATCTCGTGCCTCTTTAGATAACAGAAGGGCATCCAAAATTCTTAATTGTGAGGGTATCTTCCTCAGGTGTGCCAGGACATTGTAATCCACCTTGTTCTTCTTGAGAGGGTCCTTGGCTGTGGGCTCTTCGACAACTCTATCATCGAGAGTAATCTCCTCAGGGACTTTTTCCTTCCCTTTATCTCTTTTGTCCGATCCCTTTTTTATAGGTCCGAGATTCTTTTTGGGCAACGTACGATTATACAGCTGAATGTTTTCACAGTTCTTTATCTCTTCCTCTTTTACTGAGGTAGATTCCTTGAAAAGAGGGCCGAGGGCTACTTCTTCATCAGAATCGCTTCCGAAGGTGAGAACTTGCGATCCCCTGGTATCAACCATGTGACAATTGCCGGCAGTTCTTTTGTGCTCAACTGTCGTGCTTCTCTGCTCCCGACGAGTCTCGTGCTTCATCTGCTTGAAATGTTGTCTGTGAGCAACGTATCCCTGCCACCACTTTTTAAAGGCCATGCATTCTTCGGTAGGGTGTGCAATCCTTTGATGGTACAAGCAGTAGTTAGGGTGTACATTCGCTTCGTCAAGGCGTATACTGCCAGGAGTATTTCCTTTGGAAGATGGCAGCTTCATTCTTATTGACAGGGCTTTAGCGAACCGTTTTCTTTTCTTAAGCCTGTTTTTGTCCGTTGCAGGTGTGCTTCGGTCTGGTTGGAGTGCTTTGCGACTCATCCCTACCAAGACTTCTTCAACTTGATGCCGACACCTGGCCCTTTCGAATATGGCAATTTCACGCTCTTGATCAGCTTTGCTCTTCTGACGGGCTTCGTTCAGCAGCATATCAATCATCTCGTCTGACGATTTCAAGGATTTTGGCACCGATCCTGCCCCCATCTCCTCCATATTATCTTTTGATGCCGAGTGAGCTCTTTCGTCATATATTAGTGAATGGGAGATCATGTGACAACTTGCCACATAATCCTCGGGTTCTTTTGACGAGTCATTCCCGTCATCATTGTCATTACCTCTGCTATCAAGGATATGGTTGAGAAACTCTTTTAGTGTGACCGGGGTTCGCGCCTTCTGGTTATATTCTTCCAGGGCGTCAATATGATTTTGCAGGTCCGTGCGCTTGTCGTCGGACTGCACGGGCTTTTTATTCTTCTTCTTCTTTTTCGAAGACTTCGACGGCTAGGCCTGGGTATTTTGCCCATTGATACCAACTCTCGGTGTTGGGCATGGTTTCAGCATTCCCTCAATGATCTCTGGCTCTAGTGGGCTTTTCCATCTAATTGCCGGACATGCTAGAAGGTCTTTCAGCATTCCTTTAGTTTTGTCCGAAAGATCAACTTCCCATGGAGCTTTCTCTATAAATGAGCATGATGCCTCCGGCGTATCCACCATTTTAGAAGCATGCGGTTGTGGCGGGTTCACCCTCCAGTTTTCAGACGGTGTGAATTTGCCTTGTTGGTACTGGTTCTCAATCCAGTTTTTGAAGACGAAATAATCTTCGATTGGGTGGCCCACTATTCGGTGATAGGGGCAGTAATTAGGATTGTTGTCGTCGCCCGGTTGCAGTGGGCGTCTCGGATCTGATAGAGTGATAAACCTGTTGCGCACCGCCAGTTCGAACAGTCTTTTCATTTTATCCCGAGGGAATGAGTAAGGACGTCTCAGGTTTTCTTCGAGTGTCCGCTGTTTATCGTTTTGGCGAGCAGCTGGTTTCGGATCACTCGGTTGTTGATGAGCGTTGGCGACGAAGGTCGCTTTTCCTTTGCCCTTTTCATTTCGGAGCTCCATTTTCGAGGAGGATGGTGTATGGCCCATCTGGTCCATTTGGGCCAGCTTGTTGATCAAGGCCTGGAAAGTGATCGGCTTGAAAAACATCATAAACCGGGATATAGTTACCTGCGGATCGAGAGTCCCTACGAACATGCCGACGGCGGGAGCCTCTTCTATGTGTTTTTCGCATCTCAACCATAGGTTTCGCCACTGAATTGCATACTGAACCCATATCTCTCCTGGCTTCACCCTGGCATTGATCAATACCGTAATCGGGGTGCGTTCGATGGCGCTTGCGAAATGCTGGATGAATAGCAACTCCATTTCTGTGAATGTTTTGATGGATTCATTTGGAAGTTCCGAGTACCATTCAAATGCCATCTCCGCTAAGCTGCCGACGAATTGGCGAAGCAGTAATTTTTCGTCACCTCCAGTATTGCTACAGAGAGCCATGAACTGAGCGACATGCTGATGGGGATTGCCTGTCCCCTTATACATATGAAATTTAGAGATCTTGTATCCTGGTGGGTACTTAATTTGATCGTACCAGCTTAGATAGAGTCACCCAGTTCTGACGACTTGGCCGGTCGCTTCATTTTCCTGATGAGCTCATATTTGTTGAGCTATGTAGTCATCAAGCGCAGCTTTCGAGATCGTCTCCTTCCTGGCTGCTGATAAAGTCGGAAGAGGGTTTGATATCTCCTCTTTGTCTTCTTCAATGATTATTGGGGAATCTTCGACTGGAGGCTCCGGCTAGATTATCATGCCCACCATATCTTGGAACAGGAGTGCCATTTGTTTTATGTTAGCCGTTTGTTCCGCGGCTTCTTTATCTTTCTTTTCGAGCATTCTTCGGAGGAACTCGGCGTTGGTTTCCTGCTCCTGGTGTTGATCCGAAGATAGTTCTGGGCTTTCTGTCTGCCCAGTAAGTGCGGCCATCTTTGTCAGCATCTCCTGGAGTTTCTTTTGTTGCTCATGAGCTTTTGTTATGGACCGCGTAAGTGGTCGATGACCCCCAGAAGCACGGCTTTCCTCTTTTCCGTAAACCATGTAGACGGTATGCACTACCATACCCCTAGACTTGGGGCGTTTGGATTCAGTGCCCTTGAGATTTGTCGCAGACATAGGGATCTTCTCCGGCCTTCTCCTTTTATGGGCGGTCGAAGTTGAGGGGGCTGTCGCAGATGATACTTTCCATGGTACGACGACGGGATGATTCTCCTCTTGCCGGACCATCATTTTCTTCGATCGGCGGAAGTAGTCTTTGTCAATTACAGACTCTTGGACTCTTCGCCACACCCTGTGGATTTTGGAGGACAGCCGCTGAGAGGGCTGTTCCGGGTTTGCCTTTGTGATGTTCTCCACAGGTGGAGGAGACCTTTTCAACACGGCAGTTGGAGAGTTCTTGCGCACCCTCCTGAGCGGCTCAAAGTTGTTCCCAGTTGGAACAGCAACACCGACTTCCACCATTGGAGCTAGTGGTGTAAGTCCAGAAGGAGAACTTCCCCCAGCTTTCCTCACTCAGTGCCAGTGACGACGTCGAGCATGTCGTGAAGCCGGGATCACCTTTATCGTTGGAGTAGCTTCGTCATGCTCCCTGCTTTGAGGAGAGGCTGTTATTGGCGCCAGCCTGTCAAAGACTGACACCTGCTGGGAAGGAATGGTCAACCTGTCAAAGGCTGACTTTCTAGTAGGGGAAGTAGTTTGGAAAAATTCACCTGCAGCAGGAGTTGGGATAGCCATCTCCGGTATTGCGAGCCTCTTCGCAGGCCCATTTAAGTTTAGGCTCAGCCTGTCGAAGACTGAGATAGTAGACTTGGACGACTCGCTGAGAGGGGCCGCAGTAGTCGCAAGCCGATCGAAAACTGACTTTTTTGGAGCTTCCTGTGATGGCATCGGGAGGTTGAAGCTTGTTGGCGGGATCATGGTCCCGAAGAATAATCCAGTGGTGGCTTGTGTCACCTGTTCCACCGGCATTGCGAAAATGGAGGCCGCTTAGGGCCCGTAAGTTACTCCTCCAGACGGGACGAAGCGGGGGTTGTTATTGCAGTTGGTGCAGCTGGAAGCCATTGATCTTCTTTTCTCTACACGGGATCAAGACACCAAACCTTAGTACCTCGAATCCACAGGCAACCATAGCAGACCGCAATTTTTTCACGGAACACGACACACGAAGTATGGAGTGGAAAGAGGAAAAGGTCCCACCGGGCGTGCCAGAATCTGTTTACCGCCGAAAGACATGACCGGGACGTTGGGATGTCTGGCCTGAATTTTGGGGGCAGATGCTATTTGGTTTTATCCGTCCAACTCTCCGAAGATGCCAAGTTGATTTATGGCACCGTATATCGGAGGTTTGGACAGATGCGGCAGTTGTAGCAGACTTCGTCAGATTCCCCCTCGTTTGCGAGGGGTTTTGATTGTGGGGATGCTCTTCCCTGTAGGCGTAAGCCCCTGCAGTTAATTACGTTACCGCATTGCAGTAACTACTTTCTCCTGCACCGGATGTTCACTTCGTGCCATGTGTATTTGTTTTGTTTTAGGTTACCCGTGGATTGTGTACGGAGACTAATTTATGTTGTCGCCCGTAGGGTGGGATTAGTCCAAATCCTTATTTTCTTAGATTTGGGTTTGGTGGATTTAAGGCTCATTAATCTCGTTTGAAATTAAGATCAATTTAAATGTTTGTTAAGGATAAGTTAGTCTAATTTTAGACTAAGATCTACTTAATAAGGTTTTAGGATCATTTAAATCCAATGAAAGAGCATTTGGGCCCTATCATTTTAGTTTAGGGACGTTACGGTCCATTGTGTTTAAGGACATCATAGTCCGTGGAGTTTAAGAACATCATAGTTCATAGAGTTTAGTTTAGGGATGTTGAAGTCCATCATTAGTTTAAGGACGTTGCGGTCCATTGGGTTTCCATTAGATTTACGGACATCATAGTCCATAAACATTAGTTTAAGGACATTACGGTCCATAGTTAGTTTAAGGACATTACGGTCCATGAAGTCTAGCCTCATTGGTTTTGGGTGTTCCAAAAGTTATTGGTTATTGGGACCCTCTACCTCTCCGAAGATGTTGAAGGATTACAACGACATGTATCAGAGATGTGGAGAGATGTACCCTTAAACCAGATTCCAGATTGAGGAGTTATCAGTTCTGAGCATAGAGGCTCAGTTTGCTTGGATATTTAATCTCAGGAAGGACGTAACCAATTTGGGGTTGAAGTTGGTCCCTTATAGTGTTAAACACTAATGTATCTTCAGCGCTCATGTGTTCCTACATGATACTTTAAGGCAGTGTTAAACACTGAAAGTTGAGGCCACTCACGTGTGGCACGTAAGGCTCTAAAGCAGTGTTAAACACTTCTTAAAGGTTGGTGCTATTCGCTTGGTTTTATTCCCTTTTCTTTTTATAAGTGTTAAACACTTTATCCATGTGGCCATCACGTGTGAGCACATGAGGCGCCTCAGAATTAGACATTGCCTCCTTAGGATTATTCCCTTTTCTTTTTTATAAGTGCTAAGTACTATCTGGGAGATAGGTCATGTGTGAACACGTGATCTATTTCAATCTTTCTTTTATGTTCATCAAAGGTGGTCACGTGTGAACACGTGATCCCTAATATGCATGGAGTTCTAGTTTTGAGAATTTCAGGTCCCTTGTTTTTATAAGAATTTAATTCTTTGGACTTAGTTTTTCTCTTAGGTTTTGGATCTACATGGAAGAATCTCCACGATGAGAATTAAATTCTCAACTTATGGAGAGATCTGCTTCTGCAGATCGTTCACCATAAGGAAGAACTAAATTCTTATATGAAAGGTTAAACCCTTGTTTTATCAGAAAAATTAAATTCCTATATACTTTTTGGGAGAATTAAATTCTCTGAACTTAGATCTTCCCCTAGGTTTTGGATCTGCATGGCAGAATCTCCCCGATGAGAATTAAATTCTCAACTTGTGGGGAGATCTTCTTCTGTAGATCTTTTGCCAGAAGAAAGAACTAAGTTCTTTGGAAGAGTTAAACTCTTGTGGAGATGAAGAAGAAGTAAGATGTTCTCTGTGTTTTGTTCCTTCTTAGCTAGGGTTTCTTCTTTTCTTTTGAACTTGCAGTTTATGGGGGTTTCTTCCTCTTAAGACTTGAAGTCTTGGGTCCTTTATATAGTGAAGGCTGATCTGGTGATTCAGTTAAGGAAATCTCTCATTGAGAGATTTTTTAATTGATTTGGGAATTTTATCCACCGTTGGATTTTTGATCGAAGGACTTCTGTTTTACAGAAAACTTTTTTCTTGTTTTTAACAATATTGGGAAAATATTTTCCCACATGGAACTTATTCTGTATCTTGGTGATTTTTAATCACCATTGGATTTTTGATCCAACGGTGCTCTGATTTACAGAGCACAATCTTTCTTGTTTAGAAATATTGGGGAAAATATTTCCAAAATAGGGTTCTGATTCCTTTTATATAGAATTTAATTCTATCGGGTCAAAAGATATTAGGAATTCTCATGTGTAGCACGTGACCCAATGGCACTAGGTCGGTTTACCTATATGCAGCAGTCCCGGAGAAAAGCATCACATGTTGGCACGTATGCGCTTTCTGGCCTGCTAGTTGTTTTATAAAGCCGCCTATATATTTTGTGTATAGGTGCTTACGTGTGGCACGTGAACCCCAACTTCAGTCCCATTTGTTAAGTGTAATTCTTGTAATTTTGGCTCCAAGGCGCATCACGTGTAGGCACATGATGCTCCCTTTGGGGAATTTTCCCATAACCTTTTTATTTATTAGTTATTTTTCATAAGGGAACAGGGGTGGATAAAGTCAGACCACTAATAACGCAACAAGTCGTGTCGGTGTGAAGCCCATCACCCACTGAGAAACTACTGATCCAAATCAGTAAATCTCGTCTATCTTGGCCAAGGATTTCTGGTGAAGGATACCCGTGCATAGCGTGATATCTACCCCCAATACCGGGAGAGACAAATCCCTAACAATCTGTTCAATGCCTCCATATGGCTCGGAACTGCACCCAACTAAAACCTATTTGCACGACTGCTTTGAGCCGTAGTAGGATAGTAATCAAAGCACAATAAGAACTCACACGAGAAAAATGGAGATCTCAGGTCGACAGACTAACCTGTACTCATGTCACCTGAGAACTGCAATCTGACAATGGTATAATACTATCTAGCATGTTCCCCGCGAGTCCGTCCAGCATAACTCATAATTCAATGAGCACATGTATACTATCGTGACTAACTGACACCAATGGCTGTGAGACCAGCCATCGCCCCTCATCGAGGTCAAGAAACGTATACAATAGTCTACTTTGAAATATCGATGCCCGGTCTCGATATTTCTACAACTAGGGCATTTAAGGATTTGCTTACAGACTACCCAGTTCTCACAATTGTGATCACCACAATAACCCTAGTAGTCAAGCAAGAATCATATGGGCTCTATCAACATGTACTAGTGATCCATAATACCACATAATACAGGTACATGATGATAGAGATGAACCGGATGGTATACTATCATCTCGAGTAAAATTGTTCTACCCATATAGGTCCTCCTTCAATCATCATAATCACCTGCCTACGATTGTAATAATTGACTTGAAGGCACTATAGCCAACAATCTCCCACTTGCACTTAAGGCTAATTATTGTGGTACCGCATACTCATAGCTCGTGTACTACCGATCACCCAACTTCTCTACTAATCAGTTTCACAAAGCATGTTTGCGAAAAATTCACCTTCGAGAAATAGCCTCAGTAAGTGGATTCGCTCCAATGTTTCTATCTTTATCTTTCTATATCTCAATTTCACAGAGAATGACCATCTCCCGAAATGAGCAATACTTGTCTTAGAATTTGTCTGGATAGTTGATGGGACCATGTTCATAAATGAACATCCAAATCCAACAAATTACTTAGGTTGTATCCTATTGCTGATGTAATCAGCACCCAGCGCCATGACCATCTTAGTATCCTGTTTGAAAATATATCCAACACACTGCACCTCAAAACAGAGCAAACTATTAATTCTGACAGCCACTCTGTCATCCAGGCTACTTTGGAAGCCTAAAATGATAACCGTCTCCTAAAGGAGGCCGCCGTTACCGTATACCAAGAACATCTTCTTATGTTCATAACTACTTCCCTTTGTTTTTTTAGGATTGGATTAATATATGCTTATTGCATCTAGTGCAAAAGCAATATCTGGTGTGATACTTGATATCTTATGATTGACTCAATTGTCTAAGCAAGTGATATATCAATTATGCAAATCTCTCTTCTCGTCAGTCTAAAAGACATCATTTTAATGAGGGTGACTCCATCACCTGCAGGGACACCACCACGTCAGGAGTTGTCCATTCTAAAATACTTTAAAATAGTGTCAAAGTACCCGAATTGGGACACTTCCTAAATCCAGATCTAAAATCATAGATCTAGTTACCAAAATCCTAATATTTTATACAGATCCTTTGTGGAGAAATACATATGACAACCACAGTATAACCGATTATAGTATAAGAACATTGCTTCCTATCAGGAGCACGCCATCCAAATACCAGGACATCACTCCCTACTACATTCTTACCAGGTTCATCTGTTGTTCCAATGACGTCAAACTTTATGACAATCACATCAAAAATAGATGAACTATCTTCGCTACACTTGCTTTAGTCTATAAATAAACATAAGCTGCTAGCCCACCACGTTTCCGCTGCTCCCACTGACTACAACAAACCCTGACAGATTCATATACACGTGCACTTCTAAAGCTAATTTAGAACGACGTTATATTCATCCACCTGCCAGATCTCATAGTTTAGGACAGCAGTAGTGGCAAGTTTGGGTCATCAAAACCTCCCTTCACCGTCTTTAAGGATACTGAAATACCTCTTGGGTGGCTGAGATTACCCACTAAATCTACGTAGTGGCTAATAGATTGTTGAATCCAATTGAGTTCTTAGGTTCTACTAAAAATTCAGTAACCGTTTGTGGTTCTGTAATCACTTCTAATTATAGCATACTTCAACTAATGTTTTCTGAAAAGAATTCATTTTACTAAAACGGGTGGCATGTCAAGAACAATATAATTATTGATCCTGTAAATGGTAGTGTCATGCCCCGCTTCCCGGTATACGGGCAGAGAACGCGACGAAAACGCTACGTATTTACTCAAAAGTAAACACGCTAAGCGTATCTAAGCAATATAAAATAAAATGTATACAAGAGACAAGATGTAAATGAATAGTAACTTTATTTATTAAAATTCTTTTTACAATGCAACTGAAATGAAAATACATGTACTGAAAGCAATGCCTAAACAAAGGCATAACAAAATTGAAAATGAAATGTACACGTAAACTAAAGCTCCGAATCAAAGGCTAGCTGATCCAAGTCCTCGCTGGTGGGCTCTGTCTCCAGAAGGCTTGATCCACCTGACAACATTCCAAAGAAAGAAGAAAAGGAATGTCGTCAGCGAACAATCGCTCGGTAAGTCCTAAAAGTAAGAAGAGACCGAATAGACAGAAGGAGAATATAACTTTTAAAGTTGTATTATATTGTTAACGATGCTGTTTGTAACTTGGTACAGAAAATGCCAGTGTATACGAGAGGAGTCTTACTATCTCGGAGACTAAGGTATACGAAGTACAAGGAACCGTTCAGCCACGGTACAACGGCAATGGAGATTCAGGTTAGGTGTCTAATAGTTGCAGTCTCGTGCCACTTTTAACATCTTCCGTACCAATCTACCCCTTATAAACCCCGCGATATCTTAATTGTATTGTTTGTATTGTATTAACTTGTATTATAATTGAATAGATGGATGACTTGTCGAAACCATGATATCAGTAATGGAACGGATATAATGGATGAACATATAAATGGAGTATATCCATGGTTCGGTTCAGTCAAAATAGATTGAATAGTTGTATTCATATTGAATTGTGATTTTATACTTGAATTACATTCAAGTCAGATTGTTTATATTTAGACTCGGTCTGAGTCAGACAATTAGAAAAGAAATTGAAGTCCTGAATTAGGTTTAGATATTATCGGTAGCTGTTGCACATGGACGACAAGATTTGTGTCTTTTTCCAAAACCATATTGATAACACCTTTTGTTAGATTGTCTACCTTAAATAGGCAAGCACCCATATCTCCAGCTCCTTGAGGGTCAAGAGACCGGTCCCGCTTAAACCTATGTTTACTAAGGTCCTTATTGTAATTTAATATAACTTGAGGGGGTTTTATGTAAAAATAGTTTTTGCATAATTTCAAAATACACCTTAAGTATTCAATTATCGTCTTTAGAGTTTTCATAGATGTGTATTTTACAATTGTGCAATTTCTAGTAAATAGAACCTAGTTTTTATAGTATATGATATTTTCTTGAAATGTTCTACTTGTGTTGTATTTGGATGGTATTTTCATGTAATAATGATTCCTTTGATTTAGAAAACTTGGAATATTTATATAATTAAAATAGATATTTTAATAATATATATAATGAAAATATTTTATTTATTTTCTTATAGAAATCCCATTTTCTAAATAAAAATGCATAAAAATTCAATCGAGATCGAATGCTCCTTGTGGAGATCTGCATCTCGCTCTACTAAGCTCGAGAATATGCAATAATCCGCACCATCCCGAACGGGTCCCCAAGGGTTGTAGAGGCGCAATTGCATGGAAATTATTAATACATCTTTTTATAGAAAACGGTTTTATAAGTTTAGGGTATTTATTTATAAGGTCGTATTTCCCGTATTCTATTGTCCCATAATCAATCGTGCTATGATAGAGATATGTGTGGTTTTGAGGTAGGTCATTACCTCGTGAACTATCTAAAGGTATAGCAAGGAATAAAAGTTATAATGTCGAAATGAATAGTTTGTGGTATTTTTATGTAAAAATTCGATAAATGTCACAAAAATGATTATTTTGATGTGAAACTTATTTTATTGAGTTTATTAATTTTTATTAATCAACATATAAGAATATGGTTTTATCTTGTTAAAGAAAAGTATAGTTTTTAAAGAAAACCGAATCGGAAGTCGGACTAACTTCACTTTCGTCGAGTTTTAGAAATAGAACTTTTTAAAGATGAAGATGAGAGGGGAAATGGGACTTACAAGCTTGTTGGACTAGACGAGAGAGGGGGTTCTAAAGAAAGCTACGGAGCATCGTTTCGTCGCCAGAAACTCCTAGTATCGTCGCCGGAACTTCGTCGGAGCTTCGCCCTTCGTTAACTCCACTTGCACAATTTAAGAATTGGGAATTCTTGAGAGTTTTGGCAGGAATTTGTGTGTGAATAGGGGTATGAAATGGAGTGGTATTTATAGGAAACATTAGGGTTTAAGGGTGATGAATGGGTGAATTAAAATACGTATTAAAAATGAATTAAATGGGTTATTTATTGCCTCTGGAAAATGTGCAGAGTAAATAAGCAATACAGGAGTTAAGGGGGGAGTCCAAGGGTCTAGGGTTTACAAAAAAAATATGGTTTGGGCTCAAGAGAACTGGCGGCGCCGGCCCGTGGCGAAATCTCGTCGGTCGGATCATGGAGGTGGGGGCTTGGATTGGGGCCATATGTCCCTGATGGTCTAAATACCTCAGTGCACTTGTTTTAAGCGTGAATCTTAGTTTTACGTGTTGCGCACGTGAAGAATCTTGAGCTTCTAAAAAGATTAAAGAAAATTAAATAACAAGATAATGTGTCTGGTGAGATTTGAACTCAGGTGCTTTGTCTCAGCAGTGCAAGGATTTACCAGTGAGCTACAAGCTCTTTCTTACTGTTCAAAAGCAAATCAAATTTATAACTTGTGCTCAGGCTAAGGTACCCCTTTCATTATTTTTGAAAATAATTTTACAGAAGTTTAGGGTTGTTACAGGTAGAATATTAACCCTCGTCTAAACCTGGGAAAACCCACAAACTGCCATTACTGAAACGCGCCTTGAGTTTATCCAGATTCTGGTTTTAAGAATAAGTCGGACAGCTTCTTATACCTTAATATCGTTAAAATATGAATCCATTCTATATCCAATATAAAAAACAAAGGCACTAATTTAATTGGAACCAGATTAAAAAATCATGCAGCTGTTTCCAGTGCATATCGACTAAATGGAAGAAGGCCAAGCAATATTACTCATCAAAGAGCGCACCCACAGATGAGTAACCTGAAAGAGAAATAATTTCTCAAATATATTACTTACGATGGAATACCTAGCATAAGTATCTACATCTTCGATCACCTTGAAGAACCCTAATATTTGCAACGTATAGTTATCTATTTTATTCATATACCTAAAACTTCTCAAAATTGGGACATTATATTTCAACGAAATGCGTGTCTAAAAAAACAAACAGAATATAGTATGTCATTTTACTGTAACAACCCTAAACTTTCTGTACATTTTTTTTCAAAAAAAATACAGAAAGGGGTACTTTTGCCTGAGCACAAGTTATAAGTTTGATTTGCTTTTGAACAGCAAGAAGGAGCTTGTAGCTCATTGGTAAGACCTTACACTGCTGAATCAAAGCACCAGAGTTCAAATCCCATCAGCCACGTTATACTTTTAATTTGATTTTTTTTAATCTTTTTAGAAGCCCAAGAGTCTACGCGTGCATAACTCGTAAAAAACAATAGTCACACATAAAACAAACGGGTCCACGAGTCAAAGCACATTATAAGGGGACACGTGGCATCCTGACTCGGCCCAACTTGGCCAACTCGGGCCGGCGGAATGGATGACTCGGCCGGCGGCGCAGGGTCAACTCGGCCGAACTCAACATTTTCTTCAACTCCCTGAAACCTTTAGCCTACCCCACTACCCCTGCACTGTTTAAATTCTCTGAAATTAAACAGAGAATTAAAACACCCCTTTTAATTTTATAAATGCAAAATTAAATACATTTTTATCTCACACTTTCATCTACCCTAAACCCTAATTTTTTCTATAAATACCACACCTAAACTCACCCCACCTCACTTCCAAATCTCTGTCCAAACTCTCAAGAAAATTCTATAGACATTTTGTGTGCAAGTGGAGTTAGCAAAGGGCGAAACTCCGGCGAACTTCCGACGAAGATTTGAGGAGATTCCGGCGAAGAAACGACGCACCGGCACCTCCCACTTCTTCCTTTTCCTCCCCTCTATCCTACAATCCAGTAAGTCCCTCCTCCCTCATCTCTTTTCTATTCTGAAAACTCGTAATTCTAAAACCAGACAGAAGCAGAGTTAATCCGACTTCCGATTCGGTTTTTCTTTAAAAGTTCCATTTTTCTTAAAAACAATAATATCAAACTCACTGATTGATCTTAAAAATATCTAGTAACCGCAATCAAGAACGGTGTCGCTTGATAGCTAGCCGGTGAGTATGGGTCAGTCCACAGGGATGTTGTGAATTTCCTAATCGTTCTTACGAGTTAATTCCGATTGTGGTCGGATTGATTATTAAATCTAAAAACTAAAGTTGAGTTATACTAGGATTAATCTAGATCTAAATCTTGCTAGGGTTAGGTCTAGGGTAGGTTTGGAAATATAAATAAATCTCAACGCTTTCTATACCCAAATTAGGATCTAGTATGAGTTATGGTAATTATTAACAAAAGGGATTAGAATCATCGGGAAGATGTTTTCTTCCTCTATTTTCTTGTCTTTCCTTTATCATTCCTTACCCTAACCTCCATGGAAAACATCACAACCGGGCCTTTATACTACGGTATCACCGCTACCACGTGGGATAAGGTGCCGTAGAGAGCAGTATGTGCATATATGCATGGAGTCCTATTAATTATATGTGATGGGTAAGAAAGGAATGAGAGATCTCATCTCTCAAAAGCCTTCCCCAAAACTAACCCTAACAAGCGAGGAGACTACTCGCTCATTAGGGAATTTAAAAACATTTATCTAGGGCAGAGAATGAAAAATTACCTAGGGCAAGAATTGAAATTGCCTACTTACTTTACAGATGGCTCTCTCCAAACATTTACACAGGGTTTTCAGTTCTGAATAGATGATATGAAAAGAGACATCAATGCTCTCTAAAAGAATTCTGAATTTTATTCATAAAAAGTGGCATAGGGAGGCATAACCTAATACAATGATTTGGGCTTCTATTTGTAGGACATAGAAAACCCTAAATTTACAATTGCCGCATATATGCATTTACCAAAATACCCCTAAGTTGACTAGTCAGAGCCGACTTGAATTATGGTAAAAAATATTTCCATCAAGGGCTTTACTTCACAACGGAACCGTGGCCGCAGGCCCTGTTTGGCCGCGGTTCCGCGGTCAAACAGTGGGCTTGGGCCTTGTATTTTCTGCTGCTGGCTCTTCTTGACTTGTAATTCCTGTTTCTACAAGTCTTTTCTCAGAATGTTTTCTCGTTCTCTTCCAGATCTTTCCAGTGAACATTGTAGTGGACTTTTACCCGTTGGCTTTGATATCTTGGACCTTGCGCTGCCTTTGTACTTTATAAACTGATCTTTGTGTAGGCTTTATCAAGATCCTTCTGTTTGTTGGTTGTAGTTCCACTTTTACATCGTCTTTTGTCTTTTTCGCTGTTTTAGATCTAAGAACCTGTAACCTGTAACATATAGCAGACATGCGTCAAAATCACCTGTTTATTTATAAAACGAATAAGAATGGGGAATATAATAATGCAATATTATGGTATGAACAAATACCCCCAAACTTATCTTTTACTCGTCCTCGAGCAAACTTAGTTTTATTCTCGATAAAAACCTAATCTCACTTTCGCAGGGAAACGCGATTGCACTGAGCTCGTGCAACAAGCCGTTAAACCTCTAGGTGTCCCTAGTAGGAGGAGTGTTGTCTCCTGAGGGTTTTCAGCGGATACTACCCACAAAATCCTATCAATTAGGCCTTTCGACTTCTGTTCTCCAATTAGGTTTTCTAACAGGGAATTCTATTATCGTTGACTCGTAAATTATCCACCCATATTCTTCACACTTACTCATCATTTAACTTAAGATTATATATGTTCTGCAGACCTATTTAGCTTTCGGCACCTCTTAAGTTTTCCTTCTTGGGTTCCATCTCCACTTAGGAATTTTTATCAACTCTATTAAAGATACAAGTTCTATTCTTCACTCCTTTCTCTTATCTAAACTCCAATCACATATCCCCACGTGTATGTATAAATCACCCCTACACTTGGAAATTCAAATCAAGCAATCATACCCTTATCCGTTGTCCAAAGTACTTATTAGTAGGTGAATTTAAATGAATTTCGCTTACACATCTTTCATGCGACCGTTAATACTTCTTGAGGTACCAACGACCGATTACAAAATGCGTTTGCACTTTAAAGCGTACTTCCTAGTCTTGCAACACCCAAGGCTTTTTAGCAGTGACTCCCAAACCAGTTAGTCTATGGCACTAGGTGATGAAGCACTCTCGCTAAATATTTTTCTATTTTTTCTTTAGCCTTAAGTAATTACAAAAACCAGTGTCCATTTTTTTCTTTTATTCACACTTGAATTTTTTTTCTTTTATTACCTTTTCTTCGTACTAAGAACTTTAGACAAGAGCATTTCAAGGTCTCCTCTACTATTCCAAGTTTCAAGGTGCGTGATTATGCAAATTGTAGGGTATATATTTTCAGAATCTAGACTTAAGTTAGGAATTATTTTTCAAACTTATACTCTAATAAAAATATCAATACTTTTCCTTCGTTTTAACTTAGCCCAAAAAGTGAACTCAAAATTTGCCTATTTCTAAATAAACTACAAAGACATATACTTTCTATCGTTAAATTTTAAGTAAGGTTATTTTTAGGGTTTTTAATTACTAAGTCTAAGATCTAGTTGTTCCTAACCAGTTAACCTATTTGTCAAACTTAAATCAAATACGGCCAAAATTGAATACAACAATTTTTGTAATTTTTAAAATTTTCAATTTTTTTTGGGTTTTAAAATAAGTATGCAAATGCAAAAATGTACATATGAATGCGAAGGAAGAAAACGTACCGAGCATACCCCCAAACTTAAACTTGACAGTGTCCTCACTGTCATGCCACACCAAGAGGGTCAAAATTGTCAACACTCTCCTGTTTATTTATTTATAAAAAAATTATTTTTTATTGTTAAAAGAAAAACAAAATATATATACAACAAGCTTCCCCCCAAACTAAATAAGGCCTTACACAGACCAAAGGTTAGCATCAACCATTCAAAAATTTTATCGTGGTAATGGTAGTGTTGGTGAAAGAATGGAATGGAAAGAAAAGAAATGAGAAGCACACGAGACCGTGTAGACATAGAAACGTTATACGGTCTCGGTGGAGGAGAAGAATGGCGGAAAAGAGAAAGAAGTGGAGTACGATCTTAAGAGTGTAAATCGAGTGAATAAATTAGCGCAATTTGTGATGACCGATATGTTAAAAGCGATTGTACTAATCTGTCAGCCCGTCGAGAAATGGGGTCAAATCCCTCAAGATTCGTAAGAAAACATGGGTACGTTGAACTTAGTATAGGAGATGAAAGCGTAACGGTCTCTTGCACGGTCGGAACGATAGGAAGAACGAAAGGGAGTGAATTAAGGATAGTCTTATTCTCACCGTAGTAAACTGTCTCGAACTTAAAAGATTCCATTAATGGTTCGAAACGACTGTAAGCAACCGAGTCTGTTGGTTCAACTAACTCGTCTGAAAATTCAAGGGACTCAAACTCGGGCGGTGAGTCATCAACATCGTCCGAAAAAGTGAAACACTCGTAAGTGTTATCGGCTGTGAGAACTGTATCGGATTCAAAGGAAAAATTTTCAAGCTCATGGTCTTCAAGCGTGATTTTGTGCGTGGTCGGAACGATGGAAAGGAGGGAGGGTGATATAACAGTTAAAGGTTTAGGAGGATGAATTGGAAAGTCCGACACATCAAACAAAAATGGTTCAACCTCAATACTATCCCCATAATTCTCCTCAATATTTAACTCAGCCATGCCATTATCATCAAAATCAAGACGCATATGAAGTTCGGGAGAAACAATTAATGACTCGGGATGATGAATTGGAAATAAAATTTCATCAAATTTACGGGTTCATCATCCAAAATATTCTCGGCGTCTATATCCTCAATCAAGTGAAAATAAATTTTTTCTGACACCTCATCAAAAGCATAGATATTAATTAATTCAGGTTCTAGATTGAAGGTGTAAAGATCGAAAAGATTAAGTGTGGTTTCACTCGAAAGGGGTTCTTCACAATCTGGCAAATCAAGCACTACAAATTCACACAACTCGTTAGATGTTTTGTTTGTAACTTATGAATCATTTGGGACAATCGATGGAAAACCGGAGTTGTGGGCTTCAAGTGGGTATGGGTAGGTCTGATTTGGAAAGGTGTAGAACTCACTTGTTCCTCTCAAATTCTCACTCTATCCAACCGCCTCCTTATACATTGAAAAATTTGAAGCTAGTTGGAAACTAGCTATTGGTTCAGTAGGTTGTATAAGGGCAGATATGGATGCATCCACATTCCTCACCATTTTGTTTGTTGCTAAAATATAAGCCTCCAACGACTGTTCCAAACTAGATATGGGTTGTGAAGGGGTTTCGGTAAAAGATTCGAAATTGTTTGGATACGTGAAACTCCCAAATGGTTGTGTAGAAGCAATGTCTAGTGAAGGTGGGAAAGTCGGGTAGGACTGGTAGGAATTGGATGTTTGGACAGGAGTAGGATCAACATGTGGATAAAAAGGTGAATGGACTTGTTGATCCCTAGAACTGGATGTGTGGAGAGGGGTGAAAGATCGGTTACGAGATTGTGCAATGTGCTCGGCAATAGACATCGGCTTAGGAGTTACAACAGGACTCGAAAAAGTGGTATCAACGTACGAAGGTGGTAAAGGTTGACATGGTTGACACAAAGTGGGTTGCAACGTCGAACTGTTTCTCCCAGATGCTTCTATTTGATCTTCCAAAGAAATTTTGGGCATGGAGGGATCTTCCCTAAAACGACCGAAACAATTGGCGTACGAAGCAAAGTTAGGCTCGGGATACCAAAGTTCGGCAAGAGATTTGTGATGTGGGGTACCTATGATAAGAAAGAGAAGAGAAAGAAGGTAGGTGGTCCAAGTATTTCTTAGCGGCAAAAAATTGCAAGTTGTTAAAAAAAAATTCCTTTTTCCGTTTGCTCTTTATTCGGAAATTTTGCAAAAAGATTTTCGAGAAAAGATATGCAAAATAGAAAAAATCAATTTCAATCAATTATGTATTTTTAGCGTGGCACAAAGAATCCTACACGAAATTTGCTATTTGGAAGGGGGAAGATTTATTTAAGCACACAGAATCCTACAGGAATTTTTCAGAATATATAATGAGATTTGCAGAGGAGAAAGAACAGAGGGGCTTATAGAAAAATTTTCACAAGATGACGGCACATCCCCGCCGCGTTTCCGCGGCCCAAGCGCCTTCCTGCCGTGTTTTCGCGGTCAACTAGCCGACACTGTTCCCGAGACTTTTTCCAAGGCAATGATGTCACCACATTGCCGCGTTTCCGCGGTCTGAAGCTGGTTACGGCCGCGGTTTAGCGGCGCGGTAGGGCGTTCAGAACTCCAAATTTTTTCTGCTCCTTATCTGTTGTAATCTTCTGTTGTTAGGATCGTCTCTTTGCTGTTTTGATCTCTGTACATTTCCAGATCCGAATTTGTGTGTAGATCCTGCAAAATTCAAACAAAAATACCCTTTCCAAAAATAACAGATGATATATTTTTATATTTTTATGATTTTTCAGTTTTTATGATTTTTTAATTTATATTAACCCAAAATTGCAAAAAGAAAATAACACGTCATCCCCGGCAACGGCGCCATTTGATTGATCTCAAAAACATCAAGTAACTGCAATCAAGAACGGCGTCGCTTAATAGCTAACCGGTGAGTACGGGTCGGTCCACAGGGATGTTGCGAATTTCCTAATCGCTCTTACGAGTTAATTCCGATTGTGGTCGGATTAATTATTAAATCCAAAAACTAAAGTTGAGTTATACTAGGATTAATCTAGATCTAAGTCTTGTTAGGGTTAGGTCTAGGGTAGGTTTGGAAATGTAAATAAATCTCAACGCTTTCTATACCTAAATTAGGATCTAGTAGGAGTTATGGTAATTATTAACAAAAGAGATTAGAATCATGGGGAAGATGTTTTCTTCCTCTAGTTTCTTGTCCTTCCTTTATCAATCCTTACCCTAACCTCCATGGAAAACATCACAACCGGGCCTTTATACTACGGTATCACCGCTACTTCGTGAGATAGGGTGCCATAGGGAACGGTATGTGCATGTATGCATGGAGTTCTATTAATTATATATGATGGGTAAGAAAGGGATGAGAGATCTCATCTCTCAAAAGCCTTCCCCAAAGGTAACCCTAACAAGTGAGGAGACTACTCGCTCATTAGGGAATTTAAAAACATTTATCTAGGGCAGAGAATGAAAAATTACCTAGGGCAAGAATTGAAATTACCTACTTACTTTACAGATGGCTCTCTCCAAATATTTACACAGGGTTGTCAGATCTGAATAGATAATATGAAAAGAGGCATCGATGCTCTCCAAAAGAATTCTGAATTTTATTCATAAAAAGTGGCATAAGGAGGCATAACCTAATACAATAATTTGGGCTTCTATTTATAGGACATAGAAAACCCTAGGTTTACAATTGCCGCATGTCTGCATTTACCAAAATACCCCTAGGTTGACTAGTCAGAGCTGACTTGAATTGTGGTAAAAAATATTTCCATCAACGGTTTTACTTCACCGCGGAACCGCGGCCGCATGCCATGTTTGGCCACGGTTCCGCGGTCAAACAGTAGGCTTGGGCCTTGTATTTTGTGCTGCTGGCTCTTCTTGACTTGTAATTCCTGTTTCTGCAGGTCTTTTCTCAGAATGTTTTCTCGTTCTCTTCCAGATCTTTCCAGTGAATATTGTAGTGGACTTTTACCCGTTGGCTTTGACATCTTAGACCTTGCGCTGCCTTTGTATTTTGTAAACTGATCATTGTGTAGGCTTTATCAAGATCCTTCTGTTTGTTGGTTGTAGTTTCACTTTTGCATCGTATTTTATCTTTTTCACTATTTTAGATCCAAGAACATGTAACCTGTAACATGTAGCAGACATGCGTCAAAAGCATATGTTTATTTATAAAACGAATAAGAATGGGGAATATAATAATGCAATATTATGGTATGAACACTCTCACATCATGATTATTAATCATTGACAAAACATGTTGAACAAGTTCCATATCAAAAGAATTCATATTTCAATTTTTATTGCACTTTTATAGAAAAATACCATATAGTTTAGCTTCGACATAAAAACATCATTACCCTTGCTATACCTTTAGATAATTCACGAAGTAATGACCTACCTCTTCACAACACTCATATGTAATATAGCACGATAATATTATGAAATATAGACTTGGGAAATAGGGTTTTACATAAAACTACCTCCGACTTATATAAAAACCTTTTTTTATAAGATTATGTATTTTAAACAAATCTTTGTAAAGCGCCGCTACAACCCATTTTGGGGAACCCGTTCGGGATGGTGCAGATTATCACACATCCTCGGGCTTAGTAGCGCGAGATGCAGACCTCCGCAAAAAGTATACGGTCTCGAAAGATTTTAAAATATAAATATCTTATGAAAAGGAGATTTCTAGAAAAATAATAAATAAAAATTATTTTATATATATATATATACGTATGTATGTATGTATGTATGTATGTATGTATTATCAAAATATCTAATTTTTGATATAATATAAATATTCCAACTTTTCTAATTCAAAAGAATCACTTTACATGAAAATACCATGCAATTCCATACAAGTTCAATACTTTACAATTAAATATCATATATTATGAAATTAGGTTTTATTCACTAGAAATGTCACATATATAAAATCTACATATATGAAAACTCTAAAGATGATAATTAAATATTTGGGGTGTATTTTGAAAATTATACAAAATTATTTTTACATAAAACCCCCTCAAGTTTTATAAATTACAATAAAAACCCTAGTAAATATAGGTTTAAGCAGGACCAGTCTCTTGAGCCTCAGGAAGCTGAAGATATGGGTGCTTTTCTATTTAAGGTAGACAACTTAACAAACGGTGTTATCAACACGGTAATCGTCTTTGAGAAAGACACAAATCCTGCCATCTATGTGCAGCAGTTACCGATAACAGCAAAACCTAATTCAGGATTCAATTTCTTTTTTAATTGTCTGACTCAGACTGGGTCTCGATATAATCAATCTGACTTGAATGAGATTCAAGTATATATATAACAATTCAATATGAATCCATATATTCAATCTGTTCAATTTATCAATCTATATAACTTGACTGAACCGAACCATGGATATATTCCATTTACATGATTATCCAGTACCTCCTTTTCCATTTATATGATATCATAGTTTTGGCAAGTCTTCCATTTAAAATACAAATCTTCCATTTACATTTACCAAACAGTACAAAAAACACATTTACAATTCAAACATTGCAAACAATACAATCAAGATATCGCGGGGTTTAAGGGGTAGATTGGTACGGAAGGTGTTAGAAGTGGCACGAGACAGTAACCATAAGACACATAACCTGAATTCAATTACTGTTGTACCGTGGCATGAACGGTTCCTTGTGTTCCTGATACCTTAGTCTCCGGAGCAAGTGAGACTCCTCTCGTATACACTGGCCTCTTCTGTACCAAGTTACAAACAACAGCATTAACACTAAATATAATATTATAACAATATAATACCACTTTAAATGTTACACTCTCTCTCTGTCTATTCTACTTCTCCCCTATCTTTGGGAATTACCGAACGTTTGTTCGCTGACGACATTCCTTCTCTTTCTTCTTTGGAATGTTGTCAGGTGATTCGGACCTTCCGGAGATCGAGCCCACCAGCGAGGATTTGGACCAGCTAGCTTACGACCCAGAGCTTTAGATTCTTGTACACATATATATTCTGTATTTTCCATTTCTGTTATGCCACTGTTTAGGCATTACTTTCCATTCCATGTATTTACTTTTCAGATGCATTGTACAAAAGAATGTTAATAAATAAAGTTGTTGTTCATTACATTTGTCTATTGTGTATATTTCTTTTATATTGCTTGGTTACGCTTAGCGTATATACTTCTGACTAAATACATAGTGGCCTCGTCGTGTCCTCTGCCCGTACACTGGGAAGCGGGGCGTGACAGGTTTTGTTGGAGGCCCATGCAGGTCAGAGCTGTATGGAACCCTACCATGCAGTTCAACTCTGCGTGGACAACCTAAGCAATATAACACAAGAACCAGCAACTGAAAACATTCTTTATAATTCATACTTTTTGAATCTTATCATTTCATATATTTTGAATCTGTCCTAACCCAAAATTTTTCATTCAAGATTATGGATTCCCCGAACAATAGCAGCACCAATTTCAACAACACTCTACCTCCATTGCAGCTGCCGTCTCTGCTCCGAACAACGATCAGATGGTTCTGCTTGAGGCGATCCGCAGCCTCCTGGAAGGACATCAGCAGCAGACAGCTATTCTCTTGAACCGTTCAAAAACAGAATCACCCGGAGAAAAGCAATTCAGGGCTTTACACCCAAAACAGTTTTCGGGAAAGATAGCCCTCTGGAAGCGGAGGAATGGGCTCAAAGCATCGAAAATGATCTGGCAAGGGCACAAGTGCCAGAGGTAGTTTGGGTTCGTGTTGCGAAATTACAGCTCACGGATAATGCACGGGTCTGGTGGAAGGCGGAAGAAAGCCGTCTTGATCAACCCATCAAATGGAAGACTTTCCGCCACATGTTCGACGCAAAGTACTTCCTTGAGACTGTCCGCTTTGATATAGAACAGCAGTTCATCCATCTGCAAAAAGGTTCAATATGGACCAAGTCAGTAGATCAATATGACACTGAGTTCACCATACTCGGTAGGTAAGATATATCTCAGTGTTCGATTTTATATCACATATTACACAGCTAACACAAGACCATAACAGGTTTGCGGCCCATCTCATACCGACTGCTGAGATCAGAGCTAGAAGATTTCAACAAGGGTTGGACCCGGAAATCCAAACTGCATTAGCTACAGAGGATTTCCCAACCCATGATATGGCTTTGAAGGCTGCCCGAAGATATGAGACAGTAGTAAAGAAGAAGGGCAGACCTCAATCTGTTGGAGTGAAGCGCCCTGCCACTCAAATGGCAGGAGGAGCATCTACAAGGCTAACTATTGAAACCAGGAGATCGAAAGAACCCAATAACCAGCCAAGTCCCGACTTTTGCTTCTATTGTAAGAGGGAAGGACACTTGTGGAAGGACTGTAGGCGCGCAAAAGGCATGTGCTTAGTTTGTGGCACGTCCAATCACGGAATTGGAAACTGTCCTTATAGACGCAATCCAGATCACACACCCACCAACTACCCACAGCGGCCAGCTATCTAGGCTATTGCACCTCGTCTTGCATTCCCAACTCCACCACATGCACAGCCTACTCGCCAATTCCAACAGGCAATGAAGGACGTGTCTCGAGGGCAGAAAAACATGCCCCAAGGACAGAGGAATGAGTCTCCAGCTAGGAGGAATGTAACATGGCGTCAGACTTTCACATTAGCAGCCATAGAAGCCGAGGCTGTAGATCAAGGTAGCAATGGTAATTCTCTTCCACATTTTCAAATTCTTGTATCACTTTTTTATTTTTCACACACTACCAATAATTATACCACCAAACTTTCCTTGAATCCGTTACACTTTCCTTTTACAAATTTCGAGGATGAAATTTTTTAAAGAAGGGTAGAATGTAACAACCCTAAACTTTCTGTACAAATTTTTTCAAAAAAAAATACAGAAAGGGGTACTTTTGCCTGAGCACAAATTATAAGTTTGATTTGCTTTTGAACAGGAAGAAGGAGCTTGTGGCTCATTGGTAAGATCTTGCACTGTTGAACCAAAGCACCAGAGTTCAAATCCCATCAGCCACGTTATATTTTTAATTTGATTTCTTTTAATTTTTTTAGAAACCCAAGAGTCTACACATGCATAACTCATAAAAACCAAGATTCACACATAAAACAAACGGGTCCATGAGTCAAGACACAGCATAAGGGGACACGTGGCAGCCTGACTCGGCCCGACTCGGCCAACTCGGGCCAGCGGAACGGGTGACTCGGCGGGCGGCGTCGGGTCAACTCGGCCGAACTCAACATTTTCTTCAACTCCCTGAAACCTTTGGCCTACCCCACTCCCCCTGCACTGTTTAAATTCTCTGAAATTAAACAGAGAATTAAAACACCCCTTTTTAATTTTTTAAATACATTTTTATCACACCCTTTCATCTACCCTAAACCCTAATTTTTCGTATAAATACCACACCTAAACTCATCCCTCCTCACTTCCAAATCTCTGTCCAAACTCTCAAGAAAATTCTATAGACTTTTTGTGTGCAAGTAGAGTTAGCGAAGCGCGAAACTCCGGCGAACTTCAGACGACGATCCGAGGAGATTCCGGCGACGAAACGATGCACCAGCGTCTCCTACTTCTTCCTTTTCCTCCCCTCTACCCTACAATCCAGTAAATCCCTCCTCACACTTCTCTTTTCTATTCTGAAAACTCATAATTCTAAAATCTGATGGAAACGGAGTTAATCCGACTTCCGATTCGGTTTTTCTTTAAAAGTTCCATTTTTCTTATAAACAACAATACCAAACTCTCACATCATGATTATTAATCATTGACAAAATATGTTGAACATGTTCCATATCAAAAGAATTCATATTTCAATTTTTATTGCATTTTTACAGAAAAATACCATATAGTTTAGCTTCGACAAAAAAACATCATTACTCTTGATATACCTTTAGATAGTTTACGAGGTAATGACCTACCTCTTCACAACATTCATATGTAACATAGCACGATGATATTGGGAAATATAGATTTGGGAAATACGGTTTTACATAAAACTACCTCCGACTTATATAAAAAAAAACATTTTTCTACAAGATTATATATTTTAAACAAATCTTTGCAAAGCGCCGCTACAACCCATTTTGGGAAAACTGTTCGGGATGGTACGGATTATCGCACATCCTCAGACTTAGTAGTGCGAGATGCAGACCTCCGCAAGGAGCATACGGTCTTGAAGGATTTAAAAATACAAATATCTTAAGAAAAGGAGATTTCTAGAAAAATAATAAATTAAAATTATTTTATATAAATATATATATATGTATATATATGTATATATGTATCATCAAAATATCTAATTTTTGATATAACATAAATATTCTAACTTTTCTAAATCAAAAGAACCACTTTACATGAAAATACCATGCTATTCCATACAAATTCAATACTTTACAATTAAATACCATATATTATGAAATTAGGTTTTATTCATTAGAAATATCACATATATAAAATCTACATCTTTGAAAACTCTAAAAACAATAATTAAATACTTGGGTGTATTTTGAAAATTATACAAAATTATTTTTACATAAAACCCCATCAAGTTTTATAAAGTACAATAAGGACCCTGGTAAATATAGGTTTAAGCGGGACCAGTCTCTTGAGCCTCAGAGAGACGGAGATATGGGTGCTTGCCTATTTAAGGTAGACAACTTAACAAATGGTATTATCAACACGGTAATCGTCTTTAAAAAAGACACAAATCCTGCCATCCATATGCAGCGGTTACCAATAACACCAAAACCTAATTCAGAATTCAATTTTTTTCTAATTGTCTGACTCAGATTGGGTCTCGATATAATCAATCTGACATGAATGAGATTCAAGTATATATATAACAATTCAATATGAATCCATATATTCAATCTGTTCAATTTATCAATCTATATAACTTGACTGGATTTACATTATTATCCAGTACCTCCCTTTCCATTTATATGATATCATGGTTTCGGCAAGTCTTCCATTTACAATAAAAGTCTTCCATTTACATTTACAAAACAGTACAAACAACACATTTACAATTCAAACATTGCAAACAATACAATCAAGATATCGCGGGATTTAAGGGGTAGATTGATACGGAAGGTGTTAGAAGTAGCACGAGACAGTAACTATAAGACACATAATCTAAATTCAATTGTTGTTGTACCGTGGCATGAACGGTTCCTTGTGTTCTTGATATCTTAGTCTCCGGGGCAAGTGAGACTCCTCTCGTATACACTGGCCTCTTCTGTACCAAGCTACAAACAACAGCGTTAACACTAAATACAACGTTATAACAATATAATACCACTTTAAAAGTTACACTCTCTCTCTCTCTGTCTATTCTACTTCTCCCCTATCTTTAAGAGTTACCGAGCATTTATTCGCCGACGATATTCCTTATCTTTCTTCTTTGGAATGTTGTCGAGTGATTCGGACCTTCCGGAAATCGAGCCCACCAGCGAGGATTTGGACCGACTAGCTTACGACCCAGAGCTTTAGATTCTTGTACACATTGACATTCTGTATTTTCTATTTCTATTATGACACTATTTAGGCATTGCTTTCAATTCCATGTATTTGCTTTTCAGATGCATTGTACAAAAGAATGTTACTAAATAAAGTTGATATTCATTACATTTGTCTCTTGTGTATATTTCTTTTATATTGGTTAGTTATGCTTAGCGTATTTATTTTTGAGTAAATACATAGCGGCCTCGTCGCATCATCTGCACGTACACTGGGAAGCGGGGCGTGACATTTACTAAAATGGGTGGCGAGTCAAAAACAATATAACTATTGATCCTGCAAATGGTAGAATGTTAACCCTCATCATAATCTAGGATAACTCACAAACTGCCATTACTGAAACGCGCCTTGAGTTTATCCGTATTTTGGTTTTAAGAATAAGTCGGACAGCTCCTTATACCTTAATATCGTTAAGATATGAATTCATTCTATATCCAATATAGAAAACAAAGGAACTAATTTAATTGGAACTGGATTAAAAAATCATGCAGCTGTTTCCAGTGCATATCGACTAAATGGAAGAAGGCCAAGCAATATTACTCATCAATGATCGCACCAACAGATGAGTAACCTGAGAGAGAAACAATTTCTCAAATATATTACTTACGATGGAATACCTAGCATAAGTATCTACACCTTCGATCACCTTGAAGAATCCTAATATTTGCAATATATGGTTATCTATTTTATTCTTATACATATAACTTCTCAAAATTTGGACATTACATTTCAATGAATTGCGTGTCTAAAAACAAAGAAGTCACAAGTAAATAGAATATAGTATGAGCACCAACCCCTTGTCCTAATGGACATCGGACAACATACAATAGTTTGTATAAGTTCTCTGAGTTTAATAACTTAAACCATGTGCATCGTAGGTTGAAAACTATATTATGGTTAAGAATGTAGAATTGCTGGGCACGCTCACAAGGGTCTACGAGGCATCAACCACGCCCGATTAAAAATTTAGCCGTGCCGAACAACCCAAAGCAAGATCTTTAAACTAGGGTTTAGGCGAAAACAAACATGTTAAACACTTTAACACTAGATCCGGTCCTTCACTTCTTAAGCTCCGTGTTGAGGCCCCTTCGCTGCGATCATCGTGTTCCGGACTCTCGAGAGGTTCCACGAAGAGAAAAATGCAGTCTTGCTTCCGATCTTCGATACAAAGATGATCTACCTTGAAGTTTCATTAACACAAGCTAACACTCACTAAATTAAGTGAACACTCTAATCTAAAGGGCAAGGGAAGATGAGAATGATGAAGTAGGATTTTTGCTCTCTTTTATAATCTTTTTCTCACTCATTTATCATCACTTAGAAAAAGCTAGAAAGTTTTTTCAATGAATAACTCAAGGAAGAAGATGATAGAATTCATTTGTGATGAATAATAAAAAGTTATCATAATCATTTATGCAACCATGGTTGTAGTAACCAATGTAGAGAGTTTACTATGGTTAGGGTTTAGGTTGGGTTAAAGGGTGAGTCACAAAGAAATATCTATCATAATATCTTAGCAAATGACAAAGTAAAACCATCTAGAAACATCTAGAATACATTAACCCTAATCTTGTTTAAACTCCACTAAACTTGTTGCATTAATAATTATTACATGTTACAGTATTATATATCGCATATACAATATTTATTTTAACAAAATAAAATAATACAATTAACATATATCGCATATATATCAATGTATTACCCGAGTGAGAAAAAGAATCTTTTAGTGAGCTAATATTAGTTAATGTAATTTAATATATCATATATATTATTATACATTAAATTATCGAATCAACACTTGATCCGAAAATCCGGCTATATCCCATATAACCGACTAATATTTATCTGTACCGATTCATCGAATCAACACTTGATCCGATGACCCGATTGATATCAAATATCGCGAGAATACAATACGGTATCACATACCGTATTATTCTCGGTCTCGCACATATCACATATGTGCTCCTACTCCGTTTTGCCTGAGCCAAGAAACCTCTGTGTAGGACTCTAAAGAATCGTCAATACGCCGGCGGTAGGTGGTGATCATATCAAACACCCACAAGCTGCAAGCGGTTAGCTAAACGTAACAGCCACCCAGGTATTGAGCGCTCAGAAGATCAACAAGCAAGCATGTACATTCTCCTGTGAATCCAATCAGTAACACTTCCGTACTGTCCGGTCTCGTCGTCTGATATGTCGCATATCTCTCCTAGGGGTGGTAAACGTCAGACCCCAATAGCTTGATAAGTCGTGTCGATATGAGGTCTATAACAATTCGAGAAACTACTGATAACACTTACCAGTAAATCTCAGCAACCCTGGCCAGGGATTTCCGGTTATAGCCAATCGAACACAGCGCAACATCAACTCCCTATACCGGGAGAGACGAATCCCCTCCTATCGCTCATTGCCTCCATGTGATTCGGGACTGTACCCAAAAGCCACCTTTTTGCACGCCCTCTTGGACGTGGTATGATGGAAATCAAAGCACAGTGGGAATTACACAAGACTCTATGACGATCTCGGGTCAACAGACTACTCTGTACCAGTGTCACTGGAGAACTGCCATCTGACGTGAGGTATAATACCATCTGGGAGTTCTCGGCTGAGCACCCGTACACCATCCTTGATGTCAAACACCGATAGATATGGGATCATCCATCGCCCATCATATGGGTCAAGATGCGTATACGCTAGTCTACTCTGGTGCATCGATGCCCTGTCTAGATACACCCTCGACTAGGAACAGTTATAGGATGTACTCGTAGACTACCGTGGCCCCACTAATATGATCTCATCATAGTCCCAGTAGTCGAGTACATATCCTAAGGGCTTTATCAACATGTAATATAGAGACAATCAGAGTACATGTTAAGATAAAGTACAACCAGATAGCATACTATCATATCGAGCAAGAAAGTCCTCCCAATATATGTCCTAGCATCCACTACAATATACATCGTATGTACAATAATGGCCTCTAGGGCATACATATAACTAACAAAGAAAAATTACACCGTTATTGAATGCACCTTACCTAATCATCAATTGATAAAGGTAAATGTCATAAACATAATTTCAAAAATTTATATCTCACTTTATAAAATAAATGTACAGATATATCAATTTGAAATTGGTGCATAACAATGAATATTCAAAACCAAAAATTTGTCGTTGGGTAAAACCCAGGTGATTTCCTCAAATATCACCAATTACAAAGAATTCTGATATTGAGAATTTAATAACCAAATTCCCATTATTCTACTCTCACTCAGTATCTGTAACGCCATACAGATATGAGAATCAAGCCCGGTAAATATATATCGTGAGGTCAGAATCTAATTAGGAAAGCAGTTTTCAATAAACACCGCACAATAAAACAGAAACGTGAAAATGTTTTGAGGGGGTGACCGGGTATTCTTGGTAATGATTCTTCCAATACCATACTCATGACATTAGTTGCAATTCACATTGCCCTTACTCCAATCCCTTTATATGTCTTTACTTCTTACTTTCTGTAAACCTTACTTAGGCTAATTTGTTTTCTTCCTTTTCTACCTTTCGGTACCAGCCTAAGATTTGGAGGAAGACTATCTAATAAGCGCAATAGGTGAACTCTCTTTTTCTACCTTTCGGACGAACCGTTGCGACATAAAGCAGTGAGATGCTCCATTATCGAACAGTGCTAGTGCAGGAAGTGAGGCTACTAAGATTGTACCTAAGGTATGTGGGATATGTTTTAAGTGTGGGTAAAAGTATGTAGATAAGTAGAAAGACTGAAAGAAAATTTGAGAAAGAAAGAGTTACCAGTGATAACTTGGCCAGTGGCCTCAGCTTCTTCCACGGTCATCGTGAAAGCCTGGCGCCGTGGTACATTCCTCCTGGCCTGAGGGGCATTCCTCGGAACGTTCCTTTGAGCTTGATTGGAACTGACGAGGAGGATGTGCAGTTTGTGGTACTCTAGGCGGTGGAGCGGGTAGTGCAAGTCTTGGAGCTGGTGCCTTAATGGATGGGCGCTGTGGTTTTGCTGGCCTGGGTGCAGCAATTGGATTTTTTCTATAAGGACAAGATCCAATATCATGAGCAGCTGAGCCGCAGACTAAGCAAAAACAGTTGGCTCGCCGGCAGTCTTGCATCACATGTCCAGATCTCTTGCAGTAGGTACAAAAGGCTGGGCTGGGACGATGGTTCGGTTCTCCCAGTCGCTTTGGCACAAAAGGTGGCCTGAACGAGACTTCTCCTGTCATCTGGTTGACAGGGCGTTTAACTCCTGCAGACTGAGATCTGCCCTTCGCTTTATCACTGCCTCATAACTGCGGGTAGCTGTCAGAGCATTCTCATGAGTCGGAAATTTCCCTGTGGCTAGTGCAGCCTGGATTTCCATGTCTAAACCTTGTTGAAATCGATGGGCTCTGATCTCGTCCGTCGGTATCAAATTTGCCGCGAATCTGTTTAAAGGATTGTGTTAGCTGTGTAGTAAGTGATATTTCAAATTATTTGAGACATATCTTACCGACTGAGCATGGTGAACTCAGCGTCATACTCATCTACCGACTTGATCCACATCGAACCTTGTTGCAGAAAAATAAACTGTTGTTCCATGTCGAACCTGGCATTCTCAGGGAAGTACTTCGTGTCGAACCTATCGTGAAAAGTCTTCCATTCAATGGGCTGATCAAGACGGCTTTCTTCCGCCTTCCACCAGTTCCGTGCATTATCCATGAGCTGTAATTTTGCCACACGAACCCAAGCTATATCTGGCACTTGTGCCGCTGCCAGATCATCTTCTATAATTTATGCCCATTCTTCAGCTTCTAGTGGGGTTCTATTTCCGAAGAACTGTTTGGGATGCAAAGCTCTGAATTGTTTCACCCCAGATGCTTCAGTCTCGGGATGGTTAAAAAGCTGCTGCTGTCCCTCTAAGAAGCTGCGTATTGCCCAAGCAGAACCGTTTTCTCGGTAGGTGGAGCAGGAACAGTAGGTATGATTGGTAGTGGAGGTGGAGTGTTGTTGAAATTGGTGTTTGTGTTGTTTAGGGAATCCATAACCTTTGAAAGAAAGATTTAGGTTAGGAAAGATTCAAAATATATGAAATGATGAGATTCAAGAAGTATGAATTGTAAAGAATGTTTTAGTTGCTTGTTCTTGTGTTTTTATATTGCTTAGGTTGTTCACGCAGAAATCAACTGCATAATAGAGTTTCATACAGCTCTGATCTGCATGGACCACCAACAAAACCTGTCACGCCCCGCTTTCTGGTGTACGGCGAAGGGGACGCGACTAGGCCGCTACGTATTTAGTATGAAGTAAATAAGCTAAGCGTATCTAAGCAATATCTTTAGGACAGGACCCTAACCTATTCTCGAACCCTCTGTCGAGCTCTACCCTGCCCGCATTTCTTTTGAAGGGGGCCACAGAAATGTCTCCACCTGCTGCCAACAGTCTTTCTTTGGAATTCTACTGAACGGCTTTCTCAGCGCCTCCGTTTGTTTTAGCAACTTATCCTACGGTCTACTCGCCAAGCCAGCGACGGTAATCTCAAGGAAGGAGGGAAGACGGTGCTCTTTCATCAGCTCTTTGGCTATTTGCTTGCGATAAAGAAAGAGTGAATTGACCCGAGCCAAGCCTAAGCCGGAAAGAAAGAGTAAGATCTATTATTGATACGGGCAAAAATATGGATAGAAAATTGTTTGGTTGTAAAATTCTACATTTTTTTATTAGAAAGAATATCGATATTGAGACCAGGACCAATACGCATATCGACACCAAGATTCATAAAAAAGCTAAAACGAAAAATGTTCAAAATTTTGAAAAAAAGGATCTTGATCCCTAAAGAAGGGTCCGCGGGACCAGGGATGTCGTTCTACTTACTCAATAAGGGCGACAAAAGCCTATGAGACCGTTTTTCGTTAAGAGATGGGGGCTTCCAATGCAAACTTAGATGTTCTTTCAAAGGGTGGTTTGCTCGGGTGTAGCAAGGGTGTTGTTCCTTGAACCAAGTCTCCTCAACAAATAAAGGCTTGGGCCAACAAAATCCTACCCAACGGAGAGATAGTTGGAGAGGTGACAAAACCCTATACTTTTCATTATAAAACCAATAAACCGGAGAAAGATGGATTGTTTTGTGAAAGAATCTCTGGACCCATAAAAAGCGGAATTTGTGCTTGTGGAAATTATCGAGTGATCGGAGCTGAAAAAGAGGACCCGAAATTTTGTGAAGAATGCGGGGTGGAATTTGTTGATTCTCGGATACGAAGATATCAAATGGGATACATCATATTTAGTATAACTGTAAGCGCACCTTGCGCTTCTTCCCGCTTTGGAACTTTTTTCTTTAAAGTCCAATCCTAGTGGCAATAGAAAACATTCATCGGGACCTCTTCTGCCTCCGTTTGTTTCTTCAGAGAAGACCGACTCTGATTTCATTCTGCTGCCGCCCGACCCCGGGGGCTAGTGTCATAAGAACTCACTAGACGTATTAGCTTTATCGAACCTCTGCGTCATCCCGTGGAAGGCAATCAAGAGACAAGATATAATAAAACAAAAACTTTATTTATTCACATTCTTTCTGTACAATGCATGGAAATGTAAATACAACTGAAATAAAGCAATGCCTAAACAATGGCATAACAGAAAAGGAAAGATACTGAAATAAAAGTGTATAATGAACTAAAACTCTGGGTCTTCAACGAAATGGTCCAAGTCTTCAGCGCTGGGCTCGATCTCTGACGTGTCCAGATCACCTGACGACATTCAAAGAAAAAAGAAGAGAATGTCGTCAGCGAACCGATCACTCGGTAAGTCCCAAAGATAAGGGAGAAATAGAATAGACAGAACAAGAAGGTAGCTTTTAAAATTGTATTATATTGTTATAATATGGTGTTAACGCTGTTGTTTGTAGTTTGGTACAGAAGAATACCAGTGTATACGAGAGGAGTCTCTATATGCTAGAGACCAGGGTAAACGGAATGTAAAAGGAACCGTTGGGCCACGGTACAACAGCAACGGAATATAGGTTAAGTGTCTTAATCTTACTGTCTCGTGCCACTTCTAACACCTTCCGTACCAATCTACCCCTTAAACCCCGAGATGTCTTGTTTGTATAGTTGTATTGTATTGTCTTGTATTGTAAACTGTATACAACAACAACAACAACAACAACTGAGCCTTTTATCCCAAGCATAAGGGGTAGGCTACATGAACCAACATGAGAATCACGCCGGGTCCAACACATGAATCCTCTGTCTCCACTCACTTCTATCGAACAATATACTTTCATTGAGTCCTTTGGCAACCATATCGTTTCGTATCACCTCCATCCATGTTTTCTTCGGTCTCCCTTTTGCCCTTTTGCCATTACCCATATCGAGAGTATCTATTCGTCGAACCGGTGCTTCCATAGGTCTGCGTCGCACATGACCAAACCATCTAAGCCGGTTTTCCCGCATCTTCTCCTCCACGGGTGCTACACCAACTTTTGCACGAATATCCTCATTTCGTACCTTATCTTTTCTAGTGTTACCGCACATCCAACGAAGCATACGCATCTCCGCTACGTGCATCTTCTGTGTATGATGCTTCTTAGGAGCCCAGCATTCTGTACCATATAATAAGGCAGGCCGAATAGCGCTCCGATAAAACTTCCCTTTCAATTTTAACGGAAAGTTACGATCACACAAAATCCCTGTTGCACTCCTCCATTTCAACCAACCAGCTTGGATCTTTTGATTAACATCACTATCGATCTCCCCATTCCTTTGGATGATGGAACCTAGATATCTAAACTGGTCGCTCGGTGATATCTCTTGCCCTTCCAATGTTATACCAATATGGTTTTGATTTCTCTGGCTACTAAATTTGCAGTGCATATATGCTGTCTTGGACCTGCTCAATCTGAATCCCCGAGATTCCAATGTTTGTCTCTATAATTCCAATTTGGCATTAACCCCTGCTTTCGTCTCATTTACTAGAACAATATCATCAGCGAATAGCATGCACCAAGGGACTTCATCTTGGATAGTTCTAGTAAGCTCATCCATCACGATGGTAAACAGGAAAGGACTTAATGCAGATCCTTGATGTAAACCAATAGTAATCGGAAAATCACTTGTTAAGCCACCGCAAGTTCTGACATTTGCCACTACTCCGTCGTACATATCCTTGATTATGTCAATATACTTGACGGGGACCCCCTTTTTCATCATTGTCCCCCATAATACCTCTCTAGGTACCTTGTCGTACGCTTTTTCTAAATCAATAAATATCATATGCAAATCTCTTCTCCTCTCTCGAAAGCGCTCGACAAGTTGACGAAGCAAATGAATCGCCTCTGTCGTCGATCGTCCAGGCATGAACCCAAATTGGTTCTCTGTTATCTTAATATCCTTCCTTAGCCTGTGTTCAATCACCCTCTCCCAAAGTTTCATGGTGTGACACATTAGTTTTATTCCACGGTAGTTTGAGCAACTTTGAATGTCACCCTTATTCTTGTAGATAGGTACAAGGATACTTTTCCTCCATTCATTTGGCATCTTTTTTGTCAGCCAAATCTTATTAAACAGATCTGTCAGCCATTTAACGCCTATTTCGCCTAAGCATCTCCAAATCTCGATAGGAATCCCGTCAGGACCAACCGCTTTTCTTAAACCCATTCTGTTCAAAGCTTCCTTAACCTCAGTAAGTCTTATTTTACGCATGAAATCACGATTTATATCTTGAGATTGAATGACAAGTCCATCCAAATTCTTAGTAAAGCTCTCATTGAACAATTTGTCAAAATAATCTCTCCATCTTTCCTTGATATCCTCATCTCGAACTAAAACCTTCTGATTTTCATTTTTGACACACTTCACCGCACATAAGTCTCTAGTCTTCCTTTCCCGCATTCGAGCAATCCGGTATATATCATTTGCAGCCTCTTTAGTGTCTAATTGCTCGTACACCTCCTTGTAGACCTTAGATTTAGCTTCCCGAACAGCTTTCTTAACTTCCTTTTTAGCCATTTTGTACTTCTCAAATCTCTCCACATCTCTACTTTTCTTCAAATCTTTATAAGAATCCCTTTTAATTTTAATAGCAGCCTTTACATCTTCATTCCACCATGATATGTCCTTAGATGGTAGAGCACCACCTCTCGACTCACCAAGTAGATCTCTAGCTACTTTCTTGATACAACTAGCCATTTTGTTCCATGTTTTGTCTGGATCATCTTCCGACTGCCAATCCGCTTCTTGTACTACACGATCTATAAAAGCCTTTTGATTACCTTCTTTCAATCGCCACCATTTAATTTTAGGCTCTACCTTACGTCTAATCTTCCTAGGTTCTCTTCTAAATCGAAAATCTAGAACTAAAAGTCTATGTTGAGTAGTTACACTCTCACCTGGCACTACCTTACAGTCGATACAACAACCTCTATCTATTCTTCTCGTCAGAAAAAAGTCTATTTGACTAGCATTTGATCCGCTCCTAAAAGTGATAAGGTGGGACTCTCTTTTCCTAAACCAGGTGTTTGCTAAGATCAAGTCATAAGATAAAGCGAAATCTAGAATCGAGTCACCTACTTCATTCCTTTGTCCGAAACCAAAACCTCCATGGATAGTATCAAACCCACTACGACTAGTACCTACATGTCCATTAAGATCACCACCAATAAATAACTTCTCTCCACTAGGTATACTTTGCACCACCTCGTCTAAATCCTCCCAGAATAGACGCTTACTAGCGTCATCAAGACCTATCTGTGGTGCATAAGCACTAATAACATTAAAGATCTCTCCACCTAGAATAAGCTTAACCAGTAAAATTCTATCACCTTTTCTCCTAATCTCAACTACATCCTCAAGCAACCGTCTATCTATGATTATACCTACCCCATTACGATTTTTATCTCTACCCGTATACCAAAGCTTATAACCCCAAGGCTCTATGACTCTACTCTTTTCACCTACCCACTTAGTTTCTTGCAAACACATAATACCAACTCTCCTCCTAATCATCACCTCCACTAATTCTATTAGTCTACCCGTAAGGGAACCTATGTTCCAGGAAGCTAGACGGATCCTATGAAACCCTTGCTTATTTGTCACTACACCCGGGGTCCGATGTAGCGCGCCGTCTCTGGACGACGACCCTTGCTTATTTGTCACTACACCCGGGGTCCGATGTAGCGCGCCGTCTGTAGACGACGACCCTTGCTTATTTGTCACTACACCCGGGGTCCGATGTAGCGCGCCGTCTCTAGACGACGACCCTTGCTTATTTGTCACTACACCCGGGGTCCGATGTAGCGCGCCGCATCTGGACGACGACCAAGCCCTTGCATATTTAACACTACACCCGGGATCCGATGTAGCGCGTCGCTGAGTAGGGGACGCCCCAACGATATTCTTGTAATGGTTCATGTCATAGAATGTGACAAAGTTTTCCGTTGGCTGTCACAAGCCTACCACAACCCTCACCCTTTCTCATCCGGACTTGGGACCGGCAACGGTGGGTTTTATTGTAAACTGTATAGATTGTATAATTGGATAACTTACCGAAACCATGATATCAGTAAATGGATGTAACTGTAGAATCATAGATGTAACTGGAGAATCATGTAAATGGAAGTATATCCATGGTTCGGTTCGGTCAATATAGATTGAATGGATTCATGTTGAATTGTAATATTGTAGATTGCAGATTGTAGATTGTAGATTGTACTTGAATCATATTCAAGTCAGTTTATTAATGAGACTCGGTCTGAGTCAGACAATTAGAAAGAGTAAATTGAAGTCCTGATGGTTTTGAAGTTACCAGTAACCGCTGCACATTGGCGGCAGGATTTGTGTCTTTTTCAAAAACGATTACCATATTAATAACACCATTGTTAAGTTGTCTACCTTAGATAGGCAAGCACCCACTTCTCCGGCTCCCTGAGGCTCAAGAGATTGGTCCCGCTTAAACCTATGTTTACTAGGGTGCTTAGGGTAATTTATAGAACTTGAGAAGGATTTATGTAAAAATACTTTTATATATTTTTCAAAATACTCCCCAAGTATTTAGTTATCGTTTTTAGACTTATCATGAATGCTGATTTTATAATTGTGATATTTCTAGTGAAAATATCATAAATTCATAATAAAGGGTATTTATTTGTAATATTGACTTGTATGGAATTCATAGTATTTTAATGTAAAGTGATTCTGGTGATTTTTGAAAAGAGTTGGAATATTTATATTATTTCAAAATAGATATTTTAATGATACATATAAACATAATTATATAAAAATAATTTTAATATATATTTTATATTTCTAAAAATCTAATTTTCTTAAGATGTCGTATTTTAAATCTCTCGAGACCGAATGTTTCTTGCGGAGGTCTGCATCTAGCACTACTAAGCCCATGGATGTGCGATAATCCGCACCATCCCAGTCTGGTTCCCCAAAATGGGTTGTAGCGGCGCTTTGCAAAGATTTGTGTAAAATACTAATATTTTAGAAAACGGTTTTAATGGTAATGGTATTTATTTGAAATGTTTCGTTTTTCCGTATTCTATATTCCCTAAAGGTATTGTGCTATGTTGCATATGAGTGTTGTGAGGAGGTAAGTCATTACCTCGTGATCTACTTAAAAGTATAGCAAGTTTGTGATATTTAAATGTCGAAAATGAAACTATATGGTATTTTAATGAAAAAGTACGGTAAAATGGAAATAGCAATTTCTTTTGATATGGAACTTGTTCAATATGATTAGCTGGTGTTTAATAGTCAATATGTAATGGTTTAACAAGATTGTATTAAGGGAAAAGTGATATTTTAGGAAAAACCGAATCGGAAATCGGATTTGCTCCGATTTCGTCGGGTTTTAGAATTTCGTATTTTCAGAAAAAGTAAAGAAGGGGGAAGGTGGGACTTATAGGTTTAGCTTAAAGAGGAGAAAGAGAGGGAGTGGACATAGTTTCTGGTGCGCCGTCTCGTCGCCGGGATATGCTAGGGTTCGCCGGAGTTTCGCCTCTTTGCTCACTTCAAATGCACACTAGGGTTCTAGAAAATTTCTTGAGAGTTTGCTAAGAATTTTGGGGTGAGGGGGTAGTGTTTAGGGGTTGTATTTATAGGGTTAGGGTAGATGAAAGGTTTAATTGAAAAAAATGTAATAAAATATATTAAAATGTATTAAAAGTGGAATAATTGGGATTTTATGAATGCTCTGTTACTGGTCTAAGTAATTAGAGTGTGCAGGTGTACAGGGCAGGCCAAGAGGCACAATTTCTATGTTGGGGACTTGGCCGAATCGGCAACTCCGGCCGGCGGCGGCGGCCTGAGTCGGCCGGTCAGCCGGCCGAGTTGGCCGATTCCGGCCGAGTCAGCCAGCTGGAATCCGTGTCATCGGTTGGTGATCCCTCTTGCATGGTTACTTTTTCTAGTATAGTGGGGTTTTTGTGAGATATGCACGTGTAAACTGTTGGTATTCTAAAAATCCAAAATAAAACAATACTAAAAATAATGTAGGGTATGGGATTTGAACTCTGGTGGCTTGGTTCAGCAGTGCAAGGTATTACTATTGAGCTACAAGCTGCTTCTTTTAATTAAAGAGCTAATTAATTATTTAAAGTAGTCACAGCAAATGTAAATACCCCAAGTATACATAAATTTTTAAGCAAATTTTTGTACACTAAAAATGAAGCCGCTACATCGTTTAATTCAGAAAAGAGAAGGAAGTTTAGAAACTTGAGGAAGGAGGAGGCACAAACCCTAGTTTTTTTAGGGGAATCAATTATTCTTCTTTATTTTATTATCATGTTGTCTTATATAGGATTACAAATTTACACATAACCCTTTGGGCTTTACAAAATGGAATTTTGCCCATCTTATACCTCATGTGCTTATTTCTTTTGCACATGAGCCATGGGCTTTACAAAAATTTGGCTTTATGCCCATTTTTCTTACATTTATTCATAAAAATTATATCAAAATTATTCATTACATAATTTTCATTTTGGAATGGGGAAAGCCGGCCGCGAGGCTCGACTTGAGCATGAGCCCACTTGATCTGGGCTTGGGCCCACCTAACTTGGGGTTGGCTTTGGCTTGGTCAACAGGGGTGTAATTTTTTATCCCAAAAAAGTGTCCCCCATCAATAAATTCACACCGCGTATATGATTTGTGTCCATGAAATTGATGGATCTTGGAGTTGGACTTCGAGGTGGAACGTCATTCCGAGGGCGGAGCATCATTCCAGGAGCATAATTCTGGGGATCTGAGTATAATTCCGAGAATCAGAGCAAAATTCTGGTATCGGAGCATCATTCTGAAGAGCAGAGCATGATTCCAAGGATCAGAGCATAATTCTGAAGAGCGGAGCATGTTTCCAGGGATCGGAGCATAATTCCGACGAGCGGAGTATAATTCCGACGAGCGGAGCATAATTCCAGGGGTCGGAGCATAATTCCGAAGAGCGGAGCATGATTCCAAGAGGAGGATATATTTTGAGACGAAGCGTAATTTCGATGCAGGGTTTTGGGGCAAAGCATAATTTCGACACGGGAAAGGTGTATTCTGAGACGAAACTTAGTTCCGGCACAGGGTAAACATTCTGAACGAAGTATAGCTCCGATGCAGAGGTTGATTCCGAGTCGAAGCATAATTCCGACAGGGAAGGAAGATACTCCGAGGTGAAACATGATTTCGACACGAGGTTCACTCTGAGATGAAGTATAATTCCAACGCAGAGATCAATTCTCAGTCGAAGCATAATTCCGACGGGGAAAGCAGGTACTCCGAGGAGATGCATGATTTCGACACGGGGTACACTCTGAGACGAAACATGATTCCGCCGCAGAGGTTGTTGGTTGACTTGATTCCAAGGCGGAGCATAATTCCGATAGGGAGATCTTTGGTTGACCTGATTCCAAGTCTAAGCATAATTCCGACGGGAAGGTCGTTGGTTGACTTAATTCTGAGTCGAAGCATAATTCCGACGGGAAGGTCGTTGGTTGACTTGATTCCAAGACAGAGCATAATTATGATGGGGAGGTCATTGGTTGACTTGATTCCGAGATGGAGCATAATTCCGACGGGGAGGTCGTTGGTTGACTTGATTCCTAGATGGAGCATAATTCCGACGGGGAGGTCATTAGTTGAATTGATTCCGAGTCGAAGTATAATTCCGACTGGGAGGGCTGATACTCCGAGGCGAAGAATAATTTTGACACGGGGTACATTCTGAGAGAAAACATAATTCTAACGCAAAGATTGTTGATGTGATTTGATTTGATTTGAGAGTTTCTTATCCGTCCAGCGGAGCTTTTGAGCCTGGGACTTGAAATTTGGGTTTTTGTTTGGCGTCAGTATCGCTACACTGGAATATGGTACCAGGAGCAAATCATCATTTATTGTGGAGAACATGTGATTTGGGTTGACATCAGTATCGCTACACTAGAATATGGTACCAGGAGCGAATCACCATTTGCCATGAGAGGAATGAGAGCTACACCCAAATTCAAGCATAGCCATTTCCTTTTTGATAAAAAAAATTCCAAATAAAAATTCCAACCATGCTTGAATAGTGATGACAAATGAATTAATTAATTCATTTTCTATCCCTCTCACCATACCCCTTGCCACCTTGCATGCCACCTCATTTCCATTTAAAAATAAATGGAAACACTATATGAGGTGTTTTCCTTCTAGAAGTATTTTTGTATGAATACAAAAATGCGTCCCCGCAAAAACATATCAGTATTCGTATCAAAATACGAATACCTAAAAGATAGAAAAATACAATAAACATAATACTAGAATATATATATATCAAAATACATATATAAACTATTAAATCAATACTTGATTTAATAATCCAGCTTAATCCTAAACCGCTAGTATTATCATTAGCCCGAATAAAGTCCGTGTAGCTAGTACACTTATTTAATCGGAACTCTGCACGTATCAATATACGACCACTACATCATTTCGTTTGAACCGGAAAAACTTTCTGTATGGGACTCTAAGGACTCGACAATACGCTGGTAGTGGGTTTAACCGCAAACACGTCAGCGGCACTAGCTGTATGTAACGGCTACCCAAGTATTGACGAAAAGAAAGCCAACGAGCAAACGCATATGTACCCCTACTGAGCCTGTCTGTGATAATCTCCATACAGTCCGGTTTATTCATCTAAAAGTATCGCATACTGGGTCTAGGGGTGGAAAAAGTCAGATCCCTAATGACGTGATAAGTCACGTTGTTGTGAAGCCCATTGCCCACTGAGAAACTACTGATCCAAATTAGCAAATCTTGTCCACCTTGGCCAAGGATTTCTGGTGATGGCCACCTGTGCACAGTATGATATCTACCCCCAATACCTAGAGAGGCGAATCCCTGGCGATCCGCACACTGCCTACACGTGGCTCGGGACCAACTAAAACATGTTTGCACGATTCCTTTGAGCCATGGTAGGGTAGTAATCAAAGCACGGTTGGATCTCACATGAGACAAATGACGATCTCAAGTCCACAAACTAACCTGAACTCATATCACCTGAGAACTGCTCTATGACAATAGGTATAATACCATCTAGCATGTTTCCAACAAGTCTATGACAATAGGTATAATACCATCTAGCATGTTTCCAACGAGTCCATCCAGTGTAACTCATAACCCAATGAGCACATGTATACTATCTTTGGTAACTGACACATGTTCACCACCGAAAGACAGAGACCGAGACGTTGGGACGACTTGCCTGAATTTTGGAGCAGATGCTATTTGGACTTCTCCATCCACCTCTCCAAAGATACCAATTTGATTTATGGCACCATATATCGGAGGTTTTGACAGATGCGACCGTTGTAGCAGACTTTATCATATTCCCCCTCATTTGTGAGGGGTTTTTAATTGGGGGACGCTCTTCCGAACAGGTGCAAGCCCCTGCAGTTAATTACGTTATCGCATGGCAATAACCACTTTCTCCTGCTCCAGCAGTTCACTTCGTGTCATGTGTTATTTTTTTTATTTTGGGTTGCCCATGAATTGTATACGGAGACTAATTTATGGCGTCTCCCATAGGGCGCGGATTAGTCCAAATACGTGTATTTTAGATTTGGGTTTGGTTTATTTAAGGACCGTTAATCTGGTTTGAGATTAAAATTGACTTAAACATATGAGCATTTAGGCCCAATTATTTTAGTTTAAGGGCATCACGGTGCATTAGCACCATGTTTGAAGCGAATATTAGTTTAAGTACATTTCGATCTAACATTCCCATTTTAGGACGAATGTTAGTTTAAGAATATTTCGGTCCAAGATTCCCATTTTGGGGATGAATATTAGTTTAAGAACATTTCGGTCTAACATTCCCATTTTAGGGACGAATGTAAGTTTAAGGACATTTCGGTCCATTATTGCCATGTTTGAGACGAATATGCAGGGTTGTCTAACACGACAGCAAGGTTTTAGGAGGTATCGTCCATACCAATTTCAAAAATTGTCGTTCTAGCTAACCCTAACCCTAGAATCGTTACTAGAAAATCCGACGAAACGATATGTAAACAACTTTACAACTAAGTAAATACGGAATACAACCTTTGTAGATCGGTCCTTCACTTCAAATGCTCCGTGTAGACGTCCCTTCGCTGCGAGTAATGATCTCCCAAACTCTTGAGAGGCTCCACAAGATGAAAGATACAAACTTGCTCGAAGTCTTCGAGGCCGAAGATGATCTACGTCGAGGAGACTCAAGCTCATGCTACCCCTTCACTAATGGTAGATTAATGAAGCAAACACTCTAAACTAAATGGCTAATAATAGAGGATGATGAAGTAGGAAATGGGCTCACATTAGTTTTATTTTTCTCACAATATTTTCTCACTTAAGAAAAACGTAGCAAGCTTTTTTCTCATGAAGAAAAAGATGAAGTGATCAAGAGAGAATGAACTCATGAGGTTAGAAAATGCAACCAAGGATGAGTTAGTGTCATACACTAACTCATGTAGAAAGTTAACCATGGTGTAATGTTAATGGTTAGGTTAATAAATATGTTAAGAAAAACAAAACAAGAGGACTTAGTCAATGGTTCTACTAGCTTCTTCCAAGCTCAACCATGACTAATTCCAAATCATTTTGAATTACTTAAAACAAATAAAACCCTAACATTAAACTAGTATGGTGTGAGTCTCATACATACATGTTGCATGTATAACCTAGCATGACACAACAATATATATCACATATATATTTTGTGCAAAAAGAAAACAATACATTTAACATATATCACATATATATCGATGTATCATAAGTAAGAAAAATGAACGCTTAAGTGAGCTAATATTAGTTAATGTAATTTAATATATCAAATATATAATTCTACATTAAATTATTAAATCAACACTTGATTTAATAATCCAGCTATGTCTCATATAACCGCCTAATATCAACAGTAACAACTTATCAAATCAACACTTGATCCGACAACTTGGCTATATCACATATAACCTACGATTGTCACATATCGTGGGGATAGAATACGGTATCACATACACGTATTAATCTCGGTCCCGCACATATCACATATATGCTCCTACTCCGTTTCGCATGAACCTGGAAACCTCTGTATCGGACTCTAAAGACTCGTCAATACACCGGCAGTAGGTGATGATCATATCAAACACCCACAAGCCGCAAGCGGTCTGATAAACGTAATGGCCACCCGGATATTGAGCGATTAGAAGATCAGCAAGCAATCATGCTCATACTCCTGCGAATCCAATCAGTAACACTACCGTACAGTCCGGTCTCTTCGTCTAATATGTCGCATATAATAGCCTGGGGTTCGTATAACGTCAGACCCCAATAGGCTGATAAGTCATGCCGATGCAAGGTCCATAACGGTTTGAGAAACTACTGATAACACTTACCAGTAAATCTCAGCAACCCTTGCCAGAGATTTCCTGTTATGGCCAATCGAGCATAGCGCAACATCAACTCCCAATACCGGGAGAGACGAATCTCCTCCTATCGCTCATTGCCTCCATGTGACTCAGGACTGTACCCAAAAGCTACCTTTTTGCACAATCTTTTGACCGTGGTATGGTGGAAATCAAAGCACAGTGGGAATCACACAAGACTTTATGACGATCTCGGGTCGACGGACTAACCTGTACCAGTGTCACCGGAGAACTGCTATCTGACGATAGTTATAATACCATCTAGGAGTTCTCGGCGAGTCCGTCCAGTATACCCAGTCTCCACTGAGCACCCGTATACCTTTTCTAATGTCAAACACCAACGATTATGGGATCATCCATCACCCATCACATGGGTCGAGAAGCGTATACGCTGTTCTACTCTGGAGTATAGATACCTTATCTCGATACTCCCACGACTAGGAAAATTTAAAGGATGTACTTACCGAATACCTATGTCCCCACTACTATGATCTGCATCACAATCCTGGTAGTCAAGTACTCATCCTAAGGGCTTTATCAACATATAATAGAGAGACAATAAGTGCACATGTTAAGATAAAAAGCAACCAGATAGCATACTATCATATCGAGCAAGAAAGTCCTCCCGCTTAGATGAAAAGTTTGTGAATGGAAATATGGGAGTTTACACTTTCCGTGTGCATGGTGCCATCTACCATATAATTGAAAGTTTAATTCTAAATGAAGGAGCCAGACCAAGATACACGCAAATGCATATATATATATATATATATATATATATATATATATAATGAAATTGAAAATAGAATGATGGAAAATGATGCAATTAGAAGAGAGATATTGAAAATGCTAAAACATATTCTTGATCAATATAATCCATTTGTGCATATGCTGAGACAGCTTTCACGGCGTACTGATCGAATTAACTGTAAGTTTATTATCAAGGAACAACATTCAAATGCACATCAATACAATCTACTGAAAGTTTCACAAGTTGCGGCTATTTGGGTACAAGGAGATAATCCAAATGAAATTCATGAGAGAGAGAATTTGTGGTGGAAACAAAATCCAATCGCCTGTTCAATGTGTCAGATACAACCGGATACTATGATCCACTGCAATATCCTTTTTTACTACCTTATGGAACTCACATATAGGATCTTCAAATATATAATGATCGAAGAAAAAGAATTTCCTGTCGTGGATACTACTCGTATGTGCTTCAGGTGAGTAAGCTAATATGAGTAATTTTTAACATTTCAAATTCTTTCTCTCTCTCTCTCACTATATATATATATATATATATATATATATATATATATATATATATATACATATATATATATATATGCTTATTAACCAAAAACTTTACTAAAGTTTCCACCTTTTTCAAAAAACCGATCTAAAGTTTCAAAATGAAGGATGACTACCCTTTTTAACAGCGTCACGTCAGCACTAACAACACCACGTCAGCAATTGCCATCTCATCAATAAAACAAAAAATCCCCAAAATACCCATAAATTCATCTTCCCCAAACACTAACCTACCCCTGACCCTCACCTTCCCGACCTCTTCCGCCGCCGCCGCCTCCATCATCTTTTTCTTTCTTTTTCTTCATCATCTCATTGCACCACCACCACCACATCCTCCAACCTCCTCCATCCCCCGATCACCGCCACCTTATCACCATCACCTCGTCGGACAACCACCACCATTATCATCACCATCACCCTTCCTTCCATTACCATCATCAGCAGCATCACCACCACCATCACCATATCTTCCTCATCGCCCCACCCCCTTCACCATCACCGCCCCTCCTATTTTCTTCCGCCCACCTCTCACCCGGCCTCCCCTCTTCCGCCCCTTCCCTCCTTGCTTCCACCACCGAGATCACCACCACGTACATTATCTAAATCATAACCACCATCATCAATAACTTCTTCATCCCTACCATCACCATCACACCTACCCCACCGCCCCGTCCCATCTTCAAGCCCCAACGCCCTTCCACCCCCTCTCCCTTTATCGCTGCCGCCCCATCACCACCATCTTCATCATTAAAATCATCACCATAACCATCATCGTCACTATCATCATCATTATCTTCTTCATCCCCTGTAGCGACTCTGAATTACTGTACAAAATTTTTCAGTTTAATGTACAGAAAGGAATTTACAAGCCTGAGTACAATTTATAAGTTAATTTTTGTTTAAGAACAGTAAGAAATAACGTGTAACTCACTGGTAAACCCTCTATACTGCTGTGACATAACCCCTGTGTTTGAACCCCATTAGACACATTATATTTTTTCTGATTTTTCTTTTAAAATTTTTGGAAACCTAAAATTTTACACGTGCAATGCACATAAAAATGAAAAGATAGAGAAACAAATATGTGCACAATGTTGTAGATACTGGCGTGAACACATGGCATAAATCCACCGGCCTCCCTCACCAAATCGACCCGCGGAAACCCTATATTGGCTGGCACCGACGCCCCCCTTCCCCCGTAGCCAATGAACCCCAGGCTTTGCACACATGACTTTTCCCCTGCCCCTAACTCCCCTGCACTGTTTGATTTCCCGGCAATTAAACAGAAACTTTTAATTTCACCTTTAAATCAAATTTTAATGCATTTTAATTCACTCTTTTAATTCCAAAATCCTAATTCCACACTATAAATACTACTCCATGCACTAGCTCTTTCTCATTCTGAAAATTATAGCCAAAATTCTCAAAGTTTTCTAATTACAAGAGAAGTAGAAGAGGAGTTAGCAAATAATCAAGTTCCGACGAGGATCAAAGCAAATTCCAGCGACCCGCGATGTCACGATGACAACCCCCTCTTCCTATACCTTCCTTTAATCCACTTCACTTGTAAGTCCCTTCCAATCCCTATTCTTCTTCCATGAAAGTCTCTTTTCATAAAATATGTCGGAAGTGGAGTTAACACCGACATCTTCTTTTAAACCTCTAAAATTCCACTCTTTCTTACATTTTCTTCATGTATATTCCTGCACCATATTTGTTAACATAAAACCAATATTTAGAACCAACTTTTAATTAAGAATATCATGCAAAATAGATTTAACTTAACTTTTACACTAAAATACCTTTAACTTCACATATCTCCCTTTTAGTATTTTTTTTTTGTTAATTATACCTTTAGAAAACTTCATGGGTAATGACCTACCCTCACAAACACACATGATTTCATAGCACGATAACTCTTAAATGTAGATTTGTGTTTCGAGAAAATATTTCATTAAAATACCATTTGCTATAAAACCGGGTTTCTTTTAAATTGTATTTCAAAACCCTTTGCAAATATGCCTCTACAACCATTTTTAGGGGACCCGCTATTGGATAATGCAGATTATCGCACATTCTTGGGCAAGTAGAGCGAGATGCAGACCTACTCATGAAGCATTCGATCTCAAAAGGTTTTTAAATACGGTTTTTAAGAGAAACGCATTTTCTACTTTAATAAAATTTAATTTTTATAATTATATAAATATTACAAATCCATATATTTTCAAAATATAACAAACTTATATTTTTTCTAAAGATGAAAGTTTACAAGTTTCATCAAAATACCATCAAGATACCAACAAAAGTCAAGCTTTACAGTAAAATACCATGAACTTTCCAAGCTAAGCTATTATCACTAAAATACGTCAAATTCTTAAAATTCACATTCATGATAACCCTAAATAATATAAATAATTTCTTGAGTTTTATTTTTAATTATATTAAAAATATTTTCATAAATCCCCCTCGAGTTATATAAAACAACATTTAAGGATTTAGTAAATATAGGTTTAAGCGGGATCAATTCTTTTGAACCCCAGAGAACCGGAGAATGTGAGTGCTTGCCTATTTAAGATAGAAAACTAACGGTATTATCAATGGTAATTGTCTTGGAAAAAGACACAAATCTTGACGTCCATATGCAGCAGTTACCGATAACTCCCAAACCTAATTCAGGATCTAAATCGGTTATAAGTGTCTGACTCAATTCTGAGTCTAAATCAAGCTTGAATCCAAACTAAAACCAGAATCCAATTCAAACATGAATCCAAACTCTAACATGTATACTTGAACATGAACCTGAATATCAAACCTGAATACAAGACTTGACTTGACCGAACCATGGTTATAACTTGACATGACTACAAACTTACATCCTGAACCTGACTACTTGAACAACTTGTATCCATGGTTTCAGTAAGACTAGCCATATAATCTATACAATACATTACGGGGTTAAAGGGGTAGATTGGTACGGAATGTATAGCATGGCACGAGATAATCACTAAAAGACACCTACATGAACTCTCGTGCCATTGTCCCATGGGTTTTGACGGGGAATTGTAATACACGTTACCATAGTCCATGGGGTAAGATGGACTTCTCCCGTATACACAAATACCTTCGGTACCAAGCTACAAACAACTACGTTAGAATAGCATTCTTATACCTGTATAACTTACCAGCTTCAATTCTCATTACTTGTTATATTTTTTCTTTCTTTTGGGACTTACCAAGTGCTAGTTCACTGACGACATTCATGTCTATTTCTTTCTTTAGAATGATCGTCAGAAGGATAGAACTCTCTCGAGATAGGGCCTGGCCAGGAGGACATGGACCAGATCACTTCCCAGCAGGACTTCTAGCTTCTTATACTTACTTTTCATTTGATATGCCACTGTTTAGGCATTGCTTTATATCATTGTACTTTCCTTTCAAAGCAGCTGTATTGTAAAAATGAATGTTAATAAAATTTGTTGTTCAGTTTATATCTTTTGTCAATTCTTATGCATTTTATACATATATTGCTTAATTATGCTTAACGTATTTATTTCTTAGTAAATACGTTACAGCATTCCACGTCTCCATTTCCGTATACTGGGAAGCGGGGCGTGACAGGTTTTGTTGGCGGCCCATGCAGGTCAGTTCTGTATGGAATCCTAAGCAATATATATCACAAGAATTATAAGAATCAGCAACTATATATTCTTTACATTTCAAATTCCTTAAATCTATCATAAACTTTCTTTTTCTATCAAGGTCATGAATTCTCCCAACAACACGAGTACCAACGTCAATGGAAACACCCCACCACCTACTCTACCACCACCACCTACCATTGCAGCTCCCATCAACGAGCAAACGGTACTGCTTAAGGCAATCAAGAGCCTCTTGGAGGGTCAGCAGCAGCAAACTGTTATCCTCATGCACCGCCCAGAGGCCAAGGCACCCGGAGTCAAACAATTCCGGGCACTGCACCCGAAACATTTCTCTGAAAAAGAGAGCCCACTAGAGATAGAGGAATGGGCTCAGTCTATCGAAAATGATCTGGAAGCAGCACAAGTACCAGAGATTTCTTGGGTGAGAGTTACGAAACTGTAACTAACAGAAAATGCTAGAGTCTGGTGGAAGGCTGAAGAAAGCCGACTTGCCCAACCTATTGAATGGAAGATGTTTCGCGATATGTTCGACGTGAAGTACTTCCCTGAGACTGCCCATTTCGACATGGAACGGTAATTCATCCACATACAACAAGGCTCGATGTGGAGCAAATCCGTAGATGAATACGATATTGAGTTTACCATGCTTAGCAGGTAAGATATTGTCTCAATATTCAATTTCTTGATATCACATACTACACTGCTAAAACAAGACCGTAACAGGTTCGTGGCACACCTCATTCCGACTGCTGAGATCCAGGCTCGACGATTTTAGCAAGGGATGGACCTGGTAATCCAAGCTGCACTACCTATAGGGGATTTCCCAACCCATGATCTTGCTTGAAGGCTGCCCGACGCTATGAGGCGGTGGTGAAGAAGAAGGGTAAATCTGAGACTGCCGGTATGAAACGCCCTGCCACCCAGATGGCAGGAGGAGCCTCTTTCAGGCCAACTTTTGGACCCAGGAGACCGGGAGTAACATTTAACTAGCCCAGTCCAGACTTTTGCTTCTACTACAAGAGGAATGGACATCTGGCGAAAGACTGCAGGCATGCAAATGGCATATGTTTAGTTTGTGGCGCGTCTACCCACGCCATCGGAGCTTGTACATATCGTCTTAACCAAGCTCCAGCACCTAGACCCGCGATCACAGTTCCGTAGTGGACAACCATTTAGGCTCCTGCCCCTCGTCTTGCTCTAACTTCTCCACCTCCACATGGATTTCCTGCACAGCCTCCTCGTCAATTCCATCAAGCACGGAGGAACATATCTCAAAGGCAAAGAAACATGCCCTAAGGACAGAGGAATGTGCCTCTAGCAAGGAGGAATGTACTCAGGTGTCAGGCTTTCACAATGACGGTTGAGGAAGCCGAAACCACTGGCCAAGTTATCACTGGTAATTTCCAATCCTTTCACATCTTTTCAATCTTTGTACATTGCTATATTTTTCCTATATCTAAAACCAACCTCACACAACCTAGGTACTATAATAGTAGCCATCCTTTCTGCACTCGCACTATTCGACACTGGAGCGTCTCACTGCTTTAAGTCGCAACGATTCGTGAGAACACATGTGATTCCTGTGTTGCCACTCATTTCAAGCTGGAATGTCAGTTCCGGAAATGGAGTTCTAAAAGCAACTATAGGATTTGATCAGTGTCCAGTTGTAGTTTGCGGACGAGAAATCTACGCGAATTTCAAAATACTAGACATCCTAAATTTTGACGTTGTACTGGGGATGGACTGGCTGGGAGTTTTCTATACTACGATTGACTTCCGTCAAAGGAGGATAGTATTTGAGATACCTATTTCGATCACAATTTTGGCAGAGTCTACAAAATAGCCTAGGAACGAGTCTGAACTTCAGCACGGCTTACCATCCACAAATGGACGGACAGTCTGAGCAAACAATTCAGATTCTGGAGGACATGCTAAAAGCTTGCATAGTAGACTTCGGAGGTTCGTGGGAAGATCATATACACCTTGTGGAGTTTTCATACAACAACAGCTATCAGGAGAGCATTGGAATGGCACCATTTACAGCACTCTATGAAAGGAAGTGTCGATCACCACTAAGTTGGGACGACATTGGAGATCGTGAACTCCTAGGATCAGAGATGATCGTGGCAACTGTGAACGTAGTTCGCACGATCAGGTAAAAAATGCGCATAGCCCAAGATCGACAGAAATATTGGGCAGATGCAAATCGCCGACACCAGGAATTCTAACCTGGAGACCATGTTTTCTTAAAGATATCCCCAAACCGAGGAATAATCCACATTGGCAAGAAGGGTAAACTCAGTCCCAGATACATAGGACCGTTCGACATTCTCGAACGAGTCGGAGAAATGGTATACCGCTTAGCACTACTACCCTCATTGGAAGGAGTGCACAACGTGTTTCATATATCCCAGCTTGGAAGATATGTGAGCGACATCAGCCACATTCTTAATCAATCCGAGCTCACTGTATAGACAGACCTAACTTGTGAGCAACAACCCGTTAAGATCTTGGATCGAAAGGTAAAGACACTGTAGAACAAGGAAGTAAACATGGTGTTGGATATATGTATGACCTAGAGGCCATTATATGATAGTGTATGTACTGATGTGTGTGTGTGTGTACACACACACACACGCACACATATACATACATACATACATACATACATACATACATACATATATATATATATATATATATATATATATTCAGAGGACAGTCTTGCTCGACATGATAGTATTCTATCTGGTTTCTCTTTATCATATGATCACTTGATCAGTTTTTTACTCATTTGGTACATATTGATAAAGCCCTAAGGATATTGGCTTTACTACTAGGATTATGATATGGATCATACTAGTAGGACATCTGTAGTTTATAAGCATATCCTTGAAATGTTCCTAGTCGTGGGTATATCGAGACAGGGCATCGATATTTCCAGTGTAGACTAGCGTATACCATTCTTGTTCCATATGATGGGCGATGGATGGTCCCATATCCTTCTGGTGTGGTGACACCAAAGATTGTATACGGGTGCTCAGTGAGATTGGGTACACCGAACAGAATCACCGAGAACTCCTATATGGTATTATATCATACGTCGGATAGCAGTTCTTGGGTGACACTGGTACAGGTTAGTCTGTAGACCCGAGATCGCCATAGAGTCTTATGTGTCCTCCCACTGTGCTTTGATTTACACCCTACTACGGCTCTACTGAGTCGTACAAACGGGTGGATTTTGGGTACGGTCCCGAGGCACATGGAGGCAATGAGCAATAGGAGGGGTTCCGTCTCTCCCGATATTGGGGGTTGATGTTGCGCTGTGCACGATTGGCTATAACAGGAAGTCTCTGGCCAGGGCTTCTGAGATATTACTGATAAGTGTTATTAGTAGTTTCTCGATCTGTTGTAGACCATATACCGGCATGACTTATTGAGTTATTGGGGTCGACGAATCTATCCCTAGACTCGATATGCAGCATATCTGACGAGGAGACCGGACTGTACGGTAAATGTTGCCAGATGGATTGACGGGAGTTTTGACAGGTTCTCTTGTTCTTCTGTTCGTTCAATACCCGGGTAGCCGTTACGTTTAGCTGACCGCTTACGACTTGTAGATGATTGATGTGATCATCGCCTACTGCCGGCGTATTGACGAGTCTTAGAGTCCCACATATGAGTTTTCTGGCTCAGGCGAAACTATATGGTGTACATATGAGATATGTGCAGGAGCTCGATTAAATACGTGTATATGATGCCGTATTTTAATCGGGCGTTTTATATTGGTCGGGTCGTATGAGATATGACCGGTTTATTAAATCAAGTGTTGATTTAATATTGACTTTTATCTCATTTAAAAAAAAATTCTTTATGATGGATGCATGCATGTATATGTACATGTTGATGTACATACACACATACATACATGCATTAGTATCATGGTTGATGATACATCAAAGATGGCAATATAAGAAATACATAGAAAGTAAATATATTTGTATATATTAGAATGAGAAAAAGAAAATTGATTATTCATCATTGTTGACTTTTCTTTACTTGACCAAAATTAAACCATGGTTTCTTTTCCATTTGTTATTTTCTTCTTATTCTAAAATATCTAGATATTTTATAAACCATGGTTTCTTAATAGATATTTATTCTTGATATTTATCCTGCTCTCATTTTATCTTTCATAATTATCTTTTCATCCAAAAGGAAAAATGAGAAAATGGTTGTCATCTTCATCTTCCTCTCTCTAGCTCTCTCTTGAGTTTGAAAAGTGAGTGAGGTTAAAAGAAAGAAAGGATTTTTATATAAGAACACAACCATATCATCACACTGCACTTGATTAGCCCCTTGGTGTAGCTTGTTTGCTTCATCATCTTAGTGATCTTTTGGAGCAAGGAGCTTTGAGCAAAGGAAATCCGGGTGGATTGTCGTGGACGTGGAGGAGATTTAAGCTAGCTCGTTCAAACCCTAGGAGGTCTACAAAGGTTGCAGTCTCTCCACTTAGTTATAGATTAACATTTGTATGTGATACTATAAGTGTTACCCTATATTTCTAGTTCAATTCCTAGTTAAGTTTGCTTAGCACCTCTTAAAATTTAAATTGTGGCATGTATGATACTTCCAAACCCTATATGAGGTGATAAGGAAACCCTACATTGGTATCAGAGACAATCTTGAGCTTTAGAGTAACCTAAACGACGTTAAAAATCTCGAACGAACGAAATACGATGCCCGGAGGGTGCTCTCTGGAAATTTTTAAAAAAGATGGATTTTTTCACATTAAAAATACCCAGAAAATCGTGCAGGGTATTTTATGGGCCCACAAGAAGAAAGAAACCCTAACTCGACTATACGACCATGGAACCACGGCCAAAATAGTTATTTTGCGGCGGTTCCGTGGCGCCGTTGGTGTGGTTTGGACTGTGCCTTCTTGCGCTGGCCCGTATGTACTTATAGCACTTTCTGGTAAATTTTAAAACTGCTCAAGTGTTGAGCTTTCTGAGAAGTCTTTGGGTGATCAATCGTTCGATCGAATGTTTTAATTGTGCCTAGTTTGTTAGTATGTGATACAATAATTGGAATCTACAAATTTGTTTGTTGCGTGTAAATCTAGCAGTTCGGTCTTGAGTGTAATTGGAAATCTTGTTGAATTATCCGACTTATTTTGAAAAGGTGTTTTCATGGGTGAGACCAAAATGCCACTACTACAAATAAGGGTTGCCCCTACGGATATATCCGTAAGGGCAAAAAAATACCTTGTAGGTACAAACGCCGTAGGTGCAAGTCGAAGCCTTGAACATGCCCCTACGAACTAAAAATTGCCCCTACGGAGTTATGTGTAGGTACCGTTTCCCCAACGGCTTAGGCCGTATGGACAAAAAATTTATTTTATTTACGGTTTTATAAAATAGATTAGGTGTACCTACGGACTTATCCATAGGGCCAAGTAGTTGTCCCTACGGATACCTGTGTAGGGCATATGTTTGCCCCTACGGATATATCCGTAGGGGCATTCATAACCCCTAATACTGAGATCATAGGGGCAAAATATCAGGTATCCTGATATTTTGCCCCTACGGATAAATCTGTAGGTACACTGTTGGGCCCTACGGATTAATCCGTAGGGGCAACGTTGGGCCCTACGGATTAATCCGTAGGTATATATTATCAGGGTTTTTTTTAAAAAAGGGTTGCCTATTTTTTTCGCGCCCTGTGCACAATAATATATACATCGATCATATATAAAATTAATCATTACGCAGAACATATATCGCAGTATTCATAATCACATCTCACGCATAATATACAAAAGGAACCAACAAGCAAAATATGATATCAATATAAATATGCAACCACAATATCAATATCGTCCAAAATATAGTACAATATGTATCATATAAATAAATACATGTTTAAAATATAAGAATCAAAAAGCTACCCTAGCCGAAGGAGATGCATGTGGAGGCTCGGACGATGTACCCTGTCGCGTCTGGACTTACGTGTGTAATAAGCGAGTAAGAGCTGTGTATTATTCGAATTCGTATTATTATCAAGTTATTTCAAAACCCCAATCTATGTATACTTAGGGACTTAGGCCTCGTTTGGATATCTAGTTTGGAAAACCGTAGTTTATTTTAATTAGATATGTATGTATGATTAATCAAAACTAAGTCTACAAATATGCTCAGGCTACGTATTAATATTGGATATGTTGCTATCTATAATATGACATAATATTTTACTATTAAGTAGTATACATACCAGCATCTCCTTCAACTCCTGAACGGTGGCCTTCAAGCTCTCCAGTTCCTGCTGAAAACGTCGCTCACTGGAGTTCCTGCTGGCCTCGTTTGGATATCTAGGATTGGGGTCAGCAGCATCGGATCGTTTTGTCCAGTAAAATCGGATCATTTAATTTTAAACTTTTCAAAACAAAAATTTCTAATAGGGGTTGAATAAATATTAACACTTACGCAATACTCCGGGGTATCGAAGCTCGCCCGTGGCGGGAACTGTTTAGGTGTCGTAGAAAGAAAGATACGCGTACAGCACGCTCGGTGTACCACCCTGCGCCAGGGTCTGAGCTCTTTGCAATTCACAAAAAATTTACATATATTATAAAATAACTATTAATATTACATTATATCAAAGTAGATCTATTGTAATTTACCGATGCCCACAGGCTGAAAATCGTAATCTAACTGCAAATACAAAAAAACAATGTTATTAAATTGCAAGTGTTAATAATAAATATATTAGGTAAATCAAATGAAAATATATATTAATACCCAAGCCTGATCCCAGAAGAGGGCGAATCGATCCTCGATGCCTCCGCCTGCTCTACCACCCGCTCCTAAACCCACATTAACCAGTAAAATATAAGTATATCATTTAAATTTGAACTTTTCAAAACAAAAATTTCAAACCTGTTAGAATAAATATTAACACTTACGCAATACTCCTAGGTAGCAGTGTCGAGAAAACCTTGGAACTCCTATAAGAAATCACCTAATATTCTTATAAATTCTTGAAAGGAATAGGACTTTGAATATACAAAAAAGAAAGTGAAAATTCTGATCAAGCATCATACTCCGATTTCAGATGACCCCCATCAAAAGACTTCTATAAAGACAAAGAAGGCAACAGAAAACCCTTTTAGTCAATTAGAGAGCGCACCTGCAGTGAGAAGTGGTAAAAGTATCACCCAATAAGGGTGTAATTTACAGAATCAGTTCAAACTCTTGAAAGTCAAAGAAGAACCTGACCTGCACAAATCTGATGTATACTTTCCATTGGACGCTAAGAAGTCTCTAAAAGGAAAAACCAATGTGAAAGCCATCATTAGTTCATATCAGAAGATTGATGCTGAAACAGAGAATAAGGAATGTCATTTTCGGTACGAATAGATTCACCTAAGGCAGCCTCTACCATATCCTCCATTTCTTCTCCCGGAAAGAAATTACCATCTTCTTCTTCTGCCGCATTACTGTCTTCTCCTTCTTCTTCTGCCACACTACTGTCTTCTCCTTCTTATTATGTGCGCGTGCAAATTCAATGAAAGCAGAAACTCCAGCGACAAACTTAGGTTGCATACGTTGTTGCCAATTCACATACATTCAGTGCTTAACTCTGATGTACTCATGGGCCATATTAGACTGTATAACATATATATTGTAAGTTATGATAACTATATTGAGAAATCTAAGAACGGGATGGTTACTGACAAAGGAGAAAATCCGTGTATATGTTTTGTGTGTGCGTTTGTCGTTGAAAAGAATAAATTATCGATAATCAAAGTTAGATTTGAGAATACCCATGTATGAGTTGTATTCTATATATGTGTGTTTCAATTTATGATTTCGCTTAAGTGTAGGGTTTTTTTTACTTAAATGCAGACATACGCACATATCACATAAACACATGCATACATATCGCAAGTCACATATGTTCTCCGCCGAAAGACACGACCGGGACGTTTGGACATCCGGGCCTGAATTTCGAGGGCAGATGTTATTTGGTTCTATCTGTCCACCTCTCCGAAGATGCCAAGTTGATTTATGGCACCGTATATCGAAGGTTTAAATGGATGCGGCCGATGTAGCAGACTTCGTCAGATTCCCCCTCGTTGACGAGTTTTTGATTGTGGGGACGCTCTTCCCTGCAGGCGCAAGCCCCTGCAGTTAATTACGCTACCGTATATCGGTAACAACTTTCTCCTTCTCCAGATCGTCACTTCGTGTCGTGGGTGTTTGTTTTGTTTTTGGTTGCCCGTGGATTGTATACGGAGACTAATTTATGTTGTCACCCGTAGGGCGTGGATTAGTCCAAATCCGTATTATCTTAGATTTGGGTTTGGGTTGGGTTTAAGGATCGTTAATCTCATTTGAGACTAAGATCAACTTAAACATTTGTTAAGGATACGTTAGTCTAATTTTAGACTAAGATTAACTTTGTATAGTTCTATGTCACGACGAATATCGAACGTATGTTAACCGATAGACGGGGACTAAGTGGCGGTTTTAGTTTCATATATGAGTATCGATGAGAATATGAAACTTCCATATTATCATCGAGTATCATATATTGGTTTTAACTTGAACATCTTGAATCACTCTCTAATGATGCGTTTATTGTGTATTCTTGTTGTGTGTGTGTGTTTCGACTGTCGGGGGTAAGACTTCTATCCCATTAAGAATGTATAGAGCGAACACCCATTCGCTTGTGCTTTCAATCGTTTCAAGTAAATTTCGGCAGCACCTCCCCACTGTTATCCGAGTACACTGTAATAGAATAGATAATCATTTCAAATCTGTGAAATAACGTTGAAATGAACATCTAATCTATCTTTCTACACGGAGAATCAGTGGAAAGGTACCAACGAAATATCTCGAAACGGATGAAAACACAAGTGAATAAAGGTGTTTGCTTTATACATTCCTAACTTGTCCACACGGGACAAATCTATCGGTTATCATACGATTGAATCTTCTTGTCACATAGACTATATGACGGTTGTTAGTATCGAGCTATACCGTCCGATATTTAACAACCTTCGTATAGTTCTATGTCATGACGAACATCGAACGTATATTAACTGATAGACGGGGACTAAGTGGCGCTTTTAGTTTCATATATGAGTATCGATGAAAATATGAAAGTTTCATATTATCATCGAGTATCATATATTGGTTTTAACATGAACATCTTGAATCACTCTCTAATGATGCGTTTGTTGTGTATTCTTATTGTATGTGTAACATGATTTTAAACTTATGAAATAATATTTGCTTAGTTACTTGCAAATTGCAACTTGAGAATAAGATATATGAAGAATTGAGCATTAAAGCACTAAGATGTATTAGACTTGAGATTGAGATACATACCTTCAACATAGAAAAGAAATCAACAAACAAGATGAATATAGTATAAATTCAAGTTGAAAGAATATATATCCTCCTTACAAATGCAATTAAGTCTCGATGATGCTGAAGATGTTACCAGAAAAACATCTTCTGCCAACCTTCATGTGTGAAGGGGTGTGTGTGGGAAAATTGGGTATACGGTGTCAGAAAAGTTTTCTCCTGCCATGTGGCAATCAAAATTCAATTCTTCGTTATTTTTTATAACCACCGACACTGTTCAATTGACCTTCATGGAGTAGCACATACATATTGAACTTTCTTCCTTTCTATTTATCTAATGATATACGGATAGAAAATGTTCCGTATTGACATCAAATCAATTTTGCAAGTATTTGATACATACGCAAAAAGGTATTGAAATATGATTTTTTTTGTTTTATACTTGTCTTAGGCCCTGTGTGTATGCATGCATGTGTGTGTGCATGTCTATGTAGAGAGGACAGTGCATATTTATGGATTAGGTCGTGTGTATGCGTGCATATGTGGTGCATGTGTCCGTAGAAAGAATGAAAGTGCAAATTTATGTATTAGGCCCTGCGTGTATGGGCGCGTGTATGTGTGCATGTCAGTGAAGAGAGGACGACACCACACAGGCTCGCTTACGGCAGGTTCATGTTTTCCGATTCCTACGAACTTTTAGCATCTTAAGCAAGATCCATTGTTTTCATGTTGTTTACTTCTCTCAAATATTGCAATGTTTTACTTGCGCGTTGTTCAGTTGATAAAACTGTACATTTATTATTACATTTTTCCTACTATTTCTATACTAGAAAGGTGTTTATTATAATATATGATACATATGAGCGTTTATCTGTAAAAATACTATTTCTCATGTGATGATATATTATAATTAACATTTGGTAGAAAAATGTATGCAAAGATACCATTGACCAAGTCTTAATGGTGAAATTAGTATCTCAATAAAACAAAACTCCACTAATATTATTTGTTGAGATTGCGCAGAATTTTTCAGGGCTAAAAATCAAGAGAATCAAAGTTGTTAAGAGCAAATCTGCCTAATTAAGAAAGCAAACTAAGAAATCAAGTCTGGCAGAAGCAAAGAAAAAATTTCCAATTTCCAAAAGTTCCAGAGATCTCCACGTGTCACAAGGAGAAAAGCCCAGAAGAAAAAATCCAACGATCCCTATACAAGACCACGGATCCGCGGTCAAACCTACCTGTTGACCGCGAATCCACCGTGTAGATAAAGATTTAGGAGATGGGATTTTTCTGGTAGAATCTCAACAGATGGCTTCCAAATTTGGAAGCTAGGGTTCTGGCTTTTGGAGTATAAATAAGGACCGAGAGGCTCTTGGAAAAATTATCAAGCCGATGAGATCACGAAGTCCAAGACGGCTCACGCATCCAGGCTGATCATCAACGATTCATCTACCTCCTTAGAAGAGATCGAGAACCAAACTAGGTTTTTGTAATCATTTTCTAAGGAATCAAAGTGTACTTGATCTTGTTGATTAATAAAGGTAGTTTATTGCATTTTATTTTCTTCATGATTTCTATCTCTTCTTATCCCAACATGCGCGAGTAATTCTCCGCTTGTTAGGATTCGTAGGATTATGGTAGGTTAATGGATGATGAAGATCCTTAAACTCTTTTTAAGTCCTATAAAGTTTATAAATTCTATCAAAAGAATAGTTAACATCATAATCGGGTGCGGTACCAATTCATTGATAGTCTCGACCGCGATTAGAGATTAGATTAACAATTGTTTTGGTAGAGGCTAGATATGAACGGACTTCCATGTCGAGATAGGGGTTAAGAGTGGGAACCCTTTTCCCTCCAGAAACCCTAATCTACATGCATCACTGTCGTTCTAGTTTTAAATCTATTAAAGGATAAAAAAAGTAATCTTTAATTAATCATCCATAACTACTAAATCCTAATGAACCCTACAAGCCCCCTTTTAATATTAAACCTACATCCGTAGTTAATCTAGATCTATATTTTGCATCAATGTTTAACGTAGATCTAGATCCTACAACCATTCTTCAACATTCTTTATTCTTCCCATACTCATCTCGGTCTAGCTACATGTGACACCGTTATTGAATGCGGTTAAATTACTACAAACACACTTTTTCATACCAATTAAATGGCGCCGTTGCTGAGGATACGTGTGTAATTTTTTATTCTTACTATTTGTGTTGAATTCTTAGACGATTCATATCATTATTAACACAAAACTGTAAATTGCATATTTAACGATTTGTGCCTGAATTTTTGCAAGGAGATCTGGAGTCACAGACTTGAGGAAACAGGAGATCTAGGGTTCCAAACTCCTCGGGTATCTTTCCCAACTCTTTCTCTCTCCTCTAAAATCCAATAAAATCTATTTTCTGTAGGATCTTTGCAAAATAGCGCCGCTCAAAAATCTTTTTGCAAAAGTTTTGTGATTGGTTTTGTTTTGTATATTTTAATACGGACATTAAGGGCAAAAACCAAATCAAGATTAGGTGGGGATTTCATGTTAGTTGTATGTATGCCCTAGAGGCCAGTATTGTCCAGATTATGTATATTATATTGGATGCTTGGACATATATAGAGATGACTTTCTTGCTCGACATGATAGTATGCTATCTGGTTGCTCTTTATCTTAACATGTACACTAGTCTCTTTATACTGTCTTATAGTTACATGTTGGTAAAGCCCTTAGGATGTGTACTTGACTACCTGGACTATGATGCAGATCATACTAGTGGGGACATGGTAGTCCATAAGTACATCCTTCAAGGTCCCTAGTCGTGGGTGTATCGAGACGGGGCATCGATATACCAGAGTAGACTAGCGTATACGCTTCCCGACCCATGTGATGGGCGATGGATGATCCCATATCCATTGGTGTTTGACATCAGAGATGGTATACGGGTGCTCAGTGGAGACTGGGTACACTGGACGGACTCGCCGAGAACTCCCAGATGGTATTATACCTCACGTCAGATGGCAGTTCTCAGGTGACACTTGTACAGGTTAGTCTGTAGACCCGAGATCGTCATAGAGTCTTGTGTGATTCCCACTGTGCTTTGATCTCCACCTTACCACGTCCATGAGGGCATGCAAAACGGTGGTCTTTGGGTACAGTCCCGAGTCACATGGAGGCAATGAGCGATAGGAGGGGTTTCGTCTCTCCCGGTATTGGGGGTAGATGTTGCGCTGTGCTCGATTGGCCGTAACAGGGAAGTCCCTGGCCAGGGCTGATCAGAGATTTGCTGGTAAGTGTTACCAGTAGTTTCTCGACCCGTTACGAGCCTCACATCAGCACGACTTATCGGGTTATTGGGGTCTGACGTTTACCACCCCTAGACTTGATATGCGACATATCAGACGAAGAGACCGGACTGTACGGTAAGTGTTACTGGTCGGATTCGCAGGAGTGTGAGCGGGCTAGCTCGTCGATCTTCTGATCGCTCAATACCCGGGTGGCCGTTACGTTTAGCAGACCGCTTGCGGCTTGTGGGTGCTTGATATGATCATCATCTGCTACCGGCGTATTGACGAGTCTTTAGAGTCCTACACAGAGGTTTCCTGGCTCAAGCGAAACGAAATAGGAGCGCATATGAGATATGTGCGGGACCGAGAATAATGCGTGTATATGATACCGCATTTCATTCTCGCAATATATGTTTCGATTGGTTATATTCGATATGACCTAGTTATCGAATCATTGATTCGACAAATCGATACATTACATACTAGTCGGTTGTATGCGATATAACCGGATCATTGAATCAAGTGTTGATTTAATGATTTAATGTATAATTATATATTTGATATATTACTTTGCATTAACTAGTATTGGTTCACTTTAAACGGATTTTTCTCACTTGGATTGCACATTGTATATGTGATATGCTTTCGTGCACATTTTTGTATCATGTTTGATGATACTTGATCATTTAGTTAAGTGTATAAAATTAATCCATGGTTAATTTGATAATTAGGGTTTTGCATATTCATCTATTTATTTGTTTGTTTATTTATTTATTTGAAATGAATTAAGATAAGAATGGTGGCTTTATTTGTTTTATATTGAAGCTTCATGAAGCTTTGACTTTGCTAACCATCCTTATCTTCATGCTTAACCCTAACCCTCTAAAGTGACCATGGTTTATTCTCTACACTTAACCCTAGTTTATTTATGATAAGTATTTGTTTTTCTATTTCTTTTTATATGATAACTTATCATAACTAGCTCATCTTCTTCTTCTTCTTCAAGCTTGCTACAACAATGGCAACTTGAGATCTAGTGAGATAAATCCAATTCTAAAGTGAACCCACCTCCTATTTCTTCACCCTCTACCTCTTGCCAAGTTGTTTTGGGTGTTTACTTCACAAGTTTCACAAGTTTGTGAAGTCGGAGCTTGAGTTTGTGCAACCTCGACGTAGATCGTCTTTGACACAAAGCCGACGACCTATTCCGCTTGTTTTCCCGATGAAGCCGATGATCGAGTCAAGGATTCATGATGGACAGCGAGGACAAGACCACGTGGAGCTAAGGAGGCGGAAATCCGGATCTACAAAGGTTGTAGCATCTCAACTTTAGTTAATTAGTTAACTAGTTTTCCGTTTCGCCTAAATATCTAGTAAACGATCCGTGTTAGGGTTTCTCGGCTTCCATAATTTTTGAATTTGGCATGTTCGATGCCTTGTGAGACTCCATAAGGATGCCTAGGAACCTGTCAGTGGTATCAGAGCCTAGCTAGAGCCTTAGGCGAAGTCTAGACGGATTTTGAAGTCCGAACGACCCGAAACCCCAACCTTAAAATTGCTCTCTGGACGAATTCTAAAATCGGGGATTTTTCCACATTAAAAATATGCAGAGAACACATCACAAACATATAAGAGTTACTGTAAAAATTTGGAGGCCCAATTCCTTTTTCCCAGCGCGGATCCGCGGCCTGAGCAATAGCTCAGGCGGCGGTTCAGCGGCCGTACGGCCACAATTTTTATATAATTTTGTACAGTAACTGTTAGTTTTCAGTGGTGTTTTTTCTGGATATTTTTAAAAATTATTCAAGAGTTGAATTTTCTGCATTTGTTTTGGGGATTCGGTGTTTCGATCGGGGTATCAAATTTCGTCTTTGTGTATTTCCGGATAAATCTTAGAATATGTTAAAAAGTTCGACCGGATATAAATACCCAATTTTTCCCCTGTCGGGAAATTTCCAAGTGTTGGATTTTTCCGTAGTTTAACGACGTTCTAAGTAGTGCAAGTAACGCGATGGTCCCTCTAGAAGACAACAAACCTTAACTCGATTATGTGACCGTCTTGAACTGCCCTTTGAACCTTCGGGTTTGGGGCAGTACGGCGTGCCACATGTGAGGCGTTGGCTTGACCCTTCTACGGCTGGACCGTTGGTATTGAGGTACGAACGGAATGTTGTTAGACTTATTTCATGTGTTGAGCTGTATCGGGAAAACTTGGGTGTTAGATTGTTCGATCGAAAAGTTTAACATTTTCTGTTTATCCGGAATGGGATACAATAATTGGAATTCACAAAAAGTTATGTGATAACTGAATGAATGTTATAAATCTAGCAATTTAGTCCCATATGATATTGAAAAGAGTTTTCGATAATGGGACTAAAATGTGGGATTTATATCTGTTGGGCATGCGATGTCTAAAGAGATTGCGGATTCCAATTGTTGTAGTTTTACACTTTCTTTTCTGTGACCGTAAGTGTAGTATGTTCATATCGCCGGTTTCGTTGCTATACGTCAACGACAATTGGGGTATGCATACTTACTTACGTTGATGACATGTGATGTTATGTGTTGCTGGATATGTTATATTGGATCGTCGTATTCGAATAGCCGGGGGTTTTTATGTGAGATGAGTGTTTTTCATTTTCATTCATGTAAAAACTTGTATGTAATATTCTTTTATTTGGGGTACTTCCAGGTAGCGGAAGTTGTCACCCTTTGTATATTATTTACTTTTCCGCATTAGGATAGACCCAAGGAGGGGAGCACAAGTAACCGGGTTCTGGGGTCCAGTGGGAGACCAACTCGAGGAGTCGAGTCCGGGTCTCCTAACCCTAGAATTGGTAGGGTTGCTTGCCGCTCTCGTAGGGGTCTAGGGGTGTGGGATTGGCTATTCAACACGACCGTGGAATCCGTGTTTTATACTGGCTCGTATTGAAAACACGGACGTCCTAGTATATCCAATATTTCATATGGTTATTCTGCTGCGATATCTGTGTTGTGATTCTGTGATGGATATAGTATATAGTATATATGATATATTATATAGACATTACTTATGTTTTACACCCGCGCTAGCCCTGCCCTGCTCTGTCGTTAGTTACCTAACCTAACGGTGCACGAGGGGACATCGAGGCGAATGCGGATGGCATAAGTGTACGTCATATCTATCTGTGATGTTTAGGTATTTAAATGATGGGACTTCATTAATATGATTAATGAAAGATAAGAAACCTAAGATGTTGTAGAATCGAATTTTAAAATAAAACAGGTAGCTACAGTTCTTGCTTTGCACAGCGGTATATATGATATACCCCGCACCTTATTCGATGAGGAAAGGACCGAGATCCCTTCACCGGGAGTGACTCCTTTAGCAATAACTGGCAGATGCTACACACTCGGTTTGCTTTTGACTGCTTTTGGGTTTTTGCTTTGCACAGCGATATATATGATATATCCCGCACCTCATTCGACGAGGAAAGGACCGAGATCCCTTCACCAGGAGTGACTCCTTTAGCAATAACTGGCAGATGCTACACACTCGGTTTGCTTTTGACTGCTTTTGGGTTTTTGCTTTGCACAGCGATATATATGATATATCCCGCACCTCATTCGACGAGGAAAGGACCGAGATCCCTTCACCGGGAGTGACTCCTTTAGCAAAACTAGAAAAGCCTCAAAATCACTCCATTTCAAAACATCATTTGATTCTACAACGATATCAAGTTCATTTCGCTCATGGTTTTTATGAAAAACCTGCGTAGCCCTCCGTCATTTCAGATAAAGACTGTTTAGTATTCGTGCTGCGTTTGTTGGCCTTTGTCAAGACGTAGTGTGCGGTAGCTGAATAGTGCTTATCTGTTTATGCATATGATGCAGATTGTTTCAGGGTAGTCGTACGACCTTGTTGGCCTTTGTCAAGGGTCGTGCGGGTGGGTTTGATTCAATCAAGAAATGACGGGTTGAACTTGACTAGCATCCTGTGGTTTGTTGGCCTTTGTCAAGGTCATAGGACACTAGGGGCAAAATATTATCGGGAATTTCAAGTGTTGAAATTTGCAATGAGATTGCATACCTTCTATGAGATAGTTGGATCCCGATACCCGCTGCGAGTAAGAGTTACTCCTGGGAGAGTTTTACACATTGCAATTAGCCGATCAAGTAGGTGTCTAGAAAGATGTCAACGGGGTTACGCCTCTGGAAAAACGAGGTTTACATTAATTAGGTTCGTGCGAAAGCACGGGGGACCTCCCTCAAAGTACCGACACTGGCCTGGCTGAAAGATTGGCGAACCTGTAGTGTGTAATTAATCCCGGCTAGTCTATCCTTTTAGGGTTTGGAGGAAGATTTGATAAAAAGCAGTGGGAGCCATCCTGATTAGATAAGATAATAACCAATCTGATCTTGCACGAGCTTACGCTAAAGTGTTTTCTTCTCTCTCTCTCCAGGTAGCGACCATTTCATGCCTTAATAAAGATAATAAAATGGATGTATTGACCGAACCCGCATGTTATACTGTGCTGGGGAACGTTGGTTCCGTTCTTTCCTATAAGAGTTATAGGACTGAACAGGATATAAGAGAATACCAGGATTCCCATGCCACCCGAATGAAGAAAGTACATGATGATGCATTTTCTTCGGGTGTGTTCGTTACTGAGAACTGTTTCTCCATTTGCTCTACGTCCTGCGTATTGGATACCGGGTCAGGATCCCATATATGTAATCAGTTACATGGGCTTAGGAAAGGTAGAGAACTTGGAGAAGGTGATAAAGACATTAGAGTCGGAAATGGTGCAATTGTTGCAGCTAAGACTGTCGGGGAATATCACCTTGTATTACCAACTGGTAATACATTGGTTCTGAACGAATGCTATTACATGCCGAACCTGATATGCAACATTATATCGGTTTCTTTATTAAGTAAAGAGGGATATAATTTTGTATTACAGGACAATGTTATGAACATTTTCCATAACCAAAAGTTGGTTGGATCAGGCACGTTGTGCAATGGCATTTATGTTCTAAACCAATCAACAGTCCTCAGCATAACAAACACACACAAGAGGAAGAGTTCTGAACTCAACGAATCCTTCTTGTGGCATTGTAGACTGGGTCACATCAATGCGACACGACTGGCTAAGTTGCATAAGGATGGATATTTAAATCCGTTTGAATTTTCATCCTATGACACTTGCCAGTCATGTCTCAAAGGCAAGATGACCAAGACTCCGTTTACGGGACACGGAGAAAGAGTTACCGAACTCTTAGGACTGATACATAGTGATGTATGCGGTCCCATGTCTACACATGCCAGGGATGGTTCTTCGTACTTCATTACATTCACTGACGATCTCTCTAGATTCGGATATGTGTTCCTGATGAAACACAAATCAGAAGCTTTTGAGAAATTTAGAGAATATAAACAAGAAGTCGAGAACCAAACCGGAAAAAGTATTAAAATCCTTCGATCAGATCGGGGAGGTGAATACTTGAGCAATGAATTCCTGGACTTCCTAAAAGAGAATGGGATTCTCTCTCAGCTAACTCCTCCATATACACCACAGCACAACGGTGTATCGGAGCGGAGGAACCGCACCCTATTAGATATGGTGCGCTCTATGATGAGTACAGCTGAGTTACCTATTTCCTTCTGGGGTCATGCGCTGGAGACAGCAGCATACCTATTGAATCAAGTTCCATCTAAATCTGTACCTACCACACCATATGAGATATGGAGTGGGAAGAGACCATGTCTTAAACGAGTTAAGATATGGGGTTGCCCGGCTTATGTCAAAAGGCAAAATCCGGACAAACTCGAGGCACGGTCAGTTCTATGCAAGTTTGTGGGATATCCCAAACATTCACATGGATATCTTTTCTACCATACAGAGGAACAAAAAGTGTTTGTTTCTCGCCATGCCACCTTTTTGGAAAAGGAATTTCTTGCAAAAGAAATTAGTGGCGATGAGGTAGAACTGGAAGAAATTCCGGCTACACAAACTCAAACTGAAGATTTAGTGGAACCAGAGGATTCAGTAGCTCCCGACGAACCCCAGCCTCTCCGCCGATCTAGTAGGGTTCCTCGCCAACCTGAGAGATACTACGGTTTTCTCATGGACGGTGGAAGCGAGGATTGCATCATGGATGATGATGACCCAACTAGCTTCGAGCAGGCCATCACGAGTAGGGACTCAGTGAAATGGCTGGATGCTATGCGGTCCGAGATGGAATCCATGTACACCAACAAAGTATGGACTTTGGAAGTTGCTCCTGAAGGGGTAAAACCCATTGGGAGCAAGTGGATCTTCAAGAAGAAACTTGGTGTAGATGGGAAAGTGGAGACTTTCAAAGCTAGACTTGTAGCAAAGGGTTTTCGTCAAAGACCAGGTGTGGACTATGACGAGACCTTTTCTCTAGTGGCTATGCTTAAATCCATCCGAATCATGCTTGCCATTGCTGCCTTTCATGACTACGAAATCTGGCAAATGGATGTTAAGACCGCCTTTCTAAATGGTGATTTAGAAGAGTGCGTGTACATGACTCAGCCAGAGGGCTTCGTAGACAGTGGGAGCAGCGGGAAGGTGTGCAAGCTGCTTAAATCTATTTATGGATTAAAGCAAGCATCGCGGAGTTGGAACATCTGCTTTGACGTCGTTATCAAAGAGTTTGATTTCGTCAAAAATCCAGATGAACCTTTTATCTACAAGAAGGTGGCAGAGAGTAAGGTTGTCTTCCTCGTATTGTACGTGGACGACATACTCTTGATAGGAAATGATATTCCTATGCTGCAATCGGTCAAGCTCTTCTTATCATAAAGATTCTCGATGAAAGATCTTGGTGATGCCTCCTGCATATTGGGGATTAGGATCTATAGAGATAGATCTAAACGGATTTTGGGATTGTCCCAATCCAGGTACATTGACACCATACTAAAGAGGTTTGGTATGGAAGAGTCCAAGCATGGGAATATGCCCACGATCTCTGGAGTCACTCTCTCCAAAGAGATGTCTCCCAAGACTGATTTGGAGAGAGCTCGCATGCAAGGGATACCCTATGCTTCGGCAGTAGGCTCTATCATGTATGCGATGCTATGTACCAGACCCGATATAGCATACTCACTAAGTGTAGTGAGCAGGTATCAAGCTGATCCTGGAGAGAGTCACTGGACAGCTGTGAAGAGCATTCTCAAGTACTTGCGAAGGACTAGAGATATGTTCTTGGTGTATGGTAACGGAGAACTCCAAGTGGAGTCCTTTACCGATTCGAGCTTCCAGAGTGATAAGGACGACTCTAAGTCGCAGTCGGGCTTTGTCTTTACCCTTTACGGAGGGGCGGTTAGCTGGAAGAGTTCCAAGCAGGAAACCGTGGCAGACTCGACGATGGAGGCTGAATACATCGCTGCCAACGATGCTGCCAAAGAGGCTGTCTGGATCAAGAAGTTCATTACTGAACTTGGAGTGGTTCCATCCATTGAGCGTCCAATACCTTTGTATTGCGATAACAATGGAGCGGTGGCTTTGGCCAAGGAACCCAGGTCCCATCAGCGGTCCAGGCATATTCTGAGGCGGTATCACCTGATCCGGGAGATAGTTGATCGCCGGGAGATCGAGGTCAGGAGAGTTGACACGAAGAACAACACGGCGGATCCACTCACGAAGGCCATTCCCCAGATACAGTTTGAGAGACTCTTCGGGATGCTCGGTATGAGATACTACAGCAGCTGGCCCTAGTGCAAGTGGGAGATTGTTAGTTGTATGTATGCCCTAGAGGCCAGTATTGTACAGATTATGTATATTATATTGGATGCTTGGACATATATAAAGATGACTTTCTTGCTCGACATGATAGTATGCTATCTGGTTGCTCTTTATCTTAACATGTACACTAGTCTCTTTATACTGTCTTATAGTTACATATTGGTAAAGCCCTTAGGATGTGTACTTGACTACCTGGACTATGATGCAGATCATACTAGTGGGGACATGGTAGTCCATAAGTACATCCTTCAAGGTCCCTAGTCGTGGGTGTATCGAGACGGGGCATCGATATACCAGAGTAGACTAGCGTATACGCTTCCCGACCCATGTGATGGGCGATGGATGATCCCATATCCATTGGTGTTTGACATCAGAGATGGTATACGGGTGCTCAGTGGAGACTGGGTACACTGGACGGACTCGCCGAGAACTCCCAGATGGTATTATACCTCACGTCAGATGGCAGTTCTCAGGTGACACTTGTACAGGTTAGTCTGTAGACCCGAGATCGTCATAGAGTCTTGTGTGATTCCCACTGTGCTTTGATCTCCACCTTACCACGTCCATGAGGGCGTGCAAAACGGTGGTCTTTGGGTACAGTCCCGAGTCACATGGAGGCAATGAGCGATAGGAGGGGTTTCGTCTCTCCCGGTATTGGGGGTAGATGTTGCGCTGTGCTCGATTGGCCGTAACAGGGAAGTCCCTGGCCAGGGCTGATCAGAGATTTGCTGGTAAGTGTTACCAGTAGTTTCTCGACCCGTTACGAGCCTCACATCAGCACGACTTATCGGGTTATTGGGGTCTGACGTTTACCACCCCTAGACTTGATATGCGACATATCAGACGAAGAGACCGGACTGTACGGTAAGTGTTACTGGTCGGATTCGCAGGAGTGTGAGCGGGCTAACTCGTCGATCTTCTGATCGCTCAATACCCGGGTGGCCGTTACGTTTAGCAGACCGCTTGCGGCTTGTGGGTGCTTGATATGATCATCATCTGCTACCGGCGTATTGACGAGTCTTTAGAGTCCTACACAGAGGTTTCCTGGCTCAAGCGAAACGAAATAGGAGCGCATATGAGATATGTGCGGGACCGAGAATAATGCGTGTATGTGATACCGCATTTCATTCTCGCGATATATGTTTCGATTGGTTATATTCGATATGACCTAGTTATCGAATCATTGATTCGACAAATCGATACATTACATACTAGTCGGTTGTATGCGATATAACCGGATCATTGAATCAAGTGTTGATTTAATGATTTAATGTATAATTATATATTTGATATATTACTTTGCATTAACTAGTATTGGTTCACTTTAAACGGATTTTTCTCACTTGGATTGCACATTGTATATGTGATATGCTTTCGTGCACATTTTTGTATCATGTTTGATGATACTTGATCATTTAGTTAAGTGTATAAAATTAATCCATGGTTAATTTGATAATTAGGGTTTTGCATATTCATTTATTTATTTATTTGTTTATTTATTTATTTGAAATGAATTAAGATAAGAATGGTGGCTTTATTTGTTTTATATTGAAGCTTCATGAAGCTTTGACTTTGCTAACCATCCTTATCTTCAAGCTTAACCCTAACCCTCTAAAGTGACCATGGTTTATTCTCTACACTTAACCCTAGTTTAGTTATGATAAGTATTTGTTTTTCTATTTCTTCTTATATGATAACTTATCATAACTAGCTCATCTTCTTCTTCTTCTTCAAGCTTGCTACAACAATGGCAACTTGAGATCTAGTGAGATAAATCCAATTCTAAAGTGAACCCACCTCCTATTTCTTCACCCTCTACCTCTTGCCAAGTTGTTTTGGGTGTTTACTTCACAAGTTTCACAAGTTTGTGAAGTCGGAGCTTGAGTTTGTGCAACCTCGACGTAGATCGTCTTTGACACAAAGCCGACGACCTATTCCGCTTGTTTTCCCGATGAAGCCGATGATCGAGTCAAGGATTCATGATGGACAGCGAGGACATGACCACGTGGAGCTAAGGAGGCGGAAATCCGGATCTACAAAGGTTGTAGCATCTCAACTTTAGTTAATTAGTTAACTAATTTTCCGTTTCGCCTAAATATCTAGTAAACGATCCGTGTTAGGGTTTCTCGGCTTCCATAATTTTTGAATTTGGCATGTTCGATGCCTTGTGAGACTCCATAAGGATGCCTAGGAACCTTTCATTTCATCACCCTTTCTAAGCCCCATAAATCACAAACCGAGCATCTAGATCAACCCTTCATTAATTTTAAAAATATCTAGACCAGACTCTAAGGACTGTCGCGCTCAATAAGGACAGAGGAAGGTCGTGGGTAATCTATCGTTTATTCGCATTACTTTTGTAGTGCCTAGGCAAGTGTGTCAAAGGATAGTGGTTTTTAATTAGGCCTACTACTGTGGTTCCTTCCCATTTACCTGGCACTTACCTCGCTACAAGGGTAGTACAAAGACGGTAGAGGATTGATCCTGCGGTTTGTCCTTTGGAAGTCTAGGAGAGATCTAGAGACTGGACCTAGGTGACCATAGTTCTAGGGTTGCTTGTGCATTTTAGAGTGATTTGTCTTGAGTCCCACTTTTTCAAAAACAAACCAATTTTAAATCACACACACGCTGCCACTTGCACTAAACCCTCTTAATGCATGCTCGGCTGGACACGGGATCATAGTGCACGTCTTGTCCGCGTTCCTGCTATCGACTCCAAAGTCGGTACTTCTTCATCCTTTTTTCTCCCACCACACACCAAGACCGAGATGGACGGCACTCCATCAGAATATAACACCATGCTGCCACCGCCCGTAGGTGCGCAAAATCCACCGCGCATCTCTCTCCAAGAGAGATGTTATCCTATCCGTGGTCCTCTTCCCACTTGTCTATCTCTTCCACCAGCTAACGGGGATAATTTCGAAATTAAACCCCACTACATCAATCTGCTGCCCAAATTTCATGGGCTTGAGTCGGAAGACGCATACGTTTTCATCATCAAATTCTAAAACGTATGCGCAATGATGGGTACTTCACAGTTGACTGTCGATGCTATGCGCTTGCTTATTCTCCCGTTCACTCTGTGCGACTTGGCAGAAAAATGGTTTTATAATACTGCCGCACACTCTATCACTAACTGGGATGAATTCGTAATTGCATTTCTTAAGAAATTTTACCCAAACCATAAGACTGCCCATATTAGGAGCAAGATCAACCAGTTCACCCAGCTTCCCAATGAACCATTTTGGAAGTGCTTTGAACGTTTCAAGGATCTGCTTGTCCAATGTCCTCATCATGGAATACAAAAATGGGATTTATGTCGAACTATATATGAGAGCATTAATCCAGCGACAAAGCAGATTCTTGAAACAATGTGTCAATGCAATTTCATGTCTAAAGATGACGGTGAAGCTTGAAAGTATCTGGAAGACCTTGCTGAAAACACTTTGCAGTGGGAAAGCGTAAGACCACCTTCATATAGGGGAGTATTCACCAGCTCGATGTTTCCATCGCAGTGAAAGCAGAAATGGCAGCGATGCAAAAGAAACTCGACGCTATTGAGAACAAATTTTCATCAGTCTCCCTAAATCAGGTCACGCTTCCCAAGACCGTCTGTGGTTGCTGTTCAGATCCTTCATACTTAACGGAAGAATGTCCTATGAATGCATCGTTTCAAACTAATGCTGCTTTTCAGCAGCGACCTAGAAATGACCCTTATTCTTCCACATACAATCAAGGATGAAGGAATCATCATAACTTTGCTTGGAACCAAAACCAACAAAGTAATTATCAAAGACCTCCTCCACAGCAACCACAATCACAAAGTCATCTTCCCTTTCAGTCCCAAAATTTCCAACATCTGGCCAACACTTCTACACCACAAGTGGCCGGTACTAACAACTCTTCACTTGCACAAACTTTGGATTTGTTCATGAAACATTCCATGCAATTGTCGGCTGAGATGAAGTCTTCTATTGATACCATACAGAAAGACTCCGCCTCCTACGGCGAGAGTATTAAATCAATAGAAAACCAACTTGCACAGTTAAACGCCGCAATGAGTGCGAGAGAGAAAGGGAAACTCCCATCTCAACCCATACCTAATCTGTCCATTCACAAAGTTATAATGTGAGTGCCATTACTACGTTGAGATCGGGAAAAGTGCTGAATAACCGAGTGGATAAGCAATATGATGATAGTGACACCAATGATACCCCAGCTTCTTCTTCTTCCCCTAATTCATCTAGTCTCCCACCTTCATCCGAGCCTATTCTCCGTTTTCCCCAAGGCTCAAACATTTCGCCAAATCTATCTAAGTCGATTCCCACTCTAATTTTGGGATCGAATCCATCCCCACAATCCTCTCCAATGTTGGACCAAACCCTTATTGATAAAGTACCTTATCCAAATAGGTTAAGGGGCAACATACCAAATTCACAAATGGAGAAGATTGTGGAAATTTTGAAGCAAGTTAACATAAACATTCCTCTCCTAGATGCTATTCAACAAGTTCCGTCATATGTGAAAATCCTAAAGGACTTGTGCACTAGGAAGAGAAAAGTTCAAGTATCTAAAAAAGTTTTCCTTGCAAGTAATGTAAGCACTGCTTTTACACAACAACTACCCAAGAAACGAAAGGACCCCGGAAGTCCTACAATTTCTATTTCTATTGGGGGTAAAAATATCAATCGTGCTCTACTCGATTTAGGTGCTAGTGTTAACTTGCTTCCGTATTCTGTTTATGAGCAATTAGGGATCGGAGAGTTAAAACATGCGCATTGCACTCTTCAGATGGCCGACCGATCTATCACCTAACCTAGGGGTGAGCTAGAGGATGTGTTAATCAAAGTCGGGGAATTTATATTTCCTGTGGACTTTATCGTTATTGATACACAACCTGTGGCAAACCCACGCAATCAAATCCTGGTGATATTCGGTCGACCCTTTTTGGCCACTTTCAACACAGTAATCAATTTTAGAAACGGCTCTATGACCCTATCCTTTGGAAAGAAGTCAATTGAGATTAACATTTACAAGTTGGAAAGTGAACCCTCCGAACTCTATGCTCATGTGTGTTCTGTCGAATTAATGGATATCGACAGCAGCGAATTTGATCAACCTCATAATTCTGACTCTTTTCATATATTGTTGCTTGACACGGACTCTTCCACCGAGTTGTCCGGGTCAACATCTAACGCTGATGAGGAACTTTTTATAGAGTCTGACGATCACCCCATTTTTTCTGATGATATTATTCTTCGGGGTATCGATGAAAGCTTTGAGGAAATTTTCGCTGATGAACTCGCATTTTTAAAAGATACGGGTGTTGAGATGAATCAATTCCAAGGCAAAGAGATTGAACCTCCACCCTTTCTTCTGAACAATCATGATAATGCGAGTAATCCATCATCACTATCATTGTGTCTTCTCTCCAAATTGAGACGCAATCATTTTCCATTACACCTCTTATCACCTCCCCACTTCTTCATGTCGAAAGGTGACATGGTCTTCCACCAACCTTGGTGCTTCATCGATAAAATCTTTGAATAGTTGGTATTAACTTTTGGTCTTTGTAAAGTCTTACTTTGACCAAATGACTCACCTCCTCTTAAAATACTTCATATTGTCTAACTCATGTTTAAGGGGGGTATATTTTTGGCTTTTGAACATAACTTTTGTCCTCAAATTTGTGAGTCAAAAATAAGTCTGGAAGAGGATTTTCACTTTCATATATTCTTGCCCCCGTTAATAATGTCCTCCCAAACTTACAGGTTTTTGTGATCCAGCAGATAGCAACAGTGAGGACACTGTTGAAAACAAGTTTGGGGGAGGTTTGTGCTTATTTACGCATCAATTTGCATCATACTTTGCATAAGCACAACATTTTCAAAAATTTTAAAAATTTTCTTTTTTAATAAAAGAATAGAAAGTGAAAAATTACATCCAAAAGATAGGAGTAGTTTAAGAAAACCAAGAAAATTAGAAGCTTTCTTAAACGAACTGGTAATAAGTAGTTATGAGCTGTTGTCCCAAGGGTTAGTAAGATGAAGGAAGTCACTAATCTGAGGATAAAAATAAGTCTGAAAAATAGTTTCTATTCTGGAAGCCAAACATTTGAATGTTGATACCCTACTATATGTACTTACACACGTCTTAAAACTCGGGATAGTAGAGGATACCTTAAAATGCTCTTGTCTAAAAGCCAAAGTATGAAGGAAATAAAAAATGAAGAAAATATAAAAATGGTGAAAAGAAAAAAAATGAACACTGATTTTGTTATCGTCAAGGCAGCAATAAAAAAATATAGCGAGGATGCTTCATCACCTAGTGCCTTAGACCAACTGGTTTGGGAGTCACTGCTAAGTCTTAGGTGGTGCAAAACGAGGAAAATACTATCACCTAATCAGCAAGCACATAAGCAATCGGTCGGTTAGTACCTCAAGAAGTATTAACGGTCGCATGAAAATGTGTGAGCAAATCCATAAATATTCGTCAAATTAAAAAGTACTGAGGTAGATAGACAAGAGTTTGATAGCTTGAATTGAATTCTCCGAGTGTAGGGATGTCCATTACACACACGTAGGGTTATATGATCGATATTTGGATGAAAGGTAGGAATGAAGAATAAAGACGATGTTTTATTGAGCGATGATGTGATTTCTAACATCTTTTCATGACTATTAAAATAGGGCTCATGACTACTGAAAAGCTAGTGTAGTTGGAAACTCTAAATTTTCAGAGTATTTCTTTTATGGTTCTTATCTTTATATGTAAATTTCACCATTTCTCTTTTATTATAGGATTTTTTGGGTGTAATCCGCTGAAAACCCTCAGGAGACAACACTCCTCCTATTAGGGACACCTAAAGGCAATCGTGTTTGCCTACGAAAGTGTTCTTAGTTTTCTCCTTTCTTTTTCTCCTTCTCTTGAATAAACTAGTTTGCTCGGGACGATCAAAGATAAGTTTAGGGGTATTTGTTCAGTTGATAAAACTGCACATTTGTTATTACATTTTTCCTACTATTTCTATACTAGAAAAGGTGTTTATTATAATATATGATACATATGAGTGTTTATCTGTAAAAATACTATTTCTCATGTGATGATATATTATAATTAACATTTGGTAGAAAAATGTATGCAAAGATACCATTGACCAAGTCTTAATGGTGAAATTAGTATCTCAATAAAACAAAACTCCACTAATATTATTTATTGAGATTGTGCAGAATTTTTCAGGGCTAAAAATCAAGGGAATCAAAGTTGTTAAGAGCAAACCTGCCTAATTAAGAAAGCAAACTAAAAAATCAAGTCTGGCAGAAGCAAAGAAAAGATTTCCAATTTCCAAAAGTTCCAGAGATCTCCACGTGTCACAAAGAGAAAAGCCCAGAAGAAATAATCCAACGATCCCTATACAAGACCGTAGATCCGCGGTCAAACCTACCTGTTGACCACGGATCCGCCGCGTAGATAAAGATTTAGAAGATGGGACTTTTCTGGTAGAATCTCAACAGATGGCTTCCAAATTTAGAAGCTAGGGTTTTGGCTTTTGGAGTATAAATAAGGACCGAGAGGCTCTTGGAAAAATTATTAAGCCGATGAGATCACGAAGTCCAAGACGGCTCACGCATCCAGGCTGATCATCAACGGTTCATCTACCTCCTTAGAAGAGATCGAGAACCAAACTAGGTTTTTGTAATCATTTTCTAAGGAATCAAAGTGTACTTGATCTTGTTGATTAATAAAGGTAGTTTATTGCATTTTATTTTCTTCATGATTTCTATCTCTTCTTATCACAACATGCGCGAGTAATTCTCCGCTTGTTAGGGTTCGTAGGATTACGGTAGGTTAATGGATGATGAAGATCCTTAAACTCTTTTTAAATCCTATAAAGTTTATAAACTCTATTAAAAGAATAGTTAACATCCTAATCGAGCGCGCTACCAATTCATTGATAGTCTCGACCGCGATTAGAGATTAGATTAACAATTGTTTTGGTAGAGGCTAGATATGAACGGAGTTCCATGTCGATATAGGGGTTAAGAGTGGGAACTCTTTTCCCTCCAGAAACCCTAATCTACATGCATCACTGTCGTTCTAGTTTTAAATCTATTAAGGGATAAAAAGAGTAATATTTAATTAATCATCCATAACTACTAAATCCTAATGAACCCTACAAGCCCCCTTTTAATATTAAACCTACATCCGTAGTTAATCTAGATCTATATTTTGCATCAGTGTTTAACGTAGATCTAGATCCTACAACCATTCTTCAACATTCTTTATTCTTCCTCCTCTCTTTTTCAACACATCTAAATTAAGAATAAAAGGTTCAACGTTTCCCAGAGGACGACCCGTACTCATCTCGGTCTAGCTACATGCGACACCATTATTGATTGCGATTAAATTACTACATACACATAGATCATATCAATCACGCATCAACTAGTCTCGAAGTCTACGGCTGAACTTCGAACCGTATAAGTTACTTAACGATATCTTGCCTATTTATTAACTAGTTTAAAATTCTACAACTGAAAAATAAAATTATAATTGTTTGAAAATATAACTAAGTTATTCTATCTCATGTAACACCTCAAATAAAATTCTACAACTGAAAATATAACTTAAGCAAGATCCATTGTTTTCAGCCCTAACCCTAACCCCAGCCCCAGACCCAGCCCCAGCCCCAGCCCTAACCCTAACCCCAACCCCAACCCCAACCGCAACCCCAGCACCTACCCCAGCCCCAGCCGAACCCCAACCCTAACCCTAACCCCAACCCCAACCCCAACCGCAACCCCAGCACCTACCCCAGCCCCAGCCCCAACCCTAACTCCAACCCGAACCCCAACGCCAACCGCAACCCTAGCCGAACCCAACCCCAACCGCAACCCTAGCCAAACCCCAACGCCAACCCCTAAAATAATCAAAAAATTCTTTAATTGAAGATTTAATTACTTTCCTGTTCGGTAGAGGAGACAATCGACAATCGGCGACGAGGAAGAACGGCGACGAGATCGGGAACGAAAGAGAGAGAACGGCGACGAGATCGGTGAGATTGGCGACGGGATCTGGGATTGAGGTTTCGCGCGCTCGAGCGAGAGAGAGGAGAAATAATCAGCGCGTAGGGAAATTATATGCCTTTTCTATTAAATACATATTTATATGCCCCTACGGATTTTTCCGTAGGTCCTTTGTTTGCGGCTCCGAATGGGCAAACAACAAATTAAGATTTAATATTTTTAAATTAAATGTCTTGGACCGTAGGGGAAACCGTCTGGCCCTACGGACTAATCCGTAGGGCCAAAATAAATCTGCCCCTACGGATTTCAATATCCGTAGGGGCAACCCCCTATTTTAATAGTGTGCAAGCTTTACATTGTTAGGCATGAAATCTTGGATATGTGATATTCCGGGTTTGTGTTGTCTAAAGGCAGTTACGATTCCAATTGTTATAGTTTTTCATTTTATTTCTCTGTGACCGTAAGTGTAGTATGTGGTGTATCGCCGGTTTCGTTGCTATACATCAACGGCAATCAGGGTACGCATACTTACTTACGTTGATGATATGTAATATTATGTGTTACTGAGATATGATGTGCAGGATTGTCGTGATTGAATAGCCGGGGGCTTTATGTGAGATGAGAGTTTTCTTTTCATTCATGTAAAATTAAATTGTATGTAATATTCTTTTATTTGGGGCACTTCCGGGTTGAGAATGATGTCACCAGTGTTGTATATTATTTACTTTTCCGCATTAGGATAGACCTAAGAAAGAGGGCACAAGTAACCGGGTTCTAGGGTTCAGTGGGAGGTCATCTCGAGGAGTCGAGACCGGGTCTCCTAAACTCCAGAATTGGTAGGGTCTCTTGCCGCTCTCGTAAGGGTCTAGGGGTGTGGGCTAGGCTATTTATCGCGACCGTAGAATCCGTATTTTCTATTGCTGGCTAAATACAAAATACGGACCTCCTAGATATCCTATATTAATTGTGCTTTTGCTGCTTATATTATGTGATATGATCATTTAATATATATATATATATATATCTAAGACGAATGCAATATTATATATATATGATATATAATAGACGTTTCTTATGTTTTACACTCGCGCTAGCCCCGTCCCGGTATGCCGTCAGTTAAGTAACCTAACGGTGCATAATGGGACACAGTGACGAATGCGAGTGACATAAGCGTACGTTATATTTTCGTTTCTTTCTGTGATGGTTTTAGGAATTAAATGATAGGACTACATTAATGGGATTAATGTAAAGAAAAATGAACCTAAAAAAATGTTGTAGAATCGGATTTGAAGCACACTCGGCCTTTTTATGAAAAGTAAGTTTCAAAATGCGGAGCTTAAGCCACTCCTTTTAAACCCATTGGATTCTACAACGATATCAAGTTCAAAGCGTTAAAAAATTTCTTAAAAACTATCCGCAGCCCTCTGTCATTTTAGGAAGTAGAGTATTTAGTATTCGTGATGCGTATTTTGACTTTAGTTAAGGCGCAGTGTACGGTAGCTAAGTGATGTCTTCCTACACTGCATATGATGCAGATTAGTTAGGACATTCATATGATTATGTTGACTTTAGTTAAGGGTCATGTGGGTGGGTCTAATTAATCATGAAATGACAGGAAGAACTTGACTAGTACTTATGATATGTTGACTATAGGTAAGGTCATGAGTACTAGAGGTAAAAATTATAACGGGAATTTCAAGAGTTGAAATTTGTAATGAGATTGCATATCTTATATATGATAGTAAGATCCCGATCCCACTGCGAGCAAAAGTTGCTCCCGGGAAAGTTTTGCACTTTACAATTAGCTAACCCATTAGATGTCTAGAAAGGTGTCAAACGGAGCTACGCCTCTGGGAAGACGAGGTTTATTTTAATTAGGTCCGTGCGAGAGCACGGTGAACCTCCCTCAAGTACCGGCACTGGCCTGACTGAACGGTTATCGAAGTTGTAGAATGTAATTAATCCCGGCTAGTTTTCTTTTTTAAAAGGTTTTAAAAGAAAATTTGATAAAAACAGTGGGAGACATCGATTAGACAAGATAATAACCAATCTGATTTTTGCAAGAGCTTTCACTGAGTGTATTCTTTTCTCTATCTTAATTGCAGATACCTATGATAGGCCTTAAGCTTCTATTAGATAAAAACAAGCTGAATGCGACCAATTATAAAAATTGGCTGAGAAATCTCAACATTGCCTTGACTTATGATAAAGTATCATATGTCCGCACGGCTTCAACCCCGCCCATCCTAGGTCCTAAACCTTCAGTTGTGGATAAGGAAATCCGCAAGAAATGGGACGCTGACTATGCCACAGCTAAATACCTCGTGCTTGCATCGATGGATAACACACATCAGAAGCAGCACGAGAATATAGACGTACAAGTCATATTCCTCCATACAAAAGAGTTGTATGGAGAGCAATCTCGCGTATTACGATACGAAGCATCCAGAAAGCTATTTCAGATGCGAATGGCCCCTGGCACAGCAGTAGGAGACCATATTCTGAAAATGATAGCTCTCATAGAAGAGCTTGAGGACCTTAGGTGGACAATGGACAATGAGCAATATACGGATATTATTCTGCGGTCTTTCCCCTCCACCTTTGCTCAATTTATAGTTAACTTCAACATGCACAACATGGAGAAAGAACTACCTGAACTCCTTAATATGTGAAGAAGTGCAGATAGCACGCTAAAGTCAGTAAAGACTCCCGTTTTGTATGCTGGGCCATCTTCCTCCTCTCGCCCGAAGGCTAAGGCCAAGGGAAGGATGAAGGAGAAACCCATCAAACCTAAGGGTGGAGTCAAAATGGTTAAGGGGAAAGACAAATCCAAGGTTGGGGAATCAGGGAAAGGAGAATGTATCCACTGCAAAAAGATGGAATACTGGAAGCGGAACTGTACTGAGTACTTTTAACTCAAGAAGAAGCATGGTGATGCTTCAGCTTCAGGTGTGTTCATAATTGAAAACTGTTTTTCTATTAACCCTGCTTCCTGGGTATTAGATACCGGTTCGGGTTCTCATATTTGCAATTCTGTGCAGGCGTTGAGAAATAGCAGAGTTTTGAAGACAGGTGATCATACTCTACAAGTTGGAAATGGTTTCAATATAAATGCAGTTCAGTAGGAGAGTATCACCTAGGGTTGCCATCGAGTTGTATATTGGTTTTGAACCCATGTTATTTTGTGCCAAGTATGCTTTGTAATATTATATCTGTTTCTTTATTAGACAATGAAGGATATCATTTTGTTGTGCAACACAATGTTATGAACATTAGACTTAATCAAGAGTTGATTGGTTGTGGTACACTTAATAACGGGATATACGTCCTTAATCAACGCACAGTTTTCAACATTCAACACACAAGTAAAAGAAAATTTCAGATATAAATGAAGATTTTCTTTGGCATTGTAGACTTGGTCATAATAATGAAACAAGACTAAACAAGTTTCATAAAGATGGATATTTAAATTCTTTTGAGTATAAATCTTATGCAACTTGCCAGTCTTGTATCAAAGGTAAAATAACCAAAACTCCGTTTACTGGACACGGAGAAAGAGCTACTGAGCTCTTAGGCCTCATACATAGTGATGTATATGGGCCAATGTCTATACATGCAAGAGGCGGTTTTTCTTACTTCATAACTTTTACTGATGATTTCTCAAGATTCGGTCATGTGTTTTTGATAAAGTATAAATCTGAACCTTTCGAGAAATTCAAGGAGTACAAACTTGAAGTAGAAAACCAAACAGGAATGAGAATCAAGATACTTCGATCAGATCGAGGTGGAGAGTAATTAAGTACTGAGTTCTTGGACTTCCTAAAAGAGAATGGGATTCTCTCTCAGCTTACTCCCCCTTACACATCACAGCACAATGGTGTGTCAGAGCGAAGAAATCGTACCTTATTAGATATGGTACGATCTATGATGAGTGATTCTGAGTTGCCCCTCTCGTTTTGGGGGCATTCATTGGAGACTGCAGCGTTTCTGTTAAACAAAGTTCCAACCAACTATGTCTACCACTCCATATGAGATATGGTATGGGAAGAGACCATCTCTTAAAAGACTTAAGATTTAGGGTTGTCTGGCTTTTGTCAAAAAGCAGAATCCAAACAAACTCGAGACACAATCGGTCAAATGTATATTTGTGGGATATCCAAAATATTCGTTTGGGTATCTTTTCTACCACAAGGAGGAACAAAAGGTATTTGTTTCTCAGTATGCCACATTTTTAGAAAATGAGATTTTTCCAAATGATACTGATGGAAATGTGGTAGATCTAGAAGAAGTTCTAGAAACACAAGTTACAAATGACGACTTGGCTGAACCTAATGTTGTAACAGAATCTAATGAACCTCGGCCACTCCGTAGATCTGGTAGGACTTCTCGCCCACCGGAGAGATACTACGGTTTTCTCATTAATGGTGATAGAGAAGATCGCATCATGGATGATGATGATCCTGCCAGTTTTTATCAAGCTATCACGAGTGGTGACTCTGTGAAATGGCTGGATGCCATGAGATCCGAAATGGAGTCCATGTACACCAACAAAGTATGGACTTTGGAGGATGTACCCTCCGGGATAAAACCTGTAGGCTGCAAATGGATCTTTAAAAGAAAGATCGGTGTAGATGGACAGGTGGAGACCTATAAGGCAAGGTTGGTAGCGAAAGGCTTTCGTCAAAGACCAGGTTTGGACTATGACGAGACTTTTTCTCCGGTAGCCATGCTTAAATCCATTCGAATCCTACTTGCTATTGCTACTCACTACGACTATGAAATCTGGCAGATGGACGTTAAAACTGCATTTCTAAATGGTGATTTAGATGAATGCGTTTATATGGATCAGCCAGAGGGCTTCATTGACAGTGGGAGCAGCGGAAAGGTATGTAAGTTGCTTAAATCCATTTATGAATTAAAGCAGGCATCACGGAGTTGGAACATCTGTTTTGATGATGTTATCAAAGAGTTTGATTTCATCAAAAATACAGATGAACCTTGTATTTATAAGAAGACTATAGGAGATCTGTCGCATTCCTCGTATTGTACGTGAATGGCATACTTCTGATAGGAAATGATATTCATATGCTACAGTCGGTTAAATCATTCTTATCATAAAGGTTCTCCATGAAAGACCTGGGTGACGCCACGTACATATTGGGCATACAGATCTATAGGGATAGATCCAAACGGTTATTGGGATTGTCCCAAACCAAGTACATCAACACCATCCTAAAGAGGTTTAGTATGGAAGACTTCAAGCGGGTGCCTTACTCGCTTGCCGCGGAGCCACTCTCTCCAAGGACATTGCCAAAAGTCTGATAAAGAGAGAGCTCGCATGAGCATTATTCCCTATACTTCGGTGTAGGATCAATAATGTATGAGATGTTATGTACACGCCCCGATGTTGCTTATGCACTTAGTGTAGTAAGCAGGTATCAATCAAACCCAGGGGAGAATCACTAGACTGCTGTGAAGAACATTTTAAAGTACTTACGAAGGACTAAAGAATTGTTCTTGGTGTATGGTAACGAGTGTAGGGTTCCTAGGCACACTTGTGAAGGTTCATAAAGCATGAAACATATCCGAATAAAATTTTACATGTGCCGAACAACCCAAAGACAGCATCTTTGCTAGATTATTAGGGTTTAGCATGCAAGATAACATCTTTAAAGCTAAGTGTGAGGGATTACAACCTTTGTAGTCCGCTCCTTCGCTTCACAAGCTCCGAGTAGAAGTCCCTTCGCCGCGATCCACGATCTCCCGGACTCAAAAGAGGCTCCACGACTCGAACGATCCATGCTAGCTTGAAGTGTTCCGATTCTCCGATGATCTACGTTGAAATTGCTATAACCCAAGCTTTCACACTCTAAAGAGATGAACACCCTAATCTAATGGGCTAGATTAGATGAGAATGATGGAGTAGTATTTATGCTTTCTTTTTATTTCACTTTCTCACAATAAATCATCACAAAAGGAATTTCGAGTGAGCTTTTTCTCAAACTCAAGAGAGAAGAAGATGAAGAAGGAAAATGATAATCCTTTTGTGATGAATAGAAGTCAAGAATATATGATTGATTATCAAAACCATGGTCAAGGATGAGAGGCTAAAACTTGTAGAGAATAAACTAGAGTTAGGGTTTGGTTAGGTCAAGGATGAGTCAAGGATAAGTATCAACCATAATATCTTAACCAAGACAAAATAGAATCCTTCTAGAATGAACAAGAAGGAGCTAACCCTAATCAAACCCTAATCCCTTTTTATCATCCTTAAACATGTTTTATAATAAATCATATCATGTCACAATAATATATATCACATATATATTCTATATTTGCAACAAAAAAAAATAATACAATTAACATATATCGCATATATATCAATGTATTGAACCGGTGAGAAAAGGAAATAATAAAGTGAGCCAATATTAGATAATGTAATACAATATATCATATATATCATTATACATTAAATCATCGAATCAACACTTGATCCAACGATTCGGCTATATCAAATACAACCGACTAATATATCATGTACCGATTCATCGAATCAACACTTGATCCGATGACCCAGTTCATATCTAAATATCGCGAGAATATAATACGGTATCTCATATCGCATTATCCTCTATCCTGCATATATCACATATGCGCCTCTACTCTGTTTTGCCTGAGCCAAGAAACCTCTGTGTAGGACTCTAAAGAATCTTCAATACGCCGGTAGCAGGTGATGACCATATCAAACACCCACAAGCTGCAAGCGGTCGGCTAAACGTAACAGCCACCCAGGTATTGAACGATCAGAAGATCAACAAGCTAGCATGTCCGTTCTCCTATGAATCCAATTAGTAACACTCCCGTACATTCCGATCTGTTCATCTGATATGTCGCATATCAAGTCTAGGGGTGGTATATGTCAGACCCCAGTAACCAATAAATCGTGTCGATGTGAGGCTCATAACAGGTCGAGAAACTACTGGTAACACTTACCAGTATATCTCTATATCAGCCTTGGCCAGGGACTTCCAGTTATAGCCAATCGAAAATAGCACAACATCAACTCCCTATACCGGGAGAGACGAATCCCCTCCTATCGCTCATTGCTTCCATGTGATTCGGGACTGTACCCAAAAGCCACCGTTTTGCATACCCTCTTGGACGTGGTAAGGTAGAAATCAAAGCACAGTGGGAATCACACAAGACTCTATGACGATCTCGGGTCTACAGACTACCCTGTACCAGTGTCACCGGAGAACTGCCATCTGACGTGTGGTATATCACCATCTGGGAGTTCTCGGCGAGTCCGTCCAGTGTACCCAGTCTCCACTGAGCACCCGTACACCATCTCTGATGTCAAACACCGATGGATATGGGATCATCCATCGCCCATCATATGGGTCAAGATGCGTATACGCTAGTCTACTTTGGTGTATCGATGCCCTGTCTCGATATACCCTCGACTAGGAACAGTTATAGAATGTACTCATCAACTACTATGGCCCCACTAGTATGATCTCATCATAGTCCCAGTAGTCGAGTACAGATCCTAAGGGCTTTATCAACATGTGAGAGTCAGACAGTAAACCAATACAAGTCAACATTTTAAGATAAAGTGAAACTAAATAGCATACTATCATGACGAGCAAGAAAGTCCTCTCTGTATATATCCAAGCATCCATCATAATATACATCATATGTACAACAATGGCCTCTAGGGCATATACATAACTAACAATCTCCCACTTGCACTAAGGCCAGCTGCTGTAGTATCTCATACCTAGCATCCCGAATAATCTCTCAAACTGTATCTGGAGAATGACCTTCGTGAGTGGATCCGCAGTGTTGTCCTTCGTATCTACTCTCCTGACCTCGATCTCCCGGCGATCAACTATCTCCCTGATCAAGTGATACCGCCTCAGAATATGTCTGGACTTCTGATGGGATCTGGGTTCCTTGGCCAAAGCCACAGCTCCATTGTTATCGCAATACAGTGGTATTGGATGCTCAATAGATGGAACCACACCAAGTTCTTTAATGAACTTCTTCATCCAGACACTCTCTTTGGCAGCATCGTTGGCAGCGATGTATTCAGCCTCCATCGTCGAGTCTGCAACGGTATCCTGTTTGGAACTCTTCCAACATACCGCCCCTCCATTGAGGGTAAAGACAAATCCCGAGTGCGACTTAGAGTCATCCTTATCATTTTGGAAGCTGGAATCGGTAAAGGACTCCACCCGAAGTTCTCCGTTACCATACACCAAGAACATGTCTCTAGTCCTTCGTAAGTACTTGAGAATGTTCTTCACAGCTGTCCAGTGACTCTCTCCAGGATCTTCTTGATACCAACTCACTACACTTAGTGAGTATGCTATATCAGGTCTGGTACATAGCATCGCATACATGATAGAGCCTACTGCCGAAGCATAGGGTATCCCTTGCATGCGAGCTCTCTCCAAATCAGTCTTAGGAGACATCTCTTTGGAGAGAGTGAGTCTAGAGATCGTGGGTTGGTTCCCACGCTTGGATTCTTCCATACTAAATCTCTTTAGTATGGTGTCAATGTACCTGGATTGGGACAATCCCAGTATCCTTTTGGATCTATCTTTATAGATCCTAATCTCCAATATACAGAAGGCATCACCTAGATCTTTCATTGAGAATCTTTGTGATAAGAAGAGCTTGACTGATTGCAGCATAGGAATATCATTTCCTATCAAGAGTATGTCATCCACGTACAATACGAGGAAGACAACCTTACTCTCTGCCACCTTTTTATAGATACAAGGTTCATCTATATTTTTGATGAAGTCAAACTCTTTGACTACAACATCAAAACAGATGTTCCAACTCCGCGATACTTGCTTCAATCCATAAATGGATTTAAGCAGCTTGCACACCTTTCCGCTGCTCCCACTATCTACGAAGCCCTCTGGCTGAGTCATGTACATGCACTCTTCTAAATCACCGTTTAGAAAGGCGGTCTTAACATCCATTTGCCAGATTTCGTAGTCATGGTATGCAGCAATGGCAAGTAAGATCCGTATGGACTTAAGCATAGCCACTGGAGAAAAGGTTTCGTCATAATCCACACCTGGTCATTGACGAAACACTTTGCTACAAGTCTAGCTTTGAAAGTCTCAACTTTTCCATCTACACTAAATTTCTTTTTAAAAATCCACTTGCTCCCAATGGGTTTTACCCCTTCAAGAGCATTTTCCAAAGTCCATACTTTATTGGTGTACATGGATTCCATCTCAGATCGCATTGCATCCAGCCATTTCATAGAGTCACCACTCGTGATGGCCTGCTCGAAACTAGTCGGGTCATCATCATCCATGATGCAATCCTCGCTTCCACCATCAATGAGAAAACCGTAGTATCTCTCAGGTGGACGAGAAACCCTACTAGATCGGCGGAGAGGCTGGGGTTCGTCGGGTACTACTGAATCCTCTGGTTCCACTAAATCATCTGTTATAGTTTGCTCTGCTGGAACTTCTTCCAGTTCTACCTCAGAGCCACTAATTTTTTTTGCAAGAAATTCCTTTTCTAAAAAGGTGGCGTGTTGAGCAACAAACACCCTTTGTTCCTCACTGTGGTAGAAAATATACCCTCGTGAATGTTTGGGATATCCAATAAACTTATATAAAACATATCTTGCCTCGAGTTTGTCCGGTTTTTGTCTTTTGACATAGGCCAGGCAACCCCATATCTTAACAAAATTAAGATATGGTCTCTTCCCTTCCCATATCTCATATGGGGTGGTAGGCACAGATTTGGTAGGAACTTTATTCAGTATGTATGCAGCTGTCTCCAGTGCATATTCCCAGAAGGAAATAGGCAACTCAGCCTCGCATATCATGGAGCGCACCATATCTAATAGGGTGCAATTCCTTCGTTCTGATACACCGTTGTACTGTGGTGTATTAGGAGGAGTAAGCTGAGAGAGAATCTCATTCTCTTTTAGATAATCTAGGAACTCACTGCTTAAGTATTCACCTCCTCGATCAGATCGAAGAATCTTAATACTGTTGCCCGTTTGGTTCTCTATTTCGTGCTTATATTCTCTGAATTTCTCAAAAGCTTCAGACTTGTGTTTCATCAGAAACACATGTCCGTATCTAGAGAGATCGTCAGTGAATGTAATGAAGTAGGAAGAACCGTTCCTGGCATGCGTAGACATGGGACCGCATACATCACTATGTACCAGTCCTAAGAGTTCTGTAACTCTTTCTCCGTGTCCACTAAACGGAGCTTTGGTCATTTTTCCTTGAGACATGAATGGCAAGTATCATAAGATGATATTTTGAACGGATTCAAATAACCATCCTTATGTAACTTAGCTAGTCGTGTCGCATTGATATGACTAAGTTTACAATGCCACAAGTAGGATTCGTTCATTTCTGAACTTTTCCTCTTGTGTGTGTTTTGTATATTGAGGACTGTATTTTGATTTAGAATGAATATGCCATTATGTAACGAGCCTGATGCAATCAACTTTTGATCTAGGAATATGTTCATAACATTATCCTTTACTATAAAATTATATCCTTCTTTACTTAATAAAGAAACTGATATAATGTTGCACATCATGTTCGGTATATAATAGCACTCATTCAGAATCAATGTATTACCACTTGGTAATACAAGGTGATATTCGCCAACTGCTTTGGCTACAATACTTGCACCATTCCCTACTTGAACGGAATGATCACATTTTCCCAGTTCTCTACCTTTTTGTAGCCCATGTAACAATTTACATATGTGGGATCCTGATCCGGTATCTAATACCCAGGACGTAGGGTGAACTGAAAAACAGTTCTCAATAACTAACACACCCGAAGAAGATGCATCAACATGCATGTTCTTTTGGGCGTTGTGAGAATCCAGATATTCTCCTATTTCCTGTTCAGTCTTATAACTCTTATAAGAAAGAACGGGTCCAACGTTCCCCTGCTCAGTATAAGCGGGTTCAGTCAATACATCCATATTATTATCTTGATTATGGCCTGACATGGTTGCTACCTGGAAAGAGAGAGAAGAAAACACTTTAGCGTATGCTCTTGCAAGATTAGATTGGTTATTATCTTATCTAATCAGGATATCTCCCACTGTTTTTATCAAATCTACCTTCAAACCCTAAAAGGTAAGATTAGCCGGGATTAATTACACCCTACAATTTCTTCAATCTTTCAGCCAGATCAGTGTCGGTACTTGCGGGAGGTTCCCCGTGCTTTCGCACGGACCTAATTAAAGTAAACCTCATTTTCCCAGAGGCGTAACCCCGTTAACACTTTTCTAGACACCTACTTGATCGGCTAATTGTCCTGTGTAAAACTCTCCCAGGAGTAACACTTACTCGCAGTGGGTATCGGGATCCAACTATCTCATAGAAGGTATGCAATCTCATTGCAAATTTCAACACTTGAAATTCCCGATAATATTTTGCCCCTAGTGTCCTATGACCTTGACGGAGGTCAACAAACCATAGGCTACTAGTCAAGTCCAACCCGTCATTTCTTGATTGAATTAAACCCACCCGCACGACCCTTGACGGAGGTCAACAAGGCCGTACGACTACCCTAATCCAATCTGCATCATATGCATAAGCAGATAAATACTAATCAACTACCGTACACTACGTCTTGACGGAGGTCAACAAACATAGCACGAATACTAAATAGGACTTATCTGAAATGACGGAGGGCTGCGTCAGGTTTTTCTGAAAACCTATTACGTAACGAACTTGATATCGTCGTAGAATCATGTGGTTTTAGAAAAAGGAGTGTTTTTTAGGCTTTTCTTAGTTTTGCTAAAGAGATCACTCTCGATGAAGGGATCTCGGCTCTTTCCTCATCGAATAAGATGCAGGACATATCATATATATCACTGTGCAAAGCAAAACTCTAAAAGCAATCAAAAGACAAACCGAGTTTTGTAGCATCTGCCAGTTTCGCTAAAGAGGTCACTCCCGGTGAAGGGATCTCGACTCTTTCCTCATCGAATAAGGTGCAGGGTATATCATATATACCGCTATGCAAAGCAAAACTGTAGCTACCCTTTTTATAAAGTTTTGATTCTACAACATCTTTTAGGTTTCTTTTCTTTTTATTAATCTCATTAATAAAATCCCATCAGCTTATGCTTCCTAAGCATCACAGATAAATACGACGTACACTTATGCCATCCGCATTTGCCTCGATGTCCCCTCGTGCACCGTTAGGTTAGGTAACTAACGACAGAGCAGGGCAGGGCTAGTGCGGGTGTAAAACATAAGTAACGTCTATATAATATATCATATATACTATATACTGTATTCATCACAACATATCAAATGATCACATCACAGATATCGCAGCAAAAACATAGATATAATGTGGGATAACAAGGACGTCCGTATTTAGTATTTAGCCAACAATAGAAAATACGGATTCCACAGTCGCGATGAATAGCCAAGCCCACACCCTGGACCCCTACGAGAGCGGCAAGTGACCCTACCAATTCTGGAGTTTAGAAGACCCGGTCTCGACTCCTCGAGATGGCCTCCCACTGAACCCCAGAACCCGGTCACCTGTGCTCCCCTCCTTGGGTCCATCCTAATGCGGAAAAGTAAATAATATACAACACTGGTGGAATCAACCTCAACCCGGAAGTGCCCCAAATAAAAGAATATTACATTACATTTGAATTTACATGAATGAAAATATAAAAATCTCATCTCACATAAAACCCCCCGGCTATTCAATCGCGACAATCCTGCACATCATATCTCAGCAACACATAATATCTCATATCATCAACGTAAGTAAGTATGCATACACCGATAGTCGCCGATGTATAGCAACGACAATCGGCAATACAACTACATACTACACTTACGGTCACAGAAAAGAAAGTGTAAAACTACAATATTTGGAATCCACAATCACTTTAGACATCGTAAATCCGAAATATCACATACTTCGCATTTCATGCCTAACTCTATGAATTCCACATATTGTATCACATTCCAGATAAATAGACAGTATTAAACTTTTCGAACAGATAATCAAATACCCAAAATTTCCTAAAGTGCTCAACACATGAGCGGAGTTCAAATAATCCCAGAATGTCACAGTACCAGTGATCCAGCCGTAGAAGGGTCAAGCCAATGCCTCACATGTGGCACGCCGTACTGCCCCAAACCCGAAGGTTCAAAAGGCAGTTCAAGACGGTCACATAATCGAGTTAAAGTTTGTTGTCTTCTAGAGGGTCCACTGCTTAACTTGTACAATTTTTCCGAAAGATTTAAACCCTATAAAAAAATCAACACTTGAAAGTTTTTCGTGCCGGGAAAAAGTGAGTTAATGATATCCGTTCGAACATTTTAACAGTTTCTAAATATCCGAAAATAAAAACGAATTTAAATATTCCGATCGAATCTTCGATTACAAAACAAACCCCAGAATACTCAACACTTGAGTCAGAATAAAAATACCCATAAAATATAGATCACAGAAATATGAATTACTGTGCCAAAACGAGTCCTTGATTCCTCAATACTGTCGCGGCTCCGCGGCCCAAGCTTGGTAAGGCCGCGGTTCCGCGGCGGTTTGTACGGAACAGGGGCTCGTTTTTCACAGAAGTTTTTATTTTTCCCTGCTGTATTTTTCAGGTATTTTTAATTCAGAAAAAACCCAGATTTTGAAAAATATCCGGAGAGGGGGTTAACTTTGTCGGTTCGAGTTCGATCGGAGTTTTAACTTCGTAAACACGTCGCTTAATGCTCTAGCTAAGCTCTGATACCACTGTAGGGTTCCTAGGCACACTTGTGAAGGTTCATAAAGCATGAAACATGTCCGGATAAAATTTTACATGTGCCGAACAACCCAAAGACAGCATCTTTGCTAGATTATTAGGGTTTAGCATGCAAGATAACATCTTTAAAGCTAAGTGTGAGGGATTACAGCCTTTGTAGTCCGCTCCTTCACTTCACAAGCTCCGAGTAGAAGTCCCTTCGCCGCGATCCACAATCTCCCAGACTCAAGAGAGGCTCCACGACTCGAACGATCCATACTAGCTTGAAGTGTTCCGATTCTCCGATGATCTACGTCGAAGTTGCTATAACCCAAGCTTTCACACTCTAAAGAGATGAACACCCTAATCTAATGGGCTAGATTAGATGAGGATGATGGAGTAGTATTTATGCTTTCTTTTTATTTCACTTTCTCACAATAAATCATCACAAAAGGAATTTCTAGTGAGCATTTTCTCAAACTCAAGAGAGAAGAAGATGAAGAAGGAAAATGATAATCCTTTTGTGATGAATAGAAGTCAAGAATATATGATTGATTATCAAAACCATGGTCAAGGATGAGAGGCTAAAACTTGTAGAGAATAAACTAGAGCTAGGGTTTGGTTAGGTCAAGGATGAGTCAAGGATAAGTATCAACCAGAATATCTTAAGCAAGACAAAATAGAATCCTTCTAGAATGAACAAGAAGGAGCTAACCCTAATCAAATCCTAATCCCTTTTTATCATCCTTAAACATGTTTTATAATAAATCATATCATGTCACAATAATATATATCACATATATATTATATATTTGCAACAAAAGAAAATAATACAATTAACATATATCGCATATATATCAATGTATTGAACCGGTGAGAAAAGAAAATAATAAAGTGAGCCAATATTAGATAATGTAATACAATATATCATATATATCATTATACATTAAATCATCGAATCAACACTTGATCCGACGATTCGGCTATATCGAATACAACCGACTAATATATCATGTACCGATTCATCGAATCAACACTTGATCCGATGACCCGGTTCATATCTAAATATCGCGAGAATATAATACGGTATCTCATATCGCATTATCCTCTGTCCTGCATATATCACATATGTGCCTCTACTCCATTTTGCCTGAGCCAAGAAACCTCTGTGTAGGACTCTAAAGAATCGTCAATACGCCGGTAGCAAGTGATGATCATATCAAACACCCACAAGCTGCAAGCGGTCGGCTAAACGTAACAGCCACCCAGGTATTGAGCGATCAAAAGATCAACAAGCTAGCCTGTCCGTTCTCCTGTGAATCTAATTAGTAACACTCCCGTACAGTCCGGTCTGTTCGTCTGATATGTCGCATATCAAGTCTAAGGGTGGTATACGTCAAACCCCAGTAACCGATAAGTCGTGTCGATGTGAGGCTCATAACAGGTCGAGAAACTACTGGTAACACTTACCAGTATATCTCTATATCAGTCCTGGCCAGGGACTTCCAGTTATAGCCAATCGAACACAGCACAACATCCACTCCCTATACCGGGAGAGACGAATCCCCTCTTATCGCTCATTGCCTCCATGTGATTCGGGACTGTACCCAAAAGCCACCGTTTTGCACGCCCTCTTGGACGTGGTAAGGTAGAAATCAAAGCATAGTGGGAATCACACAAGACTCTATGACGATCTCGGGTCTACAGACTACCCTGTACCAGTGTCACCGGAGAACTGCCATCTGACGTGTGGTATATCACCATCTGGGAGTTCTCGGCGAGTCCGTCCAGTGTACCCAGTCTCCACTGAGCACCCGTACACCATCTCTGATGTCAAACACCGATAGATATGGGATCATCCATCGCCCATCATATGGGTCAAGATGCGTATATGCTAGTCTACTCTGGTGTATCGATGCCCTGTCTCGATATACCCTCAACTAGGATCGGTTATAAGATGTACTCATCGACTACTATGGCCCCACTAGTATGATCTCATCATAGTCCCAGTAGTCGAGTACAGATCCTAAGGGCTTTATCAACATGTGAGAGTAAGACAGTAAACCAATACAAGTTAACATGTTAAGATAAAGTGAACCAAATAGCATACTATCATGACGAGCAAGAAAGTCCTCTCTGTATATATCCAAGCATCCATCATAATATACATCATATGTACAACAATGGCCTCTAGGGCATATACATAACTAACAACGAGGATCTCCAAATGGAGGCCTTTACCGATTCAAGATTCCAGATGACAAGGATGACAGCAAGTCTATCTCAGGGTTTGCATTTACCCTCAATGGAGGGACAGTAAGTTGGAAGAGTTCCAAACAGGATACCGTTGCAGACTCAACGATAAAAGCTGAGTACATTGCTGCAAATGATGCTGCCAAGGAAGCCATCTGGATAAGGAAGTTCATTTCGGAGCTAGAAGTAGTTCCAATCATTATTGATCCAATACCTTTGCATTGTGATAATAATGGGGCTATGGCATTGGCCAAAGAGCCCAGGTCCCATCAGAAGTCCAGACACATCCTGAGGCAATATTATGTGATCCGGGAGATAGTTGATCGTCACGAGATCGAGATTAAGAGAGTAGATACAAAGAACAACACTGCGGATCCATTTACCAAGGCCCTCCCTCAGCCGCAGCATGAGCGGCTTTTTAAAATGTTGGGTATGAGATACACCAATAATTGGTCTTAGTGCAAGTGGGAGATTGTTGGATATATGTATGTCCTAGAGGCTATTATATGATAGTGTATGTACTGGTGTGTATGTGTGTGTGTGTGTGTCTCTCTCTCTCTCTCTCTCTCTCTCTATATATATATATATATATATATATATATATATATATATATATATTCAGAGGACAGTCTTACTCGATATGATAGTATGCTATCTGGTTTCTCTTTATCATATGTTCACTTGATCATATTTTTACTCATTTGGTACATGTTGATAAAACCCTAAGGATATTGGCTTGACTACTGGGATTATGATGTGGATCATACTAGTGGGACACCTGTAGTTTATAAGCATATCCTTGAAATGTTCCTAGTCGTGGGTATATCGAGACAGGGTATCGATATTTCCAGTGTAGACTAGCGTATACCATTTTTGTTCCATATGATGGGCGATAGATGGTCTCATATCCGTCTGGTGTGGTAACACCAAAGATTGTATACGGGTGCTCAGTGAGACTGGGTACACCGAACGGAATCACCGAGAACTCCTATATGGTATTATATCATACGTCGGATAGCAGTTCTCAGGTGACACTGGTACAGGTTAGTCTGTAGACCCGAGATCGCCATAGAGTCTTGTGTGTCCTCCCACTGTGCATTGATCTACACCCTACTATGGCTCTACTGAGTCGTATAAACGGGTGGATTTTGGGTACGGTCCCAAGGCACATGGAGGCAATGAGCGATAGGAGGGGTTTCGTCTCTCCCGGTATTGGGGGTTGATATTGCGCTATGCACTATTGGCTATAACAGGAAGTCTCTGGCCAGGGCTGCTGAGATATTACTGATAAGTGTTATCAGTAGTTTTGCGATCTGTTGCAGACCATATACCGGCATGACTTATTAAGTTATTGGGGTTGACTATTCTATCCCTAGACTCGATATGCAGTATATCTGACGAGGAAACCGGACTGTACGGTAAGTGTTGCCAGTTGGATTGACGGGAGTTTTGACAGGTTCACTTGTTCTTCTTCTATTCGCTCAATACCCGGGTAGCTATTAAGTTTAGCTGACCGCTTGCGACTTGTAGGTGATTGATGTGATCATCGCCTGCTGCCGGCGTATTGACGAGTCTTAGAGTCCCACATAGGAGTTTCCTGGCTCAGGCGAAACGATGTGGTGTACATATGAGATATGTGCAGGAGCTCGATTAAATACGTGTATATGATGCCGTATTTTAATCGGGCGTTTTATATTAGTCGGGTCGTATGAGATATGACCGATTTGTTAAATCAAGTGTTGATTTAATATTGACTTTTATCTTATTTAAATAAACATTTTCTTTATGATGGATGCATGCATGTATTTGTACATGTTGATGTACATACACACATACATACATGCATTAGTATCATGGTTAATGATACATCAAAGATGGTAATATAAGAAATACATGGAAAGTAAATATATTTGTATATATTAGAATGAGAAAAAGAAAATTGATTATTCATCATTGTTGACTTTTCTTTACTTGACCAAAATTAAACCATGGTTTCTTTTCCATTTGTTATTTTCTTCTCATTCTAAAATATCTAGATATTTTATTAACCATAGTTTCTTAATAGATATTTATTCTTGATATTTATCCTTCTCTCATTTTATCTTTCATAATTATCTTTTCATCCAAAAGGAAAAATGAGAAAATGGTTGCCATCTTCATCTTCCTCTCTCTAGATCTCTCTTGAGTTTGAAAAGTGAGTGAGGTTAAAAGAAAGAAAGGGTTTTTATATGAGAACACAACCATATCATCACACTACACTTGATTAGCCCCTTAGTGTAGCTTGTTTGCTTCATCATCTTAGTGATCTTTTGGATCAAGGAGCTTTGAGCAAAAGAACTCCGGGTGGATCGTCGTGGACGTGGAGGAGGTTTAAGCTAGCTCGTTCAAACTCTAGGAGGTCTACAAAGGTTATAGTCTCTCCACTTAGTTATAGATTAACATTTGTATGTAATACTATAAGTGTTGCCCTATATTTCTAGTTCGATTCCTAATTAAGTTTGCTTAGCACCTCTTAAAATTTAAATTGTGGCATGTATGATACTTCCAAACCCTATATGAGGTGATAAGGAAACCCTACACTTGGTCTGAGTGACGTGGAGAAAAGATTCACCAGGAGAATCAATGTGGGAACGAGAAGATGACATGCGTGCAAAATATCCTCACTTATTTGTAAATTAGTCCTTATGTAAATGTAAATTTCGAGGACGAAATTTTTATAAAGAGGGTAGAATGTAACGACTCGGAATTTACTGTACAAAAATTTTCAGTTTAATATACAAAAAGGAGTTTACAAATCTGAGTATAATTTATAAGTTAATTTTTGTTTAAGAACAGCAAGAAATAACTTATAGCTCACCGGTAAAGGCTCTACACTACTGTGACATAGCCCCTGTGTTCGAACCCCATCAGACACATTATATTTTTTCTGATTTTTCTTTTAAACTTTTTGGAAGTCCAAAAGTTTACATGTATAATGGACATAAAAATGAAATGACAGAGAAAAAAAAATATTTGTACAATGTTGTAAATACTGGCGTGAACATATGGCACTAATCCACTGGCCCCTTCACCAAATCGACTAGCGAAAACCCTATATTGGCCGGCACCGACGAGCCCCCCGTAGCCAATGAACCCCGGGCTTTGGACACATGACTTTTCCCCTACCCCTAACTCCCCTGCACTGTTTGATTTCCTTGCAATCAAATAGAGACTTTTAATTTCACCTTTAAATAAAATTTTAATGTATTTTAATTGACACTTTTAATTCCAAAACTCTAATTCCACACTATAAATACTACCCCATGACCTAGCCCTTCCTCATTCTGAAAATTATGGCCAAAATTCTCAAAGTTTTCTAAGTACAGGAGGAGTAGAAGATGAGTTAGCAAGTAATCATGTTCCGATGAGGATCAAAGCAAATTCCGGCGACCCGCGACATCACGACGACAACCCCCTCTTCCTATACCTTCCTTTAATCCACTTTACTTGTAAGTCTCTTCCAATCCCTCTCCTTCTTCTATGAAAGTCTATTTTCATAAAATATGTCAGAAGTGGAGTTAACACCGGCATCTTCTTTTAAACCTCTAAAATTCCACTTTTTCTTACATTTTCTTCATGCATATTCCTAGACCATACTTGTTAACATAAAACCAATGTTTAGAACCAATTTTTAATCAAGAATATCATGCAAAATAAGTTTAACTTAACTTTTACACTAAAATAACTTTAACTTCACATATCTCTCTTTTTGTATATTTTTGTTAATTATACATTTAGAAAACTATACGGGGTAATGACCTACCCATCACAAACACACATGGTTCAATAGCATGATAACTCTTTCATGTAGATTTGTGTTTCGAGAAAATATTTTTTTAAAATACTATTTACTATAAAAACCGGGTTTCTTTTGAATTTTATTTCAAAACTCTTTGCAAATATACATCTACAACCCTTTTTAGAGGATCTGCTATTGAATGGTGCAGATTATCGCACATCCTTGAGCTAGTAGAGCGAGATGCAGAGCTCCTCATGGAGCATTCGATCTCGAAAGGTTTTTAAATACGGTTTTTAAGAAAAACACATTTTCTACTTTAATAAAATTTAATTTTTATAATTATTTAAATATTACAAATCCATATATTTTCAAAATATAAAAAACTTATATTTTTTCTAAAGATGAAAGTTTACAATTTTTATCAAAATACCATCAAGATACTAATAAAAGTCAAGTTTTACAGTAAAATACCATGAACTTTCCAAGCTAATCTATTATAACTAAAATACCTCAAATCCTTAAAATTCACATTCATGATAACCCTAAATATTATAAATAACTTCTCGAGATTTATTTTTAATTATATTAAAAATATTTTTCATAAAACCCCCTCGAATTATATAAAACAACATTTAAGGACTTTAGTAAATATAGGTTTAAGCGGGATCAATTCTTTTAAGCCTCAGGGAGCCGGAAAAAGTGATTGCTTGCCTATTTAGAGTAGAAAACTAACGGTGTTATCAATGGTAATTGTCTTGGAAAAAGACACAAATCCTATCGTCCATATGCAGCAGTTACCGATAACTCCCGAAGCTAATTCAGGATCTAAATCAGTTATAAGTGTCTGACTCAAGTCTGAGTCTAAATTAAGCTTGAATCCAAACTCAAACCAGAATCCAATTCAAACATGAATCCAAACTCTAACATGTATACTTGAACAAGAACCTGAACACGAACCATGGCTATAACTTAACATGATTACAAGCTTACCTCCTGAACCTGAATACTTAAACAACTTATATCCATGGTTTCGGCAAGACTAGCCATATAATTTATACAATACATTACGGGATTAAAGGGGTAGATTAGTACGGAATATATAGCATGGCAGGAGATGATCACTAAAAGACACGTACATGAACTCTCGTACCATTATCTCGTGGGTTTTGATGGGGCCTTATACTACATGTTACCATAGTCTACGGGGTAAGATGGACTTCTCTCGTATACACAAATATCTTCTGTACCAAGCTACAAATAACTACATTAGAATAGCAATTTTATACTTGTATAACTTACCAGCTTCAATTCTTGTTACTTATTATATTCCTTTCTTTCTTTTAGGACTTCCCGAGCGCTAGTTCACTGACGACATTCATGTCTATTTCTTTCTTTGGAATGTTCGTCAGAAGGACAGGAATCTCTCGAGATAGAGCCTAACCAGGAGGACGTGGATCAGCTCACTTCTCAGCAGGACTTCTAGCTTCTTGTACTTACTTTTCATTTGATATGTCATTGTTTAGGCATTGCTTTATATCATTGTACTTTTCTTTTCAAAGAAGTTGTATTGTAAAGATGAATGTTAATAAAGTTGGTGTTCAGTTTATATCTCTTGTTAATTCTTGTGCATTTTATACATATATTGCTTAATTACGCTTAACTTATTTATTTCTTAGTAAATACGTTGCGGTCTGCCACGTCTCCATCTCCATACACTAGGAAGCGGGGTATGGCATCCCCCCATCGGCCCATCTCCTTCCTCAATCCCAATCACCACCCCCACCACCGACCCACCTCCTCCACCTGGTCGCCACCCCCACCACCTCCGCCTGGTTGCCGCCCCTATCCTTCCAAATGACCAAAACCCAAACATATATTGTTAAGATATGTGATTAAACATAGTCACACATTGAAAAAACTAACCTCCATATAAGACTTTTTAATATATTCAAGAATGAGGGGGCGATTATATATTTTATCTATGAATGTACACGGGCTTTTGATATAAGTGGGTTCCAACAATAAGGCTCAAGCATTGTTGAGATTTGGCACATCTTATTTCTTATACTCATGTATCTCTCATAGTTTTTCCCATGTGGGACTATGTTTAATCACATATCTTAACATATATATATATATATATATATATATATATATATATATATATATATATGTAATAATTTAATTAATATATATTTAACTTAATTAATTATATTTAGGTATAAGGGGAAAATGGTCAAAATTAATACATTCAGACGTTGACGTTAAAAATGGTAGTTATCCTTCATTTTGAAACATTTTAGTAGTTTTTGGTAAATAAGCATACACACACACACACACACATATATATAGATATATATACATACATACATATATATATGGGAGTGATCCATTGCAAACCGGTCTGTGTTTTGAAAAAACGGGAACTCCCGATCTACGACATATTTTAACGATCTGATCCATTCAAATTGATCACCCTAACCTCAAATATAAGTGTAAAAAAATTAAGAGATTTAAAAATCTCTAGCGTATGCATCGATGAGTGCAAAAATGAACGTCTTTCGATAATGCAACATAAAGGTCATCTGATGCATAGGCTAGAGGCCTTTAAATCTTTTGATTTTTCATACATATATATTTGAGAATAGGGTGATCAACTTGAACGGATCGGATCGTTAAATTATATCGTCAATCGGGCGTTCCCGTTTTTAAAAAATCATGGACCGGTTTGCAATATATATATATAGATATAGATATAGATATAGATATATATATCGCTAAAAAAATAGGGTTCCAAAATTAAGAATCCAATTTCAATGAGATGCTCTCAAATGGCTATAGAATTTAAAATAGAAAATTAAATAAATTTGGTTAACTACCCTAGCCCTACCACCACCATCCTCCATACTCACACACTCTCTCTCTCTCTCTCTTTACAACAGTTAATGTAACTGCTGCGATCTTTTAATAACCTATCATTATCTTCTCTCTCTACTGTTTTTGTATGTTGATATTAGGTTAAAAATGAAGATGAAGATGAGCAGCAGTTTAAAAGATGAAGAATAAGATGAGATCGAGTACTTCAGCCAATTAAAGTATCTAATATGGTAGATGTTTCATCGTGTACATGCTCTACACTATTTAAATATAATCCTATTATTTTTGCAAGTATTCAATCGGTCTAAGATAATTTCAGATTAGTGCTTTAGATGAATCTCAACTTCTGTGTATTACTTTTAGAAATTTTGATTAGCAAGTTATACATATGCAAAATATATAATAAAAGAAACAATGAAATAATTTTCTTAACATATTTTTCTTTCTTATGTTAGGTTCCTCTAATGGTTTTGTCATATTGGATAAAGTGCATGTTAAAATTATGGAGTAAATTCAGGCAGATGTCTGGACGTGCACATAAGCTATATCATATTTTATTAAAACCATAATTTTTTTAATTAAGGGATGTCTTATAGCAGTTTCATAATTATGGCAGTTTCTTAATTAAAGAGTGAATTATGACAATTTCTTAATTATGACAGTTTCTTAATTAAGGTAGTTTCTTTATTAAGAAATTGGTTTGTATATAAATAGGGACCTCTTATATGTTTTATGCTCAGCCAAATAGAAAAGAGATCATTATATGAGAGGGTGACAGCTTAGATCTAGAGAGATTTGAGAGAAATTTCCTAGGGTTTTCTCGTGATGTACTTGATTCAAGATTATATTAGACATTACAGATTCCGCTCTGCTAGGGACTAGTCATACGGTGGGTGAATCTCGTTAACAAATACATCTCTTGTTTGGTTTGTGATTCTTATTTACTTATTCTCGCATCGTTATTAATTTTTCTTTTTGTTGTTAATTGTTTATTGCGTTATTGGTTTGTCGCGAGTATTGTTCCGTGGATCGACTTCTCTATCCCCAACAACCGGTATCAGAGCATAGGGATTGACACTTGATACCAAAAACTGGTATCGGAGCTTGGTTAAGAAACCTAGGGTTCTTCAATTTTACGATCAAGGTCAACGGCGTCGTTTTGAAAGCGTTGGTTCAGATTAAGAAAGAAGTTGAGTTTGCTGCGATATAGACGAAAAGATGGTGGAGGATAAGATAAGAATCAAAAAATTCAATGGTCACAATTATACTTAGTGGCGCATGCATATGGAGAACTGCCTATACCAAAAGGACATGTATCTTCCGTTGCTATGAGAAAACCCCGAGAAGATGACTGATGAGACGGGGAACATTTTGAATATGAAAGCCCTAGCAACTATCAAATTGTCGTTGACTCCGCGGGTGGCCTTTAACATCTCAAAAGAGAAGAAAACTATGGGCCTAATGACGACGTTAGCAAAGTTGTATGAAAAACCTTCGACATCAAACAAGATATTTTTGATGAAGAAGTTTCTCAACATGAAGATGGCAAGAAGTGGTTCGGTGATAGAACACTTGAATAAAATTCAACAGCATAACGAACCAATTAGAATCCTTCTCGATAGTGTTTGAAGATGAGATTTGGGCTCTATTGTTGCTCTATTCATTGCCAGAGAGTTGGGAAAATCTAGTTATAGCGATTAGCAACTCTATCTCAGGGAATCTCATGTTTAATGATGCGGTGAGTTGCATATTAAATGGTGAGATATAGAAAAAGACCGTGAGTGGGAATTCAGAAACTTCTGCACTTTTGGTGGAGAATCGCAGTAGAATGATAGAAAGGGGAAAGGGAAAGTCTAAGATCCAGGGAAAATCGAAGGCGAAGATCTAAAGCGACCATTGGAATTGCGGAAAGAAGGGTCACAAAAAAAAGCGAATGTCGACCCTTGAAGAAAGACTCGGATAGGAAGGCGGATGGAAAAGACTAATATGGAGTATACACAAGACATGGGGACAGAAGGAATTGTCTATCGGCGAACGACAGCACAAATCCGGATACTTAGTTCCTAGATTCATGAGAATCCTTCCATTGCACTTTGGGTCGACATCATTTCAGTGAGTATGTTCAAGGCGATCTTGGACATGTGACATTGGAAAACGGTCAGCCGTGCGAGATCGTTGGCAAAGGTACGATCATACCGCAATCGTCTAGAAGTCAAATCAAGTTGAAGAATACTAGGCATATTGCAGATTTGAAGAAAAGTCTTATTTCTATAAGCCAGCTTGACAACGAAGGATATATGACAGTGTTTGGAAATTCGCAATGGAAGATTTCTAAAGGATCGTTAGCGGTCGCTAGAGGCAAGCTGAGCGGTTTGTTGTATCCATTTAGTGGGACCAGCGAAGATTCGGTTATGTTGGCGGCAAATTCAGAGATAAATTCGAAGACTTCATTGTGGAATAAAAGATTGGGGCACCTCAATGAGAAGAATATAAAAATTCTGCGTGGTAAGGGGCTTCTTTTGGGGTTAAAGAAGGTGTAATTGGGGCTTTGCGAGAGTTGCATTTATGGGAAGAAAAGCGCACTCAGATTTCAAATTGGAGGTGTAGTAAAGAAGACCAAGAAACTGGAGATGGTGCATACGGGCGTATGGGGCTGCGACCTCAGTGGAGTCTTATGGTGGGAATCAATACTTCATAACGTTCATCGACTATGCAAGCCGGAAGAGATAGGTGTATGTGATGAAGAAGAATTCTGATGTGTTAGGTTTTTTCAAACACTAAATTACGCAGGTTGAGAACCAAACACATGCTAAGGTAAAATGGCTTAAGTCTGATAATGGAGGGGAATACTGCATACAGGAGTTTGAGGCGTTTTGCTCGCAGAAGGAAATTCAATGGCTAAATATGGTATCAGGAAGCCACAGCAATATGGCATCGCTGAAAAGATGAACAGAACGATCCTAGAGCGAGTGCGAAGCATGACCTTGGATGCGGATGTGCCTAAATTCCTATGGGCAGTAGTGGTCGATGCTGCTATGTACTTGATCAACAAAAGCACCGATTAATTGCGCTACCTAAAAGTATTTGGTTATATTGCATATTCTTTGATTGATAAGGTGGTAAGGAGTAAGCTTGACTCATAGTCTAAGAAGTGTGCTTTCATCGACTATGGTGGAGACGAGTTCGGATATCGATTATGGGATTACACAAGCAAGAAGGCAATACGAAACTGGAACGTTGTCTTTGATGAGCAGCACTTATACAAAGAAGAAAGGCAAGCTAAGGATGGTGCGGTATCGAAGTTCGTCAAGTTGGACGGAACTCAAGAGAGCATTCAAGTACCTACAGATAGAAATCAGAACATGAAGGAAGCTATAGTGCAGGATCAAGTTCAAGAACAAGATGGTGACCATGTTCAGCAACCAGATGTACCAGTTCTGAGAAGATTTGCACAAGATAGGTGGCTACCTGAAAGACTTGTGACCGACTTCATTTTGTACACAGATTCGGGAGAGCCCAAATCTCTTGAAGAAGCAACAAACGACAGTACTGGTAAGAAGTGGGAGTAAGCTATGGACGAGGAGATGAATTTTTTGAAGAAGAACCGTACGTGGAACCTACTAAAGCTACCCAAGGATCGAAAGGCGTTGCTAAATAGATAGGTGTACAGGATTGAAGATGAGACTAATAGTATAAAGCGGTACAAGGCTCGCTTGGTAGTCAAAAGATACGCGTAAAAGTAAGGAATTGACTATCAAGAATATTTTCCCCCGTGGTAAAGATGACATCAATTTGGATAATTATTAATATCGTGGCAATGGAGAATTTGCAATTAGAACAGCTGAATGTGAAAACTGTGTTCCGTCATGAAGATTTGGAGGAGTAGATCTATATGATGCAACCACCGGGATACGAGATGAAGGGAAAGAAAATATAGCGTGTAAGCTTCGAAAGAGCATGTATGGCATCAAGTTCCTAGGCAGTGATATCTCGAATTCGATCATTTTATATTGGAGACGGGATTTATGCATTGTGAATCAGATCATTGCGTATACGTTCAAACTTTCAATGATGAAGACTACATTATATTGTCTTTGTACGTGGATAATATGTTGGTAGCAGGTCCGAATTTCAAGAAAATTCAAAATTTGAAAAAGATAATGGATGAGAAATTCTCTATGAAGGATTTGGGAGGGGCAAAGAAAATCTTGGGCATGAAGATGGTGAAAGATAGGAAGCAGCGGAAGATGTGGTTATCGCAAAAAGGCTACATCGAGAAAGTTTTGGAGCGGTTCAATATGGAAAAGTCAAAACCGGTAAGTACGCCCTAAGCGAAGAATTTCAAATTCAATAAGAAGTTGTGTCTGACAACTCAAGAGCAGAAAGATGAGATAGCAAGCATTCTATATGCATCCGCGGTGGGGAGTTTGATGTTTGCGATGGTGAGTACGAGACCAGATATTGCACATGCGGTGGGAGTTGTTCGTAGGTATATGAAAAACCCAGAGAAGGAGTATTGGAATGCGGTGAAGTGGATGTTAAGCTATCTAAGAGGTACACCAAGTCACTGTTTATGTTTCGGGGGTGACTCTCTAAAAGTGCAAGATTACGTTGATGTAGACTATTCGGAAAATCAAGATAGTGTAATGAGCACGACGGGGTACATATTCATGGTTGGGGGAACACGTAACAACTCCAATTCTTGTATACATAAAATTGATTTAAAATTAATGTATACTTGGGGTATTTACATTTCCTGTGAATACTATAAGTATTTGTTTTGCTTTTGAACAGCAAGAAGGAGCTTGTAGCGCATTGGTAAGACCTTGCACTACTGAACCAAAGCACCAGAGTTCAAATCCCATTAGCCACATTATTTTTTATTTAGTTTTCTTTTAATATTTTTAGAAGCCCAAGAGTCTACACATGCATAACTCATAAAAACAAAAAGTCTCATATAAAACAAACGAGCCGAGAAGGTAGACCAAACGACAAGTTACACGTGGCGACGACCCCAGCCCTAACTCGGCCGACTCTGGCCGGTGCCTCGGCCGGTGCCGCCGGTCTGACTCGGGCCAAACTTCGATTTTCTTCACTTCCCAGAGACTTTTGGCCTACCCCACTCCCCCTGCACAGTTTAAAACCTCTAAAATTAAACAGAGAATTAAAACACTCTCTTTTAAATTTTTTAATGCAAAATTAAATACAATTTTCTCACACCCTTTCATCTACCCTAAATCTTAATTTTTCCTATAAATACCACACCTAAAATTACCTCTCCTCACTTCCAAAACTCTATCCAAACTCTCAAGAAATTTCCCTAGACTTTTTGTGTGCAAGTGGAGTTAACGAAGGGCGAAACTCCAACGAACCTCCGACGACGATCCGAAGAGTTTCCCGTGATGAGACGACGCAGCGTCACCTCCTACTTCTTCCTTTTCCTCTCCTCTAAACAACAATCCCGTAAGTCTCTTCTCCCTCTTCTCTTTACTATCCTAAAAACATAGAATTCTAAAACCCGACGAAAGCGGAGTTAATCCATCTTCCGATTCGGTTTTTCCTTAAAAATCATATTTTTCTTAAGAACAATAATACCAAACTCTCCCATCATGATCATTAAATATTAACAAAATATCTTGACAAGTTTCATATCAAAAGAATTTATATTTCAATTTTTATAGCACTTTTACAGAAAAATACCATATAGTTTAGTTTCGACATAAAACATCATTACCCCTTGATATACCTTTAAATAGTTCACGAGGTAATGACCTACCTCCTCACAAAACTGTAACATAGCACGATGATTTTTAGAAACATAGTTTTGGAAAAATATGATTTTACACAAAACTATCTCTAACTTATAAAAACATTTTTCTACAAGATATGTAATTTTAACAAATCTTTGCAATGCGCCTCTACAACCCATTTCGGGAAACCCGTTCGGGATGCTGCGAATTATCGCACATCCTTGGGCTTAGTAGTGGGAGATGCAAACCTCAGCAAGGAGCATACGGTCTCAAAAGATTTTAAAATACAATTTTCTTTAGAAAATGTGATTTCTATTATAAATAAAACTTATATTTTTTAATAAATAAATATATATGTAATTAATATCAAAATATCTATTTTTAATATTTATAATATTCCACATTTCCAAAATTCAAGAAAAACATCTCATTTACAAGAGAATACCAAACAATTCCAATATTACAAATAAATACCATTATTATGAAATTAGGTTTTATTCACTAGAAATGTCACAATGATAAAATATACATCAATAAAAACTTTAAAGACGATAATAAAATACTTGAGGTGTATTTTGAAAATTATACAAAATTATTTTTACATAAAAACCCCTCAAGTTATACTAAATTACAATAAGGACCCTAGTAGACATAGGTTTAAGCGGGACCAGTCTCTTAAGCCTCAAGGAGCCGGAGATATGGCTGCTTTCCTATTTAAGGTAGACAACTTAACAAACGGTATTATCAACACGGTAATCGTTTTTGAAAAAGACACAAATCCTGTCGTCCATGTGCAGCGGTTACCGATAACACCAAAACTTAATTCAGGATTTCAATTTCTTTTCTAATTGTCTGACTCAGACTGAGTCTCGATATAATCAATCTGACTTGAAAGAGATTCAAGTACATATAACGATTCAATATAAATCCATATATTCAATCTGTTCACTCTATCAATCTATACAACTTGACTGAACCGAACCATGGATATACATCCATCTACATGATTCTCCGGTTACATCCATCTACTGATATCATGGCTTCGGCAAGTCATCCATCTATACAATCTATAATACAAGACAATACAATTTAGAATACAATACAAACAATACAATAAAGACATCGCGGGGTTTAAGTGGTAGATTGGTACGGAAGGTTTTAGAAGTGGCACGAGACTGCAACCATTAAAACACCTAACCTGAATTCAATTGCTGTTGTACCATGGCTGAACGGTTCCTTGTATTCCGTCCACCATAGTCTCTGGTCTAACGAGACTCCTCTCGTATACACTGGCCACTTCTGTAGCAAACTACAAACAACAGCGTTAACACTAAATACAACATTATAACAATATAATAACACTTTAAAAGTTACTCTGTGTGTGTGTGTGTGTGTGTCTATTCTACTTCTCCCTTATCTTTTGGACTTACCGAGAGATTGTTCGCTGACGACATTCCCTCTCTTTCTTCTTTGGAATGTTGTCAGGTGATTCGGACCTTCAGGAGATCGAGCCCACCAGCGAGGACTTGGATCAGCTAGCTTACGACCCAGAGCTTTAGATTCCTTGTACACATTTACATTCTGTATTTTCCATTTCTGTTATGCTACTGTTTAGGCATTGTTTTCCATTCCATGTATTTACTTTTCAGATGCATTGTACAAAAGAATATTAATAAATAAATTTGTTGTTCAATTATATCTATTGTCTTTGTCTCTTGTGTATTTTATTTATATTGCTTAGATACGCTTAGCGTATTTACTTCAGAGTAAATACGTAGCGGCCAGTCGCGTCCTCTGCCCGTACACTGGGAAGCGGGGCATGACAGGTTTTGTTGGCGGCCCATGCAGATCAGAGCTGTATGGAATACTACCATGCAGTTCTGTTCTGCATGAACAACCTAAGAAATATAACACAAGAACCAGCAACTGAAAACATACTTTATAATTCATATTCCTTGAATCTTATCATTTCATATACATTGAATCTGTCCTAACCCAAAATTTTTCATTCAAAGTTATGGATTCCCCAAACAACACCAGCACCAATGTCAACAACACACCTCCACCACTACTACTCATAACTGTCGTCGCTGCTCTGATCAACGAGCAGACGGTTCTGCTTGAGGCAATATGCGTCCTCCTGGAAGGACAGCAGCAGCAGACTGATATTCTAATGAACTGTTCCGAGGCAGAAGCACCTGGGGGTGAAGCAATTCAGGGCTTTGCACCCCCAAACAGTTTGCAGGAAAGGAGAGCCCTTTGGAAGCGGAAGAATGAGCTCAAAGCATCGAAGACGATCTGGCAACGGCTCAAGTGCCAGAGATAGGTTGGGTCCGTGTTGCGAAACCGCAGCTCACGGACAATGCACGGGTTTGGTGGAAGGCGGAAGAAAGCCGTCTTGATCAACCCATCGAATGGAAGACTTTCCGAGGTATGTTTGACGCAAAGTACTTCCCTGAGACTGCCAGGTTCGACATGGAACAGCAGTTCATCCATCTTCAACAAGGTTCAATATGGACTAAGTCAGTAGATGAATATGACACTGAGTTCACCATGCTCAATCGGTAAGATATGTCTCAATAATTCGATTTTTTCAATAAATCACATACTACACAGCTAACACAATACTTTAATAAATTTTTGGCACACCTGATACCGACGGATGAGACCAGACCCCGTCGATTTCAACAAGGGTTAGATCCAGAGATCCAGGCTGCATTAGCCATGGGATATTTTCCGACCCATGAATCGGCTCTGAAAGTTGCCCGCCGTTATGAGGCAGTGGTAAAGATGAGAGGCAGATCTCAAGCTGCTAGAGTTAAGAGCCCTGCCAACCAGATGGCAGGAGGAGCCTCGTCAAGGCTACCTTTTGTGCCAAGGATATCGGGAGTACCAATCAACCGGCCCAGCCCAGCCTTTTGTACTTACTACAAGAGAGAGGGGCATCTGATGAAAGACTGCCTGCGAGCCAACCGTCTTTGCTTAGTCTGCGGCTCAGCTACTCATAATATTGGATCTTGTCCCCGAAGACACAACCCAATTGTTGCATCCAGGCCAGCAATCACTTATCAGCAGAGACCAGCCCTTCAGGCAGCTGCTCCAAGACTCGCTCTCCCTGCTCCACCACCTAGAGGATCACCGACTACACCACCTCCTCGTCAGTTCCATCAAGCTCAACGGAACGTTCTGAGGAATGGTCTTCCGGCCAGAAGGAATGTACCACGGCGATAGGCCTTCACGATGACCGTGGAAGAAGCTGAGGCCACTGGCCAAGTTAGTGACCCTTTCTTCTCAAACTTTTCTTTCAGTCTTAACCCTTACCTACATATTTTTCCTATACCTAAAACATATCCCACATATCTTAGGTACAATCTTAGTAGCCTCACTTCCTGCACGAGCACTCTTCGATACTGGAGTATCTCACTGCTTTATGTCGCAACGGTTCGTTTGAACTCATGCGATTCTAGTCACACCGCTTGTATCCAGCAGGAATGTCAGTTCAGGGAACGGCGTTCTAAAATCAACTATAGGATACAGCTTGTGTCCAGTAGTCGTCTACAGCAGAGAATTCTATACTAACTTCAAGGTGCTGAACATACCGAATTTCGACGTTGTCTTGGCTATGGATTGGCTCGGAACATTTTATGCTACCATTGATTGTCGTCAAAGGTAGGTAGTATTCGAGATTCCAGAGCATCCGGTCTTCTATTTCAAAAGTGGAGACCGTACACTGGAGCCAAGTACTTACAAGGCGAAACCAAAGAAGGCAGTGATTGCGGCAATTCAAGCGGAGGAAGGATTATAGCCAGAAGTAGTTCGAGAGTTCGACGATGTGTTTCCTGACGATATATCAGGTTTGCCTCCCGATCGAGCTCTTGAATTCAGCATTGATTTAGTACCAGGAGCACAACCGGTGATCAAAGCACCTTATCGATTAAGTCCGGAAGATTTGAAGGAGGTCCGAAATCAGTTGGACGAATTATTGGTGAAAGGATGGATTCGTCCCAGCACTTCAAGTTGGGGATCACCAGTATTGCTTGTGAAGAAGAAGGAAGGTTCATACAAAATGTGCATCGATTATAAAGCCTTGAACGAAGTAACGATAAAGAACAAGTATCCGCTACCGTATATCAACGATTTATTCGATCGGCTAAGTGGATCTTATGTTTTCTCTAAATTAGATCTTCGTTCAGGTTATCATCAAGTGAAGGTCAAGGAAGCTGATATTCATAAAACGGCTTTCAGAACTCGTTATGGACATTACGAATTTCTTGTGATGCCATTTAGAGTGACCAACGTACCAGCAATATTCATGAACCTAATGAATCAAGTTTTCCAAGAGTACTTAGACAAGTTTGTTATCATCTTCATCGATGACATTCTGGTGTATTCAAAGAGTCGAAAAGAACATGCCGAGCACTTACGAATTGTCCTGGAAACTCTACGACAACATCAACTGTATGCCAAGTACAGCAAGTGCAAGTTTTGGCTAGATCAAGTTGGTTTTATTGGACATATTGTATCAGGCGAAGGAATCTCTGTGGATCCAGCGAAAGTTTTAGCAGTAAGCGAATAGCCGACACCAAAATTAGTGAAGGACATTCGAAGTTTCTTGGGTTTAGCTGGATATTACAGAAGGTTCATTGAAGGATTTTCTAAGATAGCAACACCCCTAACCAAGCTTATACATAAAGATGAAGACTTTGTGTTGTCAGAAGCATGCGAACAAGCTTTCGTAGAACTCAAGTCAAGGTTGACATCAACGCCTATTCTCGTTATACCGGACCAATCTGGAGGTTTCGAAGTGCATTGTGATGCATCCAGTAAGGGATTAGGATATGTTCTACATCAGCACGAAAAGGTTGTGGCTTATGCTTCAAGACAGTTGAAGATTCATGAGCGCAATTATCCGACGCATGATTTGGAATTGGCAGCCGTTATCTTTGCTCTTAAGATTTAGCGCTATTATCTTCTTGGTGAACGAGTGAACATATACATAGATCACAAGAGTCTGAAATATGTGTTTACTCAGAAGGAGCTTAATATGCGGCAGAGATGATGGTTATAACTCATGGAGGACTTTGATATCAACCTGCAATATCACCCAGGGAAGGTGAATATAGTACCTGATGCCCTTAGTCGCCAACCATTAGCAATGAATCTCACCGCCCAGTGGAAGCTTCAACAGGAATTGCATCAGATGGAGATTGAAGGAGTCATGCCAGGTTACGCTTTAAGTTTAATGAATTTACAAGTTCAATCTACTATTGTCAATCGGATCAAAGCAGCTCAAGTAAGTGATACTAAGTTGCAAAAGATCAGAGAACAAGTAGAGAATGGACTCAGAACAGACTTCGTCATCCATGAAGAAGGATCTTTGAGATACGGCAGCAGATATGTACCAAAAGTTTCTGTTCGGGAAGAGTTAATGAAAGAAGCTCACAACTCTCCCTACTCAGTATACCCTGGAGGTACAAAGATGTACAAAGATCTATGTCAAAATTACTGGTGGCATGGAATGAAGCGTGAAGTAGTCAGAAGCGTCGCTAAATGTTTGGTGTGTCAGTAAGTAAAGGCTGAACATCACAGGACAGCTGGATTACTTCAACCATTACCTATCCCGGAATGGAAGTGGCAACACATCACAATGGATTTTGTGACTGCACTTCCTCGCAGCACAAAGGGTAATGATGCGGTATGGGTTATTTTGGATCGACTCACAAAGTCGGCCCACTTCATCCCATTTCGAGTTGGCCAATCTACTGAGACATTAGAAAAGAAGTACATGGAGTTAAGAATCTAAGTAAAATTTAAACTATCCAAATATGTACTATCTCTGATACCAATGAACTCATACAGGAAATTGTGCGACTTCATGGAGTACCGGTCTGCATTGTCTCCGATCGTGATACTAGATTCCGATCACAATTTTGGCAAAGCCTGCAAGCGAGCTTGGGAACAAGTCTGAACTTTAGCACGGCTTATCATCCACAAACAGATGGTCAATCTGAGCGAACTATTAAGATCTTGGAGAATATGCTCAAAGCGTGTATGTTAGACTTCGGAGGATCATAGGAAGATCACCTACATCTTGTGGAATTTTCGTACAACAACAGCTACCAAGCAAGCATAAGAATGGCACCTTTTGCAGCGCTTTATGGAACGAAGTGCCGATCGCCATTAAGTTGGGACGACGTCGGAAATAGAGAAATACTTGGACCTGAGATAATAGTAGCAACTGTTAATGTGGTTCGTACTATCAAAGAAAGAATGCGTATAGCCCAAGATCGACAGAAGCACTGGGCTGATTCAAAGCGCCGTCATTTGAATTTCCAGCCGGGAGATCATGTATTTCTGAAGATATCTCCGAACCGCGGAGTGATTCGATTTGGAAGACGGGGTAAGCTAAGTCCGAGATACATTGGACCGTTCGACATACCCGAATGAGTCGGTGAAGTGGCATACCGCTTGGCACTTCCACCTTCATTGGAAGGAGTGCATAATGTGTTTCACATATCCCAACTCAGAAGGTATGTGAGTGACCCCAGCCATATTCTCAATCATTCCGAGCTCACTGTACAGCCCGACTTATCTTGTGAGCAACAACCTGTGGAGATCCTGGACAGGAAAGTGGCGTCGCTTCGGAACAAAGAAGTCAACTTGTTTCGAGTGATGTGGAGAAAAAACACTCCAGGAGAACCGACATGGGAAAGGGAAGATGAGATGCGTGCAAGATATCCTCACCTATTTGTAAACTAGTCGTTAAATAAATTGTAAATTTTGAGGACGAAATTTTTGTAAGGAGTGTAGACTGTAACAACTCCAATTCTTGTATACATAAAATTGATTTAAATTTAGTGTATACTTAGGGTATTTACATTTCCTATGAGTACTATAAGTATTTGTTTTTCTTTTAAACAGCAAGAAAGAGCTTGTAGCTCATTGGTAAGACATTGCACTGCTGAACCAAAGCACCAGAGTTCAAATCCCATCAGCCACATTATTTTTTATTTAGTTTTCTTTTAATATTTTTAGAAACCCAAGAGTCTGTTAGTTATATGTATGCCCTAGAGGCCATTACTGTACATACGATATATATTGTAGTGGATGCTTGGACATATATAGGCAGGACTTTCTTGCTCGACATGATAGTATGCTATCTGGTTGCACTTTATCTTAACATGTACTCTGATTGTCTCTCTGTTACATGTTGATAAAGCCCTTAGGATGAGTACTTGACTACCAGGACTATGATGCAGATCATACTAGTGGGGATAGGGTAGTCGCTAAGTACATCCTTCAAATGTTTCTAGTCGTGGGTGTATCGAGACAGGGCATCGATATACCAGAGTAGACTAGCGTATGCGCTTCTCGACCCATATGATGGGCGATGGATGATCTCATATCCATTGGTATTTGACATCAGAGAAGGTATACGGGTGCTCAGTGGAGACTGGGTACACTGGACGGACTCGCCGAGAACTCCCAGATGGTATTATACCTCACGTCAGATAGCAGTTCTCTGGTGACACTGGTACAGGTTAATCTGTAGACCCGAGATCATCATAGAGTCTTGTGTAATTCCCACTGTGCTTTGATTTCCATCACACCACGTCCAAGAGGGCGTGCAAAACGGTGGTTTTTGGTTACAGTCCCGAATCACATGGAGGCAATGAGCGATAGGAGGGGTTTCGTCTCTCCTGCTATAGGGAGGTGATGTTGCGCTGTGTTCGATTGGCTATAACTGGAAATCTCTGGCTAGGGTTGCTGAGATTTACTGGTAAGTGTTATCAGTGGTTTCTCGAACTGTTATGGACCTCATATCGACAAGACTTATCAAGCTACCGGGGTCTAACGTTTATCACCCCTAGTTGAGATATGCGACATATCAGACGAAGAGACCGGACTGTACGGGAGTGTTACTGATTGGATTCACAGGAGAATGTACAGCCTTGCTTGTTGATCTTCTGATCACTCAATACCTGGGTGGCTGTTACGTTTAGCTGACCGTTTGCAACTTTTGGGTGTTTGATATGATCATCACCTATTGCCGGCGTATTGACGATTCTTTAGAGTCCTACACAGAGGTTTTCTGGCTCAGGCAAAACGGAGTAGGAGCACATATGTGATATGTGCGGAACCGAGAACAATACGTGTATGTGATACCGTATTAGATTCTCGTGATATGTGATATCGGCCGAATATATGTAATATAGCCGGGTCATCGGATCAAGTGTTGATTCGATGAACTGATACAGATTATATTAGTCGGTTATTTGTGAAATAGCCGGATTATCGGATCAAGTGTATTCGATAATTTAATGTATAATTATATATTTGATATATTAAATTACATTAACTAATATAAGCTCATTTAAAGATTCTTTTTCTCACTCGGGTAATACATTGATATATATGTGATATATGTTAATTGTATTATTTTATTTTGTTACAATAAATATTGTATATATGAAATATAATATTGTAACATGTTATGGTTACAAATGCAACATGTTTTGTGGAGTTTAAATGTTGTTAAGGTTTGGATTAGGGTTAAGCTTGCATGAAGCTTCCAAGAAGCTTTTTGAAACTTTGACTTTGACCTTGATATTTTGTGATATTTTGAATAGATATTTGTTTAACCCAACCCAACCCTTTACCATAGTTAATTCTCTACATGGGTTAAGTTTTCATTCTTAACCCATGGTTGCATTTCTAACCTCACACTAGATTCATTATTCATCACAAATTGATTTGCTTCTTCTTCTTCTTCTTGATGAAAAGCTTTCTAGCCTTTTCATAAGTGATGAAACTGAGTGAGAAATTGAAAACAAAAGAGAGATAAATTCCTATTTCATCATCCTCATCTATTCTTGCCACTTAGATTAGGGTGTTTGCTTTTCTAATACTTGATTAGTAAAGCAAGAGCTTGGGTTTGAGTTTCTTCAAGATAGATCATCTTTGTTATCGAAGATTGGAAGCAAGCTTGCTTCTTTCTCTTCATGGAGCCTCTCTAGAGTTCGGGAACTTGATGATTGCAGTGAAGGGACCACAACATAGAACTTATGAAGTGAAGGAATAGACCACAAAGGTTGTAATCCATAACTCTTAGAAGTAAAGTTGTTTACTTGCTCTTTGTTTCGCCTAATCTCTAGTCTAAGATCTTGGTTAGGATTGTTCGGCATATGTAAAATTTGATTTTGGCATGGTTGATACCTTGTAGAACCTTGTACTAATGCCTAGTAACCCTACAGTGGTATCAGAGCCAAGCTAGAGCTTTAGGCATCGTGTAGACGAAGTTTAAAGTCTGATCGAACCCCGAAACGTCGCATAATACCCTTCTCTGGAAATTTTTAAATGTTGATTTTTTCATATTAAAAATACTCAGAAAAACATGCAGAGAATTCTAAGAATTATTGTGAAGTACGGAGCCCTAAAGCCCTCATTGGACAGCGGAACCGCGGCCAAACCATGCATTTGGCGGCGGTTCTACGGCCAAGTTCAAGGGTTTAGGACTAATACTTCTGGGGTATATTCTTGGTTGATTTTACATGCTTCTAGGAATTTTTAATTCTACTCAAGTGTTGAGTTTTCTGGAGATCTTTTTTATTCGTTGATTCGATCGGAAAGTTTAACTTCGTTTAAGTTTTTCCGGGTAATTTAGAATGTGTTAAAAAGTTCGAACGGATATCAATAACTCACTTTTTCCCCTGTCGGAAAACTTTCAAGTGTTGGATTTTTTCACGAGTTTGAAACTTTCGGAAAATCATGCAAGCATATCTGTGGACCATCTAGAAGAACGTAACCTTAACTAGTTTATGTGACCGTCAAAACTGCCACTTGAACCCTAGGGTTTGTGGTAGTTTAGCGTTGCCACATGTGAGGCGTTGGTTTGACCCTTCTACAGCTGGTTCATTGGGGCTGTGACATGTTCTGGGATATTTGAACTCCGCTCAAGTGTTGAGCTATTTGGGAATACTTGGGTGTTTGATTATTCGATCGGAAAGTTCAACATTGTCTATTTATCTGGAATGTGATACAATATTTGGAATCCATAAGTAGTTATAAGATAACTAATTTAAATGGTATAAATCTAGCACTTTAGTCTCAGATGATCGGTTGCCACGGGATTTTGATGCGATCAAAAGTCCATCGCAATCGCGTAGCGTACGCGGATACTCACCGGGTAAACCGAATAGACAACCATGCCCCATAGCCCCGACCATATGACTGTAGGAGAACCCCGTCGCCAAAAGCATCCGTTCGGGTGCTCGCGGCAGCGGTGTTCCGCCTTAGTGCACTTCGTCGACGGCATCGGGGGTGCGGCCGTCTGCTAAAGTTTTCGACGAGCATTCGATCAGGTTGTCGGGAATCTTGTTGAATTGCCCGACTAGATATTGAAAAGTGTTTTCGATAATGAGACTAAAATGCGGAGTTTATAATTGTTAGGTATGAGATGTCTAAGGAATTCATTTGGTTAGGCATACGATATCTAAAGAAGTTGCGGATTCCAACTGTTGTAGTTTTACACTTACTTTTCTGCGACCGTAAGTGTAATATGTGGTGTATCGCTGGTTTCGTTGTTATACATCAACGACAATTGGGATACGCATATTTACTTACGTTGATGATATGTGATATTATGTGTTGCTGTGATATGTTATATTGGATCGTCGTGTTTAAATAGCGGGGGGTTTTATGTGAGATGAGAGTTTTTCTTTTTCATTCATGTAAAATTCATTGTATGTAATATTCTTTTATTGGGGCACTTCCGGGCTGAGGATGATTTCACCATTGTATATTATTTACTTTTCCCATTAGGATAGACCCAAGGTGGGGAGCACAAATAACCGGGTTCTAGGGTCAAGTGGGAGACCATCTCGAGGAGTCAAGACCGGGTCTCCTAACTCTATAACTGGCGGGCTTACTTTCCGCTCTCGTAGGGGTCTAGGGATGTGGGTTTGGCTATTCATCGCAACCGTGGAATCCGTGTTTTATACAGGCTCGTATTAAAACACGGACCTCCTAATATATCCAATATTTCATATATGTTCTTCTGCTGCAATGTTCTGTGATGAGATCATATTACTGCCTGAGACGAATGTTTATATTATATATATGAGATATATATTATATTGCAGATTTCGTTTCAAACGTGATGCTTGTGAAGCATAATAAAATGGGACTTCATTAATGAGATTAATAAAACAAAAAGAAACCTAAAGATATTGTAGAAACTTGTTTAAAAATTGGTAGCTCTAGTTCTTGCTTTGCATAGCGGTATTCCTTGTAGAATATCCAGCACATTATTCGATAAGGAAAGAGCCGAGATCCCTTCACCGGGAGTGACCTGTTTAGCGAAACTAGTAAATGCTACACACTCGGTTTGTCTTTTAATTGCTTTTATAGTTTTTTCCTTGCATAGTGGTATTGTGAATATCCTGCACCTCATTCAATGAGGAAAAAGTCGACGATCCCTTCACCGGGAGTGACTTCTTTAGCAAAACTAGAAAAAGCCTCAAAAATACTCCATTTAAAATCACTCGATTTTACAACGATATCAAGTTCATTACGCAAAGGGTTTTCTTAAAAATCTGCCGTAGCCCTCCGTCATTTCAGATAAGTACCACTTAGTATTCGTGCTGCTGTAGTTTGGCATGCGTCAAGGCGTAATGTACGGTAGCTAACTAGTGCTTATCTGCTAGCATACGATGCGATTGGATTAGGGTATTCGTACAGTGTTGTTTGGCATGCGTCAAGGGTCGTACGGGTGGGTTTAATTCAATCAGGAAATATACGGGTTGAACTTGACTAGCGCACTATGGCTTGTTTGGCATGCGTCAAGGTCATAGCACGCTAGGGGCAAAATATTATCGGGAATTTCAGGTGTTGAAATTTGCAATGAGATTGCATACCTTCTATGTCACGCCCCGCTTCCCAGAATACGCTAAGATGGGCACGTGACATAGCCAACCATGCTACCTGTGGATAGGAAAAATCCTTCCACAGTCACATTATGGCTGTAGAGATATCAAGAACAGGAAAGTAAACTAACTGTCTAGTACATGTCCATAAGCCAGAGTAAAAGAGTCAAGAAATAATATAGTATGCGGAAGCAAAGGATCAAATAAACACCTGGAAAGTAAGACTGGATACCAACAGGATCCCTACCGCTCGGTCTAACAGCGGCAATACTCCTGATCAGTCTGCAACAAAGGTAGAGAATCTGGGCCATGCAAAACCCAGACGTCGGCGCGTCATAACATCAACAATAATATATAAACAGGGTAGCAAGACATGCAAGAATGATCATAAAAGGTAAAGCAAGTGTAACAGCAATATAAATCAGGGCAGTGAAAGGTAGTGTGCAGTGAGTAATCTAAACTGGTCTATTGGGTTAAATACACCCAAGTCTTTGAAATCAATTTGATGAATCATCAATGTAACTCAATAGTATCCCGTGCGTGCCCGGGATCACGGTGAAGGATCTCGGGCTGAAACCGAGACATGCCGCTAGGCACTAAAAGGAAAAAGGTAACGATGAATGATGTCCATGGCATCATCCCAAGGCTGGCCTAGCCTCTAAAAGGTAATGGATAACGATGGATGATGTCAGCGGCATCATCCCAAGGCTGGCCCAGCCTCTAAAACTGATCGGTAAAGGTAACGAACTGTCGAGTTACAAATCAGGTTTCATCATTGATTTCCCCATACCCCCAGGTTATGTGTATTCAAGTCAGGTATTAAATAATCTAGAGCTAATGCCAACACAGGATCAGGCAGTTACAGGTTTGTCTGGATAGACAACAGGAACAATCTGTAAGGACAACAGGTCAGGTTTGTTGGCATTAGACACAAGATCGGGTAACAGGTAAAGCCATGGTACATTAGGTCAAGTCAAGTAATGTATATAAGTGTCATATCATGTCAAGAGTTGCACGGTACCATGTCGTGTCAAGTAATAGGTGTAACAAGTCATGTCAGGGTGCACAAGATGTCATGTGGGTGCTCAAATATCCAACTAACATAAGCATGGGTATACAAAACAAGCATGGATACTAATAGAACAATAAACTGGAACATTGCAACGTGAAATGCAATCAGGTACAGATTAAGGTATGTAGATGCACGGTTATCAGTTTGGGTTTAAGGGATAGTTTCAACATTACATGAATACAGTATAACAAATATGGATGTTAGAATCATGTTAATATGTACTAAGTAATTTAGAGATTCAATTGAATATGAATTAAGCTAGCTGTATGTAAACGGTCCTCCGATAGGGTATAAACTATAAAAAGGGTACTATGGGCTATGCAAATAAGTGTTATTTGATTTAAATATGGATGTTGGGACTATGTATAGTAACACTAAATGCAACATGGTATGCTCCGAGCTATAAATCTAAAATGATATCATGGACATCGGAATGTTAACATGGAACAAGCGGCATTAAATTCAATCTACCGATACAATATGCAGTTGAATAAGTATATAATAATACAATAGCATGTAGAAAGTTTTTACTTGCCTCGGGGATCCACAGATATACGTCACGCAGCAAGAATGCGATAAACTACGGAAAAATCTCCATTGGGGCATTTCGTCGAACACTTTGCGCACATACACGAACATTGACAGAATCGAGATCTAGAGGCAAAGAAATGATCACATCGTTCATGTAATTGCAAGCCACACATTGGAGCCTCGGTTCTCGCCTCGGAGTCGCGTCGAACTGGCTGACGAATGTCAAGGGTTCGTTGTCAATCGGCCAAGAGGGGAGGTGATCTCAGATTGGATTCGAACGAGGGGTGACGAAAGGGCCAAGAAGTCGCCGGGAAAAAGGATCACAGCCTCGCTGGAAAATGAGACGACGAAGAATGTCGAGTAGGGCTCTAGTTCGGTTCACGCTCGGGAGATGCGGGGGTTCTCGGCTATGGGGTGTTTCTCAGATTATGGAGAGGGAAAAGATTAAGATGGCGATGGGTTCAACGAGATGGGTGGCGTCGACAAGGGTCTCCAGGGATGATGAGTATGGCCAGAGTTCGAGGCCAGGGTGCGGCAGCAGCAAGGTGCGGCTGGAGTTGGAGTCGAAGGGTCGTGGGTGTTGGCCGAGGGTGAATGTTGGTGTTTGGCACGATGGTGAGGCGCCGGCGAAGGAGATGGGTGCGGGCGAGATGGGATCGGAAGAGATGATGATGTAGCCGACCGCGGTGCTAGGGGTCGACGACGAGGCGGTTGATAGCTGGAGAAAAGATGATGGAGATCAGGGTTGAGGTTAGAGGAAGATGTAGGGGAGTCGACGAGGGTGACGAGGGTGACGAGGCGATGACGAGGTGGCGAAGGCGGCGACGGTGAGCGCAGGCAAGGGTGAGGTGAAGGCTGTGGTGTTCGGTGATAGGTTGTGGGGAGTTGCAGGCGGTGGTAGTGATGAAGGGAAGTGCAGGAGAAGGTCGAGGAGATGGGGATGCCGGCGGTGAAGAGACTGCGATGAGCATGAGCGAGAGCTAGGGTTAGGGTTAGGGTTTAAGTGAGGCGGCGGCGAAAGAAACGAAAGGTAGAAGAGAAGAGAACATGGGATTTTAGGTTTTATAAAAAAATAAAGAATATGTATATATATATGTAAGGGGGGAGAGAGGGTCAGGAGAGAGAGAGAGAGAGATAGAGAGAGAGATGGTTAGGAGAGAGAGAAACAGAGAGAGAGAGAGAGAGTTAAAAGAGAGAGAGAGAGAAACAGAAAGAGAGCGTCAGGAGAGGGAGAGAAAGGCTGAGAGATTTGATTTTTAAGTTAAAATATATATTTTTTTAGTTAAGAAACTTTAGAAGTAAAATAAAGATTATAATATTATAATATTAGTCCGTTTTGAGATTTTGGCAAATACAAACTTACTCCAAAATATACCCGGATTGGGTCTAAAATTTCAGATTTAAAATATGAAAAATATATGCGACTTCCAAATTTCAAAATGAATGCTCAGTCAAAGAAAATGCATACCCCCAAGAACGGATGCACGCACGTGCGCGTAGCCATCCAAACACGTCTGTTTCACTGAACGGGGCGAGAACAAGATGCGCGGACGCTATCACGGGGTTAGGGGTATCATACAGGCTATGAAATGTAATTTTAAACTATTTTCTGTGACCTAGAATGTTATATGATAAAAGTTACGATACCAGGTAAAAATGCCAGCATGTACTAATCATGATACGCACGTGTCCATGCAACAAGTCAAGGTAATGTATAAATAAGAACTAAACAGGTTCAAGCAAGCGGGTCGGGTCGAATGCAAAATAAAATGAAAAATACCATTCGCACCTACAATATGTTTAAATCAAGAATATCACGAATAAAGAAATACGAGAACTGGAATTGGTATAAATGAACTCGGGTGTTACATTCTATGAGATAGTTGGATCCCGATACCCACTGCGAGTAATAGTTACTCCTGGGAGAGTTTTACACATTATAATTAGCCGATCAAGTAGGTGTCTAGAAAGGTGTCAACGGGGTTATGCCCCTGGGAAAACGAGGTTTATTTTAATTAGGTCTGTGTGAAAGCACGGGGAACCTCCCTCAATGTACCGGCACCGGCCTGGCTGAAAGATTGGCGAACTTGTAGGGTGTAATTAATCCCGGCTAGTCTTTCCTTTTAGGGTTTGAAGGAAGATTTGACTAAAACAGTAGGAGACATCCTGATTAGATATATTAATAACCAATCTAATCTTGCAAGAGCATACGCTGAGTGTTTTCTTCTCTCTCTCTCCTGGTAGCGACCATGTCATGCCTTAATCAAGATAATAATACGGATGTATTGACCGAACCCGCTTGTTATACTGCGCTAGGGAACGTTGGTCCCGTTCCAACTTATAAATGTTATAAGACCGGGCAGGAAATTGGGGATTACCAGAATTCTCGTGCCACCCAAACGAAAAAAGTGCATGATGATGCATCTTCTTCGGGTGTGTTCATTACAGAGAACTGTTTCTCAGTATACTTTACGTCTTGTGTATGAGATACCAGATCAGGATCCCGCATATGTAATCTGTTACATGGGCTACAGATAGGTAGAGAACTGAAAACGGGTGATAAGTTTTAAGAGTTGGAAATGGTGCAATTATTGCAAGCCAAGTCTGTTGGCAGTTATTGTTAGTTATATGTATGCCCTAGAGGCCATTACTATACATAGGATGTATATTGTAGTGGATGCTTGGACATATATAGAGATGATTTTCTTGCTCGACATGATAGTATGCTATCTGGTTGCTCTTTACCTTAACGTGTACACTGATTGTCTCTCTGTTACACGTTGGTAAAGCCCTTAGGATGTATACTTGACTACCTGGACTATGATGCAGATTATACTAGTGGGGACATGGTAGTCCATAAGTACATCCTTCAAGGTCCCTAGTCGTGGGTGTATCGAGATGGGGCATCGATATACCAGAGTAGACTAGCGTATACCTTCTCGACCCATACAGATGGGCGATGGATGATCCCATATCCATTGGTGTCTGACATCAGAGATGATATACGGGTGCTCAGTAGAGACTGGGTACGCTGGACGGAATCGCCGAGAACTCCCAGATGGTATTATACCTCACGTCGGATGGCAGTTCTCTGGTGACACTGGTACAGGTTGGTCTGTAGACCCGAGATCGTCATAGAGTCTTGTGTGATTCCCACTGTGCTTTAATTTCCACCTTACCACGTCCAAGAGGGCATGCAAAACGGTGGTTTTTTGGGTACAGTCCCGAGTCACATGGAGGCAATGAGCGATAGGAGGGGATTCGTCTCTCCCGGTATAGGGAGTTGGTGTTGCGCAGTGTTCGATTGGCTATAACCGGAAATCCCTGGCCAGGGTTGCTGAGATTTACTGGTAAGTGTTACCAGTAGTTTCTCGAACTGTTATATATCTCATATCGACATGACTTATTGAGCTACTGGGGTCTGACGTTTACCACCCCTAGGCGAGATATACGACATATCAGACGATCAGACCGGACTGTACGGTAAGTGTTACTGGTTGGATTCACAGGAGTGTGAGCGGGCTTGCTCGTTGATCTTCTGATCGCTCAATACCCGGGTGGCCGTTACGTTTAGCAGACCGCTTGCGGCTTGTGGGTGTTTGATATGATCATCACCTGCTGTCGGCGTATTGACGAGTCTTTAGAGTCCTACACAGAGGTTTCCTGGCTCAAGCGAAACAAAATGGGAGCGCATATGAGATATGTGCGGGACCGAGAATAATGCGTGTATGTGATACCGTATTCTATTCTCGCAATGAATGTATCGATTGGTTGTATGCGATATAACCTAATTATCGAATCAAGGATTAATTCGATAAGTCGATACATTGGATATTAGTCGGTCATATGAGATATGACCGGATCGTTAAATCAAGTGTTGATTTAATGATTTAATGTATAATTATATATTTGATATATTACTTTACATTAACTAGTATTTGTTCACTTAAGATGGATTTTCTCACTAGATTGTGCACATTGTATATTTGATATATGTTTATGCACTAGATTGTATCATGTTTGATGATACATGCAAACTTGGGTGTATGTTTGCTTTAAACTATGATTAGGTTAATGGTTAGGATTTGATTTACTCATTTATTCATTCATTTATTTTTTGGGCCAAAAACAAATATGGTGGCTTTCTTTGTTTTATTCTTGGAGTTTCATGAAGCTTCACCATTTTGTCTTTTGCCTTAACCTAACCATTACCTAAACCCTGGTTTATTCTCTACATGAGTTTAACTAACCCATGGTTGCTATATGATAAGAATCACTTGAATTTTCTAATTAATTAATTAATTCTTTTCCTTCTTCTTCATCTTCTTCATGAAGAAAGAAAAAGTTTGCTAGAAAATTCTATGTGATGAATCAAAGTGAGAAATCCAAATCCAAAGTGAACCCACTTCCTATTTCTTCATCCTATACCACTTGACATATAGTATATAGTGTTTTCTTTATAAGTTTCATGACTTGGTGAAGATGGAGCTCGAGTTAGAGTCGCCTCGACGTAGATCATCTTCGGCATCGAAGTCAACGGCCTAGCCCGATCTTTTCTCCGATAAAACCACCGCGAGAGTCCAGGATTCCGACGGTTGCAGCGGAGGGACGTCATCATGGAGCCAAGGAAGTGGAGGACTGGATCTACAAAGGTTGTAGTCCCTTTCACTTAGTACTAAAGCAGTTTAGTAGCTTGTAGTTTCGCCTAATATCTAGTTAACGATCTTGCTTAGGGTTGTTAAGCACCTAAAAATTTTAATCCGGCATGGTCGATGCCTTGTAGAGCCTCCTTTGTGTGCCTAGTAACCCTACAGTGGTATCAGAGTCTAGTTAGAGCCTTAGGCGATGAGTAGACGATGTTAGAAATCCGATCGAACCCCGAAACCCTAACTCAAACCCTTCTCTGTACATTTTCTGAAAATGTGGATTTTTCCAAATTAAAAATATCCAAAAAATACAGCAGGGTATTATAAGAGTTACTGTGAAGCACGTGATCCCAAGTCAACTAAAGCGCCGCGGAACCGCGGCCCCACCCTAGCATGTGCGGCGGTTCCGCGGCCATAAAAGTGATTCTAGGCACGTTCTTTGCACAGTAATGTCCTATACTGATTCCCGTGTTTTCTGGGTAATTTTAACTTATATTCAACAGTTGAATTTTCTGGGTTGTTTTGGGGATTCGATGATTCGATCGGTTTATTTAACTTCGTCTATGTGTTTTTCCGGGTATTTTAGAACATGTTAAAAAGTTTGACCGGATAGAAATACCCAGTTTTTCCCCTGTCGGGAAATTTCCAAGTGTTGAATCTTTCCGTAGTTTAATGACGTTCAAAGTAGTGCAAGTAACGCGATGGTCTCTCTAGAAGACAACAAACCTTAACTCGATTATGTGACCGTCTTGAACTGCCCTTTGAACCTTAAGGTTTGGGGCAGTACGGCGTGCCACATGTGAGGCGTTGGCTTGACCCTTCTACGGCTGGACCATTGGTACTGTGCCATGAAATGGATGTTTTTAAACTTATTTCAAGTGTTGAGCTGTTTCGGGAAAACTTGGGTGTTTAATTGTTCGATCGGAAAGTTTAACATTTTCTATTTATCCGGAATGTGATACAATATTTGGAATCCATAAGTAGTTATGAGATAACTGAATGAATGTTATAAACATAGCAGTTTAGTCTCACTTGATCGGTTGCCACGGGATTTTGATGTGATCAAAAGTCCGTCGCAATCACGTAGCGTACGCGGATACTCGCCGGGTAAACTTAATAGGCAGCTACACCCCTTAGCCCCGACCAAGTGATTGTAGGAGAACCCCGTCGCCGAAAGCATCCGTTCGGATGCTCGCGGCAGCGGTGTTCCGCCTTGGTGCACTTCGTCGACGGCATCGGGGGTGCGGCCGCCTAATAAAGTTTGCGACGAGCATTCGATCAAAATGTCGGGAATCTTGTTGAATTGCCCGACTTGATATTGAAAAGAGTTTTCGATAATGAGACTAAAATGCGGGGTTTATAATTGTTAGGCATGTGATGTCTAAGGAATTCATTTGATTAGGCATGCGATGTCTAAAGAGGTTGCGGATTCCAACTGTTGTAGTTTTACACTTTCTTTTCTGTGACCGTAAGTGTAGTATGTAGTGGTATTGCCGATTGTCGTTGCTATACGTCGACGACAATCGGTGTATGCATACTTACTTACGTTGATAACATGTGATGTTATGTGTTGCTGGATATGTTATATTGGATCGTCGTGTTCGAATAGCCGGGGGAGTTTTATGTGATATGAGTGTTTTTCATTTTCATTCGTGTAAAAACTTGTATGTAATATTCTTTTGTTGAGACACTTCCAGGTTACAGAAGATGTTACCGTTGATGTATATTATTTACTTTTCCGCATTAGGATAGACCCAAGGAGGGGAGCACAAGTAACCGGGTTCTAGGGTCCAGAGGAGACCATCTCGAGGAGTCGAGTCCGGGTCTCCTAACCCTAGAATTGGTAGGGTTACTTGCCGCTCTCATAGGGGTCTAGGGGTGTGGGATTGGCTATTCATCACGACCGTGGAATCCGTGTTTTATACTGACTCGTATTAAAAACACGGACGTCCTAGTATATCCAATATTTCATATATGTTTCTTCTGCTGCGATATCTGTGATGTGATCATGTGATGTTCTGTGATAGATATTATATATAGTATATATGATATATTATATAGACGTTGCTTATGTTTTACACCCGCGCTAGCCCTGCCTCGTTCTGCCGTTAGTTACCTAACCTAACGGTGCAGACGGGACATCGAGGCGAATGCGGATGGCATAAGCATACGTTATATTTATCTGTGATGTTTAGGTGATTTAAATGATGGGACTTCATTAATATGATTAATAATAAAAGAAACCTAAAGATATTATGGAATCGAATTTCTTAAAAACAGGTAGCTACAGTTCTTGCTTTGCATCGCGGTGTTCCTTGTAGAACATCATGCACCTCATTCGACGAGGAAAGGACCGAGATCCCTTCACCGGGAGTGACCCATTTAGCAATAACTGGCGGATGCTACACACTTGGTTTATCTTTTGATTGCTTCTATAGTTTCTGCTTTGCACAGTGATATATATGATATATCCCGCACCTCATTCGACGAGGAAAGGGCCGACGATCCCTTCACCGGGAGTGACCCCTTTAGCAAAACTAGAAAAGCCTAAAAAACACTCCATTTCAAATTCATTCGATTCTACAACGATATCAAGTTCATTACGCAATAGGTTTTCTTAAAAGCCTGTCGTAGCCCTCCGTCATTTCAGATAAATCCTACTTAGTATTCGTGCTACATTTGTTGGCCTCCGTCAAGGCATAGTGTGCGGTAGCTAACTAGTATTTATCTGCTTATGCATATGATGCAGATTGGATTAAGGTAGTCGTACGACCTTGTTGGCCTCCGTCAAGGCTCGTGCGGGTGGGTTTGATTCAATCAAGAAATGACGGGTTGAACTTTACTTGCACCCTGTGGTTTGTTGGCCTCCATCAAGGTCATAAAATGCTTGGGGCAAAATTATCGGGAATTTCAAGTGTTGAAATTTGCAATGAGATTGCCAACCTTCTATAAGATAGTTGGATCCCGATACCCACTGCAAGTAAGAGTTACTCCTGGGAGAGTTTTACGCATTACAATTAGCCGATCAAGTAGGTGTCTAGAAAGGTGTTAACGAGATTACGCCTTTGGAAAAATGAGGTTTACATTAATTAAGTTCGTGCGAAAGCACGGGGGACCTCCCTCAAAGTACCGACACTAGCCTGGCTGAAAGATTGGCGAACTTGTAGCGTATAGTTAATCCCGGCTAGTCTTTCCTTTTAAGATTTGAAGGAAGATTTGATAAAAACAGTGGGAGCCATCCTGATTAGATAAAATAAAAACCAATCTGATCTTGCAAGAGCATACGCTGAGTGTTTTCTTCTCTCTCTCTCTCCAGGTAGCGACCATATCACGCCTTAATCAAGATAATAATATGGATTATTGACCGAACCCGCTTGTTATACTGAGCTGGGGAACGTTGGTCCCGCTCCAACTTATAATTGTTATAAGACCGAGCAGGAAATAGGGGAATACCAGAATTCCTATGCCCCCCAAACGAAGAAAGTGCATATGATGCATCTCCTTCGGGTGTGTTCATTATAAAGAACTGTTTCTCAGTATCCTCTGCGTGCTGGGTATTTGATACTGGATCAGGATCCTAGATATATGATCTGTTACATAGGGCTACAGATAAGGTAGAGAACTGAGAACGGGTGATAAGTTTCATGAGACAGAAAACGGTGCAAGTGTTGCAGCCAAGTCTGTTGGTCACTGTCACCCTGTATTACCAATACATTGATTCTGAACAAATGCTATTAGATACCGAACCTGATATACAAAATCATATCAGTCTCTTTATTATTAAAGAAAGGATATAATTTTGTATTGGTGGCTAATGTTTTGAACATTTCCTATTTCAAAAGTTGATCGGTTCAGGCACGTTATCTAAAAGCATTAACGTTCTAAATCAAACTACAGTTCCTAGTATAAAGAACACACACAAGAGGAAGAGTTCAGAAATGAACGAATCCTTCTTGAGTTATTGTAGACTAGGTCATATCAATGCGACCCGACTAGCTGAAGTTACATATAGATGCATATTTAAATTAGTTTGAATTTACATCTTATGAAACTTGCCAGTCATGTCACAAAGATTAGATGACCGTAGCTCTGTTTATTGGAAACAGAGAAAGAGTTAGTAAACTCTTGGGACTGATACATGATGATGTATGAAGGTCCCCTGTCTACACATGCCAAGACCGGTTCTTTGTATTTCATTACATTCTCTGATGATCTCTCAAGATTCAGACAAATGTTCCTATTGAAACACAAGTTCGAACCTTTTGAGATATTCACAGAATATAAGTTAGAAGTAGAGAACCAATACGGGTATAAGTATTATGTCCTTTGATGTGATCAGGGAGGAGAATACTTGAGCACGAAATTTCTGGACTATTCTAAAAGAGAATGAGATTCTCTCTCAGCATTATTCATCCGCATACACCACAGCACGACGGTATATCGGGGCGGAGCTATTACACCCTATTTGATATAGTGTGCTCTATGATAAGTACTACTGAGTTTCCTATTTCCTTTTAGGAGTTATGCACTTGAGAAGCTGCATACCTATTGAATTGGGTTCGAATCAAATCAGTGCCTACCACTCCATATAAGATATGGTATGGAAAGAGCCTATCTCTTAAGTAAATTAAGATTTGGGGTTGTCCGGCCTATGTCTAAAAGCAAAATCCGGACAAGCTCGAGGCAAGGTCAGTTATGTAGAACTGGAATGGTTCCAGCTATACAAACTACAGCAGATGATTTGGTAGAACCAAAGGATTCAGTAGATTCTAACGAACCTCAGCCTCTCCGCCGATCTAGTAGGGTTCCTCACCCACCTGAAAGATACTTTGGTTTCTCTATGACAGTGGGAGCGAGGATTGCATCATGAGATGATGACCCAACTAGTTTCGAGCTGGCCATCAGGAGTGGGACTCTGTAAGAATGGCTGGATGCTTAGCGATCTGAGATGGAATCCTTACACACCAACAAAGTATAGACTTTGGTTGCTTTATCTGAAGGGTTAAATCCCCATCAGGAGTAAGTATATCTTGAGAAGATTACTTGGTGTAGATGGAAAAGTTGAGACTTTCAAAGCTAGACTTATTAAAGGTTTGTATCATTGACCAGGTATGGGTTATGATGAAACCTTTTCTAAGGAGCTATGCTTAAGTCCATCCAGATCCTACTTACCACGGCTACATACCATGACTACGATATCTGGTGGTTGGGTGTCATGACAGCTTTTCTAAATGATGTTTTAGAAGAGTGAGTCTATAAGTACACAGCCAGAGGGCCTCGTAGACAGTGGGAGCAGCGGAAACGTGTGCAAGATGTTTTATGTGATGAAGCAGGCATCGCGGAGTTGGAACATCTGTTTTGATGAGTTAGTCAAATAGTTTGACATCATCAAAATGGTAGATGAACCTTGTATATACAAAAAGATAGTAGGGAGTATGGTAGTGATCCTCGTAGAGTACGTGGATGACATACTCTTGATAGGGAAGGAATTTCCTATGCTACGCTCGGTCAATCTCCGCTTATCACAAGGATTCTCCATATAGGATCAAAGTGATACCTCCTAAATCCTGAGTTTTCATCTATGAGATAGATGTAATTGGATGCTAGGATTCTCACTAGGAGTAGTGAGATGGTATCAATCGATCCTGGGGAGAATCACTGGAAAGGTTACAGGGTGATAAGGACGACCGAATGTCAGTCACAGGCATTGTCTTTACCCTCAGTGGAGGGACGGTATGTTAGAAGAGTTCCAAGCTAGATACCGTGGCATACTAGACGATAAAGGCTGGATATATCGCTACTTAAGATGCTACTAAAGAGGCTGTCTGGGTGTATATTAGTTCATGAGATGAACTTAGTTCCTCCCATTATGTGACAATGGAGTTATCGCTTATGCCAAGGAACGTCCGTCCCATCAGTGATCCAGACATATTCTAAGGCAGTATCACCTGATCATGGAAATGGTTGATCTCCAAGGAGATCAAGGTTAGGAGAGCAGACTCAGAGGACAACACGGCGGATCCACTCACAAAGGCCTTTTCCCAGAGAGAGACTTTCATGGGATGGTTGAGTATGAGATACTACAACCACTGCTATCAGATGGCCCTAGTGCAAGTGGGAGATTGTTAGTTATATGTATGCCCTAGAGGCCATTACTATACATAGGATGTATATTGTAGTGGATGCTTGGACATATATAGGGATGACTTTCTTGCTCGACATGATAGTATGCTATCTGGTTGCTCTTTACCTTAACATGTATACTAATTGTCTCTCTGTTACACGTTGGTAAAGCCCTTAGGATGTGTACTTGACTACCTGGACTATGATGCGCATCATACTAGTAGGGACATGGTAGTCCATAAGTACATCCTTCAAGGTCCCTAGTCATGGGTGTATCGAGACGGGGCATCGATATACCAGAGTAGACTAGCGTATACCTTCTCGACCCATACAGATGGGCGATGGATGATCCCATATCCATTGGTGTTTGACATCAGAGATGATATACGGGTGCTCAATAGAGACTGGGTACACTGGACGGACTCGCCGAGAACTCCCAGATGGTATTATACCTCACATCAGATGGCATTTCTCTGGTGACACTGGTACAGGTTAGTCTGTAAACCCGAGATCGTCATAGAGTCTTGTGTGATTCCCACTGTGTTTTGATTTCCACCTTACCACGTCAAAGAAGGCATGCAAAACGGTGGTTTTTAGGTACAGTCCCGAGTCACATGGAGGCAATGAGCGATAGGAGGGGATTCGTCTCTCCCGGTATAGGGAGTTGGTGTTGCGCAGTGTTCGATTGGCTATAACCGGAAATCCCTGGCCGGGGTTGCTGAGATTTACTGGTAAGTGTTACCAGTAGTTTCTCAAACTGTTATAGACCTCATATCGACACGACTTATCGAGCTACTGGGGTCTGACGTTTACCACCCCTAGGCGAGATATGCGACATATCAGACGATCAGACCGGACTGTACGGTAAGTGTTACTGGTTGGATTCACAGGAGTGTGAGTGGGCTTGCTCGTTGATTTTCTGATCGCTCAATACCCGGGTGGCCGTTACGTTTAGCAGACCGCTTGCAGCTTGTGGGTGTTTGATATGATCATCACCTACTGCCGGCGTATTGACGAGTCTTTAGAGTCCTACACAGAGGTTTCCTGGCTCAAGCGAAACGAAATGGGAGCGCATATGAGAAATGTGCGGGACCGAGAATAATGCGTGTATGTGATACCGTATTCTATTCTCACGATGAATGTATCGATTGGTTGTATGCGATATAACCTAATTATCGAATCAAGGATTGATTCGATAAGTCGATACATTGGATATTAGTCGGTCATATGCGATATGACCGGATCGTTAAATCAAGTGTTGATTTAATGATTTAATGTATAATTATATATTTGATATATTATTTTACATTAACTAGTATTTGTTCACTTAAGATGGATTTTCTCACTAGATTGTGCACATTGTATATTTGATATATGTTTGTGCACTAGATTGTATCATGTTTGATGATATATGCAAACTTGGGTGTATGTTTGCTTTAAACTATGATTAGGTTAATGGTTAGGGTTTGATTTACTCATTTATTCATTCATTTATTTTTTGGGCCAAAAACAAACACGGTGGCTTTCTTTGTTTTATTCTTGGAGTTTCATGAAGCTTCACCATTTTGTCTTTTGCCTTAACCTAACCATTACCTAAACCCTAGTTTATTCTCTACATGAGTTTAACTAACCCATGGTTGCTATATGATAAGAATCACTTGAATTTTCTAATTAATTAATTCTTTTCCTTCTTCTTCATCTTCTTCATGAAGAAAGAAAAAGCTTGCTAGAAAATTCTAAGTGATGAATCAAAGTGAGAAATCCAAATCCAAAGTGAACCCACTTCGTATTTCTTCATTCTCTACCACTTGCCATGTAGTATAGGGTGTTTTCTTCACAAGTTTCATGACTTGGTGAAGATGGAGCTCGAGTTAGAGTCGCCTCGACGTAGATCATCTTCGGTATCGAAGTCAACGACCTAGCCCGATCTTTTCTCCGATGAAACCACCGCGAGAGTCCAGGATTCCGACGGTTGCAGCGGAGGGACGTTATCACGGAGCCAAGGAAGTGGAGGACTGGATCTACAAAGGTTGTAGTCCCTTTCACTTAGTACTAAAGCAGTTTAGTAGCTTGTAGTTTCGCCTAATATCTAGTTAACGATCTTGCTTAGGGTTGTTAAGCACCTAAAAATTTTAATCCGGCATGGTCGATGCCTTATAGAGCCTCCTTTGTGTGCCTAGTAACCCTACAGTTATCACCCTGTATTACCAGAATATATTGATTCTAAACGAATGTTATTAGATACCGAACCTGATATACAACATCATATCAGTCTCTTTATTAGTAAAGAAGGATATAATTTTGTATTGTTGGATAATGTTTTAAACATTTCCTATATCAAGAGTTGATCGATTCAGGAACATTATCTAAAAGCATATACGTTCTAAATCAAACCACGGTTCTTAGTGTACAGAACACACATAAGAGCAAGAGTTCAGAAATGAACGAATACTTCTTGAGGCATGGTAAACTAGGTCATATCAATGCGACCCGACTAGCTAAGTTACATTTAGATGCATATTTAAATTAATTTGAATTTACATCTTGTGAAACTTGCCTGTCTTATCACAAAGATAAGATGACCACAGCTCTGTTTATTGGAAATAGAGAAAGAGTTAGTGAACTCTTGGGATTGATACATGATGATGTATGTGAGTCCCCTGTCTACATGCCAGGACCGGTTCTTTGTACTTCATTATATTCACTGATGATCTCTCAAAGATTCAGACATATGTTCCTGTTGAAACAAAAGTCCGAACCTTTTGAGATATTCACAAAATATAAGTTAGAAGTAGAGAATGAAAAACGGGTATAAGTATTATGTCCTTTGATGAGATCAAGGAGGAGAATACTTGAGCACGGAATTTCTGAACTGTTCTAAAGGAGAATGAGATTCTCTCTCAGCATTACTCCTCTGTATACACCGCAGCACGTCGGTGTATCGGGGCGGAGCTATGATAAGTACTACTGAGTTTCCTATTTCCTCTTGGGAGTTATGCACTTGAGAAGCTGCATACCTATTGAATAGGGTTCCAATCAAATCAGTTGCCTACCACTTCATATGTGATATGGAATGGGAAGAGCCCATATCTTAAGTATGTTAAGATTTGGGGTTGTCCGGCCTATGTCTAAAAGCAAAATCCGGATAAGCTCGAGACAATGTCAGTTCTGTGGAAGTTTGTTGGATATCCCAAGCATTCGCAAGGGAATATCTTCTACCAAACTGGGGAACAAAAGGTGTTTTTGTTTCTCAGCATGCCACCTTTGTGAAAGGGAATTTCTTGTGAAGAAATTAGTGGTCATGAGGTAGAACTGGAAAGGGTTCCAGCTATACAAAATTGCAGCTGATGATTTGGTAGAACCAAAGGATTCAATAGTTTCCAACGAGCCTCAGCCTCTCTGCTGATCCAGTAGGGATCCTCACCCACCTGAGAGATACTTCGGTTTCTCTATGACAGTGGGAGAGAGTATTGCTTCATGAGATGATGACCTAACTAGTTTCGAGCAAGCCATCAGGAGTGGGACTCTGTAAAAATGGCTGGATGCTTAGCGATCTAAGATGAAATCCTTATATACCAATAAAGTATGGACTTTGGTTGCTTTATCTAAAGGGTTAAATCCCCATCAGGAGCAAGTATATCTTGAGAAGAATACTTTGTGTACATGGAAAAGTTGAGACTTTCAAAGCTATGCTTAAGTCCATCCAGATCCTACTTGCCACTGCTACATACAATGACTACGATTTCTGGCGGTTGGGTGTCATAACAGCTTTTCTAAATGATGATTTAGAAGAGAGAGTCTATAAGTACACAGCTAGAGGGCTTCGTAGATAGTGGGAACAGCGGAAAAGTGTGCAAGATATTTTATGAGATAAATCAGGCATCGCGGAGTTGGAACGTCTATTTTGATGTGGTATTCAAAGAGTTTGACTTCATCAAAATGGTAGATGAACCTTGTATATACAAAAAGGTAGTAGGGAGTATGGTGGTGATCCTCGTATTGTACGTAGATGACATACTCTTGATAGGAAAGGAGTTTCCTATGCTACGCTCGGTCAATCTCCTCTTATCACAAGGATTCTCCATTAAGGATCAAAGTGATACCTCCTAAATCCTAAGTTTTATATCTATGAGATAGATATAAACGGATGTTATGATTCTCACTAGTTGTAGTGAGATGGTATCAATCGATCCTGGGGAGAATCACTGGAAAGGTTCCAGAGTGATAAAGACAACTAAATATCAGTCACAGGCATTGTCTTTACCCTTAGTGGAGGGACGGTATGTTGGAAGAGTTCCAAGCTAGATACCGTGATATACTAGACGATTAAAGGCAAGATAAATCACTATCAAGGATGCTACTAAAGAAATAGTCTGGATGTCCACTAGTTCATGAGATGAACTTCGTTCCTGCCATTGTGTGACAATGGAATTGTGGCTTAGGCCTAGGAACCCCCATCCCATCTGACATCCAGACATATTCTTAGGCAGTATCACCTGATTATGGAGATGGTTGATCTCCAGGGAGATCGAGGTTAGGAGAGTAGACACAGAGGACAAAAGTGCGAATCCACTCACAAAGGCCTAATTTTCCAGTATAGACTTTTATGGGATGGTTGAGTATGAGATGCTTCAACCACAGCTGATTGTTGGGTATGCGATACCACAACAGATGGCCCTAGTGCAAGTGGGAGATTGTTAGTTATATGTATGCCCTAGAGGCCATTACTGTACATACGATGTATATTGCAGTAGATGCTTGGACATATATAGGTAGGACTTTCTTGCTCGACATGATAGCATGCTATTCGGTTGCACTTTATCTTAACATGTACTCTGATTGTCTCTATGTTACATATTGATAAAGCCCATAGGATGAGTACTTGACTACCAGGACTATGATGCAGATCATACTAGTGGGGACAGGGTAGTCGCTAAGTATATCCTTCAAATGTTCCTAGTCGTGGGTATATCGAGACAGGGCATTGATATACCAGAGTAGACTAGCGTATGCGCTTCTCAATCCATATGATGGGCGATGGATGATCCCATATCCATTGGTGTTTGACATCAGAGAAGGTATACGGGTGCTCAGTGGAGACTGGGTACACTGGACAGACTCGCCGAGAACTCCCAGATGGTATTATACCTCACATCAGATGGCAGTTCTCTGGTGACACTGGTACATATTAGTCTGTAAACCCGAGATCGTCATAGAGTCTTGTGTGATTCCCACTGTGCTTTGATTTCCATCATACCACGTCCAAGAGGGCATGCAAAACGGTGGCTTTTAGGTACAATCCCGAATCACATGGAGGCAATGAGCGATATGAGGGGTTTCGTCTCTCCCGGTATAGGGAGTTGATGTTGCGCTGTATTCGATTGGCTATAACTGGAAATCCCTGGCCAGGGTTGCTGAGATTTACTGGTAAGTGTTATCAGTAATTTCTCAAACTGTTATGGACCTCATATAGACACGACTTATCAAGCTACCGGGGTCTGACGTTTACCACCCCTAGGCGAGATATGCGACATATCAGATGAAGAGACCGGACTGTACGGGAGTGTTACTGATTGGATTCGCAGGAGAATGTACAGGCTTACCTGTTGATCTTCTGATCGCTCAATACCTGGGTGGCTGTTACGTTTAGCTGACCGCTTGCAGCTTGTGGGTGTTTGATATGATCATTACCTACTGCCGGCGTATTAACGATTCTTTAGAGTCTTACACAGAGGTTTCCTGGCTCAGGCAAAACGGAGTAAGAGCACATATGTGATATGTGCGGAACCGAGAACAATACGTATATATGATACTGTATTAGATTCTCGCGATATGTGATATCGCCGGGTATATGTGATATAGCCGGGTCATCGGATCAAGTGTTAATTCGATGAACTGATACAGATTATATTAGTCGGTTATTTGTGAAATAGCCGGATTATCGGATCAAGTGTTGATTCGATAATTTAATGTATAATTATATATATTTAATATATTAAATTACATTAACTAATATAAGCTCACTTAAAGATTTTTTTCTCACTCGGGTAATACGTTGATATATATGTGATATATGTTAATTGTATTTTTTTTTTGTTACAATAAATAGTGTATATGTGATATATAATATTGTAACATGTTATAGTTACAAATGCAACATGTTTTGTGGAGTTTAAATGTGGTTAAGGTTTGGATTAGGGTTAAGCTTGCATGAAACTTTCAAGAAGTTTCTTGAAGCTTTGACTTTAACCTTGATATTTTGTGATATTTTGAATAGATATTTGTTTAACCCAACCCAACCCTTTACCATAGTTAATTCTCTACATGGGTTAAGTTTTCATTCTTAACCCATGGTTGCATTTCTAACCTCACACTAGATTCATTATTCATCACAAATTGATTTGCTTCTTCTTCTTCTTCTTCTTCTTCTTGATGAAAAGCTTTCTAGCATTTTCATAAGTGATGAAAATGAGTGAGAAATTGAAAACAAAAGAGAGCTAAATTCCTACTTCATCATCGTCATCTATTTTTGCCACTTAGATTAGGATGTTTGCTTTGATAATACTTGATTAGCAAAGCAACAGCTTGGGTTTGAGTTTCTTCAAGGTTGATCATTTTTATTATCGAAGATTAGAAATAAGCTTGCATCTTTCTCTTCATGGAGCCTCTCTAGAGTCCGGGAACTTGATGATTGCAGTGAAGGGACCACAACACGGAGCTTATGAAGTGAAGGAACGGACCACAAAGATTGTAATCCATAACTCTTAAAAGTAAAGTTATTTACTTGCTCTTTGTTTCACCTAATCTCTAGTCTAAGATCTTGGTTAGGGTTGTTCGGCACATGTAAAATTTGATTTTGGCATGGTTGATGCCTTGTAGAACCTTGTACTAGTGCCTAGTAACCCTACAGAGTCTACATGTGCATAACTCGTAAAAACCAAAAGTCACATATAAAACAAACGAGTCCAGGAGGTAGACCAAACGACAAGGTACACGTGGCGACGACCCCGGCCCTAACTCGGCCGACTCGGGCCGGCGACTCGGTCGACGCCGCCGGTCCAACCCGGGCCAAACTCCAATTTTCTTCACTTCCCAGAGACTTTTGACCTACCTCACTCCCCCTGCACTGTTTAAAACCTCTGAAATTAAACATAAAATTAAAACACTCTCTTTTAAAAAAAAATTTAATGCAAAATTAAATACAATTTTCTCACACCCTTTCATCTACCCTAAACCCTAATTTTTCCTATAAATACCATGCCTAAAATCACCCCTCCTCACTTCAAAAACTCTGTCCAAACTCTCAAGAAATTTTCCTAGACTTTTTGTGTGCAAGTGGAGTTAGCGAAGGGCGAAACTCCGACGAACCTCTGACGACAATCCGAAGAGTTTCCCGCGACGAGACGATGCACCGGCACCTCCTACTTCTTCCTTTTCCTCTCCTCTAAATAACAATCCCGTAAGTCTCTTCTCCCACTTTTCTTTACTATCCTAAAAACTTAGAATTCTAAAATCCGACGAAAGCGGAGTTAATCGACTTCCGATTCGGTTTTTCCTTAAAAATCATATTTTTCTTAAGAACAATAATACCAAACTCTCCCATCATGATCATTAAACAATAAAAAAACATCTTGACAAGTTTCATATCAAAAGAATTTATATTTCAATTTTTATAGCACTTTTACAAAAAAATACCATATAGTTTAATTTCGACATAAAACATCATTACCCATTTCTATACCTTTAGATAGTTCACGAGGTAATGACCTACCTCCTCACAACACTCATATGTAACATAGCACGATGATCTTTAGGAACATAGTTTTGGTAAAATACGATTTTACACAAAACTACCTCTAACTTATAAAAACCTTTTTCTACAAGATATGTATTTTTAACAAATCTTTGCAATGCGTCTCTACAACCCATTTCGAGGAACCCGTTTGGGATGCTGCGGATTATCGCACATTCTCGGGCTTAGTAGTGCGAGATGCAGACCTCCGCAAGAAGCATACTGTCACAACCCGTAATTTAGCACGTGACCGGCACTTAAATTACTCAACGTCAAAAGGCTTGACGTAAATCAAGTAAGCCGAAACCCAAAAAATCTAAACCTTTTTGCGGAAAATAGTGGGGGTGCAGTTTTGAAATAAAGGTATAATAAATCATATTTTGTCTTTTAAAATTTCGGGCAGCACCTCCCTTATATATTTTGATCTAAAAACATATATACAACAATATATAAGCATTCCCAAACGGGAGCTAGCTCTTCGCCAACTGGCGGAAACACAACCACGCAATAATATATATACGACGTCCAACAGCGAAGAATCAACCCAGAAAGAACTAATAAAGAAGCAAGACATCAAAACTCAAGAAAAGCGAGCATAACCCATCGCTCTAAGTCTCGCACAACCAAGTCTGACTAGGTCTACTAATAAAACAATCTCTAGTTTCTGATCTGATGTTATGTGATGGAGTTTATCTAGATACAATAGAATATAATAGTATGAGAGTGGGCACTATCCAACATGTGTCCCACCTACCAAAGCAAACACCCTGGATGAAGCTGTGTGCCAGCAATACTGCAACTGATCCCAAGCGGTCAAACCTACAAGAACCGTGGCACAACGGGGGTGAGTTGCCAACTCGTGAGTAGAAAACATCAGCAGGTAGAAATCGAATAAAATAATGATTTCCTAGGTCACTATATCCTCAAGGTAATACTATGATATTTAGGGTGACCACATATGCATATATGTCAACAATCGAGTCAATGAAATGACATATATAAATAAACATCCGATATCATATGCCTGTATGCATGTGGATATCATCCACGTGTCCATCAACGACACAACAACATCATGGGACCTGAGTGTCCAACACCGACACTCGAAATATCATGAAAACATGTATCTAATATATATGAGGATATCAACCACGTGTGTCCATCAACGACACATCAAAATCATGGAACCTGAGTGTCCAACACCGACACTCGAAACATCATGAAAACCTGTCCAGCATCGACACGTAAATCCTCATACCTCTGTCCCTCGGACTCCATCAGTCCGGATCGACCTACGGCTCTCTCGGTCTGGATCGGCCCATATCATCTCACGACTCCGATCGGTATCCTCCAGATATCCGCCGAGCCCAAAACTATCACCGGTAGGTAGTGCTCCCCTATCAGGCTCATCGTCTACATCTCGAGCTTCTTACTCGGGGTACCACACCGGGTCCATCATGCACCCGCAAACGGCCTCGTCCAGCTCCTCGGATCAGGTATCACACAACTCATAACCGAGAAAACACATAGTGGACGTCTTGAAATATCATATCAAGAGAAACCACATTTTTAAAACAATACACAATTTCCTATGAAATCAAACTGCGATTCTCAAATCCAGATATCTCATAAAAACAGTATCTCAATGCATATAACCATAAAGTACAATGTATGCAACAAAGAGTAATAATATGAGCATATCGGGTATATCATGCAAGTATGTCAAGTGATAGTACTGAACAATGAGTGTACTTTTACTTTTAAGATTAATATCATGATATGGCAGTTCTCCTGTATAAATGGCACGACAATTCTACTGTATAAGTGACATGGCAATCCTACTGTATAAGTGACATGGCAATCCTACTGTATAAGTGACTTGGCAGTTCTATTGTGTCAGTGACATGGAAATTACCGATGAAGAATGTGTATGAGCCGGCAAATCTGTGTATGTGTAACATGCACATCAACGGTAATGGTGCAGGTGTACTAGCAATTTATATCATATAATATTAAATACCGACATGTGGCATGTACATCATGAGGGTAATATCCAACACAGCATGAACAATAAATTGGTATGTATATCTATCTACACACGAATCATACTGTCACTTTTAAACGATACACGTTGTCATTTGAAAATAGGTATGGTTCAGGTGGCAATCTTTATATCGGCGATCCCGCCTCATAACATCAGATATGACAATAATTCTCGATCATCATCCTCAAATCACTAGCGCGGATCAATCATCCGGTACATCTCATCACGTACGGTAATCCATTGTACGGGGTCATCAAACAGAATAGGGAATCTATCGACCTATACAATAATGAGGCTTTACAATAATGAGGGTACGTATCTAAAGTCTCGTACGACATATTACTCATTATACTCATAAATAAATACACACACACACACACACATCTCAAATCACATTTGTATGAACGTCATATCTTTTCCGCCACACCTCTATCTCAATCTCGTGTCGTGCTTATCGATATCGATTTCATATCATCCCATCATCAACTCATATTTGTTCTCTTTCAATTCGTATCTTTCATGATTCACTTCTCATTTCATATTCTCATATGTCAATATATTCATTAGTGTCAATTTCTATCATATTATCGTTACTAAATCCTATAATCATTTCCATCGCATATCGTTTATCAAAATATAATTATCAAATGATCTTCCATATCAATGTTTGCGGGGGTGCTATACGTCATCCACCCGACTTCCCCCATTGATATAATCTACTCACCACAATTCTCCTCGCTTAGCCGAAGTCGATGTGCTTTGTCGTCTCAGAAGTCCACACGAAATACCTATAATCAATACACAATCGAAATGCAATTAAAACCAATCCAAAAACCGATACGGCACACGGTTCACTCGTAAGTTAAAACCTATAGCTTCGCATGAAAATTCAACCAAATAACCCTCGTCCGTCGATGTATAAACGTCAAATGACGGAATCCAAACTCAAATCTAAAAACCACGTTTTAGAAATCGGAAAATGAAATTCAGCAACTAAGGAAATCCATCCCAGATTTTGACTCAGGTAAAATTAGCCAATTTTTCATATCAGGTTGCTCTAGATATAGGATAAGGAAGCTGCAGAACAAAAATCACCACATTTCGCCCCGACTTGACCGTAAATTGCGGCCAAATCCAATTAATCTACGACCATAAGTGAAGTATACAGGCTTGGGTTTCAAGGGGTGCTTCTAGGTTGCCTGCTCGTCTCTCTGTGTTCGCTAAATAAATCTCAGGTCCTCCGGATTAGAGCAGATCTCAGAATCCTAACACAAATCACACAAAATACGATATCGGGGAATTTCTAACTCCTTGGTTTGGGTTCTAGTCTCAGCTCTTGGCCAATAAAACACTCTCTAAGGTCAAGTAAACACTCTCTACACCTCAACTTATCATTTAACAGCAACTTATAATTTCCCAAAATCACAAACCTAATTAACTCAAATATTAAACTAAAATACGATATTTAACACGATTACAATCTAAAAGTGAAGAGATATACCTCATTGGCCACTTAGGAAAATTCTAGAGTTGCTCCAAGTTTTCAAAATCCAAACTTGAAAGGTTCTAAGGTTTTAAAATAGTGTTGTGCATATTTTATGTGAAAGTTGCATAGGGTTTTGGTAAGAAAATAAAGATGATGCATGGGGGTAGTGAGATGAAGCAATAGAGTTGAGGAAACAATGGAAGAGGATGAAGAATGGGCAGCCAAGTCTCACTCTCCTCTCTCTTAAGCTCACTCTCTCAATAAAATATCTATTTTGTTTCATTCAAAAAAATCCTATAGCACATTTTTCATATTCCATTCACACTTAACTCTTTATTTCCTTTTCCTTTCTTTCTTTTCCTTTCTCTTTTGTTTTCCTTTCTATTCTTTTTATTTTCTCTAACTCTCAAAACTCACAAGTCACAAATCCAACATGTACATGACACGGTGCACAAGTCATGAGAAAAACGTAAAAAAATACAGATTTGACCAAAAACCCGATAAATATCATTAAAATAAATAAATCGTTTTAATCTCCGATTATTTTCCAAATATTGGTATATGCTTATACCATTTTATGAAAAATCCTTATTCGCAAATCGAATAGTTTTCGCGAAATATATTATTTTAATATTAAATTTCCAAAAATAATATTTTTATATTTCTGAAATGTTACACATACGGTCTCGAAAGATTTTTAAATACAATTTTTTTTAGAAAATGTGCTTTCTATTATAAATAAAACTTATATTTTTTAATAAATATATATATATGTAATTAATATCAAAATGTCTATTTTTAATATTTATAATGTTCCACAATTCCAAAATTCAAGAAAAATATCTCATTTACAAGAAAATACCAAACAATTCCAATATTACAAATAAATACCATATATTATGAAATTAGGTTTTATTCACTAGAAATATCACAATGATACAATATACATCAATGAAAACTTTAAATACGATAATAAAATACTTGAGGTGTATTTTGAAAATTATACAAAATTATTTTTACATAAAACCCCCTCAAGTTATACTAAATTACAATAAGGACCCTGGTAAACATAGGTTTAAGCGGGACCAGTCTCTTGAGCCTCAGGGAGCCGGAGATATGGATGCTTGTCTATTTAAGATAGACAATTTAACAAACGGTATTATCAACACGGTAATCGTCTTTGAAAAAGACATAAATCATATCGTCCATGTGCAGCGGTTACCGATAACACCAAAACTTAATTCAGAATTTTAATTTATTTTCTAATTGTCTGACTCGGACTGAGTCTCGATATAATCAATCTGACTTGAATGAGATTCAAGTACATATAACAATTCAATATGAATCCATTTATTCAATCTGTTCAATCTATCAATCTATACAATTTGACTGAACCGAACTATGGATATGCATCCATCTACATGATTCTCCAGTTATATCCATTTACTGATATCATGGTTTCGGCAAGTCGTCCATCTATACAATATATAATACAAGACAATACAATTTACAATACAATACAAACAATACAATCAAGATATCGCGGGGTTTAAGAGGTAGATTGGTACGAAAGGTGTTAGAAGTGGCACGAGACTGCAACCATTAAGACACCTAACCTGAAATCAATTGCCATTGTACCGTGGCTGAACGGTTCCTTATATTCCGTGCACCGTAGTCTCTAGGCTAACGAGACTCCTTTCGTATATACTGGCCTCTTCTGTACCAAGTTACAAACAACAGCGTTAACACTAAATACAACATTATAACAATATAATACCATTTTAAAAGTTACACACACTCTCTCTCTCTTACTTTGTCTATTCTACTTCTCCCTTATTTTTGGGACTTACCGAGCGATTGTTCTCTGACGACATTCCCCCTCTTTCTTCTTTGGAATGTCGTCAGATGATTCGGACCTTCAGGAGATCGAGCCCACCAGCGAGAACTTGGATCAGCTAGCTTACGACCCAGAGATTTAGATTCCTTATACACACTGTATTTTCCATTTCTGTTATGCTACTGTTTAGGCATTATTTTCCATTCCATATATTTACTTTTCAGATGCATTGTACAAAAGAATGTTAATAAATAAAGTTGATGTTCGATTATATCTATTATCTTTGTCTCTTGTGTATTTTATTTATATTGCTTAGATACGCTTAGCGTATTTACTTCAAAGTAAATACGTAGCGGCCAGTCACGTCCTCTGCCCGTACACTAGGAAGCAGGACGTGACAGAACAGCGGTGAGTTAGGTCTCTCAATTGCAAAAAGTGGTGGCATTGTCGACTATGGAAGCTGAATACCTGGCGATCACGGAATCAAGTAAGGAGATGATATGGTTGTAGGGACTACTTGAAGAATTGGGAAAGAAGAAAGAATTCAATAACTTGTGGAGCGACTGCCAAAGTGCGATACATTTGGCAAAAAATACGGCATATCACTCTCGGAGGAAGCACATCAAGATGTGGTACCACTTCATACGCATAGCGGTAGAATAGGACGAGTTGACACTGTAGAAAATCGCGGAAGAAAAGAATCTGGCGGATATGTTCACCATGGTCGTAGACAGAAATAAGCTAAATCTTTATTGCAGGTTGGTGAACCTCTTCATGAAAATCTGATGAGAAAAGAATAGAGCGGAGTCGTGTGAAGCCAACTAGCGTTGGGAATCAAGGCTGAAATATCTCCGAGTGGGAGATTGCTGAAATTATGGAGAAACTTCAGGCAGATGTCTGGACGTGCATATAAGCCATATCAGATTTTACCAAAACCAAATTTTCTTAATTAATGAGTGTCTTATTGCAGTTTCATAATTATGGCAGTTTCTTAATAAATGAGTGTCTTATGGTAGTTTCTTAATTATGATAGTTTTTTAATTAAAGAATTGGTTTGTATATAAATAGAGATCTCTTATATATTTTATGCACAGTCAAATAGAATAGAGATCATTGTATGAGAGGGTGATAGTTTAGATCTAGAGATATTTGAGAGAAATATCCTAGGATTTGCTCACGGTGCACTTGATTCAAGATTATAGTAAACACTGCAGATTTTGCTCTGCCGGGAACTAGCTATACAGTGGGTGAATCTCGTTAACAAATCGCTCTCTTATTTGGTTTGTGATTCTTATTTACTTATTCTCACATGGTTATTAATTTGTCTTTTCGTTGTTAATTGTGTGGTTGTTTATTGCGTGGTTGGTTTATCACGAACATTGTTCTGTGGATCGACTTCTCTATCCCCAACAGTACAAGTAATCGCATTCGTCAAAAGATAAGTTTGTTGTCGATAATCAAATTCATATACATTTCCGAGAAGAACCTCTGCAAAATTTATAAAAAAGTCAAGTTTGGATTATCATTTATTTATTTTTTCTATATTTGCATTTCTTCATTAAAATAAAATGATATAAAAATTTCGATTCAACCACGTGTGATGGTTTTGTCATATTGGACAAAGTGCAAGCAATCGCATTCGTCATAAGATGAGTTTGTTGTCGGTAATCAAATTCATATGCATTTTCCTTATGGAATCTCTGCAAAATTTATAAAAAGGACAGGTTTGGCATATCATTTATTGATTTTTTCTATTCGCATTTCTTCATTAATAAAATAAGTTGATATAAAAATTTTGGTTCAACCACGTGTACGTGTAAAGCACTAGGCACAGAGAGAGAGACACACATTCTTATATCTGAAAGTTAATTCAATAGATACAAAATTCTGAATCTTCATTTCTTCTTTTTGGAGGGCCTCTTCTACAGCAATATGCAATTGACAACTGAGTAAAAATCACAATTCAAAATTGATCATCAAGCTGATATAAGAGCCGAAATGTACCATGGTTTGCAAGATGCATTGAATGCCGGAGAGATTATCGGAGTTATATAGAAAAATAGGTTCATATAGTTACTTTTTTATTATATTTCACTTTGTTCCATAAATGAGTATAATATAATTTTACCGGCGTATCATCAAGATACGATGGCTTTAGTTCAAAAATATGGCTAGCCAGATTTGTTTATAACTATGACATGCAATCCTTCTTAGGAAGAGATGGCTAATGAACTTACTGTCATGACAGTTACCTCTAGATCGACCTGATGTGACCATAAAAATATTTCGTGCAAAATTTGAAGAGCTTAAGAAAGACTTTTTTCATAGAGGAGTTTTAGAAAGGGTTATCGCACATGTACATGTTATAAAATTTCAAAAACGTAGACTCCACATGGGCATATCTTAATCATTTTTTATGATCGTGATAAGATCACAACTCGAGATGATTATGATCGAATAGTTAGAGCAGAAATTTAGGATAGAGAAGCAGAGCCACAGTTATTCGATATGGTTAAAGATCAAATGATACACGGACCATGTGGGGTTATGAATCACAGGAAGGTTGTATGTATGAAAAATGGTAGATGCAAGAAAGATTTTCCAAAACAATTTGCGCAGTCCATGCTTCAAGGAAAAAATTCTTATCCGATTTACAAAAGGCGAGATGACGGTAGAAAAATTTATATTCATGAGAATTCAGATGCATATGACGAGAATAGGTGGGTGGTCCCATATAATCCTTGATTGTTAAAAAAATATAATTGTCATATTAATGTAGAGGTATGCTCCCAGTATTGTTTCAATCAAGTATCTCTACAAATATATATATATATATATATATATATATATATATATATATATATATATATATAAGGGTCCATATCATGTACACCCTTAAGTTCGTATGGGAGATGAAAATGAAGAGATTTCACAATTCGTTGATACTCCCTCGGTGTGCCCTCAAGAGGCCTTTTCGAAAATTCTTAATTTTACACAAAATCAAATCTATTTGTTTCTTTTCAAGTGCACTTGCCAAATAAACATCAAGTTTATTTTCAGGCGATAGAACTATTGAAGATGTAATTACAGATGAGTGTTCGAAAAGAACTATTCTGACTAAGTATTTCAGAACCAATGTTATAGATCCTGAGGTTCGAAAGTATCTGTTTCGTGAATTTCCAGAACAACATAGGTGGGGAAAACCGGAAAGAAAATGGTTTAAAAGAAGAAATCAACTACGTGTTATCGGAAGAATTTATGCAGTTTCACCTCAAGAGGGGAACGTTACTATCTAAGATTACTTGTCATTTGATTATTTGAAAACAGTCGATGCTATTCAATATCCTACTTTCAAGCAAGCCGTTGAAGCATTAGGCTTACTCGAGCTTGACGGTAGTATCTTACTCCAAAATGCCATCAGCGTTGAGAAGACTATTCCTCATTATTTTGGTTTATTGTGATCCTGTTGGAGTTCGTCAATTATGGAATGAGTTTAAAGTAAAAATGTGTGAAGATTATTCATCCTCGAGTTCAAACATTAATTTGCTTACAATCAACCATTTACTTCAAGATCTAAATCGACTTTTGAAGCAATATGGAAAAAATATAAGGGATTACGATTTTCCAAAGGTAGATTTGGTAGACTTCAGGAAACGCACAACTGATTCATGAAGAAATGTCACTGAATGTTCCAATTGATGATTTTGCTTTCTATTCAAAGACTTAACAATGATCAATCGCATGCGTTTTATATCATAACTAAAGTCATTATGCAAAAAGAGAATAAAATCTGCTTTATCGATGGTCCGGGTGGAACAGGAAAAAAATTTATACCAAGTATTACTAGCATATCTCCGAAAGAGTTCTAAACTAATAGTGGCAATGGCATCTTCAGGTATTGCATCGACCATGATGCCAGATGGACGAACTGCACATTCTAGATTTAAGATCCCCATCCGTTTGGAATCCACATCGACATGCACGATTACCAAGCATTCTGAGTTGGGAGAATTATTACGTGGAGCAGATGCTCTTATATGGGATGAAGCGACCATGGCTCACCGATATGCTTTTGAGGCATTGGATAAAACTAATCATTTGCCTTTTGGAGGAAAGAAAGGTGGTTATTCTTGGATGAGATTTTGGACAAGTACTTCATGTTGTTCAGCATGGAACCAGAGCGGAGATAATTAATGCATGTATCGTGAGATCGCCTATTTGGGATCACATTAATGTTATTCACTTGAGACAAAATATGAGAGCTACAAAAGATGCATTGTTTTAAGAATATCTTTTGCGAATTGGGGACCGACAGAGATGTTACCTGCATAGAAAATGAATTCATAAAATTTCTAGATGAGTTGGTTATTATGGAGTGGATGCCGAAGAGTCAATATTAACATTTATTGAAGCAATATTTCCATGGCTACGAGAAAACGCAAATGAGATATAAGGTTTATTATGGAAAGAGCAATTATAACCCTAACCGATGAATATGTTGTTAAGATTAACAGTCAAATCATTGGAGTGTTTCCAAGTGATGAAGTAATTTATTAGTAGAATGAAGAAGAAGTAGGAGAAAGATGCATTTAAAAGAAAAGCATAAAAGATGGGATAGTTACATGATCATACATGCAACAGCTGAAAATGAAAAATCAAAGGACTCTGGTCAAATATAAAGCATATGTAACTATCATGGTATTTATCGGTAGTTTATAAGATAAATGGTAATTATCCAATAACAAGTTGAAAGTTAATGGTATTTTGATGAAGTTTAATTCTACTAAATTGAATATTGATTTTGTGTTCTTGCCTACTTTTTGTTAGATATCAAAAAATAAGTGATTACTTGAGGATCAAGCAACCGAATATGGAACTGAATAAAGAAAAGATCATAGAGTTGCAGATCTATGAGTTATCTCAAGAATTGAAAGCCTATATTCATAGACCGAAAAGAGTGCAGAAAGCCATTGAAGAAAACGCAGAGATTGTATAAATAGATTTGGATCGTGATCGATTAAAGGAGAATACTAGGGTAGCAGTATTGATGGCTGGATCCGATGCAATAGCCAGAATGGACTCCTTCGGATTTCAAACATTTATTACTGGAAAGGTAAAATACAACAAGGTATGCAATTTTTCTTACATAGATCAATATTTAATATTCTTTTGTGTGGTATTTCGATTGAAGGACATTATATTAGAAAGTTTGGACCTGAATCCACAAGATGTGCCTTTGTGCAAGGGATCAAGGCATTATATTAGATAGACTTTCTGATTATTGTCTTGAACACAATATGTATAGAAATGACTTGTTGTATTTATTTATTACAGGTATAAATGAGAGTCTGCATGATGGGAATTCTAGATACTGTGATGAGGCTTCAACTTGGGAAACTTTGGTTCGGACATAAATTTAACCTTAACTTATTCACCTCTTATTTTGTTAAAAATAAAATCACAGCTTTTATAACAATTGTCAGAATTGAAATTATAATTGAAGTTGTGTATTGTAATTTTTTTTTAAGGTGTTGCGCCCAACCTTAGTCCACGTGAGCCAAAGTGATCTTCTTGACATTATGTGCCCTGCTCAATGCAAGTAAACATTATGTTTTAAATATTGTTATGTATTTGTGGAGTGTTTTGATGGGTGAACATCTTTTGTGCTATAATTTGAAGAATTTTTTTTTTTATTGTTTTATGTAGTTTTGAAGACCAGCATATACAAAGCAATGGATATTTGTAAATTTGTATATATAATGGATGCACAATCATGTATTATGGAGCATGTGTTGTTGTGGTTAGACATGAAGTAAATATTGTGGTTGAACTAGATATATAATGTTTATTAGGGTCAATTTTTGTGATAGTATATATAGTTTAGTTATCAAGTGTGAGTTTACATGATAGACTGTAAACAGGTATCTAATGTTTTGCAAAATCATATTTAACATCTTATTATTTATTTGCTGTCTACACTGACAGTTGAGGACCTATCGACATACATAATTCTGCACATACGTATATCGCCTGTGCATAGTACCAGCTGAAATAAATGAGAAATATATAAGAAAACGGAGTATCCCGTGGCATATATATTTAAGTACATGAAGATCAACATGATGGGAGCCGATAGTTGTAAATATCGACAAATAATTGGCATTTAAAGGTGCCACGGTAGGAAAATTTTCCTCCCTTGCCACGGTATACTTTGTTTCCTATATAAATATATATATATATATATATATAGAGAGAGAGAGAGAGAGAGAGAGAGAGAGTGGAGTGATCCATTGCAAACCGGTCCGCGTTTTTGAAAAACGGGAACTCCCCATCTACGACATATTTTAACGATCCAATCCATTCAAGATCATCACCATACCCTCAAATACATGTGCATGAAAATCAAGAGATATAAAGACCTCTAGCCTATGCATCGATGGGTGCAAAAATGAACGTCTTTCGATAATGCGACATAAACGTCATCCGGTGCATGGCCGGTGCATGGGCTAGAGATCTTTAAATCTCTAGATTTTTCATGCACATACATTTGAGGATAGGGTAATCAACTTGAACAGATCGAATCCTCAAAATACATCGTAAATCAGGAGTTTCCCGTTTTTAAAAAATACAGACCGGTTTGCAATGGATCACTCTTATATATATTTATATATAAAAGAGGGAACAGATGATCAGCTAGCTTGTAGTTGATAAAAAAACCGTATGCTTCCATTTGATATGGCTTGATCAGACCATCAAATAAAACATCTCCACAACTTATTTTGTTCTTCTTGTCAAGAGGTTATGCCTATAAAATTTTAGATGAAGATGAATCTAAGTATTGTAGATCATGAATAAGAAGGTGTTCACATAATGAATATATTTTATGTTTTGTAAAGATTACATAGATTAGGAAACACTTGATTAACCCTTTTTGATAATCATCTAAAAAACCTTACAGCTCCCTATTTCTATAAAAAAATTGTAGATGAATCAGAGTATTGTAAATCATGGATGATGTGCTCACAGAATGGAGGAATTCATATATCATAAATATTTACATAAATGGGGAACACTTGATCAGCCACTTGGAATAACCATCTATATTTTGTTTACACATAGCATGAAATACAAAATAGACGGTGGTAATATTGTATTTGATGATCAGATCGAGTCATATCAAGAAATAGTTGACGGTTCTTATACGAGTACTTGTTGATAATCTGTTAAACACTTAGAAACCATATTTTCTGAAACTTTCTTTGGCCTTTGTGAAAAACACTTGATCTACCAACCTTGTGATTTCACATTCGGCACTGTTCATATTGGTGGTTACCTATAAAATATGAGATATAATTCCAAATCACAAAACTAGGTTATTTGCCTAACCAATCACAAACCGGACCAACCCGACAATATGTATACATGAAATCTACCCGGTTGTTAGGTAAAGCATCACTCGTTCACTTTGACACTGCAACCAATTGCAACCACCACTCCAGATGGTACACAGTAATAAATAAATAAAAATTTGTTAGAACTGAAAATTCAGTGCATCACATCGAAATTTGCCAGGGACCGAGTATTTATTCCACGTCGTTTGCCTCCATGCTAAGCTTTGCCATTGACTTTGCTGACCTGTTATCATTCATTATCCCTTTCATCAACTTCACTCTCAGACCTTCCACAATAAAACATAAATAATTGGCTCCACACACACACATGAAACTTCTATGTTACTTCCTAACAAACTCTAGAAAAAGAAAAGATCACTTTTCCTCCTGAGTCTTCTCCTCGTCACAAGCCCAGCACACACTTAATGACATATCAACTCTTTATTGATATGGAGCCTATAAATATCATGTCGGTACACGCTGCTCACCTTAATTGGTGTACATACTCACATTAATTCTTTCACATATATATATATATATATATATATATATATATATATATATGAAGAGATCTAGAACAGAACACAATGGAGGAAACATCCATGCTGGCATCGACGTCGCCAATGTCCTGATGTTACTATCTCATTGCGGCGATAAAGATTCGACAAGTCGAAGTTTCGAGTGCAAGACCTGCGATAGACAATTCACTTCATTTCAAGCTCTTGGTGGGCATAGAGCAAGCCACAAGAGACCAAGGCTAGCATTAGATGATGGTAATAAGGTTGGCAAGGATCTAAGTAGCATGAAGAAGGCTAAAGTGCATGAGTGCCCAATTTGTGGAGAAGGGTTTGCAATTGGGCAAGCTTTGGGTGGGCACATGAGAAGGCACAGAGGTGACAACTTTGTGGAACAAAAGAAGTCTTCTTCTAATATTGGGAAGAGAGTGGTTATGTTGTTTGGTTTTGAACTTGCCACCATTTGATTATGGATGATAATAATTGTATAAGATTTGGAATGGGTTAGGGTTGGAGTTATAGTTAGGGGATTTGTTTTTTTTTCCTTTTAGTATTTTGTTCGTTGGTTGTATTTGTTATGATAGTTATAGCATGTGTGTGTGTGTGTATAATTATAATTTTTGTTAATTTGTTGTGATTATACCAGTTAATTACAACAAAGAGTGCTTTAGACTTTTGAGGAGGGGGTGTCTAACAAAGATAATAATTGATTGAAGCGCCCATATATAGTTTAACGGTTTGGCGTAAATCAGCAGTGGGAACTCTGGTTTCTTTGTGTGTGATATATGTGCAGGTTAGATTTACACACGTCAGTTCCCCAAGAAAATCGATTGAAGGAAAAGGGAAAAAATATTTATTTTTAAAATGAAAGTAAAAATTTTGCCTCTCATTTTTCCTCGAAGATTTCGTGTTTATGAAAGTAAAAATTTTGCCTTCCATTTTTCAAGTTATAATGCAAGTCAAATGTGAAGAAAAGAAAATAGACATGCAACGGTTATTACTCAAACCAACCACACCCCAAGTAAATAATAGTAATCAATCAACCAAATTAAGCTACTAGAAGTATAATTAAGCAAATTACTTGGATGATCTCTGATGACGTATGAGGACTATGTCACTGCAAACGATGTGCTTTTTTCCACAGAGAAAAAAAAAGACAAACAAAATAATCCCTTCATATTTTACGATAATTAAGAAAATGCATGCATTAATTAGTTAATGTGTTCTTAAAAGGTGGCGGGTTCAGTTGAAAGCATGCAGTGCAATATGAGACTTGAATCCAATGCACTGACTAAAGCTAAATACAGTTGAATTTTCCTCAAATACATGTAAGGTTCAATTCATCGCATTTCAAGATATCCTCTTGATACGGCCATTTTAAATTTTTTTAAATGGTCTCTTTTAGATTTGTCTATGGATGGTGTGCTGAAGTGGTCAATCATAGTGTGTGAATGTGGATAATTCCCCAATTCCAAATGGAGCGCACACGTTTCCCTCCCTCCCTCCCAAGTCGTTGTTCCAACTCCCAAGCAACGCAAATAGATGCGCGCGCACACAAACTTTCCTCACAAAAAGCCACCAACTTGATACCTAAGACTTCAAAGGACAACTCTTTCCACAAATCTTAAGAAGCCTACACACACACACACACACACACACACATATTGAGTTGCTCCATTGATTCTCTCTTGATACAATCTCTATCAATTCTAACTATAAATACCAATCAACCAAAAATGGTGGAGCCCAAGAGATTCAGAGAAGCCGATAACGACGACATCGCCAACATGCTTATGTTACTCTCTCAAGGCGAGGAACAGATCAACCGCAAACGTGTTTTCGACTGCAAGACCTGCAACAAGCAATTCGATTCATTCCAAGCGCTCGGCGGTCATCGGGCGAGCCATAAGAAACCGAGGATATCCAATGATACCCAGAGCGAAAAACAGAGTTCGGCAGACAGAAATAGAGTCCATGGGTGTTCGATTTGTGGCGTGGAATTTGCAATTGGGCAAGCATTGGGTGGGCATATGAGGAAGCATTGGGCTGGTAATGAAGGATTTGGTCATCATGGCTTTGTGGAGAAGAAGTCTAATGGCAAGAGGGTGATGTTGTTTGGGTTTGATCTTGCCACCCTAGAATGATCAAGACGATTATTTTCATTTTGATTTCATTTTGGTTCATATATTTTTCTCAATCGTTCATTCTTTTTGTAATTTACTTATACTTATCTGTATGTGAATTGTTGTACATCAATTTTGTTGTTACGGTTCATTTATTATTCATAGGGTTGTTAAGAACCCTGAAAATAAGATCCCGTTTGATAGTCAAGCATGCAGAACTTGAACATAAATTAAAACTCAATAAAATAAACGAACAAACATAAAAATAACTTGTTCGAACTCGGCCTCTGTTCAAGCTCGTCTCGTTTAGGGCTCGTGTAGGGCTTGAATAGTTTATGGCTTAATTAGTATTCGGTAATAATGATAAAATAATTACTTATTCTTAAATTCAGATTATATCTATTAACTTGCCGATATTAAACAAAAATTCAGATCGTCATAAATATTTAGCCAGCTATTGTTTTACTACAATATCTAAGAATCTAGATTTCGATAAGGTTTTAAATAAGAACAAGCTCGCTTATTTAATAATAACAACGATATTAATTTCTCACAACTCACAACAACAACAACAACAACAGAGTCTTTTATCCCAAGCATATGGGGTAGGCTACATGAACCAACATAAGAATCACATTGGGTCAAGAGCATGAATACTCCGCCTCGGCTCACTCCTATCGAACAATATACTTTTATTAAGACCTTTGGCATCTATATCTTTTCATATCGCCTCCATCCACGTTTTCTTCGGTATCCCTTTCGCTCTTTTGACTTGGCTTAAATCGAGAATATCCACTCGTCAAACCGGTGCTTCCGTAGGGGTGTGTCGCATATGACCAAACCATTTTAGATGGTTTTCCCGCATCTTCTCCTTCCACAAATGCTACACCAATCTTTGCACGAATATTCTCATTTAGCACATTATCCTTTCTAGTGTTACCATACATCCAACAAAGCGCACACATCACCACTGCATGCATCCTCTATGCATGATGTTTTTTAGGAGCTCAGGATTCCGTACAGTATAATAAGACAGACCGAATAGCTTATCAATAAAACTTCCCTTTCAACCTTAACGGAAAGTAACGATCGCACAAAATCTCCGTTGCACTCCTCCATTTCAACCAACCAGCATGAATTCTCTGGTTGACATCGCTATCGATATCCCCATACTTTTGGATGATGGAACCTAGATATCTAAACCGATCACTCGATGATATCTGTTTCCCATCCAATGTTAAGCCATTGTGATCTCGATTTCTCTGTTTACTAACTTGCATTGCATATATGTTGTCTTGGACCACTCAATCTAAACCCTCGAGATTCCAACTTTTGCCTCCATAACTCCAATTTGAAATTAACCCTTGCTTTCGTCTCATTTACCAGAATAATATCATCAACAAATAACATACACCATGGTATCTCATCCTGAATAGTTCTAGTAAGCACATCCAACACTATGACAAACAATAATGAACTTAATGCAGATCCTTGATGCAAACCAATTGTGATCAAAAAATCTCTCATCAAGCCGCCGCAAGTCCTTGCATTTGCCCTCCTTCATAATTGTCCGCCATAACACCTCGCTAGTAACCTTGTCATAAGTTTTCTCCAAGTCAATAAAAACCATATGCAGATCTCTTCTCCTCTCTCAAAACGTTCGATAAGTTGAAGCAAATGGATAGCCTCTGTCATCGATCCTCCAGACATGAACTTCTATAAGAATCCCTCTTGATTTTAATAGCAGCGTTTACTTTTTCATTTCACTATGAGCAATACTTTTCCTACCCGCCACTTGTCTACCCAAAGGTTTACCCCAGAGACAAAATGATAGGACCCATACCACCTATGTAATAGTGTCAAATCGGCAAGCTCATGTTGTTTGTCTCTTTGTTGGGGCCAAAAATTACAACCCACGGCCGAAGTCAAAAAGGTCAAAAAGTCCAAATCAAGACCCAAAAAGTGGGCACAAGCCCAAGCCCGAATCCAAGTCAAGTGGACCCAAGCCCAAACCCAAGTCAAGTAGACATAAGCTCAGCCCAAACTGTTCCAAGCCTAAACCAAGTGGGTCCGAGCCCAAATCAAGCAGCATAAGGGCCAGCCCCATTCCAAGAGGAGAAAAGAATTATGTAATAAATAAATTTAAATGTAATAAGTCTGAATAATCTAAGAATGAGCAAAAATCCAAAATTGTAAAGTCTAAGGGCTGTGTAAAGTTGTAAGTCTATATAAGGCAAACATATAAAGAAATGAAGAACAACTTTTATTCCCCAATCTTTCTAGGGTTTTTGAGCATCCATCCAAAAGAGGCAAATGTTCTCTCTCTGCTTCTTCCTCAAAAGAGAGATCCAAAGGAAAAGAGAGCTCCTTTGGTTTCTCTCATCACCCTCATCCATCTTCTTTCCCAAATAGTTCATTAAGAAGAGAACCCATCATTTAAAGAAGAAAACTCATCTCAAAACTCAAGACTTAAAGATCAAAATCAAATAAAGGAGCATCCTTTCGTCTTCAAATTTGAAGAACAGAAGAAAGGAAGAGCTCTTGGGGTGAAAGCACATGGGTTTCACCCCAAGCAAACATAGATTTCAAACAAGCGAACCCCGAGCATGGAGAACGATGAAAGCCTTGAACTTTCATCACCGCACGCCCAAGGAAACCCCTCAAAGGGACTTTCCATGCTCGGAGATCCCCGTGAGGGGATCACCCGCTTCGGATACCCCGCAATGAGACTATCCACCTCGGACCCCTCCCCCCCCATCCCCACCAGGGGGCTCCCGCTGTCGGGAACCCCCCAAAAGGGTTTTCCACCGTCAAGACCCCCCACCATGGGTCTCGCTGCCCCAGGAGGCCTCCCGAATTCGAGAGGCCACCAAAGCTCTCTATCCCCTTTTCGGGAGCTTCCCGATACACTGAAAACACAACACGCGTATATTGCACTCTGAGTTCACATAACTTATACGACCTGTTAATCAGAGGTTCTTTCGCTTCAAAGCGATGGGTAATTAACGGCAGCTTTGTTCGCGGCTGCCAGATATTAGAATCCACGCAATCAATAAACCCATGTCTATCTTAGAAAAGGGGATTTGTACAACGCCCGACCAGCGTACGCATCCTATCTCAATAAAATGACGAAAAACACTCTACAGATTCCGGCACGTCCGGTGGGATCTGTCTATCCTCACATATTTCGGGTCAAATGATCATGCGAGCTCATTCGACATATAAATCGTCATACGTACTGTAATCATGTTCTTTCATACATATCAACAGCCATCAACTCTCAACAATTCTCAACAACCAATATCGCTCAACAATGTCCCAGCAAATAAACTCAGTTTCCAATGCGACCCAAACGATCCGAGCAACTGCCCAGGTGACATTTTCGTCGAGTCTTTATACAGCAATGGACGGAACAACCACTTCAGTTCGGATCCATCACATTCACCTCAGTCTTCGGTGCTCCTACCGCGGAGGCTCCAGCAAACCAAGTGGCTAAACCGGCCTCAAAAGGGAGGAGGCTGAATGTTGTAGTTGCAAGGACGTTTGAGCCCAAACGCAAGTCTTTTTCGAAAGGCTCTCTGTCGCCCCAGCTGGAGGCAAGACCCTTAACTTAAAAGAGACGGCAAGACGTCTCGGGCAAGCTCAAGCAATGCCCCTGACGACCGCACGCTCAAATGTCTACTCTAGACTCTCTGTTAATCGGCCTATGGCAGTTACCAAGATAGCAAATGCCCGCTAGGCTCTCAAAACTGAGAAGCTGAGGCAGACTCGGCTCTGATACAAAGCCAATAAAAAGGCAAGGGCTCCTGCTCATTTGGAATTCGTAGGGTTCCAAAAATATGGTTACCTCGCGACGCAAGCTGGACTGGCCGTGAAAATCGTCAACTCTTTTGATCCATTACAAACGGTTCAAAAGAACGCTATGACCGCTAAAATCAAAAAGCAAGTGATTCGAACAGTGCTGCGAATAGATGTGTCTAAGTCTCAATACAAAAAGCGTGACACCATTTCCTTAAGAGTCTGCCAAGCACTCCTCGCTGCGCGAAAGTAACGGAAAGAATTCAGAAAAGGGTTACCAGCGCCACCGAAGAACCCAGCCATTGTCGACTGTCTTCAGTCGCTTGTCCTTTCCTTAAAAGGAAGGGTCACGACGACGGTCCGAAAGACCAGCCGCCAACAATAAAGAGATGGCCGGATGCACGGTCCATACAGTCTTTATAGCAAGGACACGCCCCTGTGATAACCTTTGCAGCAAGAGCAAAGATGAGGCTACCACTTCTCAAGCCCAATTTGGTTTGAATGTGGCTGCCACTTCTCAGGCCCAGTCTCCTCTAAAAGATAATGAAAACCCTTTTGATAAAAAGATCCCCGATTCACAAAAATTCGAGCTCGGAAAGCAATGAGAAGCCAACTTTCGTCCCCAAGACTGCACCACAACAGCTTCTCCAAGATCTCCGAAAACAACTCAAAAACAAAAACAGGGAAATGAGTAAAGTCTACTCCAATATCGATGATTTGACAAATGTCGTGTTGCAACTCACAACCAAAGTTGCTCAAGGGCAGTCTAATCAAGTGCAAGGCTCTACCCATGAACCAGGAAGCGATGCCCCGAAGCAGCCAACGCATATTCCCTAAAATCCAAAGACAGACGAGGCCCGTGAAAATCGCCCGCATTCCGCTTCAAGGGACATCTTGACTCTGGATAACAGCGGCCCATTAACGCAAGATCAAATCATAGACTTGATCGCCAATAAAGTCAAGACATTGGTGATCGAAACCAAAATGCAGAAAAACGTCGGCAACAGTGGAAGACCGTACCATGCACGCTATGATCTCGCAGAGTTTCCCAGCGGCTACGTTGTTCCTAAATTCGGAAAGTTTGACCGAACGGAAAGTGTAAGCCAGCACTTTGCCTACTTTAAAGTATCGTGCAGGAATACTAAAGGCAATAATGTGCTTCTCCTCAAACATTTCGTTAACAGCATGACAGATATTGCCTTCGGCTGGTATGCAAGTGTACCGGACAGCTTGGTCACGACATTCGCTCAAATGAAATCTTTATTCAAGCAAAGATTCATGAGTGTCAACGATAAAATCACCATTGCCGACGTTATGAGGACCAAACCAGAAAAGGAATGCAGCACAAATTTTATAACCCGATGGCGTAATCTCACCGTCAAGTGCGAACCGACGTTAGAGCAGGACCAATCTGTCGGCCTTCTTATTGGAAATCTCGGCAACTGGATGATTCCTTTCCTATGCACAACTGGTCTCAAAACATTCCAGGAACTGACCGAGAAGGTTCAGATGTTGGAATGCTCAAAGCCTGAGTCCACTCAGGACCTCCAATTTACTAACAAGCCAAAGAATCAGAGGGACAACCGCAAAGGCGAATGTTCCCAATTCTTTCAACAAGGAACAGGCAGGTCGAAGACCAACCTGCCTCGAAAACCAGTGTTAGAAGGGGAAGAGAATCGCCCCGAAAAAGAAGTTGAATAAAGTCTATTCCTTCATAAAGGACAAAATCCATAAAATATTCAAGGACGCCCTAAGCAACGGTCTACAATTGCCAGAATCAAAAAGACTGCAAGCGAATATGACCGACGATCCTAAATATTGCCCATACTACAAAATATAGAGCTATACCATTAAAGACTGCTACGTTTTCAAGGATTGGGTCGAGAAGCAATACAAAACGGGAAAAATCTCGATGTCCTCTAGTGTGCTGGCGAACAAACGAGCCGCGACTGCAAATTTTATACAAACAGAGACCGGAGTTTTTTAGGAACCGACCGCTCTCAGTTGTTTGTCCTTCCCTAAAAGGAGCGAACCACGGCAACAGTTCAAAAGCCCTTCAAGTATTGTAATAGATGATGAGAGAATAAGTGGATACATGATCCATACAGTCTACATAGCAAGACCTGGAAGAAAAAGTCCTCCTAAACTTCATAGTCATGATGAAGATATGGTCGTCGTCCCCAGCCCCAGCTTGGATCGGATGTAGCTGCCACTTCCCAGCCTCGGCTCGGATCAAACAACGATGAAGACTCTATTCACCGAGCTAGGAAAAAAGAATTGAGGCTCGGATAACAAGGGCGACCCAGTGTACGTCCCCAAAAATACAGAACGAATATCGCTCCAAGGCCTTCAAAAGCGGCTCCAGGAGAAAGATAGAGAGTTGGTCATGGTCTATTCCAAGCTTGATAATATGACGAGCATCACTGCACAACTCACGGCTCAAATTGTTCAAATGGAGACACAACAAATGCAGGAGTCCACCTATAAACCAGAGGATGACCTCTCAAAGCAACCAATGGCCATCCCCTCCAATCCAAGCATGCGGTATCTTCATGAAGCTCAGCCACATTCAACTTTGGGAAGAATCTCAATACTAGATGACAGGTTTACCAAAGAAAAGATCACGGACTTGATCACTGGCAAAGTCAAAACATTGATGGCTGAAGCCGAGCGATTATATTATCCCTAAGTTCAAAAGATTTAACGGCATCGGGAAAGCCAATCGGCACATTGCCTATTTCAAAGCGTCATGCGACAACACTGGGGGCAATGATGTGATGCTTCTCAGGCAGTTCGTCCTAAGTCTAACTTACATAGCTTTCGAATGATACATGAGCGTACCTGACAGCTCAGTCAAAACATTCATTCAAATGGAATATTTGTTCAAACAAAAATTCCTGAATGCCGGTAATAAAATTATCATTGCTGGCCTTCTTAAGATCAAGAAGAAAGATAATGAGAGCGTCACGGATTATATAACTCGATGGTATGATCTCAGCACCAAATGTGAATCATCATTAGGCCAGGAGCAAGCTGTTAGGCTTCTCACTGGAACCATTAACAATTGGATGATGCCTCTCTTATATGCATCGAGCATTAAAACATTCCAGGACCTAATTAAAAGAGTCCAGATGTTAGAACATGCGGGTCCAGAATCTCTTCAGGGCCTCCAATATAACAAATTCAAATGTTTGAAGGACGACAACTGTCAAAGGAAAATTACTGATGATGTCTACTCTTTCAACATGATTGCTGATAGACAAAAGCAAAGGATGATCGGATCAAAGACCGACCGGGCTCGAAATGCAGTACCAGAAAAGGTACCAACCTAAGAAGAAAGGAGAAACAAGGTTTACTCCTTCAGAAGGGGTAAGATCTATATGGTATTCGAGAACGCTCTAAATCATGGTCTGCAGCCACCCATTCCAAAAAAAACTGCATGAAGCGAAAATGACCAATAACCTCAATTATTGCCCGTATCATAGAGTATTGGGGAATAACATCGAAGACAGCTACATTTTTAAGGACTGTGTCGAGGAACAATAAAAGACGGGAAAGATCTCGTTGTCCTCTGATGTATTGCGAACAACCAAGATACAACCGTCAGCTCTATACAAACAAAGACCGAAACCCTTTGGAGACAGACGGCTCAACCAGTCCACCGCAGTTTCTACGGGACACGCATCTATCCAAAAAGACAGAGAATGTTGAAGCACCTTGAGAAAGAGCTAGGGATTAAATGAGGAAACCAAACAAAACTCATCGTCTCGGCCTTCAACTCAGCTTCATCAAACTCAAAGTTCAAGGATCTTGAATAAACGCACAACTTTGACCCCTGAGTCGTTAAACTGGGAATAGTTGACCCCTAAATTGTTATATTGGGAATTGTTGACCCCTAAGTCGTTAAACTGGAAAGGGGGAAAAAAGGTTCAGTCCACAGGCAAAAAGAACACGAATGAAAACCTGAAAAGGCTTCATGAGTAAAAACAACGAGACTACCCACGAGCTTGTGAGAACTCGCAAGGGCGCAAACTCGTACAAAAAATCCTCCAGTAGCAAATGATGATTCGCTCCTGAAACCATGCTTCAATGTTAACGATGCTGATGTTAACCAAAAATTCAAATTCTCAACCTCTAACGGCGAATGATGAGTCGCTCCTGATACCATACTCCAGTGTAGCGATGCTGACGCCAACAAAAATTCAAATCCCCAATTTTCACCAACGGCGAATAATGGGTTGCTCCTAGTACCATACTCCAGTATAGCGATGCAGACGCCAACCAAGATCCGAATTCAAAATTCTTCAACAGCGAATGATGAGTCGCTCTTGGTACCATTCCAGTGTTAGCAATGCAGACGCCAACAAAATTTCAAATCCCCAAATTTCCCAGCGGCAAATGATGAACGGCTCCCGACACCCGTGCTCCAATGTTAGCAACGCTGATGCCAGCCTCAACCCCAAAATTCCGAACTTTCAATCCAAATTCAAATCCAACTCCAGTCCAAATCTCACCTCAAAATCAAATCCTACCGATTTCAAAAAATCCAAATTAAAGTCCCACCCGGCAATACTTCCAAGTTCAAAAAGTCCCGCCGAACAGTGCAGTAGCCATGGAAATCAAATCAAACCAAAATCCAATTCCAACTGCCAATCCAAATTCTATTCAAAATTTTCAAATTCCAATCAAAACAAAATTCCAAACCCCAAGTCCTCCAAAGGCAAATGATGAGTCGTTGCTAGCACTATGCTTCAGTGTGAGCAAGTGCTGATGCCGACCAAGAACCCAAATCAAATCAAATCAACCAAGTCAACCAACTGCCTTCACTGTCGGAATCAAGCTTCGCCTCAGAATATTTGCCTTTGCGTCGGGATCAAGCCTCGCCTCGAAGCATCTGTCTTCCCCTTTCCCGTCGAAATAAAGCTCCGCCTCGAAATATCTGCATCTGCATCGAGATCAAGCCTCGCCTCGGAGTACCAGCCTTTCCTGTCAGAATCAAGCTCCGCCTTGGAATCAACCTATGCGTCGGAATCAACCTCCCCCCCCCGGTCGGAATCAAACTCCGTCCAGGAATCAACCTCTGTGCCGGAATCAAGCTTCGTCTCAGGACCAACCACAGCGCCGGAATCAAACTCCGTCTCCGGATCAAACCAACCATCTGCATCCCTGTCGGAATCAAGCTCTGCCTCCGGATACCGACCTCTACATCGCTAAAAGAGAATCAAATCAACCTCCCCACGAAAGAAGATCCATCAATTTCATGTACACAACGCATGCAGGTTGTGCAGTTATTAATGGGGGCACTTTGTTAGAGTCAAAAATTACATCCCACGGCAGAAGTCAAAAAGGTCAAAAAGTCAAAGTCAATGCCCAAAAGGTAGGCCCAGGCCCAAGTCCGAACCCAAACGGACCCGAGCCTAAGTCAAGCTCAAGTATGAAGGCCGGCCTCATGCCAAGAGGATAAAAAAATTATGTAATAAATAAATTTAAATATAATAAATATGAATAATGTAAAAAGAATGGGCAAAAAGCCAAAATGTAAAGCCCGGGGGCTATGTATAAAGCTGTAAGCCGATATAAGACACATGAAGAAATGAAGAACTTTTATTCCCCAATCTTTCTAGGGTTTTTGAGCCTCCATCCAAAAGAGGCAAGTTTTCTCTCCGCTTATTCTTCCTCAAGAGAGAGATCCAAAGGAAAAGTAAGCTTCTTTGGGTTTCTCTCATCACCCTCACCCATCTTCCCCAAATAATTCATTAGGAAGAGAACCCATCATTTAAATAAGGTTCATCTTAAAACTCACGACTCAAGATCGAAATCAAATAAAGGAGCAAGGTTTCTTCATCAAATTTAAAGAACAGGAGAAAGGATAAGCTCTTGGGGTGAAAGCCAAGCAAACGTAGATTTTGAACAAGCGAACCCCGAGCATGAAGAACCCGATGAAAGCCTTGAACTTTCATCATAGCGTGCTCAAGGAAACCCCGCAAGAGGGCTTTCCACGCTCGGAGATCCCCTCGAGGGGAACTCCCGCTTCGGATACCCCCGCAAGCGGACTATCCACCTCGAAACCCCTTCCCCAAAGGGGCTCCCGCCGTCGGGACCCCCCGCCAAGGGTCTCTCGTTGTCCCAGGAGGCCTCCCGAACTCAGGAGGCCACCAAAACTCTCTTTCCCCTTTATCGGGAGCTTCTGGACACACTCAAAACACAACACGCGTATATTGCACTCCGAGTCTGCATGACTTATACGAACTGATAACCGGAGGTTTCCTCGCCTCAAAGTGAGGGGTAATTAACGGAAGATTTGTCCGCAACTGCCGGAAATTAGAATCCCCGCAATCAATAAACCCCTGTTTATTTTAGGCAGGAAGAATCTGTACTACGCCTAACAAACGAGCGCATCTTATCTTAATAGGGTAACGAAAAACACTCTACAATCTTAAATAAATTTTTGGGTAGATAAATTATGATAGAAAAGGTATTTTTGTTCCACCATGATGTGTCCTTAAATAGTGGAACACCCCCCTCGACTCACCAAGTGGGTCTCTAGCTACCCTCTTAACGCAACTAGTTATCTTATTCCATGTTGACTTCTAATCAGCCCCTTAAACTATATTATCTACAAAGGCTTCTTTGATACCTTATTTCAGTCGCCACCACTTAATTTTAGACTCTACCTTACGTCTAATCTTCGCAGATGCTCTTCTAAATCGAAAATCTAAAACTAAAAGTCTATAAGCGGTTACACACTCACCTAGTACTACCTGACAATCGATGCAACAATCTCTATCTATCCTTCTAGTCAAAAAAAAGTCTATTTGACCAGCACTTGATCCACTCCTAAAGGTGATCAAGTGAGACGCTTTTTTTCTAAACCAGGTATTTGCCAAAATCTAAACATAAGACAAGGCAAAATCTAAAATCAACTTACATGCTTCATTCCTCTATCCAAAACAAAAGGCTCCTTGGATAGTATCAAACCAAAACCAAAAGCTCCATGGATAATATCAAACCTACTGTGATTAGTACCTACATGCCCATTAAAATCACCACTAATAAATAACTTCTCTCTACCAGGTATCTTTTACACCATATCGTCTAAATCCTCCTAAAATTGACGCTTAATAGCATCATCAAACCCTATTTGTGTTGCATAAGTACTAATAACATTAAGAATTTCCCCACCTAAAATAAACTTAACTAGTAAACTGCTATCATCTTTTCTCCTAATCTTAACTACATTCTCAAGCAACCATCTATCTATGAGTACGCCTACCTTCTTACGATTTTTATAGTACGCCTACCCTATTACGATTTTTATTTTTATCCGTATACCAACGCTTATAACCCCAGTGCTCTGTAACTCTACTTTTTTCACATACCCACTTAGTTTCTTGCAAACACATAATACCAACTCTTCTAATTGTCGCCTCCACTAATTCTGTTAATCTACCCGTAAGGGAACCTATATTCCAAGATGCTAGACGGATCCTATGAAATCCTTGCTTATTTGACACTACATCCGGGGTCCGATGTAGCACGCCGCTTCCGAACGACTACCTAGAACCCCTTGCACACTTTAACACTACACCCAGATCTGATGTAGCGCGTCGCTGAATAGGAAACGCCCCAACGATAATCTTATAGTGGTTCATGTCATAGAATGTGACAATTTTATGCTGCCTGTCACAAGCTTGCCACAACTCTCACCCTTTCTCATCCAGACTTGGGACCGTCAATGGACAGCTATATATTTTTTTCACTTGTAATTATTTATAGTTATTTTCTAGGTTTCAAATAGCCTTGGTAAAACTCGAGGCTCGGTCCGGCTCGATGAAAACTCGCTCGGGCCCGTTCGACAAATAAACGAGCCGAGCTTTAACACTTTTCCGAACAACCTAAAACTCAGCCTGTTTGGCTCATTTAACAGCCGTAGTCATTCATAAACATAAAAAATGTCCACATGTTTCATCAAAGTTGTGGTAGTTCACAAAAGAACCGATGACTTGGAAAGCATATTGCCTGTCAATTGAGGAATAAGATGGTTCTGTAGGAGAGAGGGAGAGGGAGAGAGAGAGAGACGGCGGATCCATTACCACATGAACCTTCGATTGAATCTTCAATCGAATAATTGTTTACACAGAATAGATCTTTTTACTTTCAGAATCAGAAGCATAAATGAAGCTTGTTGGTTGACAAAATTCCTCTCGTTACAAAAATTAGAAGCATGTATTAATCCCAGAAGATTAACGATGCCCTATAGTAGCATAACAAAGTATTAAATCAATAACGAACTCAAATTACGATATTTTCTAGCATTCCCAATCCCAATAAATAATGAAATCTGCGACGAACTAGGTATGTAGCAGCCATTTTGTTGGTATTTAACATGAGTCCTCTGCAGACAATTTCCACATCCTAAAATACAAAACATAACTTCAACTTAAGAATTAATTGCACAAAAAAAAACCAGTATTTTACGTTGTATAGTACTTATATCCCTTCAAATGATTTATTACTACAAACACCTACTCTGCTCATCGACCAAAATTCGACTCTAAACAACTCATATAATGGTCTAATTTAACCCTAGAGCCGGTTCGTATTGTTAAGAGTAAAGTTTGAGTGTAGATGAACAGAGAGGATGTTTGCGTTAATAAATCACTAGAGTGGCTATATATACAAGGTAAACTAAAAGGCAGATATGTGCAATTGAAGTTCACATATTCACCGACAGAATATTCAGGGATTACCTGATACCAAAATATTATCGCGCTGGAAATGATAGTTCTGCTAATTGCTGAGGATCGACCTGTGATGGTGCCTTTGTGAGGGCACACTGGGCAGTTGTGGTCTTTGGAAAAGCTATCACATCCCGGATTGAACTTGCACCCGATAAAAGCATCACCAGTCGATCCAACCCAAATGCAATTCCTCCTGCGGACAATTTAGGAACACAACAAAACATTGTAATTTGGGGATCCATTAAAGATTAACTGCGCATGGAAGCGCAGACGATTTCCATTTTAAATGTAAATATCAATCAATATTGAATATCTGAACATGGAAGCATTAAACATCAACAAAAAAGGCAAGCAAAAACCAAACACAAACACAAATAATGACATTAGCTGTTAACATATATGACTGAACATGGAAGCATCTCCTATTTTTATGCAAAAGAGAAGGGGGTCTCGAATTCAAGTTCCAATTTGATTCTCAGCAATACAGGCTGCAAGAAAAATTCTAGTATTTTTTTGTTGCTGTAATATAGCCCGGAGGCCAATCTTCACATGGTGGTGATTCCTTCTTCCTGCTGCGGCGAAGCTTTCCATCAGTTCTTGCTACGGTCGCTCTGTTCCCTTTCAGCGAGGAATGGTGCGTGAAGGGTTGTGAATGGATTGGCCATGGGAGTCTTTCACGGAGTTTAGAGACTAGAGTAAACAAAGAAGTAGGCTACAGACTTCTCTCTTTCTCTCTCACAAGCCAAGAGATCAGTGATGGTCTGAAACAGAATGGATTGGCCATGGGAGCCTTTCACGGAGTTTAGGGACTAGAGTAAACAAAGAAAGGCTACAGACTTCTCTCTTTCTTTCTCACAAGCCAAGAGATAGGTGATGGTCTGAGAGACAAGAGCTGGGGGGAAGGGGACAACGAAATAATTTGTTTCTAACTCTTTCAAATCTTCTGAAATACTAAAGAACCTCTGCTGAAAAATTCACACAGCCAAAGCTATTTTAACAAATATATATATATATATATATTAAAATCTCTACCAACTTTTTTTCCCCTAATGTATCTACCTACGCAAGTGTCACATGTGCAAAAAATACAAAGTAAAATATAAGGTAATGACCATCTCTTACCATGTGGAGGAGCACCCAAGTCCAGACATTCCAAAAGAAAACCAAATTTTTCTTCCGCCTGCACATGCAAATACACATTAAAAAAAGTAACAATAAAACAATGAAAGTAATAAAAAGCTCTTTAGCGTAGTAGCATAAGCATATTATAATAACTGATAATATAGGTTACAAAATTCCACATTGTTATGCAAGTCTCCACATCACACAAATGACAGGCTTAACACAAATGGAAGGCAATCTAGCATAAGCAGGATGTAGGCGCATACTGTATATAACTGTTTAAAGCAAAGCTAAATTAAGTGTTGTAGCTTCCTTGACATGTCCTGATAAATTAAGTGTTATCGCTTCCTTGATCATATCAGTGACGCATGATAAAGTTTAAGTGGTGTAAAAGTAAATGTTGGGGAAAAAGAAAGGGGGAGGGGGGGGGGGATAGAAAAATATTAAGAAATTGCAGTACAAGCAATCTATCAAAGATGCAGTGAGATGAAAATTTATTAGCTCTATATATTGACAGTTTCACCTGCTTTGGAGAAATACCGACAATTTCCAGAACCTTTTCTTGAACTTCCCGTTTATAAATTCTCAAGCTTCCCCCACCAATCTGATTCACAATAACATAAAAGATGTAATAATGCTTGCTTTCTTCCTTCATGCATAAGATTTCTGAAGTAAAAGATAGAAAACAAACATGCACAAGGATGTTTCTGCAAGCACTCAGAACCACACAGATAATCATATCTAAATTATAGCAAAATTATAATAAAGTTTCAGGCAGCAAGAAAAAAAAAACATCATCCTCCCTCTTTCTAGAACAAGCTGTGTTTACTGTATTTTCATCATCCGCCCTTTTTCTAGTACAAGCTGCATATTTCTTCTCCATCTAATGTCTATTTTCATCCTACTTCCTGCTGAACTAGAAAATTAAAGTGAGAAATAAAATAACAGCAACAAAAAGATAATAGTGAAGGCCAAATTTCCCCTTTTTGTAACTAATCGGTCCGTCCTTCATTTTGGGATGTGTCCTTGTTTCAAACCAACTTGGATATCATATATCCTAATCATGAGATTTGAATATTTGCACTGAAACTTAACTTTAAGATGGTGCAATATAATCATAGTCCTAATTATCCTTTCATCTAATTTACTTCATTAGTATCCATATATGACCAGTTGCTGCCCTGATAACATAACCATCTGCACAGTTCCTGGAGATAACTCCCCATGGTAGGCTACGTAATAACTCCCATGGTAGACCGAGAAACTAGTGAAAATTTAATATGTTGGGCAAAGAAGGCTATGCAAAAGAAAAATTATTTATGGATGTAATGAACAAAAAAAAGGTTTTCCAGTATGCTACTTCAAAGTAACAAATCAATTAGAAACATCTTGTTTTAAGTAGCCAGAATGTACCTGAAGAAATCAAAGTAGGGTGGAAAGCCTACTGGTGCAGAATATAAACAGCAAAGTAATAGTATTCTCAAGGAATTAGTAAGAGGGGGTTACCTCAATTCCATTGTAAACCATGTCATAAGCCAGTGCACGAGCTGAAGAAAGGTCATCAATGTCCTCAGGGTTTGGAGCAGTGAAAGGGTGGTGCAGAGCCTATAGAAACAATCAAACAACCATTGCATGCATTACAATAAGAGAAAAGAATTCAGCGTTTACTAATTGCCTTTTGTATCCTTCGCCGTCAGATCAAGTAAACTAAAGTGATAAAACAAAATATAGCTGTTCTGTCTAATTAGGTAGACAGTTTGCTGTTGATGAAATTCTATTGACAACCATGACACGTTGTTGATGTCTCAGAAGACAAGTTAGAGAAAAGTGGTGGTTGGAATGCCTGCTATAGAAATTTATGGTAATTAAGTAAGCCAATGACTCGCAGGTTAAGAGGAAATTGGTCATACTTATAAGTCTCAAACTAGCCACTCTGAACAGGAAATCAAATGTGGTTTGAAGAAAGGCAAATCATCTTTCAGCCAGAAAAAAAGAGTAAATCATCTCTAGTAGCCATATCCATGAACGGTCACTACGATGCTAGCATTTTTTGTAAGCTAAGCTGCATATTACGAATAGAAAAACAAAGAATTTTTCACCATCAACAAATACTGTAAAGTTCCAACCAGACACTTAGAAACTAATTTGAACATTTTGCTGGATGATTGCCTATGTAAAGCCACCCATATACCACAATATAACTCGCCTAACCTGGAGAATCGTTGTTTAGCTACCAACGGTTATAATCTAGATAACTATATTAAACAAACCATATTCCATTCCTTGTTGTTCAGATATTTGGTCTTTGCTGCATCACACAAAGAAATCAGCTTCAATTCTGCAGATTAATAAACCAGTTACTGTAAGTAAGAACTTCTACCAGAACCACTATTTTCCCAAGATTACCAACATGCACTGTCTGCTCTAGTTTTATTATGGTCCAATATTACATAAATGGAAATTCAACAGCGACCTATTTCCATAAGTGCATGGACCAAATTTCCACAGTAATAGATGCTGCCTTTAGTCATGCACACACAAAACAATCACTACGAGCTGAACAGAAGCATCGATCAATCTCTTCTTATGTATTATTAGACACTGAAAAATCATTTTCTCGGCAAATGGTCCTAATATGGCACAAAACTCTTTTTTCTCCCACCTTAAGAAAGTTAAGGGAGATTAAAAAAAAGCTTAAATGGTTAATATTCATTCTTCTAAGCCAGTAAATCAACTAAGGGGTTTATTTTAGTTTACCCCAAAAAAGAACTTTAATTATAAAAAAATGTGCTGTTGAAAGCATGCTTTAGTGGATGCTTGTAAACATCTTTGATAATTGACAGACCGTAAATTTTAAACAATGTGTTTTATAAATTAAAAATATGAAAAAATAAAAAATATATACTTCAGAGGATATACATAACACTTGTTTTATATGAATATTTACTGGTATAATCTATCAAAATAAGAGTTTAGAGTTCATGCAGCAATAATAGAAAATATTAGAGCAACATACCTCAAATCTTTGTTCCGCAGCATTCCACTCGAACATTGGAAATTCCGTCACCCACAAAATTGAATGCCTTGTCTAGAAATATCAAAAGAAACAATAGCTAATAGTATAAAGATTTATTTAAATTTAAATATCAGCACGTTTAGCACCAAAAAGTGGGACAATACTACAAGAATCTACTAATATTCCACCGACCAGCTGCTCTCGGTGTATTTGATGAAAATAGTTCTCAAGAAATATCAGTTTTGTGCATGTGCATGCATACACATGGTGTTTCGTGCATGGGCGTATCACTGAATACGCATGTTGCTCGTAAAAGAGATGTTATGCTTCTAAAAGAGTCAAGCCGGGATTTGTAAATAAATTTCCAATTTTTGGCTCCAGCCATTTTCAAGTGCATCAATTGCTTCACTTGTAACAGATAATCCTTAATAACCTTTAGATAGCTTTTCTAATTTAGAGAAAATGCAACAATCTCTTAACATGATAGGACTGGAATAGTAATAATTCAATATCTCAACATCACTTGATTAACTCCTTACCAAGAATGTGAAAACGATGGTGATTGAAGGATGCATAGAGTATACAAATAAGAGAATACAAGAAAAGAACATAAGAAATTCATGCTCCCAAAGAAAGGGTATAAAAACTTACATTGTCAATCAATCCCATTTGATGCGCTGCAAATAGCCGGAGTCTGTCAAGAGTCTTGTTAACGGCTATATGGTGACCAACTGCAAACAAAATAAGGTCCCCAGTCTTTGCAGCACAAAGGCTCAGTAATTGCTCTCTCTCGCTAGGTCCCAAACTTGATACCAGGGCCGGAATGCCTTCAAGCTCACCTAGACAATATAATCAACTTGGTTTGAGAAGTATAAAGCATCCATGTATAAACATTACAGCACAAACTCGGGCAAGGAAAGACAAAGATATCAAAATAAAGAACAGAGGCTAGAGATAATATACCATTATCCAAGACCTTAAGGAAAGGCAAACCCTTTGCTCCCGCTTTTATTGCTTCAGCATATATGTCACCCTTCTTCAGGGCTGTGTTTGAAAATCTTTGGGAACCTGAAGGCACACACAACACTTTCACGATGCCACCACTTTCTATGGAATCTGCGAAAACCTTGAAACCGCATTTTCTGAACATATCACTGACCTGCAGTTTGAGAAAAGTGAGGAAGAGGATTATTGAAGAGACATGGGCCTTATAATATCACTTCATACTAGCTTAGTAACCGAATTCAAAGTTATTCCAAAGAGGAAACCGATAAATAAGGCAATGTAACATAAATAACTCTGTCAATTTTTTTTGGAGCAAAATTACTACAATATCTGAAAATGCTACCAGGATGGGGATTCACTGTATAGAAACAAGCTATTAGAAATTAGGAAAAAATGAAGAATATATTTATCCATGATTCAACATCACCATCACCTAATTGCTAAAATTCCCTCCAAAAAATGTAATCCAATTGCTAAATAGCCATGCATCAGACCTCAAGATAAAAGTAGCCTAAGAAATCCATAATGATAGGATATACAAGCTAATCTTAGCACTTCAATTTATAGAAACTCAACGTCGTTGATTGACAGCATCTGGCATGAGAGAGAGAGAAAGATACTTTCAGAAGGAGGGCGCCATCTACCATGGGTGGGCGTTCGAGAGGAACAGTGCTTAAAGAAGAGAAGAAAGGAATTCCCCAATTTATTATATGGAGGTTTTTTATGTTAAACTGGATGAGAAAAAGACCCAATCAATTTATTGGTTGTAGATCAATCAAAAGAAGCCTAACACTACAGGCTACAGTCAGCCTGGTCACTCCAGCCCTCATTTTTCATATATCAATATGTAAAGATACTAAAAGTAGATGGAGATTGAAAACAATATAGGTGGAGGGCCAACAAGTGAGGAGTTATTAAAGTAGCACTACAGTCTTAATGGAAGCTGAGGGAGGGGTAAAAGGATGATCTGGAAACATTTATCCTATATCTCACATATGCCTTTGAAGTGCATACCTATAACTAGCGACAAGAGCATGTGAACTAATATATGCCTTTGTATGTATATCTATAACTAGCAACAAGAAAACAACCAAACACAAAACTTACTGAACACACTACAGGTATTCACACAAATAAAAGGTCACATAAATGTCTAATAAAATTGCTTACGTTTTTCAGTTCCAACTCAAAGCGAAGATCTGGCCTATCTGACCCATATCTACTCATTGCTTCAGCATATGTAATCCTCGGGAATGGATATGGAAGTTGGATCCCAACTATCTCATGAAATATCTGAGATAATATACACTACCAAATAAGATTTCTGGATTTTATATCCAAGTTTCAAAACCCTGAAAGCAACTGTAAGCAAAACAAATTCTTTAAAATGTACAGGAGAAGAGGACAGACATGTCTTATCAGGTCCTCGTTTAGTCTTAGCATGTCTTCCAATGGTGTAAAAGCCAATTCCATATCTAGCTGCGTAAACTCAGGCTGCCTATCAGCTCTAAGGTCCTCATCCCGAAAACACCTATAAAGGAAAGTACAGCAGTTGGGAAAATGAAGGGTTAGAATTTTCGGTACCTGTGAAAATAAAAGGTATATGCAACGAAAGATTTTAATTGACAACCAATTTTAGTGATATCACTGATATGTTTCAACTATGGTCCTTATCCGTAACACTCGTGACACATTTATATGTTACAATTCCTGACACTAGCAATCAGTATTATTGCAGCAGCCTGCCTTGTTAAATACTTAAATGCGCAAGATGTACATTAACTCTCAGCCTGTGTAACTCAAGTTAAATGGGTATACACTTGCTGATGAAACTACAATATGTGTAAGGAAGTGCGCGCCAAATATGAGCTGTGTGATTTTACTTGATTGTTCAATAGTAATGATCTATGACAAAAATTAACTTGTAGTGATGATTTGTGATTTATTATCAAAAATGAGATATGTGTGAAATTACATAAGGATGACTGCTTTTCTGCTCAAATCGCCAACACGATAATATGCAAACAGCTTGATATGAAACTCTTGCACAGTGAAGTCTTGATGCACAAGAGATTTTTTTATAAAAAAAATGGATTAAAGTCTTATATAATCCCAAAAATTTGGTATTTGATCAAGTCCGTATTAATTTGAAACCACCAAATCAGTTCTTGTGAGTCCTTTGCGGGACAAACCTGCAAGGTCCAAGCAAGTTGCAAAATTCATATAATAGACAGGCCACACATTGTTAGACTTATAGCTCATATTTGCGGGGACCACTATCAAAGTCAGCTAAGTTCTAGGGAATTATTTGAAAACCCCAACAAAAAACATACTTTGCTATCTGATAATATCTCTCGAATCCAGAAACCATCAGCATTTGCTTGAATAGTTGAGGGCTTTGAGGTAAAGCATAAAATGATCCTGGCTTCAAATACCACATTAGGAAAGAAAATCAGCTAAGTTATGCATTTCTGTGGTGGTAAAGTAAAAGAGTTTAGGGTTAATTTCCCAGGCAAAAAGTTGATTAAATTATTTCCCATAAAACATGATAATGTAAATTTAGTATATCCAATTTTCTCGAGACGGTAATATAAATAAAATATGATCCATTATATATGAATGTGAGAGTAGCTACTGGCTTTGGTGAGAAAAGAAAATGTCCATTTACTTTACAAGCAGGAATTTCATTGACAGTACAGGGTCTGCAATGCTTTAGTTATAAAGAGATGCATTCATAGGAACACAGGCAGAACCATTGAAGCACCAAAAACTCATCACACACTGAAATGTAATTATAGTAGGAACATTTGCCAAATTTTCCAAAAATATAAGTCAAGGTTTTTTATATAACAATCACCAGTTGAAATGAGATAGATCCTAAAGCACTCAATTGGACGGTCATGAAAATGCTACCTCCAAGTGTATAAGGATGCCCAAAAAATTGAATTTTAGATATTCTCCCGTCAAGTCTGAAAGTTTCTTTAGAAAAATAAAGGAGAACATTTCGAAGGATACCAAGCTAACAGCTGATGATGCTTACGAAAATGGACATAAACCATTTATAAAATGAGGGTACAAGATGATTACCTGAACTCGTGAGGGTACAAGATAATCCCGTGCACCTTCTGGAGTGGATTTAGATAATATTGGAGTCTCGATCTATCTTGAAACCATAACAAGGATGGATTAAGCATCATAAATTCAAATGTAACCAAATGGAAAAGAACTCTAGCAGAAAATACTTTAAGTTGACATTGAATAAATGCTCTTGTACAGGGGAAAAAATTGGGTCATCATACCTGAGCATGGTGTGAAATAAAAATGGTGTGACATGAGATACTAGGCTTAAAGTTTCTCTTTCCAATATAACATGATTTGGTCAAATCAAACATGACATGAGATACTAGGCTTAAAGTTTCTCTTTCCAATATAACATGATTTGGTCAAATCAAACATACAATAGAATCAGTTATAGTGATGGTCAAACCGAATTTATCTATAAGCTATCCTCCCGATATCAGGTTTGGTTATAATGACCAGGCTGGGCCAAAAAATCCAGAGCTAGATCTGAGCCAGAGAGTTTTGCAGACACTCTAGTCCTAATATATCACTTTTCACCATTGTTTTTTGGTTTATTTTCTTTTACTTTTCCTATCTTTCTGTCAGTAGAATGAACTCCTCTAGCCCCCAAAACTCGGGGTCTAAATTGAATTTTCCAAAAGTAGCTAAGCTGATGGCAGCAATGTCTTGTTGTTTGCTGGTACTCTCCTTTCTTTTCGCCTTTAATAACATACAGCTCCTTCCCTTTGATAATATTTTATAAATATTGATTGATGTTATTGGTTGCTGATATGATGCTTGATGTTCAAATCTGATGATGACATAGAACCATTCGCTGTTGCATGTGTGTCACCTTAAACCAGGGAAAAATCCAGATCCAAAAGTGAATCTGATTCCCCTTCAGACTTCCCACTTACAACACAAGCAAATCCACTCCCACCCATCCGCCCCAACAAATCTAACATCTTGCAATTTACCATGAGAACTTTTTATCAAACAACTTAATTAAACCTATCAGCAGAAGAATTCAGGATTTGCTGATCATGTAATACTTGGATAACTGAAAAATAACCTGTCTGCATCTTTTTTAAAATTTCTTTTAGCCAAGGATCATTGTTTCCTTAAATGGATGTAATGAGCCGAGTTTTCTTTTTTTCCCCTTTTATGCCAGACTACTTTATCAACCAGGACATCAGATTATCAGGTCTAACTTTCCATGATCTGGCGTCAACTGATACATTTCATCCCCTTTTGCAAGGAGAAACACAAAGAATTATGAACAACTAATAACTCCTACCAACGTAAAAAGAAAAATATGGATTTAACAGTTTCAAGGACATACATCTACGAAGTCATGGATATCTTCCAAATATCGCCGAATAAGCTTCACCACCCTATGTCGCAACCTCAAATTGAACTGCATCTGTTGCCGACGTAAATCAAGGAACCGGTATCTATCAACAGTTTGCAGAGCTTCTTTGTATTAGAAGGCTAACAGAGAGGCATTTGATTGAGAATATTAAATCATAGGTAAGCTATAAAGACAGTAGAGAGCGGTCAATATCAACAAGAAGATGGCATAGATTAAGAATGGCATTTGATTGAGAATATTAGATCATAGGTAATCTATAAATGAATCAGTAGAGTGCGGACAATATCAACAAGAAGATAGCATTGAGGAAATAGGATTCATAAGAGAAAGCAGCAAGATTAAGAGCTAATATAGCTTCGTAAGACAAAGCAGCAAGATTAAGAGCTAATATAGCTATAGTTACAGATTTACAATCAAGCGTCCACAGGTAAGGCAGTAAGCAGGCACTACAACAAATACCGGACAGAAGTATAAGCTAAACAATGAGCTAAAGATTTTACCAAAGTAAGAAATATCCTCACTTAATTAAAAAAAATCTATAGTTAGCCCTATGATATGGCATTCTTAAGCATGCTTGCCAGGATCATATGTCCCAAGCAAATCACTGCAGCAGTATAAAATATACCTTGACGCCAATGATTCCATATACCAGGATCCTATGAATAGAAAGTATAATTTGATGCCAACGATTCAACATATCAGGACCGTACAAAAATATTTTTAAAAAGAGAATTCGTTTCATTGTAGTTGCATTGTGCACATTAGCGTGATAATTAATTCACCAATCACTATAGTCTTTTTGGTATACATGGCATCAAAGAAAAGGCTATGGGGTATAACCAAGGATATATCTGTATGTCTTAAAAGCACAAACAAGCACACACATGCATCGATCAAGGCAGATTCCATGCGGGAAGGGAAAAGATAATCTTCATTACAAATTAAATAAAGTGGTTGTGGTCCTTGATAGAAGTGGTAATAATAATTTTAATTCTCACTTGAACAAATGATTTATAGCTTAATACACCAAGAATTCGATGAAGCTAATCTATGCAATAAGTGTGGTCTTCCTCTAATAAATTAATGTTAGGAATTGCTCTTATAATAACAAACATACATAATGTATTCATTCCTAAATAGAAAGACGATAAAACTGCCGTAGTTTGGGGTTCTTTGATAGAAAGATAGGCCCTAGGGGGGGGGGGGGGGGGGGGAGATGTGAATCTAAAACAGGTTGACTACATTTCTAAACATAAGTTCTATTTAGTTTCTACGACTATATGATAAAAAGAAGTTAACCGATAGTCTAATAACAATGAAAGATAATAGGTTTGGTTAGATCATAGGTAACTTATAACAGCAAGAGGGGTTGTAAACTGTTGTGCACATTGTCCTCCAATATGAACCATATTATAAATAGAGAAGGGTGTACATTAAAATTTTATTATTGAGATTGCTTTCTTTGTTGCATGCATATCATGAGCAATGTGCTAGGCACCCAGAAAAGGCCCATTGACAATGATTCTCCAATCACAAGAAAAATATCCTGCATTAAATCCTACAATACGATGTTACATAAATTCATGGGTCTTCTATTCTTTTGTGAGTTATCTATGTCCATTTTTCTTCGTTTTATTGTTTTTTTCTTTTCTCGTCTTCTTTCTATCAAGGGAAAAGTATCATATTACCTTCGCATATGTGATTTAAAGCCTTTAACTAGATAAGTTTGTGATGGGTGAGAGCACACTTGCTCGAACAAAGGTAAATAATTGAAAGGCTAAATCCATAGACGTAAACTATATAAGGGAAGACATGCTGAAATCAATATGAATTTTGAGTTCAGATTTAATTCTTAAGACATCTCTAAAGTGCATTATTGAAAACTTTCCTCCCGCCTTCTAACAAAACTTTTGAGTTCAACCAAAAGAGATAAAAACAGAATCAAGAAGCCCATTCTAGTATTGTCCGAGTAATATGTAGTCAAAACAAACCGGGTAAGCAACTAAGGATTTTTATTATTAATCTTAACTTCAAAGGTAAGCACACAGGAATTTTTTTTGTTTGGTCTTTCATATCTTTCTAAAGTGCATCTCCAGACTTGCATCAACCGCACTAACCAATTAAAATATGTTTCTGATACCTTCTTAGACTGTGAAGGTCAAAGTGCATGACAAGTATATTATTGGTGGCTTAAGTTCCATAATGCTCAATGTCAAAATATAAACATAAGCTTCGTAAATAACAGGAATGAATTTTCAAGACTAGTTGATTGGAGTAGACACGTCAAATTCCCATACATATAGGGTTTCAAAACACCAAGATCGATGAAATAATGGCCAGACAAGTTGGCTCCAATTATGAGTGCAAATCAAAGAGAATGTGGCTGCTTGATTTGGCGTCTGCATCGCAATTGATGCATCAGGTGTCTGCATCACAATTGATGCATCAGGCATATCTTTTACATACTTGAGAATGCAGAGGAATCGGAAGATACATTACACACACATTGAGGTTTGAAAGGAACAAATGGAAATAGGAATCAGAAAGTAATATTAGGCAATTGAGGGCCAGGTACCTCAAACGAATCTCCTCTGTAATGAGATCTTTTGCATCATCTGAAGTAGTAACTTGAAAAGGTAAAGTACGATTTACTGAATTCAAAACAACAACATGCGCTGCCGCAACCTGAGATGTAGCATCAAAACAAGATAAATTAGGATGTCATTAAATTGAAGAGAAGAAGGTAAGCTATCTAAAGCAAGATATGAGATATCAACAAGATCCAAAATTTGTGGTGGTGTACTATATGTTAACAACCAAAATATTGGAAATTTATAAAACAATATTCATAGGAAAGTGTGGTATTTTTGCATGCATATTTATTTGAAGCATGGGGTTCCCTAAACACTCACAGTAATTTTGAAGCATCATCAGATAAAGAATGTTGTTGGTAGCATTACATGTGCTCATAATACATAGATGAGTCTAATTCTGTGTCAATGGTAGATGCCAAGTTATCGTGATGACATGGTGACTTCAAGATACCGAATACTATCCCCACTCATCATTGCCTAATAAATTGCCACGCAGCATCTTTGTGTATAGCACCACCGCCACATGGCCCATTACAAATTTTTGATAAAGGTACAAGTGGTATACCCAAGTAAAAAGGAGTATTCAGCCTTTGTTGTATCTATTAATTATTACTTATAAACTTTTAGAAAAATAAATTTACTTTGATTCATGTCCTCAACAAGATTAAAGGTTGCTTTGCCTATGAAAAATTAAAAACCAATTTTAATTTGTTGCACATTCTAAAACTATCACCTTGTGATATGAAGTTAAAAAAAAGGCTTGTTAAATGGGTTCAAATTAGTTTCTTTACCTCTATAGACCCGGTCTTCATCTTCTTGTTCACAGACTCACTCGGTCTCGACCGAACTATCCCCTCAACAGCCACCACATACTCAACCCTCAACTTGTTTGCAAGCGCATAAGCCTCAGGATACTCATCAGGAAGCGTCGTAATCTACAATGAAACCAACACAATCTCAATCTCCAACTCCAAGATCAAAACTCTAACCAAAAAAACTAAACCTTTTTTCTTAAAAATCACCTGAACAATCCCAGATTGGTCCCTAAGATTCAGGAACGTGAGCCCACCATGAATCCTATGGAGCGCGACCCACCCGCAGAGCGTGACGCGCTTGCCGACGTCATCAAGCCCTAGCTCGCCACAATTCGCCGTTCTCGGAATCCACTGGAGAGATTGATTCTTTAAGATTGAAGGTTTGAGCTCGGGATCTAGGGTTTCGCTTACAGTAGTAGAAGATGAAGAAGATGAAGGAACTGCAGAAATCGAAGAAGAAGAAGAAGAAGAAGAAGAAGAGAGGATTCGGGCTCTTCTGATGGGGAGTTTGCGAGTGAATCGAGAGAGGGAGGTGAGGCGAGTGATGATGAGAGGAGAGGCGCGAAGAATTGAAGACGACGACATTGGATTATTATTTTTCTTCTCTTTTTCTTCAAGAAATTTTCGCTCTCCGGAGTGAGCGCTTCTATTTTTCTTACTTATTCGGGGCTTATTATCCTTTGAGCCTCTGCGTACTTTTCAAGCTTGATGGATCGCCGTCCAATTTATGCTGCTCTTAATTGAACGGTTAAGAATAGGTGCATCTATAATCAGTTTTAAAATCAAAATGTATTTTAGATTTTGCAGGTTCATTTTCAGCTGCAAGCCTTTTTAGATATCGAATTCAGAATTTGGATCCTGAAAATCATAATCAAAATAGGTTTTAATATAGCTGTGGTCAACCACAGCCAATTTTACAATCGCATGATCGAGCATGGAGGTAACCGCAATAAATTAGCTGCTGTTGTCGACCGCACAGGTCTACACCTAAATAACTCTTCAATATAAATATATAAAAGCGAAAAACTATAAAAATAAATACAGGGTATGATTCATATTTAAAATAACAATTAATACATATTCACATGAATCAACGATGAACCACTAGAGTACTAGAGTATTATCATGTGCTGGAATATTATATAAACTGAAATACGGAGAAATGTGAATGAACGCAAAAAATCCTCCATTTTGATACAAAAAAGGCGATCATTTTAAAATTATATATGGCTCGACTTTTATTAACACCAGCAAAAATTAACATATCCAATAATTACATTCCTATAAATTCGACAATTTATGCACATACAATTAATATCTTCGATATAATGATAATTCCATTTCTGACCAAACAAGAGACGAGCAACAAGTCCCCTAAACTTAAATTTATAGAAACGAGTAATATCCAAAATATATATCAATAAGGATAATTGATTGGCTCTTGTTGAAGTGCTTTCTTCACAAGCTCGGCTTGTTCCTGTACATGCACGGAGTAGAAACCAGTAGCGGACGCAGCTGATGGTGCTCTTCCTACATACTTTATGTCCTCGATCGTCCCTCGTCCGAGCCGTCTCATCGCAGTGTATAGGCGAGGGTTTATGTAACTGTAAGCGCCCATGTTCATCGGTTCTTCTTGGCACCAAACTATCTCGGCGTCTGAAAGAAAATGTGAAGGGGCATCGGGTAAGTTCAAATTTGTACAACACATCTGAAGAGATTATAGAAAAGCAACTTTAGTATAAATTAATGGGCAAAAAAACCTATTCTGAATGTGCAAGAAATCAAAACTAATTTACCAACCATTTTAGCTTTGTTTAAAAGTTGGATAATTGCAAGAAACCTCCCTAACTTTTGCCTCCCTCTATATATAAACCTGAATTTTCCCCATAATTTAACATCTAGACAAATTTCTCAATCTTTAACCAAAAATTATCCCCAAATTAACGAGTTTATTTTTCCTTTTTACCCCTACCACTGTCATTAATAATCTGTAACTATTACTTCTAGCGAGGGCTATATTAGGACAGGTTTAATAGACACACATGTAATTAACGATCAGTGAAGTGGGAGGTAAAATATAAGGTTTTTAAGAGAGAATTTCTGCTATGTGGTAAACACGAGGGAGGTTTATTGTAATTTAGCCAAGAAAATCATGATGGTAGTTGTTGGCTTCTAGGATAATATTATGGCATATTAACTAGGGTAGAAATAAGGAAAACAGAGTTAATCTATACATATAAACCAACAAGGTATACTGATGAAATTACTGTTGCATCTTGTTGGTATTTTTCATAAATATATTGAGTGAAGTTTCAAACCACCATGTCAACATTCCGAATATTGTCGATGGCAAGATTAACCCCTAGGTAGTACTAGTAGGCTTCGGTTTGGGTTTGAAACGAGATCGGATTAATCGGGCTAAAAGACGCATTTTGTACAGTACTGCTACAGTGTAAGACGAACTGCTACAGTAACCCACATGAACAATAATTGCGGCAGTGATGCTACAGTACTTCCTACAGTTCCGTCTGACGAATTTTGAATAGATTTATTAGTATTTTCACACTAATTTTTAACCCTATAAATACCCCTCTAAATCTCATTGTTTAGAGCATTCGAAGAAGAAAATCTTCTTAACATTGAGAGAGAGAGGGTTGCAGCCAGACAATTTTCTTGGCGGTAATCGGGTTGTTTTAGAGGGTTGAAACACACCGAAGTGAAATTGGTCAAAATTCAGAGAGCTCGATTTGTACGAAAAATTAAGGAGATCCGATCACCGCGGCCCAAGATTCAGAGTTGCTGATTGGTGCACACCAATACTCAGGTTGTTCCTGGAAGTAGTTCGGCTTTGGGAACTTTGCACCGGAGTAGGACGAATTTGCCTTAAGTTCCGTATTGGAGGACGCACAGCAGCTCGCCACAATTCCATTGTTCCTTTGCAGATAAGTTTTTCGGAACCGAAAATTTTCAATTTCATTGTCCATTTTGCTCCCCTACTCCAACAATTACACAGCCCAACTCATAACCACCAACCGCATTTGGAGTCTTGGAGAAGTCAACAAATAAACTGACTTAATAATGAAAGTGAGAACCCTAATGAGTCTGATATAGGCTTCAAAAGTTGTGAACTACAACAAGGTAAAAACTTAATAGTTTAAACTACCGTCACACAAAACCGAGGGTGGTCAACATAAAAATATTGTATGCAATGATAATGCAAGAATCTACATGTATGTTCATGTGCTTGTGTTGGGGAGAGTCGGCGAGTACTAATGTTACGATCTATGTGTACGTATTTGTGTGCATGCACGTGCATGTGTGAAACAAGATATCGAATTTCTCATACTTGGATATCGCTTCAACTCTCTCTGGACAAGATCATAGGGGAAGGGGCAAAGCTGTTCCACTCTGCATATTGCAACATCCTTGCGCCCTGTGTTCTTCCGTTCCTCATCTAGCTCATAATACACCTGCAAGGTACAAAGTGCATAAAAAAATAAAGCAACATTGTGCTAAAGCGCAAATATATCTATTCTCTTTCTCAACCAAGGTGAACAAGATATTAGATACTAGCTGGACGTATATCAGGAAATTCCACCCCACCCCCCACCCCCCACCCCCGGTTTTCTATACATACTTTCTGCTCCCAAATTTCAACAATTGTTAAAAAAATTAGTCAAAATCGAATTTTCATCCCCGAAACACCCCTCATTAAGAATATAATTACGAACCGTTAGTGAAACAATTGCAGAGAAATAATGGAAGTTTAGAGGTATTTTTTGAATTATTGATTTACTAGAAATCATACCAATGTAAATCTCAAAGGGAGTAAATTGCTGGTTTTGAAAAGGGAGAGGTATCCTGCTATATGGCCAGTATTTCCCGCAACCATGTTAGAGCAGATACTAAGACATGACAAAAGCTGCATACCTTTCCTGAGCATAAAATCAACCGATTAATACCCTCCTCAACCTCCTTGTGATCATTCTGGTCTTTGATAAGGCGTTTGAATCGTGTTCCTTGTTTATCGAATCCTGGATGGCCTTCCAGATCATCGAATTCCGATAGATTTGATTTGCAATCCTTATGACGAAGCAGATTCTTGGGAGACATTGCTATTAGAGGTTTCCGGAAATCCCTGTGAATCTGAAAAAATCATGCAAATGTCAAAAGAATTTGAATTATCTGCACCATTAGGACATCAGCAACATTTTTTTTATAAACACTAACCTGGCGTCGCAATACATGGAAATAATTTGCAGGTGTTGTGACATTGACAACTTGCCAATTGCACTCCTGGATCTGTTTTCGAAGGGTAGGATCCATCTCAGGAATAACATAAGGGTTGTCGTCACTCATCTGCACCCAAAAAAAAAAGAGATAAGAATGTGTAGCATGTTGTTTTTGTGATGCAAAATCACATAAGTCCAAGCCCGAGTTCTTGAGCCCAAACCCAAGTTCTAGAGTGCTTCTAGAAGAAGTCTAGAAGTTCTAGAGATCTTCTAGAAATTGTTTTAGGATGACTATAGATTTATTCTAGAAGAACTTCTAGAAATAGTCAAGAAATTCTAGAGAGTTTCTAGAAGCTTTCCAGAACCATGTATTGGATCCCTATAAATACATGGGGGTCACTTGAGATGGGCATCAAGTAATCAAGCAAAACTCAAATACTTGTGAGCTATAGTGAGCTTTTGTGGGAGGTTGCGAGATTGAGAGCTTGTGTAAAATTTTATATTCCTTAAATTCCTTTGTAAAATAGTTTTCTCTTTCATTAGCACAAAGTATTCTTTTGACGATAAAATCTTCTTTCCATTTCTCCCTTGGTTGCTATATTCCATCCAAAACCCGTCAACAACTGGTATCAGAGCCAGAATCAGTTCTAGATTTGATTCCAGAATATGGCAACGACAAACGTCAAGATGGAGAAATTCGATAGCCGAAATAGCTTCAGCCTTTGAAGGATCAAGGCGTCGCCTCGTGAAGCAGCAAGGCGTGTTCAAGGTATTGTTCGAGCCAGACAAACTCCCGAAGAAGACTATGACGGAGGCGACAGAGAAGATGGAGATGAAAGCACATAGTGCGATCCAATTATCGTTGGCCGATGAAATGCTCCATGAGATTGCCGAAGAGGAGACTTCATCCGAGCTATGGCAGAAGTTGGGGTCAGTCTATTTGAAGAAGTCCCTTACAAATCAGTTATACCTAAAACAGTGTCTATATACTTTTCTGATGAAAGAAAGTATATATATCAAAGACAATTTAGACGAGCTAAATAGGATCGTAATGAAATTGAAGAATATCGACGTAAAAATTGAATATAAGGATCAAGTTATGATTCTCCTATGCTCGCTCGCTCCATCATATGGTCAGTTCGTCAAAAACATGGTATATGGATGAGACGCCCTTTCACTGCAAGATGTGAAATCCGGACTGCACTCAGAAGAGCTCCAAGAGAAGGTGTCACCGAATCGTGGAGAAATTCAGGAAAATGGTTTGCTTGCTGGGTGACGCTCACTTAGGCATGACGAAAAAGGCTCCGGAGATAAATCTAGGGGAAGATCAAAATCGAGAAACCCTAAAAACCCTAGAGACAACAAGTGCTACTATTGCAAGGAAAAGAAACACTGGAAAAAGTACCGCCCTCAGTTGAAGGATAAGGAGAACAAGAATCCTTCGGTCACGACAAATGTTGCAGCGGAAACTTCAAATTATAGCACTAACGATTCAGTAGTCGCTATTTGCAAATCTGGCAATATGCAAAGCTCATGGATCTTAGACTCAGGATGTTCCTATTATATGAACCCAAACCGGAGTCACTTTGCAACAGATCGTGACATTGATGGCGGATCGGTTCTCATAGGCAATTGTTCACCGCCGAATACAGAGACGGAACCGTGTAGGTCGTCTTACCTAAATTTGGGGGCAGATGCTATTTGGTTTTATCCGTCCACCTCTCCGAAGATACCAAGTTGATTTATGGCACCGTGCATCGGAGGTTAGACGGATGCGGCCGTTGTAGCAGACTTTGTCAGATTCCCCCTCATTGTGAGGGGTTTTGATTGTAGGGACGCTCTTCCCTCCAGGCGTAAGTCCCTGCAGGTTAATTACGCTACTGCATCGCGGTAACCACTTTTTCTTTCTCCAGATGGTCACTTCGTGTCGTGTGTATTTGTTTTGTTTTTGGTTACCCATGGATTGTATACGGAGACTAATTTATGTTGTCGCCCGTAGGGCGGGGGTTAGTCCAAATCCGTATTTTCTTAGATTTGGGTTTGGGTTTAAGGATCGTTAATCTCATTTGAGACTAAAATCAACTTAAACGTTTGTTAAGGATACGTTAGTCTAATTTTAGACTAAGATCTACTTAACAAGATCATTTAGATCTAACAAAAGTGCATTTGGACTCTATTGTTTTAGTTTAGGGACATTACGGTCCATAAGTTTAAGGACATCATAGTCAATGGAATTTGAGGACATCATAGTCCATAGTTTAAAGACGTCATAGTCTGTAAAGTTTAAAAACATCATAGTCTATGAGTTTAAGGACCTCACAATCCATGGTAGTTTAGAGACATCATAGTCTCTAAAGTTTAAGGACGTCATAGTCCATGAGTTCAAGGACCCCACAGTCCGTAAAGTTTAAGGACATCATAGTTCATGAGTTTAAGGACCCCACAGTCCGTGTAATATCTGGTTGTCGGGACCCGTCACCTCTCTGAAAACGTTGAAGGATTACAACGACAAATATCATAGTAGTGAAGAGATGTACCCTTGAACCAAATACCAGATTGAGAAGGAATGGGATGAATATTACTTTAAATGCCATCTGAGATCAATTTTGAAAGACCTGAACATAATTAAAGCTCAGTTAAAAACAAGGTTTTGGTTTTGGAAGACTTGGCTAAGTTGGGCTAAGATTGGCCTATCATAATGTTAAACACTGGCATATGTTCGGCGCTCACGTGCTTCCACGTGAGGTCTTAAAGTATTGTTTAAGCACTGATGATTTGAAGCGCTCACGTGGGGTCACGTGAGGCGCTTGAAGTGGTATTAAACACTGAAGATTTGAAGCGCTTACGTGCTCCCACGTGAGATCTTAAAGTATTATTTGAGCACTGATGATTTGAAGCGCTCACGTGGGATCACGTGAGGCGCTTGAAGTAGTGTTGAACACTGAAGATTTGAAGCGCTCACGTGGGATCACGTGAGTCGTTTGAAGTAGTGTTGAATACTGAAGATTAGAAGCGCTCACGTGGGGTCACGTGAGTCGCTTGAAGTAGTGTTAAACACTGAAAATTTGAAACGTTCACGTGGGGTCACGTGAGTCGCTTGAAGTAGTGTTAAACATTAAAGATTTGAAACGCTCACGTGGGGTCACGTACGCTCACGTGGGGTCACGTGGGTCGCTTAAAGTAGTGTTGAACACTTGAAGATTTGAAGCGCTCGCGTGGAGTTACGTGAGGCGTTTGAAATAGTATTAAACACTGAAGATTTGAAACGCTCACATGGGGCCACGTGAGTCACTTGAAGTAGGTGTTAAACACTGGAAGTTTGAGGCGCTCATGTGAGGTCACGTGAGGCACCTGAGATTTGGCACAACTTCTTTGAATTTGTTCCCTTTTTCTTTTCTGAGTGCTGAGCACTATTGGGTCATGTGGGATCACGTGAGGCCTCCCCAAAGACCGAAAGCTGCCTCTATTTTATTCTCTTTTGAAAAGTGCTAAGCACTATTAAGGGGTCACGTGAGACGCCCTAAAATAGAAACTGTCTTGGGTTTATTCCCCCTTTTTCTTCTGATGGGCTTGTTCAGGAGTCACGTGGGAGCACGTGACCTGATCTCATTTGTTTTCTCTCGTTCAACACGGGTGCTCATGTGGGAACACGTGATCATGTTTGGGTGCTAATCTTCTTTTTTTTTACGTGCATGAAGATCTTGAGTTAAGTCCCTTGTTTGATAAGAATTAAATTCTTATATAGGGTTGAACCCTAATTTTATTTAGAGAAATTAAATTCATATATGTTGTAAGAATTAAATTCTTTAAACTCAATTCTCCCCCTAGGTTTTGAATCTGCATAACAAATCTTTCCGGTAAGAATTAAATTCTCAACTTGTGGGCAGATCTGCTTCTGCAGATCTTCAACCAGACGAAGAACTAAGTTCTTTGAGAAGAGTTAAACTCTTGATTTCAGAATTAAATTTTCTTTTTTGTGAGAGCTTTTAGGAGGGGTTCCTCTTTTTTAGAGAATTAAATTCTCTCTCTATTTTTCTTCCCCTCTCCCTGTGTGTCTATGTGTCTCCCCTCTTTTTGAACTTGGAGTTTATGGGGGGTTCCTTCCCATTTCTCCTCCGTTTCTCTCTTTACTCTTATTTATAGGAGAAAGAAAAGAATCAATTTGTTCAGAAAATCTCTCATTGAGAGATGTTGATTGATTTTATAATCAACCAAAATGATCTTTTAGATCAATCGGTGAATTTTATTCACCGTTGGATTTTTAATCCAAAAGCTCTCTGTTTAACAGAGAAGATTTCTTATTTGTTTAGCAAGATTATAAATATCTTGTTAGTTTTAACAAGATTAGAATTTTATTCTATCAAATCTTTTTAGTTTAACAAGATCAAAAATATATTTTCTTAATATGGATATATTGTTAACATAGAATTTTATTCTTATTATAAGATTAGGAAAATATTTTCCTATGATGAATTTTTATTCTATCAAATGATCACCGCTGGATCTTTGATCCAAAGGTCCTCTGTTTAACAGAGAAGATCTTTCTAGTTTAAGGAAGATCGAGAAAATATTTCCCAAATAGAATTTAATTCTAGAATTTGAAAGGAACATTTTAAATTAGGATGCTCACGTGCTTTGCACGTGATTGGCAAAAGCACTCACGTGTTTAACACGTGACCTCTATTATGGGGTTTAGCCTGTTTATGTTCAGAGCGCTCACGTGCTTAACACGTGAGGCATGTTTGGCCCTTGGTGATTTATGTTCAGCGCTTATATGTTTTGCATATGAGCGTTCACGTGTTTTACATGTGAGGCCTGTTTGGCCTTTTAATTGTTTTATTCTCAGCGCCCATATGCTTTGCATATGAGCGCCCACGTGTTTAACACGTGAGGCCAAATTTTGATGGCTCTCCCCCTTTTTATAAAGGAATAAGTAACTCTTGGCCGAAAATTTTGGCGGGAACAGCAATGATGTGGCATGTAAAGGTGTTGGGATAGGGGTGGTTCGAATCAGGATGCATGATGCGATTGAAAGAACATTGACAGACGTCAGGTACATGCCGGATCTAAAAAAGAATCCTATTTCCTTAGATGCCCGGGATTCGCTTGATTGCAAGACCGTGATTGAGGGTGGTAATATGAAGATCCTTCAGGGATCTATGATCGTCATGAAAGAAAAGAAGACCGGAACTTATATTTGCTTCAGGGACACACTATCAAAGGTGAATTTGCATTTACATTTCCGGATAAAGATCTAGATTCGTTGCGATTATGGCATCTATGACTTGGTCACATGAGTGAATAAAATCTAGAGGTGCTCCATAAGAGACGTTCGATTGAGGGTGTAAATTTTGAGAACCTGGACTTCTGTGAAGAGTGTATTGAGAAAGCAACATCGGGTGAGATATCTTGGATTATATTCATACCAACGTGTGGGGACTGGCGCTGATTCCTTCTCGTAGAGGAGCCAGATAATTTGTATCTTTCATCGATGGCTTCTCATGAAAACTATGGATATATTTAATGAAGGCTAAATATGAAGTATTTGAGAAGTTTAGGCTTTGGAAAGCTATGGTGGAAAAACGGACGGGCAAGCCCGTAAAGGTCATAAAGTCTGATAATAGCGGTGAGTACACCTCTGATGAATTCAAGAGGTTCTGCAAATCTGAGGGTATTGTACGCCACTACACCACACCTGGAGATCTGAGGGTGTTGCAGAATGAATGAATCAAATGTTGTTAGAAAAAACGCGATGCTTACGGATTACCGTTGGACTTCCAAAGCAATTTTGAGCTGAGGCCCTAACTGCCGCCGCTTACCTCATCAACAGACAACAGGTCACCATCATTGGCGATAGTTTTGAAGACTCACGAGCAAATATGAACCGGAAAAGATGCTGATTATTCGATACTCGGAGTGTTTGAGTGCCCAGCTTACGTTCAGGAGAAGAACGGTAAGATTGATCTAAGAGCAAGAAAGTGTATCTTCCTTGATTATGAAGATGGAGTAAAAAGTTATAAGTTGTGGTGTCCTAAAACCAGTAAAGTCGTAATCGACAGGTATATGACCTTTGATGATTCTGTAATGCTCGACAACCAGGTCTAAAGTAAAGATTGTGAGAGGACAATGAAATCACCTGATCAGGTGGTGACGAAGGTTCCAGTCCAGGGTGGTAGAGATGAGGTGCGGAAAACTCGGACTCGGGAGGAGCCGGTTCAGCAGATGGAGCCAGGGCCACAACAAGATTGGCATTCACCACTTCAGCAAGTGCGGTAAAGGCCGCAGCGAGATAAATGTCCCCCGGATCGGTTTAGAGATTGGCCGAATTACGGTTTTGAAGAACGGCAGGTGGAGCCAGGGCCACAACAAGATTGGCATTCATCACTTTAGCAAATGTGGTAAGGGCCGCAGCAAGATAAACATCCACCGGATCGGTTTAGAGATTGGCCGACTTACGGTTTTGAAGAAATGATAGTATATGCCTTAACTATTGAAAATGAAAAACCACTCTCTTACAAAGAGGCTACCCAGCCACGAGACTTTGTAAAATGGACTCGCTATAGAGGAGGAGACGGAATCTCTTCAAAGAAACGGTACGTGGAATCTAATCCGTTGTCAGAAGGCAAACACGACATAGGATGCAAATGGATCTTTACGCTAAAGGAAGGTGCTTTAGAAGAGGGCGGTATCCGATACAAGGCAAGACTTGTGCCTAAGGGGTACACTCAAAAGGAAGGAGTAGATTTTAATGAGATCTTCACCCCAGTGGTAAGATATACTTCGATATGTACTCTCTTCACTATGGTGGCCGTTTACGACATGGATTTGGAGCAACTCGATGTTAATACCGCGTTCTTGCATAAAGTTTTGGAAGAAGATATCTATATGCACCAGCCCAAAGGATTTATAGTCGAAAGCAAAGAGGGTTATGTATGCAAGCTTAAGAAATCGTTGTATGGATTGAAGCAATCCTCAAGGCAATGGTACAAGCGATAACACCGCTTTATGGTGATGATTTGGTTCAGGAGGAGTTTGCAAGACCACTGCGTATACTTTAAGACACTTGACGATGGTACGTGAATTTATCACCTCTTATATGTCGATGATATGTTGATCGCTTCCAAAAGTAAGTCAGGAGTCAATAAATTAAAGCAACAGTTGGGTCGAGAGTTCGAGGTGAAGGATTTAGGAGCCGCGAAGAAGATCCTTGGCATGTATATTGTCAGGGATAGAAAGAAAAAAGAATTGCGCCTTTCGCGGAAGAAATATATTGAGAAAGTCCTCACTCGATTCGGGATGGAGAAGGCTAAGCTCATGGCCACTCCGTTGGCGGCGGATTTCAAACTATCGACAAAACAGTCACCTAGTACAGATGCAGAAAAAGAATGTCTTGAGTGCCGTATGCAAGTGCGGTCGGAAGTCTCATTTATGCGATGGTGTGTACTCGCCCGGATCTAGCACATGCGGTTGGGATCGTGAGTCGATATATGGCTAACCCCAGCAAAGAGCATTGGCAAGCGGTAAAGTGGATCTTACGATACTTGAAAGGGACCACTAGTATCATTTTAAAGTACAGAGAAGACAATGTGAAAGACCTTGTCCTATTTGGATATGTGGATGCCAACTTCACGGATGACTTAGACATGCGAAGGTCGACAGCCGGTTATATATTTACAAAAGGCACATCCATAGTGTCTTGGACGTCGACGCTTCAAACTGTCATTGCATTATTAATGACTGAGACCGAGTATATAGTTGCAATTGAAGTAATTAAAGATGCGGTCTGGTTACAGAATTTACTTGGAGATTTGAGCGTGAGCCAAGAGATCACGAAGGTCTATTATGACAGTTCAAGCGCCATTTGTCTGGCCAAAAACCAGACTTTCTATGAGAGGACGAGACACTTTGATAAAAGATACTGCTTCATTGACGCAATGGAAGAAGACAAGATGGTTGTCCTATCGAAGATTGATACAAAAGAGAACCCCGTTGACACATTGACCAAGTCGTTTCGCTGGACAAGTATTTGGACAAGGTCCATATTGTTGATTGCAGAGATAGTGTCATAAGACGCACCGGAGTAAGAGAAACCTTTGAAGATTTGGCGATTTTGCATCAAGGAGAATTTTTTTGTGTTGCAAAATCACATAAGCCCGAGTTCTAGAGTGCTTCTAGAAGAAGTCTAGAAATTCTAAAGATCTTCTAGAATTTGTTTTGGGATGGCTCTAGATTTATTCTAGAAGAACTTCTAAAAATTCTAGAAGCTTTCTAGAACCATGTATTGGATCCCTATAAATACATGGGGGTCATTTGAGATGGGCATCAAGTAATCAAGCAAAAACTCAAATACTTGTGAGCTATGGTGAGCTTTTGTGAGAGGTTGAGAGTTTGAGCGCTCGTGTAAAATTTTGTAGTCCCCAAATTCCTTTGTAAAATAGCTTTCTCTTGGTTAGTACAAGGTATTCTTTCGCCAATAAAATCCTCTTCTCATTTCTCCATTCGTTGCTATATTCCATCCAAAACCGGCGTTTCCGCCAGCATAGCATTTAGAGTTGACGGGTGACATGATGGAAGAAGTAAGATAAGCAATGAAAACATGAAATTGTAACAAAGCATGGCAAGTTGGGAGCAAAGCGCAATCCATAGCAGTTACAAGATAGCTCACTAAGCCCAGGCAAATAGATTCAGTATAAAACTCAGGAAGAAATAAATAAGTACGAAAAGAATTATTTGGTGGACAGCATGGAACAGACAAATGGTATATAAAATAGCTAACAGTGATTAAAAAAGATAACTTATGTCCACGAAGGGCCAATATCGTTAACGAACATGACACAAGAATTTAGGGTCGATATCAGTAAAATACCCTTATCTCTCATGTTTTCCCTTAAACCGCTTCAATTTTTTTTTGACAGTAAGCTCACTCGATACTGATGCATTTAAGGTTATTCCTTTAAGACTGCATTTAAGGGATTTTATTTATTAAAAAGATTTTAAGGTATTTCAATGGATGGGGGAAAAAGCTGTACTTAAGGGTATATTAGTAAAATTTACCGATGTTGTTTTAAGATAAAGGTGGGATTAACTCCTGCCAAAATTTCATTAAAAGGTTTTTAATGATACAGGGTCCCCAAATAAGTTACATATAATGTTGCATCCTAACTTAAACAAATGTTTCACATACCATACCATGAGCTATACAAAATACCTGGAGGAAACGTTCTAATCGGGCACTTGAATGCTCCGGGCCTTGACCATCATAACCATGAGGAAGCAATACAACAAGCCCGGTTTGGCGGAGCCATTTTGATTCCCCGCTGCTCAAGAACTGATCGAATATTACTTGAGCACCATTTGCAAAGTCACCAAACTGAGCCTCCCAAAGTACCAGAGAATTGGGGTTCTCCATTGAGTAACCCAATTCAAACCCAAGGACTCCGAACTCAGAAAGCGAGCTGTACAGAGAACTTTTCATTAATTGTCGTGCTCATGCATGATATGAATTATACATGTTGCTGCATTTTTTGGCCGTAAGAACACCCCTCCTATAATAATAAAGCTAAAATGACAATTGTAAGGTTATAAATGAAGTCATTCACTAAGAACAAGTGAAAAAAAAGCCTTTGTATGGTTTTAAGTCACGCTCAAATTTGACACGGAATGCCTAATTCCGATTTCAAAATGAAAGTTTTAGTTCCATTACCGAGATTCATAAGGAGATTTTAAAACTTGGTATTGGGTTACCAATTGATTAGTGAAGGTTTAGTATTTGGTTCAATAATTGGTCAGTGGTTTACTGATGGGTTACTAAGTTTATTGATAGGTTATTGTTCTATTTGACATGATTGAAGACGTAAAATTGACAAAAAGTTTATTGTTATTTTATAATATATTTTGAAGAAAAAAACTCTAAACATCATTAATTACTTTTTAAAATGTCAAATTGTTCACAGTTATTTTTACAATTTATTTGGAACATTTTACTAATTTTTAGAAATTTAACTAGACAAATATTTTTAAAAATCGATATTCCAATCCGAGATGCCCGAAACAGCCCAAGATGGCGGATTCCAAACCCAAAATTGTCTGCCCTATATCACTATATTGATACCAAAATTTCAAACCTTGCTTTACAGGTAAATATTAAATATTTATGCAGAAAGGAACTTAAAATCTTCAAGCACCTATACTAAACTTCCACAATTAATTGTATCTGACACTGCATGAAAATGCAGATTAAATATCTAAATTCAATACAAAAAGACTTGTAAGATAAACATCAAGTGCAACTGCCAGCCTTAAAGTTAGTTATCCTTTATTGGTGCGGTGCACTGTGGTTCAATGTCATGGCCGATTCATGGGGTATAAATCATTAATCAAGAAGACTAATATCAGCGATTGCTTTATTGACAGATATGGTGGAAATCATATCGTTAAAAACTAATTTTAGCTTCTAGATCTAAATAAGATTGATCCAGAAAACCAAATTTTACTAAGGCAAATCAAGATAGCAGCAGCAGAAACATGCCTTTATCCCAAACTTTTGGAGTACCATAAATCCATTTTTTCCATTCTATTCAGTTAATGGTCGTCTCTTCAATTATGTTGGCAATTAACATATATTTTTCCAACTGTCTCAATCTAATGAATAAAGTTAATTGCTAGTTTAATTGAAGATACCAAAAGCAAATGAACAATTAGAATATACCTGTTGCTAACTGTAAACAACTCATCGTTCTGGTTCATAACAATATGATCCAAGGGGCAGTACTTCTCTCCTGTCTCCTGATCGTGAATAACCGCATGCCGGTGACTAAATGTTCCTCTTTCGACATCTTGACCGCTCAACCTCACATGGTTTCCTTCGACAATGAGGGTTGCAAAAGTAAGTGCCTCTCCAACCGCCCAATCAATGCCTTCTCCAGTTTCGATCATTTGACGACGCTGCTCAAAAATCTTTTTAACTGCTCTATGAGCCTTGAAGTTCTCAGGAATGGTCGTGATGGCTTTTCCGACGCTTTTTAGCACTTCAGGTTTGACCCTGAAGGCAGGATAGCCGAATAAAAAACACACAAACATGTTTAAAAGAAATAAAATTCATTAAGGGATCGAAGTTCGTACCCAGTGTTACGTATACGTGAAATTTGTTCAGGAGATTTGAACCCCGACCAATAAGCTGAAAGCCAGTCCCTTTTCTTGGGAACATAATCCTTGCTGTTATTGAACTCCTCATTCAGGATAGAGTTAACTTTATTATGTAGTTTCTCAATGTCTTCTTTAGATATCTGTCCTGATTCTAAAAGTATATTTTCGTAGATATCAAGTGATCTTGGATGATTCCGAATGACCTACACAAGCAACATACGAGCAAGTTGTTAAAGAGAAAACATAGCTACTCAAAAAAAAAATCTACATTCATATTACCATTGCACTGTTAAGGACTAAGGTAAAGGCACGGTATTCAGAAATTAAGTTTTCTATCATGCAATATTGTTAATTTTTCATTACAACATTAGAAGATTTCGATTCCCTCTACTACTTCCGTAACAACCTTCAATAATGTCGGCTAATAAAATTTACTTGAACAAACAACAAAAAATGTAGATGGCTCGTCGGGCCGTCAGAACGGGACTTCTTTGGTAAAAAGAAAAAAGGAAAATTGTTTCCAGACCCACTTTTAAATAATGACTTGTTTTAAAACCCACAAAGTTCCAAAATTGTGAAAAAAAACCCAAAAGTATGCTTTGAATTTATTTTGAAACCAAACCCTAACTTGTATATGTATTTGTGTATGCACTTCCAAAAATACCCCTTTAAAAATCCCTTTTCAAATTTTCTAAAGATATAAAAATGTGGAAAATCTTTTTTTATGCTCTTTTTCTAGACTCAATATTTCTCAATATTCTTGCCTCATTTATTCTCACATATGAACCCTAATTTCTTTTTATTAACCCATATTCTTTGTAAATCATTTGGGGGGGAATTTGTGGCCCTCACAAAATTCGTTTACAAAAGCTATAGTCGATGTTAGGATAAGGGAAACTAAGGCAAGCAATGGAGAAATTGGTTAAGGTGATCTTGGAATTGGGTCTGGAGATGTAGAAATTCAAGGATTATATGGGGAATTAGAAGAAAGACGTAGAGATTGGAAGAGGAGACGGAGAATTGAGAACTAGGCTGTAGATTTGGAAGAGAAGAAGATAAATTTAAAGGGAATGTCAGAAAATACGGACCGAAATTAGGAGAGAAGAGACAATGGGCCATCAAGATCGATAAATTTGTGAGGATCTGACGGATTCGAGGAGGAACAAGGAAGATGAGAGTTTTCGATATGTGAACAAAGTGAGGAGACAAAGAGATGAAGGGAGAGAGACAGAGAGATTAAACATAAGTGCATGTCCTTAAGCGTAAACTTGGAATTTGGAAAAAAATAACCAACATATTCTTTGTATTATTTATTTTGGGTCTAAAAAATTCGTATTTTCTAAGTGTTGGGTTTCTCCACAATTTTGGAAATACACGGGTTTTAAAATAAGTGTTCTTTAAAATTGGGCTTGGAAACAATTTTCCCAAAGGAAAAATAAACTACGTGAACTGGTAAAAACCACGTCTCCATAACTACATTATAAAAACAATTCTACACGTACAGCCACATTATGGGAGAAATCCATGTGAAAGATTCTATATGAAAAATTAAATCATACCTTATACATTTTTGGCTGTGTAAAGGAGGGCTCGTCGATCTCATTATGACCAAAACGACGGTAACAGACTACATCAACCACCACATCCGAATGGAAAGTTTGTCGCCACTCTGCTGCAAGCTCACAAACATGGACCACTGCTTCGATATCGTCTCCATTTACATGGAAAATTGGAGCATTCAAGGCTTTGGCAACATCTGTACAGTACTGTGAGGACCTTCCAGCCTTCGGATCAGTGGTGAAAGCAACTTGATTGTTGATTACAATATGAATCGTCCCGCCTGTCGTATAATTAGGAAGTGCACTCAAATGCAATGTCTCATACACCACACCTTGTCCTGCGAAACTTCCATCTCCATGAAGCAGCACCCCCATATTCTTCACTCTTTTAGCATCACTAGAGTAATATTGCTTCGCTCGAGTTTTTCCGACCACAACGGGGTCCACGGCCTCCAAATGACTGGGGTTAGCGACCAAAGACAAATGAATCCTTTTCCCGCCCCTTGTAGGTCTATCATAAGAAGTACCCAGATGGTATTTAACATCGCCCGTGCCCGTATAACCAACGTCATTAACGGGCTTCGTCCCTCCACTAAACTCGCTAAATATCTGCCGCAACGGCTTTCTCACAACATTGCCCAACACATTTAATCTTCCTCTATGGGACATCCCAATCACAATGCTCTCCACTCCAAGATCAGCAGATTTATCGAACATTTCCTTCATACCCGGAATCAATGTCTCACCACCTTCAAGCCCGAATCTCTTGGCTGCGGTCCATTTCGTGGCTAAAAAGTTCTCAAATTGAGTGCTCCAGATCAACCTATCAAGAATAACCAACTGACGATCGCGGCTATAAGATCTAGGCTTCACTGTCTCAATCCTATCTCTCAACCAATTACACTTCTCTCTATCAGGGATATGCATATACTCATACCCTATAGTCCCACAATAAGCCCTTTCTAATCTATTCAAAATCTCCCTCAAAGTTTGCACGGGTCGGTTCTCTGACAAGAACCCGGACATCCTCCAAACCCCAATAAAAAATTCTCGGTCCAAATCGGCTTCAGTAAACCCATAAAGCTCCGGGTCTAAATCTTCGGGGACTTCCCTTTGTTCTAAACCTAAAGGATCCAATTTTGCCTTCATGTGGCCATTAACTTGATAAGCCCTAACCAAGAGAAGCAATCTCATGCTCTCTTGAATCGTCTGGCCAGAAATTCCAGGCGAGGTGGCGGCTTGGCCGACGAAATTCCGGAAAAAATTGTCCCATGATTCATCGACTGAGTTAGGATCGGCTTCCCAAGCTCGTTGGAGCTCTTCGAGGTAAACGCTGCTCGTTCCATCAAGAAAGCTATCGGTGAGACGAGATAGTGGAACAGGGCGCGGAATAGGGGCATGAGATTCGGCAGCTTTGGGTCTTAAAGCAGTGGATTGAAAAGATCGGGCTAGGGTTCGAGGTCCGGCGAAGTGGTGACTAGATTGAGCTACGTTTCGTCTAAGTGCTAGCCTTGCAACACTCGATGCCGCTCTAAACCACACCATTGTTAACAATTTCAAACCCCTATAAATTTTAATTATATTGATCCCTACAACAAAGAAAAGCAATGCATCAACTTATGATAGCTTGATCAAATCGATCAAAGCATAAGTTATATTATGAAAATCTAACATATGTCAATTTCAAAAAAAAAAAAAGAAGAAGGAAAAAGCAGCGAAAATGGTGGCAGTAGCAAAGAGTTTGGCTCCTATAACAGAATTGACCAATGGATCAACAATTGGAATGTTGATTGCAATCTGCTAATAATACTAAGCAAAATTCTTTTTTTAACAAATGATTGTCTAAATTGAACACGGCCCTTATAATTTTAGAATTATTGACTCCAAGAACAAATATGAATTATGGATCAACTATTGGATGCTGGTAGTGATTTTCTAATGAAATTGAGTGCAAATGGCAACTAGAAGGAGATTCGATCCTGCAGCAAAATTGAATAAAGTTATGGGGGAAAAATAGTAAAATTCTTATAAACAAACCGCAATTAGAAAAATTGGTTACAGGGATTGGTCCTTACAACAAAATTGGAATGCTGATCGAAAATTCTAACAAAACTTAACTAAACCATGTAAGAAAAACTCACAATTAAGGGAAATATCTAGCAAAATTGATGAGCTATGGATCAATTACTGATATTCTGACACTAAATTTCTGATAGAATCATAGAATCGAGCAAAAAAAAATTCTTTTTTCTGAAAAATTACCTTTAAACAAATCACAATTTAAAAAACTGGCTACAGAGATTGATTCTTGCAACAAAGTTTGGACAAAGAAACAGCTATTGAATGCTGATCGTAATTTCTGAGCAAAAATCAAGTGAAATTCGTTCAAAAGAAGAAAAAAGATCGTACCTTTAAGAGATCATATCATGAGATGTGAGAAACCCTGCTCCAAAATTACAGAGATAATCTTAAGATTTCTTTCCTTTTTAATTGGAGAAAAAATCGCTCGCTTTTTCTGTATTGTTCTCCAAGCTTCTGCCTAATTGATATCGCACTGCCTATTATAATAAGAGTGATGCATGCACGTGCTCTCTTCTGAATAGAGAGAGGGAGTGTAATTTTTTGAGAAAAAAGGAGTGCATTTATCTCTGGCATTTCATTATGTTTCGCTGTCTTTGTTGAAAGTTGTTCAATCGCATTCATGTTTGAAAATGTGTAGAAGCTCCCAAAAAAAGGTCAAAACAGTAGAAATAAATAAAAATATATTATTTTAAACTGTCTAGTGTAACCGTTTTTTGCATGTCAAAGCATTTTTTAACTCCTTTTATACTGCACAAGTTGTACTTGTCCCGTATCAGTCGTACACATAAGGACAATTCGAACAGGATCATTGCTGGCGTGGGTTGCCGCTGATAAATGATAAGATTATTGTTTGGATGAAAGAAGAAACGGGATCTTTCTGTAAGGGTTTGCGGTGGGGGGAGCAAAAGAGGAGGGGATGTTGATGTAAGAGAGATTGAGTGTGCAATCTATTTGTTTTTCTCATGTTTGTGGAATCATCGATTTTGCCATGTGGATATATATATGCCGAGTTTGGTCATAACATAAATATAAATCCGTCGTGTTGATTATTGTGTTTGTTATCACCTATGCTTGATGAGGTGGTGAGGGGCGTCGCCGAAATAAGTTTTTAAAGAGTTAAAGCCGTATAAGGCCTTCTAATTTAGCGCTTCTCAACTTGATTATTAATTAGCACATATTGCTCTTAAGCTAGTCGATAATGAGATCAACTATTCTATACATGTCCAATTAGGTCTATACCGGTACTTGTTGCTTCATAGCTACAAATTTATCATCCTGCTAAAATGTGTTTGGTAACAGATGCCTCTTATCGGATACCTTCTATTGATACGTTCATTTCTTATACAACCTCTAAGAGAAATACTACTTAATTCATACCATTCGATCTTATTATTTTACCGGATTTCATTTCAAAACATGTTATTTCACACTTATGCGCTATTTGCAGAGGAACCGGACCCGTAACTGCAATGTCCAGACTGCATGTCTCATGTGGCCCAAAGGCTTTTTTTGCAGATAGCCTCCTGAGCCCCATGAGATCTGCGGTCTTGACGCAGCAGTTATGGGCATGTTCTGTAGGCCTCTTGTAGCCTTGTTTTAAACATTAAAATTATGTTGCTTTTATCTTGGACCTATAAAATCATTCCATGACCACATAATCATCTACATATTGTTGGGGTCAAAAATTGCACCCCAGTTGACCACGTCAAAATCAAAGTCAACCCCAAACCAGATGGGTCCAAACCCAGGTCAAGAGGGCTCATGTCCAAGTTTAACCCGCGGCCGACCTTCTCCATGCTAAAATAAAAATCATGTAATAAATAATTTTGAAGTAATCTTTATGGGCATAAAGCCAAATTTTTGTAAACCCATGTCTCATGTGCAAAAGAAATGAGCACATGAGATATGGGATGTGCAAAATATCATTTTGTAAAGGCCAAAAGGCTATATGTAAATGTGTAAGCCTATATAAGGCAACATGATGATGAAATAAAAAAAAAAGACTTTTCATTCTCCCAAAATTTTTAGGATTTGTATGTCTTCTTCCCCTTTCTCAAGGTTCTAAACCTTCTTCAAGAGTTTTACTCATTCTTTTTCAAAAATAAATAGTTTTTCACCACAAATGTGTTTGCCTCTTATGTAAAGCTTCTATTGATACGATTCATTTCTTATACAACCTCTCAAAGAAAACACTATTTAATTCATATTGTCGATCTTATTATTATACCAAATTTCATTTCAAACCATGTGATTTCACACTTATGCACTATTTTTAGGGGAAACGAACCCGTAACCGTAATGTCAAGACTGCAGGCCTTATGGGGCCAGAAGCATTTTTTTTTTTACAGATAGCCTCCTGAGCCCCACGAGGTCTGCAGTTTGCACGATTTTTTTGCTATATTATATCCAAACTAAAACAAACATGGACTTGTATAATCAAACTCAAATCCAGAGCTTGGAAATCAAGCTCACATTTTCGACCTCAGGTAAGATTTAAGAGATTTATATATTTTAAATTTTTATTTTACATAAATGATCGCAGGTTCTCTTTGTTACCGTCTTTATTTTGAAATCAGGTACATATTTTTCAATTTAATTATCTTTTTTTTGTTATGTTATTTTGTTTCTTTGGTTATGATCTGTTGCCGAATATTCTGAATAGATAGAAATTTTACTTTTTTGTTTGATCATTGATTATAATGATTTATATTACAGTTTAAATTACATTGTAACTTCATTTTTTGAATGAAGAAAATAAATAAAATATACAGATCCATGTCTATCTCGAAGACTGATGAGCGCATTGGGCTCCTAAAGTGATCACTTTTAGGCGACCCAGCAAATTTGATGTTATCAATAGTCGAACTCGCAAACTCAAAAGGTAAAAAATATCATCATATCATTTCGATTTTGTATTTACTTAGCTTGGATTTTATGATTAATATTAGTTCCCTTCATCGCTTAGATGAATCTCTTTATGAAACCAAAGAAGAAAGGCTTTGAGAGAAGAGGTTTCGGGAAATCTATAACAGGTTATTATATTGTTTAATTAGAAATTTTGATTTTCATGTTAGATTTTATGTATTGTATTTAAGTTTATTTTATTTGTTGTAGATCGTGAAGAAATGGGCGACCTAACAAATTATTTATTACAAATGATATTGAATGAAGGATTTCTTGGTTTATCTATTTCATCCACCTATTTATATATCAATAATTAAATATTAAAGAAATATGAAGTTTGGATTTTCTTAATCCAGTTTAGTTTAAATCAAATCTAAGTTCCTACCTTGTTCTTTATCGATAATCAGTTTCCAAAGTTGTTGGCTCGCTCTATTTCCATCATCTCTAAAGCTTAAGCATTATGTCTTGATGAAATGTTTAAGCATATCAAGGAGATGTGCTCTAGCAATCATATATAGCATTGATAAATGATGGGTAATTCTCGATCTGGTTTGATTTGAATTATTTCAGCATTTGTATTGATGGTTGAATTTTGCGGTTCATGCAGTGAACCTCACCTAGTGGGAGAGTGTTAGCAAGGTGTCAATGCACAATCTTTTCAAGCCATTGACTAAATATTGACAATTGCAAATTATCCTCAATATGGAAAGTAATGAGTAAGGATGCGCAAATTAGTCAGGATGTCCATGCAAATATATATTTTTAGCAGCATCTAAAATCAAGGGATTGCTAGACGTCAAAGGTCATAATCATGTAAAGCGTGTGTCAGAATCTTTTTGTAATCTTTCTATTACTGTACAATCATATGCTATAAATACATGCAAGCGCCTCTCTTCTCAAGTATGAGAAAAAGAGAGAAATTCATTTCTTACCGAACATTGTTGTTATTCTCAAATTTGTTTTGGAGATTATTCATTTTTATTTTTGATTGAATTGGAGTTGTAAACCTCATGTGTATCATTTTGTTGTCTATTAAGTTGTAAAGGAAAGATTAATTTTGAGAGTGCAGAGTGGAGAGTGCTTGTCAAAATTAGATATTTTAAGTCGTCATGTATGTTCAATTTCTTATAAAAAGTTATAAATAAACAATATTACTTAAATGGTATCAAATCTCGTGTGCGGCACGTGCAAAAGCCCAATAGAACTCAAAATAAAATCAGAAGTTTGGTTGAGGCTATTTTAAGGAAGATTCCACAAGAAGCTCATGTATAAAGTATGCTAAAAGTGATATAAGCATAAAGAGGACATACTGAGCACATGCAAAAATTGATAAAGAGCCCCCTCTCAATTTGAAAATTGAAACTCAAGTCTTGTGCATCTACTATATATAAAAGCCTAGACCTCTTCATCTAGATCTCAAACCCAATGGATTTCCTCTGATCATCAAACAAGGAAAGCAATGGCCGAGAGGCCATTGTAGGCTCCGGTAGCTACCGGAGTTGATGGACGAGACTGCCGGTTGTTTACCTTTCTTTGCTTTTCTATTCATCTTCTAGATAATGGTTTTAGCCTTATCTCAACTTGAAACAAACTCAAGCCAAGCGTGACCCGAACTGATCAGGTACATGAAATGAACCGAACACAAACTCGAGCACGGCTCAAAATAAACAAAGCCGAACTCGAGCTGGCCCAAGATAATTCAAGTTCGGTTTGCTTAAGCCCCAGTTTCTGCTGAGAAATATTCCTCTTTTAGAAAAGCTAAGCAACATGGAACATAATTTAAGAGCAAAAGTCGAAGCCAGGCTTCATTAGATTCCCGTTCCACAACAAACAAGCACACGTAACAGGGAAACTAAATGGTTTATGCTAAAAGTGGTATAGGATATGCTGAGCATATGCAAAGTAATGATCTTAGATCCCATCTTTATTTCTAAAACTTAGCCCAAGGTCCATCTCTGCATCCACTATAAAACCTAGAGCTTCTTCTTCGTTGGACTTCATCTCTCAAATCTCTACTCATGAGTTTTTTCCTCTGATCGTCGAGTCGAGCAATGGCCGACGAGGCCATCGCAGGCTTCGGTGGGCGGTTCCGGTTAGATGAAGTAGGCAACCACAAATATTTGGCATTTCGGCTTTTTACCATTGTGTTGTGCTTCTTGTTGTGCAGCAAAAGGTTTCCGGCTTTTATCATGTCACGGACTATTATTGGAAAAAAGGAAAAGTAATTTCTTGATGGAGAGGCATTTCCAATCAAATGATGCACGGCAATAATGAATCTTTGGCATTTCTCCGTAAAATGTAAAAAGAGTATTACAGTTTAGTTGGTGATGGTTTTGCTACTCTGTGAGTTGGTGAGAAAATGCATTCAATATTTTCTTTCGATGGCTTATCATGCAACTATGGTATCGTGGTAATACTTTTGGTTCGGTTTAAAGTTTGAGATTTAAATCTCAGGCGCATCAAGCTACACGGTCTAGTATTCGAGAATGAAAAGCATGTCCATGGCGGAGGCGATTTCAATCAAATGTTCTGGAGGGCAACTACAATTCTTTGGCATTCTTATCTTCATGTTCGATATTCAGTGCAAGGAGACTAATATTTCCATGAGATGATGAGAAAATGGATAGAGCACTTCCTTTGTATGTGTATCTTGTAACTATGATATTTCTTGGGTAATGAAAGTGTTGATTCAAATCCCGCTCCGCTTGCACACAGTCTATAAACACTTCATTTATATGTTGTATAACTTTATATCACAAAACAACCGTACAAATACACTAGCATGTGGTTTTGTATGATCCTTCTTGCCCTTGGTATCGTGTCAATTGCTTATCGCGACTAAAGAGCTATGCAAACAATTTCTTTCACAAGCTAACCACAAAAGATACAAGTACTACCATAGCATAGCGGCAAAGTCTCTCGGTATCAAACAAAAGGTTTGGAATTAAACCCACTCGGATAGGGCTATGACCGCTAATTCAAAAGAAAATAAAAAATCTAAAATAATACGCTACGATGATGCTGCTCATCGTATTCTGCTTTCTATAGGCTGTGTTTATCTATCCCATCAGCTGAATAGCAAGCAAAATTTCACCTAAATTTAGCCGTAGGAAAAATAGACATAATATTACTAAGTCATCCATGGGATGCTTAAGCGGTTCTGCTCATTACTCAGCGTTGGACTGAACTTTGGTACATATTTTTGTAATAAATTATTTTTGTTCAAATTGATCGATATTGAACAATGGAAATTGAATTTTCCAGAGATTTGAATGCAAATTTTAAACTAATCCGAGGAAGTTGGAATAGGAGAGCACTCATCTTGAGATGGGCTTACTACGTAGAATTTTTTTCAGCGGTTATCCGCTCCGCACTTGGCTACCCAGCGTTTACTGTGGGCACGATAACTGGTACACCAAAGGTGCCCTCTTGTACAAGGGAAAGGTCGTCTCAATGCTCTAATGCCAGCACCGGATATGGACCGAACTGTCTCACTACGTTCTGAACCCAGCTCACGTACCGCTTTAATGGGCGAAAAACCCAACCCTTAGAACATAATACAATCCCAGATGGCGAAGAGCCGACATCGAGATGCCAAACCTTCCTGTCTCGTCGATGTGAACATACTACGGCCCTTCCACTTGGCACCGTCGGATCACTAAGGCCGACTTTCATGCATGCTCAACGGATGGGTCTTGCAGTCAAGCTTCCTTATGCCTTTGCACTCGAGGACCGGACTGCCATAGCAATTGGTGAACTCGTAGCGCTCAATTGTTACAGCAAACCATATTCTATTCGAAAAACAGTTTGAACCAAAAGTCATTCTGGAAGCAGAATTAACAAAACACTTTAAGAAATTAAATCCAAAGGTCAAAAGAAAAAAGCTCGTCCAAAAATGAACTCCAATAAAGGAAAGAGGTTATTAATTACAAGCTTAAGATATTCAAGGGAACGATCTTGATGCCAATGCAGAGAATATCCAAAGAAATCTAAAAAACTCAAATGATAACGAACAAAAAATTCTTTATCATAAATTTTAACAAAAAACAGATTCATATCTAATGACGCAATGCATAATTCAACCCAATCATTTGTAGACAATCTAAAGCTTCAATTGACATACCTACCCAATGCAGAGGATTAACATTTTGGCTACTGATAAGATCAATACTAGTATTATCTCATGAGCAAAAGTCACCAAAATAAAATGATCAGGAAGAATCCAGCTACAAAGCTGGACAGTAACAGCTGATTAATCGAAAACAAACGATAATATAAATATTAATCTCTATAGCAATTTTCAAAATCTTACAAGACAAGATGATAAATTTAAATCTCAGACAGACATAAACGAAAAGATAACTAATCAAAATTCCATGAAAGTTCCTTGAAAGAAATTGCAAATACGAAACCCCATCGTCCTCTGTGAAAATCCGTCCTGAAATTAGTAAAAGAAACCAAGAACTTTACCACCAACATTCTTTCTCCTAGCCTCTTCATGGTCCATGATCCCTGCAGATGTTGTGAGCACAATGTACCCAAACTGCAAATTTCATCAAAGGGAGAATTAGATCAATCTATTGCTCTGGGTTTTGAAGAGTGGAGCTAAAATGAAATAAAAATGGGCTAAACTGCAAATAAGACTTCCTCCTTTTGCCCACAGAGCAAACCCTCTTTTCAAAAGTTGCATTTTGCCCCCTTATTTAACAGGCATGATTTCTTGGGTTATCGTATTTGTCACCCCAAAAACTTTGCTATTTCCAATAAATCACTGCATAAATCTATTATATTCATCTATCAGCCGAAAACCCTACTATTAGTTATTTGGAATCTCCCTCCAGTTTCGCCAACCAAAAATAATTATTACATCTGTTAAAAAATTGGATGGACTAACGATAAATGAGCATTTTTCCATTTTCAAAGTATACATTTAACAATTTATTACTTCCTCTGCGAGAACAGATGGAGAAAAAAATATGAATATATATGCAATTAAATGTAGTTCAGCAATTGCGATTGGTTTAGTAACGACATCAAGCCATACAAATAACATATCGGTAGTACTTGGTAAGAATTTGAAGGTGATACACCGAAGTATCAAGTTTGGGATGTTTTCTGACAACAGTTGAGTTTTACTAGGGATCTACAAGAATTAAACTTTTCCTTGGTTTCTTATGTTTGCAAAATACCAAGATTTTCAGCCAACACTTCAATAACTTTGTGTATTTAATCTTTCAATCAAAAAGTAATCGGGAGAAACAAGTTGTAGAAACGAAGAGACATGAACGAGGGCAATGCCAGTATATTATAGTATGGCAGATGTGGTAGAGGTATCTTAAAATTTAGCCTAAAAGATATATATTAATAAAAATGGAGATGATTCACTGACCTGTCGAGATGGGAGCAACCTTGCAGTCCAGGGTTCAATGTCCTTAACACCAACATCAAAGCGTGGGCTGATAACACCACATTTGTTCAGCCGTCCATTCAATTCAACAACAATCTTCCCAGCCCTGTGATCATCCACGTATTCGAACTCACCAATGTAGCCTGAATATAAAATATAAAAGATTTAGAACAAAATGCACGGAGGAAGTAACAAGGAAAGAGAAGGGAAAATTTTCGTTAGCTGACCATGCTTCTGCATAACCAAAAGGAACTTGATGATCACTTTTGAGGAAGGTCTGATCATTACTTGCCGCTTTCCTCGTTTCTCAGCATTATACATGCTCTTGAGAGCATCATTCAGGACACTGACTCTCACCATCCTCTCTAATTAAGCCTACAAAAAGCATAAGGAGAAAATGAATTTGAAATCAACAAGCAAGTAGATGCTATAAACAAAGAATACTATTCAGCTCAGTGTAAGCAAACGTCTTTAGGGAAGAGTCAACTTCTAACCGTTACAAATCGATGCATCATGAATTCATCACAACGCCTAGTTAGAAGAGATCAAATATTACATACACAAATAAGTTTTAAAATAGAAGAATTATATAAATAAAAAATTCCTAATCTCGCTTTCACTTCAGAGGAAAGACCCACAGTAGCACAATATCACTAAAGTGAAGAAGTTTATTTCCATTTAGATTATACATTACAAAAATGTCCCAGAGCACAATGCTTGATGGAAAATTTAAAAAAACAATATCCCACAGACAAGGTTTATATCATAGAAATCTACATTGAAAAAAGTCAATAGTAATGGACCGTGGACACCATTTCCTCTCATTATGCCAGTAACTCTGGCCTCAAATTATATTGCACGATTTCTGGAATAGTACTGTTATTTTAGGATCTAAATTAGGTTAGAAATCTGCTCTATTGCACCATTAAATGCAGCTGCTCTCGACTCGGTATTTTCTACTGCACACTGACAAAAATTATGCGACGAAAAACCTGTTCTGTAACGATAAGTGGAGGGAATCAAGGTACAAGTCCAGTACATGGGTTCCATTTGATATGTTGGACATTGTTTGTGCTTATATATTTATGTAGTTAAATTACCAGATGTTTCATTAAGTGTTCAAGAAGTTTTGGAGTATATATAGTGTTTGAAATGCTCAACATTATGTAATTAAACCAGAGTTATGGCCTTTTTAACAAATTGGCACTATATAAAACATGTTAAAGCATGACGGATCATATGAACTTCATACTTGTTCAAAATTAACAGCATCAAATCCGTTTCGTCCACTGAAATCTTTAAATTCGTTTCCTTGCTATAGCATCATTACAATAGGCCTAAGCTTGTATTATATTTCAAGCGGTTGGTTTTCACCGCATGTTAAAAATTTAACATTTCAAAGCATTGCATGTAGGAAACTTGTAGCCCAGTCTTGCATCAATTCAATCTTTCAGTCAAAGATTATACCATAAGCATATAAATATCTGTAATAACATAAATTAATCCTCAATGGTTCAAACACAGATGACAAATTATAAATGGTCTAAGATTAACATCCAACAAAAAGATGTAAATTTGATAACCATTTCCATTTAGGGGAAAAAACCGCCTTCAATCCAATTCTGCTCAAGGTCAACTGATCAAAAGAATAACTTGACATCAAAGAAGTAGATCTTACAAAAAACAACTACAGAGTTGCCGATCAACGAAGCATAGCCCCAAACCCTAATCATCGCAGCATAAACCCTAACCCTAGCTTCTTAAAATCGATAAAAAAGGAAACAACAGCAAAAGGAGAAGCACAAAGATGTCACCTTTGAGCGCAGGAGACTCGAGAGGCAGCGCTGCAGGTGACAGATACTAAAACCCTAGAAATCTTCAAGAGCGAAGAGAAGCATATAGAGATCGCGAGAGTTTAAATAGAGATGGGTTTTGAGCGATGGATCTTTATTTTCGACCGTTCGTTTTTCATCGAACGGTGTATGTGCTCTGTTCGCTTGATCGATTGCCGTAGCTTTGTTCTTATTGGGTCGGGCATTGTTAAAGGATCCGAATCCAACCCGATTTATCAAATGGGCCAATCCATGGGCCACATTAGCTAATATACTATTATTCATTCAAGAAATAAAGTTTACTAATGTTGTTATTATTCGGGTAAATAAGCCCCCGGCCCGCTCTGAAGTTGTCCAAAAATTCCTTGTAATTTTCGAAATTTTTGGGAAGGTCCTACTTTTCAAAATCTTTGTGAAAAAACCCATGGGCTTTATATTCAGTCAATTGGTTGGATATTACAGTCAACTGTTTAGATATTACAAGCAACTGCAACTGCTTAGATCTTACATGCAACTGGTATAGCTTAAGTTTTAATTGGGCTCATGGTGTTTTAAAATAAAACAGCCCAGGGGTTCATACACAAGTTTGAAGCGGTTGGGGGCTTTTTGATAATTTACCCTTATTATGTTTCTTTCCCACATTACAAATAACTAGTATTTTGTCCCTGAGATGATGCACATGTGTATATTTTGAAATGTAATTTTTTTTTATTTACATGAAAATTTCTAAAGATATCTACAGCTTTTCTTCATTTAGATTAAATGAATGTGTTTAGTGGTAATATTGGAACTGAGAAATTTATGAGTTTTACAAAATAGCAAACACATAAGTGCTTATCTATAAATTTGTAGTGAATGAGAGAGAAGGGTGGTTATTGACTTTCCGTTTTCTTATTTTTGTCTTCTGCAGTGGATGAGGTGGACATCTTTAAATCTCTTGTTTGGCTATTGAAATTTTGTCATTTTCTTTCTATTTCGTAGCATAATAACATTATCTAAGTAGATCTAATTATAAGAGTAAAGGTAACCATATACAAGATTTGATGCAAGAAAAGCTTGTAACGCAGAGCTCTTGCTCTACACCATAGGAGCCCTCATCCAAATTTAGGCTTCGGTGTTTTATTCGAAATCTCAGTATTATTTCGCCGATAAGAAGGAGTCTGATCATATATATAAGAGATTTGGCTCAAATAGTCATATGGGTCCAATGGAGATCTTTTGATGGCCTGCCCTTTGTACACAACCATTAGTACAAAAAAAAGGCCAATATCTTTATAGAAAAAGGTTTGTTGGAACCTTTAGGGTTACGAGAAGAATTCTGCGTGACAGATAGATGTTCAATGGTATTGGAAATTTATTTTAATTTTTTTAAAATAAAAAGATTAACCTTAGCAATTGCATCAAAAGGTATTAACACGGTTACAACTCACAAACTTGACATTCGGAAATAATTCAGCAAGCTAAAATTTCTAAAGTCGGAAAAGATTCAAAAATTTAAGAAATGGTGTTTATATATAAGAGAAAAGGATATAGGAGGGCTATAAAACAAAAACAGGAAAAAGCAAGATATGATCTCCTTGTATGTAATTTGTTTATTGTGTAATTTGTTTATTGTGTAATTTGTTTATTGCATCTTAATCACAACCACAAGTTGACATAAAGAAAAATTAGCAACTTATTTCCAAGAGGCTTATTATATTGAGTGTGTTGGTGCCAAATATGGCCTTTTTGTGTGATAAGGACGACAACAATATGTTGATTAATCAGAAACAAATATATATGGAATCAATATATAATCTAATGTGATCAAATGAACGATGATGAATTTAGAGTTGTCCATCTGTTTATATTGGAATAGCCATACAAGGTTGGTGTAGCAGAAGACAAAAGCTACCTTCCACTTAAAAAAACCTAGTCGATTGCTTATCTGCTCTCGGACATTTTAAATAAACAGTAAAAGGAGAGTCTTAAATCGAAACTTCAATTTAATCATCTGTTTTTAATTATGGAAGCAATGGATACGAATAATCCAAGCGTGCTCCATAATAATTTTCATTTCATATAAATGATAAATGTCCATATTCACACCCGCATCCGCTCTAACTGGATACGGATATAGTAATATCTATATTCATCTGATACCCAAAATAGTAATGTTTGACTTTATCATTACAATCGTGACAGTCTTACATGGACATAGTAATATGATTCAAAAAAGAAAAAATAACCAATGAGCAGCGATTCGGTTAGTATGGGCACTTCCCATCTTAGGGAGAGTGCGGGTTCGACCACAGGAACCCTAAGAGGGGAAGTGCCACAAATTAATGCATTCATGACAAATTCATGGGTCCCCTGGATGCATGTGTGTTGTGCATGGATATGGTGTGTGTGTTGTATGCATAGGTTAAGGCTTACGGGCCAGTGCAAAAAAAAATTTATCAATGGAAATATGAAATTTCCTTGACTACTTTAGACACAAAAAGAAGCTAGGCTGATTTAGTAATTGAGTATATAAAAATGCTTTGGTATGTAATTATATTTTTAACAAGATAAGAACTAGAGACCAGACCAAACCTTTGCCGGAACCATTGTGCCAGCTCATGTGGCGCCCACTAAGTTGTAGTCCCAAGAAATTAAGATAAGAATAAGTGTCTATTCACTACAAACATAAAGAAAAAGAAGAATGATACAAATGGATCTTACTAAAATATGAGACATACGATATTGTTTCGTTGAATCATATTTTAACAAAACGGCTGGCCAGTTTTCGCCTTCCATTAATCCCGGAGGGAAAGAATTAGGAGACATGTCACTAAAAAACCCAAAGTTTGAAGTGGATAAAGATCTCTATTTATTTGTGAAAGAAAATTGTTCTTAAGACCTTGCTTTTGCCTGTAATTCCTTTAATTATGTTATCTAAGAAATTGCTTTCACAACTCTGATTTTGATGGAAGTCGGAATCTCCCTCAAATGTTGTCCTGCATCGATTTTGTGGCCAACGGGGCTGGACGGTTGAGATTTGTGGTAAAGATTGGGTATGGATCTCAATGGGTAGTTGCCTTTTGTTAACACCGAACCATCTGCAAAAGAAGTCCCGGTGTGGTAAATCACCGTAGGACTTTCCGACGATCAAGTAAGTATCGAGGAATAATTATAGGCAAAATAGCGGCATATTGGATTGAGTTCTGCTACCTAAATCGTCTAGATGAGGGGTTTATATAGGGGTCGCATTAGAGTGAACCGATGCGAGATTCTCGCCGTCCGTTCCGTCCTTGCATCACGTTCGCGTTGATAGCGGGATACGCTCATTAATGACGAGATACGCTAGCGTGGGATATGGGACGTGAGACGGCGGAGATCTCGTCGTGGCGAGATACACGGAGCCGTTACGGGGGCGCACCCGGCAAAACAGGAACGCTGAGAAATCTCAGTTATAGGATAGCTCGATGACAAGCAAGGAAGTACAGTAAAGGGAAGTTTGAGGAGGCTCAATCCGAGAAAACTCTGGTTTTGTGCTACCGCTCCTGAGCTGGTCGGGACGGTAAAGGAGATTGAGCAAACTCAGCCTTAGGATAGCTCAGAGTCGAGCTATTGACCGGTGATCGGTCGAAGAAGGAATGCACCTAAGGAGAAGCCCCGTGAGGTCGAGTGCTACCTCGGAGGCGAGATGCCGAGAAATGTCCCGATTGCATCATATCTATTTCGGCTCCATAGCTACCAGAAATCTAGCGGGCTTACTTGGACAACACGTCATCTGCTAAGTGTCGAGGTCAGGGGAATTCACATTTATGAGCATCTTTAGATTTTGAAATTGAAAATTGGATGCAAAAATATTGTGATCATCAAATGTTGACAAATTGGAATTTCAAAATTAATAGTTAATCATATGTTAAATTATCTAGATCTAATAGTTAGTCTAGACAAATTCGTTTACTTATGTTCTTCCCCTATTCCGTTTTTCACCGTATCTAATAAGTTATTTCGTCTATTTGAACATTTTTTAACCTCTTAGTTAATTATTCCACCTCAATTCTTTTGATAGATTATTTATTGTACTTTTCTTGAATTAGTGAAGCAATTAAGCAAGATAATCTTTTTTTACAAGTAGTTTCCTTTATTCTTAATATTGTTTGGAATTCGATTTAAACCAAGATTTTCATCTTTAGGTCCTGTTTGGGAATGGAGTTAATTTTTTTAAACCGTAGTTTCATAAAGTTAGGAGCCTTGACTCTAAAATGCAAATCTTATCTTATTTGGCAACTATTTTGAAGTTGAGAGAACTGCAAAATTTCAGCACAAAACTGCAGTTATCTTAGCTCCAATCTGATCAAAGTTAGAGAAAATTTCAATTTTGGAGTATGAGGCTTGCAAACCATGCTCAAACCGCAGTTAACCTAATTTCATTCCGAAACAGAGACTTACTCTTTTTCCCCAAACCAAACAAACTAAAGGAGAAAGAGGACTGTCCTACAGAGAAATCGAGATCACCTTTTCTAAATGCATTGATAGGTTCTACGTATAATACTCTCACACAAGTCAATTATATTGCAAACTTCTTATTTCATTCAAGGGCCTAACAAAAAAACTTCTTCAATGAAAGGGTCGGATTATATATTTTCCTATATCTTTCTTAAATGAAGAGGCTTCAAGTCAAAGTATATTGAAAGTGATACCAAACAGATGTTTTTCTAATCAATGCAAGCTCTGGTCCCTCCTTAATATAAATAGCCACAACTTTCTTCGATTTATAGTCATCTTTCTCATCTAACACTCTAATATCTTCAAAACTCTTAAAGCTTGTCCTAATAATATCATTTCTATCTATTTATATACATTAATTTACCAATCTTTCTATATGCATTAATTTCTATTAACTTTGATATAATCATATCTTGTGGCTTTCAAACTCTTCTTCTTCCTCTTTAAATAAGCTACATTAGCATCACTTGCACCCCTTCTTAATTTTCAAATTCTTTCATCCAAAGGTAAGCTCTTCATTCATCTCATTAATTTATTCCATTGATACACACCAAAATATTTTCATGGCTATATAAATGTGTGGCATGGTATTGATTTGAATTTTTATATATAGAGAGAGATATTGACCGGGTTTAGAAGAGTTTTCGCCATGCCCCGGTCCTTCGAGAACGACTCTGTGATTTTCCCAATGCTTTCGTCGCCTTATTTCATCGGCAGAAGTTTAGGTAAAGCATAGTCGGTGTGTCTTTTGGATAGAATTTAAACAAGTGTCTTAATATTTTTAATTATCGTAGCAGAGAGTGTGGATGAATCATATGTTACGAGTTTCAATCTCCCATCTGAGATCCAGAGATTGTGAGTTATATATGGAGTTAATTTCCCTCGTTTTCTTTTCCGAAAAACTAATGCAATGCTAATTCAGTATTTGATTTATTGTTGCATGATAATTTTCAGACATAATGGTGAATTCCTCAATATTAAGCCTCATGATCGGAACAGTTTTCAGTTTGAACCATTTCCTTTTTCACCTCCACCGAATCAATTTTCAGGTCCGTCGAATCTTAATTTAATTAATTATAAGAAATTAGATATCCTATTTTTAATGAATTCTGCATTGTTTTGAATATTTACAGGACAAGCTTATGGGAATCTTAATAGTATGGATATTAGCTATCAACAGGTCAGTCAAATTAACAATTATTATTTACCATTTTTCTCCTTCTGGTCTAATTGATATTAATTAATAATAGAATGGATTTATTTTCTCAGGAAACGACTTTTGCAAAATATCAGAGAAAACACACGATCATCGACCGCCGAACGAACGATGAACAAGAGATCATGGGAAGAAAATCTAAGAGATTTAAGGCTGCACGCGACGATGAAGCTTCATTGGCAAAAGTAAGATGATCGATTTTTCATTATTTTGTTAATTAGCGGAAAGATATTTGTCTCGGATTCCAATCGATAAAAAAGTGTAGCGAAATTTAGAATATACATATAATATTTATATCATTAGAATAGCCCATATAAAGGGGGAAAAATACAGAAATCTCCTCTCTTTGGTACTTATGTATAGCATGATGCGGGTCTGTATTTGGTATTAATTATTTGCAAAATAATACCATAACAGTTGTTATCTTAATGAAAGGAACCTGCAATTGTGAATAAGAGCCAGAAGCTTCGGGATAAAATCACAGCTCTTCAGCAGCTAGTTTCTCCATTTGGCAAGGTGTTTGATTTATTTATATGTATAATTATGCTTTACATTTAATTTGGAGTCAAAATAGAAATATTTGATTCCTTAAATATTTTTAAATAATAATTAACTATTAAGTCAATAATTTGCAGACTGATACGGCATCAGTGCTTCAAGAGGCTTGTGTGTGCATCAAGGCTCTTCTTGAAAACATTCGGGTATAATTAATTAGCGGTAAATCAATCGTGATTATTTTTTTTATTATAAATAATTAAATAGTTGATTAATTCTAAAAAGCTACTATTTGATCCATATTGTCACAGATTCTAAGCTATCCTTACACAGGAGTTGAAACTTCTTGTTTTCAGGTACTACAAATAATAAGAAATGTCCATTGAATTAATCAAAATTAAACCATATTATATTCAGTTACAATTAACTTTATATTTTCATAAATAAATTTAGTAGTGATATGGTATTGTAATGTTCCGTAGCGGGATGGAGTAGAGAAGTTTGATCTAAAGGGAAGAGGATTGTATCTTTGCCCAATACCATCGACAACCGTGAGCCTCATTGATCGATCGGGATTTCAGAACCGTTTTAATGAATAATTTTACTAGAGAGTCCAATCCGGTCGACAGTCCAAGTTGACTCCATATTCTTGTTATGTGCTGCTACCTTTTTGATTCTTATGATTTCTATTTGATTATTAATTAAGCGGCTATATAAGAAGTCGTTGGTTATGATTATGTTTTGAGTAAGATAATAAGATTAGTTAATTATTTTGATTTATTATATAGATTAATATTCTTGTCTTGAATTTTTAAAAGAGATAAAATGGGATATTGATATTATGTTATGTGATTTCTTTGTATTCTAAATATATGATTAATAATGAAAGTATATGAGTTGAGAAAGAGATGGTTGAATCAATATTTTTTTCTTCTTTTCTTGAAGTTCAATTTCTGTCCGAGAACAAAATAAACGTTATACCATGATCCATTAAAACACTCAAAGGGTTATACGATATATGTGGAAGTAGGCCTGCATTTATATTGGCAAATACGAGGTTTACAAATTCATGCCCAAATACTTTTCGCTTCTTGGATCGTAATTGCTATCTTATTAGGTTTAGTCATTATAACTGTCCAGAATCCACAAGCCATTCCGACCGACGGTCAGAAAAGAGTTAATTATTGTAACAGCAATTTGTTATATTTGAAGATGAGAAGAGAGATGAAAGTGATTTGTGTGTATTGTCGGGTGGTTGCTGACTAATTTTAGTATCATTTTTGGTTCCTTTCTGTTGCTTGTATACCTTTAGAAAAGGCATATTTCGATATGAATAAGCAATGTGATCAATTTTTTTAATGAGTACCGTGGAGCATATATATATATATATATATATATATATATAGATACACACACGGAGAAATACCTTGTTTGTCACAAACTCGCTCTCTCGTCTAAGCCTTTTTCTGTCAAAATGGAAGCGACTACAAATTCGGTAAAAGAAAAAAATTCTAACTTATGAGCCAAATGTTGAGCATCACTCTCCAGGCGATCAACATCCAAAAAGTCTATCTGTATTGGACACAAATTATTTTTTTCTTGTCTATAGACGGTCTCAAAATTTGAGCTCAAATAAATACTCGGGATACATGGATAGGTTGGATTTGAGCATCCGCACGGAACAAACTAATTATTTAATTAATATATAGAGTAAATCAATAGGTATCTATGGGTTATAATCTCTCAATTGCTTATTAAGATCGGGCGCTCTTAAAATTAGTTTTGAACCAAAATGTCACTAAGTGATATAAATTAGAAATAAACTTTTGAGATTATAAATTATAAATCTCATATAAAATTGTCATCACATGATCTTTCACCCTTAGTTTTTTTCTCTTCAGGTGCGCATACATCTCACATCAGTACTTAGGTTTCCTAAATTATCTAATGATAAAGAAGTAGCTGTGATCAGTAAAAAACAATGAAATTAAAATATTATCATATCTCTAGGGCGCTCTTAAAATTAGTCTTGTAGCTGTGAAACCAATGTAAATTTTTTGCCCTGTTTTGTGACATACTGCCTTGAGTTTGATCATTGTTGCAATTTGTGAAATGGTACCTGATTCATGAATGATATTGCAATCGTTTGCAATATGTTCACAATTGATAAATTTGCACTTGTGTCATCAAATTCTCCTGTAATGTATGCCGTTAATTTTTTGTTCTCTCTTTTCTGTGCCGAATGTAAAATCTCTAATGGGGAACAAAGCAAAGGAAATTGATGGCAAAGTAGGGAGCTAGATGCCAATTCAATGCTTAAACTTAGATTTTGAGCTTAATTAGTTTTCTCTTTCACTTCTATGCTCAAAATTACATTCAAACATTTGAGAGTGGTGAAATTTAAGTTATCAAAATTATATTCAAACTTATGAGAGCAGGGAAATTTAAATTATCAGAACAAATATAGATTGCCAGATGCAAATTCCACAAGCAGTAGAACTCCTCTTCTTCATCTAAAAACTTTTCATTACAACAAAACACAAAACCTACAAAGTGCACTATCATCACATAGATCTAAAAACCCATTCCCGAAATCATATTTTCACAACAAACAGCCCTATAAACACCTAAGCTTTTTTGGTGGATTTCTTGGGCGACTTGGGCTCCGCGCTGCTGCTGCTCTCTTTAGTCTTCTTCGGCAAAAGCACAGGGTTGATGTTCGGCAGAACCCCACCATGAGCGATGGTGACCCCAGCGAGCAGCTTCCCGAGCTCCTCGTCGTTCCTCACCGCCAGCAGCAGGTGCCTCGGTATGATCCTCGTCTTCTTGTTGTCACGTGCCGCGTTCCCCGCCAGCTCCAACACCTAAAAAAATCCCAACCATTAATCACATATAAAAAGGATCTAAATTTTATCATAAAGATTCGATTTTTACCTCGGCGGCGAGGTACTCGAGGACGGCGGCCAGGTACACGGGAGCGCCGCTGCCGACACGTTGGGCGTATCGGCCCTTCTTCAGGAAGCGGCCGATACGACCCACTGGGAACTGAAGGCCGGCCTTGATGGAGCGGGTCACCGATTTCTTCTTGGGGCCGCCTCCCTTGCGGCCGCCGGCGCCTTTCTTGGCCTTCGGAGACTCCATTGATTAATCGCTGAGAGCCCTTTTTTTTTTTTTTTTTGGCTTTTTTGAATTTTGAATTGGGATTTGTTGCGGAGAAATCAGTTGGATCGAGAGTTATATAAAAAGGAGCGGGAGGGGAGATGGAGGGTTTTGGACCGTTGGATTGGGGAGTGAATGGACGGCTGAGAATTGGAGATATGGCGATCCGCGGCAACTTGTTTGGCCCAATCAGAAGGGAGAGATTTGTTTGTTTTATTATAGCCGTTGGATCGGGAAAAAGATCAACGGATGGGGAAAGAGCTTCGACACCATTGATGTTTGCAGTAAAAGCCCTCTGTTTAAATCAGAAACTAAAAAGAATTTTTAAATTAAATAAAAAATGGTAAATGTTAATGGTAAAGTCAAGAAAGCAAACCTAGGTTTTCCCTTTTACTTTTTATTCTAAAGGGACTTTTCATCGTCAAAGAGTAAAAATGGGAATATCTTCTAAATTTAACCAAAATATTAGGAATCACCACATTCATGGTGTTCACATGATTCAATCAACCGGCCATCGTTTAATAGCACGATTATAAATATGAAAAAATGGATACCGGATTGGGATTTTACACGATGATTATAAACTTCCACCAAAGCTAGTATTTAGTTTTATAAAAGACGGTTATTTGGAAACCTGCGCAAGATCATAGTGTGACGCCACATGGATCTCAGATGGGACTCTTTTATAGCTCCGCAAGTTTTCATCGAAATTTAGAAGTTCATAAAAGCAATTATTTAAATCCGGCACATTCCAAAAACAAAAGTTTCTCAGGTAGTAAGAGTTAATATCAACGTTGTTGCAATTGCATTGTTGATTAATCCAAACTAGCAAATCCGTAGCTTATACAATTTACATCCAAAACTTAGCGACACCTCTTTTGAGGATCAATACAAGGAAGCGTATCCATATCAAAGGGAGAATAGCATAACGGCAATACTTTCCTCTCTAACGTGCACGAGGCCGCCCGTTTGGCTCTAGGGAGGCTTGTATCCCTTAAAAAAAAAGTTCAAAAATGTATACGTGGCAACTGTTTTAATTTTAATTAAATAATTAAAATAAATATTAAGTATCATGTGAAACTTAATGTGTATATTAGTGAAAATTAAAGTGACGCCTATTGATGCACACTAAATATGAATAGTGGAGAAGTAACTGTATTGTTTACTGTATGCATGAAGTAGTGGGAAGGTTATAATTTCTTACTTAAGAGGATCGGTTACTACATGGCATTAAGTATTTTGATTAAAAACTTAAATCCTACTGTCTCTATAAATAGAGTTTTCCTCATGTCACAAAAACTTAAGTTTCAACAAAAACAAAATGGTCAAAAATTTTAGAGAGATTTTCAAGAGTGCGGGATAGAATTCCGAAGTAATTTGATTGTCTCAGTTTTGTTCTGCAAGAACCTAAACTTTGCAAACCGTCACAATTACAAACGTGCCCAACAATAACGGGACATTAGTAGTTGTTCCAACCATTACCAATTTATCGTAATGGAAGTAAAAGAATTGGTAACGATTGGAACCGTTACCAATTCTCCCCAACTTTTAACCCGCGTGCCCCAAATTTTCCTTCCTCCTTCTTTTTCCTTCCCCAAATATGAACCTCATCCCCTAAAATTTACTTCCCAAAATCAGGAAAGGAGCAACAAACTCAATTAAAAATACCCGAACAAAATCTCACGCTTCTTCTTCCTCTCTCAAAAACAAACATTAAGTGAGCGATGGAAGCAGCACCAGTAGCGATGGCGGAGACGACGGCGACGGGAGATGAATAAGGCAGGAGTTCGATCTGGTTCGTGACGAAGAATTGGATCGATGACAAAGGATCTCTCCATGACTCCATCACCTTCGATACCTTTGAAAACATCGAGAACGATCAAGAAGCGAAGTATTTCCTCCTCTTTAGACCCGAGGGTGACTGATGATGCTCGGTACTGAGAACTCCCCAGATCATGACGCGTGGCAGATGACGTGTCCCAAAACTTACGAGAGATGAGCAAGAAGGGTACATTGGAAGCATACCCCGGGCCTTCCTCCCGAGAATGTTCCCGACCTTCGACGGCCTCCCAGACCACTCCTATGCTCGTCTTCCAAACAACCATTGGCTCACCTCCGAGCCCTCCCGCACGCTGAGTTCCCTCAGCTCTTTTAGCTCGCCTCCGAGCTATCACAAAACCAAGATCCCTCGGCCTCCAGCTCGTTCCCGAGCCTCCCACCGAGCTTAGCTTCCTCGGTATCACTGACCAACCCACTGCGCAGATCACAGGAGTCTCCGCCACGGCCCGCGAATCTCGCCAGTCGCGAGATATCCGCCGCCCACGATCCCGCGTTCCAGGCCATCGCGTTCCCCCCATTAACGAGCGTATCCCGTCATTAATGGGGGATCCCGCCTTTCACGCAGGCATAACGCCCAGGGGCGTAACGGCCAGCGTGAATCTTATGCCCGCCAGCCTATGGCTGCCACTATATAAACCCCTCTTCAGACGACTCAGGTAAGGCAATTTTACCCTAATAGGCCGTTACTCTGCCCAAATATCTCGACTAACTTGATCGTCGGAGGATCCTCGGTGGTACAACCACCCCGGGACTTCCTTGCAGGTAGCTCGGCTTCATCCCAAATCAAGCCCATTGAGATCCACACGCATCGAGAGGCAACCCTCAAACTCAATTGCAGCCATCCATCAACGCTCGCTACAAATCCACGGAAGATAACATCTGAAGGAGATCCTGAGATCCATCAGATGGCGCCGCCTATGGGAAACTCGAAATTCCACTCAACGAAAGTTAATCTTCCGGTTTCGAACATATGGCGAGAGATCATCGCAACGATTCAAGCTCTACCCATCGTCCTCTCCACAACGGAGACGCGGGTGGATCCCCTCCTCCCCCGAACGCCATTCACGCCCTATCTACTCGGATAGATCGGCCCACGTCCGTCATGGATGCACTTGTCCGTGTCCAAACGGCGGGACAAGCTCCCCAAGTCGCTGTTCCCCTACCTTGGGAGCGACACATGAGGAGAGAAGATACTGCCCACATCGGCACATCTGGGCACCGCCTCGCTATCTCTGGCGGCTATAGATCCCCCGTGGCGGCCAACTCGATGACCCGGTAGGCACCTTATAGCTCGACGCCGAGGTTTTATGAAAGAGCGCCCCGCCCTGAAGCCCATCGCACTCCAGTCCCTCCCGAGGAGGTGTCGGCCGGCTCGCCTGCTCCCAGGCATGGCCGACGCCCTCTCCCTCGACAGGTTCGCATGGATGGCACTCACCACGGCAGCTCGAAGACAACCTCGCCAGGCGATCTACGGAACCTCTTAGAACGGAACCGGAACCGTGGCCCGGCACAGGTCGGCAGCAGCAGGGGCTATAAATCCGAGTGTATCGAATCCTCGGGATACCACGACCAACTCGATGCTCTCGAAAAGAAGATCGAGGGTATACATCAGGAGAATCGTCTCTCAAGCGACGGGGCTAGATATGCCGCCGATTCGGTTACGAGGCCCTTCACCGAGGAGCATTTCGTTGTCCACGTCTCCTGTCACGCCCCGCTTCCCGGTGTACGGCGAAGGGGACACGACTGGTCCGCTACGTATATACTCAGAAGTACATACACTAAGCGTATCTAAGCAATATAAAAATAAATACACAAGAGACGAGATATAATAAAAACATCAACTTTTATTTATTAACATTCTTTTGTACAATACATAAAAAGGAAATATAGCTGAAATAAAAATGATGCCTAAACAGTAGCATAACAGGAAATGAAAAGTACTAAATAGAAAAGTGTACAATGAAACTAAAGTGCTGGATCTTCGGCAAGCTGCTCCAAGTCTTCTGCAGATGGCTCGATCTCTGTCGGGTCCAAACCACCTGACGACATTCAAAGAAGAAAGAAATAGAATGTCGTCAGCGAACAGATCGCTCAGTAAGTCCCAAAGATAAGGGAGAAGTAGAAAAGAAGAAAGAGAGAGAGAGTAGATTTTAATGTTGTATTATATTGTTATAATGTTATATTAACGCTGTTGTTTGTAGCTTGGTACAGAAGAATGCCGGTGTATACGAGAGGGGTCTCAGTATGCTAGAGACCAGGGCAAATGGAAGTATAAGGCTCCGTTATACTATCCGGAACAATGGCAATTGGATTCATGTTAGGTGTCTTAATCTTACCGTCTCGTGTCACCTTTAACACCTTCGGTACCAATCTACCCCTTAAACCCCGTAGTGTTTTATTTGTATTGTTTTGTAATGTAAATTGAATCGAGTGTATAATTGTAAGACTGACCGAAACCATGATATCAGTAAACGGATGTATCTACAGAATCATGTAAGTAGAATAACTGGAGAACCATGTAAATGGAACGTATATCCATGGTTCAGTTCGGTCAGGTTGTATAGATTGATAATTGGATTCATGGATTTATGTTGAATTGTAATATTGAAGATTGTAGATTGTACTTGAATCATATTCAAGTCACATGTAATCAGACTCAAACCCGAGTCAGTAAATTGAAGTCTTGATTAATTCTTACCTATAATTTGTTAGGGTCCTTAGGGAAATTTATAAAACTTGAGGGGTTTTATGTAAAAATACTTTTATATACTTTCCAAAATACACCTCAAGTATTCGTTATTCGTTTTTAGAGTTGTAATAAAGGTGGATCTTATATTGTGATATTTCTAGTGAAAATATCCTAATTTCATAAATAAAGGTATTTATTTGTAAAGTTGATTTATTTGGAATTCATAGTATTTTAGTGTAAAATTTATTCTTGTGATTTTTAGAAAAAGGTGGAATATTTATATCATAATAAAATAAGTATTTTAATGATAAATATACATATATTTATAGAAAAATAATTTTAATAAATATTTTATATTCTAAAAAATCTCATTTTCTTAAGATCTCGTATTTTAAATCTTTCAAGACCGAATGCTCCTTGCGGAGGTATGAATCTCACACTACTAAGCTCGAGAATATGCGATAAACCGCACCATCCCGAACGGGTTCCCCAAAGAGGGTTGTAGCGGCGCTTTGCAAAGATTGTAAATAATAAATCCTTTAGAAAGCGGTTTTATGAAGTAAATGGTATTTATTTGTAAAGGTGTATATTTTCCGTATTGTATGTTCTAGATTCTCCTAAGTCAACTAGTCTATCCCTAACTGGTCCAGACGACAAGTTGTGAGATGCCTCAAATCGCCTCTTCACCGCCAATTGTGACCAGGTAAGTACAAGTGAGGAAAGGAGGGATCCGCTCACGAATCACCGTGAGTCGGGCCATTTAAAGTTACCTTTCTCACTTGCCTAGTCTAGACACCACAAAGTCAGGTTTAGATAAACGACCGATGTCCACAACTTATCGTATTTTCATAATAAGTGGTACTTTTTTAAAAAAAAGTGTATCAAAACTAAATCTTTTAGAAATGGTTTTATTAAATATATGGTATTTAAATGAAAATGTTTATTTTCTCGTATTCTAGGTTCTCGGGGGTGTTGCATATGAGTGTGTGAGGAGGTAGGTCGTTACCTCGTGATCTACTTTAAATGTATAGCAAGTTTGATGGGGTAAAATGAAGGATTGAAACAATGTGATATTTAAGTGAAAAATACGATAAATTGAAAAAGCTATCATTTCATGTGACGAAACTTGATCAAATTGTTTGATTAGTGTTTAATAGTCAACATGAGAAAGTTTAGGTATGATTGTATTAGTGAGAAGTGGAATTTTATAAAAAACCGAATCGGAAATCGGATTTGTTCCGATCCCGTCGGGTTTTGTAATTTCGTATTTTGAGAATGGAAAAGAGAGATAGAAAGGACTTACGGGTTTTAGATCACACAGGAGGGTGAGAGGGAAGTAGAGGAATAGCCAATGTGTTGCGTCGTTGCCGGTAGTTCCTAAAACGATCGCCGGAAGTTCGCCGTAGATTTCGCCGGAGCTTCGCCTCGAGCTCGTTTTCAAAGTGCACAAGATTCTTGGAAATTTTAGAGAGTTGGCTCAGAATTTGGGGGTGAGAGGGTAGTGTGTAGGGTTAGTATTTATAGGGTTAGGCTAGGGTTAGGGTAGATGAAAAGTTTAAAATAAAAATGTGATAAAATGTGATAAAATGCATAGTCACAAATTCGCCGTTCGGGAATAATTCGGCGAGGTCGAAAATTCGGATACGGAGAACTATTCGGAAAAAATCGGCAGGTATTCGGGAAAGATTCGGTAAGTGTTCGGGAAATGTTCGGAAAGGATTTCGAGCAATAAATTAATATATGAGACGCTAGGTTTTGATTTTGTGAATTATTTGCAGTTTTTTGAATTATTCGCTGTTTTTTCACATAATTCGGGAATAATTCGCGAATAATTCCAAATTATTCGGCCAGTTCGGCAATGGCGAATAATTCGGCGAATAATTCGTTTGATCAAAAATTCGCGAATTATTCGCGAATTCGGCGAATAATTCGCGAATTATGTGACTATGATAAAATGTAATAAAAATGTATTAAAAGTGGAGTAATTATGGTTTTTAAAGAGTTCTGGAAATGGTCTGAGGCTAAAATTTTGCGAGTGTGTAGGGAATGTGAAAAGACACAACTTTTATGTTGGGGTCGTCGCCGGAATCGGCCGGCTCGGCCGTGACTCGGTCGGAGGACTGAGTCGGCCGAGTCGGGGCCGATTTGGCCGATTCCCGGCCGAGTCGGGGCCGATTTGGCCGATTCCCGGCCTAGTCAGGCCGCCGGGATCCCTCCCGACGGTTCATCTACCCTCTGACAATATTACATCTTTGGGTGTAGTGGGGTTTTTGTGAGATATGCGTGTGTAAATTCTTAGTATTTTAAAGGTTCAAAATAAAAACAAAATAATGTAGGGTATGGGATTTAAACTCTGGTAGCTTGGTTCAGCAATGCAAGGTATTACCAATGAGCTACAAGCTCCTTCTTGTAATTATGAAACTAATTAATTAGTTGAAGTAATAACAGTAAATGTAAATACCCCAAGTATACATTAATTTTAAAACAAAATTTTGTACACTAAAAATGGAGTTGTTACATTCTTTTAACTTGTAATTAAAAAGCAAAATAATTATTTATAACTTGTGCTCAGGCTAAAATACCCCTTTATGGATTTTTGAATTTTTTTTGTAAAAACTTGTATTGGAAATTTGGGGTTGTTACATCTCCTCTAGGAACAAGCCCCAAAAAGTCTCCCTCTTCGATGGAAAGTCCGACCCAAAAGACCGTTTGGACACGTTCATAGCAGGGATGAGTTTTCAGGACAACTCCGATGCCGTGCAATGCCGTACTTTCCCCGCCACTCTCATCCGCTCTGGACGAGACTGGTTCCGAGGACTCACGCCACGCTCAATCTCTACCTTTGATGAACTGGCCACCCCGTTCCTCGGCCATTTTGTCGGGAACATACGGCAGAAGCGGACCGTCGATCATCTTTTCACTATAAAGAGCGGGGACAAGGAGTCCTTCAAAGAATACGTCACCCACTTCTACAACGCCCTGCTTGAGGTCCCGGAGCACCGGGACGAGACGGTCATCACGGCCCTTAGGTCGGGTCTTAGGCATAAGGAGTGGCTCCGCTCCTTTGCATTAGTGCAACCTAAGACCATGACCGAGTTAAAGGCCTGGACCGAGCGGGAGATCCAGCTCGAATTTAAGGTGAACGTGAACCTACCTCGGACAAACCAGACTGTTCAGAAGAAGAGGGCAAGAGAGGATAAAAAGAAGATTGAGTGGCCAAAGCCCTACTCCCCAAAGTTCCAGAAGTATACCCCGCTCAATATCTCCCAGACAGAGCTGTTGGAGGAAGCATAGAGAGAGAGAGAGAGAGAGATTCTTCAAACGTCCCCCGGTCAACCATAAGGCGACCAAACGGACACGAGGCCCCTATTATGCTTTCCACAGGTCGCAGGGACACCCCACCGAGAACTGCAAACAGCTCTGAGACTACATCGAGGAGTTGATCCGCTCGGGGCACCCGGCAAGATACTTGCGGGACAAGCGACAAGCCGACCGAGAACAAGAGTACCACCCCTCCCGGCGAATTAACGATCGGCCAAATCATGGTCGTATCAGCGGGGGGTGCGCCAGAGACCGACGAGACACGGTCCCCCTACCAATTGAAGGGACTAGCAGCCAACCAAGGAAGAGGGTCAAAGCAGCCGAGCCCATCATCTTTACCGACGAGGACCTCCACGGGATATCCCTGCCTCACAAGGACCCTCTAGTAATCACCGCACAGGTCCACCGTTACGAAGTGTGTCACGCCCCGCTTCCCAAAATACGGAAAACGAGGGATGACTAGGCCAGCCATGCTCCTACGGTCAAGGAATTATCCCGCCGTAGTCACACTTCGGCTTCTAGCATTGCATGGTAATCAGTAAATAAAGCGCAGTGGTAAAGGAATCACATCACTAATCTATTACATTGATATTCCATTGTTCACAAATTACAGATAACAAGAACAATTACTAACAGAAGTCAAACTTACGATCACTTTTATGGAAAGTAGAAAATAGAAAGTGCACCAGCCTAAATCTCCGTGAACTCGAAGGGTAGATCCGTCTCCTGTGCTGGTCCTCCCGCAGGATCTGAGCATGCATACTCAGGTCGTCAGAGCGACACAATAACAATTTTATTACAATGAGGTGAAACAGGTATATGAGGTAATACTGATGTAGGAACAATGCAAGTAATCACTATGTCGTTATATGATGCAGAATATGTTATGTGTCCCTATAGGTCTCTAGGTCAAGTTTGAAATCACATAGTGGAAGGAGGATCATGTTTAACAGGAGTCTCGTACATACCCGAGACAACGGCCCACATGCTCGGGACATAACCCTGTCAGCCGGATCGCTAGATCCTATCCTACATGTATCAATATCTCTGTTCGAATGATCATCCTCTAAACACGGTCCCGCTAAATACGATACTCTTTCCACTTTGATTTCACCCCTTTTTCCCCAGGTTCTCACTAGTTATGATCTTGATCTAGTTATGTACAAGTATATCAATGGCACGATTTTTATCACTGTTCACTGTATCAATCACTGTCACGAATATTCACTTTCCATTGATGTACTTGTCACAACTAAACCAACATCTATCACGTACGATAATGCAATGTCCACACGTACTAACACTGAGTATATGGCAAGGGTATGATATATGTATGTATGCTACCAATGGGTTCTGTATATTATGAATCAACATGCATGTCATGAACTGAAATAAATTGCACAAATTATTATGTTAAGAATTCGGCAAAGTGATGTAAGTGAGATATATAGAACAATTAGTCTGTAATTCATCAAGATTTGTTTCAGTTCAATCGGAGTTTCGGTTTTCAAGATATAGCGGTTTCATTTTAAGTGCGCGCGGCTGGAAATTCAGTTTCAGAACTGAACGTCCGTTTCGCGACACGAATTGCACCCATTTGGGCTCAGAATCTAGTGATGTTACAGTTAAATGAAATTTAGGGTTTTCGATAAAGTATTCAACGCAATAGACGGATCCTCAATCGCATCTGTACGTTGAAAGTTATAACCAGTTTAATCTCAGTGTGTCATTTCAGAACCTGTTCTGGACAGTCATACGTTCTGTCCTTTTAAATACATTTTAAAATAGCAAACAGCGATGAAATGGAATGGAACCACTTGGTTTTGTTAAACTAACAGAAATATCTTTAGTTTACAGTAGGATTCCGTAACATACGACTTCAAGAAACACAGTGGTACAGATCTTTAAACAGAGCACAATAATCCGGAACGCTCTGGACTGCAGTCCAGAGTCGTGTTCCGACCCAGATATCATCATGATTACAGAACATAAATCATTAGGATTTTCCATAGGGTTAAAGTTCGTCAAGTCATATTCGATTTAAGCCCTAGAACACATCAATCCATTATGCATGTGATTTATAGTGATTTTATTCGTTTTCAGACACGAGGAAATTCTAGTTTTAACGGCATATTTGGGGGTATCAATTTTTGTTACAAACAATCATATCTTCCAGCGAGATTCATACACTATGTTTATCACTATATGGGCCAACATAAAACATCGGGTTCCGTCAAATAAACAATCATTTTCATAGGAGATTAACATCGAACACATCGATCGTATTATGTATTAGTATTCGACAAATCCGCAAACTGGATATTTTAGGTTCATATCAGTAATAATTTAGCATGAAGCAAGTAAACACTTGCCTGGTAACGTCTCGGGGTCGCGAGGCAGCAACGTCGTCACGAACGCGCGTTGTACGCCGCGGAACGAGTTCGCGCGAGCTTCGATCGAAACACGGGTTTTTGCGTCGGAGTTGTCCGGAGATATCGCGCGATCATCGGAGATGGGGGTGCTCTGTAGATCTCTTGGGAGGTGTTGGGATCGACAACGGTCGGCGACGGTGGCTCCGACGATGTGCAACAGTGAGTGTACAGTTGAGAATGGGTATTTGGAGAGGGGGAGAGAGAGAGAGAGAGTGAGGGCTCGGGTGATGGAGTGGTGGTGCTGAGGATGTTAGGGATGCAGAGGTGTCGACGTCGTGGTGGGGAGTTCGCCGGCGTGAGAGTGCCGGTGGTGGTCGAGCTCGGGCGCGAGTAGATGGATGTGCAGGGGAAGGCCTGGCAGATGGAGGAGGTGGCTGCAGTGATCGTGGAGTTGGTAGGGGAGAAATGAGAGAGGAGGGCGAGGGTCGCGGGTCGTGGGCAACGGCGACGTCGTCGTCGTCGATGTAGGGATGGAGTTCAGAAGTTGCAGTGGGTTCGCGGTGGAGAAAACTTGGGGGAGTTGGAGAGTTTTGAGAAGGAGTTGGAGTGAGAGGGAGATGAGGAGTTGGAGACAGGGAGTTTGAGGGAGTCGTGGTCGGGGGTCGCGGGTCGTGGGCAACGGCGAGGGCGACGTGGGGAGCGTGGGTTCGCGACGAGGGAAAGAAAACGAGCGGGAAGTTTTGGACGAGGGGAGAAGGAGGATTTAGGAACGGGTCGGGTTCTGTTGGGTGCGGGTAAGGTGATGAGGAAGCGGGCCAAGGGAAATGGGCTGGTAAGGAAAAAAACAATTTATTCCTTAAAAGAAAATTGGGCTGAGGAGATATGGGCCGAGGAATTTTAATTTACGGATTGTTTTAAAACAAAGTTTTGAATGGGCTGGGGTTTAAAATTATAAAAGGATTTTGAATGGCTGGGCCGAATTTAAATAAAGGGTTTTGGTTTAGGGATTTATTAAAAGGAAATTTTAGTGGGCTGAAGGTAGTTCATGGTTTTAATTTATTTTAATCTTGTTTTTAATTTGGCTTTGGGTTTTAATTGTTTTAATTTCTGGGTTTTAACTTTTAGGTTTTGGGGAAAAATATAAATATCCTGCTTAACCAACCAATTCAAAATATGAGGGAAAAGAGAAAAGAACTACTGGAATTCAGAGAATCGGAAACTTTTATTAGAATGGAAACGGGGATTTACAAAGTGCAAAGGATATTGGTCGGCTCGGAAGCTCGGCAGACATCCTCTTCTACGACTGCTTCCTGCGTATGAGACTTACCCCATCGGACCTGAGTCCGACCGCCCACATCCTGTCGGGGTTCACCAACCACTCCATCCTGGCAGAAGGAGTGGTCACCTTCCTATTTAACATCGGGGAGACATTCCATATGCGTACCGTGCCTGTGGAGTTCATCGTCGCCAGAATTCCATCGGCCTACAATATCCTCCTGGGATGCCCCACGCTCAATTCTCTTCGTGCCCAGATATCGACCAACCACCTGGCAATCAAGTTTCTTCTCAACCAAGGTAGGATAGGTCAGGCTTATGGGAACTGGCAAACCGTGAAGATTTGCTTCATAGCAACATCGATGCCTGAGGAGAGAAACGATGATCTTGAGAGCATGGATGAACTCAAAGGGATCTTTGGATACTCGGGACGAGCATAAAGAGATCCGAGGAGCCCCGGTTGAGCCGCTAACAGAGGTCCCTCTCGTCGAAGGGGACAATAAACGAACCGTCCAAATCGGGTCACTATTAGCGGGGGCTCGGCGCGACGACCTGGTCCACTTCTTCAGAGGAAACTCAGACGTGTTCACCTGGGCGCTTGCCGACATGCCCGGGATCGACTCTAAAATAATATCACATAAACTCGGGGTCGACCCGCCGGTTCGACCCGTCAGGCAGAAAAAACGAAGCTTCGCCCCGATCAAACAAAGAGTGATCGAGGACGAGGTTGACAGGCTGCTCGCGGCCAAGTTCATTCGAAACGTGGCTTACTCGGAGTGGTTGGCGAATTTGGTAGTTAAAAAGGCAAGCGGGAAGTGGTGCATGTGGGTCGACTTCACCGATCTCAACAAGGCCTGCCTGAAGGAAAACTATCCCCTCTCTCGGATAGATCAGCTCGTCGACAGTTCGGCAGGCCACGAGCTCCTCAGCTTTATGGACGCCTTCTCCGGCTACAATCAGATCCGTATGAATCCGGCAGACGAAGAGCTCACCGCATTCACAATGGACCAGGGGGTATACTGCTATAAAGTGATGCCCTTCGGCCTTAAAAACGCCGGAGCTACGTACCAACGCTTAGTTGACAGAATGTTCAAACCTCAGATCGGCAGGAACATGGTGGTTTACGTCGACGAAATGCTCGTTAAATTGACCTCGTCAGATCAGCACGCCAAAGATCTGGGCGAGTCTTTCAACGTCCTCCACAAATATAGGATGAAACTGAATCCAGCCAAGTGCGCGTTCGGGGTCACTAGTGGAAAGTTCCTCGGGTTCATGGTTACCCACTGAGGAATCGGGGCTAACCCGGAGAAAATCAACGCCATCTTCAACATGGCCGTGTCCAAGACTAACGTCGAAATCATGCGACTCGCAGGGAGGGTAGCTGCTCTGAGTCGTTTCATGTCAAGATCCGGGAAAAAGTGCCACCCGTTCTTCAAAGCTCTAAGGAAGATCCCAAGGTTCGAATGTTCAGAGGAATGTCACATCGCCTTCGAGCAATTAAAAGTGCACCCGGCGACTCCCCCGCTACTCACCCGGCCAGTTGAAGGAGATGAGCTATCACTGTACCTGGACATGTCTGATCAATCTGCAGGTTCGGTACTCGTCCGAGAAGTCGATGGAGTCCAAAAGCCGATCTACTATGTAAGCCACGTCTTCAAGGACACGGAAACAAGGTACCCGGCCATAGAGAAGATTGTCCCGGCACTCATCATGGCCTAGAGGAAATTGCGGCACTATTTCCAGGCACACACCATCCTCGTCCTCACCGAACTCCATTTAGGGGCTATTCTCGCCTCCGCCGAGTCTTCTGGTCGTTTGGAGAAGTGGAGGTAGGAGTTGTCCCAATTCGACATCAAATACCGCCCGAGGCAAGCTATCAAGGCACAAATCCTGGCCGATTTTGTCGTCGAATGCACTATACCTAACTAAGAGGCAGTGCCCGTGCCGGTCCCCAGATCTCAACCTTCGGTTGAAGAGAGGCCTGACTCCGTCCCCGATTGGGTCCTTTACGTCGACGCGTCATCAACCGAGGAAGGCTGTGGTGCCGGCCTCATCATTCGGGGACCGAACGAAACAGAGATGGAGTATTCTTTAAAGTTCGGGTTCAAAGCCTCAAACAACACAGCAGAGTACGAGGCCCTGCTCACTGGACTGCGGATCGCCTCCGGAGTGGGGCTGAAGATGATTCGAATCCGTAGCGACTCCGCTCTGGTCGTCGGCCAAGTAACCGACCGCTTTGAAGTATGGGAACCCTTGATAGTGAGGTACTTAGCCGAGATAAGAAGGTTACGAAAGGACTTCGACGAAATTCAAGTGGAGCAGATCCCCCGACACCTAAATGCCCAGGCCGATGTCCTGAGCAAGCTAGCTTCCTCCTACTCGGCCAAGAACAAGAGAAATATCCTCTTCGAGGTCTTGCCACGGCCCGGCGTGGAAGACAGAGAGACATCGCTCCAAGTTTACACGGCCCGGGTAGAGGACCAAGATTGGAGGAAGCCCATCGTGGAATTCCTGAAGGAGGGTACACTCCCCAGAGATCGTGGGGAGGCCCGCCGCCTCCGAGCCAAATCCCACCATTTCGTCTAGAGCAATGGGAACCTCTACAAGAAATCCTTCACTCAACCCCTGCTTCGGTGCGTTAACCCCACGAAGCCGACTATGTCCTCCGTGAGGTCCATGAAGGGGTCGGCGGAGAACATCAAGGGGCCCGCACCTTAGTCCAGAAGACGCTCTTCTAAAGGTACTATTGGCCGACCATTTATCACGACGCTCAGAAGCTCGTCAGAAGGTGCAAGAGTTGCTAACTCCACGGCAGCGTACCCCGCCTTCCTGCTACCGAGCTGACTACCCTGACCTCCCCATGGCCGTTTGCCCAGTGAGGAATGGACATGATAGGCCAACTCCCTATAGGTACGGGCGAGCATAAGTACATCCTTGTCGTGGTGGACTACTTTAAGAAGTGGATCGAGGCCATCCCCATCAGAAAACCGGATGCTACCACGACCATCAAGTTCCTGCAGAATAACGTAATATTCCAGTTCGGGATCCCGAGGTGTATCATCACCGACCACAGGACGAATTTCGAGAACGAAAGAGTTACAGAATTCTGCAGCGAATACCATATACTGATGAAATTTGCCGCCGTCGCGCACCCCCAGTACAACGGGCAAGCCGAGGTCGCTAATAGGAACGTCATTCGAGGACTTCGGGCATGCCTTGAAGGACGACAGGGCAGTTGGGTCGACGAATTATCTCGGGTCTTATGGGCCTTGCGCACATCGAAGAAGACCCCCACCGGAGAGACCCCCTTCAGTCTTTGCTACGGCACCGAGGCAATGGTCCAAGCAGAGATCGGGCTACCCAGTCACAGAGTCGAGTATTTCGATGACGAAGCGAACACCTCGGCACTCCGGAAAAATTAGGACGTCTTGTTGGAAAGCGGAACCGGGCACAGATTAGAGCTGCCGCTTACCAATAGCAAACTGCTCGCTACTACAACGCGCGAGTCAAGCATTGCTCCTTTAGGGGCGGGGACTTGGTCCTAAGACGGAACGAGTTCATTAATCAGGGCAAGCTGCATAAGTTTTCTCCGAAGTGGGACGGCCCATTCCTCATCTCCGAGGTCCTGCCCGATAGGGCTTATCGCTTACAAGATGCAACGGGTCGCAAATTCCCATGGCCCTACAACGCCGAGAAGCTCAAGTTGTACCTTTAAAAAACATATTTATGAATACATGTTTCTCCTTTTATGAAGCGATATAAATTTTGCTAAGTTTTTTTTATATAAAAAAGGAACTTCCCCTATATGTTTCACTCTTCCTCAGTTCATAGCTCACGAATTCCGTTTCGCTGAAATACTCAAATGAACCCAGAAGACAAGAGGAAACAGTAGAACTTCGCAAAAAAGAGAACTTTATTTATTTATCAAAAGATATTGCGGGCTCCTCAGCCTTACATAAAAGTTGAAATTACAACAATGGGGGTAGGGGGTGCAGGAAGCGTTGCTCATGGTACTCCAAAGGAATTGCCGCCAGCCGAGCTTTTGCCGCCTCGGACCTCTGCCTCCGATGCTGCTCGTGAACCCGCGACGCCACGGACGAGCCGGAGGACTCTCCAGCCGGGCACCCATCGGCAAGATGCCTTAGTTGGTAACACTCGAAGACGAGGGCCATCGAGCGATCGCGCCGACTCTTCGAGATCAGGACAAAACGACATAGCGATCTCAGCTTGCCAACCGCCTCGTCCTTCAGTTGCTCAGACAAGGGGTTGTGCAGCCCCGGCGACGCCCTCCAAATCGAGTACATCAGCAGCTGGAGCAGGGGTGATCACCAGGGAAGCAGGCGACCGAAATGGTCCTCCACACGCCAAACCACCGCCTGAAGCGTCTCCTTAGAGCTCAGCTGGTCGTACAAGTATACATCTTCGAAGGAAATGATATCGGAGATGGAGAAAGGGAATTCATCCATTCTTATGTTTCGGGGTGGAAAGCTAGAAATGAGTAACGCACCCTCTCTATTTTATAGCCTCCACAGCACCCTTAAGAGTCCAAATTTGCACACGCATGGACGCGAATCCAAGGATACGCTCGATTCTTCCAATACTGTTCCGCCACGCGGCGAATATCCCATATTTCTCGGCGAATCGAAGTTGGAGCGATGCAGATCTTTGAACGCTTTGCCTCCCCTATGCGTTTCTGCCACGTGCCGCCCGCGATGATCACTATTCCCGATATTCACACATCTCGGAAGGTCGGGCAGATCCTCGTAAAACCAAGCAGCCGCCCTGCTTGGTCTATCCTTAGTGGGTAACTTCTTACCCATCTATGCTAAGGATCAAAGCCCTCGCCAAGAGGCAATCGAGTAGCTACCCTACTCGGTCCATCCATAGCTGGTAGTTCACTACCCACCGACGCTAAGGATCTAAGCCCTCGCCAAAAGACAACCAAGCAGATACCTTGCTCGGTCCATCCATGTCTGGTAGTTCACTACCCACCGATGCCAAGGATCTAAGCCCTAGCTAAGAGGCAACCGAGCAGCTACCCTGCTCGGTCCATACATAGCTAGTAGTTTACTACCCACCGACGCCAAGGATCTAAGCCCTCGCCAAGAGGCAACCGAGTAGCTATCCTGCTCAGTTTATCCATAGTGGGTAACTTCTTACCCATCTATGCTAAGGATCAAAGCCCTCGCCAAGAGGCCATCGAGCAGCTGCTCTGCTCGGTCCATCCATGGATGGTAGTTCACTACCCACTGACGCCAAGGATCTAAGCCCTCGCCAAGAGGCAACCGAGCAGCTACCCTGCTCGGTCCATCCATGGCTGGTAGTTCACTACCCACCGACGTCAAGGATCAAAGCCCTCGCCAAGAGGTAACCGAGCAGTTACCATGCTCGGTCTATCCTTAGCGGGTAACTTCTTACCCATCTACGCTAAGGATCAGAGCCCTCGCCAAGAGGCAACCGAGCAGCTGCCCTGCTCGGTCCATCCATGGCTGGTAGTTCACTACACACCGACGCCATGAACCGAAGCCCTCATCTAGAGGCCACCGAGAAGCTCCCCTGCTTGGTCCATCCTTAGTGAGTAGCTCCCTACCCATCTGTACTAATGGTCAGAGGCTCTTAACCTCAGCTACACCGACTGATCTTAAGAGCAGTGGTCGGTGGTCCAACTCGGCGTATCTTCAACGTGTGACCGCCACCTCGACTTCGGGGCCATAAAGACGCCGACCTTACACCGGTCCTTGCACACTTGATAAATAATTGGATTTAACCCGATGCGCGATCACCAACTAAAGGACTGGCCGCTGACCTAACGTTCATCAGGCGAGCAAAATGAGACATTACCACAAAATGAAAAGGTTGCAATACAAATTCCTGAAAAAGGGCTTTATTTACAACTCAAAAGTTCCTAAAACGGTATCATGGGCTCCTCAGCCTTACAAAATCTCCTGAAAGCTTACAAAATTCCAAGACGAAAACAAAAGATATACAAAAAAGGACGAAAACAAAAGATATACAAAAAAGGAGGGCAAGGAGCCTCATGCCTCAGGGCCAGGAAGAACCTCGATGTGCTCCATGGCCACATCGGGAGCCGGGTGGCTGCTTGAAGGTCGGTGCCCCCCGCAGGAGCTTTGGCGCTGGGAGCCGGGGTAACCGCCTTCTCCCCGCCGCCCTCACCAGAGACCTTCCCCACATAACGCTTCCGACGGCATCCCCCTGTGCCTCACCTTCGAGAGGGTACTCGAGCCGGAACTTAGCGTCGGGAAACTCCGGCATCAGCGTCTTTACGGCGTAGAGGGCATCGTGCCAGACGAGGGCTGAGGCTTTGGCGAGGTCGGCGTAGAATTGATCCGATGTCCTGTAGCTCTCCACCGTCTTCGCAGCCTGGAGGTCAGCATGCCTCACCGCTTCCTTCATTGCCTCGTTTTCCTCCTTGAGGGTGTCCCGTGTCTTCTTCTAGGTGGCGGCGAGCACCCTGGCATCTTCCAACTTGGCCTCAACGACCTTGTTGGACTCCATAAAAACTCTTATGGCCTCCCGGCAGTCGGCGTTCACCCGACCCTCGGTTGCCACCCAGTCTTCAAGGGCGGTGATCCTCTCCTTCGCCTCATGCAGCTCTCGGCTCAAGCCCTCCTCCCGCGAGAAAGACTTGCCGGCGATTTGCATCGCCGGGGCAATTTCCTCGTCCTCCATGTTGACAACGAGGGCGAAGTGCTGAAGGACCTGAGGAAAACAAAGAAGGGGTTAAAAAAGGCACCCGATCCTACGAACAGAAAGTACTTAATAAAGACCCGAGCGGGAGGCGGACACTAACCAGCGCGGCTTCCTGAGCTATGGCCGCCATTTGGGCCCTGAGGGTTCCCCGGGGGATTTTGCCCCTAGCCGACCTTTCCATTTTCGAGAGCAGGCCGTCGGCAACGGAAAGCCCCGAGGGCACCTGAAGCGAAGATGCTCTTCGTCTATGAAGATCGGGAAAGCCGGGGAACGGGGCACCGTCCTATGGTGCCTCTTGAGGAGGGGCACGGGAACATCAGCCTCGTATCCCACCTCTAAAACCCAGGATCCCTGCTCCCGAGCGTGTTTGCGGCTCTGCGCGCGGCCGGCCTTCGAGGCCCGGGGCATGCTGGAACGCCTAGCCGGAGCGGCCGCCGGTGGAACCGGGCTCGTTGCAGGGCGTGACAGCCCGGCGCCTCCGGCCTTCCTCCCTTTCTTCTTGGCCATCGCAGCCCGGAATTTGGATCGGTCCATCAATTTTGCAAAAAAAGCGAAAATACAAAGAGGGGGTTAGCAATGCCAGAAAAATACACGAGTCTAAACAGGTCACCTAAGCTCCCAACTTACCCGCAAACTGAGCGGGGCTGAGCCCAGCCCAACTGAGGGCCTGCTCGGACAGCAACACACTGGCCCATTGGATGGGCTCCCACTCCGACACCTCCACCGCATCGGGATAGTTCGACCGCCTCACCCGTGGGCAGTTGGCCTTGTGCCACTGGACGGGCACAGGCCAATCCTCACCCTCAGGTGGCCCGACGAACAAGAACTTCTCCTTCCATTCATGAATGGAAGAAGGCGCTGCTATGACCCCCGACCCGACCGCCCCTCCTCTGTGTTTTCTAAAAGAAATATATACCTAGCTAGGCTCGTCCCTACAAGTGCCGGGGTGATTTTTGTAGCAAAGGGAGGAAAGGAGAACGTTCAGGCTGAAGGGGATTTCCTGCAGTCTCAACCAGACCAGAAACCTAAGGAGATTCCTCCAAGAGTTCGGCACTAACTAGCCCGGGGCTAATTGAAAGCAATACAGCGCCGCACTCACCTCGGGGGAGAAGGGCAGACGCATGCCGGCCCAAAAGGCCTCCAAGTATAAGGCAATCTCCTTACCCCGTACCTGGTCTACCCTCTTTCCCTCCCCGGCCAAGCGAAGCGAGTAGACGGGGGGAATGTGGAAGAGAGCTCGGATTGTGGCGTGCTCGTCTACATGCCTCAGGAGGGAAGGCGAGTCACGAACACTCTTGATACACGCTTTGGGGACCGTCCCCGTCGCACGGCCCCGGGGAGCATGACTAACCCTAACTTCATGGGGGGATTCCGACTTTGACGAGGAAGGGGAAGAAGCAGAAGAGGAAGCTGCAGAAGACTACCTAGACTCTACTCGGACTACTTCTACGGACTCCCCAGAAGAAGACATCTAACCTGAGCAAAGGAAGGGGTCTGCCGAGGAAAGAACGCAAGAAATCCGACCTAAGGGGAAGAACGCCGAGCTAACAAACGAAGGGCTGAGGAAATTATAGCGAAGTGTGGACCCTGGGGGATCCCACCTCTATTTATAGCAGTTGGCGAACACATCCTACGGCGCCGATCGTCTCCTGCCAAAACAACACTTCGCATTCAACGGCCGTCAACGTTCCACCTATCGCACCCTCATTGAGCGCGTCGCGTCAAGTGCGAAGAACACCGGCGGCCTGCCACATTAGCTAACCAGCGCCGGACACGTGGCCTGGCGTTTCGGCAAACGTATGCCCGTATCGGCGCTTCCTCTTTAAAGCAAGATCTCTCCCCTGATCCACTGACGCCATCGAAAAAATACGACTAATTGCCCAGGAATCCGTGCCGACGATGTCTTCAAATAAGAACTTGGCCCAGGCGACCGATCAGACCACTCTCGACCCGACCCATGAATAGGTCGGTCCGAGAGTGGAGGGTTAATGATGATGCTCGATACTGAGGACTCCCTAGATCATGACGCGTGGCAGATGGCGTGTCCCAAAGCTTATGAGAGAGGAGCAAGAAGGGTACATTGGAAGCATACCCCGGGCCTTCCTCCCGAGGATGTTCCCGACCTTCGACGGCCTCCCAGACCACTCCTATGCTCGTCTTCCAAACAACCATTGGCTCGCCTCCGAGCCCACCCGCACGCTGAGTTCCCTCGGCCATTTTAGCTCGCCTCCGAGCTATTATAGAACCAAGCTCCCTTGGCCTCCCACTCGTTCCCGAGCCTCCGCCGAGCTTAGCTTCCTCGGTATCACTGACCGACCCACTGCGCAGATCACATGCGTCTCCGCCACGGCCCGTGAATCTTGCCAGTCGTGAGATATCCACCACCAACGATCCCGTGTTCCACGCCATCGCATTCCCCCCATTAACGAGCGTATCTCGTCATTAATGCGGGATCCCTCCTTTCACGCAGGCGTAATGCCCAGGGGCGTAATGCCCAGGGGCGTAACGGCCGGCGTGAATTTCGCGACCGCCAGCCCATGGCCGCCACTATATAAACCCCTCTTCAGACGACTCAGGTAAGGAAATTTTACCCCAATAGATCGTTACTCTGTCCAAATTCCTTGACTAACTTGATCGTCGGAGGGTCCTCAGTAGTACAACCACCCCAGGACTTCCTTGCAGGTAGCTCGGCTTCATCTCAAATCAAACCTACTGAGATCCACACGCATCGAGAGGCAATCCTCAAACTCAATCTCAGCCATCCATCAACGCTCGCTACAGATCCACGGAAGATAACATCTGAAGGAGATCCTGAGCTCCATCAGCGACGATCTCCCTCCCTGCGAGATCACCAGTAATCTCTTTTCAAAATCTTAGTGTTCCTTTTTTCATCCTATTTTTGTCTGATTCTTAATTGATACATTTTATTGTTAGTAATTTCTTGATTTTGTTAGCGGAATTGTATAGATTTAACCTAATGAATGTGATAATAATTCAATCAAAGACTGAACAAATTTAATTTGGATCATGTGTCCTGACCCGCCGCCTTGCCTCCCTAGTCCACCCCTGTGTCAAGATCCGATCCATCACCAAGATCGGTACGTTCTCCTCTCTCGGATCTTGCTAGATCTGACCTTTTTTTTCTTCAAAATGTGATTTTTTTGGATTCGATTTTGGTTTGGTTTAGGAAATGGTGGAGCCAGAGGGGCAAGGTCAGAGCAAAGAAGCTGACGTGGCGGCGCCGGAGCCGTCGACGGTGAAGGCAAAGGAGAGGAATCCTGTCGAGGATTTGGAGAAGGGTTTTTGGATCGAGAAACGATGATTTCGAGAAGAAGCTGGAGCGTCTGTCGAAGGAGGAGGAATCAGTTCATGGGGTTGAGGGGGATTTTATTTTTTTCATAATGCAACTTATTGGTAACGATTCTAACCATTACCAAATGAGTTATATCATAACAGTTGAAACCATTACAAAATTTCTGGTTACGGGGTTTTTAGTAACGGCTGTATTACGGTTACAGCCGTTACCCAAATGGGTTTCGGTAACGATTCCAACCGTTACAAAATACATTCTCAGTAGTAGTGCGTTGAATACTGGAGAACAACCGTTCAATTCTAAGACAGTGAGGATACATATCCGATAAGGAAACGTAATTTGTTCTTAAGTAAAGAGGATTTTGATTCTCGCCTCGGTTTTGATTCAAATCAAGTTTGTGGCCGTACATTCCGATTGCTGAGAGGTACATTTAATTTAAGCAATTTCTATTTATATTATATTTTGCTCTATACGATTATAAACAAGTTTCTAATATTTATTTAAGAACAACAATCTTAAGAACAAATTTTTTGTTTGATCGGTAGAGAAAATAGCTTCTGAAATTGCTTGTGCTTTTGCTGCTATGCGACCTTCTACACTTAACGCTGTGAAAATTGTAGACCTGACAAAAGTTGAGCCTTTGATTGGCAACAACTTTAAGTGTTGGAAGCAAAAGATCATATTTTTGCTTGGGACCCTTGAATTGGCTTTTGTACTTACTATGTTGAAACCTGCTGTTTCCATTCTTGAAAATGGAAATGAAAATAAAACCGAAATGGCTAATCGTGATGATTGGGAAAAGCATAACAAGACTGCTAAACATTATATTCTGAATTCTTTAACAAATGAATTATATGACTTGTATTGTAATCTTGATACTGCTAAAGATATTTGGGATGCTCTCCATAAGAATTATGTAGCAGAAAATGCTAGGGTGGAGAAATTTGCCATTAGCACATTTCTAAACTTCAACATGAGTGATTATAAACCCGTGTCAGATCAAATCAATGCTTATCAGAAGGTAGCACCAGAACTGAGTTTAGAAGGTATTATTTTACCTGAAATTTTTGTAGGTGGTTCCTTAATTGAAAAGTTGCCTCCTTCCTGAAAAGTCTATACGACTAATCTCAAACATAAGAGAAAGGATATGATTCTGAATGAACTTATAGTTCATATTCGAATTGAGGAACAAGCGAGATTGAAGGAGAAAGGCAATAAGCCAACTCTGAGCTTACTTGGAACTAAGGTTAACTTGGTTGTGGATGGATCTGAAAGGCTTAAAAAACCATTCAAGAACCATAAGAAACTTGGTGTCATGAAGGACATTAAAAAGACAAAGGGTGATTGCTATATTTGCGGAAAAGCTGAACATTTTACTCCTCAATGCAGGCATAAGAAGGGAAAGCCTCTGAAAGCTCAAGCACATATCGCTGAAGTGGACACCCTTATGGCAATGATTTCTGAGCTGAATATAATCAATAATCATGAAGAATGGATGGTCGATATTGGAGCCACGAAGCACATATGCGATGAGCGCAATATGTTTACTTCCTATCATCCTGTTGTGGAAGATGAGAAGATGTATCTTGCTGATTCTCGATCTGTCCCACTTACTGGTAAAGCAAATGTGTTGGTAAAGCTTACCTCATGTAAAAAACTATCTCTCACCAATATTCTCCATATTCCTTGTATTCAGAAGAATCTGATATCCGGTGCTCTGTTTGTTGATCATAGTGCTCTCAAGACAATTATTGTAATCGAAGTAGGCGATTATGATAACTGAAGGAGGACATATACTGTAACATTTTGAAAATTTTAAATATTATTTTATAATTTAAATATAATATTATGAGTTTCACGGAAAAAATACCGAGTATAAATTTGGGTTTTCATGGATTAGTATAATTATATACCTTTATTTTTTGAATTTGATATTATGAGATATTTGGCATAAATAAATAAATAAATATTTTGTATTATGAAAAGATATGGGATTTTAGTGTTAATTGATAGATTTTATTTTAAAACCATACTTAGTGTGCCTTTACATGTTAACAAGGGTTATGTGAATTATCTTGTTTCATTAAATTTTTATTACGTGGACTAGATAGAGGAGGCATGGGTATTAGAGGCATAGGCATGAGAGAGAAAAGGGAGAGGTAATAAAATATGTTTCATATTATTTCATCCATCTCTCATTTCTTCATACCATTTTCTTCTTTTTCTTCCTCGTACCAAAACTTCATCCACCATCATCCTCATTGATCAAAGTAAACCATGGCACTTTTCAATTTTTCCTTCACTTGAAGCCATCATTAAGCTCCTTGTGGCTTTCTTGCAAGCTTAGGATCATCATTTTCATTTTAAATGAGATAAAAGTCCCATATTTACTTAGTTTTAATGATACTTGCCATGAAAAGTATGTTTATTTAACTAAAGATCAAGTTTTTATTTAATAACTCTTCTAAACGTAGGTTTTTAACGTGATCTCCCAGTTGTGGTTATGTTAGCATGGTTTTCTTGATAGTTGCAACTTATTTGAGATAGTTAAGGGTACTTTGATGCAGGGATTCTTGGTTTAAAGTGTTTTAAAGTTTTAAAACATGGATTTCATTGAGTTTTAGTGATAGAATAAAATCTGGAATTGATTTGGTACACTGGAAAATAAATGAAAATTATTTTGAGCTTGTTAGTGAACCTCGAGACTACCACTGAAACCCAAGCCCCTAATTGTAGACCCAGGCCGCCCTAACAGCCTCTCTGGCCGCCTAACCCGCCCCCACCTCCAAGTTAACCTCTAGAATTTTTGTTGTAGCTCCTGTACTTAGAATTTCTGTTGTGGCTCCTAACCTCAAATAGAGCACGATTGATACTTTTACCCGTAATAGTTATAGATATTGTAGGAAAACCGGGGTCCTTTCGTTTCTAAGGCAATTGTTGGGTAAAAGCTGTACTTGCATTACTCGTTAAGAACACATTTTTCGGCACTTGTGTTTTTCTCTTCCTGATGCACAAGTCCTTAAGAATTTTCGCATAAGAAGGAACTTGTTGAATAGCATCTAGGAGAGGAATATTTATGTTAACTTGCTTAAATATTTCCATAATCTTCTCCATCTGTGCATTAGCTTTGTTGGCCCTCAACCTGTTTGGAAAAAGAGTTTTATCGATAAGGGTTGGGTCCAACATTGGTGGAAAAGTTTGTGGGGATGGAATCGATCCCAGAATTGGTGTTGGGATCGTTTTAGGTTGACTCGAGTAAGTGGGCGGAGAGTTCGAGCCTAGTGGAAAATGGAGAATAGACTCGGGAGAAGGTGGACTAGACGACATAGGGTTAGAAGTAGAAGAAGTAGAAGCCGGGGAATCATTAATATCATCGACATCAACGCCATCAACATGTTCACCCACTTGATTGTTCGGCACTCTTTCCGATCTCAACGTGGTTACGACACTCATATTATGACTTTGTGAGTGGCCACGATTTGGAAGAGGTTGAGATGGAAGTTTCTCTCTCTCTCTCTCACTCATTGCGGCATTTAACTGTGCAAGTTGTGCTTCTATCGATTTTATACTTCCACCGTGGGAAGCGGTTTGCTGTACTAATATTTGGATAGAAGATGTTAAATTAGCCGCCGTTTGCGTGGAATGGTTAATAAACGTTTCCAAACTTCGTTCGAGTGCAGAGAATTTTTCAGTACTGGCTGTTGGGAAAAAATTATTTTAAGGTGCAAAATTGTTGGCCGGATTTTGAAAGAACTGTGGTTGAAAGGGGTGCTGACTCTGTGGTGGTTGCTGTTGCCATGGAGGAGCCCTTTGATAGTTATTTTGGCTTGGGAACGTATTTTGAGTTTGAGTTTGGTTTTGGTTCCAAGCAAAATTAGGGTGATTCCTCCATCCCTGATTATATGTGGAAGAATAAGGATCGTTTCTAGGTCGTTACTAAAAACAAACATTAGTATGTTCTTGACCTTGAAACGTAGGATTTAAAAGATATTCTTTCGTCAGATATGATGGGTTGGAACAACAACCACACACGGTTTTGGGGCGCGTAACCTGCCATTTCGGCTTCCACTGCAATGGAAACATCGAGCTGATGGATACCCCCCTAGATGATGTTGGTCTAACGCTTTCTCATTGTAAAGTTTGTTCAGCGAGATCTTCCAGAATTTGCCAAGTTTCACCATCGTCTTTAGACATGAAATGGCATTGACAAATAGTTTCAAGCATCTGCATTGTCGCTGGATTAACACCCTCATATATCATTCTGCAAAGGTCTCATCTATTGATTCCGTGATGAGAACATTGGATAAGCAGATCTTTAAACCGTTCAAAACATTTCCAAAATGGTTCGTTGGGAAGCTGGGTAAACTGGTTAATCTCGCTTCGAACACGGCGACCTTATGATTGGGATAAAATTTCTTAAGAAATGCTATAACGAATTCATCCCAATTGGCAATAGAGTGTGCAGCAGTGTTATAAAGCCATTTTTCTGCTAAATCGCACAAGGTAAAAGGGAGAACACGTAATCTCATAGCATCCACCGAAAGTTGTGAAGTGCCCATCATTACACATACGTTTTTCGAATTTGGTTATGAAAACGTACGCATCTTCGGATTAAAGCCCGTGAAATTTTGGCAACAGATTGATGAAGTGTGGTTTAATTTCAAAATTATCCCCATTGGCTGGTGGAAGAGATAGACAGGTAGCAAGGGGACCGTGTATAGGGTAGCATCTTTCTTGGAGAGAGATACGCGGTGGATTCTGCGCACCTACGGGTGGTGGCAGGGTTATATTGGTAAAACCTGATGGAGAACTGTCCATCTCGGTCGATGTGGTGGGTGGAAGGGAAAAAGAAGATGAAGAAGTACCAATTTCGGAGTCGATAGCAAAAACGCGGACAAGACGGGCACTAGAATCCTATGTCCAGCCGAGCGTGCACTAATCAGGTTTAGCGCAAGTGGCAGTGTCACGACCTGAAGGTATGGAACGTGACTGGTATTTAAATTACGAAACGTCTAAGACGTAACGTAGTCTAAGTAAACCAAAGCCCAGAAATCTAAACCGTTTAAAAACAATAGAGTGAAGGAAAACTTAACTTAAAACAGTGTTTTTAAAAAAAAAAATAAAGTCATATCAAAAGCATTTTAAAACATCAAATTTTCCCGAAAATTTCGGCAAAGTCTCTTTTGTAAATACTGGCCCCGAAACGGGTACAACACGAAATATGCATAAATAATGAATAAAGGCATCCCCAAGCGGGAGATAGCTCTTCGCCAATAGCGAAAACACAGCCACATGCAATAAATATATATCATAAAGTGCAAATTAAGTATCTGAAAGCAAGAAATAAGAAAACACCACGTCGGCTCAAGTGAGCACCGACACCAAACACCACAAATACAAGTCTCACGTGTCTCACCGTCTATTCCAATATACAAGAGTAGATGAAGTAAACTAGATACAAATAATATACATGGTGGGAGCAAAAGAATATCCTCAACCCGCCTGCGAGCAAACTACAAGTTGATGCAAATGAAGCAGAAGAGAAAGTACACCCGCCGCTACTGCGCTGACGGATCGGACCTGCAAAATACTATGGCACAGCAGGGGTGAGTTGCCAACTCGTGAGTAGTAAGTAACATCTAATAAGGTTATCGTAAGTATGCACGCAGATATGTCACAACCTACGTATATCAATATGATACGATGTACTAGCATGAATGCAACATGAATGCATAATCAAACATGAAACCTGAACAAGTCTGGTATGAGAAAATCTTTATTCTTATCTTAGAAAAAACCTCTGTGCAATAAATTGAAGTATCATCAATGAAATCAACAGAGAATCCGTGTCAAGCATCGACACAATACATATATATCTTAATATCTCGAATGTCTCAATATCTCAATATCTAGGGCTCCGTCAGTCCGGATCGACCCATATCATCAAATCTCACGACTAAATCGGTATCCTCCGGATATCCGCCGCGCCAATAATAACCGGTCGGTGGTGCTCTCCTACCGGCCCAACGCCTTCTATGCGATCTTCTTGCCCCGAGGTACCGCACCGGGTCCACCATGTACCAGCAGACGGTGCATCCCCCTCCTCGAATCGGGTATATGATACAGCTTAAGAACCGAGAAAACTCATGGTGGACGCGACACACATCATATCACGAGAAAACTGCAACTTACATTTTTTTTAAATGATAATAAATTTATAAAATTCATGCGGTTTTCCCCAAAATCCAGAAATCTCATAAGTACTGAAATCCCCAAGAAGAATCTCAATATGTAAACATGTCGATGAAGATGGAATTCTATGATACGATAGTATATACCATGAGAAGTACGGCCAGAAGCTATGCATGAATCATGATGCAATGAGATATATATATATATATATATATGACTAACAATCCTACGTATTCATCTTAATGAAATGAATATATAATTACAAGTCTACAGATCATATATGATGCAAATGCACAGATACCGATTTTAAGCAAGTTCTATAGTGTTCGTGACATAGAAATTACCAATGGCATGTGTGTTCACATAAAATAGTGTACGTGCGGCATGGACCACAGCAGTTTAGTCTCACTTGATCGGTTGCCACGGAATTTTGATGTGATCAAAAGTCCGTCGCAATCACGTAGTGTACGCGGATACTCACCGGGTAAACTTAATAGACAGCCTCACTCCATAGCCCCGACCAAGTGACTGTAGGAGAACCCTGTCGCCGAAAGCATCCGTTCGGATGCTCGCGGTAGCGGTGTTCCGCCTTGGTGCACTTCGTCGACGGTATCGGGGGTGAAGCCGCCTACTAAAGTTTGCGACGAGCATTCGATCAGAATGTCGGGAATCCTGTTGAATTGCCCAACTTGATATTGAAAAGAGTTTTCGATTTTGAGACTAAAATGCGGGGTTTATAATTGTTAGGCATGCGATGTCTAAGGAATTCATTTGGTCAGGCATGCGATGTCTGAGGTGGTTGCGGATTCCAACTGTTGTAGTTTTACACTTTCTTTTCTGTGACCGTAAGTGTAATATATGATATCGCCGGTTTCGTTGCTATATGCCAACGACAATTGGGATGCGCATATTTACTTACGTTGATGACATGTGATGTTATGTGTTGCTGGATATGTTATATTGGATCGTCGTTGAATAGCCGGGGGTTTTTTATGTGAGATGAGTGTTTTTCATTTTTATTCATGTAAAAACTTGTATGTAATATTCTTTTATTGGGGCACTTCCAGGTTGCGGAAGATGCCACCCTTTGTATATTATTTACTTTTCCGCACTAGGATAGACCCAAGGAGGGGAGCACAAGTAACCGGGTTCTGGAGTCCAGTGGGAGACCAACTCGAGGAGTCGGGTCCGGGTCTCCTAACTCCAGAATTGGTAGGGTTGCTTGCCGCTCTCGTAGGGGTCTTGGGGTGTGGGTTTGTCTATTCATCACGACCGTGGAATCCGTGTTTTATACTGGCTCGTATTGAAAACACGGACATCCTGGTATATCCAATATTTCATATGATTCTTCTGCTGCGATATCTGTGATGTGATCATGTGATGTTCTGTGATAGATACTGTATATAGTATATATGATATATTATATAGGCGTTACTTATGTTTTACACCCGCGCTAGCCCTGCCCCGCTCTGCCGTTAGTTACCTAACCTAACGGTGCACGAGGGGACATCGAGGCGAATGCGGATGGCATAAGTGTACGTCGTATTTATCTGTGATGTTTAGGTATTTAAATGATGGGACTTCATTAATATGATTAATGAAATAAAAAGAAACCTAAGATGTTGTAGAATCGAATTTCAAAACAAAACAGGTAGATACAGTTCTTGCTTTGCACAGCGGTATATACGATATATCCTGCACCTTATTCGATGAGGAAAGGACCGAGATCCCTTCACCGGGAGTGACTCCTTTAGCAATAACTGGCAGATGCTACACACTCGGTTTGTCTTTTGATTTCTTTTAAGTGTTTTTGCTTTGCACAGTGATATATATGATATATCCCGCACCTCATTCGACGAGGAAAGGACCGACGATCCCTTCACCGGGAGTGACTCCTTTAGCAAAACTAGAAAAGCCTCAAAAACACTCCATTTCAAAATTCATTCGATCCTACAATGATATCAAGTTCATTACGCAATAGGTTTTCAGAAAAACCTGTCGTAGCCCTCCGTCATTTCAGATACGTACTAGTTAGTATTCGTGCTGCGGTTGTTTGGCCTCCGTCAAGGCGTAGTGTACGGTAGCTAACTAGTGCTTATCTGCTAGCATATGATGCGATTGGATTAGGGTATTCGTACGGCGTTGTTTGGCCTCCGTCAAGGGTCGTGCGGGTGGGTTTAATTCAATCAGGAAATGACGGGTTGAACTTGACTAGCGGATTATGGGTTGTTTGGCCTCCGTCAAGGTTATAGGACGCTAGGGGTAAAATATTATCGGGAATTTCAAGTGTTGAAATTTGCAATGAGATTGCATACCTTTTATGAGATAGTTGGATCCCAATACCCGCTGCGAGTAAGAGTTACTCCTGAGAGAGTTTTATACATTACAATTAGCCGATCAAGTAGGTGTCTAGAAAGGTGTCAACGGGGTTACGCCTCTGGGAAAACGAGGTTTACATTAATTAGGTTCGTGCGAAAGCACGGGGGACCTCCCTCAAAGTACCGACACTGGCCTGGCTGAAAGATTGGCGAACTTGTAGTGTGTAATTAATCCCGGCTAGTCTTTCCTTTTAGGGTTTGAAGGAAGATTTGATAAAAAGCAGTGGGAGCCATCCTGATTAGATAAAATAATAACCAATCTATTCTTGACAGAGCGTACGCTGAAGAGATGTACCCTTGAACCAATGTTGGTTGGGAGATCTATAGTCAGGTTTGGGACTAAGACCAATTAAAAAGATTGTGAGCACATGGGCTCGGTTAATTTGAATTAGGGACTTGTGGCGAACTTGTGCTCAGTCCACTCAGTTCTGAATAAAGTGTTTGAACACTTGTTTGGACTCAGCCCACTCATTTTGAATAAAATGTTGAACTTTTGTTTGGGCTCAGCCCCTTTTTATTCAATAATGCTGAGCATTAATTTGGGTTCTGACAACTCTTTTTCTTTTTGTTTTTTCTTGAGTGTTGAACACTTTCTATGGCGCTGGGGCCTTATTTACAGAGCGCTTTGTAATTCCTTAACACCCATGTGAGGAGCACGTGGAGCGCCTGGCACTGAGCGTCAGACTGAGAGCGCTACGGCGCTTCTTATAAAAGGGCGCCCACGTGAGGAGCACGTGCAGCGCTTGGCGCTAAGCGCCAGACTTGGAGCGCTAAAGTGCTTATTATAAAATAGCTTCCTCGTAAGGAGCACGTGGAGCGCTTTGCGCTGAGCGCCAGACTTGGAGCGCTAAAACACTTCTTATAAAATAGCGCCCTCGTAAGAAGCACGTGGAGCGCTTGGAGCTGAGCACCAGACTTGGAGTGCTAAAGCGCTTCTTATAAAATAGCGCCCTCGTAAGGAGCACGTGGAGCGCTTGGCGCTGAGCGCCAGACTTTGAGCGCTAAAGCGCTTCTTTTAATTTGGAGCGCTAAGGCGCTTCTTTGGCAGCTCTGATCAGTTCTGTGCTCTGAGAATTAAATTCTCGGTTTATAAGAGATTTTGTCTCATGGATCTAAGAACTAAGTTCTTCCTTTATGAGGAGATGCTATGATCTCTTTTTTTTGGGACAATTTGTCTCATGGATCTATGATCTGAAAAAGAATAAAGTTCTTCTGATGTGAGAGTTAAACTCTTAAATAAGGAGGAGATGCCATGATCTCTCTTCTTGCTATTTACCTTGAGAAGAAATTGCTCTCGTCTTTGAAGTTTTTTGAAACTTATAGGGAGGTTCTTCTCCCTAAGACTTGAAGTCTTGGGTCCTTTATATAGGGGAGGCTGATTTGTTTAATCAGTTAAGAAAATCTCTCATTGAGAGATCTCTGATTGATTTGGGGATGTTTTCCACCATTGGATTTTTGATTCAAGGGCTTCTGTTTTACATAAGACATTTTTCTTGTTTTTAACAAGATTGAGAAAATATTTTCCCATACAGAACTTATTCTGTATCTTGGTGATTTTTAATCACCATGGGATCTTTGATCCAACAGTGCTCTGATTCACAGAGCACAATTTTTCTTGTTTGGAAATATTTGAGGAGTATTCCCTCAACAGAATTTTATTCTGGTAATTTGATGATTTATCATTTTTGTTGGATCTTTGATCCAAGGGTGGAGAACATTTAGTTCCAGCGCTAACGCTCTCGTGCTTTGCACGTGAGGCGCTGCCTCAGAGTATTTGACTCTTAGTGCTGGCGCTCTTGGCGCGAGCGCTCTCATAAGGCACTGCCTCATTTCAAATTTCAAATTTTGAATAGAGGTTTGCTCTCTGATTGGGGGAAACAAATGCCCCCCACCGTTGCGCTCACGTGGCTTACACGTGAGTTCAGCGGTGGCAACTTTTCCACCGTTGGATCAACTTGGAAGTTGAATCGACTTCCAGCGCCTATAAATAGGGCCTTTGGCCCTTGAGATGACTGCTTGGTCATCTTCTTGTTTTCTTATTCTTGAGAATTCAATCCTCATTCAGAGCTAAGCTCTCTGCCTTAAGAAATTTCTTAGAGTCAAAACTCTGCCCAAATTTGGTAAAGATTGAACTTATTAACAGAGCTTTGCTCTTCTCAGATCGTAAATCTTAAAATGTTTTAGGGTTTTACCCATTAATAGAGCTGTGCTTATCTTTAGATCATATATTTTCAAGATATAATCTTTTTAGGGTGATTTTAACCCATGAACTAGAACACTGTTCATCTTCCATGAAGAACTCTTAGACTTTGTTTACAGATCTTGAAGATCTTGGAGTTTTTACTCTGCAAAAGCTTTGCTTTTGTAGGGTTTTGATGGATGATTCCATCGTCTTCACAAAGCATAGCTCTTTAGCATTTTGGGGGGAATTTTTATATCCTTCATTATTAATTTTGACAGGTGTCATTTCTGTTGCAGAGCGTTGCTCTCGATGGAGTTTAACTCCTTGGCCCGAGGGGCTTCTCATTAAATGAGAATCCTTTTAGGATTTCTCCTTTATTTGCACAAATTTGAATTTGTTGGGTGTCTTAATCAGAACTTGTTTTCTCCATGAGGATATCAAGAGTTGTTTAAATTCCTGTGTCTGTTTCAATAAGTATTTTCTTGATCAGTCTGACCACTAAACTCTAACTGATTTTCCTTTTCAGACATTGTGGCCGCTCATCTGTATGATCTTAACGAAATTATTTCTTATGGAGACATTCGCGCACAACGCCGTTGTCAAAACCAGGAGTTTACAAATGCTCGATGCACCGAGATTATGAGTCGCTTTAATGAATACAACGGTCGACTACTTCCTCGTCGCTCCGCTCTTTTGAAGATCGTCGTGAGAGGGATTTGGAACGCACTTCCTGGATTTTACGAAGCCATGCCGCTTAAGGCACTGGATGATGCTGAAGACAAGGTGCACTCAGTATATCTGATGGGCCTGATCTCGAAGAGGCGGCGAGATAATCTTGTTGATATCTTGCATCAAATTTTCAAACAGACGACGATAATTGCAGCTTATCAGAGGACGGACGACATCAGCGAGGATCTTGACGCTTGCATTCACGAGAGGATGCACACGAAAATAGTCAGAGAAGACAGAAGCATTTTAGACGGCCTTACTTCTTAATTTCTCAATCCATATTCTGGATTCAATGTTTTACCATTGTAACATTTTAATGATATTTTCGTTTACTGTTTTCATCAATGTAAGAATTTTCTAAGGTATGAATAACAAAATTTTCCTTTATATACATTTATTTTATGCATTAATCCTTTTCGCACATACACGAGTGGGTACGCTTCGAACGCTTAAATGGATGTGAAGCAAATGTTCCCTTTATTGCCTTGCATAGTATGTAGCTGACGTCCATAGGTCATGCCTTTTTGTTTTGACTTGGCGCACAGTAGTTTACGTACCCTTGAGTAGCACCTCCATTTCAGTGGCATGTAACTTTGGCGAGTGTGGCTTGTAGATGGTCCATCTTGACCTCCTTGCAGGGCAATGATGGCTTAGGAAACAGGTTCGGATCTGCCGCCTAAGACTTTTCAACTTTATGAGCCGTGAGGGTCTCATAAAGATTTCTCTCCCTACGAGTCGTGAGGATCTCGTAGATGTATTTCCTCCTCAGGAATCGTGAGGATTCCTAAGTGCATTTTCTCTTGAGAGTCGTAAGGATCTCGTAAGAGAATTTTCTCCCTTACAAGTCGAGAGGACTCATAAGTTATTGGTAGATTGACTTATTTCCAAGTCGAAGCACTGCTCCGACGGGAAGGTCATTGGTTAACGTATTATCGAGGCGGGTTCGTGGGATGACGTATTTCCGAGACGGGGTCATTGGCTGACATATTTCCGAGACGGAGGTCGTTTGCTAACGTGTTTCCGAGACGGGGTCATTGGATGACGTATTTCCGAGACGGGGTCATTTGCTGACGTATTTCCGAGATGGGGTCATTGGATGACATATTTCCGAGACGGGGTCATTGGCTGACATGTTTCCGCGACGGGGTCATTGGATGACGTATTTCCGAGACAGTGTCATTGGCTAACATGTTTCCGCGACGGGGTCAATGGACGACGTATTTCCGCGACGGGGTCATTGGATGACGTATTTCCGATACGGGGTCATTTGCTAAAGTATTTCCGCGACGGGGTCATTGGATGACTTTTTCCGAGACGGGGTCATTGGCTGACATGTTTCCGCGACGGGGTCATTGGATGACGTATTTCCGAGACGGGTTCATTTGCTGACGTATTTCTGAGACGGGGTCATTGGCTGACGTATTTCTGAGACGGGATCATTTGCTGACGTATTTCCGTGATGGGGCATTGGCTGATGTGTTTCCGAGTCGAGGTCATTGGATGACGTGTTTCCGAGACGGGGTCATTTGCTGACGTATTTCCACGATGGGGTCATTGGATGACGTATCTCCGCGACGGGGTCATTGGATGACGTATTTCCGAGATGGAGGTCACTGGCTGACGTATTTCCGAGACGGAGGTCATTTGCTGATGTATTTCCGCGATGGGGTCATTGGATGACGTATCTCCGCGACGGGGCCATTGGATGACATATTTCCGAGACAGAAGCCACTGGCTGACGTATTTCCGCGACGGGGTCATTGGCTGACGTGTTTCCATGACGGGGTCATTGGATGACGTATCACCGTGACGGGGTCACTGGATGACGTGCTCCGCTTTCTGCGGTGTTGGGGCTGACTCTAGGTTATCTGTGAACCGTAGAGTCTTGGAACTGGGGACTTTCCCGTGGCCCTGATTGGTGGTGTCGCGTCCGCGCCCTGCTGGCATGAGGAGGAGCGCCTTTGTTGGTCTTCTGGGATGCAGATGTTGCTGTCGAGATATGACTTTCCCTTTGACAGAGTTTGTTGGGACATGTGGTTCCCTTTTCGTCTATGCCCATGGAGTGTATATAGGGGTCGGTATGGACTTACCTGCAGGGCAAAAGTTTCATTCTTTCATTTCTTTTATTTCTTTCCGCGATGTACTATCATTTCAGCTTTTTATATTGCGAAAGTCGCAATTGCCCAATCATTTCGGCTATTTTTCGCGGTGCCCGATCATTTCGGCTATTTTTCTTTTTACTCGCTATTTTTTATTGTGAGTTGCCCAATCATTTAGGCTATTTTTATATGCATTTATGGCTCGCTGACTTTTCGCCGCGAGTATGAAATTTGGGATCTGATACCAATCTTAGTATCAGCATCACTGCGACTGGAATATTGACAGGAGCGAATCATCATTTTCCGTGAAAGGAATTGGAATTTGTAACCGATTTAGGCATCAGTATCGCTACAACTGGGACGTTGCCAGGAACGAATCATCATTTGCCTCTGTCGATTCGAACAAAGGCAGCTTAGCAAACAGGGTTGGGATCCTGTCGACTAAGGCTTTTGACTTGATGAGCCGTAAGGGTCTCATAAAGCTGTTTCTCCCTACGAGTCGTGAGTATCTCATAGGTGTATGTTCTCCTTAGAAGTCGTAAGGACTTCTAAGCGGTGTTCTCTCTTATACGTTGTAAGGATCTTACAAGAGTATTTTCTCCTTATAAGTCGAGAGGATTTATAGTTGTCTGTTTACCAAGTAAGGTCATTTCGCGCCATCGGTGGAACTTGGTGGGGGAGACGTTTATTTGTGCATGTGGATTGTATATAAGGGTCAACATTGAACCGTTTATAGGGCAGTCTGGAGGATGTGATGGCTTAAGAACAGGTTCAGATCCCTGTAGCTTAAGGCTTTCGAATCTTATGAGCTGTGAGGGTCTCATAAGAGGGTTCTCCTTACGAGTCGTGAGGATCTCATAAGTGTAATTTCTCTTCATGAATCATGGGGATCCCTAAGTGTGTGACTCCCTTGTGAGTCGTAAGGATCTCACGCAGGTATTTTTTCCTTACAAGGTCGAGAGGGCATTGCCAGTGTGCATGAATTTTTTATGAGTCTGGTTTTCACAGACTCGCCGGTAGCCCTGCTGTTTTTACTCACCGAGCACTTTCGGGTTTTTATCTGTACCCATCTTGCTTATGGACGTACCATTTTTTTTACAAGTCTGCACCCTTTCAGGTTTTTACAAATATCGCCGGTAGCCTTGCTGTTTTTTCTCACGGAGCCCTTTCGGGTTTTCATCCGTGCCCATCTTGCTTATGAACGTACATTTTTTTTTTGCGAGTCTGCGCCCTTTCGGGTTTTCACAAACATCACCGGTAGCCTTGCTGTTTTTACTCATAGAGCCCTTTCAGGTTTTCATCCGTGTCCATCTTACTTATGGATGTACCTTTTTTGGGGGGGGGGTCAGCCTTAGGATGCTACGGTTTGCAGTAGTTTAAAAACGTTTCGGTCCGTAGTTAGTTTCAAGACATTGCGGTCTATTGTTAGTTTAGGGGTGTTTCGGTTCGTTTTTAGTTTTAGGACATTACGGTCCATTGTTAATTTTAGAGACATTTCGGTCCATTGTTAGTTTTAGGGACGTTTCGGTCCATAGTTTCCATTTCGGAGACAACGGTTTCGCTGGATACTACTTATAGAGTTTGGGCTTGGGAAGATAGCGAGCGGACATAGACGTCGTCATCTATCGTTGATCTAGGCCGTGACTCGTTAGGCGTAGTATTTTTCAGGAACCGGCTGTTTATTGGCCTACAGGGTCTTTCGCCATGCATATCCATAAGCAAGTAAGCCCCACCTTGGTAGACTTTGTCTATGATTTACGGGCCCTCATAGTTCGGCTCGAATTTCCTCCGTTTGGCACGATTGGGGATCATAGGTCTCTTGACCACTAGCACGAGTTCGCCCTGGCGAAATGTTCTCGGCCAGGTCAATCTCCCGTATGAGCGTGTCATCTTTGCTTTGTAAGCCTCCAAGTTTTGCTGCGCCATGAGACGAGTTTCATCGAAGGCGTTGAGCTCCTCAAGCCGAAGATGAGCATTCTCTTCGTCTATTAGCTCATAATGAACCGCCACTCGTAGAGAGGGTAGCTCTATCTCCAAGGGGAGTACTGCTTCAGTGCCGAATACCAACGCGAATGGCGTTGTGTTCATGGCCGTCTTGAACGTAGTCCGATAAGCCCATAGAGCTTCATGCAGTCTCTCATGCCAGTCATTTTTGTTTTTGGACACCGTCTTCTTTATGATCTTCATCAAGGTCTTATTAAAAGCCTCAGCTAGACCGTTAGCTCGGGAATTATAGACCGAAAATTATCTCCAGTCTATATTATGCTGCTGTGCGAAGCGGCTGATTCTATGACTTCTGTAGGCCGGCCCATTATCGGAGTTAATCCGTCGTGGAGTTCCGAACCGATAGATTGTGTCTTGAAGAAATAAAGAATATTCTCCGTCTTTACTTCGCTTAGCGGTATGGCCTCTGCCCACTTAGAGAAGTAATCGGTTGTCGCCAATATAAACCGATGTCCTCTGGATGACGCTGGTTCGATAGGCCCAATTATGTCGGTTCCCCACATTTCGAACGGCAAGCTAGCCACCGTTGGGTGTAGCAGGTTTGGATGCTGGTGGATAAAGTCCCCATGAATTTGGCACGAGTGGCACTGCTTTGCGTATTCGAGACAATTGTGGATCATCGTGGGCCAATAGTAGCCCATCCTTTTGATCTTCAGCTTCATCTTTGGCCCGGCTTGATGAGAACCGCAGAGTCCGTCGTGAGTTTCTTGGACGACTCTCCTTGCTTCTTCCGCTCCCAGGCACCTTAACCACAGAGAGTCAAATGATCTCTTATACAGAGTATCATTGACGAAGGCGAAAGACAGAGCTCGTTTCATGAGCTGATGTCTTGAGGATGCATCTTCAGGTGTTCAACGGGATTTGAAGTAGTCTATGAAGACTTCTCTTCAATCCTTAGCCCTTTCTTGGTCCTCTATTTGCAGGGTTGTTTCCTTAGTCGCTTCCTTTTCTTCAGACGACTCCGGAGATATTTCTGCTGGTGTAAGAACCCGACGGCTTTGTACAATGATCCTTACATCATCGAGGTTTTCGTTAGCCAGTTCTTTAGCGAGTTTAGTTAATGCATCCGCCTTGCTATTTTCTGTACGCGGTATGCTTTCCAGGATGTAAGAAGAGATTTGAGTCAGCAGTTGCTGCACTCTTTCGCCGTACTTCACCAATTCTAGTTTGCATGTTTGATAGTCGTCGTTTACTTGACTAACTACCAGATGGGAGTCTCCGTATATGAGGTGGTTTTCGATTCACATGTCGACAGCGATCTCAATACCTGCTATCAAAGCTTCATATTCTGCTTCATTGTCTGTCCTCGGTTCTGTCAAGGAAAAGGCAAAGCGCATTATCCCTCCTTGTAGAGTCACGAAGATGAGGCCTACTCCGGATTTGATTATGGGGGAGTTGTGCTTTCGCTTCTTCATGAAACATGCCCCGTCAAAGTAGAGTTCTCATCGGGTATCACTCCTTCCTCTCTCCTAGTCGATCGTGTCAAACGCGTGCTCATCCGGCAGTTCGCAATTTAAAGGTGAGTCGCCAGGTATCGGGTGCTCAGCAAGGAAGTCGTCGATGGCCTGGCCTTTCACTGCCTTGAGTGGTCGGTATGTTATAGAGAATTCCATTAAGAGTAGGGCCCATTTAGCGAGCCGCCCTGTTAGTATGGCTCTCGACATCAAATATTTGAGAGGATCCACTTTTGATATGAGATGGACCTCATGCGCCAACGCATAGTGTCTGAGCTTCGTTATCGCGAAGATTAATGCCAGGCAGTGTTTTTCGATAGGGGGTAGTTGTTTTCTGTCCCGAGGAGAACTCGACTCAAATAGTTGAGGGCTTTCTCTTTCCCTTGGTCGTTCTCCTGTGCCCATAGCGCACCTAACGAACCTTCAAGGGTGGTTGTATACAGGATGAGGGGCTTTCTCTTGACTGGAGCGGTCAGTACCGGCGGATTCTGCAGGTATTGCTTGATTTCATCCAGTGCGCTTTGGCATTTGTGATCCAAGACGAACGGTGTCCCCTTTTTCATTAAATGGCTGTAAGGGTGGCATTTGCCAGAGAGATTGGCTATGAACCGCCGGATATACGCGAGCTTTCCTTGTAGAGACCCCAGTTGCTTGAGAATTCTTGGCGGAGGCATTTCCATAATAGCCTTGATCTTTGACGGGTTTATTTCAATGCCCCTGTGTCGTACGATGAATCCTAGGAATTTGCCTGAGGAAACTCCGAACGCACATTTGAGAGGGTTCATCTTCAGGTTGTATTTCCGAAGACGTTGGAACACTATCTTCAGATGCTCCCAATGCTCCTCGTGTGATTTGCTTTTCACCACGACGTCGTCAATATAGCTTTCGGCGATTTCATGTATGAGGTCATCGAAAATCTTTGTCATGGCCCTCTGATAGGTAACGCCGACCGAAAGGCATCACTCTGTAGCAGAATATGCCCAGAGGAGTCCGGAAAGTGGTATGCTTCTGGTCTTCGGGATGCATCTTTATTTAATTGTACCCCGATGACCCGTCCATGAAGGAGAAGACTTCATGAGTGGACGTATTATCTATCATTAGCTCGGTAACCGGTACGGGAAAATCATCCTTCGGACAGGCCTTGTTGAGGTCCCGGAAGTCCACACAGATGCGCACCGTCCCATTTTTCTTCATCACTGGGACAATATTAGCGATCCAGTCAGGGTATTGAACTTCTTGGACGAAGCCAGGGTCGATTAGCTTCTTAACTTCGGCGTTGATGCTCATTTCAAGTTCGAGCCGCATTCTTCTTGGCGCTTGTTTGACTGGCTTGACATCCGGGAATATCGCTAATTTATGCACATTTATTTCCGGATCTAATCCCAGCATATCGGAATAATTTCATGCGAAGCGGTCTTTATATTGCATGAGCACGTCTTTCAGCGTAGCCACCTGCTCTTCAGACAGCAGCTCGCTGACGAATGTTGGACGCGGGTCGTTTGTCGTCCCTAAGTCGATTTTCTTTAGCTTGTCCGCAGTAGTATGTATCTTCCAATTCTTTTGGCCCTGGTGGAAATTCTGAGATCAACTCATCTTCATCCTCAATTTCGAAGCACCAGGAGAAGTCATCCATGTTCTCGGGCACTCTTTCTTCTGACAGCATTATCATGTGACAGGTACGAGATCGTTTCCAGAACCGATGTTGGTCTGATTCTACTCTCGCCATATACGTTGCTTTTGGCACATGCCTTTGTGGTGGGGCCACCCTCCAACTGCTGGATAGAGCGAAACTGTCGAGTAGATATTGGCCTTCGACCCAGTTTTTGAAAGTGAAGCAGTCTTCAAGAGGATGTCCTATCACTCGGTGATAGGAACAATAATCCGGGTGATGAACTTCGTTTGCTTGATCGGGGTGCCGAGACTCCAGGAGTGTCATCATCTGATGTTTCATGATGAGGTCGAATATCTTCCGTGTCTTATCTTGAGGGAAGGAATATGCTTGACCCATCTTTTTCGTTAGAGACGGATTCTGGCTGACCTTTTCTCGATCGCGTGGCCTTTTAAATCCGTTTTTCTGCTGTCGAACATTTTTTTCATTCTTTAACTTGTTTTTGCCTCTGCGGCGGACCTTTTTCTTGTCTTGGAAATGCATAGCGGGCTGACGGTGAAGGGCATTGTCATCCTCTGTAGCCTGCTGAAGAAGGCGTTGCGTCTTGGCCTTCTCGTAAATGGCCATTTTGCGACTGTAGTCGTTCCGAACCATTTGACTTGCTTCCCTTATTAGCTTATCCATCTGTTCTTCAAACGACGGACTCGGCATTTTTATAGCAGAACCGCGTTCTGAGGGTTAGCGTCTTTTAAAAGAGCATCCTCTTCTTCATCAAGGTCCTTTATGACATGGCAGCCATGGAACTGCTCCCGTTTCTTGGACTGGACATATCCGAGCCCGATCGTCTCCATTTTTCCATTGGGCAATTTTTGCTGCTTTCCGGGGACGTTCCAAATCCTGTTGTAGAACTGAGCTTGTCGCGCGGTTTGCTTAAAGGATACACCTTGGCATCTCAATAACCTTTTCAATCCTTCTGCGTAGTATCTGGGAAGACGGATGGGTTGGAGCCTGTCAAGCGTAGGTTCGGCACCACGCCAGACTTCTCTTTTGACTTTAGTCTCCGTAGATCGATAGAATAGGATCGCCTTTTCACCTCTTCGCCTTGGAGGGACGTAGAATGTCCGTAGCTCTTGCACACTATATGTCTCAAGAGCATCAAGCTCTCTGTAGTGCTACCGCGGAACCATGGTGATTTGCTAACTCTGATCATCTCCAGTGAGGGCTTGCACTATGGACGGACCGAGAACACTGCGTTGACTTCGTCTTCAGAGACACTGCCAAAAAACAGAATATGGGTAGATAGTCCCGGCTTGTTGCATTGGGGCGACCCCGAATAAACCATCTCTTCTTCCTCCTCGGTATCGCTCCCGAAGATCGGAATAGTGGTGATAGCTTTTTGCTTATTCTCCGGTTTATAGTATCTTTCCGTGTCTTCAATGTCTGACAGGAAATACTTTGCATCCTCGTATTTGCGGACTTCATTCATGGAGAATGGGTTTAGCTCCCCCGTTACGGTGTACTCGAGACTATCTTTGTAATACTTCATACACTGATGTTGTGTAAAAGGGATGGTGTTGTACTCGTGTAACCAAGGCCTGCCGAGTAAGGCGTTGTAGCAGGTCTTGGCGTCAATGACATGAAATTTGATGTCAGTGACGAGCATCCCAAAGCGTAACGTCAGAATCACAGACCCGAGCGTCCGTGATGACTAGGAGTCGAATCCGGAGATAGTGATTTTATCCCGAGCGAGGTGTTGAATGCTCATGCAGATTTCTTTTAGCACCCTCACATTCAAGAGATTGACAGAGGACCCATTGTCAACTAAGGTCTTCCCTATCTTGATGTCATGGCAGTACCTGGTGACATAGAGGGGACGGTTATGCTCGCACGTTCCGAGGAGGAGATCTTCATCGCCGAAAGTGATGTCAGTTGTGTGAACCTCTTCGAGCTCGTCCTGCATCTTTTCTTTGGCCAGGAAAGCTTGAAACTGGTCGGGCACTTGTAGTGCCTTGATCAGAGCATCTCACGCCTCTTTAGACAACAGAAGGGCATCGAGAATGCTTAGCTGTGAGGGTGTCTTTCTCAGGTGTGCCAGAACGTTGTAATCCACCTTATTTTTCTTGAGCGGGTCCTTGGCTGCAAGCTCTTCGACGACTCGATTATCGTGGGCGATATCCTCAGGGACCTTTTCCTTCCCTTTATCTTTTTTGTTCGATCCCTTGTTCGTAGGTCCGAGATTCTTTTCGGGCAACGTACGGTTGTGCAGCTGAATATTCTCACAGTTCTTCATCTCTTCTTCTTTTTCTGAGGTGGATTCTTTGAAGAGAGGGACGAGAGCTATTTATTCATCAGAATCGCTCCCAAAGGCGAGAACCTGCGATCCCCTGGTATCAACCATGTGACAGTTGCCGGAACCTCTTTTATGCTCATCTGTCGTGATTCTCCATTCCCAACGAGCTTGGCACTTTATCCGCTTGAAATGTTATCGGTGAGCGATGTACCCTTGCCACCACTTTTTAAAGGACATGCACTCTTCGATAGGGTGTGCAATCCTCTGGTGGTATAAGCAATAGTTAGGATGTACGGCTACTTCGTCAAGGTGCGTATCCTCGGGGATATTTTCTTTGGGCGGTGGCAGCTTCATAGACAAGGCTTTGGCAAACCGTTTTCTCGTCTTATGCTTGCTTTTATTTGCCGCGAGTGCACTTTGATCTGGTTGGAGTGTTTCGTGACCCATATGTACCATGACTTCTTCAAATTGACGCTGACGCCTGGCGCTTTCGAATATGGACATTTCACGTTACTCATCAGCCTTGCTCTTCTGACGGGCTTCGTTCAGCAGCATGTCGATCATCTCGTCAGACGGTTCGAAGAATTTTGACACCGCTCCTGCCCCCAAGTCCTCTATGTGAGCATCTTCGTCATTTACTGGCGAATGAGAGATCATGTGGCAACTTGCCACATAATCCTCGAATTCTTCTGACGAGTCATCTCCGACGCCATTGTCGTTTTCTCCGCTCTTAAGGATGTTTTTGAGAAATTCTTGGAGCGTGACTGGGGTTCGCTCGTTCTGATTATATTCTTCCAGTGCGTCAATCTGCTTTTGCAGGTCCGTGCGCTTGTCTTTAGGCTTCACGGGCTTTTTGGTCTTCTTCTTCCTTTTAGAAGATTTTGACAGCTGGGCCTGGGCGTTTTGCCCATCGCTACCAATTCCTGGCGTCGGGCGCGGTTTCAGCATTCTCTTAATGATCTCATGTTCCAGCGGGCTTTTCCACCTAACTGCCGGGCATGTTTGAAAATCTTTCAGTATTCTTTTTGTTTTGGCTGAAAGAGCGACCTCCCATGGAGTTTTTTCTATAAATGTGCATGATGCCCCCGGTGTGTCCATCTTTTTCGGAGCGTGCGGTTGTGGCGGGTTTACCCTCCAGTTTTCGAACAGCGCGAATTTTCCTTACTGGTACTGGTCCTCAATCCAGCTTTTGAAGACAAAGCAATCTTCGATCGGATGGCCCAACATTCGGTGGTATGGGCAGTAGTTTGGATTATTGACATCACCGGGATGCAGTGGGCGCTTCGGATCTGACAGGGTGATGAGCCTGTTACGCACTTCTGGTTCGAACAGTCTCCTCGTTTTATCCCGGGAAAACGAGTAAGGACGTCTTAACTTCTCGTCGAGGAATCGCGATTTGTTGCCTTGGCGAGCAGCTGGCCTTGGATCACTCAGCTGTTATTGAGCGTTGGCGACAAAGGTAGCTTTCCCTTTACCCCTTTCGTTTCGAAGCTCCGTTTTCGATGAGGATGGCTTATGGCCCATCTGGTCCATTTGGGCGAGCTTGTCGATCAAGGCCTGGAAAGTGGTCGGCTTGAAGAACATCATGAATTGGGAAATGGTTGCCTGAGGGTCAAGGGTCCCCACAAACATGCCCATGGCAGGAGCTTCCTCTATGCGTTGTTCGCATTTCGACCATAGGTTCTGCCATCGAATTGCATACTGAACCCATGACACTCCCGGCTTCACTCTGGTATTGATCAACGCCGTGGTTGGGGTATGTTCGCTGGCGCTTGCGAACCTTTGTGTAAACAGTAGCTCCATTTCTGCAAAGTCTTGACAGAGTCATTCGGGAGCTCGGAATACCATTCGAATACTGTCTCCGACAAGCTGCCAACAAACTGGCAAAGCAGCAGTTTGTCGTCAACCCCAGTATTACCGCACAGAGCCCTAAATTGAGCAACGTGCTGGTATGGATTACCCGTCCCCTTATACACATGGAATTTAGGGATCGTATATCCTGGCGGGTAATTTATTTGATCGTATCAACCCGGATAGGGTCGTCCAGTCTTGACGATTTAGCCAGCGGCTTCGCTCGCCTGGTGAGCTCGTATCTGTTGAGCTATATAGTCGTCAAGGGAGGCTTTGGAGATGGTCTCTTCCTTGGCTACTGATAGAGCTGGAAGAGGGTTTGATGTTTCCCCTCTGTCGTCTTCGAGGATTATTGGAGGGTCGTCAGCTGGAGGATCCTGCTGTATCATCATCCCGACCATATCTTGAAACAGAAACGCCATTTGCTTTATGTTAGCGCTTGTTCCGCGGCCTCTTTGTCTTTCTTCTCGAGCATTCTTCAGAGGAATTCGGCATCGGTATCCTGCTCCTGGCGCTGCTCCGACGATATCTCTGGGCTTTCTTTCGGTCCAGTCAGCGCGGTCATCTTCGTTAGCATCTCCTGGAGCTTTTGCCGTTTCCCCTGTGCCTTTGTCACAGATCAGGTGAATGGTCGATGACCCGTGGATATACGGCTATCCTCCTTCCCGGAAGCCATGCAGACAATGTGCACTACCATGCCCCCAGACTTGGGGCATTTGGATTCAGTGCCCTTGAGATTCGTCGCAGACCCAGGGATCTTCTCCGGCTTTCTCCTTTCATGAGCAGTCGACGTTGAGGGGGCTGTTGTGATAGGCACCTGGGCACACGATACCTTCCATGGCATGGCAACGGGATGGTCCTTCTCTTTCCAAACCTTCATTTTCTTCGGTCGGTGGGAATAGTCTTGGTTAATTTCAGAGTCTTGGACTCTTCGCCAGACCCAGTGGATTTTAGAGGATAGTCGCTGAGGGGGCTGTTCCGGCTTTGCCTTTGTAACGTTCTCCACAGGTGGAGGAAATCTTTTTAGCATAGCGGTCGGAGAGTTCTTGTGCACCCTCTTGAGTGGTTCAAAGCTGTTCCCAATTGGAACAGCAACATCAACTTCCACCGTTGGAGCTGGTGGGGTAAGTCCGGAAGGGGAACTACCCCCAGCTTTCCTCACTTGGCGCCAATGGCGACATCGAGCATGTCTTGCAGAAGGGATTGGTTCAGTTACGGGGGTGGCTTCCTCATACCCTCTGTTCTGGTGAAGAGCTGCTGTTGGTGTTAGCCTATCGAAGACAGACGTCCGCTGAGAAGAAACATCCAATCTGTCGAAGACTGACTTTCGGACAGGGGGAGAGCTTGTAACGACCTTACCCGCGGTAGGAGTTGGAACGGTCAGTCTTGCGATGGCCGACCCCTTGGCAGGAGAAGCCTCTTTGATGACTTCGTCTATTGGATTTGGAATGGTTATCCGCTTCGGGATAACTCCTTCGGGTTTTGCAGGATTCTTTACGGGCCCACTGGTGCTCATGCTCAGCCTGTCGAAGACTGAGGCATTGGAATTGGACAATCCGTTGAGAGAGGCCATGGTAGTTGTAAGCCGATCGAAGACCGACTTCTTCGAAGCCTCCTGTGATGGCATTGGGACGCTGAAGCTCATTGGTGGGAGCATGGTCCCGAAGAACAATCCCGTGGTGACCTGTGTCACCTGTTCCACCGGCATTGCGAAGATAGATGCCGTTAGGGCCCATAGGTCACAGTTGGTGCAGTTGAAGCCATTGACACAATCTTCTCTTCTACATGGAGCAACACACCAAATCTTAGTAGCTTGAATCCAGGGGCAACCATATTAAACCGCGATTCGTTCGCGAACACGACACACGAAGTGTGGAGTGGAAAGAGGAAAAAGTCCCACCAGGCATGCCAGAATCTGTTCTCCACCGACACGACCGGGACGTTGGGACGTCTGGCCTGAATTTTAGGGGCAAATACTATTTGGTTTTATCTGCCCACCTCTCCGAAGATGCCAAGTTGATTTATGGCACCGTATATCGAAAGTTTAGACAGATGCGGCCGTTGTAGCAGACTTTGTCAGATTCCCCCTCATTGTGAGGGGTTTTTGATTGTGGGGACGCTTTTCCCTGCAGGCGCAAGCCCTTACAGTTAATTACGCTACCGCCTCGCGGTAACCACTTTCTCCTTCTCCTGATGTTCACTTCGTGTTGTGTGTGTTTGTTTTATTTTTGGTTGCCCATGGATTGTATACGGAGACTAATTTATGTTGTCGCTCATAGGGCGTGGATTAGTTCAAATCCGTATTTTCTTAGATTTAGGTTTGGGTTTGTTTTAAGGATTGTTAACCACATTTGAGATTAAGATCAACTTAAATACTTGTTAAGGATACGTTAGTCTAATTTTAGACTAAGATCTACTTAACAGGTTTTTGGGATCATTTAGATCCAACGAAAGAGTATTTGAACTCTATCGTTTTAGTTTAGGGACATTGCGGTCCATTGGGTTTAAGGACCTCATAGTCCATGAGTTTAAAGACCTCATAGTCCGTAAGGTTTAGAGACATCGTAGTCTATATGGTTTAATGACATCATCGTCTGTGAGGTTTAAAGACATCATAGTCTGGTTTAAAGACATCTAGTCTGTACAGTTTAAAGATATCATAGTCTGTATGGTTTAAAGACATCATAGTCTGTACGGTTTAAAGATATCATAGTCTGTACGGTTTAAAGACATCATAGTCTGGTTTAAAGATATCATAGTCTGTACGGTTTAAAGACATCATAGTCTGTACGGTTTAAAGATATCATAGTCTGGTTTAAAGACGTCATAGTCTGGTTTAAACACATCATAGTCTGTATGGTTTAAAGACATCATAGTCTGTACGGTTTGAAGACATCATAGTCTGGTTTAAAGACATCATGGTCTGTACGGTTTAAAGACATCATAGTCTGTATAGCTTTGGTTTAAAGACATCATAGTCTATATGGTTTAAAGACATCATAGTCTGTAAGGTTTTGGTTTAACCGTTTGGGGATGCACCAAAAGTTATTGGTTATTGGGACCTCCCATCTCTCTGAAGACGTTGATGGATTACAACGACATGTATCAGAGGTATGAAGAGATGTACCCTTGAACCAATGTTAGTTGGGAGATCTATAGTCAGGTTTGGGACTAAGACCAATTAAAAAGATTGTGAACACATGGGCTCGGTTAATTTGAATTAGGGACTTGTAGCAAACTTGGGCTCAGTCCACTCAGTTCTGAATAAAGTGTTTGAACGCATATTTGGACTCAGTTCACTCATTTTGAATAAAATGTTGAACATTTGTTTGGGCTCAGCCCCTTTTTATAATAATACTAAGCATTGATTTGGGTTCTGACACCCCTTTTTCTTTTTGTCTTTCATTGAGTGTTGAACACTTTCTATGGCACTGGGGCCTTATTTACATAGCGCTTTGTAATCCTTAGCGCCCACGTAAGGAGCACGTGGAGCGCCTGGCGCTGAGCATTATTTTCAGAATCTAGACATCTAGGAGATCTCCAAATATCAACACAAAATACCAGAAAAAATCCCAAACCCGAACTCCACCAAACTGCGGCAGAAGGGCGGCTAAATAGGGGTAAACGCGGCGGATCCACGGCGCTTTTGTGACCGTACGATGTGAGATTTCAGGATCATGATCTTAACATCATTTCTTAACCTATGAAATCTATGGTTTCTGGTTTTGGGACTATATAAAGGACCGAGAGCCTCACTTGGAAAATCATCAAACCGATTAGATCACGAAGTCCAAGTCGACTCACGCATCTAGGTTCATCAATCAGCTGTTCATCTACCTCCTTCAAGATAGATCAAGAAGCAAACTAGGGTTTTGTATTCCACTTTCTAAAAGACCAAAAAGTGTAATTTATCAAGTTGATTAATAAAGGTAGATCATTAGTTTAGTTAGTTCATATTTAATTTTCTGCATTATGATCTCATTCTCTATCCGTTCTTCTTTTTCTATCTCCATCATACACGAGTAATTCTCCGCTTGATAGTGTTCGTAGGTTAGGGTAGACCAATAGATGAGAAAATATTTTAATTTCTTTTACGTCTTATGAAATTTATAAACTTTAGCAAAAGAATCGTTACCATCCTAATCGGGCACACTATCAATTTATTGATAGTCTTGACTGCGATTTAAGATAAGATTAACAATTGTTTTGTTATGGACAAGACATGAATAGAGATCAATGAAGGGACAAGGGTCAATAGTGGGGAAACTCTAGTTTCTTCCAAAAACCCTAATCCTCATTCATCACTATCAATCTAGTTTTAAATCTATCAAAATATAAAAGGAGTCATCTTTAGTATTCATCCATGACTACTAAATCCTAACGAACTCTACAAACCCTCTTCTTATATATTCTACATCCGTGTTTAATATAGATCTAGAATCTATTCTCCTTTTTTCTTTTACTCTAATCAACTCGTCTAAAGCAAAATTAAAAGTTCCACGCATCCCTGCGGATGACCCGTACTCGTCTCGGTTAGCTACACGCGACACCGTTATTAATTGCAGTTATTTACTACCCTTTTCATAGACCAATCAAATGGCGCCGTTACCGGGGATACGTGCGCAATTTTTTTTTCTTAATAATCGTGTTGAATTCTTATTCGATCCATATTATAAAAATAAAATAAAACAACAAATTGTGTATTTAACGATTAGTGTGCAATTTTTGCAAGGGAATCTGGAGTCACTTGAATGAGAAAATCGAGATTCAGAAACCCCTTCAGAGAGGACCAGAGGAGTAAAGGGGTCAAGTGAATAAAATATTTTCAGAAGAACCCTAATTACCACGGCGGAACCACGGCCAAAGCTTGACTTTGGCGGAGGAACCATGGCAGAGTTGGTGAGTTGGAGCCCAAAAGTTTTCTGGTATATTCCTCAACTCTTTCTCTCTCCTCTGAAATCCAATAATATTTTTTTCTGCAGGATTCTTCGCAAAATATTGCCGCTCAAAAATCTTTTTGCGTGTTTTGTAATTGGTTTGCTTGTGCATATTTTAAAAAATGGACTTTAAGGGGCAAGGCCAAAATTCAGATTAGGTGGGGATTTCATGACCCTTCCTAGGCTCCACAAATTACAAAACGAGCATCCGCATTATCCTACATTAATTAAAAAAATATCTACAATAAGACTCTAAGGACCGTCACGCTCAATTAGGACAGAGGAGGGTCATGGGTAATCTATCGCTTATCCGCATTTCTTTTGTGTTGTCTAGGCAAGTGTATCTAGGCAAGTGGTTACTTAATTAGGCCCGCTATTTTCGGTGATTCGTATAGCGGATACCTCCCACATACCTGGCACTTACCTAACCACAAGAGCGATAAATAGGTGGTAAAGGATTGATCCTGCGGCTTGTCTTTTGGAAGTCTAGGAGCGGTCTAGTGACTTGACCTAGGTGACCTTAGTTCTAGGGTTGTTTGTGCATTTTTTTGTGATTTGTCTCACATCCGACACTTTTCAAAACAAACCATTTTAAATCGTTCACACGCTTCCAATTGCACTAAACCCGCTTAGTGCATGCTCGGCTGGACACGGGATTCTAGTGTCCATCTTGTCCGCGTTTCTGCAATCGACTCCGAAATCGATACTTCATTTTCTTTTTCCTCTCCACCCACCACATCGAATGAGATGGATGGTTCTCCATAAGATTATAACACCACCCTACTACCACCCGTAGGTGCGCAGAATCCACCGCGCATCTCTCTCTAAGAGAGATGTTACCCTATACGCGGTTCCCTTCCTACTTGTTTATCTATTCCACCAGCCAATGAGGATAATTTTGAAATTAAACCCCACTTCATCAACCTTTTGCCTAAATTTCACGGGCTCGAGTCTGAAGACGCATACGTTTTTATCACCAAATTCGAAAACGTATGCGCAATGATGGGCACTTCACAACTTTCAGTGGACGCTATGAGACTACGTCTTCTCCCTTTTACCTTGTACGATCTAGTAGAAAAATGGTTTTATAACACCGCCGCACACTCTATTGCCAATTAGGATGAATTCGTTATAGCATTCCTTAAGAAATTTTATCCCAATCATAAGACCGCCCGTGTTCGAAGCGAGATTAACCAGTTTACCTAACTTCCAAATGAACCATATTGGAAATGCTTTGAACTGTTTAAAAATCTGCTGGTCCAATGCCCTCATCACGGAATTAATAGATGGGACCTTTGTCGAATTATATATGAGAGTATTAATCCAGCGACAAAACAGACACTTGAGACCATTTGTCAATGCCATTTCATGTCTAAAGACGATAGGGAAGTTTGGCAATTCCTGGAAGATCTCGTTGAACATACATTGCAGTGGAAAAGCATTAGACAAATATCATTTAGAGGAGGTATCCATCAGCTCGATGTTTCCATCACAGTGAAAGCCGAAATGGCCGCGATACAAAGAAAACTCGACGCTATAGATAACAAAGTCTCTTCTGCCTCCCTAAACCAGGTTACACTCCCCAAAACCGTGTGTGGTTGCTGTTCCGACCCATCACATTTGACGGAAAAATGTCCTTTGAGTCCACCATTTCAAGGTCAAGAACAAATTAATGCAATTTTTCAGTAACGACCTAGAAACGATCTTTATTCATCCACATACAATCAGGGATGGAGGAATAATCCTAATTTTGCTTGGAACCAAAACCAAACTCAAAATCAAAACCAGTTCCCAAGCAACTATCAAAGACCTCCCCTACAGCAACAACAACCACCACAACAGAGTCAGCACCCCTTTCAACAGCAAACTTTTCAAAATCGGACCAACAATTCTACACCTTATAATAATTCTTTGCAAACGGCCGGTACCGAAAACTCCTCTGCACTCGAACAAAGACGATAGGGCATTCAAGAATGCTGAGCTGTGAGGGCAGCTTTCTCAGATATGCTAAGACGTTGTAATCCACCTTATTCTTCTTCGGCGGGTCCTTGGCGGCTAGCTCTTCCACCACTTGGTCATCTAAGACGATATCTTCAGAGACCTTTTCTTTCCCTTTATCTTTTCTGTTCAAGGGTCCGAGATTCTTTTCAGGCAGCGTCCGATTCCGCAGCCGGATATTTTCGCAGACCTTCGGTTCTTCTTCTTTTCCCGAAGCGGACTCTTTAAAGAGAGGGGCAAGTTCTAGCTCTTCATCAGAATCACTCCCGAATGTAGGCACTTGTGATCCACCGGTGTTAACCATGCAACAATCGCCAGCAGTTCTTTTAAGCCCTTCGGTCGTATTTCTTTGCTCCCGACGAGTTTTACGCTTTTCCCGCTTAAAGCGTTGTTGATGAGCAACATATCCTTGCCACCATCTATCGAAAGCTTTGCACTCTTCAGTGGGGTGCGAAATCTTCCGATGATATAAGCAATACGAGGGGCGCGTTTCCACTTCACCGGCGATGTTTTCTTCAGAGGATAGTAGCTTCATGCCCATTGATATGGCCTTAGCAAACTTTTTCCCCATCTTGAATTGGCTTTTGTCGGTAGCGGAGGTGTTTTGCTCCAGCGGGATCGTCTCAGCTCCTTCATCAAGTCGCTGGCGCTTGGCCCTTTCAAATATAGCCGCCTCGCACTCCCGATCAGCTTTACTTTTCAACCGAGCTTCATTAAGGAATGCGTCGATTATTTCCTCTGGTGGCCCCACAACTTTTGGTTCAGGATCTGCCCCCAGCTTTTCGGTGCAAGGAATCTCCTCATCATTCGTGATCGAATAGGAAATCATATGACAGCTCGCCACATATTCCTCGGATTCATCTAATGAACTTTCTCCCTCATCCTCTTCTTGAAAGACATGGCTGAGGAACTCTTGGATCGTAATGAGGGTTCGTGCCCTCTGATTGTATTCCTCCAGCGCGTCAATTTGTTTTTGCAAGTCCGTGCGCTTGTCGTTGGGCTTCACGGGCTTCTTCGATTTCTTCTTCTTCTTTGAAGACTTCGACGGCTGGTTATGAGTGTTTGGGCCACTTCCATGAATCTTTTGTGTCGGACGAGGTTTTAGCATTCCCTCCATAATTTGCGGCTCCAATGGGTTCTTCCACTTGATTGCTGGACATGTCTGAAGATCATTTAGCATCCTCTTCGTTTTAGCTGATAATACAACCTCCCAAGGAGCTTCTTCAACGACGGAGCATGTTGCCCCCAGTGTATTCGTCCCCTTAGAGGTGTGTGGCTGCAGGGGATTCACCTTCCATTTGTCAGATAACGCGAACTTGCCCTGTCGGTATTGGTTTTCAAGCCAATTCTTGAAAATGAAGCAATCTTCGATCGGATGGCCTAGTACTCGATGATAAGGACAGTAGTTGGGCTCGTTGACGTCACTTGGTTGCAACGGACGTTTTGGATCCGGCAGATTTATGAGTCTGTTGCGCAACGCCAGTTCGAATAACCTCCTCATTTTATCGCAGGGAAAGGAATAAGGACGTCCCATCCTGTCCTCAAGGGGTACGTACGGGCGCATATTATTTTGACGAGCAACCGGTTTCGGGTCGCTCGGTTGTTGTTGAGCATTAGCGACGACGATCGCTTTTCCCTTCCCTTTGTCATTTCGGGAGTCCGGCCTTGGAAGAGGAGATTTATGGCCCATCTGATCCATCTGTGCTAGTTTGTCGATCAAAGCTTGGAAGGTAGTCGGCTTGAAAAACATCATAAACTGCGAGATAGTTGCTTGCGGATCGAGGGTTCCCACAAACATACCCACCGCGGGAGCCTCTTCAATGCGCTGCTCGCACTTTGACCATAAGTTCCGCCATCGTATAGCGTACTGAACCCACGTCTCGTCTGGTTTTACCCTGCCGTTAATCAGTGCTGTCATCGGGGTACGTTCACTGGCGCTTGCAAAACGCTGAGTAAACAGTAGCTCCATTTCCGCGAAGGTTTTGATAGAGTCGTTCGGGAGCTCAGAGTACCACTCAAACGCCGTATCTGATAAACTTCCAACAAACTGGCGAAGTAGAAGCTTGTCATCTCCACCGGTATTGCCGCAGAGTGCCCTGAACTGGGCAACATGCTGGTGAGGATTGCCCGTCCCCTTGTAAACATGGAACTTGGGAACCGTATAACCTGGCGGGTACTTGATTTGATCGTACCAACTTGGATATGGCCGCCCCGTTTTTACGACCTGACCGGCCGCTTCGGTCGCCTGATGAACCCGTATTTGCTGGACGATGTATTCATCCAAATCGGCTTTGGAGATTGTATCCTCTTTAGCTATCGATAGAGTTGGTGGAGGATTTGATGTCTCTCCCCTATCGTCTTCGAGGATGATCAGGGGATCTTCAGCAGGTGGATCTTGATGAATCATCATACCTACCATATCCTGGAACAGGAGGGCCATTTTCTTTATGTTGGCTGCCTGCTCCGCAGCTTCTTTATCCTTCTTCTCCAGTACTCGACGAAGGAATTCAGCGTCCGTTTCTTGTTCTTGACGCTCGTCCGAGGATGTTTCCGGGGTTTCTTTTGGCCCTGTAAGTGCGGCCATAGCGTTCATCATTTCTTGGAGCTTCTGCTGCTGCTCCTGAGCCTTGGTCACTGACCTCGTGTGCGGTCTATGACCTATTGATATGCGGCTATCTTCTTTTCCCGATGCCATGTAAACCGTATGAACTGTTATGCCCCCTGGCTTTGGGCGTTTAGGTTCACTATTTTTAACTTTTGCCACTGACGCGGGAGTTTTCTCTGGCATTCTTCTTTTATGGGCCGTTGAAGTTGAAGGAACCGTTGAAGTGGGCATCCTAGCAGCTGCTGTCCCCCTCTGTTTAATGGGACGGTCCTTGTCTTTTTTCACCTTCGCCTTTTTCTGGTGACGAGAGTGACCTGGGTCAATCACGGAGTCTTGAACCCTCCGCCAAACTTTTTAAATTCTTGAGGACAACTGTTGAGGGGGCTGTTCTTGCTTCGTTTCCGTAACTCTCTCCGCAGGTTGAGGAGATCTTTTTAAGGTAGCGGTTGGAGAGTTCTTACGCACCCTCGTCAGCAGTTCAAAGCTATTCCCAGTTGGAACAGCGGCGTTGACTTCCACCATTGGAGCAGGTAGAGTTAGCCCCGAGGGGGGGTTGCCTCCTGCCTTCCTCACTCGTTGCCAATGGCGACGTCGAGCACGGCGAGCCGCTGGGATTGGCTCAGAGATTGAGACATCTTCTTTTTGCCCCCTGTCTGAATGAGGCGCCGCCGGTGTTAACCTCTTAAAGACTGAGGTTGTCTTTTGAGGGGTGATATTCAACCTGTCGAAGACAGATCCTCGGGCAGGGGCAGGAATCGTCAGTCTTGAAAAGACTGACTCTTTGACAGGGGAAGCCGCCTTGACGACTTCTGGAGCAGCCGTTATTGCCTTCTTCGAGACAGCCAATTTAGAGTTCTGATTTAACCTGGTGAAAACAGAGGCTGTCGGTTTGGTAGCGGGCGACCCGTTGACAGGGGTCGTCGTAGCAGTGAGCCGGTCGAAGACAGACTTCTTATTCACTTCCGGTGCAGGTATTGGCGTAGGGAAACTTGTAGGTGGGATCATGGTCCTAAAGAACATACCAGTGGTGGCTTGGGTCACCTGATCTACCGGCAGAGTGAGGAAGGAAGCCGCTTGGGGCCCATACGCTACACCTCCCGGTGAAGTGGAGCGTCCGTTGCAGTGGCACTTCGAGCAGTTGGTGCAGTTAAAGGCCATTGAATCTTGAGTTCTACGCCAGGCAAAAGACCAAATCTTAGTAACTTAAAATCCGAAGGCAACCATTAACAAACCGCGATTGATTCGCGAAGACGACACACGAAGTGTGGAGTGGAAAGAGGAAAAGGTCCCACCGGACGTGCCAGAATCTGTTCCCCTCCGAATGGCGGCGCACAGGACCGCGGTGTCCTGACGCTGAGATTCGGGGCAGATGCTATTTGGTTTTATCCGTCCACCTCTCCGTAGATGCCAAGTTGATTTATGGCACCGTGTATCGGAGGTTTAGACGGATGCAGCCGATGTAGCAGACTTCATCAGATTCCCCCTCGCTTGAGAGGTTTTTGATTGTGGGGACGCTCTTCCCTGCAGGCGCAAGCCCCTGCAGTTAATTACGCTACCGCATCGCGGTAACAACTTTCTCCTTCTCCAGAATTTCACCTCGTGTCGTGTGTGTTTGTTTTGTTTGTGGTTGCCCGTGGATTGTATACGGAGACTGAGTAATGCCGTCGCCCGTAGGACGTGGACTAGTCCAAATCCGTATTTACTTAGATTTGGGTTTGGTGTTTTTAGCTTAAGGATGCATTAGTCGCGTTGCGGCTAAAATCAACTTAAACGTTCTTTAAGGATACAATAGTCTGGTTTGAGACTAAGATCAACTTAACGTGATAATCCATTTAATATCTGGCCATCGGGACTCGTCACCTCTCTAACGTCGTTGAAGGATTACAACGGCAGGTGTCAGAGGAGTTCAGAGATGTACCCTTGAACCAAAGTCGATTTGGAGTTTTATAGTCCATTTAAATGTTTAAGGATACGTTAGCCGTATTTGGGGCTAAGATCAACTTAAACGGGACCGTTTAGATCCGGCAAAAGAGCATTTGGGAGCTCTATTGTTCCAGTTTAGAGACGTAGTGGTCCATGTTCCAGTTCAGGGACGTGGTGGTCCACCATTAGTTTAGGGACGTTTCGGTCCAACATTAGTTTAAGGATGTCTCGGTCCAATATTAGTTTAAGGACGTCTCGGTCCACTATTAGTTTAAGGACGTCTCGGTCCAATATTAGTTTAAGGACGTCTCGGTCCACGAGTTTAAGGACCTCGCAGTCCGTATCCATGTGTGGTCGTTGGGACCCGTCGCCTCTCTGACGTCGTTGAAGGATTACAACGAGAAGTGTCAGAGGAGTTCGGAGATGTACCCTCGAACCGGAAGTAAATTGATTTAAGAGAGCAATCTTGCTCAGTCAATTTAATTTAAGGACTTACGGCCAGAATTGGGCTGAGTCCAGTTGAAAATGTTCAACATTTTATTAAATAATGCATTGCATTTCTTCCATTTTTTTTTTGTTTGGGCTTTGCCCATAAAAATGCAGAGCATCAATTTATTCTGGGCTCTGCTCATTTATGAATGAAGCAAGACATCTGTTTTGTCTGGGCTTTGCCCCCTTTATAAATGCATAGCATTTTTATTATTTCGTTTGGGCTCTGCCCATTTATAAATGATGCAGAGCATCAATTTAATTAGGCCTGTTTGGTCTTTTAATTGGGCCTGACCCTTCAGTAAAAGAAATGCATTGCATTTGTCAGGCGCTTTGCGCCAATTACTGAGCGCAAGCGCTTGTGGTGAGGACACGTGTCATGCTCTGGTGAGCGCAAGCGCAACAGTGCAGTGCGCTGCGCTAGTGCGCTGCGCTGTTGCGCTGCTGACACGTAGCGCGCTCTGGTGAGCGCAAGCGCAACAGTGCAGTGCGCTGCGCTAGTGCACTGCGCTATTGCGCTGCTGACACGTGGCGCGCTCTGGTGAGTTGCGCCAATTCCAGAGAGCAAAGCTCTATTTCAAGAGCGCGCAGCGCAAGTGGTTCTATAGCTAACACGTGGCGCTCTCTTAAGAGCGCAACAGCACAGTTTGGAAGTGCAGAGCACTAAGAATCTTTTAGATTCAAGAACAGAAGTACAAAGCACTATTTGATCTCTTGCTCCAAATTAGATCAAAGAAAAATAAATTCTTCTTTTTGTTTCAAGAACCAGAGGTTCATAAAGATGCAAAGCACCATTTTTATTTTGTTGTTTTCTTGTCTTTTAAAGAACCAGAGGTTCATGAGAAGTGCAAAGCACTGTTTATTATGTGAAGAACATTGATCTGGTTTTTTAGATCAATGATTTATTAAAAGAGATTTCTTTCCTATCTTGAAGGTCTTTACCTTTTTTTTTCTTGAGGAGTTCTTCAGAGTTCTCTTTCTCTCTCTCTTTTTTTTTAGAAAATGTTCCTCCCTTTGAATTGAGGCCTAGGGTCCTTTTTATAGTGCCCATAAATTAGTTAAATTTGTTAAAGAGATATTTCTCTGAGTGATTTGGGGAATTTTCCACACCGTTGGATCTTTGATCCAAGGGCTTCTGCTTTGCAGAAGAAAATCTTCTTGTTTTAACAAGAACAGAAAAGATTTCTTAAAATTTTAATTCTGTTTGGCGCAGATGCCCCAGCGCGTGACACGTGTCGCGCAGCGCAACTGCGCTAGCGCATCTGTGCTGATACGTGTCGCGCAGCGCACAGCGCAGCGCACAGCGCAGCGCAACTGAAGCGTTGCTTCCTTTAATAGAGCTTTGCTCTGATTGGGTGCGCCTTCTTGGACGCTGCGCTGACGTATCAGCGCCTGACATGTGGCGCGTTGCGCCCGAGACTTGAAGCGTTGCTTCAGAATTTTGAATTTTGAATTTCAACAGAGCTTTGCTCTGATTGGGCGAAACAATAAGCATCTAATAGCAATGAATGGTCATATGTAATGCAAAAATCATGAAAAGTACACTAGCAGGTACAACTAATACATGAAGCAATAATATGACAATGTATATATGCAACAAACATGAAAGGTACTCTATCAGGTACTACTAATACATGAAACAGTGTATAAACAATAAGTGTGAAGTATGGGATGAAACATGTCATTTCCACGGAATCCTGATATCATGGTAGGATCAAGTCCATCAAGACAATCCAAATCCCAATTTCCTCAAATCAACCCCAAATTGGCTCTCATATCATATAAGTCTCGCAAATTCTGAATGTACAATATCAGCAATTCTCATATATATCCTGTATCCAATATCAAGTAAAGATAAATATTTAGCTATAACCAGATATATGTGTAAACATAAAGATATAGCAAGATATAGACATCTACCTATCAGTAATGATGTAATATACCCCCCGGGTATAAGTGAAGGATGTATGCAAGATATACATGTAGCTATATCATTATATGTATGTACCTATCGCTAATGGTACAATACTCTATAGGTATACAGATAACTAGTATGCAAGCATGTCAAGACATATGTGTAAGCACGAAGGTATACAGGTATGCTATATATATCATATGCGATAAGAAATATGAATAAATGTCACAATGTCCCTAACCAAACCATATCATATCTATAAGTGGGTTGTGCGTGATATGGCAGTTATTGACGGCGTGTGTGGCATACAATCAGTGCTCGTGCAACATGAGCCGTCAATAATAGTGCAGTGTCCTAAAAATACTAGTCCAAGCACAACAATTAACTAAGCAGCAGGGTGAATGCGCAATTCTAAATATGACATAGAATATGCGACAAGTCAAGTCATTTCTAGCCCAGACGCATAACGTCATGCGGGCGATTCTCCTGTAGATGTTAAATCTATTCACCAACGCTCCTGGCTTAGTGAAGCCAACCACTTGTTTTCCCCTTATAGCAGTGTCCGAAGTCCCCGCCAGCGAACCTACAACATTAAAACCATAAAATAAGTATATATTAATAATAGACCCAAAACACGCACAAACTACATTTAATAGACGCAACAACACAAAACATACTCTCAAGTGTTTGTATTGTGGCTAACGTGCGTAGCGACACGACGAAAACAACCTAAGAGCAAAATCACACAAAGTGCACGATCCGTGACGTATAACGTATCGCGCGGACACAAAATACTAGATTATAGGAAAACGATCCCAGATTTTGCATACAGTAAATACAAAAAAAAGTAAACAGTACCAAACACCCCTAAACCACAGCAGACAACTACCCACAAGAAAACCAACACCCAACTCCCCTCCAAAACCGGTGTCGCCGGAATTCCTGCTTGGGTCGCCGGCCAAAGCCGGTGGGGTGGGTCTCGTGTCTCAGGTGGGGTCTTAGGTTCACTAGTACATCACTAAAATCTTTTTTGGTCACTCGGTAAAATTCCCAGGTCATAGCAGATCACAGAGACTCAAAAAGAAACTAAAAAAATACGATATTGCACTAATCGATACATAAAGAATTCTACGCTACAACCAACGAGCTAAACATCATAAAAACTCCTATTTAACAGTTTAGGGATTATACCTATCAACACTTGCTCACAAGATCCAAGCTTTCCTAGCTCCAAGTGATCAAGAAGCAAAAATCAAGACTTGGGGTATTTTTGTGATTTATTTTGGGAATTTTGGAGATTTATTGAGCTTTGAATTGATGCAAATGGAAAAGAATTGATCAAGAACAGAAGGAGGAAGGGGAGCTTGGCAAAGTGAGGAAGTGAGGGATTTGTGAAGGCTTGTGTGGATTGTTCTAACAAGAATTGCAATAAATGCTCACATAAATGCATATGCATGCACATGCCACCTCTTCATTCATTTCTTTTCTTTAAAACATTAAATCCTTTTCACACAAGAATGTCTAGATATGATAAAGAGGTTTTGTTTTTGTCACGCCCTACTCCCCAATACAGAGAGTATTGTCCGCTCTGGCCGAAACCGCACGGTTTTGTCCTTCGGGGCGAACCGGACCCGACCAGGGGCCACTTCCCAGGAGGTCACCCATCCCAGAACTTCCCTGGCTCGAGCACGCTTAACTACGGAGTTCTCAAGCTCCGGTAGTGCCGATTCACTTAAAAGGCGCCTCTGTATTGAAGAGTGGTATCATTCCATTTATAGTACAGATCTGCCCCCTTTCGGAATGTATTCCGAAGAGTCCCCATTGTTCTACAGTGGGTCCCACGGACTCAAGAGGTGGCCCCCACGGATTCAAGAGGTGGCCCCCGCCCACTTAACACGACACTTGGCGTGGCAGTTTGTTCCGTGTGGCACTTTGCTCCGTGAGCAAGAACCGGATCCCGACATTCTCCCCACCTTTGAACAACGGTTCGTCCTCGAACCACAGACCTACTATTGAGGGACCAGCTCTGATACCATTCTGTCACGCCCTACTCCCCAATACAGAGAGTATTGTCCGCTCTGGCCGAAACCGCACGGTTTTGTCCTTCGGGGCTAACCGGACCCGACCAGGGGCCACTTCCCAGGAGGTCACCCATCCCAGAACTTCCCTGGCTCGAGCACGCTTAACTACGGAGTTCTCAAGCTACGGTAGTGCCGATTCACTTAAAAGGCGCCTCTGTATTGAAGAGTGGTATCATTCCATTTATAGTACAGATCTGCCCCCTTTCGGAATGTATTCCGAAGAGTCCCCATTGTTCTACAGTGGGTCCCACGGACTCAAGAGGTGGCCCCCACGGATTCAAGAGGTGGCCCCCGCCCACTTAACACGACACTTGGCGTGGCACTTTGTTCCGTGTGGCACTTTGCTCCGTGAGCAAGAACCGGATCCCGACAGTTTTACTCAAACTTGATTCATTTGAAAAGATTCTAATTCTGGAGAAATTTCCCAAAATGTAAATACCACATTAAAATAATATTAAAATAGGGGGAAAATTCTATCTGAACCAAAACTTCCCATATACCCCCAAAGCTCGCGCACTAGTTTTATTTTAGCTAAACTAGGTGCCGGCAAGTTTATATGGACATTTGATCACAGTCGGGTTAAAACAGAAAATACCGACAATTTTACCCTAAAACGGAAAAATTTCGTATAACGATTCCCTGTGGACTTTATCGTTATAGATATACAGCCTGTAGCAAACCCCCATAACTAAATCCCGGTGATTTTAGGTCGACCTTTTCTTGCGACTTCCAACGCAATAATCAATTGTCGAAACGGCTCTATGACCCTATCTTTCGGAAAGATGTCACTCAAGCTTAACATTTACAGGTAGGGAAGTGAACCCTCCGAACTCTATGCTCAAGTATTTTCTGTTGAAAGGACGGATTCCAACAGCAGTGAATTTGAACAGCTTCACGATTCAGATCTTGACTCCGCTAGTACGATGTTGTTTGACCCTGCTATTTGTTATACACATACGGACCCTTCTATCGAGCTGTCCGGGTCAACATCTAACGCTAAATATGAACCTTTTATAGAGTCCGGGTATCTTCCCGTTCTTTTCGATGAGATTATTATTCGGGATATCGATGAAAACTTTGAAGAAATCTTCGCTGAAGAACTCGCATTCTTAGAAAACATGAGAGTTGTGATGACTAAACACCAACATAAATAAGTTGAACCACCACCCCTTTTTCTTATCAATAACGAGAATGTGAGTAATCCACCATCATTATTTCGTCTCTATAAACCGAGAAGTAAACCCATTCTATTCTATCTCTTATCCCCTCCCCACTTCTTCACGTCGATAGGTGACATGATCTTCTACCAACCAGTGCGTTACATCGATAAAATATTTGAATGGTTGGTGTTGATTTTTGGTCTTTGTAAAGCTTTATATTGACCAATAACTTTTACACCCCCTCATAATTTAAAATGCTTAATATGATTTTACATAAGTTTGGGAGGGAGAAAAATAGATTTTGGCTCTTGAATGAAAATAAATTTTTACATAATTATGAGCCAAAAATAGGTTTAGGGGAGGATTTCACAGTTATTTATTCATGACCCCATTACTAACTTTTCCTCCCAAGCCTACATTTTTTTTAAGCTTAACAGTTGATATCAGAGAGGACACTGCTGCAAACAGGTTTGGGGGAAGTTTGTGCTTATTTACGCATTATTTTGCATTATAATATATATAAGCAAAAAAAAATTGATAATGAAAGTTTGAAAGTGAAATATTACATATGAAAAATAGGAATAGTTTGAGAAAAATAAGAAAATTAGATATTTTCTTAAACGAGACTAGTAATAAGTAGTTATGAGTCGTTGTCCCAAGGGTTAGTAAGACGAAGGAAATTACTAATCTGAGAATAAAAATAAATCTGAAAATAGTCCCTATTCTTAAGTCCAAACTTTTGAACGTTGATACCCTACTATATGCACCGTCACACATCTTAAAATTTAGGATAGTAGAGGATACATTGAAATGTTCATGTCTAAAAGCCTTAGTATGAAATAAAAAAAAAGTATAAGTGGTGAAGAAAAAAATGAACACCGGTTTTGTAATTACTTTAGGCAGCATAAAAATATATAGCGAGGGTGTTTTATCACCTAGAGTTTTAGTCCAACTGGTTTTGGAGCTACTGCTTGTAAGTCTACGGTAGCGCCCCGGCCGTCTTTCAGACGCCAAATGCGGAACAAAAACTTTTATAACTGGCACTATCGCATACTATATCCCGGATCTGCCATTAACGCTAAACTAACATACTGTAAAGAGGGTAAAAAAGTTATACCGAACGATCCGAGTGCTTCGTTCTTTAACCATCATCTTACGCTCCGTTGCGGCTGCTCCGATCTCGCTCGATCTCCGGTCTCCTCGTCCAGGTGGCACCACGTCAACGGATCTTTAAACGGGCTCCCGCCTCTGACCCGAGGCAACTCGGTCATCAAGTTTGCTAAAAGAGATGACCAAGATTAATGTAGAGAATGAGTAGAACACTTTGTCTCGTTACATCCAAAATCATGGATGAACGGTTAATGAAGTTGCCATTTGAATCGGGTAAATGAGAAATGAGCAATTCTAATTTTCATGAACCATATTCCATAATCTTTTCTTTTGCAAATCAATCTCTCTCTCACTCAAGAAGGGCCGGCCAATATATGGTGGGGGGTGAGTGTAGGAGCGAGGGAGAGGATGACTATAAGATGAATCCTTATCACTTCATTAAAGGAAAAGAATGAATCACTAATGACACCTTGCATAACATTAAATGCAAGAATGAGTCATAATAACACATCATCAAATCATTTAATGCAACCTAAGATTCATGAACCTAGTCACCAAAACAATAAGCTTCTAGAACCTTCCACTCTCATGACTCACCTCAAGAAAAGATAAATCCGTATTTAACCGAATGTTTAATACGGGTGATAGAAAACTGGCAACTTCCAAAAGCGATCCCGAAACGCATTTCAGGATAACCCCGTAACAGTATAAACATACACGCATTTGTATTACGACCGAATACAAATGCAACTGAGACAAAGATATTATATCTACACAGTATAATACTCGGATCCGGCTTAAACCAAAGCCCACCAGTATTATCTGCTCGAAATATGACACGTGCGTAAACGCACGTGCAATTTCCGAACCTTGCCATAAAACCATACGGCCTCTACAACGTTTTGCCCGAACTTGGGAAACTATCTGTGGGGGACTCTAATGACTCATCAGTACCCTGGCAGTGGGTTTAACCATAAGCCGTCAGCGGCACTAGCAGTGCGTAACGGCTGCCCATGTACTGACCTCAAGGGAGGCCGATGAGCGAACTCATCCGGAAACCCTACTGAGCCTAACAGTGACAATGTATATACAGTCCGGTCCGTTCGTCTATGAGTATCGCATATCAGGACTAGGAGGCTGGTAACGTCAGACCCCCAATAGCGGTATAAGTCGTGTCGGAGACAAGCCCTGAACACCCTGAGAAACTACCGGAGTACCTACCAGTAATTCTCACCTGCCTTGGCCAAGGACTTGGTGTAATGGCTTTCCTAGACAAGCGATCTCCACCCCTAATACCGGGAAAGACGAATCCGCTGCCGATCCGCTCACTTGCCTCCATGTGGCTCGGGACTGTACCCAAAAAATACCTGTTTGCACGACTCCTTTGAGCCGTGGTAGGGTAGAAATCAAAGCACAGTGGGAACTCACACAAGACAAATGACGACCTCAGGTCGATGAACTAACCTGTACACATATCACCAGGGAACTGCTATCTGACGATAGGTATAATACCAACTAGCAGGTTCCCGGCGAGTCATGTCCGGTGTACTCATAACCCAATGAGCACCTGTATACATCTTAGGTGATCCAACTGACACCAGTGGCTTGTGAGACCGGCCACCGCCCCTCGTCGGGGTCTCGACTGTATACACTAGTCTACTCCGGAGTATCGATGCCCTGTCTTGAAACTCCCACGACTAGGGACAACTTTTAAGGATGTGCTTATAGACCACCCAACTCTCACGTATATGATCGCCATCATACTGTTGGTAGTCAAGCAAGATCCTAAGGGCTCTATCAACGTGTAACAGTGATCAGTCACCCGAACCTGTACACGACTGATAAAGGCAAAGGAGATAGCATACTATCATCTCGAGTAAGATTGTCCTACCGGCATAGGTCATCCTCAATCATTGCAATCACGTGCATGCGATCCAATAATTGACTTTGAGGGCACTATATCCAACACTGCTAACCCTTAGGTGTTGCAAGACGAGAATAATTACGTCTAAATGAGCGGGCATATTTGGTAATCAGTCGGTTAGTATCTCAAAAGTATTAACGGTCGCATGAAAAATGTGTGAGCAATTTCATCGAAATTATTCACTGACTAAAAAGTACTAAGGAAGATGGACAAGAGTATGATAGCTTGAATTGAATTCTCTGAGTGTAGGGATATTTTTTTACACACACGTAGGGGTATATGATCGATATTTGGATGAATGGTAGGGTTGAAGGCGAAAGGCGATATTTTATTGAGAGATAATGTGATTTCTAACATTTTTTCATGACTATAAAGATAGGGCTCATGGCAACCGAAAAGCTAGTGTAGTTGGAAACTCTTATTTTCAAGTTCTTTCTTTTATACTTCTTATCTTTGTACGTAATTTTCATCTTCTTTCTTTTATTATAGGATTTTGTGGATGTAATCCGCCGAAAACCCTCAGGAGACAACACTCCTACTGGGGACACATAGAGGATTAATGGCTTGTTGCACGTGCTCAGTGCAATCGTGTTGCCTACGAAAGTGTGCAACTTAGGTTTTTCTTTTTATTTTTTCCCCTTTTCTCCATCTCTTTAATAGTTTGATCGGGACGATCAAAATTAAGTTTAGGGGTATTTGTTCAGTCGAAAATATCGTACATTTGATATAATATTTTCCTAACTTTTCTTAAATATTTAAAAGTGTTTATTATAAATATGAAACATATTAGGGTTTATCTGTAAAATATCTATTGTCATATGTTTATATATTATAATTAACATTATGAAGGAAATATATGTATATAATATTTATATAATAATTTAGTAATTTAAATATGCATATCATATCAAATATCCCTAATCAATATTCCTATAATATAATATCATATAAAATGGCTAGGATAATATCTCAAAAACACCAAATATTGCTAATACTTTGATTTGAGATATTATGCAGATATTAGCTCAGGTCTGGAATCAAGGAGATCCGGGTTAAATCAAGATGTCAGGATCGAATCTGCCAAAATATTGAAGCAAATCAAGAAATCTAGCAACAGCAGAGACCCAGAGCATTATTTTCAGAATCTAGACATCTAGGAGATCTCCAAATATCAACACAAAATACCAGAAAAAATCCCAAACCCTAACTCCGCTAAACCGCGGCGGAAGGACGACTAAATAGGGGTAAACGCGGCGGATCCACGGCGCTTTTGTGGCCGTACGATGTGAGATTCAGGATCATGATCTTAATATCATATCTTAACCTATGGAATCTAAGGTTTCTGGTTTTGGGACCATATAAAGGACCGAGAGCCTCACTTGGAAAATCATCAAACCGAAGAGATCACGAACTCCAAGTCGACTCACGCATCCAGGGTGATCAATCAGCTGTTCATCAATTTCCTTCAAAATAGATCGAGAAGCAAACTAGGGTTTTGTATTCCACTTTCTAAAGGAACAAAAAGTGTAATTGATTAAGTTGATTAATAAAGGTAGATCATTAATTTAGTTAGTTAGTATTTAATTTTCTGCATTATGATCTCATTCTCCATCCGTTCTTCTTCTTCTATCTCCATCATGCGCAAGTAATTCTCCGCTTGATAGGGTTCGTAGGATTATGGTAGAACAATAGATGAGAAAATATTTTAATTTCTTTTACGTCTTTTGAAGTTTTTAAACTTTAGCAAAAAATTGTTAATATCCTAATCGGACGCGCTATCAATTTATTGATAGTCTTGACCGCGATTTCAAATTAGATTAACAATTGTTTTGTTAAGGGCTAGACATGATTAGAGATCAATGAAGGAACAAGGGTCAATAGTGGGGAAACCCTAGTTTCTTTCAAGAACCCTAATCCCCATTCATCACTATCAATCTAGTTTTAAATCTATCAAAAGATAAAAGTAGTCATCTTTAGTATTTATCCATGACTACTAAATCCTAACGAACCCTACAAGCCCTCTTCTAATATATTCTACATCCATGTTTAACATAGATCTAGAATCTATTCTCATTTCTTCTTTTACTCTAATCAACTCGTCTAAAGCAAGATTAAAAGTTCTACGCATTTCTGCGGACAACCCGTATTCATCTCGGCTAGCTATACACGACACCGTTATTGATTGCGGTTATTTACTACACTTTTCACAGACCAATCAGTCGTCAACGTAGACTTCTATATTCCGCCCGGTCTGTGACTTGAACTACTTATAGACCAGCCGTCGATAAGTTGCCCCAGCAATTTTTAGGCCGAAAGGCATAACCTTGTAGTAGTAGACCCCTCGATCGGTAGTGAAGGCGGTGATATCTTCATCGGCTGAGTCCATCTGGATTTGATTATAACCATAGAAGGCATCCATGAAGCTCAGCAGCTCGTGACCGGTCAGCTATCCACCAGCAGATCTATCCGATGGAGCAGATAGATGTATTTTGGGCAGGCCTTATTCAGATCGGTAAAGTCGACACACATACGCTATTTCCTGTCCACTTTCTTGGCCATGACTATGTTGGCAAGCCAAGTCGAGTAGTCCAGGTTTCTGATGAAGTCTGCAGCGAGTAGTCGGTCCACTTCCTCCTCAATCGCCGTCTGTTTAACAGGAGCGAAACTTCTTTTGTTTTGTCGAACCGGCCTGGCTATTAAGTCAATTCTGAGCTTGTGGGAGATCGCCTTAGGTTCGATCCCCGGCATGTTCGCAGCAAACACGTCGGAATTGTCTCGGAGGAACTAGATAAGGTCGTCTCGAGTTCCCCCGGACAAGAGGGAGTCAATCTGGATAGTTCGGCTGTTGTCTCCTTCTTTGAGGAGGACTTTGGATATGGCTTCTACGAAGGAACACCATATCTCTCTCTTGTCATCACGTGTATCGGGCAATTCTCGAGGATTACACGGTCCGTCGGCCAGTTCAACTTCTTTGTCCTCGGAGACTGTCGTCGCGAGACACACCCTAAAGATTTGCTGGTCTCCGTAGTCCCAGCCTATCCTACCATCGCTCAAAGGAAACTTGAGCATGGTGTGGTAGGTCAAGATCTAAGCTTGAAGGGCATTTAAGGCAGGGCGACCCAAGAGGATGTTATAAGACGAAGAAACCCGGGCGACGAGGAAACCCGCTGACAATGTTCTGATTCTTCCGTCCTCCCCAATGTTGAAAGGGAGTGTGATCATTCCCTCAGCTTGGATGGAGTGGTTAGTAAACCCGAAGAGAACGTGCGAGGTTGGTTGGAGATGGAACGGGTTTAATCTCATACGCTGGAAGCAGTCGTAAAATAGGATATCCTCCGGGCTTCTCGAGCCAACGAGGATTCTCTTGACTTCGTACTGATTTACCCAGGCCATGATCACTAGAGGATCATTATGTGGGATAGATATACTATGTAGATCCTCATCGGTGAAGGTGATGGGAGTAACCTTCTTGTACTTCTTGTAGGAGGGAGCACTTAAGGTCATGATCGGCCGGATACGGCGCGTGTCTTCGTTGCTCGAGGTCGAGCCAACGAAAAGGACCATGATCTGTCCGACCGTCAACTCTCCGGTGGGAAGTTGGTCTGATTGCTCCCTATCTGCTTGACGTTTGTCTCGCAGGTAGTTTGTAAGGTGACCAGAGCGGATCAGGTCTTCGATGTAATCGCGCAACTGTTTGCAGTTCTCAGTCGGGTGTCCCTGTGACCGATGAAAGGCACAGTATGGACCGCGAAGTCACTTGCCTGACCTTTGTATCATTGGCAGGAGTTTGCAGAATCTCTCACTCTTTGCCTCCTTTAGCAGCTCAGCATTGGAGACGTTCAGGAGAATGTACTCGTGAAACCTTGGAAAATAGGGTTTCAAACGATCGGTCTTCTTCTTCTCTTCTCGGTCCCGTTTCTTTCGGTCAGTCCGGTCTCTATGGGGAAGGTTAGCGTTCTCCTCAGACTCATGTTGGATTTCCGTTCGGTCCAGACTTTTACCTCGGCCATGATCTTAGGTTGCGCCAATGCAAAAGAGCGGAGCCACTCTTTGTGCCTAAAACCGGATCTCAAGACAGTAATGACCGTCTCGTCACGGTACTCGGGTACTTCCTGAAGAGCATTGTAAAACCGGTTGATATAGCCCTTGAAAGATTCCCTGTCCTCACTCTTGATGTTGAACATGTAGTCGACCGATCTTTTTTGTCGTCGGTTTCCGATGAAATGGTTGAGCAACTGAGTAGCCAACTCGTCGAAGGTTGAGATTGAGTGCGGAGTCAGGCCGCAGAACCAGTCTCGCTTGGCCTGGATGAAAGTTGTGGGGAGGCTGGGCACTGAGCCGCATCCGAGTCATCTTGAAAGATCATGTCCACGGTGAACGCATCCAAGTAGTCTTTTGGGTCAAACTTCCCATCAAAGAGAGCCACTTTGGGCAGTTTGTTCCGGGACAAGACGCGCTGCCTCAGCAATTGCTCAGTGAATGGCTTCGAGAGAGAGTCCGCGGAGTATTTTGCCGATACGCCAGGCGAACGGGTGGCGAGCCGCATGTACTCGATCTTCTTCTTGAGAACCTCAATTCGCTGCTAGTATACCGACGATTCCCCATAATCGGAGTGTCTGTTGTCCCTGCTTCGGGTTTGGGCGATGGAGCGGCTTTGGGTTCGCGCAATCATGTTACTCAAATCTTTGGGGTGAACCTTTCGTGGCTCCCTCTGACGTGCGCGCTGGGCTTGGCCTCGATGAATATGATGATGTCGGCCTTCCCTGGAATCAGGCGACCTGACCGACGTCACCTCGGAGGGCAAGGAAGCGCGGCGAGCAGTGAAGTGATACATTGGTTGTACCTGAAGCTCAGCGTTGGACTGTCCGGCGCACAACGAGTCATGGAATCATTCCTCGTATGGAGGTCGCGACTGACGGAATCGGTACGCCAGTGTTCCGTGGTGTCGATATTGGCACGAGCGAGGCCGAGGACCTAAATGTGTCCATCTATCGTCCCGTGCATGCCGCCGTTCTGGGCAGCAGGGGTGGTGGCTTGTCGGGCATGGCTGGCAGTTTGAACACGAGCGACCGCATCCACCATGGCTGTCGGTCGGTCGATCCGTGCCGTTAAGGCTTCGACGATGAGTGGAACCGCCCCTACCTCCATTATGGAGGAGGGGGTGGCTCGTGCTAGGGACTTCGTTGCAATGATTGCTGGCCATCGAATCGAAAGCGGAAGATCAACTTTTTCGGGAGGAAATAGTGGTCCCCACAGACAGCGCCAACTGATGGAAGTCAGGATCTCCCTCAAATGTTGTCCTCCGTTGATTTTGTGGCCGACGGGACTAAACGGTTGAGATTTGTAGCGGGAGGTTGCATGTAGATCACAATGGGTTATTGATTGTTGTTGATGCCGAGCTACCTGCAAAACAATTCCTGGGGTGGAAAACCACCGTAGGACCCTCCGACGATCGAGTAAGTACCGAGAAATAATTGGGCAGAGTAGCGGATTATTGGATTGAGTTCAAGTTACCTGAATCGTCTAGAGTATGGTTTATATAAGGGTCGCATTGGAGCGAGCCGATGCGAGATTATCCCCGTCTGTTTCATCCCTATGTTACGTTCACGTTGATGGCGAGATACGCCCATTAATGGCGAGGTGTGCTAGCATGAGATGTGGGACATGGAGCGGCGGAGATCTCATCATGGCAAGATACACAGAGCCGTTACGAGGCGCTCATGCTCCGTGCTCCCGTCCAAATAGGGACGCTGAGGAACCTCAACTATAGAATAACTCATAGACGAGCTAGGAAGTTGAGAAAGCTCGACCCTATGATTTCTCGGAGACGGGCAATTGGCTGGTGGTTAGGCGAAGAGGGAACATACTCAGGGAAGGCCTAAAAAGGGTTAGATGCAATCTCGGAGGCTAGGTGTCGAAGAATGTCCCCAATGCACTATATTTATTCCTGCTCCATAGCTCCCAGGAATCTAGTGAGCTTATGTGGATAACACGTTTTCTTCTACGTGTCATGATCTGGGGAATTCCCACTTATGAGTATCATCAGATACCGACTAGTGTTGTTCGATGACAGGACCGTTTCGAGAAACGATGCCTGCGATATTTGGAGGTTAGTGTCGATGCTGGACACAGTTTATGATGATTTCGAGTGTCAATACCGGACACTCAATTAATGATGATTTCGAGTGTCGATGATGGACACTCACTTGATGATATATATGTTGTGGATGATATATTTCCATATATTGATGATCTCGCGGATAATGTGCCTGCATGTGTGTGTGTGTTTTTATATTCATTACCACATTGTATGATAGTATTATACTGTATGACCTATGTAGATCGCTATGTATTTCGATTTCTACCTTATGATATATTTTTATTTACCGAGTTGGCAACTCATCCCCGTTGTGCCTTAGTTTCTTGCAGGACCGACAGCTCGGATCAGTAGCGGCTTACCGGCACACTCCTATCTACGACGATTGCTTTTGTTAAACAGGTTACATATTTGCATTCTCTTATATATATATATATATATATATATATATATATATATATATTCTTTTGAATCTAATTAAAAACTTCATCGACCAAAACTTGTATGTTTGTTGGACTTAGAAACGAGACTTATATGTTATTCTTTTAGACGTCGAGCTTGAATACAGTCGACTTATTAATTCTTACGGTATTTTCATACTTATTCTCGTGTTGATTTTCTCCTTAGGCGTCTGTTGGGGTCAAAAATTACATCCCGGTTGACCAAGTCAATGTCAAAATCAACCCCAAATAAGCGGGCCTAAGCCAAGATCAAGTGGGCCCATTCCCAAGTCGAGCCTCGCGGCCGGCCACCCCCATGCCAAAATGAAATCATGTAATAAATAATTTTGATATAATTTTTTATGCATAAATGTAAGCAAAATGGGCATAAAGCCAAATTTTTGTAAAGCTCATGGCTCATGTGCAAAAGAAATGAGAACATGAGGCATGGGATAGGCAAAATGCCATTTTTGTAAAGCCTAAGGGGCTATATGTAATTTTGTAAGCCAATAAAAGGCAACATGATAATGAAATAAAATATAACTTTTTCCGTCTTAAAATTCTTGGGTATTTTGTGCCTCCTTCTTCTTCCTCAAGGTTCTAAACCTTCTCCCCTTTTTGAATTAAATCAAGAGTTTAACTCTTCCTTTTCCAAAAAGAAATAGTTTTTCACCATAAAACCCACAAAGGAGAGCTCGGATTTCCCGTCAGATCTCTAAAGGGGAGATTTTGAATCTCACCCCCTTTTCCTTCAAGATCCAGCCAACGAAGAGAAGGAAGAAGGATACCCATCTCCAAAAATACCATTCCGGGAGGATCCGAGCCTCAAAAGAAGATCCAAAAATTTCTAGGAGTTTAACTCCATTCAAGATCTGTTGGAGTTTAACTCCATAAATCAAACCCCTTTTTAGGAGTTTAACTCCAAATCTATACATAATCCCTGTTAGGAGATCAACTTCAAAGCCACTTGGAAGTTCAACTACTAACCCAGGTGCTAAGCCGCTTTTCCGCTGGTGTTTCCAGCGTCGCGTGCCGCGCACGTGACCCACGGGCGCCTTGCGATCACGTGCCGCGCACGTGACTTGCGGGCACCCAACGGTTACGTACAGGGCATGCGACCCGCTGGCGCTAAGCACCCACATGCGCCTCACGCGGCCCGCAGGCGCTCAGCGCCCAGCGGTCGCGGGCGGCTCACGTGACCCGCTGGCACCCAACGGTCACGTGCAGGGCATGCAACCCCCGGGCGCTAAGCACCCGCGTGTGGCTCACGCGACCCGCAGGCGCTCAACGCCCAGCGGTCGCGTGCAGCTCACGTGACCCGCTGGAGCCCAGCAGTCGTGTGCTGTGCACGTGACCCACTCAGTGCCTAGCGGTCGCGTGCAGCTCACGTGATCCGCTGGCGTCCAACAGTCGCGTGCTGCGCACGTGACCCGCAGGCGCCCAGCGCCCACGTGCTGCGCACGTACCCGCTAGCGCCCACACCCACGCGCCTGGCACGCGTCTTTAAGACGCTCCTCACCCCTCATTTCTCGTGCACTCCACACCAGAAACGCGTCCACCGTAAAAATTTTCTAACGGGGCGCTACTCCGCATCCTGCAAGGGGGCTGCTAGCCCTCTTGACCCCCAGCCCGCTATCCGGGTAGCGGGGCCCCCGTAAACTCTGCGGGGCCCCCGATATATCCAAAACCCTTTCAAAACACATCACACGCACACTGCACATTGAGTTCGCATGACCAGTTTGACCCGTCAATCGGAGGTTCCCCCGCTCCAAAGGCGAGGGGTAATTAACGGCAGCTTAGTTCGCGGCTGCCGGAGATTCGGATCCCCACAATCAATAAACCTCCGCCTGCCCTAGTAGGGGGAATCTGTTCATGCCTGACAAGGGCGTGCATTCCCATCTCAATGGAGTGACGAAAACACCCTACAGCGTCGTATATTAACTGCGTGGTTGCTCCGCCGTTTGGGTGTGGAAGCTAGCTTCTGCTTGGGATGCTTATTATATGTTATGTTTGTATGTGGTTTTATTCAAAATATACAAAGGAAGTACTGCCCAAATTTTAAATGACAAAAGTGTTTTCAAACAAACTTTACTTATATTTTAGAAATAAACTTAACTACTTTTATAAAGCCATTTCAAAACTCCACCTCCAATATTTTCTTACAAAAAGGGTTGAGATTCCTGGTTTTTTGTTAACTTGGGTTATGGTGAAGTTTTATAGACTTCACGTGATTCAAGTGTCGGTCACGTGCCTTTTCCAGGTCGTGACATATACAAGTAGAATAGTCTTGCTCGAGATGATAGTATGCTATCTGGTTTGTGATTATCATTGATGTGTATACATTTTATTACGTGTCGCTAATACATAATGATAAAACCTGTAGGATCTTTGCTTGACTGCCAGAGTTATGATGGCGGTCATACTAGTGAGAGTTGGGTAGTTCATAAGCACATCCTTAAATGTCCCTAGTCGTGGACGTATCGAGACTGGGCATCGATATTCTAAAGTAAACTTGTGTATATGTTTCTAGACCCAGACAATGGGCGGTGGCACGTCTCATATCCATTGGTGTGTTGCAACTAAGATTGTATACAGGTTCTCACTGGAGGTGAGTATACCGGACGGACTCGCCGAGAACTTATAGCCGTACTATACCTATCGTCAGATAGCAGTTCTCAGTTGACATGAGTACATGTAGTATATTGAGATGAGATCGTCATTTGTCTCATGTGAGTTCCCATTGTACTTAGATTACTTCCCTACCACGGCTCTACTGAGTCGTGCAAACAGATTTTAGTTGGGTGTAGTCCCGAGCAACATGGTGGTAGTGAGCGATCGTCGGGGATTCGTCTCTCCTGGTATAAGGGTTTGATGTCGCACTGTGTTCGGTTGGCCATCACCATAAGTCCCTGGTCAAGGAGTATGAGATTTACTGATCGAAGATCAGTAGTTTCTCGGTTGGTAATGGGCTAGACAACGGCACGACTTATCGTGTCATTAAGGGTCTAACGTAATCCACCCCTAGACCTGGTATGCGATACTCTTAGACGAAGAAACCGGACTGTACGGATATTGTCACTTACAGACTTAGTAAAGGTACGACTGAGTTTGCTCATCGACCTTCTATTCGTTCAATACCTGGATAGCCGTTACGTACAGCTGGTGCCGCTGACGTGCTTGTGGTTAAACGCACTGCCAGCATATTTTCGAGTCTTGAAAATCCCACATAGAGGGTTTCCTGGTTCAGGAGAAACGATGTAGTGTGTACGTATTTTGATACACACTCAGATTCGATTAAATACGTGTATTTAGTGCACGTATTTTAATCGGACATTTTGATAATACTGACATATTTGAAAAATAACCGGATCATTGTGAGCTAGTATTATATCTCTCATTATCTCTCTTTTGGGTATTTGTATTTTTATACGAATACGGTATTTATACAAATATAAGCATTTGTATAAATACGGGTATTTATAGCTTAATACGTATACATGTATTTTTGTCTCAATACGAATACAGGTATTCATAATTTTATACGAATACGGGTATATGTAATTGTTGCATATTTGGTTATTTGTGTGTGTGTATAAAAATTTCACTCGCATTTAGAAGCTTTAACAAGAGTGTGGATGGATGATACATTCGGGGTGAGTCACTCATCCACCCACTCTCCACAATTAGAAGAAAAAAGAAAAAGAAAATAAATGAGGTTTTTTTCATTCCTCATCTTCGTCTTCTCTTTTTTATGTTAGCGTCTAATATTTGAGAGGAAATTTGAAAAGAGAGAAAGATTGAGACTCACCCCTACATCACTCTCACAATCAATTCTTAGCAAGTTTTAAGTGTAAGTGCTTCACTTGCTCACTTGATATGAAGCTAAAGCTTGAATTCGTGTTCTCTCGGGTGAAACGTCTTCAGCAAGAAAGATCGGCGTGTAAGCTTGTTCCCTATGTCTACGGAGCTAAGCTGGAGTCCACAAAACGGTGTTGGGGTCATCCGCAATTGCGCGAACACGCTACGAAGGTAGCTTGCCCCTTAACCTTGTTTGTTTTGATATGTAGTTTTGTTTTTGAAAACGATTCTAGGGTATAAATCTTTATGAACAGATTTATATGACTTATAAGTCACTAGTTCTTGCTATAAATTTTTGTTCGCTTCCGCCTTCACCGCAAGTCTCATGGCGTGAGCACTAAGGTCCTTACGAAGCTGGACTGAAACCGGTCCTTGAGGCTGATAAGCTTGTTCTGACGTTGAATGGGATGTTTATGGGGAAGGGTTTTTATAAGGATGGTATGTTTGTCTTGTATGCTGAAAATTGCACTAGTATCGTAACCCCTGCTTTTATCAATAATAAAATGAATACTTCTGCTTACTCTGTTTGCACTGCTAATACTTTATCTGTCTGGCATGCTAGATTAGGACATGTTAATTCCGCATACTTGAAACGTGTGTCTTATGTAGGCCTAAAAGATAAATTTGAATATTCTAATATGGATAAATGCGAAATATGTTCTGAAACTAAGTTCACTAATAAGTCATATAACTTTGTTCAAAGAGAAAAACGAACTGTTAGAACTTATTCATGGTGATTTAGAAGCCCTAAAAAGTAATCCAACTAGATGAGGTAAAAATTATTATATTATCTTCATTGATGACTATAGTAAATTGATTGAGATTTTTTGTTCTCACAAATTAAACCGCAAATATACAGTCGTACAAATGTAATATTTAAGGATCTTCCCATAGAGAGATAAAATTTTGATTAATTCTAATACAAGTAACGAAAAAGAAGTTGATTTAAATTAAAAACTAAAATTAAAAGCAATGAATTTAAAAGTGCAATAATTTAAAAGCATGGAAATAAAAAGACTTAAATAATAGAAAGGAAACCCTAAGGTGTTATTAGTTTATAAAAGTATATCTCTTTTCTTTTTCTAAGTTTTAATTAATTAACTATAAAAATAATATGGCATTAGATCTACCCTATCAAGTATATGAAAGTCTTTAGAAAACCATTAAAACTGTTAATTAACATTATCCTAAATTTAACCTTCGATTGATACTTGTAGGTGGTCAATCCACAACTATCATATTATCGTGGAACCTAGATCAACCTAATTACTAGATTGAATTCTCATGATTTAAATTCATATCTTACCTTCTCTTCTCTAGTTAGGTTTCTAGTTCGTCACGCTATCATTAATCTAACCGCTTTCTTGGTGTTATCATCTTTCCCTAAACTTATTCAAGACATCAACTATCATTATAAAGCTTAGTTTATTAGATGAAAAACTAAAAAAGACAACTTTAGATCAAGAGAAATTCGTATAAAAACACTAAAAAAGAGAAGATCTATTCAAATATCCAACCATAGAAGCAAACAATTCAAAACCTAGAAACTAAATTAGCTACTTATAATTGAAAAGATAAAATTAAAAGAAATAAAATTCTTCATTAATAAAATAAAATCTTGATCCCTCCCAAAATAAAACCTAATTAAAAGGAAGGAATGGATGAAATCCTATTGAACTATATAGAGCTTTTATAGGGTTTTTGGAGAAGAGAAACAAACTCTCTAAAAGATACAAAGAATACAAAATTTTGGTAAACATCTCGACCCCTCACATGAGAAAATTTTGACCAAATCTCCATGGCTATTTGTTTTGGCCGAAATTTTATAGTAATTGATGTCCCGGTTTTTTCCATTTTCTGTCAGTTGATCTCAAGATCTTCAGGATTTGTTCCAATTTCGTTAATTAATTCTCTTTTTTCTGATTGGCTTCATTAAGTCTCCATTCCACGCGTATGAATTGTCTTTTGCACATTTTTCTGTCTTCTTGCATTTAAACCATATAACCTGTAATAATTCACATGACATACCCGAAAAAGCATAAAATAGGCAAATTTTAAGATAAAGATGGTTATAAAATATACAATAAATTACACCAATCAAATATCGCCACACTTATCTTTTTCTAATTCTTGAGTAAATCCTGAATTTCAATCTCCCAGAAAAAATAAAAATCTAACTCTTAACAATTAAAATCTACTCCTAAGCATCTTTATTCGGTGGGCAATTGCACGGCTTGTATACCACTCGTCTCTTTGTGCAGGGTCATCAAGACATTTTAACAAACAAATACATTAAGCATTCTTACTTCAATACTTCTATTCCATACCCATTCCATCATAAGTAAAAATAATTCTACAACTCTAAGACAAACAGCAAATTTTCATTCAAAACAAACAGCAAATTTTTTTTCAAATTTGCAATAATAACTTAAATCAAATCCAACTATTAAGAGATCTATTGCACAAAACTGACCTTCACCAATTAACATATGCAATTTCAAGAGAGGATTCTTTCTGAATATCAAACTTAACTAAAACAGGCTCTAAATCGAAAGGACTCGGTTAGATCCATCAGAATTCAAATTTCATCGGATTCAAAACCACAGGGCCAAGAAGAAGCGGGAAATTTAAATTATCAAATTACATTCATACTTTTGAGAGTAGGGAAATTTAAATTATCAAAATTATATTCAAACTTATGAGAGCAGGGAAATTTAGATTATCAGAACAAATATAGATTGCCAGATGCAAATTCCACAAGCAGTAGAACTCCTCTTCTTCTAAAAACTTTTCATTACATGGACTATCATCACATAGATCTAAAAACCCATTCCCGAAATCACATTTTCAAAACAAACAGCACTATAAAAATCTAAGCTTTTTTGGGGGATTTCTTGGGCGACTTGGGCTCAGCGCTGCTGCTGCTCTCCTTAGTCTTCTTCGGCAAAAGCACAGGGTTGATGTTCGGCAGAACCCCACCATGAGCGATGGTGACCCCAGCGAGCAGCTTCCGGAGCTCCTCGTCGTTCCTCACCGCCAGCAGCAGGTGCCTCGGTATGATCCTCGTCTTCTTGTTGTCTCGTGCCGCGTTCCCCGCCAGCTCCAACACCTAAGAAAAACCCAACCATTAATCACATATAAAAAAGATCAAACTTTTATCATAAAGATTCGATTTTTACCTCGGCGGCGAGGTACTCGAGGACGGCGGCGAGGTACACGGGGGCTCCGCTGCCGACACGCTGGGCGTATCGGCCCTTCTTCAGGAAGCGGCCGATACGGCCCACTGGGAACTGGAGGCCGGCCTTGATGGAGCGGGTCACCGACTTCTTCTTGGGGCCACCGCCCTTGCGACCGCCGGCGCCTTTCTTGGTCTTCAAAGACTCCATTGATTAATCGCTGAGAGATTTTTTTTTCTCGTTTTTGAATTTTGAATTGGGATTTGTCGTGGAGAAACCAGTGGGATCGAGAGTTATATATAAAGGAGCGGGAGGGGAGATGGAGGGTTTTGGACCGTTGGATTTGGGTGGGAATGCACGGCTGAGAATTGGAGATATGGCGATCAGCGGCAACTTGTTTGGGCCAATCAGAAGCGAGAGATTTGTTTGTTTGTTATAGCCGTTGGATCGGTAAAAGAATCAATGGCTGGGGAAAGAGCTTTGACACCATTGATGTTTGCAAGTAAAAGCCCTCTGTTAAATGAGAAACTAAAAAGAATTTTAAAAAGCAAACTGAGGTTTTTCTTTTTACTACTTATTCGGAAGGGAGTTTTCACCTGGTAGAGTAAAATTGGGAAGATCTTTTAACTTTAGCCAAAATATTAGGAATCATATTCATGGTGTTGGCATGATAATCAACCAGCCAGTGTTTTATAGCGCGGTTATAAATATGAAAAAATGGATACTGGATAGGGAATTTACATGATAAAAAGTTTCTCAAGTAGTAAAATCAACACTTAACAGTATGACGTATCGGATTTGCTGTAACTGCATTGTTAATTAATCCAAATTAGCTAATCCGTGGCTTATACAATTTACAGCCAAAACCTAGCGCTAGATCTTTTGAGGATCAATACAAGGAAACATATCCATAGCAAAAGGAGAATAGCGTAGCGGCAATACTTTCCGCTCTAACATCTGAGGCCACCGATTTGAGTCCTGAGAGACTTGTATCCCTTAAAAAAAGTTGAAAAATGTATACGTGGCAACCACCTTGGTCGAGATTACAAATATAAAACAAAATGGGGTTAGCTTAATAGAGTCACTGCCTGTGCTATAACTTAAAAACATAAGAAAAAAGGGGAAAACAAGGTGAAGAACAGACAGGGGATAAAAACAGGAACCATATTTTTGACATGCAGTCTCTAGATTTCGCGGAAAAAATGATGAAGATCGGCCATAGGTCGAAAAATCCTAACTGGACACGAAATTCGACTCGAAATGGCTTATTTTAAAAATAATGGTGCTAATTAAATTGTTCAAGCACGAACTTAGTTTGCCACAAATTTTTGAGCAAAGTCAAGAGGTCATTAATCAGAACAAGTCAAATCTTTGATTAATTGACCAAGTTAATTGTCTTTTAATCATGTTTGTCTAAACATACTGCAAATGGCGTTTAAATAAAATCAAAATTTGCGTCTCAAAATGATTAAAATGAATATTGATATTTTAAAGGATTTTTCTGGAAAATTTATGGCCTTGTTAAAAGAGCTCATGGATGTTCGATAAATTGTGATACGCGGTATAAAACAGCAAAACATCCATCCAATGGCATCTAATTGATGTGAAATTTTGCATAGGAGATCATATTAGTAAATTAGAGGTTCGGCCGAAAAATATTGATAATTTACCTGTGTGGGGTTACCGTATCATTTCAATGATAGAATAATATGAGAGGTTTAATTCGTCGGTATTGTTGTCGGTTTTTGTTCAAATTTTAATGATGTGTCCTTATAAAAACTAATATTCTGCACGATGTCCGTATGCACGAAGAACATAAAATCTCGCTCCATTAAACATGCAGTTAGATACGGGTAACATATTTTGATATCCTAAATTTGATGTTTCTATTCAATTTTTTGAATCGCTATATCCACATAAATGCTAACACATGATGCCACGTTTTAAAAAAAAGAGTTGATATCAATTATAACATCATAAATTTTTACTGAAAATATGTAAGCAGCAATTACTCACGTGATTCTGACATCAAAACTTGATATAGCAAATAATATGGATTTTCTTTTCGCTTTATGTTGTTTCCCCTATCTTCAGCCTTCCTTTTTTTCCCTTCTCCTTTTCGGTTTCTTTTTGCCTTTCCTTCCTTGCATTTTTTTTATGGGAACCCATTGTGAGGTAGCTTCTATGACTAAATGATAATACCGTGAGTGGATTGTTTTGTTTTTATTATTTTAAATAAATTGTTATGTAAATGGAAGCAGGAAAAATCTAGTTTTAAACTTCATTTTGGATTTTATTTTATATTTTACCTTTTTTTAACTATGAGACGAGAAAACTCTCCACTTCATGAGACATGTGGCGCTTCTTAAGTGATTGTTAGTTAGATTTGAATCTCAATTTCTTTACCCCTAAGCTGTGCCTGGTATATAGAACGAATGATTATCAGGAACTTTCGCATTCCCGGGAGTGAGATGATCGGGCATCTGATTCTAAAGAATTTTGCATTAACATGCTTGGTATGCTTTAATAATTTCTGGTAATATATGTATGCACAACTGTTGACCGGCGGCGAGGCCGGTGGATGGAGACGAGGCTGACGACAAACAGTCGATCAGCCGGCAACTGGATGCGCGGTCTACCGGCGACGAACTGCCGTTGGCCGGTGGCGAATGTCCAATTGGTGGCAGGTCAATCGGCAATCGACCGATCCGCAACGAGCCGGCCTGCGGACGACCGACGATAGGCAACTGGACCGATCGGTCGGCTGGCTGCGGCGGAAACTGGCGACGAATGGTTATGGCTCATTCATGTTAGACGGAAATATTTTGTGGAAATGTAAGATAGATACATGTTTTGGAGGGAATGAGATTATCATGAAATTGGGTCATTTGATTACCATGATAATCATATATTTCCGGAAATATCTTCTACTCCTAAACAAACGTGACAATATTTCATGATAATTTAGAATTACCACATAAATCACACATAAATCACCGCCTAGAGTTTTGTGTTATGATAATTAGAAGAGATAATATAAAAAATTTGGTATCATTTACATCATGTGAGATTAAAAAATCAAAACTATTGATGGCCATCAAGACACCTTTAAAGAAAGTAACACGTTACGAGTGAAATGAGCTAACAGAATTGATCCAATTTTTGCTAGGAATCTTTGGCACGTTCGTTTTGCACGTAATCGTATAAACTTTTATAATAGATTTTTTTATTGATTTAATTACGTGCATCGCACTTGTAAAATAATATTGAGCATTTAATTACGTGTATGGCACGTGAAACAAAGATGTCTTTTTGTTTAATTTCTCTGAAAAAATAATAAGCCACGTCACCAATCAACTTCAAAATTAAAAGACCCTCTTCCTTTTGCCCTATGACAGCAGAGAAATTATCCAATTTTTTAGCACTGGCCCGCAAGTCCTAACCTATGCATACAACACACAACACATGCACACACACACATCAGATACAAGCACACAACACATACACGCATCCAGGGACCCACGAATTTGCCACGAAAGCATTAATTTGTAGCCACTTCCCCTTATAGGGTACATAGGGTTCGAACCTTGGACTCTCCCTAATGATGCTCACAAGTGGGGATTCTCCAGATCACGACGCGCAGCTGATGACGTGTCCCGGAGGCTACGGAGCTAAAATAAGCCTGATGCATTGGAGATATTCCTCGGCCTCCCGGCTCGTCTTCGAGCCTTCTGACAGGCCGAGCTTCCTCGGCTTCCCAGCTCGTCTCCGAGCCATCTGACAGGCCGAGCTTCCTCGGCCTCACAGCTCATCTCCGAGCCTTCCGACTAACCGAGCTGTCCCGGTTTCCCCAATCAACTGAGAGCGCGGAGCCCAAACACCCATACAACGGTTCCGCGTATCTCGCCAAAGCTAGATATCCGCCGCCCCACGTTCCGCGTCCCACACGGGCGCGTTCCCCCATTAATGAGCGGATCCCGTCATCAACGCAGGCGTAACGAGGGGGAGTAACTGATGGGGAGAATCTCACGCCGGTTCGCTCCACGCGACCACTGTATAAACCCCTCCTTCAGACGACTCAGGTAACTCGAATCGACTCCAACACGCCACTACTCTGCTTTTATTCCACGATACTAACTTGATCGTCAGAGGGTCCTACGGTGGTCATCCATCTCGGGACTTCTTTTACAGATAGCTCGGCGTCAACGCCAACCCATTGAGATCCACACTCAACAACTCTCAAATCAAATCTCATCCTCACATGATCGTTCTCGCCAGATCGACGGAGGACAACATCTGAGGGAGAATCCGACCTCCATCGGTTGGCGCCGTCTGTGGGAAATTTCAGAAGCTTCCCAACCCATAAAGTTGATCTTCCGCCCTCGACCCGATGGCGAGCGGTGACCGCAACGATCCGAATACGAGCCGCCACACCGCCCACAATGGAGGCAGGAGCGGCTCGTCTCCCCCTTCTAACGTCATCAACGTTTCATCCGCTCGGATCGACAAGCTCACATTGATGGTGGATGCACTCGTCCGCGTCTAAGCTGCGGGCCCTACCCACTATGACCCGCATGCGGCCAATGATTCCATGACCCGCTGGACACCGGATAGCTCCACGCCCTGATCTCACGGAAGATTAGGCCATCGCCCCAACATCCGCCGCATGCTCACACCCCCTGAGGAGATGTCGGTCAGTTCGCCTACTTCCAGGCACGACTGACACCCATAATCCCGCCGAGGCCGTGCACATGACGAACATCGGAACAACTCAAGGAGGGCTTCACCCGAGAATTTAAGAAACGTGATAGAGCGGGATCGAAGCCGCACCCTCGCACGGTCCTGTTCCCCTCCGAAAGACTGCGCGACATGGGGCGTCTCGCCTGAGATTCGGGGCAGATGCTAATTGGTGCTATCCGTCCACCTCTCCGAAGATGCCAAGTTGATTTATGGCACAGTGTATCGAAGATTTAGACGGATGCGGCCGATATAGCAGACTTCGTCAGATTCCCCCTCGTTTGAGGGGTTTTTGATTGTGGGGACGCTCTTCCCTGCAGGCGCAAGCCCCTGCAGTTAATTACGCTACCGTGTTGCGGTAACAACTTTCTCCTTCTCCAGATGGTCACTTCGTGTCGTGGGTGTTTGTTTTATATTTTATTGCCCGTGGATTGTTTACGGAGACTAAGTTGTGTCATCGCCCGTAGGGCGTGGACTAGTCCAAATCCGTATTATCTTAGATTTGGGTTTGGGGGTTTGGTTTGAGGATACGTCAGCCATACTTGAGGCTAAGATCAACTCAAACGTTTGTTAAGGATACGTTAGTCTAACTTTGAGACTAAGATCAACTTAACGGGATCGTTTAGATCCGACAAAAGAGCGTTTGGGCTCTAATGTTCCAGTTTAGGGACATAGTGCTCCATCGTATGTATGGCCGTCGGGACCCGTCACCTCTCTGACGACGTTGAGGGATTACAACGACGGATGTCAGAGGAGTTCAGAGATGTACCCTCGAGCCAGAGTTAATTGGGGGAATTCACAGTCCACTCTGTTTGAAGGTTTAAGGATACGTTAGCCATCTTTGAGGCTAAGATCAACTTAAACGGGACCGTTTAGATCCGACAAAAGAGCATACAGGGCTCTATTGTTCTAGTTTAAGGACATTGCGGTCCATGGGTAGTTTAAGGACATTGCGGTCCATTGTTAGTTTTAAGACATCTCGGTCAAGGTTAAGGACGTCGTAGTCCATGGGTTTAAGGACCCCACAGTCCGGTATGTGCTCTGGATGCTTCACACGGGTTCACTGCCGCGCTTAGCGAGGACCAGGCTCCGCTCTGGATGCTTCACACGGGTTCACTGCCGTGCTCTGCGAGGACCAGGATCCGCTCTGGACGTTTTCCACGGGGTCACAGAGTGAATTATCCGCGTTCCACGTAACCAGGAATTTTGCATTAGGCACTGGTTTAAGGACCCCGCAGTCCGTATCAATGTGTGGCGGGACCCGTCACCTCTTTGAAGACATTGAAGGATTACAATGCCAAATATCAAAGGAGTGAAGAGATGTACCCTAGAACCGGAGTGGATTGAATAGTCCTTGGCCCAATTTGGGATCAAGACCAATTAATTATGTTATGAGCCTATTGGCCCAGTTGATTACGAATTGAGGACTTATGGCCAACTTGGGCTAAGTCCAATCAGGAGAGGCTTTGCCTCTATCCATTTAGGCCAATTGGGCCCAAGCTTAGTGTTAAACACTACAGAGTAGTCGGTGTTGAACACTGGGAATGAGGTTGACAAGTTAGTGTTTAACACTAAGAGATAATTGGTGTTAAACACCAGCAACAAGGCTTTTCAAATTAGTGTTAAACACTAAAACAGATCAGTGTTGAACACTGCAGATAAAGCTTTGTAATTAGTGTTGAACACTAAGGTCCAACAGTGTTTTAACACTGGGTTCGAGAGTTTTGACTTAGTGTTAAACACTAAGGCGAGAGGGGTCACGTGGCAACACGTGAGAGCGCCCTCCCTTCATGTATTCTGCTGAGATTATCGCGCCTTTCAGAGCGTCACGTGCCATCACGTGATGGGCATTCAAATGCCTATGTATTAGAGCTTCTGCCGAGGGTCACGTGGGTCACGTGGGGTGCTGCCTCAAAGGGACTTTCTGTAGATCTCCTGGGGGGGTCACGTGGTGACACGTGACCCTGCCTCTATGTATTTTGTTTAGAGGCTTTGTTAATCTTTTTTCAGGAATTAAATTCCTCGAGATTTAAATTTCAGAGGAATTAAATTCCTACTTCCTTTTGAAGGTTTATATTCTGAATAGAGTTGAACTCTGAATCTTCCGTAGGAATTAAATTCCTCGTAGGGTTAAACCCTAATAAAATCTTTTAAGGAATTGAATTCCCATTCCCTGTTAAATGATGATTAAGGGAATTAAATTCCCGTTGTTTCAACAGAACTAAGTTCTTAATTGGGGTTAAACCCTGTTTCTTTTTGTTCTGAAGGAATTAAATTCCCATGATACAGGGTCAAGCCCTAATTTTATTTGAAAGGAATTAAATTCCTATAGTTCTGTGAGAATTAAATTCTCGTGCTTGCATTCCCTTTCTATATTTTGGATCTGCATGGCAGGATCTCAACCCATTGAGAATTAAATTCTCAACCTCAAAGGGAGATGTACACTTTGCAGATCCTCTATCAAAGAGAGAAGAAATATATTCTTCTGTTTTTATATATCAGAGTTAAACTCTGTTGAGAATTAAATTCTCTTTTTCTTTCAAGGAGCTTTTCCCTTTCTTACCTAGGGTTTTTGCAGAAGATCCAAGTTTCTCCAAGTATCGAAGCTCTCTTCTTCTTCTTTTTTTTCTCTCTCTGTATCTATATGTCTCTCTTTTTTGTATCTCTTGGCTCCTATTTATAGGAGAAGCAGCCGAATCAATCAGTTTTTGACGAATCTTCATGAGAGATTTGATTTGCATCCACCATTCGTTTTGGACCTTTGGATTACTAGGTGAATTTTATTCACCATTGGATTTCAAATCCAGGGATTCTCCTTTGTTGTTTCGGTTAGATTTAAAGGGGAAATCTTTCCAAACCCGAGATTTTCCCATAGATAAATGATATTTTATCACCTCTGAATCTTTAATTTGATTGGTTGCAGATAGCCGCTTTCCTTTGGAAAGATTTGAATTCCTTTCAGAATTTAATTCTGTTGACAAAATGGGCTTTGAAAGCCGGTCACGTGTGACCACGTGACTCATGGTCACGTGAGCACGTGACCCCCTTTGGAATGAGCCTTTTCCTTTCTTTTGCGCTCTGTCTTCTGATCTTTGCTTAAACGTCACGTGCCACCACGTGACTCCTGGTCACGTGTGAGCACGTGACCCTTGTTTGAACTCTCTTTCCTTGGTTCAACTGGAGAACGAGTCTGCTGCTTTGAACGTCACATGCCAACACGTGACCCTGGTCACGTGGGAGCACGTGACCTCTTCTGAAGCCTTTTTCCTTGACTTGATCAGGGAACCGGTTTGCCTTTAACGCTTGCATTTAAATGTCACGTGTCGCCACGTGACCCTGGTCACGTGGGGGCACGTGACTCTTTCTGAAGTCCCTTTTCTTCAACGTAGTCAGGAAATTGAACTTGCCTTGATGATGTGCTTAGGTGTCACGTGCCAACACGTGACCGCTAGTCACGTGTAAGCACGTGACCCTCTTCTGAAGCTTTCCCCGGAAGCTTTCCTGATTTTAAATCAGGAAACAAATGCCCCCACAGCGTTGTTCTCACGTGTCTGCACGTGAGTGCAACGCTGTCACCTCTTGCGACCGTTGGATTCCTCTAGGGATCTGGGGAGATGAAACGTTTTCATTGCCTTCTATAAATACCTCTGTCTCTTCATAGGAGCCTTCACTTTTGCTCGTCTTCTTCTTCTGAGAACTTCTTCTTTGAGAATTTAATTCTCGCTTTCAGAGCTTAGTTCTCTGTCTTGAAACAATCTTCAGAGTTTAACTCTGTTCGAAAAGAATCCTTTTTCCTCAGGTAATGTTCTTGGACAACGATGGACCTTCGCATTTCTCTGGATTTTAAATCCAAAACAAGGGTTTTTACCCTTTTTCCTTCATATTTTCCCTAAGAACATGAAACCGCTTAACCTTTCAACTGTAGATCTCTTAGGGTTTAGATGATCTTCGGGGAGATGATGATGGCGGTTCAAATCCATGGAATTTAATTCCATCCAAAAATGTTTTTGGGAATTTAATTTCCTTTTCTTAATAAGGAATTTAATTCCAATGAAGAACTTGATTTCTTCACGCCGAGGCTTCCTGGGGTCTCTTGGCCCGAGATTGTTCTTCTGCAATTAATCGCACAGGAGTTTTGTAATGATGTTCTCTGTGGGAATTTAATTCCTTTGATTTTGTTGGATTCATTGTAGAGCCCGAGATAGATCCCATTGGGGGAATGTGCATGGTCATCATTTTTTATTAAATGAGGATATTCCCTTTGTTTTATTGTAACTGTTTGGTCTCATTATTAATGAGCCGTCATCCGGATTCTGTGGGGCCCATGTGTTTCGTAGCCAATGGTCCCCGGAAACTTTGCTGTCGTTTTCTTCAACTAGTCTTCATGTTCGTGCATGAATATATATTGCTAACTTTTCTTTTAACGGTCTTCCTTTATTGGATTTCAGGTGCGATGGCTTCTGTTCCACGCTTTCCCTTTTCTCGCTCGGAGGCGGCTTTTCCTCAGTCACCATCTGATGAGGAGGCGATGGCGATGATTCGGGCCCATGACCCGAACTGCACCAACCTTCTTCAGTAGGGATCTTGGTATAGTCAGATTATTCAGGGTCGCCAGAGTTTTCTTTGTGCGGTGCCGACGGAGCCCACTTTCCCATTCTTACCGATGGATCCTCCAAGGACAGTTTTTGCTGTGGAAATGCCCAACTGGACTCCAACGGGGAGGCTCGAGCCTTCGACGACTGGTATTCCGAACCATCCGATCCCGGCCATAGATATCTTGGGGCGGCGTATCTGCCAGGGTGAGGCCCACCCGTGGGGGCAAATTTACAAGATAGGGCTCACTCCCCGGCATCTTACGGGCTACCTTCTCTGGGCTCGCTACATCCTTTCTGCCCATCGGGCGCGGTTGCAGAAAGTCGGGCTTTATCAGGCCATATACGCGTCACTCTTTCATTATAAGTCCCCGCATGCCTGGTGGGTTAAGGCGTTTTTAAACCAATGGAATCTCCCTACCAACACCTTCATCCTAGGAGATCGTGAGGTCTCGATCTCTCTTGCAGAATTTTATGAAATCTCAGGATTGCCGATCAGGGGGGCACTGTATGAGGATTTGTTGCCTCCTAATGAGTATGTCTTTGAGCCCGAGTCTGCACCGGTTGACGGCTTGTCTGTTGAGAACGCCGTTCGCCACAGGCGCCCCAGTTTAATTAAGGCCCTAGGCATCTTTGACCGATTATTCACCGAGTCCGAGGAGCAGGGTGTCACTTTCAAGAGCTTCATTTCCTGCTTCCTTCGTGAGGATATCATATCGAAGACTGCTCCGAAGTTTGCTAACATCAGAGACCCCTTTGGGTTTGGCCCGAAGAAGCTACCGACTGCTGAATCGGACCTGCCGCAATATTATATTCCCATCGTGTCGCCGATGTCTTTTGAGTCCGTTGCCGCACCCGGTATGGATGAGGAAACATTCTTTGTGGGGTTTGTCAGTGTTTGGCTTAGCTGGTTCGTTATCCCGATGCATCGCCGCTTCATGAGAGCCTCGGTCATCTACCCGGCTCATCGTATTGCTGAGGGGACGCGGTTGGCCATCGGCATCCCGGCCTTGGCGCACCTCTATAATGGATTGGGTACCGCAGCTAATACCTCTACGCCTGGCGTGGATGTGGTAAACTTTTCGCTTCATTATTTCACGTCCTGGATCGAAATGCATGTATTGGGGGCTTTCGCCATGCATCAGAGGCCCTCATTTTACGATGCCTACCCCTTTCCACGACTTATGCGGCTAGTGGATGCTTCTGCCGCCGACCCGACTCAATTTGGGGCTATTCGGGTGCTAATTTCTCTCCATGCCACCGCTGGCGGGTTGGTTTTTACTGATCGGGTCTTGTCTACTCCTTCGGGTCCCGTCCAACAACTCTGGGACCAGTCGAAAGACAACGCACCTTCTCTGAAGCCCCGGGGGGCCACGCATTTGTATGCAATCAGACCGGGTTACTTGGTGTTTCGCCAGGACAGTGCGGCTCTTTTCATGCGGTACAATCCGCATCGATTTGCCCGACAGCTCGGATACGACCAGGGCGTTCCTTTTGAGGCTTTTATAGTTGCCCCGATCCCTTCGCTCGATGCTGTTCGCGATGCCGCTCATCATTTCATGAGGCTGAATACCGGCTCTTATTTCATGGTCCCTGAAGCCGAGTACATGCCCCGATGCGTGGGCGCGTTTACGGGTTGGTATCTTCATCGGGTCAGCCCAATCATTCTCGAGGAAAGGAGGGTGCTTCTCGGCCACGATGCCCCTCCTCTGGTTCCTGGGGCTAAGCTACGACCGAGGGTTCCAGTCCGCTTTCCTTTGAGGGAGATTGGCACCGCGCTCATTCCGGGGGAGTCCGGGGTAGACCTTACTCCGATAGCTGGTATGCCTTTGGGTTCTCGATCACGGGGTAAACAGGCTCCGGTGGTAGCACCCTTGCCGGTAGCGGCACCGCCCCCCGTGGTGTCGACAATGGCGATGTCGTCCTCGGTTGTGGCACCGAGCGAGAGTAACAGGGATGAGGGCGCTGAGGGCGATGTGGGCCAGCGCCGCCATAAGGCTTCGCGAGGGAGGAAGCGGTCATCCTCAGCGACTGGCTCTGGGTCTAAACGGCGGAAGAAAGCGGCTACTGCCCCGCTTGATTCTGTGGTGGAGTCTGAGCCTATCCTTGAAGACGAACCATTGGCCGTGCAAGGGTCAGACGCTGGACTTCTCTTCCCGAGTTCAGCTGATGAGGAGGCTGCACAGTTGGCCGAGGCCATACGGCGCTCAAAAGACGCGTCTCATAACGCCAAAGTTCCGAAGAAGTCTTACCCCGCTGTAATTTTCTACGAAGACCCTTCGTGGATTCGGCGGCGATTTATCGGCCCTTTGGAGGAATGGGGGGAAAGGGCTTTGAAGCAGGCCGTTTCAGAAGGCGCAGCTGATGCACTCTCTTTGTGGGCCGGCGGTCATGAGTCTACCCTTGAACCCCGGCGAGCCCACCTCCTTGAGAAGGAGCAGCGGCTTGAAGAAGCCATATTGAGGGCTTCTTTGCGTATCGGTACGTTGTGCTTCCTTTGTAGTCTCTCCGATTATTTATGCCTGTGCATATGCATCATTATTCTTATTTGAATCATGCAGAATCTTCGATGCTGGGGGAGCTCCCTACGGGCCTATTAAAGCTAAAGCCCGCTGAAATTCTCAATGAAGCCTTGCTGGATGTGGAGGGGGCTGACGAGGCTGCTCCTCTCACGGTGGAACTTCCAGCGGCGGTTCTTGACCCGGGAGTGCCTGCCCCTCTGGGGGAGGCTCCTTTGGAGGCCGCCGCCCCAATGACTTTTACTGAGGGCGGCCCAAAGGCTGGGAGCAAGGTAGTCGGGACTACTCTCCCTTTGTTGGAGTCTGAGGTTACGGCGGAAACCGTTGAAGCTGCTATCCTCCCGGCTCAGAATGGGAGGAGTGTTGAAGGTATCCCTCTGCGTTTTAATTTAGCAACCCCTTCATAGTTTGAACTCTTTTATCTTTCCCAGAATTGCGCGGTTTGGCGGCCACGATCGCGGATCTGTCGCTTCGACAGTCATTTCAGCGTTTATTGGAGATGGCAGCTCCGCAGGCGATCTCCCCTCAGCGCATTGTCCTCTCGTCTGGGCAAGGTTGGTGTCGTCCATCCCCTCTCATAGCATCGTCGTTATTTTTGCGTACTGACATTGACGTTTTCTGCAGTTCTGGAAGCCGATGACGAGGTCGAGATTCTCGAAGGGCCAGGGGAGCCTTCAGCTCCTGCTTGCACGACTGTCGGTGAGTGACATTTCATTGCACTTTCACTCGTTCTTTGCTTAAGAATTTTGTTGACGTCTTCTAAATTTGAACAGCTCTGCCAGTCTCCACGGCATTGGAGTCGCGCATCGTGATGCCACCCGGCCCTTATGCCTTGCGGGCTTCAGAACGCTTGGCTCAATTAAGCCTCGTCTCCTTGTCGTCTCTGATCGAGGAGCTTCGTGCTGGCAGCACGACCACGGCTGAAGCATTCGCTGCCGAGGCTAACGGTTCTCTTCCTTTTCTTGCCACCTACCACAGCGAAGAGATGGTGCGAGTTTGGGTGGAGTTTTGCCGGCGAGTGGAGGCTTGCCTGCACGCCCTTGAATGTTCTCACCTTTCCTCGGAAGCCGTGGCTGCAAAAGCGGAGTTGCGGGGTCTGATAGCACGATGTGCGGCCAACATAACGTCATGCGAGAAGAGGCTCGGTCGCAAGTTCTCGGAAAAGGAGCTAGCCTCCAAGGCGCTGGGCGAGCTCCAAGCCAATCTTACAGCCAAAGCCAACAAAGCGTATGAACTCTGGCGGGTGCTTCAGGAGTCCATCAGAGAGGTGGTGGCTCTCGATAAAGCTGTTCACTCGTGAGAGGGTCGAGGCTCATAAGGCCACTGAGAAAGAGCTTGAGGCCCGGCTTGCTTCGTATCAGGCTCAGCAAGCTCAAGCGGAGGCTCGTCTTTTGGAAATCTTGCGTCATGAAGCCGTGGTCCAACAAAAGCAGGATGAGCTGACCAAGTTGCTAAATCGCCCGCCGGCCTGAAACATTTGTATCTTTTTCTTCCTTTTTTGTACATACTCATGGATGAGAGTATTTTCTTTTCGTTTCTTTCATGAATTGTACTTTGTACCCATTTTGGTTTATGAATAAAAGATACATTTTTCTTCTCAATGATGTGTCCCATTTTCATCGAATGTATTCTGCGAATATTCTACCTCGATCTTCTTGCAGGACAATGATGACTTAGGATTCAGGGTTAAGATCTGCTTTCTAGGACTTTTGCGTTTTACGAGCCGCGAGGGTCTCATAAAGAGTTTTTCTCCCTACAGGTCGAGAGGATCCCATAGGTGTAAGTTCTTCTTAGAGATCGCGAGGATCCTTAAGCGAGTTTTCCCTTGAGAGTCGTAAGGATCTCACAAGAGAGTTTTTCTTCCTTATAGGCCGTGAGGGCCTGCAAGTGCTGGATGTGATTACCCTCATCCGTGTTTCACGGAGTTAGGGGTCTATTAAGGTATCGTAGTTTTAAGACATCACGGTCAAGGTTAAGGACCTCATAGTCCGTGGATTTAAGGACTCCACAGTCCGCTATTAGTTTTAAGACATCACGGTCAAGGTTAAGGACCTCATAGTCCGTAGATTTAGGGACTCCACAGTCCGGTGTTTGGTTGCAGGGACCCGTCACCTCTTTGAAGACGTTGAGGAATTACAACGCCGGGCATCAAAGGAGTGAAGAGATGTACCCTTAGACCAAGGCAAAATCCGTAGGGAATCGGGGTGGTTGATCGTTAGTTTTAAGACATCACGGTCGAGGTTAAGGACGTCATATTCCGTGGATTTTAAGGACTCCACAGTCCGGCATTTGCTCTGGATGCTTCACACGGGTTCACTGCCGCGCTTGGCGAGGACCAGGCTCCGCTCTGGACGTTTCCCACGGGGTCAAAGAGTGACATTATCCGCGTTCCATGTAACAGGAATTTTGCTCTAGATGCTTCACACGGGTTCACTGCCGCGTTAGGCAAGGACTAGGCTCCGCTCTGGATGTTTCCCACGGGGTCAAAGAGTGACATTATCCGCGTTCCATGTAACCAGGAATTTTGCTCTAGATGCTTCACACGGGTTCACTGCCGCGTTAGGCAAGGACTAGGCTCCGCTCTGGATGTTTCCCACGGGGTTAAAGAGTGACATTATCCGCGTTCCACGTAACCAGGAATTTTGCTCTAGATGCTTCACACGGGTTCACTGCCGCGTTAGGCAAGGACTAGGCTCCGCTCTGGATGTTTCCCACGGGGTCAAAGAGTGATATTATCCGCATTCCACGTGACCAGGAATTTTGCACTAGATGCTTCACACGGGTTCACTGCCGCGTTAGGCGAGGACTAGGCTCCGCTCTGGATGCTTCGCACGGGTTCACTGCCATACTCTGCGAGGACCAGGATCCGCTCTGGACGTTTTCCACGGGGTCAAAGAGTGACATTATCCGCGTTCCACGTGACCAGGAATTTTGCACTAGATGCTTCACACGGGTTCACTGCCGCGTTAGGCGAGGACTAGGCTCCGCTCTGGATGCTTCGCACGGGTTCACTGCCATGCTCTGCGAGGACCAGGATCCGCTCTGGACGTTTTCCACGGGGTCAAAGAGTGACATTATCCGCGTTCCACGTGACCAGGAATTTTGCACTAGATGCTTCACACGGGTTCACTGCCGCGTTAGGCGAGGACTAGGCTCCGCTCTGGATGCTTTGCACGGGTTCACTGCCATGCTCTGCGAGGACCAGGATCCTCTCTGGACGTTTTCCACGGGGTCAAAGAGTGACATTATCCGCGTTCCACGTGACCAGGAATTTTGCACTAGATGCTTCACACGGGTTCACTGCCGCGTTAGGCGAGGACTAGGCTCCGCTTTGGATGCTTTGAACGGGTTCACTGCCATGCTCTGCGAGGACCAGGATCCGCTCTGGACGTTTTCCACGGGGTCAAAGAGTGACATTATCCGCGTTCCACGTGACCAGGAATTTTGCACTAGATGCTTCACACGGGTTCATTGCTGCGTTAGGCGAGGACTAGGCTCCGCTCTGGATGCTTCGCACGGGTTCACTGTCATGCTCTGCGAGGACCAGGATCCGCTCTGGACGTTTTCCACGGGGTCAAAGAGTGACATTATCCGCGTTCCACGTAACCAGGAATTTTGCACTAGATGCTTCACACGGGTTCACTGCCGTGTTAGGCGAGGACTAGGCTTCGCTCTGGATGCTTCGCACGGGTTCACTGCCATGCTCTGCGAGGACCAGGATCCGCTCTGGACGTTTTCCACGGGGTCAAAGAGTGACATTATCCGCGTTCCACGTAACCAGGAATTTTGCACTAGATGCTTCACACGGGTTCACTGCCGCGTTAGGCGAGGACTAGGCTCCGCTCTGGATGCTTCGCACGGGTTCACTGCCATGCTCTGCGAGGACCAGGATCCGCTCTGGACGTTTTCCACGGGGTCAAAGAGTGACATTATCCGCATTCCACGTGACCAGGAATTTTGCACTAGATGCTTCACACGGGTTCACTGCCGCGTTAGGCGAGGACTAGGCTCCGCTCTGGATGCTTCGCACGGGTTCACTGCCATGCTCTGCGAGGACCAGGATCCGCTCTGGACGTTTTCCACGGAGTCAAAGAGTGACATTATCCGCGTTCCACGTGACCAGGAATTTTGCACTAGATGCTTCACACGGGTTCACTGCCGCGTTAGGCGAGGACTAGGCTCCGCTCTGGATGCTTCGCAAGGGTTCACTGCCATGCTCTGCGAGGACCAGGATCCGCTCTGGACGTTTTCCACAGGGTCAAAGAGTGACATTATCCGCGTTCCACGTGACCAGGAATTTTGCACTAGATGCTTCACACGGGTTCACTGCCACGTTAGGCGAGGACTGGGCTCCGCTCTAGATGCTTCGCACGGGTTCACTGCCATGCTCTGCGAGGACCAGGATCCGCTCTGGACGTTTTCCACGGGGTCAAAGAGTGACATTATCCGCGTTCCACGTAACCAGGAATTTTGCTGAATATATCCGCATCTCACGGAATGGAGGTTTGACTCTTAGTGATGTGTATATCGCCGAACCATGGAACTGGGGGTTGCCGCTGTTCCGCTTCGCTTGATGTTGTGTCTGCTGCAATGAGACGAACGTCGAGATGATCTCTAGGCTACCTGTGAACCGTCGAGATTTGGCTTCTTCTTATGATGAAACCTGGGGGGGAGTATGATCCCTTCTTTGTTTGCGCCCCTGGATTGTATACAGGGATAAATGTAACATCACCTGTAGGGCGAGGATTTCATTCTTTCATCATTTTTTTTTATTCTTTCCGCGATGCTCTATCATTTCAGCTTTTTATATCGCGAAAATCGCGATTGCCCAATCATTTCGGCTATTTTTCGCGGTGCCCAATCATTTCGGCTATTTTTTTTATTTTTACTCGCTGCTTTTTATTGCGAGTTGCCCAATCATTTCGGCTGTTTTTTATGCCTTCATTCTCACTTGCTGCTTTTTATTGCAAGTTGCCCCATCATTTCGGCTATTTTGTAGGCATGTGTGGCTTGCTAGCTTTTTCGCCGCAAGCTCGGATTTTGGACACCGATTTCGGCGTCAGCATCGCTGCAACTGGTATGTTGCCAGGAGCGAATCATCATTTGCCTCTGTCGATGTTGAACAAAGGTGGCTTAGCAAACCGGGTTAGGATCCTGTCGGCTAAGGCTTTTGACTTCATGAGCCGTAAGGGTCTCACAAAGGTATTTCTCCCTACAAGTCGTGAGGATCTTGCAGGTGTATTTTCTCCTTAGGGATCGTGAGGATTCCTAAGTGTATGTCCCTCTGTAAGTCGTAAGGATCCTACAAGAGGGTTTTCTCCTTATGGGTCGAGAGGACCTACAAGGGTTGGACTTTGCTGGGGAAATGTTTATTCGCGCCCGTGGATTGTATACAAGGGTCAGTATTGAGCCTCTTGTAGGGCAGTATCGAAGGTTGTGGGGGTTGCTTAAGAACAGGTTAAGGTTTCTGTGACTTAAGACTTTCAAATCTTATGAGCCGTGAGGATCCCATAAGAGAGTTCTCCTTACGAGTCGTAAGGATCTCGCAAGTGTATTTTCTCCTTAGGAATCGTGAGGATCCCTAAGTGTGTTGCTCCTTTGTGAGTCGTAAGGATCTCACGCAGGTGGTTTCTCCTTACAAGGTCGAGAGGACTCTGTAAGTGTCCTTTAACGAGGTTGCGCCCTTTCGGGTTTTCACAAACACTCGCCGGTAGTCCTGCTGTTTTTATTCACGGAGCCCTTTCGGGTTTTCATCCGTGCCCGTTTTGCTTATAGACATACCGTTTCTTTTTATTCTTTTTCACTCTTTTTTACAAGGTCGCCCCCTTTCGGGTTTTCACGAACACTTGCCGGCAGCCCTGCTGTTTTTACTCACGGAGCCCTTTCGGGTTTTCATCCGTGCCCACTTTGCTTATGGACATACCGTTTTTTTATCATTTTTTTATCTTCTTCTTTTTTTTTATCCATCTCGTCAACCTAAGGATGTTGCGGTAGTAGTTTAGGGACGTTTCGGTCCGCCGTTAGTTTAAGGACGTTTCGGTCCGCCGTTAGTTTAAGGACGTTTCGGTCCGCCGTTAGTTTAAGGACGTTTCGGTCCGTCGTTATGGGAAGGCCGGCTGCTGCTTGTAAAGTCTGAGCCTAGGAAGACAGCGAGCGGACATAGTCGTCTTCATCTATTATTGACCCCGGCTGTGGCTGATTAAGCATAGTACTTCTTTAAGAAGCGGCCGTTTATTGGCCTGAAAGGCCTTTCACCGTGCATGTCCATGAGTAGATAGGCTCCACCCTGGTAGACCTTGTCTATGATGTACGGGCCTTCATAGTTTGGCTCAAATTTTCCTCGCTTGGCGCGATTAGGGATCATAGGTCTCTTGACCACTAGTACGAGTTCGCCTTGGCGGAATGCCCTCGGCCTGATCAATCTTTCGTACGAGCGTGTCATCTTTGCTTTATAGGCCTCTAGATGTTGTTGCGCTATGAGCCGGGTTTCGTCGAGGGCATCAAGCTCCTCGAGCCGAAGGTGAGCATTTTCTTCGTTTGTCAGCTCGTGGTGGACTGCTACTCGTAGAGAGGGTAACTCTATCTCGAGGGGGAGCACTGCTTCCGTCCCAAATACCAACGCGTACGGCGTTGTGTTTGTGGCCGTCTTGAATGTAGTTCGATAAGCCCAAAGGGCTTCTTGCAGCCTTTCGTGCCAGTCTCTCTTATTCCTAGAAACGGTCTTTTTTATGATCTTCGTCAAGGTCTTATTGAAGGCCTCGGCCAGACCGTTAGCTCGTGGGTTGTAAACCGAAGAATATCTCCAGTCTATATTGTGCTGCTGTGCGAAGCGGCTAATCTTATGGCTTCGGTAGGCCGGCCCATTATCGGGGATAATCCGCCGTGGAGTCCCGAACCGATAGATGATGTGCGTTTTGAAGAAATGGAGGATATTCTCCGTCTTCACTTCCCTCAGTGGTACTGCTTCTGCCCATTTGGAGAAGTAATCAGTTGTCGCCAGGATAAAACGGTGTCCTCGGGATGACGCTGGCTCAATGGGGCCGACTATGTCAGTCCCCCACATTTCGAATGGCCAACTAGCCACCGTTGGATGTAGTGGATTCGGATGTTGGTGGATAAAGTCTCCATGAATCTGGCACGAGTGGCATTGCTTCGCATACTCGAGGCAGTCCTGGATCATCGTGGGCCAGTAATAACCCATCCGTTTAATTTTTAACTTCATCTTTGGGCCTGCTTGGTGGGAACCGCAAAGTCCATCATGAACTTCCTGAATGACTCTTTCTGCTTCGTCAGGTCCTAAGCATCTCAGCCATAGAGAATCAAACGATCTCTTGTATAGAATATCGTTGACAAAAGCGAAAGATAAAGCTCGTTTCATGAGCTGATGTCTTGAGGACGCTTCTTCGGGCATTCGGTGGGACTTAAAGTAGTCTATGAAGACTTCCCTCCAGTCTTCGGCCTTCTCGTGGTCTTTTATTTGTAGGGTCGTCTACTCAGTCGTTCCCTTTTCTTCGCATGATTCCGGAGATATTTCTGCCGGGGCGAGCACTCGGCGGCTTTGTACCACGATTCTGACGTCGTCGAGGTTCTCGTCAGCCAGTTCTTTAGCGAGTTTAGCCAACGCGTCTGCTTTGCTGTTTTTCGCGCGCAGTATGTTCTCCAAAGTATAGGAGGGAATTTGGGTCAATAGTTGTTGCACCCTTTCGCCGTACTTCACCAACTCCGGCTTGCACGTTTGGTAGTCACCATTTACTTGACTAACGACCAGCTGAGAATCCCCGTATATAAGGAGGTCTTCAATTCCCATGTCGATGGCGATCTCGAGGCCTGCTATCAGAGCTTCGTATTCGGCTTCATTGTTTGTCCTCGGCTCTGTTAAGGAGAAGGCGAAGCGCATTATCCCTCCTTGTGGAGTTGCAAAGATGAGGCCTATCCCTGATTTGATCATTGGGATACCTTGTTTCTGTTTCTTTATGGAGGATGCTCCATCGAAATAGAGTTCCCATCGGGTGCTTCCGCCGCCAATCACATCAAATGCATGCTCGTCTGGCAAATCACAGTTTAGAGGAGAATCGGCCGGTATCGGGTGCTCAGCGAGAAAGTCGGCAATGGCCTGGCCTTTCACTGCCTTGAGAGGTTGATACGTTATCGAGAACTCCATCAAGAGCAGGGCCCACTTAGCGAGTCGTCCCGTCAATATGGCTTTCGACATCAAGTACTTAAGGGGATCCACTTTTGAAATGAGACGGACTTCATGTGCCAATGCATAGTGCCTGAGCTTTGTTATCGCGAAGATTAACGCCAAGCAATGTTTTTCAATGGGGGAATAGTTGCTTTCTGCCCCCAGTAGTACTCGACTTAAGTAATAAAGTGCTCTTTCTTTCCCCTGATCGTTCTCTTGTGCCCATAATGCGCCCAAAGAACCTTCAAGGGCGGTCGTATAAAGAATGAGGGGCTTTCCCTTCACTGGAGCAGCCAACATTGGAGGGTTTTGCAAGTACTGCTTGATCTCGTCTAGTGCACCTTGACATTTGTGATCCCAAACGAATGGAGTTCCCTTTTTCATCAGGTGGCTGTAAGGACGGCATTTGCCCGAAAGATTAGCGATAAACCGCCGGATGTATGCGAGCTTCCCTTGGAGAGACCGCAACTGCTTGAGGGTTCTTGGCGGAGGCATTTCCATGATCGCCTTAATCTTTGACGGATCTATTTCAATACCTCGGTGTCGAACGATGAATCCCAGAAATTTGCCCGAGGAGACTCCAAACGCGCATTTGAGGGGATTCATTTTCAAATTATATTGCCGAAGGCGTCGAAATACAGTCTCCAGATGCTTTAAATGATCTTCGTATGACATGCTCTTTACTACGAGGTCATCGATATAGCACTCGACGACGTCGTGTATAAGGTCATCAAAGATCTTTGTCATGGCCCTTTGATAGGTAGCGCCAGCGTTCTTAAGACCAAAGGGCATAACCTTGTAGCAAAATATACCCAAAGGGGTGCGGAAAGCGGTATGCTTCTGGTCTTCGGGATGCATCTTTATCTGATTGTATCCTGACGAACCGTCCATAAAAGAGAAAACCTCGTGAGTGGACGTGTTATCTATCATTAGCTCGGTTACTGGTACTAGGAAATCATCTTTTGGACAGGCTTTATTGAGATCCCTGAAATCCACGCATATGCGTACCGTCCCATTCTTCTTCATTACCGGGACGATATTGGCAATCCAGTCGGGATATTGGACTTCTTGAATAAATCCGGAATCGATCAGCTTCTTGACTTCAGCGTTGATGCTCATCTCAAGCTCGAGTCGCATCCTCCTTGGCGCCTGCTTGACTGGCTTGATATCTGGGGATATTGCTAATCTATGCACAGCAATCTCTGGATCTAATCCTGGCATCTCGGAGTAGTTCCACGCGAAGCAGTCTTTATGCCGTAGAAGCACGTCCTTTAACGCAGCCACCCTCTCTTCGGATAACAGCTCGCTGACAAATGTCGGTCGCGGGTCGTCTGCCGATCCCAACTCAATCTTCTTGAGGTTATCTGCAGTAGTATGTATACCATCTTCCAGTTCTTTTAGAGCGGGCGGAAATTCTGAGATTACCTCATCGTCGCTGTTCTCAAAGCACCGGGAAAGGTCATCTACATTCTCGGGCTCTTCTCCTAATATCGTAATCGTATAACAAGTGCGAACCCGCTCCCTGGACTGAGGTGGACCCGGTTCTGCTCTTGCGGCCTTGGGCTCATGCTTTTGCGGTGGCGTCACATTCCAGCCGTCGGATAAAGCGAATCTGCCCCGTTGGTACTGGTCCTCGACCCAGTTCTTGAAGGTGAAGCAGTCTTCGGTAGGGTGTCCTGTGGCTTGGTGATAAGAGCAATAACCCAGATGAGAAGCCTTGCTAGCTTGCTCAGGATGTCTAGACTCTGGAAGCGTGATCATTTGATGTTTTATAGCGAGGCTGAGTAATCTCTCCGTCTTGTCTCGGGGGAAGGAGTACGCTCGACTCATCCTCTTCATGAGGGGCAAACCCGAGCTGCTTCTTGATTTATTTCCGTCTTTGCGCCTGGCCTTTCGTACAACGGATTGACGAGGATAAGCATTTTTGTCTTTTGCAGCACGTTGAGATAGACGTTGCGTCCTGGCCTTCTCGTAGATGGCCATTTCGCGGTTGTGGTCTTCCCGAGCTCGCTGACCCACTTCCCTGATAGGCTTGTCCATTCGTTCTTCAAACGACGGACTCGGCGCTTTAATCGCGGGGTCTAGTTTTGATGGGGAGTTGGCATCTCCTGACAGGGCGTCCTCCTCTTCATCAGAGGTATATATAGCGTAGCTGCTGTGAGCCCGTTCCCGTTTTCCGGCTCTTGCGTATCCAAGCCCGAGTGTTTCCATCTTCCCGTTGGGCAATTTGCGTTGAGTCCCGGGGACGTCCCAAATCCTGTTGTAGAACCGCGCCTGCCGAACGGTCTGTTCTAGAGGTACTCCTTGGCGCTTCAATAGCTTCTTTAATCCATTTGTATAGTATCTGGGCAGACGGATGGGTTGGAGCCTGTCAAGTGTAGCATCCGCGCTATGCCAGATCTCTTCCTCTATTTTCGACTCTGAGGATCGGTAGAATAGGATCACCTTCTCACCCCTTAGCCTGGGAGGGACGTAAAATGTTTGCAGGTCCTGCACATTGTGAGCCTGAAGCGTGTCGAGATCCTTGTAGTGTTCTCGCGGTACCATGGTGATTTGCAAACTATGGTCATCGCCAGGGGTGCTTGTATTGACAGTCGATTGGAGAACACAGCATTAACTTCATCTTCTGAATCACTTCCAAAGACTAATATGGGGGCAGGTGTCCCCGGGTTGTTGCGTTGAGATGGCCCTGCATAAACTATCTCTTCCTCTTCTTCGGTATCGCTCCCGAAAACAGGGATGGTGGCGGCGGTTTTGTTCTCCGGGTTGCGACTCCTTTCTGTATCCTCGAAATCTGGCAAAAAGTACTTCGCATCTTCGTATTTGCGGACTTCGTTCACGGAAAATGGGTTTAAACCTGTTACGGTATACTCGAAACCATCCTTAAAGTACTTCATACACTGATGTTGTGTAGAAGGGATGATATTGTACTCGTGTAGCCAAGGACGGCCGAGTAAGGCGTTGTAGCAGGTCTTGGCGTCAATGACGTGGAATTTGATGTCCGTGACGAGAACTCCAAAGCGTAATGTTAATATCACAGATCCGAGAGTCCGTGACGATTGTGAATCAAAACCGGAGATAGTAATTTTGTCACGAGCGAGGTGTTGCACGCTCATGCAGATTTCCTTTAACACCCGAACATTAAGGAGGTTGACGGAGGATCCATTATCTACCAGGATCTTGCCTATCTTGATATCATGGCAGTATCCGGAGACATATAGGGGACGGTTGTGGTCGCACGTCCCGAGAAGGAGGTCTTCATCACCGAAAGTGATGTCGGCTGTATGCACTTCCTCCAATTCATCCTTCATCTTTTCAGTGGCGAGGAAGGCTTGGAATTGCTCAGGTTCTTGTAACGCCTTAATTAGTGAGTCTCGCGTTTCTTTTGATAACAGGAGGGCGTCGAGAATGCTAAGCTGAGAAGGTAGCTTCCTTAGGTGCGCGAGGATGTTATAGTCCACTTTACTCTTCCTAGGAGGGTCTTTAGCAGCCAGCTCTCTCATGACTTGGTCATCTAAAGTGATATCTTCAGTGACCTTTTCCTTTCCCTTATCCTTTCTATTGCCGGACCCGAGATTCTTTTCTGGGAGTGTGCGATTGCGCAGCTGAATGTTCTCGCAGGCCTCCAATTCCTCCTCTTTCCCCAAAACGGATTCCTTAAAGAGAGGGCCAGAGCCATTTCTTCATCAGAGTAGCTCCCGAAGGTGAGAACTTGTGACCCCCCGGCGTTAACCATGTGACAGTTGCCAGTAGTTCTGCTGTGCCCATCGATGGTACTTCTTCGCTCCTGACGGATCTTGCGTTTCATGCGCTTAAAATGTTGCCGACGAGCGACATATCCTTGCCACCATATCTTAAAGGCGTCGCACTCCTCCGTGGGGTGTGAGATTTTCCGGTGATATGCGCAATAGTCAGGGTGCCTCTCCACCCCATCGTGTGTGTTTCCTTCCGAGGGCGGTAACTTCATCCCCATAGACATGGCTTTGGCGAACCTCTTCCTCGTCTTGAATATCTTCTTGTCTACTTCGGATGCCTTTCGCTTTGGCAGAGGTAGCTCAACTCTTCCGTTCGGTCGCCCCCATTTGGCTCCTTCCGGTGTGGCCATTTCACGCTCCTGGTCCGCTTTACATTTTAGACGAATCTCGTCTAGAAAAGCGTCGATCATTTCATCTGTTGGCCATACACGCACTGGTACAGGCTCTGCCTCTAGCTTCTTAGTGCCAGGAGTTTTCCCATCATCGGTAAACGAGTGGGAGATTACGTTGCAACTCGCCACATATCCTTCGGATTCATCCGACGAGCTTTCTCCATCATCTTCCTCTTGAAAGATGTGGTTGAGGAACTCTTGCAGTGTGACAGGAGTTCGCGCCTTTTGATTGTATTCTTCCAACGCGTCGATTTGCTTCTGCAAGTTCGTATGTTCGTTTTCAAGCTTCACGAGCTTTTTGGATTTCTTCTTCTTTTTCCTCGAAGATTTTGACGGTTGGGCGTGAGTATTTGGGCCCTTATCGCGAATCTTCGTAATTGGGCGGGGCTTCAACATTCCTTTGATAATTTGAGGTTCAAGAGGGTCCTTCCATTCGATCGCAGGACACGCATGAAGGTCTCTCAGCATTCTTTTGGTTTTAGTTGATAGCACGACCTCCCATGGAGCTTCTTCAATAAAGGAGCAGGTTGCCCCCGGTGTATCTGCTTTCTTAGGAGTATGCGGTTGTGGTGGGTTCACCTTCCACTTTTCGGACAGTACAAACTTCCCCTGGAGGTACTGGTCTTCAATCCATCCTTTGAAGACGAAGCAATCTTCAATCGGATGGCCTACCGTTTGATGGTAAGGGCAATAGTTAGGGTTATTCGCCTCGGTGGGTTGCGGCGGTCGCCTTGGATTTGGTAGGCTTATAAGTCTGTTGCGTATTGCCAGCTCGAATAGCCGTTTCGTCTTGTCCCGTGGGAACGAGTAGGGACGCTTCATCTTCTCATTATAATACCGACGCCTTTCCTCCAGTTGATCTGCCGGTTTCGGGGTGCTAGGTTGCTGTTGGGCATTCGCAACAAAGGTTGCTCTTCCTTTACCCTTGTCATTCCGCGGTTCCGATTTCGGGGGAGGTGGTATATGACCCATCTGGTCCATCTGAGCCAACTTGTCGATCAAAGCCTGGAATGTGGTTGGCTTAAAGAACATCATAAACTGGGAGATAGTTGCGTGAGGGTCTAGGGTTCCCACGAACATGCCCACCGCAGGTGCTTCCTCAATGCGTTGCTCACATCTCGACCACAAGTTCCGCCAGCGTATAGCGTACTGGACCCAGGTTTCACCCGGTTTTACTCTGGCGTTAATAAGTGCAGTTATTGGAGTGCGTTCGCTGGCACTTGCAAATCGCTGAGTGAACAACAACTCCATTTCAGCGAACGTTTTGATAGAATCGTTCGGGAGTTCCGAATACCATTCGAACGCAGTTTCTGATAAGCTGCCCACGAACTGGCGGAGCAACGGTTTATCATCACCGCCGGTGTTACCGCAGAGGGCCCGGAACTGGGCGACATGTTGATGGGGATTGCCAGTCCCCTTATACACGTGGAATTTCGGTATCGTATAGCCTGGCGGGTATTTGATTTGGTCGTACCATCTTGGATACGGCCGCCCTGTTTTCACGACTTGACCAGCTGCCTCAGTCGCGTGGTGAACCCGGATTTGCTGGGCTATGTAGTCAGCCAGGTCAGCCTTAGAGATTGCCTCCTCCTTGGCCGTTTAGAGGGCTGGTGGTGGATTTGACGTTTCTCCTCGGTCGTCTTCAAGAACGATTGGGGGATCCTCGGCGGGTAAGTCCTGCTGGATCATCATTCCTATCACATCTTGGAAGATAAGGCTCATCCGTTGTATGTTGGCCGCTTGTTCAGCAGCCTCTTTGTCCCTTTTCTCCAGTGTCCGGCGAAGGAATTCAGCATCGGTTTCTTCCTCCCGGCGTGCGTCTGAGGACGTTTCTGGGTTTTCTTTTGGCCCGGTGAGCGCGGCCATAGCATTCATCATTTCTTGAAGCTTTTGTTGCTGCTCCAGGGCTTTCGTCACGGATCGGGTTAGCGGTCGGTGGCCCGTAGAAGTGCGGCTTTCCTCTTTTCCAGAGGCCATGTAAACAGTGTGCACCACCATGCCCCCAGACTTAGGGCGTCTGTGCTCAGTGCTTTTAGCCGTCGTTACATGCTGTGGGGTCTTTTCTGGCCTCCTCCTTTTATGAGCCATGGAGGTTGAGGGGGCCGTTGAGGTGGGCGTCCAGACAGCCTTTTGGGGTTTAGCCTGGTGACCAGCTTCCGGTTGGATTTTCAGCTTCTTATGCTGGCGGGAGAAGTTTAGATCGATGATCGAGTCTCGGGCCTGCCGCCAAACCTTATAGATTTTGGAAGACAGCCGTTGAGGAGGTCGGGGCTGTTCGGGTTTTATTTCTACAACCTTTTTTAATGAGGGAGGAGACCTCTTCAGCACTGCCGTAGGAGAATTCCTTCGCACCTTATTTAGAATTTCAAAGCTGTTCCCAGTTGGAACAGCAGCATTAACCTCTGCCACCGGGGCCGATGGAGTCAGCCCGGAGGGGGAGTTTCCCCCAGCCTTCCTTACTCGGCGCCAATGGCGACGTCGAGCGGACGGTGTAGGGTCAGCGGTAAGAATGGTTTCGTCTTGCCCCCTGTCTGGGTGGGGGGTCGCTGTTGGTATTAGCCTGTCGAAGACCGAGGTCCTTTGGGCAGCAGGAGCGGGAGCTGAAGCCGTCAATCTTGTAAAGACCGACCTTTTGGCCGGAGAGGCTGCCTTGACGATTTTGGGGGCAGGAGCGGCCACCTTCTTAGAAGCAGCCTTCTCTGAGATTGTAGGTCCTATGATGGGTTCGCAGGATTTCTAGCCCAATCTAGAGAAGACCGAGGTGTTGACGTTGGGCGACTCGTTGAGAGGAGCCGCGGCAGGGGTAAGACGATCAAAGACCGACTTCTTGAGAGCTTCCGTTGTCAGCGCTGGAGCGGTGAAGTTTGTCGGCGGGAGCATGGTCCCAAAGAACAATCCTGTGGTGGCGCGAGCGACCTGTTCCACGGGCATTGTGAATAGCGAAACAGCTTGGGGTCCGTAGGCTATACCTCCTGGCGAGGCAGAGCGTTGGTTGCAATTGCAGTCTGAGCGGTTGGAGAATTTCACGGAAGTAGAAGACATCGATCCTTTGCTTTCTGCAATAAGCGAGACGCCAATTCTTAGTATCTTGAAACCCAAGGGCAACCATTAGCGAACCGCGATTGGTTCGCGAGTCACGACACACGAAGTGTGGAGTGGAAAGAGGAAAAGGTCCCACCGGACGTGCCAGAATCTGTTCCCCTCCGAAAGACTGCGCGACATGGGGCGTCTCGCCTGAGATTCGGGGCAGATGCTAATTGGTGCTATCCGTCCACCTCTCCGAAGATGCCAAGTTGATTTATGGCACCGTGTATCGAAGGTTTAGACGGATGCGGCCGATGTAGCAGAATTCGTCAGATTCCCCCTCGTTTGAGGGGTTTTTGATTGTGGGGACGCTCTTCCCTGCAGGCGCAAGCCCCTGCAGTTAATTACGCTACCGTGTTGCGGTAACAACTTTCTCCTTCTCCAGATGGTCACTTCGTGTCGTGGGTGTTTGTTTTATATTTTATTGCCCGTGGATTGTTTACGGAGACTAAGTTGTGTCGTCGCCCGTAGGGCGTGGACTAGTCCAAATCCGTATTATCTTAGATTTGGGTTTGGGGGTTTGGTTTGAGGATACGTCAGCCGTACTTGAGGCTAAGATCAACTCAAACGTTTGTTAAGGATACGTTGGTCTAACTTTGAGACTAAGATCAACTTAACGGGATCGTTTAGATCCGACAAAAGAGCGTTTGGGCTCTAATGTTCCAGTTTAGGGACATAGTGGTCCATCGTATGTATGGCCGTCGGGACCCGTCACCTCTCTGACGACGTTGAGGGATTACAACGACAGATGTCAGAGGAGTTCAGAGATGTACCCTCGAGCCAGAGTTAATTGGGGGAATTCATAGTCCACTCTGTTTGAAGGTTTAAGGATACGTTAGCCATCTTTGAGGCTAAGATCAATTTAAACGGGACCGTTTAGATCCGACAAAAGAGCATACATGGCTCTATTGTTCTAGTTTAAGGACATTGCGGTCCATGGGTAGTTTAAGGATATTGCGGTCCATTGTTAGTTTTAAGACATCTCGGTCAAGGTTAAGGACGTCGTAGTCCATGGGTTTAAGGACCCCACAGTCCGGTATGTGCTCTGGATGCTTCACACGGGTTCACTGCCGCGCTTAGCGAGGACCAGGCTCTGCTCTGGATGCTTCACACGGGTTCACTGCCGTGCTCTGCGAGGACCAGGATCCGCTCTGGACGTTTTCCACGGGGTCACAGAGTGACATTATCCGCGTTCCACGTAACCAGGAATTTTGCATTAGGCACGGGTTTAAGGACCCCGCAGTCCGTATCAATGTGTGGTCGTCGGGACCCGTCACCTCTTTGAAGACATTGAAGGATTACAATGCCAAATATCAAAGGAGTGAAGAGATGTACCCTAGAACCGGAGTGGATTGAATAGTCCTTGGCCCAATTTGGGATCAAGACCAATTAATTATGTTATGAGCCTATTGGCCCAGTTGATTACGAATTGAGGACTTATGGCCAACTTGGGCTAAGTCCAATCAGGAGAGGCTTTGCCTCTTTCCATTTAGGCCAATTGGGCCCAAGCTTAGTGTTAAACACTACAGAGCAGTCGGTGTTGAACACTGGGAATGAGGTTGACAAGTTAGTGTTTAACACTAAGAGATAATTGGTGTTAAACACCAGCAACAAGGCTTTTCAAATTAGTGTTAAACACTAAAACAGATCAGTGTTGAACACTGCAGATAAAGCTTTGTAATTAGTGTTGAACACTAAGGCCCAACAGTGTTTTAACACTGGGTTCGAGAGTTTTGACTTAGTGTTAAACACTAAGGCGAGAGGGGTCACGTGGCAACACGTGAGAGCGCCCTCCCTTCATGTATTCTGCTGAGATTATTGCGCCTTTCAGAGCGTCACGTGCCATCACGTGATGGGCATTCAAATGCCTATGTATTAGAGCTTCTGCCGAGGGTCACGTGGGTCACGTGGGGTGCTGCCTCAAAGGGACTTTCTGTAGATCTCCTGGGGGGGTCATGTGGTGACACGTGACCCTGCCTCTATGTATTTTGTTTAGAGGCTTTGTTAATCTTTTTTCAGGAATTAAATTCCTCGAGCTTTAAATTTCAGAGGAATTAAATTCCTACTTCCTTTTGAAGGTTTATATTCTGAATAGAGTTGAACTCTGAATCTTCCGTAGGAATTAAATTCCTCGTAGGGTTAAACCCTGTTCCCCTCCGAACGGCGGCCTGCGACGTCGGGACGTCACGTGCCTGAGGTTCGGGGCAGATGCTATTTGGTTTTTATCCGTCCACCTCTCCGAAGATGCCAAGTTGATTTATGGCACCGAGTATCGGAGGTTTAGACGGATGCGGCCGATGTAGCAGACTTTGTCAGATTCCCCCTCAGGGTGAGGGGTTTTTGATTGTGGGGACGCTCTTCCCTGCAGGCGCAAGCCCCTGCAGTTAATTACGCTATCGCGTTGCGATAACAACTTTCTCCTTCTCCAGAATTTCACTTCGTGTCGTGTATATTTATTTTGTTTGTGGTTGCCCGTGGATTGTATACGGAGACTGAGTAATGCCGTCGCCCGTAGGGCGTGGATTAATCCAAATCCGTGTTTACTTAGATTTGGGTTTGGTGTTTTTAGTTTAAGGATACGTTAGTCGCGTTGCGGCTAAGATCAACTTAAACGTTCGTCAAGGATATGTTAGTCCTGTTTTGGACCAAGATCAACTTGACGTGGTGATTCATTTAATTTACGGCTGTCGGGACTCGTCGCCTCTCTGACGTCGTTGAAGGATTACAACGATAGATGTCAGAGGAGCTCAAAGATGTACCCTCGAACCAGAGTTGGAGTTTATTTAGAGTTTTATCGTTCATTTAGATGTTTAAGGACGCGTTAGCCGTGTTTGAGGCTAAGATCGACTTAAACGGGACCGTTTAGATCCGACAAAAGAGCGTTTGGGCTCTATTGTTCCAGTTTAGGGACATAGTGGTCCATTATTAGTTTAGGGACGTCTCGGTCCGTTGCCAGTTTAGGGACGTGGTGGTCCATTGCCAGTTTAGGGACGTGGTGGTCCATTGCCAGTTTAGGGACGTGGTGGTCCATTGCCAGTTTAGGGACGTGGTGGTCCTTTAGTAGTTTAAGGACGCATAAGTCCATGAGTTTAAGGACCCCACAGTCCGTATATTAGTTTAAGGACGCATTAGTCCATGAGTTTAAGGACCCCACAGTCCGTATGTTGTTTAAGGACACATTAGTCCACGAGTTTAAGGACCCCGCAGTCCATGTGGATGTGTGGTCGTTGGGACCCGTCACCTCTTTGACGTCGTTGAAGAATTACAACGATGGATGTCAAAGGAGTTCGGAGATGTACCCTCGAACCGATCGCGAATTGATTTAGGAGAGCCATTTTGCTCAATCCATTTAATTTAAGGACTTATAGCCAGGATTGGGTTAAGTCCAATTTTTATTTATTTTGGGCTTTGCCCAAATAGAAAATCAATCCAAACAGGGCTCTGCCCTTTTATTATTTTGCAATTTGATTTGGGCCGGGCCCTTTTAAATAATATGTTGCATTTGTGCAGAACATCAAGAATTTTTCAATTTTGAGAACAAAAGTGCATAGTACTTTTGATCTAAGTTTGGATCAAAGGAAAACAAGTTTTCTTCTTGTTTTCCATGATTTTACAGAACCAAGGGTTCACAACAAGTGCAAGGCACTATTTGATTTTAGATTTAAGAAAAGACAAGTTTTTTCTTGTTTTTTCTTCCCCCAGAGAACCAAGGGTTCTTAGCAAGTGCAAGGCACTATTAATCTTAAGTTTGGATCAAAGGAAAACAAGTTTTTCTTCTTGTTTTCCCTGATTTTACAGAACCAAGGGTTCATAACAAGTGCAAGGCACTGATTTTATTTATTTGTTTTTATTTTATTTATTTGTTCCTTCAAGATCAATGATCTGTGCTTTAGAGATTTTTCTCTTTTTTAAAAGGTTTTCACCTTTTTCTTTCGTTCTTCCAAATTTCTTCAAGAAATTCTCTCTGTTTTTCTCTCAGATGTTGATTATTGGAGTTGATGATTCCAATTGCTGCCCTTCGAATGAGGTCTGGGGTCCTATTTATAGTGCTCACAATTTGTTAAATTTGTTAACAAAATCTTTTTCTGAGTGATTTTTGGGAATTTTCCTTTACAGAAGAAAATCTTCTTGTTTTGGTAAAAACAGAAAAGATTTGATTAAATTTCCCTTTTGTTTCTGCGCAACTCCCCAAAAAATGACACGTGTCACGCAGTGGGAGGCTTGCGCAACAGTGCTTGCGCAGTTGCGCAGACACGTGTCGCGCAGCGGTGCACTTGCGCAACTGTGCTTGCGCAACTGCGCAGACACGTGTCGCGCAGAGGTGCACTTGCGCAATCAGGGCTTGCGCAACTGCGCAGACACGTGTCGCGCAGAGGCGCACTTGCGCAACAGCGCTTGCGCAACTGCGCAGACACGTGTCGCGCAGAGGCGCACTTGCGCAACAGCGTTTACGCAGACACGTGTCGCGCAGTGGTGCGCTTGCGCAGCTGCGCAGACACGTGTCGCACTGTGGGCCGCTTGCGCACTGCGCAACGCACAGAAATCGAAGCGTTGCTTCAGAAAATTTCAGAATTCAAACGAGCTTGCTCAGATTGGGGTCTTTTCTAAGTTTTTTATTATATTTTCTAACTTCTCCAGCGGATTTTTAAAAGCCCATCACATGTGAACACATAATGCCTCATAACTTTTGATCCCGGATGAATTATGAAGCCCATAATATATCAAATCGAAGGGTTTTTCGAGACGCTTTCAATACAATTAGAATTTATCCGTTTCTCCTTCGGGAGTTTGTCAAAAACAGCCCGGAAGATACTGGTTCGTATTTCCTTAATCGTATCGCTGCCATTTGATACCTTGGACTCTTTTGCGCAAAAATTTTTTGGCGGGAACAAATGCCCCCCACTACTTTGCCCACGTAAGTATGTACGTGGGTGAAGTAGTGCAGAGTTATGCAGAGTTATGCATGGCGTATGACCAGTTCTGGGTTGGTGTATCACTTTCAGAATCTTGATCTGAGAAGATAACGAGCGGACACAAGCGTCGTCATTTATCATTGACTCAAATCTCAACTCTTATATAGTTCCAAACCCTTAACTCCATGAGCCGCACCCTTCTATTTCTTTTTTTGTTTTGCTCTGGCGTGAAATATTTTATATGCTCATGAGTAGCTTCTCCCTTTCGGTGGCATGTAGCTTTGGCAAGTGTGGCTCATAGATGGTCGGCCCATCTTGACTTCTTTGTAGGGCAGTGATGGCTTAGGAGACAGGGGTAGGATCTGCCACCTAAGGTTTTTCAACTTTACGAGCCGTGAGGGTCTCATAAAGACTTTTCTCCCTACGAGTCGTGAGGATCTCGTAGGTGTATTTTCTCCTTGGGAATCGTGAGGATTCCTAAGTGTGGTTTCCTCTTATAAGTCGTAAGGATCCTATAAGAGAATTTTTCCCTCTTACGAGTCGAGAGGACTCGTAAGCGGTTGTTTCCCTCCTTGTCGAAAATCGACTTTGGAGAGTGAGACCCGTGGATAGTATGCAAGAGACCATTTAGGATTGACTTGCAGGGTCCCAGTGCTTAGGAAACAGGCTTCTTTTATGCCCGCTGCCTAAGGCTTTATCTCACGAGTCAAGCCGGCTCGACAATTTTTCACAAGTCGAGACGAATCGAACGTTTCCCGCAAGAACATCTTAACGTCGCATTTAACCTCTGCTCTTTACGACAGAAGCCCGTTAAGGTTGGTGGTACTTAGGGTTTTGGCCATCGTACCGTCGCATAAGCTGATATAGTCCTCGATAGGCAGTCGTGCTGTTCGAGTAGCCCTGCGACTGCCGTGTCTCTGATCCCTTCGGGGGCTGGACAAGACGTCTTCAAGCAATCTTCCTTGGCAGTTTGACCGTCGGAAGAGCAAGCGCTAGGAATTTGCCATGCCGCTTTTTACTTGAGGTTAGGCTCATTTTGGAGAGCCCCGATGAGTCATAACCACTCCGCGCTGGTGTGGGAATGATCTCCGATAGTCTTTCGGGCTTTATGTGAGTTGCCGTCAAGACCCTGAAGCTAGGAGTTTGGCCTTTGCTTCGTTTGCTGGCATTGCGTCTGCTGTATCGAGACGAATGTTGCGGTGGGAACTAGGGATTTTGCCGTGGCTCCGTTTATTTGATGACGTTGCGTCTGCTGTGTCGAGACGAACGTTGGGGTGACATCTCATCTGCTGTATCGAGACGGACGTCGAAGTGGTGACCACACCACACTGGTGCGAGATGATCTCTGATTGTCTTTCCGGTTTTATATGACTTGCCGTTAAGACCCTGAAGCTAGGAATTTAGCCTTCGTTTCGTTTGCTGGCATTGCGTCCTCTGTATCGAGACGAATGTCGTGGTTGTCTCTAGGTTACTGGTGAACCGCCGAGGTTTGGAACTAGGGATTTTGCCGTGGCTCCATTCGTTTGATGACGTTGCGTCTGAATCCTGCTGGAGGAAGAACGCTGGGGTGACATCTCGTCTGCTGTATCGAGACTAACGTCGAGGTGGTGACCACTCCATGTGGGATGATCTCCGGTAGTCTTTCAGGCTTTATATGACTTGCCGTTAAGACCTTGAAGCTAGGAATTTGGCCTTCGCTTCGTTTGCTTTGTCATGTCTGGATCCCTGCTGGAGGAAGAACGCTGGGGTTAACATTTCATCTGCTGTATCGAGACGAACGTCAAGGTGGTGACCACTCTGTGCTGGTGCGAGCTGATCTCCGATTGTCTTTCCGGTTTTACGTGAGTTACCGTAAAGACGTTGAAGCTAGGAATGTGGCCTTCGCTTCGTTTACTTTGTCACGTCCGAATCCCTGCTGGAGGAAGAACGCTGTTGTTGACATTGCGTCTGCTGTAACGAGACGAATGCTAAGGTGGAGTTGGGATTTTGCCATCGCTCCGCTTTGTTTCGACCATGGGGTCTTTTGTTAACTTCGCATGTACACCCTGCTGGACTGCGAAGGAACGCCGTTGTTGACATTGCGTCTGCTGTAACGAGACGAATGCTAAGGTGGAGTTGGGATTTTGCCGTTACTCCATTTTGTTTCGACCGTGAGGTCTTTTGTTGACGTTGCATCTACCTCAAGCTGGACTGCGGAGGAACGTTGTTGTTGACATTGCGTCTGCTGTAACGAGACGAATGCTAAGGTGGAGTTGGGATTTTGCCGTTACTCCATTTTGTTTCGACCGTGAGGTCTTTTGTTGACGTTGCATCTACCTCAAGCTGGACTGCGGAGGAACGCTGTTGTTGACATTGCGTCTACTGTATCGAGACGAATGCTGAGGTGAAGTTGGGATTTTGCCATCGCTCCGCTTGATGGTGTAATATCTGTATCCTGCTGGAATGAGGAGGCACACCGTTGGTGATCTCTAAGTTGTCGATGTTGACGTCGAGACCCTGAAGCTCGAGATCTTCGTTTGCTTCATTTGTTGACATCGTGTCTGTAATATTGCGACAAATGTCGAGATGGTCTCTAGGTTGTCTATGAACCGTCGAGATTTGGCTTCGCTTTCTGATGGAGCCTGTTGGGAAGGTATGGTTCCCTCTTTATCTGTGCCCATGAATTGTATACAGGGATCGATGTGATTTCACCTGTAGGGCAAAAAGTTTCATTCTTTCATTTTTTTTTATTCTTTCCACGATGCTCTATCATTTCAGCTTTTATATCACGAAGGTCGCGATTGCCCAATCATTTCGGCTATTTTGCATGCATACATTTTTACTTGCTGATTTTGTTTGCAAGTTGCCCCATCATTTCGGCTATTTCGTATGCATTTTTTTTTTTTTTTTTTTTTTAGCAGGGGATTTGGGATCTGATACCAATCTTGGCATCAACATCGCTGCGACCGGAATATTTCCAGGAGCGAATCATCATTTGTCTTGAAAGGACTTGGAATTTGATACCGGTTTAGGCATCAGCATCGCTGCAACTGGGATATTGCCAGGAGCGAATCATCACTTGCCTCTGTCGATGTTGAACAAAGGTGGCTTAGTAAACAGGGTTAAGGGTCCTGTCGGCTAAGGCTTTTAACTTAATGAGCCGTAAGGGTCTCATAAAGGTATTTCTTCCTACAAGTCGTGAGGATCTTGTAGGTGTGTTTTCTCCTTGGGAATCGTGAGGATTCCTAAGTGCATGTTCTCTTGTAAGTCATAAGGATCTTACAAAAGGGTTTTCTCCTTATAAGTCGAGAGGACTTACAAGTGTTGTTTGCTGTACAAGCATATCCCTAGTCACGGATGGGACTTTGTTAGGGAAATGTTTATTCGTGCCCGTGGATTGTATACAAGGGTCAATATGAGCCGCTTGTAGGGCAATGTCGAAAGTTGTGGGGGTTGCTTAAGCACAGGTTTAGGCCTCTGTAACTTAAGACTTTCAAATCTTACGAGCCGTGAGGGTCCCATAAGAGCGTTCTCCTTACGAGTCGTGAGGATCTCGCAAGTGTATTTTCTCCTTAGGAATCGTAGGGATTCCTAAGTGTGTTGTTCCTTTGTGAGTCGTAAGGATCTCACGTGGGTGGTTTCTCCTTATAGGGTCGAGAGGACTCTACAAGTGTTTCTTAACGAGGTTGCGCCCTTTCGGGTTTTCATAAACACTCGCCGGTAGTCCTGCTGTTTTTACTCACGGAGCCCTTTCAGGTTTTCATCCGTGCCCGTTTTGCTTATGGACAAACCTTTTTTTTATTCTTTTTATTTTCTTTTTCTTCTTTTTTTTTTTTTTTAACGAGGTCGCGCCCTTTCGGGTTTTCACGAAACTCGCCGGTAGTCCTGCTGTTTTTACTCACGGAGCCCTTTCGGGTTTTCATCCGTGCCCTTTTTGCTTATGGACATACCGTTTTTTTTTTATTCTTTTTATTTTCTTTTTCTTCTTCTTTTTTTTTTTTTTTTTTTTTTTTAAAAAAAAAAAACGAGGTCGCGCCCTTTCGGGTTCTCACGAACACTCGCCGGTAGTCCTGCTGTTTTTACTCACGGAGCCCTTTCGGGTTTTCATCCGTGCCCTTTTGCTTATGGACATACCGTTTTTTTTTTTTTTTTTTTCGTTTACGCCTAAGCATGCTGCGGTAGTAGTTTAAGGACGTTTCGGTCCATTGTCGCCGTATTTGAGGCGAATATCTAGTTTATTGACTTTTCGGTCTATGAGTTTTTCTCCATGAATGAACATGATGCCCCCGGCGTATCCATCTTCTTCGGCGCGTGCGGTTGTGGCGGACTCACCTTCCAGTTCTCAGACAGCGCAAACTTGCCCTGTTGGTATTGGTCTTCAACCCAGTTTTTGAAGACGTAGCAGTCCTCGATCAGGTGACCTACTGTTTGGTGGTAAGGGCAATAGTTAGGATTATTAACATCGCCTGGCCGCAACGGACGTTTTGGAGCCGGCAGATTGATGAGTCTGTTACACGCTGCCAGCTCGAACAGTCCCCTTGTTTTGTCTTGTGGAAACGAGTAAGGACGTTTCAACTTTTCCTGGAGGGATTGCCGCTTGTTGCTTTGGCAAGCAACCGGTCTAAGGTCACCTGATTGTTGGTGAGTGCTGGCGACGAGGGCCGTTTTTCCTTTTCCTTTGTTCTTCTTGTTCGGTCCCTTGCTTACGGGGTCGGGATTTTTTCCCAGTAGCATGCGATTGCATGGCTGAACGTTCTCGTAGCTCCTCAATTCCTTTATATTCGAAATAGATTCCGCGAGGGAAGAGTTGGGGATAGCTTCTTCGTCAGAGTCGCTTCCAAAGGTGATAATTTGTGATCCCTTGAAGTCGGCTATATGACAGTTTGCGGCGGCTCTTTTGCGCTCATATATCGCATTTTTCCGATGTCCACAAGCTCCACACTTTGTCCTGTCGAAGTGTTGCTTTTGAGCGACATACCCTTGCCACCAACAGTTAAAGGACTCGCAGTCTTCGGTAGGATGTATGATCTTCTGATGATATAAACAGAAGTTAGGGTGCATCTCTACCTCAGAGAGAGAATTTTCTTCAGAGGGCGGTAGCTTCATTCCTACTGATAGAGCTTTAGCGAACCGTTTCCTCGTCTTGAATTTGTTTTTACCCGCAGTGTATGGGTTTTGATTTGACGGGAATACCTTGGTTCTTTCCAGTATGGCCATTTCATGCTCTTGATTGGCTTTTGCTTTCAGACGAATTTCATTCAGGAAGGCATCGATCAGCTTGTCTGACGGCCGCGGAATTTCTGTTTCAGGGTCCGCCATTGATTTCTCAGCGCAAGGATCCTCCTCATCATCTGTCAGTGAATGAGAAATCACATGACAAGTCGCTACGTAGTCTTCGGATTCATCCGATAAGTTTTCTCCATCGTTTTCATCCTCGACGAAAGAACAAGTTGCCCCCGGCGTATCCGTCTTCTTTGGAGAGTGCGGCTGTGGGGGGTTTACCTTCCAGCTTTCAGACAGCGTGAATTTGCCTTGCAGGTATTGATCCTCGATCCATCCCTTAAAGACGAAACAATCCTCAATCGGGTGACTTACCGTTTGGTGGTAAGGGCAATAATTGGGATTATTAAGATCGCCTGGCTGCGACAGACGCTTTGGACTCGGCAGATTGATGAGTCTGTTACGCACTGCCAGCTCAAACAGTCTTCTCGTTTTATTCTGAGGAAACGAGTAAGGACGTCCTAGCCTCTCTTCGAGGGATGGGCGTGGACGCACGTTGTTTTGGCGAGCGACCGGCTTTGAGTTGCTCGACTGTAGCTGAGCGTTGGCGACGATGATCGCTTTTCCTTTATCATTTCGGGGATCGGGTCTTGGAGGAGACGGTCTATGGCCCATCTGGTCCATTTGGGCTAATTTGTCGATCAAGGCTTGGAAGGTGGTCGGCCTGAAGAACATCATGAATTGCGAGATGGTCGCTTGCGGATCGAGAGTGCCCACAAACATGCCTACCGCAGGTGCCTCTTCTATGCGTTGTTCGCATTTCGACCATAGGTTCCGCCATCGTGTTGCGTATTGGACCCACGTTTCGCTTGGCCTTATCCTGGCATTTATCAGTGTTGTTATCGGAGTGCGTTCACTAGCACTCGCGAATCTTTGTGTAAACAGCAGTTCCATCTCTGCAAATGTTTTGACAGAGTCGTTAGGCAGCTCCGAATACCATTCAAAGGCTGTTTCTGCTAAGCTGCCGACGAATTGACGTAGCAACAATTTGTCATCGCCTCCAGTATTGCCGCATAAGGCCCTGAATTGAGCGACATGCTGATGCGGATTCCCTGTCCCTTTATATACGTGGAATTTAGGGATCGTATATCCTGGCGGGTAATTGATATGGTCATACCAGCTCGGATACGGTCGTCCGGTTCTAACAATTTGCCCAGCCGCTTCATTCGCCTGATGAACCCGGATCTGCTGAGCTATATATTCGTCTAGGTCAACTTTGGAGATTGCCTCCTCCTTGGTTGTTGATAGAGCCGGCGGAGGATTTGACGTTTCTCCTCTGTCGTCTTTAAGGACGATCGGAGGATCTTCAGCAGGAGGGTCCGGCTGTAACATCATTCCTACCATATCTTGGAAGAGGAGCGCCATCTGTTTTATGTTAGCCACTTGCTCTGCAGCTTCTTTGTCCCTCTTTTCGAGGACTCTACGTAAAAAGTCAGCGTCGGTTTCTTGTTCTTGACGCTCATCCGAAGACGTTTCAGAGCTTTCTTTTGGCTCAGTGAGTGCAGCCATTGTAGTCATCATTTCCTGAAGCTTTTGTTGTTGCTCCTGGGCTTTCGTCACGGATCGGGTGAGCGGTCGGTGGCCCGTAGAAGTGCGGCTTTCCTCCTTTCCAGAAGCCATATAAACAGTGTGCACCACCATGCCCCCAGACTTGGGGCGTTTGTGTTCGGTGTCTTTGCGATTTGCCGAAGACACAGGGGCTTTTTGCGGCCTCCTTTTTTGAGTGATTGGAGTTAAGGGAGCCGTTGTAGTGGGCACCCGAGTAGCTTTTGCTTCTTGTGGTTTGACAGAGTAATCCTTCCCCCGCCGAACCTTCATATTTTTCTATCGTCGGAGGCAGTCTCGATCGATCACCGACTCTTGGACCTTGTTGAGCAGTTCAAAGCTGTTCTTGTTTGGAACAGCAGCATCGATCCTCACCATCGGAGTTGGAGGAGTAAGTCCAGAGGGGGAGTTGCCCCCAGCCTTCCTCACTCGGCGCCAGTAGCGACGTCGGGCATGTCGTGCTGATGGAGTTGTTTCAGCTATAGGGGTGACCTCCTCATGCCCCCTGTGTTGGTCAGAATATACTGGTACCAGCTTTTTAAAGATCGACGTCCGTTGAACGGGGACGGCCAACTTGTCAGAAGCGGACTTCTGAACATGGGAAGCAGCCTTGGTGATTTTGCCAGGAACGGGAGTTGGAATGGCTATCCGCTTCGGAATAACGCCTTCTGGTATGGCAGGCTTCTTCATGGGCCCGATAGAGCTCTGGCCTAGTCCGTTAAAAACTGAAGCAGTGGAGTTGGACGACCCGTTGAGAGGGGTCGCGGCAGTAGTAAGTCGATCGAAGACCGACTTTTTTGGAGCTTCTTGCAATGTCATTGGGGCGTTGAAGCTCATTGGTGGGAGCATGGTCCCAAAAAATAGTCCAGTGGTGGCTTGAGCCATCTGCTCCACCGGCATTTTGAAAAGGGAGGCCGCTTGGGGCCCATAAGTCACTCCTCCAGCAATGACGGAGCGAGAGTTGCAGTTGCAGGCAGTGCAGTTTGAAGCCATTGATCTTCTGTTTTCTGCACGGAGCAAGACACCAAATCTTAGTACCTCGAATCCACAGGCAACCACAGCAAACCGCGATTTGTTCGCGAACACGACACACGAAGTGTGGAGTGGAAAGAGGAAGAGGTCCCACCGGGCGTGCCAGAATCTGTTCCCCTCCGAACGGCGGCCTGCGACGTCGGGACGTCACGTGCCTGAGGTTCGGGGCAGATGCTATTTGGTTTTTATCCGTCCACCTCTCCGAAGATGCCAAGTTGATTTATGGCACCGAGTATCGGAGGTTTAGACGGATGCGGCCGATGTAGCAGACTTTGTCAGATTCCCCCTCAGGGTGAGGGGTTTTTGATTGTGGGGACGCTCTTCCCTGCAGGCGCAAGCCCCTGCAGTTAATTACGCTATCGCGTTGCGATAACAACTTTCTCCTTCTCCAGAATTTCACTTCGTGTCGTGTATATTTATTTTGTTTGTGGTTGCCCGTGGATTGTATACGGAGACTGAGTAATGCCGTCGCCCGTAGGGCGTGGATTAATCCAAATCCGTGTTTACTTAGATTTGGGTTTGGTGTTTTTAGTTTAAGGATACGTTAGTCGCGTTGCGGCTAAGATCAACTTAAACGTTCGTCAAGGATATGTTAGTCCTGTTTTGGACCAAGATCAACTTGACGTGGTGATTCATTTAATTTACGGCTGTCGGGACTCGTCGCCTCTCTGACGTCGTTGAAGGATTACAACGATAGATGTCAGAGGAGCTCAAAGATGTACCCTCGAACCAGAGTTGGAGTTCATTTAGAGTTTTATCGTTCATTTAGATGTTTAAGGACGCGTTAGCCGTGTTTGAGGCTAAGATCGACTTAAACGGGACCGTTTAGATCCGACAAAAGAGCGTTTGGGCTCTATTGTTCCAGTTTAGGGACATAGTGGTCCATTATTAGTTTAGGGACGTCTCGGTCCGTTGCCAGTTTAGGGACGTGGTGGTCCATTGCCAGTTTAGGGACGTGGTGGTCCATTGCCAGTTTAGGGACGTGGTGGTCCATTGCCAGTTTAGGGACGTGGTGGTCCTTTAGTAGTTTAAGGACGCATAAGTCCATGAGTTTAAGGACCCCACAGTCCGTATATTAGTTTAAGGACGCATTAGTCCATGAGTTTAAGGACCCCACAGTCCGTATGTTGTTTAAGGACACATTAGTCCACGAGTTTAAGGACCCCGCAGTCCATGTGGATGTGTGGTCGTTGGGACCCGTCACCTCTTTGACGTCGTTGAAGAATTACAACGATGGATGTCAAAGGAGTTCGGAGATGTACCCTCGAACCGATCGCGAATTGATTTAGGAGAGCCATTTTGCTCAATCCATTTAATTTAAGGACTTATAGCCAGGATTGGGTTAAGTCCAATTTTTATTTATTTTGGGCTTTGCCCAAATAGAAAATCAATCCAAACAGGGCTCTGCCCTTTTATTATTTTGCAATTTGATTTGGGCCGGGCCCTTTTAAATAATATGTTGCATTTGTGCAGAACATCAAGAATTTTTCAATTTTGAGAACAAAAGTGCATAGTACTTTTGATCTAAGTTTGGATCAAAGGAAAACAAGTTTTCTTCTTGTTTTCCATGATTTTACAGAACCAAGGGTTCACAACAAGTGCAAGGCACTATTTGATTTTAGATTTAAGAAAAGACAAGTTTTTTCTTGTTTTTTCTTCCCCCAGAGAACCAAGGGTTCTTAGCAAGTGCAAGGCACTATTAATCTTAAGTTTGGATCAAAGGAAAACAAGTTTTTCTTCTTGTTTTCCCTGATTTTACAGAACCAAGGGTTCATAACAAGTGCAAGGCACTGATTTTATTTATTTGTTTTTATTTTATTTATTTGTTCCTTCAAGATCAATGATCTGTGCTTTAGAGATTTTTCTCTTTTTTAAAAGGTTTTCACCTTTTTCTTTCGTTCTTCCAAATTTCTTCAAGAAATTCTCTCTGTTTTTCTCTCAGATGTTGATTATTGGAGTTGATGATTCCAATTGCTGCCCTTCGAATGAGGTCTGGGGTCCTATTTATAGTGCTCACAATTTGTTAAATTTGTTAACAAAATCTTTTTCTGAGTGATTTTTGGGAATTTTCCTTTACAGAAGAAAATCTTCTTGTTTTGGTAAAAACAGAAAAGATTTGATTAAATTTCCCTTTTGTTTCTGCGCAACTCCCCAAAAAATGACACGTGTCACGCAGTGGGAGGCTTGCGCAACAGTGCTTGCGCAGTTGCGCAGACACGTGTCGCGCAGCGGTGCACTTGCGCAACTGTGCTTGCGCAACTGCGCAGACACGTGTCGCGCAGAGGTGCACTTGCGCAATCAGGGCTTGCGCAACTGCGCAGACACGTGTCGCGCAGAGGCGCACTTGCGCAACAGCGCTTGCGCAACTGCGCAGACACGTGTCGCGCAGAGGCGCACTTGCGCAACAGCGCTTGCGCAACTGCGCAGACACGTGTCGCGCAGAGGCGCACTTGCGCAACAGCGTTTACGCAGACACGTGTCGCGCAGTGGTGCGCTTGCGCAGCTGCGCAGACACGTGTCGCACTGTGGGCCGCTTGCGCACTGCGCAACGCACAGAAATCGAAGCGTTGCTTCAGAAAATTTCAGAATTCAAACGAGCTTGCTCAGATTGGGGTCTTTTCTAAGTTTTTTATTATATTTTCTAACTTCTCCAGCGGATTTTTAAAAGCCCATCACATGTGAACACATAATGCCTCATAACTTTTGATCCCGGATGAATTATGAAGCCCATAATATATCAAATCGAAGGGTTTTTCGAGACGCTTTCAATACAATTAGAATTTATCCGTTTCTCCTTCGGGAGTTTGTCAAAAACAGCCCGGAAGATACTGGTTCGTATTTCCTTAATCGTATCGCTGCCATTTGATACCTTGGACTCTTTTGCGCAAAAATTTTTTGGCGGGAACAAACCCTAATAAAATCTTTTAAGGAATTGAATTCCCATTCCCTGTTAAATGATGATTAAGGGAATTAAATTCCCGTTGTTTCAACAGAACTAAGTTCTTAATTGGGGTTAAACCCTGTTTCTTTTTGTTCTGAAGGAATTAAATTCCCATGATACAGGGTCAAGCCCTAATTTTATTTGAAAGGAATTAAATTCCTATAGTTCTGTGAGAATTAAATTCTCGTGCTTGCATTCCCTTTCTATGTTTTGGATCTGCATGGCAGGATCTCAACCCATTGAGAATTAAATTCTCAACCTCAAAGGGAGATGTGCACTTTGCAGATCCTCTATCAAAAAGAGAAGAAATATATTCTTCTGTTTTTATATATCAGAGTTAAACTCTGTTGAGAATTAAATTCTCTTTTTCTTTCAAGGAGCTTTTCCCTTTCTTACCTAGGGTTTTTGCAGAAGATCCAAGTTTCTCCAAGTATCGAAGCTCTCTTCTTCTTTTTTTTTTCTCTCTCTGTATCTATATGTCTCTCTTTTTTGTATCTCTTGGCTCCTATTTATAGGAGAAGCAGCCGAATCAATCAGTTTTTGACGAATCTTCATGAGAGATTTGATTTGCATCCACCATTCGTTTTGGACCTTTGGATTACTAGGTGAATTTTATTCACCATTGGATTTCAAATCCAGGGATTCTCCTTTGTTGTTTCGGTTAGATTTAAAGGGGAAATCTTTCCAAACCCGAGATTTTCCCATAGATAAATGATATTTCATCACCTCTGAATCTTTAATTTGATTGGTTGCAGATAGCCGCTTTCCTTTGGAAAGATTTGAATTCCTTTCAGAATTTAATTCTGTTGACAAAATGGGCTTTGAAAGCCGGTCACGTGTGACCACGTGACTCATGGTCACGTGTGAGCACGTGACCCCCTTTGGAATGAGCCTTTTCCTTTCTTTTGCGCTCTGTCTTCTGATCTTTGCTTAAACGTCACGTGCCACCACGTGACTCCTGGTCACGTGTGAGCACGTGACCCTTGTTTGAACTCTCTTTCCTTGGTTCAACTGGAGAACGAGTCTGCTGCTTTGAACGTCACGTGCCAACACGTGACCCTGGTCACGTGGGAGCACGTGACCTCTTCTGAAGCCTTTTTCCTTGACTTGATCAGGGAACCGGTTTGCCTTTGACGCTTGCATTTAAATGTCGCGTGTCGCCACGTGACCCTGGTCACGTGGGGGCACGTGACTCTTTCTGAAGTCCCTTTTCTTCAACGTAGTCAGGAAATTGAACTTGCTTTGATGATGTGCTTAGGTGTCACGTGCCAACACGTGACCGCTAGTCACGTGTAAGCACGTGACCCTCTTCTGAAGCTTTCCCCGGAAGCTTTCCTGATTTTAAATCAGGAAACAGGTCCCTGGGCGGGGATAGCCGCCCCTCCGACTACGCAGAATCCTCGAGGTACCACCACCGAATCGAAGCCCTCAAGAAGGAAATTGAAAGCATACGACGAGATGGCCATAAGTCCGGCGAAGGGGCTAAGTACTGCGCTGATTCGCTCACAAAGCCCTTTACAGAAAGGTTACTGGCCGAGCACGTCTCGTCCAGGAACAAACCGCCTAACGTGACCCTCTTCAACGGCAAGTCCGACCAGAAGGACCACTTAGACGCATTCACGATGGGCATGAGCTTCCAAGACAACTCGGACACAGCTCAATGCCGAGATTTTCCCACTACCCTGATCCGGGTTGGCCGGGATTGGTTAGGAGAGCTTGCACCGCGCTCCATCTCAACTTTCGATGAGCTGGCTACACAATTTCTCGGTCATTTCGTCGGGAACCGGCGACAGTAGAAGACAGTCAATTATCTGTTCACCGTCAAGAGCGGGGACAAAGAATCCTTCAAAGGGTAAGTCTCGCTTCTACAACGCCCTCCTGGAGGTTCCCGAGCACCGCGACAAAACGGTTATCACCATGCTTAGGTCGGGTCTTAGGCACAAAGAGTGGCTCCGCTCTTTTGTATTTACGCAACCTAAGACCATGGCCGAAGTGAAGGCATGGACCAAGAGAGAGATCCAACTCGAGTTAGAGGTGAACTCCAACCTGCCCCCAGCCGACCAAACGGACCGAAAGAAAAGGGACAGGGAGGAGAAAAAGAAAGTCGACCGTCCGAAACCTTACTCCCCGAGGTTCCAGGAGTACACTCCTCTCAACATTTCCCAGACTGAGCTGCTGGAGGAAGCAAAGGGCAAAAGGTTATTTATGCTCCTGCCGGTTGCCCAAAGAGCGGGCAAGCGTCTCCGCGGCCCGTACTGTTAGGAATATGTATGCCCTAGAGGACATTATTGTACATGTGATGTATATTATAGTGGATGCTTGGACATATATATAGAGGACTTTCTTGCTCGACATGATAGTATGCTATCTGGTTACTCTTTATCTTAACATGTTGACTGGTATTTTTTACTGTCTTGCTCTCACATGTTGATAAAGCCCTTAGGATATGTACTTGACTACGAGGACTATGATGGGATCATACTAGTGGGGCCATGGTGGTCCAATAATACATCCTTTAATCAGTTCCTAGTCGTGGAATATCGAGAATAGGGCATCGATATTTCAGAGTAGACTAGTGTGTACGTTTTTGGTCCCTTAGAAGGCGATAGTTGATCCCACAACCATTGGTGTGTGACATAAAAAATTGTACGCAGATGCTCATTGGAGAATGGGTACACCGAACAGGACCCGCCGAAGACTCCTAGTTGGTAGTATACCTATCGTCAGACAGCAGTCCTCTGGTGACACTGGTACAGGTTAGTCTGTAGACCCGAGATCGTCATAGAGACTTGTGTGGCTCCCACTGTGCTTTGATTTCCTCCCTACCACGGCTCAAAGGAGTCGTGCAAATAGGTGGATTTTGGGTACAGTCTCGAGTCACATAGAGGCAATGAGCGATAGGAGGGGTTTCATCTCTCCCGGTATTGGGAGTTGATCTTGCGCTATGCTCGATTGGTTATAACTGAAAATCTCTGGCCATGGTTGCTGAGATTTATTGATAAGAGGTATCAGTAGTTTCTCAAACTGTTATAAGCCAAACATCGGCATGACTTATCACGTTATGGGGGTCTGACGTTTACCACCCCTAAACATGATATGCGACATATCAGATGAAGAGACCGGACTGTACTGTAGTGTTACTAATAGGCTTCATGGAGGGCATGGACGAGCTTGCTTGTTGATCTTCATATCGCTCAATACCCAGGTAGCCGTTACGTCCAGCTAGTACCGCTGACGGCTTGTAGGTGACTGATGTGATCATCACCTACTGCTGGCCTATTGACGAGCCTTTAGAGTCCCATACAGAAGTTTCCTGATTCAAGCGAAACGAAGTGGGACACATGTGATATGTGTGTGGGCCTGATTAAATACGAGTATGTGATACCGTATTGTAATCTGGAAGTTATATGTAATCGGTTAGGTTATATGTGATATAACCAGATTATCGAATTAAGTGTTGATTTGATAATGCAATAAACGAATAAATGATATTAGTCAGTTATATGTGATATAACCGGATTGTTAAATCAAGTATTGATTTAATAATATGATATATATGATATATAATATAATTATATCTTGACTAATATTATTAGCTCACTAATTATGTTTCTTAATATATGTGTGTGTGTGTGTGTGCGCGCGCGCGAAGCATGGCATCTATTTTCTATTTTTATAATATACAAAATGAGGTATAGATTGTGGAGATATTTGTGGAATGGGCAAGACTTGGGTTTTTATCATATTATATTGGTCTTGACTCACTATTCAAGCATGGTTGCAATTTAGAATTGCAATTTTATTCCATTCGATAGTTAATTTTGGGATCTTCACCTCCGCAAAGATTCGGGCGGGTTTCGAATTCGTTTCGACTCCCGGATTGGCTTAAAACGATCGGTTTTGGAACTTTAGCTCACTGGATTTTCATGTCTTGAAAAATTGGTTTAGTTTACTAATTGCGTGCAAAATTCTAATGTCGCGGTTACTTAATAGCTTTGTGATGTGTTTCTTCGCTTCACTTCCAAGTTTAAACCCCCATATGTGATGTGAATCATTGAACTTGTGAAAACCCTAGTGAGCAAATTAAACCCCTACCTCACCATCACACATTAGATAGCAATTTGATGTGGAGTGTTGCCTTCACAAATGAGATTAGTGAAAGGTTAGCTTGAGCCTGTAGACTTCGGGTGGATCGCCTTTGGCGCGAATTGGCGCGAAGATCACGAAAGAGATTCTTTCATCTTGAAGAGGAGCCTGGTGGAGTCGCGTGGACCATAACCCAGAGCTAGATAAGAGAAGGGCTCGATCTACAAGGGTATAACCTCCTTCCCTTCTTGATAGTTTAGCAAACCCTAATATTCTAGCAAAGATCTTGTATAGTTTAACTTAGCACCTAATAAAAATTAAAATTTGGCATGCTTGATGCTACTAAAATCTTATGGTGGTGCTAGGGTCGACTTTCACTTACTACACCTTCCACAGATCGCAGGGTCACCCGACTGAGAACTGCAAACAACTCCATGACTGCATCGAGGAGTTGATCCGCTCCGGCCACCTGGCGAAATACTTACGAGACAAGCGGGAGCAATAGGACCAAACTCCTCCCGGGGAATTAACGTTTGGGCAAATCATGGTCGTTACCTCGGGTTAGGCCCGGGAAAACTGGGAGAACCACCGCTTCCTCCCAGTCGAAGGTGTGAGCGATCCACACCGTAAGAGGTGCAGAAAGGACGAACCGATCATCTTTGCCGATGAAGACCTCCACGGCATATCACTTCCTCACAATGACCCTCTTGTGATAACGACCCGAGTCCACCGTTACGAGGTCCAGAGAATTTTGGTCGATTCAGAGTGCTCGATGGATATCCTGTTCCACGACTGTTTCCAGCGTATGGGGCTAGGACCATCCGACCTTCGGCCGACCGCCCATGTCCTCTCTGGGTTCAAAAATCACTCCATCCCGGTTGAGGGGTTGGTCACCCTCCTCCTCAACATCGGGGAAGCGGGCAATACACGATCCATACAGATGGACTTCCTCGTCGCTAAGGTCCCTTCATCCTATAACATTCTCCTGGGATGCCCTACCTTGAACGCCCTCCGGGCTCAAATTTCGACTTATCGCCTTGCGATCAAATTCCCTTTGGATCAAGGGGAATAGGCCGGGCCTACGGGAACCAGCAAACCTCCAAGATTTGCCTCGTCTCGGCATCCTCCGCCGGAGAGCAGGGCGACGATTTTGAGGACGCGCCCGACTTCCAAGAATCCTTAGACACGCGTGACGACCAAAGGGAAGTTCGTGGCGCCTCGGTGGAAGCACTGACAAAAGTCCCCCTCGCAGAGGGGACCGATATCCGGACAGTCCAGATCGGTTTGCTCTTAACAGGGGACCGCCGCAATGACCTGATCCGGTTTCTCCGAGAAAACTCGGACGTATTTGCTTGGGCACCGGCGGACATGCCCGGAATCGTCCCCAAAGTAATCTCCCACAAGCTCGGAGTCGACTCGACGACCCGGCCCATCCGACAGAAGAAAAGGAGCTTCGCGCCAATTAAACAAAAGGCGATAGAAGACGAGATGGATCGATTGCTCGCCGCCAACTTCATCAAAAACCTGGACTATTCGGATTGGCCGACAAACGTGGTCATGGTCAAGAAGGCAAACGGGAAATGGCACATGTGCATCGATTTCATGGACTTGAACAAGTCTTGCCCTAAAGACAACTATCCACTTTCTCGGATAGACCAGCTAGTGGACTGCTCAACCGGCCATGAACTACTTGTTCCCTCATAAAAATATCAGGAAAAACCCCAATGGGGCATCACGTGCTCACACGTGACCAAGGGTCACGTGCTGACACGTGATGGTTTCCTGAGGACTCTGTTATAAGAGAATTGAATTGCTGAACCAAGCCACCAGAGATCAAATCCCATACCCCACATTATTTTTAAATTTGTTTTATTTTGAAATTTTTAGAAGTTCAAGAGTCAACACGTGCTGGCTCCCAAAATTCCCACTACACATGAAAAACTAAATATACTAGTGAGTAGATGAAGCGGCGACACGGCCACTGACCCCCTGACTTGGCCCGACTCGGCCGCCGGACCGGCCGACTCGGGCCGCCGCCGCCGGCCGGACTCTGCCGGACGGCCGAGTCCCCAACATCAAAGTTGGGGCTCTTCATCTTCTAAACCCCCATGCACACTTCATTTTCCCAGATCGGTTCCAGAGAATTCATAAAGCCTCATTCACTCCATTTTTTAATACATTTTAATATATTTTTACATTTTTTCAATTTAAACTCTTCATCTACCCTAACCCTATAAATACCATCCCTACACTCTGCCCCCTCACCCCAAAACCCTGAGTCAACTCTCAAAAACTCTTTAGAAACCCTAGTGTACACTCGAAGTGAGCGAAAGGCGAAGCTCCGACGGATTTTCCGGCGACAACCGTAGGAACTCACGGCGACGAAACGACGCACCGTCGACTCCTCTCGTCTCCCCTTCCTCTCTTTTAAAGTCCTAAACCCGTAAGTCCCAATTCTATCTTCTCTATTCTTTTCTAGAAATACGGAATTATAAAACCCGACGGAATCGGAACAAAACCGATTTCCGATTCGGTTTCTTCCTAAAACCTCCCTTTTCTTTAATACAATTGTGCTAAAACCAATTCATGTTGATTATTAAAAACTAATCAACCATATTGATCAACTTTCATATCAAATGTAATTGCTATTTCCATTTTACCGTATTTTTTTCATTAAAATACCACATAGTTCATTTCTACATTTAAACCATCAAAACCCTTGCTATACCTTTAAGTAGATCATGAGGTAATGACCTACCTCCTCACACACTCATATGAAATATAGCACAATACCCTCGGAAATATAGAATACGGGAAATCGATATCTTTACAAATAAATACCATGATTAATAAAACCGTTTTTCCTTAATGATTAGTATTTATACAAATCTTTGTAAAGCGCCACTACAACCCATTTGGGGAATCCGTTCAGGATGGTGTGGATTATCGCACATTCTCGGGCTTAGTAGTGCGAGATGCAGACTTCCGCAAGGAGCATTCGGTCTCGAAAGATTTAAAATACGACGTCTTAAGAAAATAAGATTTCTATAATATTATATATATACTAAAATTATTATCATATAAATATATGTATATATAACATAAAAATATCTATTTTGAATTATTATAAATATTCCACTTTTTCTAAAAATGTCACAAGAATTATTTTACACTAAAATACCATGAATTCCATATAAATCAATATTACAAATAAATACCTTTATTTATAAAATTAGGATATTTTCACTAGAAATATCACAATATAAAATCTACATTCATTACAACTCTAAAGACGATAACTAAATACTTGGGGAGTATTTTGAAAAGTATATAATAGTATTTTTACATAAAACCCCTCAAGTTCTATAAATTACCCTAAGGACCCTAGTAAATATAGGTTTAAGCGGGACCAATCTCTTGAGCCTCAGTGAGCCGGAGAAATGGGTGCTTGCCTATCTAAGGTAGACAACTTAACAGCGGTGTTATCAACACGGTAATTGTTTTTAAAAAAAACACAAATCCTGCCACCCATGTGCAGCGGTTACCGATAACATCAAAACAATCAGAACTTCAATTTCTTTTCTAATTGTCTGACTCAGACCGAGTCTTCTTATTAATAATCTGACTTGAATATGATTCAAGTACAATCTACAATTTACAATATTACAATTCAACATGAATCCATTATTCCATATATTCAATCTATCAACTTGACTGAACCGAACTATGGATATACATTCCATTTATATGATTATATAGTTACATCCATGATTCTACAGTTATATACATGATTCTCCAGTTACATCCGTTTACTGATATCATGGTTTCGGTCGGTCATCCAAACATACAATCTATACAATACAAGACAATACAATGCAACAATACATAGCAAGATAACACGGGGTTTAAAGGGTAGACCGGTATGGAATGTGTTAAAAGTGGCACGAGACTGCAAGATTTAAGACACCTAATCGTATCCAATTGCCGTTGTTCCGGGTTGTATAACGGAGCCTTGTACTCTATATTCCGTTTGCCCCGGTCTTTAGCATATAGGGACCTCTCTCGTATACACTGGTATTCTTCTGTACCAAGCTACAAACAACATCGTCAACACAATATCATAACAATATAATAAAACTTTAAAAGTTACTCTCTTTCTTTCTTCTTTGAATGTCGTCAGGTGATCTGGACCCGTCAGAGATCGAGCCCACTGCTGAAGATTTGGACCAGTTCAGTGAAAATCCCGAGCTCTAGCCATTGTACACTTTCCATTTCAGTACTTTTCTTTCCTGTTATGCCATTGTTTAGGCATTGCTTTTTATTTCAGTTGTATTTACTTTCCATGTATTGTACTGAAAGAATGTGAATAAATAAAGTTGTTGTTTTGTTATATCTTGTCTCTTATGCTTTACTTTTATATTGCTTGTCGCGTTCTCTGCCCGTATACTGGGGAGCGGGGCGTGACAACGTTAGTCTCATTTGAGACTAAGATCAACTTAAACGTTTGTTAAGGATACGTTAGTATAATTTTAGACTAAGATCAACTTAACGGGATCGTTTAGATCCAACAAAAGAGTATTTGGGCTCTGTTGTTTAGTTTAGGAACTCTGCGGTCCATAATTAGTTTAAGGACATTACGATCCAAGGTTAAGGACATCATAGTCCGTGGGTTTAAGGACCCCACAGTCCAAGGTTAAGGACGTCATAGTCTATGGGTTTAAGGACCCCACAGTCCGAGATTAAGGACATCATAGTCCATATGTTTAAGGACCCCATAGTCCAGTTTAAATACATCATAGTCTATAGAATGTATGGTTGTCGGGACCCGTCAGCTCTCTGAAGACGTTGAAGGATTACAACAACAAATATCAGAGGAGTGAAGAGATGTACCCTTGAACCAATTTTGATTGAGAGATCTATAGTCCAATTGGGACTAAGATCAGAGATTTTTGAGTACATGTGCTCAATTAATCTGAACGAGGGATTAATGGCCAACTTGGGCTCGGCCCACTCAGTTAAATGTTAAATATTTGACAATGCTGAGCATTGATTTGAGTTCTGACAATATTTTTGTCTTTTACTGAATGCTGAGCATTCATCATAGTTCTGGGCTTTACTTATAGAGCAATCTATATTCTTTTAGCGCACACGTGAGGAGCACGTGGCACGCTTGGCGCCTTACGCCAGTCCAAGAGCGCAGAGCGCTAGTTTATGAGCGCATTGCGCTTCTGCTGACTGGCGCACACGTGAGGAGCACGTAGTGCGCTTGGCGCTGAGCGCCAGATTATGAGCGCATTGCGCTTCTGCTGAGTTGCGCATACGTGGGAAGCACGTGGCGTGCTTGGTGCTGAGCGACGGTCCAAAGAGCGCAAAGCGCTTCTGTTCAAGTAGCGCACATGTGGGAAGCACGCGGCGCGCTTAGCACTGAGTGCCAGTCCAAGAGCGCAGAGCGCTAGTTTATGGCGCAAATCGCTATCTGATCAGCTTTATGATCTGAGAACGAAATTCTCGTTTAGAAGAGACTTTGTCTCAAGGTTCTAAGAACAAAGTTCTTATTTTGTAGGAGATGTTTCAATCTCTTATTTTGATGAAAAGCTTTGCCTTTATGGATCTGTTATTCTAAGAGAATTGACTTATTCTCCCCCTTTATTTTATAGATCTATAATCTGTGAGAAGAGTTTTGTTCTTCTTTTTATTTTATGATGAGATCATTTAATCTCTTTGTGAAAGACATTGGTCTTATAGATCTATAATCTGTGAGGAAGAAGTGAATTCTTCTTTTTAATATGAGATGATTTTATCTCTCTGTTTATTTTTACCTGGAAGAAACCTTGGCCCTTCTTTCTTGAGATTTCTCAAAGTTTTTAGGGGGGTTCCTCTGTATGTTTCTGTATATGAGACTTGAAGTCTTGAGGCCTTTATATAGGGTGAGTTAATTTGTTCAATCAGTTAAGGAGATCTTTTCTCCAATTGATTTGGGGATTCTCCACCGTTGGATCTTTGATCCAAGGACTTCTGATCTACAGAAGGCAATTTTCTTGTTTTTAACAAGATTAGGAAATCTTTTCCATACAGAATTTATTCTGTATTTTGGTGATTTTTAATCACTTTTGGATCATTGATCCAACGGTGTTCTGATTTACAGAGCACAATCTTTTTGTTTGGAAAGATTTTGAGAAATCTCTCCTTAACAGAATTTTATTCTGGTTAATTGATGATTTATCATCTTTATTAGATCTTTGATCTGACGGTGGGGAGTTTTTAGTTCCAGCGCTAGGGCGCAACGCACTTGGCGTTGCTATGAAGTATTGCTTCATTTCAAAATTTGAAATTTTGAAAAGAGCTTTGCTCTGGTTGGGGGAAACAAGCTTCAGGGAGCCGGAGAAAGTAGGTGCTTGCCTATTTAAGGTAGAAAACTAAAATGGGGTTATCAATGGTAATTGTCTTGGAAAAAGACACAAATCCTGCCGTCCATATGCAGTAGTTACCGATAACTCCTAAATCTAATTCAGGATCCAAATCTTTTTAAGTGTCTGACTCAAGTCTGAGTCCAGGTATTAATCTGAATCCAATCTAAACATGAATCCAATCATAACTCCAATTCAACATGAATCCAATATACTAAATATGAACACTTGAATTTGAACATGAATACCAGAACAATATCAACATGACTTGACTCGACCAAACCATGGCTATATCTTGAACTTGACTACATAACTACCGTTTACATTCTGAATCAGTTTACATGAACAACTTATATCATGGTCACGGCAAGTCTGATAACCCTAATTCAATACAATATTTATTATGGGGTTTAACGGGGTAGACTGGTATGGAATGTGTTAGAAGTGGAACGAGACGGTCACCGAAAGATACCTACATGAACATCCGTGCCGTTGTCCCGTGGGTTTGACGGGGCCTTATACTTTCGATTACCTTAGTCCACGAAGCAAGTTGGACTCTTCTCATATACACTGATACATTTTATACCAAGCTGCAACAACTACGTTAGCATAACATATATATACCTGTTTAGTTTACCAGTTCTATTCCCTTTAATTGATCCATTCATATCTCTCTTTTAGGACTGACCGAGCGCTAGTTTGCTGACGACATTCCCGTCTCTTCTTTCTTTGGAATGTTTGTCAGGAGGACCCGACTCTCAGGAGACCGAGTCTAGACAGGACGATTTGGAGCAGTTCACAGAGGAGCCAGACTTCTAGGCTTTTACTTGTACTTATTTTCTTTTCAGTTCATATGCACTGTTTAGGCACCACTTTCTATCGCTGTACTTTTCTTTTAGTTGTATGTAAAGAATGGATATTAATAAAAGTTGTTGTTTTTATTACATCTCTTGTTATTATTGCGTATTCAGTTTATATTGTTTATTTACGCTTAACGTTTTTACTTCCGAATAAATACGTCGCGTGCCTCGCTACTTCCGCTTCCGTACACCGGGAAGCGGGGCGTGACAGATGCATACTCGATGCGCGATCGCCCCTCGACTCCGGGGAAAGGGAGGGTACCGACCTTCCTACACCTAGCCTATTGTTCGACTCATACGATCGTTGCCTAGAAAGGGGTGGACACCGGCCTAACACTTGCAAGATGAAAAGACTTACGACCTAAAAGTAAGGAGCTAAAGTGCTTGCAAGATGAAAAGACTTACGAGCTAAAAGTTGATCAGACAATTGAGCAAAGGAAAATACATACTTTATTTATGATCAAAATTATGTACAAATGTATTGTGAGCTCCTCAGCCTTACAAAAATTATGTACATAGGTATTGTGGGCTCCTCAGCCTTACAAAAAATGCCCGGAAACCTACAAAATTCCAAAAAAAAGAATGAAAAAGTTTCGTAGAGGGGGGATGGCTCAGGCTGCCCGCTCGACCGGGATCTCACCCTGCTCGACGCCACCATCGGGGGCCAAAACGACGACCTCAGGGTCGGCACTCCCGCCGACAGCCTCGCCTCCCGCCGCCAGCTTGGTGCCTTCCCCCTGCGGCGCTTCCTCAACGAGGGGGAACCCAGCGTGGAGCTCGCCGTCGACGAACTCCGGCGTAGATTCCTTGATGGCGTCGAGGGCTTTGTGCCACCCGACGACTGCGGATTCGGCGAGGTCAAGGTAAAATTGACCGGACGCCTTATATTCCTCCACGGCCTTCGCCGCCCGGCTCTCAGCAAGCTTTGCCGCTTCTAAAGCCGTCCGAGCATCCTTCTTCATGGCATCCCTTGACCTCTTCATAGCGTTGTAGAGGCTGTTCGTCTCCTCCATCTTGGATTGGATAGCCCGATTGGACTCGTTTAGAAGCCGATGGGACTACTTAAGCTTTAAGATCGTTAGCCCCTCGGTGACCAATCTCGAGTCCAGGAGAGCCGCCTTCTCCTCCGCTTGCTGCAATTGAAGTTGAAGCTCTTCCATCCGCAAAGAGGATTCGCCCGCCTTCTTCATTGCCGGGGCTATCTCCCCAGACTCCATGTGGACGAGGAGAGCACGGTGCTGAAGGACCTGAGGAAAACAACAACATGTTAGAAAACCGAAACTGAGGAAATAAAACTTAAGAAATTCCTTAAGAAAGAGACTACCGACCTGAACCGCCTCCTGCGCTATTGCGGCCACCTGGGCCTTCATGGTGCCCCGGGGAATCTTAGTCCCGGCTGACTTCTCCATGTCTGACAGCAAGCTGTAGGCCACAGATAGCCCCGAGTGCACCTCAATACAGAAGTCGCCCTCCTGCACTTGGATCCCGGTAGGGGGTGGCCGAGAGGCCACACGCTTCTGTCTCTTGAGGGGGACTTCCTCGTCGGGGGGAGACTCCACTTCCCTCGCCCGGGGCGTCGGGTCTCGCACATGCTTCTGACACCCCCCCCCCACGGCGCTCCTCCGAGACCGGGGATGCTGCGGAAGGCTTGGCAGAAGGAATTTGCCTCAGGGCCACGCTTGTACCGGGACGGGATGAGCTTGCGTCGCCGGTCTTTCTTCCTTTGGCCTTGGCGGCCATGATTTTTGCTCGGTCCATGGGCTCTGCAAAAAAGAACACACAGGGTAAAAAATCAGCGAAGTTAAAATGGCAAAGAAAATTTAGCAAAGTCTAAACAGATTATCCAAAACCCTAACTTATCCAGAAAACGCGCAGGACTAATCCTAGCTTAGTGCCTGCTCGGAAAGCAGGACATCAGCCCGCTGAACCGGTTCCCACTGGGACACCACCTTCGCCTCGGGGGAGGTCGACTGCTTCGCTCTCGGGCAGTTGGCCATGTGCCACTGTGTGAGCACAGGCCAATCCTCGCCCTCCGGCGGCCCGACGAAGACGTAATTCTCCTTCCATTCATGGATGGAAGAAGGGACGACCACTACCCCCGACCCGGACGTCCCACCCTTGCGTTTTTTAAACAAAAAGTACACCCAGCTCGGCTCTTCCTTACCGGTACCTGGGTGATTTTTATAACAAAGAAACGACAAAAGGAAGGTCAAACTGAAGGGGATCCGATCTAATTTTAACCGGACCAGAAACCCGAGGAGGATTCTCCATGAGTTCGGCGCTAGCTGGCCTGGGGAAAGATGGAAGCAATGAAGCACCGCACAAATCTCGGGTGAGAAGGGCAGACGCATTCTTGCCCGGAATGCTTCCACATACAGAGCAATCTTCTTGCCCCGCACCTGGTCTACCCGCTCACCTTCTCTGGCTAAACGGAGTGAATGGATAGAGGGGATATAGAATCGAGTCCGGATGTCGGAAAGCTCGTCCAGACGATTGAAGATGGAGGGCGCATCACGGGTGTTCCTGATGCGCACCTTGGGAACCCTTGTCGCTGCTCGACGGCGAGTGACAAGGGCGGCCTTGGCTCTTGGGGGCGAGCCCGACACAGAAGACGCTGGAGAAGAAGAACCCTCTCGGTTATCTGAAGCCGAGGAAGAGGAAGACTTACTGGACTCGGTCCCAGAAACTGAGGCCTCATCGGCCGACTTTACCCCTGCTATATCTACAGACACCTCAGAGGAAGACATCTACTTGATTCAAAGAAAGGGACCCACCGAGGAAAATTCAACGGAAGTTCTGATCTAAACGAAGGTGCGCCGAGCAATCTTCAAACAATGAAAGAGAATTAAGGCAAAGTGATGGCCCTAGGATGGCCCCCTCCTATTTATACACCCCAAAGAGAACATCCTATGTCCTTGATCGATTCCCGCCAAAACGAAGCGTCGCCCCTCGCAGCCGTCGGGGCTCCACGCGGCAATCGACAATTAGGGACGCCTCTTTGTTTCAGGGGTCAGAGATAGCCTGTCACGCCCACCAACCAACATCGGACACGTAGCCCGTAGCCCAACTGACGATCGAGTGAAACGGCGCCCCCTCTTTAAAGCGCAATCATTTCACCGATTCACTGACGTCATCGGGGATATGCACGAAAATTTAGACGCACGGTGATACGCCACGTGGACTCGAGGGTCGAAAGACGCACCTACCAAACGCCCTATCGTTCCTGGACAATCCACCATGAAGGAATCTCGGCACCAAGCTGCGCAGAGGAAGCCAAGCAGACCATTCTCGACCCGACCCATAAATAGGTCGGAACGAGAATGGGGGGATAATGATGATGCTCACAAGTGGGAATTTCCTAGATCACGATACGTAGCTAATGACGTGTCCCGGGGGCTACGGAGCTGGAATAAGCCTGATGCATTGGAGATATTCTTCGGCCTCCCGGCTTTTCTCCGAGCCTTCTGACAGGCCGAGCTTCCTCGGCCTCCCGGCTCGTCTCCGAGCCATCTGACAGACCGAGCTTCCTCGACCTCACAGCTCATCTCCGAGCCTTCCGCCTGACCAAGCTTTCTCGGTTTCCCCGATCAAACGAGAGCGCGGAGCCCAAATACCTCCGCAACGGCTCCGTGTATCTTGCCAAAGCGAGATATCCGCCACCCTACGTTCCGCGTCTCACGCGGGTGCGTTCCCCTATTAATGAGCAGATCTCTCCATCAACGCGGGCGCAACGAGTGAGCATAACTGACGGTGAGAATATCGTGCCGGCTCGCTCCACGCGGCCACTATATTAACCTCTCCTTCAGACGACTCAAGTAACTCGATTCGACTTCAATATGCCACTACTCTGCTCTTAATCCACGGTACTAACTTGATCGTCGGATGGTCCTACGGTGGTCACCCATCCCGGGACTTCCTTTGCAGATAGCTCGGCGTCAACGCCAACCCATTGAGATCCACACTCAACAAACTCTCAAATCAAATCTTAACCGCACACGATCGCTCTCGCCAGATCGACGGAGGACAACATCTGAGGGAGAATCCGACCTCCATCACTCCCTAATAAGTGGAAATAACCATAATTGATATAGTATTATCTAGTATGATAATGATAGCGTGAAAATCCTCATCAATCAGGCAAAAGTTATCTTATGGGAAAACTTGGAATGTTGGAGACGGTTCAATGCAAACCTTAAGAAAGTTGACATGTTAGTTTCAAGTTTTGCTTTGTAAACCATCATATATCATTGTTGAGAGATTTTCATGGAAATTCTTAGGAGAATTCATGAGATAACGATCTGACCGTTTTTTGAATATGGCGTTTTGAACATTTCGAGCAAAAGATTGAATCATCGAATTGAGTTGTTTTCATGTCCACCAAAAACTTGTTATAATGCAAAGTCACATGAATTACATGACGTAAATGCAATGCGATGATGCGAATGGATATGCAAGGCTACACCGGTAAATCCACCAATTGTTGCTTCGCATGAGTGTCTACGGTGTATAACCCATACCATAAGCACATGTAAAACAAATCTTCGTCAATGTTCCAACCCTTCTTTACTAACAATGTATATCTTAAGATGATTTTTCCCCAATGACTGTCAACCTGCTTGTTTTTTTTTCTTTCCGAAAATCATAATCTTGGGCAGTAAAAAAAATGGATACAAACATTTAATAATATACTCAGCGACAAAATGATTTTTTTGCTAACGGTGCATATTTCAATATGGTTGATGGTTTCTGATATAAGGATCAAACTACATGATGGTTTACGATAAAGAGTTACATGTACCCACTGTCCACTGCCGGTAATAGCTAATGGATCGCAGTTGACGCCTTAAAATAGTTTCTACATGGGGTGTCAGTTGGCGGAGCCCACCCAGAACGGTTGTGAGCACCAGTGAATAATTTCCCCCCAGCCACATACAGTTTTGGTGCACCCCTCTGAAAAAATATCGTGTCCTAGCAGCTAGCTGCTCCGACACGGTCTGAAGATAAAACCCCGTTTCTCGAATCCTCTTACAAAAATCCCAAATTTGGGGTTTTAGGGTTTTGGATCTAAAATCGCCGCCTCTCATCCCCATGGCGCTCTCCGCATCAATTTCACAATTTCGTCGAATCTTGAGAGTCTCATCATCATCTTCATCATCTCTTCTTCTCCAATGGAACTTCCCTTTCTCTCAGAATCGTCGAAGCTCTTCCTTTCCCTTTGATGATGACAAAGACAAGGCCAATCTACCTCCTTTAACTACACCAAAGCTCTTCATCAGCGGTAAGATCGATCTAATGCTTATACAGTTCTAATTTGATTTGTAATATCAGGTTCGTTTAGTTTCGGTTATGCAATTTTTGTTTGGTCGTCAAGATCTCATTTGTAGTATAAGATTATGTTGGAAATGTTCTATAGATCACAACTTGTTGATTTTATGTCGGGTAAATGGTTGGAATGTGGCAGTATCAATCTTGCATACCCAATCCTCGGGCTTCAAACCACCAAGCTGATTTGATTTTGTGGGATAACGATTTCGTTTGAAATGCTAACAAATAGTTAATTTTACAAACTTTACTTGCCGTATCAACCCTGAACCCAAAGTAATCCGAGTAAAGGCTTTGTTGCTGGTATGTGTCCGTGGTTGGTGGGGATGCTCCGTGGATTATCCCGAGTAATCTTTATAGTTGATTCACGGCACAGTAATTGGACTCAAACGCAGGGGCTGTTTGGTAGGTAGGAAATGGAGATGCATGTGTCTGGGCATAAAATAAATTCATCGTCGGGTGGCCCATGCAAGAATAATTCGGTCCATTTGACATTGGCCGATCCGGTCCAAGAGAAGGAGAAGTTTCTGGATGGCGGGACGGATAGAAAAATAGGGGTAGGCCCACTTAATGAGAAGTTTGGACTCCAAGTAACCAGTGGCTATAAAAGACCACTGAGGAGCACTGAAGAAGGGATACAAAAAATCAACCTCAAAATCCTAGACTAAAATTAGCCCTAGCTCTAGCTTAGCTTTAGGACTAGTTTTTCTTAGGCGTCCATAGCCGTAGACTATGATAAGTAGCTGATCTCCGACGGTCGACTCCTGCTACCTTCGAGGCCCTGTTTGAGACCGAGTAGTCTAGTCCCTCGACAGGTAATGCCTCCTTCGTCCTCAATCTACCACCAGAAACACCAGATGGGAGGACCCTTGGCCTTGACGCCAGCGTACAACCTCACCATGGCTACCCACGTCGGCGCAGACATGGCCATGGAGCTCCACGGTTGGATTCGGAACAGGTTCACGTCAAGGGCGATCCAGATGTCTTGCCCTACGCCCTCGATTCGATGGATCTGCCTTGGATCTCCTCTAGGGCGAGGTACATGCTCGGCCTCTCAAAGCATCAACGAGTGATTAGAGGTCCAGTCCTGCACTCAAGGTACTCAAGGTCAGGCCGAGCATGGAGTCGTGGACCGGACCGCTATCTATGGCTCGTACCATCCGCAAGTTAGATGTCCAGTCCTAGGCGGGCATGCAGACTGTAGGTAACGCTTCGGCCGTTTACTGAGTAGTTCATGAACAAAAGTAAGATATGTACCTCAATAGCTATAGATCCTTTAGATTTAGGCTGAACACCCTCAAAACGATGAGGTGAAAGTTTGTTCGGCCAAAGCAACACTTATATTCACTTTGATGATAACTTGTTTGTAATAAACAGTTGTTCCTGGGCCGAGGAATGTGGCTTTCTTGTTTATAACAGAGTGTCATTTGTAAGATGCTCAAATAATTGTAATATTCGGCTATTATGGTTTTGTGACCGACCCCAAGATTCTATATAGCCGTTTAGCACCTTTATTGTTGAAATAAAATGAACGATGCCGAACCATACAGTCTAGGCCCATCTTTCAATGTCTATGAGTATCTACCATACCACATGTTACTGGGTCGAATTCTATTAGGAAGACTATTCTCCCCTTCGTCAAAAAATAAGATCAATTATTTAGGGAGACTCGGTTGCTGAAACGGGACGTTTTTGGTTTAATGCAGATCCATTAATAGAAGATCGTAAAATAGGGCAACGTCATGCAACATTTGTTGCAAAAAATCTCTATTTACTATGTTTGGTTATCAACAAACTTGAGTTGAAAATGGAAATGGAAATGCAAAAAGTATCAAATTCTTGTAACATTTATTGCGCTCATTTTGGTTGTAACAAGAGTTGCAACTTTGAGAATGGCGAGCATAGTAATTATTATAGGGTGCCACATAAGCTTTGTATATGCCACATGTGCAAATTTGCAACAAATATTGCAATTCCTTTAGTTTTTTGTTCAACCAAACACAAAAAAACGGTTTGGATTTGGAAATCGAATTACTAAACTTGAAGATCACCAAACAATGGATTTGGGCCTTATTTTTGCAACAAACGCCGCATGCAACAAATGTTGCAATTCTTTTTTATTGCTAACCAAACATGCCTTTAGTGGATTGATGATGTCCTCAATAAAAGAACCATAACATATTTCCTTACATTGGTGTATAATTAGGCTTACAGGTTTCAACAATCCAAAATAGAATAGGAACAGACTAAATTGAGTATGCCAATGTTGGTATTACAGTGCTAAGCATACTTGTTATATCTGCCTTCAATTTAACCCTGATAAGAGAAGTTATTGAGTGTGTCACGCCCCGTTTCCCAAAATACAAAAATTTCGGGACGTAATAAAGCCAACCATGTTACCTATGGTTAGGAAAGATCCCTCCATAGTCACACTACGGCTGTCAATCAGATATCAAGAACATTAAACTACTAAATTTATCTATCACATGTCCAATAGCCACAAGAAAATAACTGGAAAAGATAGTGGAAGCAATAAAGATCCAAGAAATAACTAACCATCAATCAGAGCGATATCAGTTAGATGGTCCTCACTTGTCGATGATCCTATTGAAGTACTCACATGCTAAGTCAAGTATCCGCGCCATGCAAAACCCAGACGTCAGTGCGCCATAAATATCATAGTAATGGTAATAATTTGAACAGTGTGCTATACAAGATGTCACATATAAAGTAAGGTATGAGTATAAACAACAATCACAGGTGTCATAGCAGAGAGTTATAAATATGCCACGTGTAACCTAAAGTCTGTGCTTCTAAGTTATCTATTCTACAAGTATTTGAAATCAATTAATGGAATCGTCTATGTAACTCAATAGTATCCCGTGTGTGACCGGGACCACGGTCAAGACCCTCAAGATTGAATCTGAGACGTGCCCTAAGCAGTAAAATAGGGTATCATGTTGTCACGATCCGAAATATTAGCTCGTGACCAGCACTCAAATCACGCAACGTCTAGAGACGTAACGTAATTCAAGTAAGCTGAAATCCAGAATTCTAAACTTTTTTAAGAAAATAAAGGAGGTGGAGTTTTGAAATAAAGGTATAATGAAATCATGTTTTTTAATGCATAGAAAAGGAACATAAATAATGCAAGTGAAATTTACTAGTTTGAAAACATATTTCGTCTTTTAAAAATTTGGGCAACACCTCCTTTGTATATTTTGATCCAAAACCACAAATACACAATACTGATAAAGGCATCTCCAAGCGGGAGCTAGCTCTTCGTTAAACGGCGGATTACAACCATGCAAGACAATACATATAAGTATACGACGCCCAACGGCGAAGTTCACCACAAAAGAAATAAAAGAAAAACAAGACATCAAAACCACAAGTAGCGAAAAACCCTTCGCTCTAAGTCTCGCAACCACAATCTCACTAAATTTCATTACTTATACAATTTACTAATTTTGATTGATAGAGTTAACTAGATACAACATGAAATATAGATACAAGAGTGGGTACGATACAAATGTCCTACCTACCAATGCAAAACACTCGAATGCAGCTGTGTGCCAGCGAAGCCGCTACTGATCCAAGCGGTCAACCTGAAAGAACTGTGGCACAACGGGATGAGTTGCTAACTCGTGAGTAGAAAAATATCAACAGATAGAAATCGAATAAACGACTCCTAGGTCAACTATATCATAAAGGTAATACTATGATATCTAGGGTGATCGGGTCTGTATATGTGCCAACAAAATAGTCAATGCCCATAAGCATGTGGATAACATCCAACATGATAATCAATGCATGTATGCATGTGGATATCATCCACCCATATGATCAATGTCTGTATGCACGTAAAAATCATAAAGGAGTGTGCATGAAAGTATGCGGATATAAATCAATGGTGTCCCTCGCGACACATCAAAATCATGGAATCTGGGTGTCCAACATAGATACCCGAAAACATCATGAAACCCGTGTCCAGTATCGACACGTAAATCCTCATATCTCGGGCTCCGTCAGTCCGGATCGGTCCATATCATCTCTTGACTCCGGTCGGTATCCTCCGGATATCCGTCAGGTTCAACCAATCACTGGTAGGTAGTAGTCCCTCTGCCAGGCTCATCATCTGTATACACAGCATCCCTTTCTTGTCCTGGGGTACCATACCGGGTCCATCATATACCCGCAATCGGCTATATCCGCCTCCTCGAATCGGGTTTCACATGCCGCTCTCAGAACCGAGAAAACACATGGTGGATGCACTGAAATATCATATCAAGAGAAACTGGTTTTTTTTAAAACAGTACATGCTTTCTTTTGAAATCGCCAGGGTCCTCAAATCCAGAAATCTCATAAAAACAGCATATCTCAATGCGTAAAATCATAAAGCATGATGTATGCGACATATGATAGAAATGTAAGCATATCCGTATATCATGTAACATTGAACAGTGATATGACATATTAAGGGAAAACCACTCTTTTAAATGATTCCAGTATTTAAAATATAATATGCGGTTCCCAATTTCTTAATAAAACCAGTTATCTATGTAGGTACAATATGTATATGCGCAAGTATAGAGATACCAATGTATGTGTGCACCCATATAGATATACAAATGTGTATGTGCGCAAGTATGGATATATCAAAATATATGTGCACCAATATGGATATACAATGTGTATGTACGCAAGCATATTATGCGAAGAGTCATATCATGATGCAGCAATCCTACTGTGTAGTGTCATGGCAATTATCGATGATGAAGTGTGTGAGCCGGCAAATCTGTGTATGTGTAACATACGCATATCGATAATGGTGTAAGTGTACTAGCACAGGTATAAGCAATGCCATGAGAATAATATGAATGCAGCATAGTGTAAATCATATGCAAATGCTAACAGGTACACATAGCTAATATGACCGAATCAGTGAATCTATTAATCGGCATCCAGCCTCACAACATCACGTACGGTATAATCCATCGTCTCCCCATTAACACCACTGTCTCCTTCTTAATCTAACGCATATTCTGTCGTACCGACATGGCCCCACTGATTTGTTGGGGGCTAGTTGAGCAGCCTCCTCTCGCCGTGCCCGTTTGCCCAATACAGCTCGACCGGGATATTTGATCATGATTTCAGCGAAGTCAAGGACTTAGGCGATCAAAGAAAAGAAGACGAAGGACTTCGATCTCAGCTTCGAACCTCTTCCGGCTTCTTTCTTTCTGGAAGCTGAATGAGCGGCATCCTCTAGTTAAGGGTATGGATCAATTATCAAGTCAAACTCATCACGTACGGAAAATCATCGTACGGCGGCATTAAACCAATAGGGATCCTATCATCCTATATGGAAAATGAGGGGTACGGACCTAACGTCTCATACGACAATCTCTCATGATTCACAACATATATAAATATATCTAAATACCTATGTCCCGGGTCACATCCACAACAATCTCATATCAGGAGACCGGCAGGGTATAATTCATCTCAATCGACTCGCATCCGTATACCATCATATCATCATATCACATGTCAAATCGTATTCTCTTTTCATCATATTTATATCTCACAAAGCTCAATTTTACAATACATTCTACTTTTACTATAAGCATAAGTATCTAATCTAACATACACACCCGAACCATACAATCAGTTTTTAAAAGAAGCGAATCGTAGTTTTGAAAGTAGGGGTTACGATGTTTTTAAGGAAAAAATATCATTTGAAAATCCGCAACATCCTTCAAGGTATATGTTTAAAAGATGCATACGATTCCTTAGTTTGGAAATATGTATGGTTCGGATGACATATCTACGTCGGCTATCTAGTCCTATAGTACCCTAAACAGCAATATCGTCAATCTCATCCTCAAGTTCCGTCATCACATACTAGTCATATCATATCACTTCTAACCATCCTTAGTTTATAATATGGTTTCACTAACTTTCTTTTAACTCTATTTATAGTTTTAGGTTCCCTTAACCATATTCTATATAACAATCGGTTTCCATCAAAGTGTGCGGGGATGCTATACGTCATCCACCCGACTTTCCCCGTGGATATAGATCTACTCACCTTGATCCTTGCTTGTCGAAGTCAATGACGCCATGCCCCATCGCCTCGGAATCCACGCGAGAGTACCTACAATAACAAACAATCGCAATCGTTATTAACATCATGTCCGGAAACCAAAACAGCGCACGGATCGCCTATAGGTTAGAACCTATAGCCTACGTATGCAAAACCAACAAATTACCCCTAGTCGTTGATGTACAAACATTCAACAACCAAAAACAACTCCAAATATCAAAACTAAACATTTCAAAATACGGAACATAGCCAAAATCACACCAAAGTGCCTCCAGATTTTGATTCAGGCCAAAAGGGGTTGCACAAACAAGTTTAGGGTGCTGTATATGATGTATATGACCTACTGGATCAACCCCGACATCAAATACCACCAAGTGGCCGGCCAAAACACTAAAAAATCCGGCCACCTCGGCCATGGTGCCTCTGTTGGGGTTCGTATGGTCGGGGTGGTCTCCTAGTACTCGAATTTGGTCCCTGGAGTTGTTTGCTTGTCTCAAAAATCCCCCGGGTTGCTCCAGATTTCCCTGCACATCCTTTATTCCCACAAAACCGACATGGATCAATTCTAAAGTTTGTATTTTTGTTACTACACTCAATTCCAGCTCTTGAATTCAATCCCTAAGGTTTGTAACAGCCACTACACACCTCAAATCTACACAAACACCCAAACCCTTCACTAGAATTTTCCAACATCACTATTCCACGCTTAAACGACTTCTAAACTAAACTAGAATAGAAAGAAACTTAAAACTAACAAAATGGAAGAAGCTATACCTCATAGGTGTCACTTGAGCAAACCCTAGAAGTCCAAAGTCATCAAGATCCAACTTTTCTTGGTCCAATGTGTAGAGAAAGAGATGGGGATTAATTTTTGTGAAGGGAGTATAAGGTTTTGGGGATTATTTAGAGATGGATCTAGGGTTAGAAATGGAGGAAGATGAGCTTGAGGAGATGAAAATGATGGGGGAAAAAGTTTAAGGCAGCAGCCCCCCTCACTTTTCTCACTCTCTCTCCAATCATTCACCTTTTTCACCCTTTTTCATTTCTTTTTCTTTTCTCTTACAAATTTCAAAACCAACTCACATAATACCCATAAATCAACACAAATGCAACATGTAACCAAATGTAATATGACATGGTGCACTAGCCATGGAAAACTGTAAAAATACGGATTTGGCTTAATTGCGATTAGCAGTGCACTAATCGAGATTTTATCAAAACTGCGTATAGTAAATTTTAAAAATGTCAAATCCTTTAAATATATTTTTAAACGAATAAATCATTTTAAATTTCCAATTATTTCCCAATTATTGGTATATATTTATATACTTTTTCGAAAACCACAATTTCGCAATTCAAGCAGTTTTCGGGAAATATATTATTTTAATATTAAATTCCAAAAATAATATTTTATATTTTCTGAAATATTACACATGTACAGACGAATGATGCTAACATCATCATTCCGGGGCCCGAAGCCCGTATCGACTGATCAGTCTCTGAAAATTAGTGAACTGTTGAGTTGCAAATCAGGTTTCATTATTGATTTTCCCTTTTCCCTCAGGTTTCGTGTTCAAGTCAGGTATTAACGATATCCATCTAATACCAACACAGGATCAAGCAGGTACATGTCTTGTCTAACTAGACAACAAGTTATATCCATCAGGACAACAAGTCAGGATTGTCGGTATTAGTAAATATTACAGGCAACAGGTATTAACATGATAACAAAAATAATACAGTCTGGCAGGTTACAAGCATGTCAAGAATAACGTAATCATATCATGTACATGACCAAGATAATAGCATTAACAGGGATAATATATTCAATCCGATTAATTACTATAAAAGTGGTGTTGATCAATCATGTATAAGAAAGTTCCATTCAGAAAATCAGCGTCATTGTGATTTGTAAAATAGCTTAAAAATAGCAAACGTTCTCCAAAAAGGACGTGTCATATACTAAAACAAAGTTAATTCAATAAGGTTTTCATTTTTATAAGTTAAGGTATCTCAGGTTCCTACAAAAAGTTATAAATGTTAGAAATTGAAAGTTTGCTGCTAGAATTTCTCTGGACAGCAGTTCAGATGTACTTTCATTTACATTTTACGTTATTTAAATAATTTATTTTGCAAGTAAATATTTCACAAGATTATAGTATTCTGAGTTAGATTCGTAACGAACTAAAGAACATGTGCTAATGTTTTTTCTATGATTTATAATAAATTTTATAAAGTAAGGTGTACAGTAAATTCCAGATTTGTCATATCCGCTTAGCGACGACGTTTCATGTGTACACTATAATATTTTCAAACTATATTTTGTATAACGTTATAACTGCTTTACTAAACAATTATTTGTTGATAAAGTATATTGTTGACTATATAACGACAAATGATGGTGAAACAATTATGCATTATTCTAATATAACAATTGTTGTAAAGAAAATTATAGTATAGTGAACTCAAATTAAACAATCACTAACTAAAAATATAATTAATATGCATACATATATCAACCAAACTATCAATCATAATAGTAAATATTAATTTAATCATATTTGTATTAAACTCATGTCGATCTAGTTTGTAAAAATACCAATCTATCAAATAGAAAATAATAATGTTACGAAACTAATAATATTCGCCATATATGATCTGGCCGTAATTAGCATGCAACAAGTATTTAGAAATACTTGCCTCGGTTACGTACACATGAACGAAACAATATCACGATGGTGCATAATACGATCGGAACTTGCTCGAGACAAATCCGATGATATCGACGACGATGGATGTGAAGTGGCGGCGAGATAGCAGTAACGACAGTCAAGTCAGGATTGAGATGAGCCGAGAGTCTCGGTTTGACGGTGAAGGGAGTTGGAAAAGAGAAAAGGAAAGTGAGAAAGAAAGAAAGAACAGAGAGAGAGAAAGAGGGAGTGGTTTATTTTATATTAAACTATATGAATTATATGTATTATATATATAGTATTGTTTATTAGGTTATATATATATTATAGGTTTTAAGGTATATAAATAATATCAAAGTACAACCAATCTCATCAAATATATATTTTGAAAAACAATTCACATACGTAAACTTTTAAACCACAATGCTAAAATATAATTTAAATAAATTATACCCCATAATATAAGATTAAAAAGGATTCTAAATATATATCTAGATTTAACAAATATTTGGTATTAAATATCTTGATATTTAAATGTGATAGATAAAAGCAAAAAATAAGATATGGGAAGATTAACCATGTGATGGCAGTTAGCAAAATATAATTTATTCTTAACTTGTGGCTACTAAAAAATTTATGATGATCTAAATATATGATATGTATATTATACTAGATTTACATAGATTCAGTTTATTGATAAATATCAGATAAAATCTAGCACCATACTGGGTTTCGCACATACGGGTCGGGTCGAATAACTGCTACTATTCAAATTACTCGCAAGCTAAAAGAATAAAATAGAAGAAATATAAAACAAGTATTAAAATGCCAATTAATGTCGTATAACCGCAGTAGGGTGTTACAGAGTGCATGGAGATCAGTCTCTCAATCATGGCTACAATTTATATCACGTGGAATTTTAAAAAAAAATTAATCCGGTCCCGTGCTATTGTGTCACAAATCTCTCTCTACTCCCTTATATCTCATACAATTCCGTGTTCGACGATTGCCCCGTGGACTAGGCCGAAATGATCGAATCACTTAAATCGAGTGTGGTATTTCTTTTTTGTGTTATAATGTGTATGCTATCTTGTGTTGTCTATGATTTGAGGGGGTCGATTTCCTCGACATCTCTTCCCCACTCTCTCCTCCGCCCTTTATCTAATACAATGAACATTTCCTAACATCCTATGTGATGTATTTAACATTTTTTAATGCTTAACCTTGTTTAAAATGCGTGTGCACGCGCATGTGCACTCACTCTCTCCCTCCTTCCCCCTTCCTTTCCTTCCCTTGTATCAAATACAATCATGTGTGAGACGATATCCATGATGGACTAGGCCGAAATGGTTGAACCATGTAAATCGAGTGTGCTATTTCTTCTTCGTGTTATATTGTGTATGTCATCTTGTGTTCTCAATGATTTGAGGGGGGCGATTTTCCCGATCCCTCTAGCCTCCCCCTCCCCTTCCCCCTCCCCCTCCCCCTCCCCCCATCCTACCTCCTTGTATCTAATACAACGAACATTTCCTAACATCCTATGTGATGTATTCAGCTTTTTTTTAAATGCTTAACATTGTTTAAAGCGCGTGTGCACGTCTCTCTCTCTCTCTCTTTACCCACATCCACACATCTGTGGTCCGTTCTAGATTTAATTTCCATCCAAATTGCGGCCAAGGAGCTCGAAATGAGTAGATATCAAGACTTGTTTGGTAGTTAAAATATTCCGTGCTTTCTTGTGATGTATAATTGTTACAAAATAAGTGCACTTGCATTTTCTGTGCATGTCCTATTCCTATGTGGATGTGGCAATCATTTGTCGTCTATGGTTAAGTTTAAAACGGTCATTATCGATACCTTTGATTTTTTTATAAAATTCTTAACCTTGTTTAAATTGCGTGCGCGCGCACACACACACACTCTCTCTCATTACCCATGTCCACACATCTGTGGTCCGTTCTAGATTTAATTTCCATCCAAATTGTGGCCAAGGAGCTCGAAATGAGCATATATCAAGACTTGTTTGGTGGTTAAAATATTCTGTGCTTTCTAGTGATGCATAATTGTTACAAAATAATTGCACTTGCATTTTCTGTGCATGTCCTATTCCCTAAGTGGATGTGGTGATCATTTGTTGTCTATGTTTAAGTTTAAAACGGTCATTATCGATACCTTTGAATTGTTACATCATAAGCACACACAAGTATATCCTAAGTATGTCTTATTCCTTGAATGATATTCAATATGGTTTGGAAGGGAAGGAGCGGGACCAGGGAATGATGTTCTTTCTTGCTATTGTAGGGCAACCAATACTTTTTAGTTTTTACTTTTCAAATTCCTTTTGACTCTTTCTTGTTCATAAAATCATAATCCTAGAAACTACTTACAAATTCAACCGAATTTTTTACGGTAGAGTTAGATGTATTGTTTGATTTTCAAGGGGTCAGTGACCTCTGGTCAAAGAAGGGGTCAATAATTAAATGCTACCACCTAAAGGACCACAACGTCAACAAATCTTTCAAAAATTAGAGATAGAACTCTCCTATGTTTTTATGTTTTTGCAACAACCCAGTGCAATCCTACCTTGTTATGCTGCCGCAGCAACTTGATGCAATCTCATCTCTTAGATTGTTCCGACTCCATAATCTTATGTAACAATAATATGGAGAGGAAGAGGTAGAACTCTCCATAAGTTTGGGCTTTTCACTTACCAGAAGCCTGCATGTAAGGCCACAATTGCATTTCACTACAGGCTAGACAAGGTTGAGGAAGAAAGATGCTGATTTCATGGCCAATTTGAGATGGATGAAACACCCCTAGATCAACTCTAATCCTAGAATCATTTCGGGGGTGATTTTGAGGAGTTAGTTTAAGAAAAAGGCTTTGGGACATTTATAATGCCTTCTTCGAAAGTTCTCCATGAAGGTGGAGTGAAAGAATATTCCAAAAAGATTCCTTTTTTTGGTCGGGAGAGGAGGGAGCTAGCTGAGGGTCTTTTAAGACTAACTTAAAAGATTTTAATTTTATCTTTATCTTATCCTTTTTTTGCGGTGGGGGATAATAAAGAGTACCAAGTTTGGGGTTGGTTTTTTAGTAATTAACAATGTTTTGGGGGGCTTTTAGTAAATAACCATTAACTTGCTTGCTTTTGTATTCTGAGATGCATGGCAATTTTCCGATGTCTGTTCAAATTTGCGTGTTTAAAAAAATTCCAATTAATGATCTTTGGCACCGCCCAAGTCTCTTCTTTAATAGATGAATTCGCACCTTGAGACTCTGCTTAGTTAACACTTAAGTATGGCACCCTTTACAATTGTTTGGTTGCTTGTGTGATTAGAATTTGCAACTTAATGGAGATCCAATTAACTGCATTTCTTTGATTAGTTACCATGGATTATCAAGTTTATGTTGTAGAAAACATGTATCCGGTTGATCGGAGTTATTGCACCATATATTCTTCTACTTTTATTTTTGAACAGTTGAGGATTGAAAAAAAGAGAGATAGATTTCATGTCCCTTAATTTTCTTTGACCTTTGTCCGCCACTTGTTGGAAATACGAACGTAACTTTCTCCCTCTTAACTTAGGCTCACTCTATCTAGAATCAAATGATTCAAGAACGAGAAGAGAACAGATGCTTAAACTAACTAGTTAGTATAGAGAAATTTAATTTCAGTTTTTCCTCATGTCACTGTATAAAAAGATAGTAGCACTGCTAAATCCTAACTTGGATCAGCAATTGAAGTTAGTTCAGAAAGACGAATTGTTTCATTGCATCAACCTAACTATTGAATTGAGATGTGACTGGAATCTCTGGCTATTTTCACATTGCAGATGAATGTGTATATAATCTATGTATACCGATCTTTTGACTGAACTTTAATAACATGTTTCTGAATTTGTACCTAACTTGAAATCATTAATCTTTACCTTATCAATTAAACATGTGATGAGGCTTCTCCAAATTTTTTACTGCCAGTTTGTCTACACTTGACTGTTTTTTAATTTCATGTGCTTAGGGCTTTCAAGGTTAACCACCGATGAAAAACTAAGAGTTGCATTTGAACCTTTTGGGCAGCTTCTAGACGGTATGTTGGTATTCTAATACATTTTTATTAAACATCTTCTTTGCTTCTATTTTAATCTTATTGCCATTGCACCACAACCCCAAAGTTGCTGTGGGGGTTGAGGGAGATAGCTATACCCTCTCAACACTCATAGATTTGAGCATGGGCCGAAACCACGGGGGTTGAATAATGTTTTTGATTTTTAAATTCTTCTCTTTTCTTTAAAGGCTAAATTATCTGAAATTAGCAGGAACTTATATAGGTTTTATAAAGAACTACCGCGTTTTTTGTAATTATTAGAAACAACCATATTAAAGGCTCAGCTATTGCACACTTACATAGGTTTTATAAAGAACTACCGCGTTCCTTTCTTTGTTCTCATGTTGTAATTTATCATCTTTATTTTATTTTATTTTATTTTATTGCAGCGAAAGTTATAACTGATAGATCATCAGGAAGGTCGAAGGGGTTTGGTTTTGTGACATATGCGACCATCACAGATGCGGAAAAGGCACGAGATGGGATGAACGCCAAATTCCTGGACGGATGGGTTATTTTCGTGGATCCCGCGAAACCCAGAGAGCCAAGACCTCAGCCTCCGCCTCAAACGGATTCCTGGGAAAATGGTATCAGGAGTAACAAGACAATTGGATGGTGTGGTTGAATTGAGTCGATTCGTGGGTGTGATATTTATATTTTTGGGCGATATGGACAAAAAGAGTACTAAGAATTCATGAATACCTACTTTACATTCAATTTTCTATTTATGTGATAAAGCTTATAAATTATAATAATTCGAACCTAGCATGAAAGTTTTTGTATTGTATTCTTTCCTTTTGTCGCTCTCTTATGTTTCTTTTAAGTTTTGTTGCCGTTTTACACTAAAATTCGAATATTTAGAGCCAATAATTACATTATGTAATGCTGGATAGCTTTTGATTTGAGTACGGTACATGCCTTTGCGGATATGAGTTTCCCTATATTTGGATATGGGTGTTCTACAATTTTTTATTCGCATTGTGAGTATGTATTAATAACGTAGCAAATTTTATATTTGTTTAAATCAGAAGATGCTATGAATGGCTCTCTAAATTGTGATATATAGATTCAATGCCTCCAACTAAACTTAAACTGGGATAGCTATTCTTAAAATAATTGTCATTATGCCCAAGTTGCCTAAGGAATAATATCAGCTGCATTTGAGTTGTTACTAGGGGTGGTAATTAAACGAGCCAGCTCTAGTTCGATTAAGGTTCGGCTCGGTATCAGCTCGTTCAAATTCGGTTCATTTATTAACGAGCCGGACATGAGCCAGAAAACCTGGCTCGTTTATTAAACGAGCCGGACTCGAGCTCAGCCAGGCTCGTTCGGTATTGACTCGGGTTTGGCTGGGTTACACAGTTTGAAAAAAAACAGTAATATGTAATATATAACAGATTCTATACAACTCTCAGAACACTTAATTCAATTAAATGACAGTATATAAAGTGTACTGAGATAAATATAAAACCCAGCACTTAGACCCATTCAATGCCCTAGATGTTAATGTTTTTTAATTTTTCCATATCTCAAAACCCTAAGTTTTAAGCATTATTGTTAATTATGTTTTTTTCTTGGAAGATACTATTAATATGAGTAAATGAGCTGAAAACGAGCCGAGCTCTAAACGAGCTCAGTTGAGCTCGGCTCGTGAACTCGACTCGTTTAGTTAATGGGCCACAAATGAACTGAACATGAGCTGAGCATGTTTAATCGAGCCAGACTCGAGCCAAGCATCTCTAGCTCGATTAACTAAACGAGCCGGACTTGGGCCAACAAAAAGAACCATGAGCCGGACTCGAGCCGAGCTTGGCTGGCTCGAGTTCGGCTCGTTTACACCCCTACTTGTTGCCTTTCTCCCAACTTTACAAGCATGGTATGTGTTTGGCGGGATCTCTATGTACCTTTAGTTGGAGCACATGTTCTTGTTCGGCATGTTTGGTGATGGGATTACGGTTAGGTTAGGGTTTCGATGCCAAACTTTCAAAAATCGAAACCGTGACACGTTTGTTTGGTGACAAAAAAGAGTTCCAAATTGCGGTTCCAAAAGACTTCCGGGGCTCGAAAATCGAAACCCCATTTTCGGAACTCCATTAATTGTCGAGTTTTGTAGGGTTTCATGACGTCTCTCTTTATTCTCTTTTGCACTTTAAAATGTAATTTATACAAAATCTTGGTTTCATAAACTATGTCGCTGAACCGAACGACCCAAAAGTTTGTCAAACACATGTTATATACAAAACCGCGGTTTCCGAAAATTTAGTTATAAATGAGAGCTTAAATAAGAACGGCGTTTCGGTCTTGAGAAAGCAGCCCACGAAGTCCAGTGGCAGGAATCGTAATTATCAAGGATAGGAGCAGGGATACTCTAAAGACAAGATAGTTACGCCAAGAAAATGACACTTGCGATTCACGCGCCCCCAAGCCACCGTCAGTGCCGACGTGTCGGCTACCTATTAGTCAGACGTTGCTTTGTTTCGAGTAAAATACTTTTTCTACCAGGATGGTGGAATCCATGTAGGTTACATGGATTCCTATTGGGTAAAAAATAGACATGATATTCACTACATAGGGAATTGCACCCTCTGCCTCATCTTGTACCCAATAAGTGTCCTTGTAGATGACGTAGACGTCTTAGTAGGAAAAATATTTCTCTTATTTCGATACCCCCTCTCATTAATGGTTTTCCAACATGTCATTTTCGCCATATTTTTGTGTTTTCAAATTACTTGCTTTCGTACAGGAATTTAGAATTTTTTTTTTGCCTAGGCCTCACCTAAACGCACACCATGCCTACACACAACACACAAGCATTCAGGGGACCTATGAATTTGCCTCGTAAGCGTTAATTTGTAGCCACTTCCCATCCTGAGATTTGAACCCCACACTCTCTTTAGGAGGGAAAGCGTAGTACCAACTGAGCAATTGGTATCAAGATGTTTGTTTTAGAATATAGTTTAATTAATTTAATATAATAATGAATCGAAGTCATCAGGCAAACAGACGGCTGACCCTTCAGGTTAGACGTCTGACCAAGACGGCAGAAGTCTGTCCCTTCCAGATCAGACGTCTGTCGTTGGTTAGTGCGACAACAGAACGCAACCAGACGTCTGCACCTATAAGGGACAACCGTCGGGATTTGGTTTGCGCTCTAACAGAGCGTAACCAGACGTCTGCACTTGTGCGGGACAGAAGACATCTGGATTTGACTTGCCTTCTGATAGAGCGTAGCCAGACGTCTGCGCTTATGCGGGGCGGGCGTCTGGCCCTGTGCGATTATATTAGTTTGGAAAGAAATTTCTGTTGGTTATTTGGAAAGATTTTGAGAGATTAGATTGTGGAATTTAATTGTAACAGAATATTTGAAAGATTGATTTGGTTGTAACAAATATTATATAGGAAAAAATATATAAAAGAAAGCGACAAAGAGAAGAATCTCTAAGACTTGATCTTCGTTCAATATCTTCTTCTTCCTCTATCTCTTTCTACTAATTTTTTGGTTTCAGAGCCATAGAGGCTAACGCCATTAAATTTTTTCTTCTCTTTATATTTCTACTACTACAATGACAACCAACTAAGATCAATTCTCCGTCTCATTAACCCCGTTCCTCGTCCTAACACCAATTCCTAGTCCTAATGCATCGTCGCCCTTTTCAACACATGGACTGAATGTCATGTCCCTTCTCCACATCAAACTCACCTGTGACAATTATCTCAGCTAGAAGATGCAGTTTGAAGTTGTCCTCAAGTTGCAAGGGTACATATGCATCGTCGACGGCACAGAAAAGTGCCCGCCCATGACTGTTCCCAAAATTCACTTGTTTCAGCATACAATACGGCATATGCTGTATGGATCCAAAAGGAACAATTGATCGTAAGTTGGATGTTACTATCTTTGACTAAGACTCTTGTTCCCATAGTGGTCGGTCGAACTACAGCACAGACGGTATGAGAGACACTTACCAAAACCTTTGCATCGCACTTTTGCGCTCGCATCCTTCAATTGAAGACACAGCTTCAGAATATCAAACGAGGATCCGCCTCTATCATAGAGTACATTCAGAACATCATGACTATCCCCGACAATCTTGCGGTCATTGGCCATAGAATCTCCGATACCGATCTTGTCATGCATGTTTTGGTTGGCCTGGGATCGGCCTATAACTCTTTTGTTCCTACTATCACAACCCGCATAGATGATATCTCGCTTGAATATTTGCATGATATGTTGTTTGCACACGAGAGCTTTTGCCAGCACCAAGATAAGTCTATCGATACTACTTCCTTTCCATCTGTCAACACCGCAACTATGGGCCGTGAAGGTTCCTCTTCATATTTCTATCAGCATGGCTATAACACCGAGCACGGAGGTCGTGGGGGTCGCACTTATGGTCATGATCATGGTCGAGGCCGCGGTCATGGTCCACCTCGATGCTAAATCTGCATGACAACTTGTCACGCCCCACTTCCCAAACTACGAAAATTTCGGGACGTAACAAAACCAACTATGCAACCTACGGTAAGGAAATATCCTTCCATAGTCACATTAAGGCCGTCAATCGGCAATCAAGAATGATAACTGTTAAATCTATCTACCACATGTTCAATAGCCATAAGAACAATAATTGAGAAAGATAGCGGAAGCAATAAAAATCCAAGAAATAACTAACCATTAATAAGAGCTATATCAATGAGACGGTCCTCACTGATCGGTTGTCCTGTCAAAATACTCACGTGCTAAGTCAAGTTTCTGGGCCATGCAAAACCCAGACGTCAGTGCGTCATAAAAATCATAATAATAAACCGAGCAATATACTATATAGGGTGTTATATGCAAAAAGAGGTATAATTATAAACAGAACAATCATAGGTGATATCGGCAGGCTATAGGTATGTCATGTGGTCCTAAAGTCTGTGTTTCTAGGTTTACTGTCCTACAGGTCTTTGAAACCAATTAATGAAATTCTCATCGTAACTCAATAGTATCCCGTGTATGCCCGGGACCACGTTCATGATTCTCGGGGCTGAATTCGACACGTGCCGCTAAGCAGTAAAAACAATGTCATGTACAGATGAATGATGTCGGCATCATCATTCCGGGGATCGAAGCTCGTATCGACTGATCAGTCTCTGGAAAGTAGTGAACTGTTGAGTTATAAGTTGGGTTTCATTCTTGATTTCCCCTTTTCTCCCAGATTTCGTGTTTAGGTCAGGTATCAATAGAATATCTACGTAATACCCACACAGGAACAATCAGGTACATATTATGTCTATCTAGACAAACAGGTCGCGTCCATCAGGACAACAAGTCAAGATTGTTGGTATCGGTAAGTATTACAGTCAATAGGTACTAGCATGATAACGGTAATAGTAACGGGATGATAGGGTACCAGTCATGAATTTGTGTACATGCATATCAGGGATGATGTAATCAGGCAGGTAAGGTATCTACTTCACACTCATATATTTCAATCAAATTATGGCATACATCAGGCAAAACAGTTATAACCGAATATCGGTAAATACTAATGGATATAGGTTAACAAGCGTGTCATGTTTAAGATTAATTATTATAAATTAACTGTATCTACTAGAATAGTTTGTATAATTAAATTTGCATAACTTTACAATTACAACTGCACACGTGCTAGTGTTTATAAGTAATAGAATATAGATTAAACTTGTATAACAATAAGAATTTGCAATATTATAAACATATGTGTTATAAATAACGAAATACGGATTGCCTTATAAAATTGTACGTTGACAATAACTTGCGATCACATATAGTTAAGTATAATAAACTAGCATGTAGCAAGATAAACTTTCCTCAAATACGACGATGATCAAGACAGAGAGAAAGATGACACGATATCTGGAATAGTGGAGATCGTGACATTTATATATGCTCGACGAAATGCCGGGGCTCGATTTTAGCGTCGATTGATACTGTGGTGGGTACGATGATGGCGGAACTTGGTTGCAGTAAGCAGAGGAAAGCTCGTCGGTCACGGATACGGTATACATCGGTGATGGAAAAAACAACGGCGTCAACAATGATGAAGGTGCGCAGTGGTTCGGCGCGACACGGTGCGTGGCGCGGCACAACACGGTGCTAGGCATTGCGTTGATACGTGGCTGATGAAAAGGTGGCACGCAAGTGGGCACGAGTTGGGCACGAAGCGGGCATGGCGTGGCACGGTCTGGGTACTGGGTTGGCATGGTGAAGTGGTCTGGGTTGAGGGTGTTTGGAGGAGACGAAGGTGGTGGCCATGGCAATAGCCGGGTGCTGTCGATGTGTGCTTGGGGTTCGGTTGAGGGTGGTGACCGGATTTGAAGAGATGGGTTCTCTCGACGAAGGTGTTGCTCGGTGTAGGGAATTTCGGTATTGGGTCAAAGATGGAGTTCTCGGGTTGTTAGGATTCTCGGGTGGTGGAGTTGGGCGCCAGTGAGAGTCACAGGTGAGGTTTGAAGGATTATGGGGTCTCGGTTATTTTTAAGAAAAAGAGAAAGAGAGAGATGATCGGGATGTGTGGTCGGGGTTCCGGCGAGGACAGAGAGGGAGTCGATGACGACGATGACGAGGAAGGTGATGATGCTCTATATTGGCGATCTCCCAGATCAGGACACGTGGCAGATGACGTGTCCCAGAACTCAGAAGAAAGGGCCCACAGGGGCCGACTAGGCCACCCCTGTACCCGACCTGCAAGCGCAAGCTGGCTTTCCTCAAGACCCCCTACAAATTGGCCTCCTCGGTCTCTCAGCTCGTCTCGAGCTACCACAGGACCAAGACTCCTCGGCCCTCCCGCTCGTTCCCGAGCTCGCCTGCCGAGGCCATCTTCCTCGGTCCCTCCAACCGACCAACTCCACCACTCACAGGCGTAACCGCCGCTCCGCAAATTTTGCCATGAGCAGATTCTCCGCCGGCAACATCCCACGTTCTACGCCATCACGATCTCCACTAACGGGCGATCCGCCCGTTACGCGGGCGTGATGTTGGGAGCGTAACTGCCGGCGAGATTCTCACGCCTGCTGCTGCGTGCTGCTGCCACTATATAAACCCCCATCACAGAGAGATCAAGTAAGCTTTTTTCACCCCACTTAGCCGTTACTCTGCTCGGATCTTGTGCTAACTTGATCGTCGGAGGGTCTTCGGTGGTACCAAACCACCCCGGGACTTCCTTGCAGGTACTCGGTGCAAACTCCTCAAACCACCAATCTCCTCAAAACCCATTGAGACCCACACGCAACAGGAAATCACCTCCAAAATCCACCGGGAGATCGACGGAAAACAACATCTGACGGAGACCCGAAAAAGAACTCCATCAATTGGTGCCATCTGTGGGAACATAAACTCCACAGAAAACAAAGTTGGCCTTCCGATCTCCATCCACATGACAAGCGATCATCCTGAAGATCCAGGTACCAGCCGTCGCCTCCCCCTCACCGGAGGCGCGGATGAACTTCCTCCGGCGACCGTCATCAACGCCCTCGCCGGGCGAATAGATCGGCTACAGTCCCTCGTGGAGGCACTCGTCCGCGTCCAAACGGCCAGGCCAAGGGACAAGATCGCCGCTCCTCCACCTCCAGAAAGCTCTGCCCTCGTCGGCACGACTGACCACCTGCAGGCCACGACCCATGGCCACAGATCTCATGGGCCGATACTCCCTGAGGCCCGCTGGGCGCCCCACAACTCCACACCAAGATCCGCCGCCAGAGCGCCTCGCCTTGAGCCTCCTCGCGACCCTTACCCCCCTGAGGAGATGTCGGTCACCTCGCCCGTCCCCAGGCATGATCGACACCCCATCCCTCGACGGGGTTGCACAGAAGGGGCTTACTACGACGGCTCGAGGTCCACCTCGTCCGGGGATCTGCGGAACCTTATTGAGAAGAACCGGGGCCGTGCCCAGACGCAGATCTCCCACAGCAGAGGCCAGGGATCACAAGGAGCTGAATCCTCGGGGTACCACGGCCGACTCGCCGCCCTCGAAAAGAAGATCGAGGGCATGTGCCGGGAAGGTCACCTCTCGGACGACGGGGCTAGGTACGCCGCCGACTCGCTCACCAAGCCGTTTACCGAGGGACTGCTCGCTGTCCATGTCTCCTCGCGCAACAAGCCCCCAAAGGTCTCTCTGTTCGACGGGAAAACCGACCCGAAAGACCATTTGGATGCTTTCACCGCGGGGATGAGCTTCCAGGACCATTCCGACGCCGCCCAGTGCAGGGCCTTCCCAGCCACCCTCACCCGCTCTGGTCGGGACTGGTTCCGAGAACTCGAGCCTCGCTCAATCTCGACCTATTGACAAGCTGGCTACTTAGTTCCTCGGCCACTTCGTCGGGAACCGTCGGCAGAAGCGCACAGTCGACTACCTCTTCACAATTAAGAGCGGGTACAAGGAGATGTTCAAAGCTTACTTCACCCGCTTCTACAACGCCTTCCTCGAGGTCCCCGAGCACCGGGACGAGACTGTCATCACGGCACTCAGATCCGGTCTTAGGCACAAGGAGTGGTTGCGGTCCTTTGCGTTGGCGCAGCCTAAGACCATGGCCGAGGTCAAGGCATGGACCGAGCGCGAGATCCAGCTCGAGTCCGAGGTGAACGCGAACCTCCCTCGATCAGAACGGTCCAACCAGAAGAAGAGGTCTCGGGAAGAGAAGCCAGAGCGCCAGCAGCCCTATCACCCGAAGTTCCAGGAGTACACCCCGCTCAACGTCTCCCTTGCAGTGTTACTAGAGGAGGCCCAGGGCGAGGGGTTCTTCAAGTTCCCTCCAATCCCGCGTCAGGCCTCGAAGCGAACCCGGGGCCCCTACTACGCCTTCCACCGGACGCTGGGCCACGCTACGGAGGATTGTAAGCAATTCCGGGACTACATCGAGGAGCTCATCCGATCGGGGCACCTCGCCGCCTACTTGAGGGATAAGCGGTAGGGCGACCGCAAGCAAGAGCAGCGTCCCTCTCCCGCCGAGCTGACCATCGTCCAAATCATGCTCGTTTTGGCAGATGACCAGTCCGGAGCCCAGCAAGCCTCCGGGGAGCTCGGGCCACACTAATAAGGTCATCTATTAGCATGTACATTTTTCTAGGGCAATGTAAACTCTTCCTAGGGTCTGTTAATAAAGATCAATGGAACATTGAGAAAAAGAAGGAAAGGTCTCATTTATTCAAAAGGTATTATGGGCTCCTCAGCCATACATACAAAAAGAAAAAGAAAATTACAGCAGCGGGGGAAGGGGGTGCAGAGAGCACTGCTCATGGTACTCAGTAAAGATCTCTGCCAGCCGAGACCTCACGAGATCCAACCTCAGCCCTCGATTCCCCCCGCGCGCGTTGACCTCGAGCCTTAGTTCGTCGTACTCACGGACGAGGACCACCGAACGAGCCAGCCGACTCACGGAGATTAGGCCGAAGTGCCTCAGAGACCACAGCTTGCCCACGGCCTCGTCGTAGAGCTGTTCAGACAAGGGGTTGTAAAGCCCCGGCGACGCCCTCCAGATGGAGTACATCAGCAGTTGCAGCAGGGGGAGCGCCAGGGGAGCAGCCGGCCGTAGTGGTCTTCAATGCTCCCATAGACCAACTGCACCGTGTCCTCGGCACATTTCTGGGCATAGCGGTATACGTCTTCGAAGTGGATGATATCGGGGACGGTAAAGGGGAAGTCTTCCATTCTCAACGGTCTGTTTACGAAGAAAGGAAGGACCAGTGCTCCCTGAGCCTTATATAGCCCACTGTGCCCCAACGGAAGCCAACAGTTGCCCGTTTTCACCCACAAAGTCGCTACCATGCGGCGATCATTGAGCCTTCTCTGGCAGAATCGAAACAACGCGACTCCGGCGCTTCTCCTCCCCGCACATTCAATGCGCATGCTACGCGCACGTTCGCCGCGACCGTTCCTGTTCCCCATACCTGCCATGGGATGGTCGGGCGAAACTTCATGAAGAATCGGCCAAGCATCTACCATGCTCGGCCATCCCTAGCCGGTAGCTTACCTACACGCAACGTCAGGGATCAAAGCCCTCGCCGAGAGGCAACAACGCAGCTTCACTGCCCGGTTATCCTTAGCAGGCCTACTACGGCCCCTCCAACGCTAAGGGTCAAAGTCCTCCGTAAAGACAGCCGAGCGGCCTCCCTGCTCGGCTATCCCCGGCCGGTAGCTTCCCTACTCACAACGCCAGGGATCAAAGCCCTTGCCGAAAGGCAACCGCGCAGCTTCACTGCCCGGTTATCCTTAGCAGGCCTCCTACGGTCCCTCCAATGCTAAGGATCAAAGTCCCCTTAGAGGCAGCTCAGCAGCTACCCTGCTCTGCTATCCCTGGCCGGTAGCTTCCCTACTCGCAACACCAGGGATCAAAGCTCTCGCCTAGAGACAACCGCGCAGCTTCACTGCCCGGTTATCCTTAGCAGACCTCCTATGGCCCCTCCAACGCTAAGGATCAAAGTCCTCCTTAGAGGCAGCTCAGCAGCTACCCTGCTCGGCTATCCCCGGCTAGTAGCTTCCTACCACAACCAACAGGGATCAAAAGCCCTTCCAAAGGCAGTCGAGCCCGACCCTCGCTCGGCTATCCTTCAGGACAAAAGCTCTCGCCAAGAGGCATCGGGCAGTAACCCTGCTCGGCCAAGGGTCCTTGGTAGGCTTCTAACAGCCCCTCCCGCGCTAAGGACCAAAGTCCTTTTTTGAGGCGGTCGAGCCCGACCTTTGCTCGGTTATCCCCGGCTGGTAGCTTCTTACCACAACCGACAAGGATTAAAATCCTCGCCAAGAGGCACTGGGCAGTAACCTTGCTCAGTTCCCGTCCTGAAGGATCAAAAGCCCTCGCAAGAGGCAACCGAGCCCGACCCTTACTCGGTCATCTCCGGCTGGTAGCTCCCTACCCATGACGCCAGGGATCAAAGCCCTCACAAGAGGCATCCGAACGGCTACCCCGCTCGTGTAGGGTTCCTAGGAACACCCATGAGATTCTACAACTGATCAACCATACCAAAATCAAATTTTTCATGTGCCGAGAAACCTTATTCAAGATCGTTAACTAGAGGATAGGCGAAAACTAAACTAGTTAACAACTTTAACTACAAGTGAAAGGGGCTACAACCTTTGTAGATCCGGTCCTCCACTTCTTTAGCTCCGTGATGACGTCCCTCCGCATCGATCATCGGGATCCCGGACTCTAGCGATGGTTTTTTTGGAGAAATGATCGGGCTAGGTCGTTGACTTCGATGCCGAAGATGATCTACGTCGAGGCAACTCAAACTCAAGCTCCATCTTCACTAAGTCATGAAACTTGTGAAGAAAACACCCTATACAACATGGCAAGTGGTAGAGGATGAAGAAATAGGAAGTGGGTTCATTTTGGATTTGGATTTCTCACTTAGATTCATCACTTGGAATTTTCTAGTAAGCTTTCTTCACCTCATGAAGAAAATGAAGAAGAAGAAAAAGAAAAATGAATTATCTAATTAGAAAATTCAAGTGAAGTCTATCATATAGCAACCATGGGTAAGTAAACTCATGTAGAGAGCAAACCATAGTTTAGGTAATGGTTAGGTTTTAGGATAAAACAAAATGGCATAAACTTTTGTCACAGGTGCTTGAAGTAACATGAAGCTTCTAGCAATGTGAAAGAAAAAGACCATTTTGTTTTAACAAAAAAAAGTAAAGTAAATAAAACCCTAACAATTAACCTAAACATGGTTTATAGTATACACACACCCAAGTTTGCATGTATCATCAATCATGATACAAACTAGTGCACAAACATATATCATATATACAAATGTGCACATCAAGTGAGAAAATCAATCTTAAGTGAACAAATACTATTTAATGTAAAGTAATATATCAAATATATAATTATACATTAAATCATTAAATCAACACTTGATTTAATGATCCGGTCATACTGGATATAACCGACTAATATCAAGTGTATCAATATATCGAATCAACATTTGATTCGGTAACCCGGCTATATCCTATATAACCGTCTGATGATACAAATCGCGAGAATAGAATTCAGTATCACATACAGGTATTATTCTCGGTCCCGCACATATCTCATATGCGCTCCTATTTCGTTTCGCTTGAGCCAGGAAACCTCTGTGTAGGACTGTAAAGACTCGTCAATACGCCGGCAGCAGGTGATGATCATATCAAACACCCACAAGCCGCAAGCGGTCTGCTAAACGTAACGGCCACCCGGGTATTGAGCGATCAGAAGATCAACGAGCAAGCCCGCTCACACTCCTGTGAATCCAACCAGTAACACTTACCGTACAGTCCGGTCTGTTCGTCTGATATGTCGCATATCTCGCCTAGGGGTGGTAAACGTCAGACCCCAGTAGCTTGATAAGTCATGCCGATGTAAGGTCCACAACAAGCGTGAGACTACTGATAACTCTTACCAGTAAATCACTACAACCCTGGCCAGGGATTTCCAGTTATGGCCAGTCGAGCATAGCGCAACATCAACCTCCAATACCGGGAGAGACGAATCCCCTCCTATCGCTCATTGCCTCCATGTGAATCGGGACTGTACCCAAAAACCACCTGTTTGCACGACTCAGTAGAGCCGTGGTAGGGTGGAAATCAAAGCACAGTAAGAGACACACAAGACTCTATGACGATCTCGGGTCAACAGACTAAGCTGTACCAGTGTCACCAGAGAACTGCCATCTGACGTGAGGTATAATACCATCTGGGAGTTCTCGGCGAGTCCGTTCAGTATACCCAGTCTCCACTGAGCACCCGCATACCATCTCTGATGTCAAACATCAATGGATATGGGATCATCCATCGCCCATCACATGGGTCGAGAAGATATACGCTAGTCTACTCTGGAATATCGATGCCCCGTCTCGATATTCCCACGACTAGGAACATTGAAAGATGTACTCATGGACTACCCAGGCCCCATTAGTATGATCTATATCATAGTCCTGGAAGTCGAGTACACATCCTAAGGGCTTTATCAACATGTAACAAAAAGACAGAAAGTATACATGTTAAGATAAAGAGCAACCAGATAGCGTACTATCATGTCGAGCAAGAAAGTCCTACCTATATATGTCCCAGCATCCACTACAATATACATCCAATGTACAGTAATGGCCTCTAGGGCATACATATAACTAACAGCTCGGTCATCCCAGGCTGGTAGTTGCCTACCCACGACGCCAGAGATCAAAGCCCTCGCCAAGAGGCAACCGCGCAGCTTCACTGCCCGGTCATCCTTAGTAGGCTTCTTACAACCTCTCCGACGCTAAGGATTAAAGTCCTCCTTAGAGGCAGCCGAGCGGATTCCCTGCTCGGCTATCCCCAGCCGGTAGCTTCCCTACTCGCGACGCCACGGATCAAAGCCCTCGTCAAGAGGCAACCGTGCAGCTTCACTGCCCGGTTATCCTTAGCAGGCCTCCTACGGCCCCTCCAACGCTAAGGATCAAAGTCCTCCTTAGAGACGACTCAGCAGCTACCCTGCTCGGCCATCCTTGGCCGGTAGCTTCCCTGGCCGGTAACTTCCCTACTCGCAACGCCAGGGATCGAAAAGTCCTCCCAGAGGCAGTCGAGACCGACCCTCGCTCGGCCATCCCCAGCTGGTGGTTGCCTGCCCACAATGCCAGAAATCAAAGCCTTCGCCAAGAGGCAACCGAGTAGCTTCCCTGCTCGGTCATACCCAGCAGGCGTCCTCCTGCCCAACAGACGTTGCGGGGTTGTAGCCCTCGTAACGAGGCCTCTAAGCCCATTCATGCTCGGCATAACTACGGCGGACATCCCTCTGCCCATCACGTACAGCGGATCCGAGGCCCCAACAAGGGACATCAGGTCCATCCAAGTCTGAACGATCCCCCCTCGACTTCGGGGCCATGGAGATGCCTCCTTCTCAGCAGCGCTTGGCACACTTGGCAAGTGATCGATCAACTCGACGAACGATAGCTAGACAGATAGCCGACCTGACATGGAAGCCCAACAGTGCAAGCAAAGATATTTTACAAGCATTCTTCACAAGCAAAAGATAAAGTGCAAATTGATGAAACAAAAAAGTTTTACTACCAAAAGCGAAATCTTTACAAAGGGTATTTTGGGCTCCCCAGCCTTACAGACTGCCCGGAGGCTTACAAAATAAAAGGAGGAGGAAGACGGGGGCTTTAGGCCTCGGGGCCAGGCACGACGTCGGGGTCCTCGATATCTACCACGAGTCGAGCAGGGTCCTCAGCCAACTCCTCGTCAGGAATCTCTTTCCCCTGCTCATCGGCGTCCGCGAGGGGGTATTCGGCCCGAAGCTCTTCATCGGCAAACTCCGGCATCCGGGCCTTAACGGCGTCGAGAGCCTCGTGCTAGATGCGGGTGGTGGCCATGGCTAAGTCATTGTAGAAGTCCTTCGACTTCTTGTAGCCCTCCACCGCCTTCGCCGCCGAGAGGTCGGCCTGCTCCGCTGTCTTGACCGCCGCCCCCAGCTCCATCCAGAGGGTCCTCACCGTCTTCTTTAGGTTGCCGGTGAGCACCTGAGCTTCCTCAAGCTTGACCTCGGCAGCCACGGCGGCCTCACGGTGCCGGGAAACCTCCTGTTTCCCGGCCTCCACCTCGCCCTCCAGGGCGGCAACCCTCGCCATCACCGCCTCCAGCTCCCGCTTGGAGATCTCTTCCAGCGAGGCAAGCTGGTCCGCAACCTTCATCGCCGGGGCTATCACCTCGGCCTCCATGCGTAAGGCCAGGGCGACGTGCTGGAGGACCTGAAAAAAATAAGAAAGAGGTTAGGAAGATGAAGGAAGCGCAAAATCTCACAAGTAACCGAGCACTTACCTGCACGGACTCCTGGACGATGGACGCCATCTGGGCCCTGAAGGGCCCTCCGGGGACCCTGCCCCCTGCCGACCTCTCTATTTCGTGCAGCAGGCTGTCCGCGACAGACAGCCCCGAGGGCACCGCGAACCGGAGGGCCCCCTCCTCCACCATGATCGGCGAGGGCGGGCCCTGAGGAGACTTCCGGGAACCCCTCTTGAGTGGCTCCGGTGGAGAGTCGATTTCCTCCTCCGAGACCGGGTCCTCCAGAATTCGAGCCCGCTTTCGGCCCGTCGCTCTGCTAGGCCCCGGGGCGAGATCCACCCCCGAACGCTCAAGGGACGTGGCCACCGGAGGCACCGGGACGGAGGCCGAAGGAGACGAGGCGGGCTTCGAACGAGAAGAGCTAGCGCCTCCAGCCTTCGCGACCTTCCTCGGCTGGCGCATAGAGGCTCGGAGCTCGTCCATATCCATGGGTCCTGCACAAAACCAAATGCAAAGAAGTCAGCGACACATGCAATATACAAGCCAAAAAGCAAGCCTAACTTACCGATGAACTCGACGGGGCAGAGCCCAGCCCAACCCAGGACCCTCTCAGACAACAACATGTCAAATCGGGGGACGGGCTCCCACGACGCCACCCTCACCGCGGCGGGGTCATTGGACTGGTTTCCCGGCAAGCATTTTTCCCTCGACCACTTGGTGGGCACGGGCCAGTCCTCGCCCTTAGGCGGCGCGACGAAGAAAAACTTCTTCTTCCAGTTGTTTATGGAAGATGGCAAGGCTACAACCCCTGTCCCGGCGGCGCCCCCCTGTCGCTTTCTAAAAGAAAGGCACCTCGGGTCGCCCGCTCGGCCCCCAGGATGATTTTTGAAAACAAGAGAGGAATCAAGGATGGAGAGGCTGAAGGGAACCGCCTGTAGCTTCAGGCGGATCAGGAACCTGAGGAGAATCCTCCATGAGTTCGGCACTAGCTGGCCAGGGGCTAGCCCGAAGAAGTTCAGCGCTTCGACGACCTCGGAAGAGAAGGGCAGGCGCATTCCAACCCAAAAAGCTTCCAAATATAGGGCGATCTCCCTACCCCGTACTTGGTCTGCCATTTATCCCTCCTTGGCCAGACGAAGCGTATAACGTGAGGGGATGTGAAAGCGAGCCCGAGTATTGGCAAGCTCGTCCTCATGCCTCACCCAACACGACGCTCTGGGGGTAGCGTCTACCGCCTCCTCCCTGGGGGCTGCCCTCGCCGGGCGATCCCGGGAAAAGGATCTGACCTCTATTCCCGGGGAAGACTTAGGCTCAACTAGAGCGTCCCTAGAACCTACTCCTACGGCATCTACAGATTCAACGAAAGAAGACATCTAACCTGAAGAAGAGAGATCCTCGGGAAACGAAAGCAGAAGAAAGAAGACGAGCGCCGAGCAACCAGGACTTAGAGAGAGGAAATATGAAGGAATAGGGGCCCTGGGGTAGGCCCCACCCCTATTTATCTCTGCAATCGCTCTTATCCAACGGCGCCCTTCATCTCCCGCCAAAACGCCTCCTCGTGTCCAACGGCCCCGATTGCTCCACTTGTTGTTCCCACACTAGGCCGCATCCCATCAGACGCCGCGGGTCTGCACACGTCGCGTCGGCCAACCGACGCTTAACACGCGGACCGTCGCTTTAGTGACAGGATGCACGAACTGGCGCACCTTTCTTAAATGCAGAGATCTCGCCCTGATTCGCTGGCAGAAAAGACAGCCGACAGCCCGGGGACGCGTCCTGACGAAATCTTAAGAGGGAGCTCACCTTGGGCGGCCTGGAAGTCCACTCTTGATCCGACCTGCCATCTGGTCGGGACAAGAATGGGGGGCTAATGATGATGCTCTATATTGGCGATCTCCCAGATTAGGACACGTGGCAGATGACGTGTCCCAGAACTCAGAAGAAAAGGCCCACAGGGGCCGACCAGGCCACCCCTGTACCCGATCTGCAAGCACAAACTGGCTTTCCTCAGGACCCCCTACGAATTGGCCTCCTCGGCCTCTCAGCTCGCCCCGAGCTACCACAGGACCAAGACTCCTCGGCCTTCCCGCTCGTTCCCGAGCTCCCCTGCCGGGGCCATCTTCCTCGGTCCCTCCGACCGACCAACTCCACCACTCACAGGCATAACCGCCGCTCCGCAAATCTCGCCATGTGCAGATTCTCCGTCGGCAACATCCCACGTTCCATGCCATCACGATCCCCACTAACGGGCGATCCGCCCGTTACGCGGGCGTGACGTCGGGAGCGTAACTGCCGGCGAGATTCTCGCGCCTGCTGCTGCGTGATGCTGTCACTGTATAAACTGTAACACCCGAGCCCAATACTACTATTTTCTGTTACTGGTTGAGCATTAGATGGTACTCATTTCATTTAGCTTGCCTGTTTGTCACTTACTGTAAAATTTTACCCAGTAAAGTCATTTCTGCACATAACAAATTTTAGTATCTAAAATAAAATTAAAAATATCCATCTTGGCCTACTCGACACCCCTAGCCTTGTGGTAGCGTCCGTGTATCGAGTTCTCGTCCCGTTCGGTGAAACGGGCGAGTTTGGACGGCTACGCGCGCGTACAGGTGTCCGTCTTAAGGGTATACTTTTTAATCATAAACACTCAATTTCAAAATTTGGAACCCGCTTAAAATCCTATTATTTAAATTTCAAATTTTTGGACCCAACCCGGGCGCGATTTGGAAATGTTTTATTTAGCGCCAAAATCCCAAATTTTAATAATATTTAAAACCATATAATATTTCGTTAACATATATAATCTTACTGTTACTTAATCTTTTAATATTTTTTAAATCTCTACATCTTTTGTGCTCAGCCAATCACAAGGCAGATAACCCCGTGGGCCCCTCATCCACTATCTTTTTCCCTATCTATCTTTCTCTATCTCTCTCTCTCTCTCTATCTTTCTCTAACTCTCTCTCTCTCTCCCCCTATATATATTTTTCCCCTCCCATATTTTTCCAGAACGCGACCTGAGAAACCCACGAGCGTCATCCTCAGCCCTAGCTACCTCCATCCTTGCCGCCGCAGCTCCGACTCCGACGCCGCGACCACCTCCGTCCTCGCCTCCTCTTCCTCGTCTCACCCATATCCTCATCCTCCCACCTTCGCAGCCACCTGTGAACCCCATCGCAGCCATCTGCAACTCCCTGTGCATCGCCGGACCGCCGACTGTCGCCATCGACGACCCCATCCTCTTGTCCCCAACCTCGCACGCTCCTTGGTAAGATATTTCCCTTCTCTTTCCCTTCTTCCTTCCTTCTTGGCTAATATTTTCTTCATCAAAAGTTTTCTTCCCCCGCGATCACTGTTCACCGCCGGAGCTCCGGTGGCGTCGTCAACCTTCGCAACCCCTCTGCTGATCATCGTAAACACCCGCTCAGATCCTTCCCCCTTTCCTTGTAATTCCCTGTATTTCTTGTTTTTGTTTCAAAACATTATGTTTCTTTCACTGTTCGCGTGCTCGCCGGAAACCGGCCGTGCCAGTGACATGTCCCGACGATCCAGCAGAGTACTCTGACCCGTGTGGTTCCTTGGTTCGTTGTTTGGGTTCAATCCGTGAACCGTGCGTCCGTCGCGAGTTTCCCCGCCGACGTTACGTTCCGTTTTTCCCGGTTCGCGACCCGTCGAGGCAAGTACCCCTTGCTACATGCTATACAGTATAATTATATATGTATTGACATCCTAAACCTGTAAAATTAGCTTGGTACAATCGTTTTCCATTTCGGTTATAAATTGCATTAAATCATTTTACGGTTAAACATGAAACTTACAGTTCGCAATTGAAACCTAATAATCAAATCTACCCATTTAATCACATTTTACTGTTAAATAGATGGTGGCAATTATCCATGTAGTTCTGTTACATTCGGACACTCGTATGCATTTAACCTGATATAACTATATTGAACCGTCACATAAATCATTGCACCGCTAAGGGTGCTTAAACCTGTTAACATGACTAAACGGCTATATTGTATTACTGCACTCTTGTGATTGAATGAAACTGCTTATTATTTAATTCATTGCTTATTTCATGTTGTTAATACCCACGTGTGATTATATATCTGATTGGGAGCACACTCACGATATTGCGTACATCTTGACCTGACATTGCTACACATGTATATATTGATACACCTGACATGGTACCGTATACTGTTGACTTGACCTGATGTACCATAACCCGACCTGTTACCTGATCTCGTGCCTAATGCCAACAAACCTGATATGTAGTCCTCATGGACCGTTCCGGTTGTCTATCCAGACAAACCTGCTTTTACCTGATCCTGTAATGGCATTAGTTCTTGATTACTGAATACCTGACTCGACACATATAACTTGGGGGTATGGGGAAATCAAAGGTGAAATCTGACTTGTAACTCGACAGTTCACTACCTGTATTGAGTGTACACATTCCTGTTTTGTGTCTAGCGTCATGTCTCGGTTTCAGCCGGGAATATTGTGGCCGTGGTCCCGGGTATGTACGGGATACTATCGAGTGTACACATTCCTGTTTTATGCCTAGCGGCATGTCTCGGCTGCAGTCGAGAATATTGTGGCCGTGGTCCCGGGTATGTACGGGATACTATTGAGTTACATCGACGAATCATCAATTGATTTCAAAGACTTTAGAATAGAAAACCTGATAGAACAGTTTTGTTACCTACTGCACACTACCCTGCACTGCTTGTTTCACATTATTGCTTTATTCATGTTTATTTTGCATTGCCTGTTACATTGTTCATATTTTATTACTTGTTGACATGACGCGCTGACGTCTGGGTTTTGCATGGCCCAGTTTCTGTGTCGCTATCGCAGTCTGAGCAGGAGTACTTCAGCCAGCAGGCTGAGCTGTGAGTTCAGTGGTAGTTAGTTTTATTTCCTGCATTCATTTCCTAATGTGAGTCCGCATTATGGGACATACCTTTCAGTTATTTGTATTGGATCATTTGCTTCCGCATTTATTTATTATTGACTCTTGTTATTCTGGATTATGGACATATTTTAGATAGTTTTATCTTGTTCTTGATATCTCTACAGCCGTAATGTGACTGTGGATGGATACTTCCTACCCACAGGTAGCATGGTTGGCTATGTCACGTGTCCAATCTAGCGTACTCTGGGAAGCGGGGCGTGACATAAACCCCCATCACAAAGGGGTCAAGTAAGCTTTTTTCACCCCACTTAGCCGTTACTCTGCTCGGAACTTGTGCTAACTTGATCGTCGGAGGGTCCTCGGTGGTACCAAACCACCCCGGGACTTCCTTGCAAGTACTTGGCGCAGACTCCTCAAACCACCAATCTCCTCAAAACCCATTGAGACCCACACGCAACAGGAGATCACCTCCAAAATCCACCGGGAGATCGACGGAAGACAACATCTGATGGAGACCTGAAAAGGAACTCCATCAGAAAGAGACGGCTAGGAGAGGAAGAAAAGCGATGTCGATGGTGACGAGATGAGAAAAGCAGTAGGTAAGGTGAGGGGTCACGGGGATTGAAGATGATGACGACGAGATGATGACGAGGACGACGATGAAATGGAGGAGATGAGGAGACGACGATGAGATGAGGAGGGCAAGGTGCAGACGATGGTGGGTTAGAGGCTCCGAAAATAGGATGCTCGGGAGAGAGAGAGCGCAGAGAGAGGGAGAGAGAAAAAGGAGAGTTTATAATGAAATATAAATTATATAAATATATATATATATATATATATATATAGTATTATGTAAGTATATTATAGGTTTAATTAATATAGATTTGTGATTTATTCCATAAACAATAATGTGGAAAAGATAACAGCAAACTTAGATCCGTCTCTCACGGAAAAATATATTTTGGATAATAATAATGATACGTAAACTTTTAAACCATTATGTAAGAATATTGTTCTCTCAAAAAAAAAATATATTCTGCGCAAAAGAGCCCAAGGTATCAAATGGCAGCGATATACTTAAGAAAATGTGAACCAGTATTTTCCGGACTGTATTTTGACAAACTCCTGAATGTGAAACAGCTAAATTATGATGGTATCGAAAGTGTCTCGAAAAAGCCTTCGATTTGATATATTATGGGCTTCATAATTCATCCGGGATCAAAAAGTTATGAGTAAATATGCTATGCACATGTAATCTAAGGAAGAAAATGCGAACCAGTATTTTCCGGGCTGCATTTTGACGAACTCTCGAATGAGAAACAGCTAAATTCTGATGGTATCGAAAGCGTCTCGAAAAATCCTTCGATTTGATATATTATGAGTCTCATAATTTATCCGGGATCAAAAGTTATGAGGCATCACGTGCCCACACGTGACCGGGCATCACGTGCAGACACGTGATCATTTACAGGCAAAGCCTGTAGGCACTGAATAAAATAAATAATTGAAAATAATTAATCAGTGGGGTAACGTGCCAACACGTGATAGACTCTTAAACCCTCTGAAACAATAGAATTAAATTCTAATTAAATAATTAATCAGTGGGGTCACATGCCAACACGTGATGGGTTTCTGAGCCCTCTAAACCAATAGAATTAAATTCTAATTAATTGGTCAATCAGTGGGATCACCTGCTAACACGTGATAGACTCTTAAATTTTCTGAACTGATAGAATTAAATTCTAATTAAGGGAAATCAAAAACCCTATTTGGAAAAATATTTCTCTAGATCTTTCCAAACAAAAAGATTGTGCTCTGTAAAGTGGAGCACCGTTGGATTTTTAATCCAACGGTGATTAAAAATCACCAATTTATAGAAAGATTCTATACAAGAAAAGATTTCCCTGAAATTTGCCAGGAATAACAGATAAAAGATCTTTCGGATTAAAAATCCAATGGTGAATAAAATTCACTGAGTGATCTAAAAGATCATGTTGGCTACAAAATCAATTAAAATCTTTCAATGAAAAATTGACTAAACAAACTGATTCTTTTCTTTCTCCTATAAATAGGAGGCAAGGAGAGAAGAAAATATATACAACAGAAAAAGAAAAAAGAAGAGAATTTAATTCTCCAGAGAGAAAGAAGGTTTCTTGAGAAAAGAAAGTAATCCTAGGTGAGAGATCTAAGCTCCATAAAACAAAAGAGAATTTAATTCTCAATTTAAGAGTTTAACTTTTCTGAATAAGAACTTAGTTTTTCCTTTGGTTGAAGATCTGGAGAAGCAGATCTCCTCACAAGTTGAGAATTTAATTCTCATCGGGAAGATTCTGCCATGCAGATCCAAAACTTAGAGGGAGAATTGAGTTTAGGGAATTTAATTCCCCCAAATTCATAGGAATTTAATTCCTCCAACTGAAACTAGGGTTTAATCCTACACAAGAATTTAATTCTTTCAAATTCACATGAATTTAATTCCTCCAAATGAAACTAGGGTTTAACCATACATAAGAATTTAATTCTTTCAAATATATAGGAATTTAATTCCTCTAAACAGAACTAGGGTTTAACCCTATAAAATAATTTAATTCTTAAAACAAGAGACTTAAAGCTCTCCATGCACGTAAAGATCAAGTATCCGACAGGATCACGTGGTAACACGTGACCCTTCATCCCAACGAACAAAAAGGAATGAATAAAGCATGCTCACGTGCCCCCACGTGACCCTTTAATGGACTCCTTAAAATAAGAAGGCATCAGCCCAGAGGCAATGCCTCACGTACTCCCACGTGACCCTCAAAATAAAGGAAACAAAGCCAAAGGCAATACTGATTTAGAGCGCCTCACGTGTCCCCACGTGACCCCTGACTAACACCTTTTTAAAAGGGCAAATGAGGGAAAACAGAGGAATTAATACCCAATACATGAGCACTATCACGTGCCCACACGTGATGATCACAAAAGCTAAGTGTTTAACACTTATTTGCAGATTTGAGGGTAAAATAAAGGAGGTTTGGCCCAATTCTCAGGCGCCTCACGTGACCCCATGTGACCACTTCAATTTTAGTGTTTAACACTACTTTAAATGCTTCGTCCCTAGTGTTTAACACTATCTTAAGCGCATCACGTGGGAACACGTGACCGCCAAATATCCTCTAGTGTTTAACACTGTTTTAAAACCAATCTTAACCCAAATTGGCTAAGTTTTTCCAGAGGCAAGTCTCCCCTTCAACTGAACCTCAAAATTGATCAGTTCATATGATATGCAAAGTAAAGTCCAGAGCTATAATGAATGGTTAGTGCCCAGCCAAAGATAAAAGGTTGTCAGAGCCCCTAAACCCCTGTTTAGCATTGCTAAATAATGGGGGGGCTGAACCCAGACAAATGTTCAACAGTCCAACAAAGGGCCAACATTTTAAACCTAATTGGACTTAGCCCAAGTTGGCCATAAGTCTTAAATTCAGATTTAACTGAGCCAATGTGCTCATAATCTAATTAACTGATCTTAGTTCCAAATTGGACTACAGATTTCCCAATCAATTTTGGGTCAAGGGTACATCTCTTCACTCCTTTGATATTTGTCGTTGCAATCCTTCAACGTCTTCAGAGAGATGACGGGTCCCGATAACCAATCATTCCATGGACTGTGGGGTCCTTAAGCCCATGGACTATGATGTCCTTAACCTGGACTGTGGGGTCCTTAAGCCCATGGACTATGATGTCCTTAACCTGAATTGTGGGGTCCTTAAGCCCATAGATTATGATGTTCTTAACCTTTACAGACTATGATGTCAATAAACTGGACCGTAATGTCCTTAAACCAACGATGGACCACCATGTCCTTAAACTGGTAATTGACCGCAATATCCCTAAACTAAAAATAGAGTACAAATGCTCTTTTATTGGATCTAAATAATCCTGTTGAGTTGATCTTAGTCTAAAATTAGACTAACGTATTCTTAAAAATCGTTAAGTTGATCTTAGTCTAAAATTAGACTAACGTATCCTTAACATACGTTTAAGTTGATCTTAGTCTCAAATGAGACTAACGTATCCTTAAACCCAACCCCCAAACTCAAATCTAAGAAAATACGGATTTGGACTAATACACGCCCTACGGGCGACAACATAAATTAGTCTCCGTATACAATCCACGGGCAACCAAAAATAAAACAAACACACACGATACGAAGTGACCATCTGGAGAACGAGAAAGTGGTTACCGTGATGCGGTAGCGTAATTAACTGCAGGGGCTTGCGCCTGCAGGGAAGAGCGTCCCCACAATCAAAAACCCCTCAAATGAGGGGGAATCTGACGAAATCTGCTACATCGGTCGCATCCGTTTAAACCTTCGATACACGATGTCATAAATCAACTTGATATTTTCGAAGAGGTGGACGGATAGCACCAAATAACATCTTCCTCCAAATTCAGGCAAAACGAACCTACGCGGTCGCGTCTCTGTGTTTCGGAGGAGAACAAATATATTTTCAATAAATTATACCCCTAATATAAGATTTGAAAGGATTTTAAATATATATTTAGATTTAATAAATATTTGATATTAGATATCTTGAGATTTAAACGCAATAGATAAAAGCAAAATAAGATGTAGAATGCTTAACCATACGATGGTAGCTAACAATTATAAATTATCCCTAACTTGTAACCACCAAAAGATATTTAGTGATTTAGATATATACATGTATATGTTATACCAGATTCATATGAATTTAGTTTACTGATAAATATAATCTAGCACCATACTGGGTTTCATACATGCGGGTCGATTCGAATAACCACTTATATTATTCGAATCAATCGCAACCCAAATAAATATATAAAAATATAAAGCAGGTTTTAAAATACCAATTAATATTATATGAACGTGTTAGGGTGTTACATAACTGACCACTATGACAATAACTGCCCACAACGCTTCAATCAGATTTTCTCTGGCGGTCCAGGTGGTGCTCCGCATTTTCTACCCCGCGGTCTCAGAATGGACGATCGGATGGATATATTAAAGACCCACACCATCTGCCATGCTGTCACAAACACCTCCACCATATTCCTCGTGTCGTCCAAGTGTTCCTTTTTCTGACTGGTACCCTGATTCGGGGGCAACTCATCACATCACGCCATACCACACTCAACTTCTCTCGGCAGCCCCTTACAAAGGTATGGATACAGTACGTGTAGGTAATGACACATGTTTGCATATTCTTAACTATGGTCACACAACAATTTCATCGTCTTCTCGATAACATCACATGCACAATGTTCTACATGTTCCTTCAAAAATGAAAAATCTCTTATTTGTTCATAAATTTGCTAAGGATAATAATATTATTTTTGAGTTTCACCTGTTTGATTGTTTTATGACGGATATGAAGTCAGGGATAGTTCTACTTCAAGGCCATCTTAATAATGGATTGTACCAATTGCCTTTTCCAAATGTCTCGACTTCCACCGCGCTTGTTGGCGAACGTACTCTACTGCTTCATGGCACGCTCACTTAGGTCATCCTGCCTTAAAAACTGTAGTTAGAATTCTGTCTAGTTTTCATTTACCAACTGTTAAGAGACTTAGAGAGTCAGTTTGTTCAAGTTGCATGAAGGCCAAAATCCATAAACTATCTTTTGCATTGTCATCAACGGTGTCTTTGTTCCATTAGATTTAATTTATTCTGATATTTGGCACGCTGCTCCTATTTTATCTTACACTGATTTTCGTTACTATGTTACTTTTGTTGATGACTATAGCAAATTTATCTGGTTTTTTCTGATGCGTAATAAGTCTGGCTTGTCTGATATTTTTTATCGCTTTCAACGTCATATTGAACGTTATTTCAATAGGAAAATACGTATGTTTCATTCCGATTGGGGTGGTGAATATAAATCTTTTCATCGTGTATCCTCCATCGTGTTTCCTGCCCTTACACTCCTGAGCAAAACGGACCAGCGGAACGCTAACACCGTCATATTATAGAGACCGTTCGTGCTCTTTGTGCTCACTCTTCCATCCCTTCTCATTACTGGGATCAGGTCATCCAAACCGCAGTCTTTCTAATTAATCGTCTTCCTGTACCAGTCATTCACAACGACACCCTCTCCAAAAATTATTCGGTCACCATCTTAATTATACTTTCATCCACACATTTGGATGTGCATGTTATCTTTGGCTTCGTTCCTACACCCCACATAAACTTGCTACTCGATCCGATCGCTGTGCGTTTATGGGTTATAGTACTCAACATCATAGTTACCGCTGTCTTCATGTACAATCCGACTGAATGTATGTGTCTAGACATGTTATTTTTGATGGAAATTGCTTCCCCTTTTCAGGTTCAGATTCTCCCACAGGTTTGCAGTAGAACACCAAGCCCCTTTCAGAAGCGGGCATCCTTGGCTCTGGCCTGGTTCCGAGCCAAGCTTTACCACTGGTGTCGCCCACCGCCTCTCCTCGTGCGACTGGCATCCTTGTATCTTCCCCATGCCTGTCACCGCAACTTGCTCCACTCAGCCGCTCGTCTACGGTCTCTCCTTCACCAGCAAGCTCTCCACCATCAACTCCCAGTCCCGCTCATTCTCGTGCTCCTCGATCGCCACCTGCAGATGAACCTGGTCTCCAACTTTCAGCACAGTCCTCATTGCTTCTGAACTTCCCTTCCACCACATCGTCGAGCGCTTCCGACGAGTCCCTTATTTTTCGCATACGCTCTCTTGCAGACATCTATGCCTCCACCGACCCAGTCGTTGATTCTCCACTACCTCGCGCGCTAACCAGCCGTCATGGATTACCTTCAGCACTTCTTTCCACTGCTTCTGTCGAGCCCACCTGCTTTATCCAGGCATCCAAGGACTTGTCGTGGCGTGCGGCTATGTCCTCTGAATTTGATGCTCTACTTCGCAATGGAACCTGGTCACTCGTCCCTCGCCGATCTCATTTCAATATCGTCGGCTGCAAATATGTGTTTAAGCTGGAACATCGTGCTGATGGTTCGATTAAGCGTCACAAGGCGTGGCTCGTGGCCAAGAGGTTTTGGCAACAATCCGGTATCGACTACTTCGACACTTTCAAGATCACCACGGTTCACTTGAGTCTTGCAATTGCGATCAGCTCGGGTTGGCCAGTGCGGCAATTAGATGTATCAAATGCGTTTTTACATGGTCATCTTGAGGAAGTGGTCTATATGGATCAACCAGCAGGCTTTATTCACCCTCAATTTCCTAATCATGTTTGTCGATTGCATCGCTCTCTTTACGTACTTCTTCAAGCTTCTTGTGCTTGTTGGTGCAAATGTCGGCTTCCTTGGTCCCAAGACCACCCCCTCTCTACCTCAATGTAACTCAGCACCGAAATTTTGCTTTTTCTTCACACCGAAATTTACCCGATTCTTGACTCAACACCGCCCCCTCTCTACCTCACTGTATATATAGACATCTTTTGCTTTTTCTTTTCTACTTCTCGTCTTTTTTCTTCTTCCTCTGAAACTGGATGCCTTTTCTCCTCCTCCTATCATACCACTATTATTTTCTCTCTATAAAAAAATTAACTTTTCTCTCTCATCTCATCTCTCCCGATCGTCTCGTCGACCATGGTATGATCTATCTCTTCTCTCTCTCACTTAGGGTTTTCGATCTCTATATATTTTATTTTTGGAGTTTTTTTACTACTTGATTTCTTGTTGTCTCGATGAAATTGTAGTTGTTCTTATCTATTTTCTTGAGATCGATCTCGATTGCTTGTGATTAGGCCGCTCTTGATGATGATTGATTGTTAGGGTTTGTATTATTTGCTAATCTCCTCTTTTTTTTGGTAAGTGTTTTGGGCATTTAGTGTCTACATCTTGTGTTTTGACGGAGATCTCGCATGGATTCTTATGGATTGCTCATTTTAGATGTAGCTCTACTTATTTTGATCTGTGTTGAGACCGATAGCCTCAATTGCGGCTAAGTGATTTATATGTTGATGGAATCGAGTTGGAGTTTGATCTACGTCGGGGATACTTTCCTTGGATTATTTTCCAATTTTCTAAGTTTTAGGATTTTTTTAATTGTTTAGATTTTTGTTAAAATTAAGATTTGCATGTAGTCTACTGAAATTATAGATTGATTGCTTGACATTATTTTCATATACATACTATTTTTTATTTATTCATAGTTGTTTACCCTTTAGATTGTGTTATGATGATCACCATCAGTGAGGCTTGAATGGGTGTTGCTAGATGATCTAAATGTGGTGACGGCGATTAGTAATTGTTAATTTTTCTCATGGATTATTTGCTAGTTTGATGTATATTTTGGGTTCATAGCTCCCTGTAACCAATATTAGTCTGATTTGATATTTGAAATCTAAATCGTATATAGTGTCTACTCTGTTAGAATCTACGATATCATCTGAAATGTTCTTTCATGATTAAGTATTAAACAATTAATTGCGGAACCGATTTCATAAATAAACTCAGGCCAACGCAGCATCAGGGATGGCTGTGGCCGATGATTACAAGCTGAAATTCTTGGAGCTGAAGGCTAAGAGGACTCATCGGTTCATTATTTATAAGATCAATGACAAGATGAAGCAGCTTACCATGGAGAAGCTTGGCGAACCCACCATGAGCCATGAGGATTTCACAGCCAACCTCCCTGAGAATGAATGCAGATATGTGATCTATGACTTTGATTTCGTCACCAAGGAGAACTGCCAGAAAAGCAAGATCTTTTTCATCGCATGGTAAATTTTTTGTGTCATACATCTGGTTCACAAATTTTATGGATTGGTAGGACCATAACCAGATAAAATATATTATTGAAAAAACAATGAAATTACAAAGCACGGAGTAAAGGTATACAAAACAACATTGTCACGAAATTCACCCCTCGAAAAAAGAAAGTAATATAATGAACAAAGAATAGACTATAAATCAGGTTCCACAGTGACTTCATTCCCCAATTGTTGACAATAACAACTGAAAATTAAGTAACATGTTGATTGTTAGAAAAGCTTATAAGGCAGTCCAAATCCATACCCATCCAGGGGTTCGAAACCAGAGCTCTTGCGCTATACCATAGTAGCCCTCATCCAAATTTAGGCTTCAGCGTTTTATGCGAAATCGGTATTTGGCTGATAAGAAGTCTGATCATAAAGAAAAATATCTGGATTCAGAACTCAGATTTGACTCATATAGTCTATGGGTCCAATGGATCTCGTTTGATGGCCAGCCCTTTGTACACAACCATTAGTTAAAAAAAAGGCCATTATCTTTTTAGAAAAAAGGATTGTTGGAACCTTTTATGAGAAGAATTCAGTGTGACAGATGTTTAATGTTATAGGAAATTTATTTTAAATTTTTTTAATAAAAAGGATAACCTTAGAAATTGCATCAAAAGGTATTAACACAATTGCAACTCACAAACTTGACATTCGGAAATAATTCAGCAAGCTAAAATTTCTAAACTTGGAAAAGATTCAAAAATCTTAGAAATGGTGTTTATATAAAAGAAAAAAGGATATATGAGGGCTATAAAACAAAAACACTATTTCAGGAAAAAGCAAGATATGATCTCATTGTATCTAATTTGTTTATTGCATCTTAATCACAGCCACAGGTTAACATAAAGAAAAATTAGCAACTTATTTGTAAGTCCAAGATGCCCATTATATTGAGTGAGTTTGTGCCAAATATAACCTTTTTGTGTGATGACGACAACAATTTGTTGATTAATTAGAAACAAATATACATGGGATCAATATATAATCTAATTGTGATCAAATGAACAATGATGAATTTAGAGTGGTCCATTTGTTTATCTTGGAATGTTGCATCATTTGGTAGCATAGTAGAAGACAAAAGCTACCTACCACTTAAAAAACCTAGTCAATTGCTTATCTGTTCTCGGATATTTTAAATAAACAGAAAAGGGAGTCTCGAATCGAAACTTCAATTTAATCATCAATTTTTAATTATGGATGTAACAGATACGAATAATCCAAGCGTACTCCATAGTAATTTTTATTTCATATAAACGATAAATGCCTATTTTCACATTCGCATCACTCTAACCGGATACAGATATAGTAATATCCGTATCAATTTGATACCCAAAATAGTAATGTTTGACTTTATCATTACAATCGTGGCGGTTTACATGGACATAATAATATGCTTCAAAGGGGGGGGGGAACCAATGAGCAGTAGCTCAGATAGTATGTGTACTTCTCTAAATGGGGAGAGTGCGGGGTTCGACCCCAGGAATCCCAAGAGGGGAAGTGGCCACAAATTAATGCTTTCGGGGCAAATTCGTGGGTCCCCTGAGTGCGTGTGTTGTGCATGGATGTGGTGTGTTGTGTGCATAGGTTAGGGCTTATGGGCCAGTGCAAAAAAAATATCAATGGAAATATGAAATTTCCTTGACTACTTTAGGCACAAAGCTAGGCTAATTTAGTACTTAAATATATAAAAATGCTTCGATATGTAATTATTTTTTAACAAGATAAGAACTAGAGACCATGCCAAACCTTTAGCGGACCCACTGGGCCAGCTCTTGTGGGGCCTACTAGGTTGCAGTCTGAAAAAATTAAGATAAGAATCAGTGTCTATTACTACAAACATAAAGAAGAAGAATACAAATGGATCTTACCAAAATATGAGACATGTATGATGTAATTTCGTTGAATTATCTTTTAACAAAACGGTTGGCCAGTTTTCGCCTTCATTTAGTCCAAAAGAAAAAATAGGAGACGTGTCACTTAAAAACCCTAAGTTTGAAGTGGATAAAGATCTCAATTTATTTGCTAGAGCCCCTGCTCTTGCTTGTAATTCCTTTAAACCTCCTTGCCGAAAAACATGACATTATATAATCTAAGAAATTGCTTTCACAACTCTGATTTTGAAAAGGAAAATTGGATGCTAAAATATTGTGATCATCAAATGTTGACAAATTGGAAATTAAAAATTAATGGTTAATCATATTTTAAAATACCTCGATCTAATAGTTAGTCGAGACAGATTCGTTTACTGATGTTTTTCTTGTTTTTCCTCTATTACGTTTTTCACCATATCTAATGAGTTATTTCGCCTGTTTGAACATTTTTTAACCTCTGGGTTAATTATTCCACCTCAATTTCTTTCGATCGATTATTTTTTGTCCTTTTTTTTTGAGTTAGTGAAGCAATTAAGCAAGATAATTTTTTTTGACATGTAGTTTTCTTTATTCTTGATATTGTTTGGCATTCGAATTAAACCAAGATTTCAACCTTTAGGCCCTGTTTGGGAATGGAGTTAATTTTTTTAAACTGTAGTTTCATAAAGTTAGGAGCCTTGACTCCAAAATGCTAACTTTGTCTTGTTTGGCAACTATTTTGGAGTTGAGAGAACTGCAAAATTTCAGCCCGAAACCGCAGCTATCTCAACTCCGATATGATTAAAGTTAGAGATAATTTCAATTTTGAAGTTTGGAGCTTGCAAACCACGCTCAAACCGCAGTTAAAAATAAATTGCAGTTAGCCTAACTTCATTCCCAAACGGGGCCTCACTCTTTTTCCCAAAACTGAACAAACTAAAGGAGAAAGAAGATTGTCCTCCAAAGAAATCTAGATTACCTTTTGTAAATGCATTGATAGGTTCTATGTATAATACTCTCACCAATTCAATTATATTGCAAACTTCTTATTTCATTCGAGGGCCTAACAAAAAAAACTTCTTCAATGAAAGGGTCGGATTATACATTTTCCTATATCTTTCTTAAATGAAGAGGCTTCATGGCAAAGTAGACTGAAAGTGATACCAAACAGATGTTTTTCTAATCAATGCAAGCTCTGGTCCCTCCTTGATATAAATAGCTACAACTTTCTTTGATTTATAGTCATCTTTCTCATCTAACACTCTAATATCTTCAAAACTCTTAAAGCTTGTCCTAATAATACCATATCTATCTATTTTTATACATTAATTTACTAATCTTTCCATATGCATTAATTTCTATTAACTTTGATATAATCATATCTTGTGGCTCAAACTCTTCCTCCTCCTCCTCTTTAAATAAGCTACATTAGCATCACTTGCACCCCTTCTTAATTTTCAAGTTCTTTCATCCAAAGGTAAGCTCTTCATTCATCTCATTTATTCCATCGATACACACCAAGATATTTTCATGGCTATATAAATGTGTGACATGGTATTGATTTGAATTTATTTTCATATATATAGATATTGACCGGGTTTAGAGGAGTTTTCGCCATGCTCCAGTCCTTCGAGAACGACTCTGCGATTTTCCCAATGCATCCGTTGCCTTATTTCATTGGCAGAAGTTAGGTAAAGCATACGTATGCGTGTCTTTTGGATAGAATTCAAACTAGTATCTTAATATTTTTAATTATCATAGCAGAGTGTGTGGATGAATCATATGTTATGAGTTTCAACCTCCCATCTGAGATCCAGAGATTGAGAGTTATACATGGGAGTTAATTTCTCTCATTTTCTTTTCCGAAAAACTAATGTAATGCTAATTTAGTATTTGATTTATTGTTGCATGATAATTTTCAGACATAATGGTGAATTCCTCAATATTAAGACTCATGATTGGAACGGTTTTCAGTTTGAACCATTTCCATTTTCACCTCCACCGAATCAATTTTCAGGTCCGTCAAATCTTAATTTAATTAATTATAAGAAATTAGATATCCCATTTTTAATAAATTTTTGGAAACTCTGCATTGTTTTGAATATTTACAGGACAAGCTTATGGGAATCTTAATAGAATGGATGTTAGCTATCAACAAGTCAGTCAAATTAACAATTATTATTTAACATTTTTCTCCTTCTGGTCTAATTGATATTAATAATAGAATGGATTTATTTTTTAAGGAAATGACTTTTGCGAAATATCAGAGAAAACACACGATCATCGACCACCGAACTAACGATGAACAAGAGATCATGGGAAGAAAATCTAAGAGATTTAAGGCTGCGCGCGACGATGAAGCTTCATTGGCAGAAGTAAGATGATTTTTCATTATTTTGGTAAGCGGAAAGATATTTGTCTCGGATTCCAATCGATAAAAAAGTAGCGAAATTTAGAATTTACATATAATATTTATATCATTAGAATAGCCCATATAAAGAAAAAAATACAGAAATCTCCTCTCTTTGGTACTTATGTATAGCATGATGCTGGTCTATATTTGGTATTAATTATTTGCAAAATAATACCATAACATTTGTTATCTTAATGAAAGGAACATGCAATTGTGAAGAAGAGCCAGAAGCTTCGGGATAAAATCACAGCTCTTCAGCAGCTAGTTTCTCCATTTGGCAAGGTATTTGATTTATTTATACTTATAATTATACTATACACTTAATTTGGAGTCAAAATAGAAATATTTGATTTCTTAAATTTTTTTAAATAATAATTAACTATTAAGTCAATAATTTGCAGACTGATACGGCATCAGTGCTTCAAGAGGCTTGTGTGTGCATCAAGGCTCTTCTTGAAAACATTCGGGTATAATTAATTAGCGGTAAATTAAATGTGAATTTTTTTATTATAAATAATTAAATAGTCGGTTAATTCTAAAAAGCTACTATGTGATCCATATTGTCACAGATTCTAAGCTATCTTTACACAGGAGTTGAAACTTCTTGTTTTCAGGTACTACAAATAATAAGAAATATCCATTGAATTAATCAAAATTAAACCATATTATATTCAGTTACAATTAACTTTATATTTTCATAAATAAATCTAGTGGTGATATGGTATTGTAATGTTCCGTAGCGCGATGGAGTAGAGAAGTTTGATCTAAAGGGAAGAGGATTGTATCTTTGCCCAATACCATCGACAATCATGAGCCTCGTCGATCGACCGGGATTTCAGAACTGTTTTAATGAATAATTTTACTGGAGAGTCCAATCTTGTCGATAGTCCGAGTTGACTCCATATTCTTGTTATGTGTTGCTACCTTTTTTATTCTTATGATTTCTAATTGATTATTAATTAAACGGCTATATAAGGAGTCGTTGGTTATGATTATGTTATGAGTAAGAATAATAAGATTAGTTAATTATTTTGATTTATTGTATGGATTACTATTCTTGTCTTGAATTTTTAAGAAGAGATAAAATGGGATGTTGATATTATATTATGTGACTTCTTGGTATTCTAAATATATGATTAATAATGAAAGTAGATGAGTTGAGAAAGAGATGGTTGATTCAATATTTTCTTTTCTTTTCTTGAAGTTCAATTTCTGACCCCGAGAACAATATGAATGTTATACCATGTTCCATTAAAACATTCAAAGGGTTGTATGATATGTTAGGTGTGGAAGTAGGCCAACATTTATATTGGTAAATAGGAGGTTTACAAATTCATGCCCGAGTACTTTTCGCTTTTTGGGTCGTAATTGCTATCTTATCAGTTTCAGCCATCAGTCATCATAGCAGTTTAGAATCCACAAGTCATTCCGACCGACGTTCAGATAAGAGTTGATTATTGTAACAACAATTTGTTATATTTGAAGATGAGGAGAGATGAAAGTGATTTATGTGTATTGTCGGTTGGTTGCTAACTAATTTTAGTATCATTTTTGGTTCCTTTCTCTTGCTTGTATACGTTTGAAAAAGGCATATTTTCGATATGAATAAGCAATGTGATCATTGTTTTAATGAGTGGAGCATTTATTTCTTTCCTAATAAGTTTTTTATAATTGTCTTAGTCTGGTTCCTCATATATATATTCGGAGAAGTATCTCGCTTGTCACATCCTCGCTCTCTCGTCTAAAGCCTTATTTTGTCAAAATGAAAGCGACTACAAATTCGGTAAAAGAAAAAAATATTAACTTATGAGCCTAATGTTGAGCATCACTCTCCAGCCGATCAGCATCCAAATCCAAATAGTCATATCTGATAATGGGCACAAATTATATTTTTCATGTCTAGGCGATCTTAAAATTTGAGCTCAAATAAATACATGGGATACAGGGATAGGTTGGATTTGGGCATTCACACGGACCGAACTAATTATTTAATTAATATATAAAGTAAATCAATACGTATCTATCGGTTATGATCTCTAAATTGCTTATTATGATTGGGCGCTCTTAAAATTAGTCTTGAAAAAGACACTAAGTGATACTCCCTTCATCCCGGTTTACTTGTTGTTTTAGAGAAATGCACACAGATTAAGGAAAGAATTATCACTTTATTAATATCAGTAATTAATCTAGTGCCACATCACCACTAAAAAAATCATACCATTTCTGTCCTCAACTACTAAAAAAAGCATTACCATTTTTTTAATGTCAGCAATTAATTTTCTAGTTTATTTTTGGTATTGTATCATTTATTGATATCTTTATAATTAACGATTTTCTCGTTATTCCAAAAACGTCAAGTAAAATGGGACATTTTTCTCTCTCCAAAATGACAAGTAAAATGGGACGGGACGGAAGAAGTATAAATTAGAAATAAACTTTTGAGATTATAAATTATAAATCTTGTATAAAATTGTCATCCCATAATCTTTCACCATAGTTTTTCTCTTCAGGTGCGCAGGATTGCAAACATTCTAATAGTTGTTCAGTTTGCTCTAGATCAAAACTTGTGCTTGTTTGAAATGAATTAAGATGGAAACACCTCTAATTTTGAAGGACCTCTATCGAATCACCTTTAAAGAATGAATAAAAAAGGGCTGGGGTCGATGGCACACCCAGCCTTGGGGTGTGGGGCTTGTCCAACTTAACCCATGGGCTCCAACCTCCTTCGCCTCTATTAGAGCAACTAATGGGGCTGTGGTATTAATGAATTAGGCCTTACTTGAATATAGAGTTGGAATAGATATAGTTTATTTTTAATTGGAGGTAGGGGATGCAAACTGTGGTTTGCAAGCTTGAAACTCTAAAAACGCTATTTACAAAAACTTTGATCGGATTTGGAGTTGAGATAACCGCAACTCCAGAATGATTGTCAAACAAAACATAGTTAGGATTTTGTAATTTGGTTTTGCTGACTTTATGAAACTACAGATTAAACGAAACTCCATTCCGAAACAGGGCTTAATGGGGTTATTTAAATATATATGAGAGGTTTAGGGGTGTCATCTATAAAATGCAAAGCGACAGGGGATTAAGTACAAAAAAGCCCCGCATCTTCTTTTCTGGAGATTGGGATTGGGGGTGGGATGGGGATTAGGGTTTTTGCATCCTCAAAAAATCGATGCGGGCGATTCCAATCTTGAAGAAGATGATGCCTCAATTTTCCCAAAAGAGGCCCTTCAGTTCAAAAATATTCATCGTATGATTTGTGCATTGTTTTTTGAAATTCCATTTTTTCAATACTTAACTTATTATTATTATTAGCACTTAAATCTTAATTGAGGACACGGGAAACTTTTTGCTTAATTTTTAGGACCCCCATTTTACACTAGTGATGAGAAGCTCAATAATGTGTTTTCACAATTAGGAAATATTAAACAAGGTATTTTGTAGATATTTCTATTAATAAAAAGGCCAATTTATAGTTTTGTGCTTGTATTGGATTATTTGAGATTGATTTTAACTGGATTATTTTTCCAATAAGATTGATAAGAGATGAAAGAACCCAGAGACCGAAAGGGTACGCTTTTATCGATTATTCGTCGGAAGCGGAAGCACAGAAAGCAATGAAAGCTATGGATGGAAGGGTATGAATGTTTTGATACAATCAATTTGCAATGTAACTTGATTATATCATATCGAAATTGTTCGCCGAGAAAAGAAACAAGTCAAGCTTATTACTATTATTATTTTTTAAATTTAGGAATTAGGGGTTAATTGCTCAAACAACCTCCACACATTGGCCAAAACCTTAACAGGGAAAAAAAATCCCCAAATTCTCCTATAAACAACACGAATACAAGTTCTAAGGATAAATTAGGGAATCGTTTATTTATAGCATGGATTTGCTCGGAAAGAAACCATCAAACAGCAATACAGTTTTGAAAAGTTAGCATTTGCGCTAAGAAGCCCTAGTACTGTCGGTTTTGTGCTATTAACGCTTTACCTGCAACACGCCCATCCATGCCTCGTCTAGCACTTTTCGGCCATTGACAGTGTTTTTTTAGCCCATGACACCTCTTAGTTAGTCAGTGACTGAATAAAATTCCTCTGCTAACACTTTATCTGCCAGTCTATCTGTCACGCCCCGCTTCTCAAAATACGGAAAACGAGAGATGACTAGACCAGCCATGCTCCTACGGTCAAGGAATAATCCCGCCGTAGTCAAACTTCGGCTTCTAGCATTACATGGTAATCAGTAAACAAAGCACAGAAGTAAAGGAAATGCATCACTAAAATATTACATCAAAATTCATTGTCCACAATTTACAAATAAATAAGAAAAGAACTACTAACCAAGTTCGAATACAAAATCTCTTTAGAGAAAGCAGAAAAGAAGAAAAATATACTCCAGACTAAATCTCCGCTAGCTCGAAGGGTAAGTCCGACTCCTGCGCTGGTTCTTCCTCGAGATCTGAGCATGCATACTCAGGTCGTCAGAGCGACGTAATAGCAATATTATAACAATGACATGAAACAGGCAAATAAGGTAATAACAGTGGAAGTAAAATGCAGATAATCACTATGTCACTAAATGATGCAAAATATGATCTGTGTCCCTATCAGTCTCTAAGTCATGTTTGAAATCGAGTTGTGGAAAGGAGGATCATGTTTAACGAGAGTCTCGTACATACCCGAGACAACGGCCCACACGCCGGGACACAACCCTGTCAGCCGGATCGCTAGATCCTACCTAATATATATAAGAGTCGCTGTTCGAATGATCATCCTCTAAATCACGGTCCTCGCTAAATACGATGCTCTTTCCACTTCGATTTCCCCTTTTCCCCCAGGTTTACACTATTGATGATTATAATTTAGTCGTGTACAAGTATGCACCAATAACACGGTTTTGTCACTGTTCACTGTATTATTCACTGTCACGAATCATTCACTTTTCCATTGGCGTACTTGACACTCCTAAACCAATATCATTCACGCACGATAATGCAGTGTACACTAAATAATAACGCGCGCTATCACTATGGGGGTGGCAATCGGGTAATATATGTGCCTTTATGCAGTTAACGAGTCATGTGTAATATGAACCATTATGCACCTCATGAGCCTATAAAAATTGCAGTAAATCATATGTTTAGAATTCAGTGAAACGATACAAATACGGTAACAAGTATACTCTGTCGACGGTTCAGAAAATTTGTTTCAGTGCAATCAGATTTCGGGTTTGCAAGTTACAGCCGTTTCATTTTAAGCGTCCACTGCAGGAAATTCAGTTTCTGAACTGAACGTCCGTTTCGCGACACAATTTTCACGCAGTTGGGATCAGAATTTAGCGACGCTAAAATTGAGTGAAATTTAGGGTTTTCAATAGGGTTTCCAACGCACCATATGGATTCTCAATCGCGTCTCTACATCAGAAGTTATGCACTGTTCAACACTAGGGTATCAATTCTGTTTCTGTTTAGGACTGCTATACGTCATGTTCTTTTAAATTACAGTTTAAATAGTAAACGATGTTAAAAAGGGGTGAAATCACTTGCGTTATTTAACTAACAGTTTCATCTTCAATAAGGTATAGGGTTCCGCAACATACAAGTTCAGGCAGCAAAGTAGTACGCATTACGAGATAGAAATCAACAGCCAGAGCTGCTCTGGACTGCAGTCCAGAGCCGCTTTACGAATCAGTTCTTGTTATATTTTCAGTACAGAAACAATTAAAAACTTATATAGGGTTTCAGGTCGTCGAGTCGGCTTCGATTTGAGCCCTCGAACGCATCATTTCAATGTGTACACAATTAATTATGATTTTAACAAGTTTCAGACGCGGGAAATATTCAGTTTTAACGGGTGTACTTGGGGGTGATCGTTCAAGCCAGTAACGATTATATTTTCCAGTCAAATTTCACCACAATGTTCATTGCCACACGGGCCAGCATATATAATCAAGTTCCGTCAGTTTAATGGAAGGTTTTCGTTCGAATTTTGCATCGAGCACTTATGTCATAAAAACTTTCACGATTTATAAACACGGAATAGGTTTTAGAAATGTAACAGTAATAACTAGCATGTAGCAAGTAGGGTACTTGCCTGGAGATACTTTGGCGACGCACGGCAGCGGCAACGGCACGAACGCGCGACGATCGGCACGGTTTGGATTCACGGCCTCGGCTCGTGTTTCGGGTTCGTAGTCGGAGTTGTTCGGGGATGGCTCGCGATCACTGGAAGCGGGGTGGGGGTTCTGTGGATCTCCTGGGGTGTGCTGGGGTCGACGATGGTTGGCGGTGGTCGGCGGTGGTCGCTCCGGCAATGGGCACAGCGGGGGTCGTGTGTAGGGTTCGGGGCTTGGTGGCGAGGAGTTTGGTGTGGGTTTTGAAGGAGGTGATGGTGATGCAGAGGATGCAAAGGCGTCGACGATGTGGCCGGCGGCGCGATGGGAGCTCGTCGGCGTGAGGGTCCAGGGGAGGCTTCGAGCTCGGTGGTGGGGTTCGGTGTGCAGGCCAGGAGGTGAGGCAGTGTAGGGGGCTTGAGTTCTGGAGAGGGAAGCGAGGGAGTCGCCGAGGTGACAGTCGTCGTCGTCGGAGTCGTCGTCGTCGGGGGTGCAATGGGTTGTGGGAGTGAGGTGGGAGTTGGGAGAGAGGAGAGGAGTGAGAACGAGAGTGAGGAGGGGGAGAGGGTTAGAGAGACGAGGCATGGTTGAGACGTGCGCGCGAGGTCATGGGTCGGCGACCGGAGACATGGGGCAACGACGCGGGCGTGGGGCGACGTGGGTACGCGCGTAGAATCGAGCGGGAAAAGGAACGACGTGGGGAAGGAGAGGAGTGGAGCGGGTCGGGTCGGGTGCCCTGGGTGCGGGTAAGGAGGTTAGGGAATGGGCTGGGCTGGCAAAAAGGGGAATTAATTATATATATAGTTTAATTCATTTGGCAGGGGACAAGAAATGGGAGCGGGCCGGTGGGTGCATGGGCTTAGGGATTATTTCGATTTATTAGTTTAACTCATTAAATTTTCCTTGGGCTGGCTGAGGAATTAGGGTATATATATCTATTTTGTTTTGGGAGATTTTGCTGGGCTTTGTTTATAGGGGGGTTTATTTATATTGAGTTTTTATTTTATTTTATTTTATTTTTATTTTTATCTGTTTAGGAAAAACAATCATTAAAACCTAAGCAACCAGTTACCTACAAAATTACGAGGATAAATAGGGAAACATTCGGGAGATTAGGGAAAAATGTAGAAAGATTTTATTGATGGGAACAGGGATTTACATCATACCCCCCTTACAAAAATTTCGTCCTCGAAATTTATAAAGAGACAACGAAACAACAGTACTAAACAAAGAGATGTGGAAAACGTGTACGGATATCTTTCTCCCGCTCCCAGGTAGATTCTCATGGGGAACGACCGCCCCAAGACACTCGGACTAACGGAATGACCTTATTCTTCAGCACTTTCTCTCTGCGGTCGAGGATGGTGGTGGGCTGCTCCTTGTAGGATAGGTCGGTATTGTTCCCCTCCGAATGGCGGCCAAGACAGGGACGTCTTGCCTGAGATTCGGGGCAGATGCTATTTGGTGCTATCCGTCCACCTCTCCGAAGATGCCAAGTTGATTTATGGCACCGTGTATCGAAGGTTTAAACGGATGCTACCGATGTAGCAGACTTCGTCAGATTCCCTCTCGCTTGAGGGTTTTTTGATTGTGGGGACGCTCTTCCCTGCAGGCGCAAGCCCCTGCAGTTAATTACGCTACCGCATCGCGGTAACAACTTTCTCCTTCTCCAGATGTTCACTTCGTGTCGTGGGTGTTTGTTTTGTTTGTGGTTGCCCGTGGATTGTATACGGAGACTAATTTATGTTGTCGCCTATAGGACGTGGATTGGTCCAAATCCGTATTTTCTTAGATTTGGTTTTGGGGTTTTGGTTTAAGAATACGTTAGCCATATTTGAGGCTAAGATCGACTTAAACGTTTGTTAAGGATACGTTAGTCCAATTTAAGACTAAGATTAACTTAACGGGATCGTTTAGATCCGACAAAAGAGCATTTGGGGGCTCTATTATTCTAGTTTAGGGACATAGTGGTCCATTGCCAGTTTAGGAACACGGTGGTCCATTACCAGTTTAGGGACATAGTGGTCCATTGCCAGTTTAGGGACATAGTGGTCCAACATTCCCATTTTGGGGACGAATATTGGTTTAAGGACGCATTAGTCCATGAGTTTAAGGACCCCACAGTCCGTATTACCAGTTTAGGGACATCGTAGTCCAACATTCCCATTTTGGGGACGGATATTGGTTTAAGGACGCATTAGTCCATGAGTTTAAGGACCCCACAGTCCGTAGCAATATATAGTTGTCGGGACCCGTCACCTCTTTGACGACGTTGAAGGATTACAAAGACAAATACCGGAGGAGTTCAGAGATGTACTCTTGAACCGGGTGTAAATTGATTTGAGAGAGCAGTTGTGCTCAGTTCAATTTAATTTGAGGACTTACGGCCAGAATTGGGTTAAGTCCATTTGAAAATGTTCAACATTTTATTTGTATTTGGCCTGTTAGGCCTTTACTAGGGCTCTGCCTTTTTAAATAATGTACTGCATTTTTTTTGTTTGGTCTGATAGACCTTTTGATTGGGCTCTGCCCCTTTTTTATAATAATGCATTGCATTTTTATTTGGTCTGATAGACCTTTTAATTGGGCCCTGCCCTTTTTAATAATGCACTGCATTAAATGTTCTGATAGTGCCCCACGTGGCTTGTCATGAGGAGCGCAAGGCGCAAATTCATGTGGAGGTGACACGTGTCACGCGTTGGTGAGCGCAAATCTGTTAGCGCAGTGCGCTGCGCCAATACGCCGCTGACACGTGACGCGCTCTGGTGACTTGCGCCAAACCAAGAGAGCTGTGCTCTGTTTTTAGAAGCGCAAGGCGTAGTTGTTCTGTGATTGACACGTGGCGCTCTCTGGTGGCTTGCGCCAATCCAAGGAGCGCAACAGTGCAAATTTCAAAAGTGCAAGTCACTGTTTAATATCTTGATCAAATTTAGATCAAAGAAAACAAATTTTTCTTGTTCCGGAGAGGTTCTACCTCAAATTTCAAGAACCAGTGGTTCATCAAAAGGCAATGCCTTTATATAGATCGAAAGATCTAATAAAGAAGTAAAATTACTTCTTTTTATTATTATATTTTTTATTGAAGATCTTGATCTTGTTCTTAGATCTTTGATCTTTTTAGAAGAACTTCTTATTTTTTACAAAGGTTTACCTTTTTTCTCTTTGAGTTCTTCTCAAAATTTTTAGAGGAGTTCTGTATCTCTATCTCTGTATGTTTTAGACTTGGAGTCTAGAGGCCTTTATATAGGACCAATTGATTTGTTAAATCAGTTAAAGAGATCTTTCTCTGAGTGATTTAGGGATATTTCCCCGCCGTTGGATCTTTGATCCAAGGGCTTCTGTTTTATAGAAGATAATTTTCTTGTTTTTAACAAGATTGGAAAGATCTTTCCAAAATTTTATTGTTTAAATTCTGGCACAGTTGGCGCAAGCGCACCTGGGCTTGACACGTGTCGCGCAGCTCAACTGCGCTGACACGTGTCGCGCAGCGCAACTGCGCTGCCACGTGTCGCGCAGCGCAACTGCGCTGACACGTGTCGCGCAGCGCAGAGCGCAAATCGTCTGAAGCGTTGCTTCCTTTATTTTTTATTTTAAAACAAAGCCTTGCTCTGATTGGGTGCGCTGTTTTGGACGCAGCGCTGGCGTGTCAGCTTTTGACACGTGGCGCGCTGCGCGCAGCGCAAGAAATCTGAAGCGTTGCTTCAATTTTTGAATTTTTGAAATTCAAATAGAGCTTTGCTCTGATTGGGGGAAACAAATGCCCCCCCCACCGTTACGCTCACGTGGCACACACGTGAGTGCAGCGGTGGCGAGATCTCAACTGTCAGATCAACTCAGGAGTTGAAGGGGTGCTTAAGCGCCTATAAATAGGACCCTTGGTCCTCAGCAGATGACTATCATCTTCAAGAATTTGATTTTTCAGAGCCTTGCTCTCGTTTTTAAGACTCCAAGAGTTAAACTCTAAATACTTTTAGGTAAAAATTTAGATTAAATTAATTTTAACCAACAGAGCCTTGCTCTCATAGATCTTATGATCTGAAGAAAACCCCTTTAGGGTTTCATATACAGAGCTTCGCTCTCAAGAATCCATGGATCTAAAGAGATCTTGTTTCAGGGTTTCTTAACCCATGAACAGAGCTTTGCTCTTGGAAAAAAATATAGATCTTTTTGATCTTTTGATGAAGAACTCTCAAGAGTTTTTCATGGATCTTTAAGATCCCACATTTTAATTTCTAGGAGTTAATTTTCCCTTTGATGGATTTTTCCATCATTATTACAGAGCTAGGCTCTTTTAAGGAACTTTATTCCCTTGTGACCAGAGTTTGACAAGTGTCACTCTGTGACAGAGCTTTGCTCTAAAAAGAGAGATTTTCTCCTTGTCTCAAGAGATTTCTCATTTAATGAGAATATTCTTTTGGGGATCTCCTTATTAATTGACAGTCTCATCCAATAATGGGGCTGTCTTATTAACTGATGCATTGTCATCTAGATTTTGTGGGTCCCCCTTTGGTCCCCTTTCCACTGCATTGCAGTGTGGTACAAATTTTAAAGTACCAAGCGTTGGGCTTTTAAAATTAAATTATAATACTGACGGCTGAATTTCGTTTTTCTTTGCAGGCGATCATGTCTGCTGATCTGTCTTTCCCATTTGTTCGCTCAGAGGGAGGATTCCCTGAGGCGCCGGTGGACCGGGAGGTTCTCGCTCTCATTAAGGATCATGACCCCGAGTATAAGAACCTTCACCTGTGGGGTAGGTGGTACAGTGAAATCATCAGGGGTCGCTGAAGCTTCGGTTGCGCGACGCCGTCAGGGCCTATCTCTTCGATCCCCTATGCGGATGCACCCCCGGTGAAGTATGCCATGGAGGTCGTGAACTGGAATTTGGAGGATCTTCTCCAGCCTTCGATTGCTGCCATTCCTGTGCAGTCGCCGGCAGCCGTGGACATTTTGGGGCGGTGCATATGCCAGGGTGAGGCATGCCCTTGGGGACAACCTTATAATATCGGATTGACCCCTCGACAACCGGCCGGATATTTGCAGTGGGCCAGGTACATCCTATCGGCGAAGAGGACGCATTTGATGAAGATTGGTCTGTACTCCGCAGTCTACGTCTCACTGTTCGAGTACCCCGCTCCTTCGACATGGTGGGTTAAGGCATTCATAGAACAATGGAACATCCCCACCCATACCTTCCTTCTATCGGACAGGGAAGTCTCCATCCCCCTGGAAGAGTTCGCTGAGATTTCGGGTTTGCCGGTGAGGGGGGAGCATTATGAGGAGCTGCTTCCTCCTGACGAGTATGTCTTCGCCACCAAGCCGCTGGTAATGGGCCTAACACCGGAGAATGCTATTCAGCACCAGTTTTCGAGCCTGGTGAAGGTGCTGAATATGTATGAAGGTCTCTATTTAGAATCGGGAGTCCGGGGAGTCGGTTTTGCAGATTTCATCGCCTGCTTTCTTCGACCGGAGATTCAATCGCAGCGGAGTGAAAAGTTCGCCAAGCTCGACGACCCCTTCGGCTTCGGCTTAGATCGTCGACCCGTATTGGAAGACGATCAAAAGGATTTCTATCTCCCCGATGCCGCCATCATGCCCTTATCAGAAATCGCCGTCCCGGGCATTGATGAGGAGACCTTCTTTCTAGGGTTTCTGGGATTATGGCTGTGCTGGTTCGCGCTCCCCATGCACCCGCGCTACATGAGGCCGTCCGTTTTCTACCCAGCGCATCGGATGGTGGCTGGCATACAGTTGTCGATCGGAATCGCCGGGTTAGCCCACCTATACCATGGACTCAGCGTGGCAGCGGACGCAAATGAACCTCGGGTGCAACCTGCCAATTTCCCGATGCACTACTTCACTTCATGGATAGAAATGCATGCGCTCGGGGTATTCGGCATTCATAAGAGCCACTCATTTTTCGAGAAGTGCAGACTCCCAAGAGTCATACGACTGATTGGTGCCTCGATTTTGAATCCGCCTCTGCGGGAGGCTAGGGGGTTGCTTCTTCGTCCGCTCCTGGTCGGAGCGAGGATTTCTTTCATGGACAAAGTCGTGACTATCGGCTCGGAGACCTCCAAGGCGGTGTTGGCGCTGCGTGATGGTTTCAAGGACGGGGCCTCCGTATTGAAAGCCCGGGAGATTCTTCACCTATACTCCATCCGGCCGAGCTTTCTGGTGTTCAGGCAAAATAACATGGCGCTCTTCATGAGGTACAACCCCCATAGGTTCGCCCAACAATCAAGCTATAACCAGGGGGTCCCACTGGAGGCATTTTTGGAAAAGCCCGCGGCCACCAGGGAGGGGATACGGAGTGCGCTGCACCATTTTATGCGGCTGAACACGGACTCCCACTTCTTTACCAGCGAGCCGAGCTGCGTCCCCCGGGCCCTCCACGTGTACGTGGCTTGGTACGCGCACGCGATGGGCGCCTTCATCCGAGAAGAGAAGCGGTTGTTGGTCGACTGCAAGGGTGCGCCCCCTGGCAGCGACCACAAAGCTCCCCTGAGGCCAAGGATCCCGGTCGTTCCTCCGCTGAGAGATGCTGGAGCTGGACCACCACGCGTGCTGAGCCCTCCGCGCGGATTACCCCGTGCTACCGCCGACGTGCCCTCAACGCCCCGTACTCCAGTGGAGACGGTGAATGTAGTTTCACCTGAGTCTGGCATAGGCTCGAACATCGGGACCCGCCGTCCCAAGGTGCCTGCGAAGCGTAAGCTGATTTTGCCGGCGACCGGGGTTCGCGCGTAGAGGAGGAAGAAGAAGTCTGTTCTTTCTCTTGACGCTGTCCTTGGCTTAGAGCCTCAGGCCCCTCTCACCGAAGGCTTACGCGAATACGGGAGCAATGAGGGTTTCTTGGTAGAGCCAGCAGACACCGATCTGGCGGCCGCCATCGCGGCTTCTGTGTGATCGGCCAGGCTCGAAGCGTGGTTGGCTAAACTTGCTCAATCAGGTAATCATTAGTCGTATTTCTTGTTATTTCATCGTACTTTTATCATTGTCTTTGACTAATGCTTTTCTTTTTTAAACAGGCGTCTCTACCGAAGAAGCCATCGCTGCTTCCCTGAAAACCTTCCAGGAGGAAGAGATGAAACACACTCTATCGGGTGTTGGTATGTCTCGGCTCGCTGAGTCTTTATTCTGCTTTTTATGGCCAATCTAATCTTTTCTTTGTCTTCTTGCAGGGGCCGCGCAAGCCGATGCGGGGACTCTTTCTAAGCCAGCAACCGAAGTCCCGTCCTCTTCAGGGCTGCCGCGAGAGACCCAACTCAAGAAGCCAATGATGGATGCCTTGAAGGCTCTGGAGGCAACTCTGAACACGGACGATGACGCCTTGTTGGAGGCTTCCAAGAGGTCCGTCGTGACGGCCCGGGAAGAAAAAAAGCGCTTGAGGCACGCAGCGAAGGAGCGCAGAGCTGCTTTGGCCATGGGAGTGGGCCCAAGCGCCGTTCCTCGTGCTGCTACTCCTTCGGAAGAGTCTCCGGTCGCCTTGTCCACTGCTCATAGGCGGGTGGTGCGTGCAACTGGGGGGGCCAACGATCAATCCACCTCAGGTAATGTGTCTTTCGAGATTTTTGTTGTAAGAATTATAAACCTATCGGTTCTTATATATCTTTTCCTGCAGGGCTGAGTCTAACTGAAGGAGCGGCGGAAACCGTCGAGCCTGAGGGTATGGTGGAGAAGGTACTGGCTGAACCCGAGGCGACGGTGGGCGACGTAGCCGGGGTTACTGGACCCGAGATAGTAGCTAGTGAGACGGTCACGCCTACTGCGTCCGAGACGGCCACCACTACCGAGCGCGAGGTAGCGGCAAATGAGATGGCTGCTATAACCCAGCCTTAGGCAGCAGCGGATGGAGCGGCTGAGACCGACGACCCTATGGCAACGGTGGACGAGACGGCCGCGACCGCTGAGCCCGAGGGAGTAGCAGGTGAAACGGGCATGATTCCCGAGGACAAGCCATCCGCTCTTTCTCAAGAGTCTGGCAATGCTCCGATCATTGCTCTCCCCGCCTACGGTCCTCCGCCGTCTCCTGGCCTCGCGAACACGACGACGGCTCTCGTAGAGTCTGGTGATGAGGCGACGGGAGGTGAACCCGTGTCAATGGAGGAGGGAGACGCCGCCGTTTCGGCTGGTGACTCATCAGGTAAATTTTGGGTTACCGTCCTTTTCTTTACTCTGTAACTTTTCTGACAGTGCTTATCTTGTTTCTAACGCAGGCGCGGCCAGTGTTGATACCCCATTGCTCGAGGGAGCACCGTCAGCTACTGCCTTGACGGTGGCCACCTCTATACCTTCTCTCGCACCGTCGCAAATGCTGGAAGGTATGGATTTGTGACTCATCAGTCTTATCTTTACTGCATAATTTATGTACTGATGTCGTACTATTGCGTCTTTGCAGGAGTGCTTTTTGATCACCTTTACCAGGTGCTGCACCCACACTTCTCCTTCCCGTCGGAGCTTGCTTCCTCCAGTGGCGCTGGTGAGTATAGTTTTCAATTAATACCCTTTCTTTTTCAATAATGGAATTATTTCTGATTCTTCCTTGCCCCGATTGCAGTGCTACAGATCGAAAGAGAAGATGTAAGATCAGCCACGCCACCTGTCCTCCCGACTTTGCCGCCTGCTGCAGCTGGTATAGTAAACTCCCTCATTGATGACTTACTTATATTTCTTGAACCGTCATCTGATTATGTTTTGTTCTTTCAGCTGTCGTTCCGATTCCGGCCCCCTTCGAGTCTCGCATCATGATGCCGGCATGCCCATTCTCCAGGCGTCATTCCTCAAAGGGTGCTGCGATGAGTTTGAGTATGCTGAGCGGATGCATCGAAGAGCTTGACGCAGAAGATCCCCCATCTGCCGCAGATTTCGTTGCGGAGGTTAATCTGATGCTGGCGATGCTTGCAAATTTTCATAATGAAGGCGTCGTCAAGTCTTAGGTTAATCGCTGTAGGGAGATCGAGGCCCGCCTGCATCAGCTGGAACTTATGCGTCCAGCCCCCGAGATCTTGGCCGCGAGCACTCGACCGGCGGCATGGATCGAGCAGAGCGCTTCTTACTTCCGCCATCTTGAACAAGAAGTTGCTTTAAGGCGTAAGGAGCGCGGGGAGACTTCGAGCAAATCTGCCCGACTGCATGCTCAGGTGGATGCAAATGCTGCACAGTTGAAGGTTATCTTTGAAGGCCTTCTGCGATGCATTTCTGACGGGTTAACTGAGGCAGCAGCTTGACGTCGTCGAGCCGGATGCACCAAATCAGGAGGCAGCCCAGCAGGCAGTCGAGGAGCAACTTTCATCCTACCTGCAGCAGCGGGCCCAGGTGGAAGCAGAAGTGGCCGCGGCATCTGCTCAGGAGGAGGCGTTGAAGGAAGTGTTTCCCCCAATCAGAGCAAGGCTCTACTGAATTTTGAAAATTCAAAATTTGAAGCAACGCTTCGGTTTCCGCGCGCAGCGCGCAATTTGCCACATGGCAGAAGCTGATTCGGCGGCGTAACGCCCGAGACAGAGCGTCCCATCAGAGCAAGGCTCTTCAGAAAACAAAATTAAGACTTAAACTGCGCAAATGCATGGCAGCGCAACACGTGTCTGCGCAAGCGCATGGATGTACGACACGTGTCTGCGCAGTTGCGCAATCGCAACTGCGCAAGCGCACGGATGCGCGACACGTGTCTGCGCAAGCACACGGATGCGTGACATGTGTCTGCGCAGTTGCGCAGTCCCAGCTGCGCAAGCGCACGGATGCGCGACACGTGTCTGCGCAAACGCACGGATGCGTGACACGTGTCTGCGCAGTTGCGCAATCACAGCTGCGCAAACGCACCGACGTGCAACACGTGTTTGCGCAAGCGCACGGATGCGTGACACCTGTCTGCGCAGTTGCGCAGTCGCAGCTGCGCAAGCGCACGGATACGTGACGCGTGTTTGCGCAAGCGCACAGATGCGTGACACGTGTTTGCGCAGTTGCGCAATTATAACTGCGCAAGCGCTCGGATGCGCGACACGTGTCTGCGCAGTTGCGCAACCGCAACTGCGCAAGCGCACGGATGCGCGACACGTGTCACGCGCTGGTGAGTTGCGCAGCAACTGAATGAAGATTTAAATAAATCTTTTCTGTTCTCCTGTAAAACAAGAACCCTCGGATCAGAGATCCAATGGTGGGAAAATTCCCAAAATAATTCAGGAAAGATTTTGTTAACAAATCCAACAACTTTGTGGGCACTATAAATAAGACCCCAGACCTCATTAAAAAAGGGAGGAACTTCTAAAAAAAAAAAAAGCTGGTGAAGATTAAGAACAGAGAAGAAGAAACAAAGAAAAGAGGTAGAATTTCTGAAAAGAAAAAAAAAAATATAAAAAAAAAATAAATAAATAAATAATAATAATAAAAGAATAAGAAACAAAAATTAGTGCCTTGCACTTGATATGAACCCTTGGTTCTGTATGATCAGGAAAAAACAAGAACTTGTTTTTTCTTAGATCCAAATTCAAATCAAAAGTGCCATGCACTTGTGTTCTTAAACCTAAAGGTTTCTAGGGTTTCTGAAACCCCTTGTTTTGGGCCTGGCCCAAATTAAATTGCAGAATAAATAAAAGGGCAAGGCCCTGTTTGAAAAATTCCTGAGTTTCTGCAAACTCATTAAAAAGGGCCTGGCCCAACTCAAGAAAATTATTGAGTTTCTGCAAACTCATTAAAAGGGCCTAGCCCAATTGCAGAATAAATAAAAGGGCAAGGCCCTATGTGGAGAATTCCTGAGTTCTTGTAACTCATTAATTAAAAGGGCCTGGCCCAGATCAGACTTGCAAAATAATGAAAGGGGGAAAGCCCTGTTTAGATTGATTCTTTTAATCAGGCAAAGCCTAAAATAAAATTTGGACTTAACCCAATTCTGGCTGTAAGTCCTTAAATTAAATGCCTCTCACAAATTAAGTCACGACCGGTTCGAGGGTACATCTCCGAACTCCTTTGACATCAGTCGTTGTAATTCCTCAATGACGTCAAAGAGGCGACGAGTCCCAACGACCACACATCGATATGGACTGCGGGGTCCTTAAACTCGCGGACCGAAATGTCCATAAACTAACATCGGACCGAAATGTCCCTAAACTAATGACGGACCACTACGTCCCTAAACTGGCGACGGACCGAAACGTCCCTAAACTAAAATCAGACCACCACGTCCCTAAACTGGCGATGGACCACCACGTCTCTAAACTGGAATATGGACCACTACGTCCTTAAACTGGCGACGGACCGAAATGTCCATAAACTAACATCGGACCGAAATGTCCCTAAACTAATGACGGACCACTACGTCCCTAAACTGGCGACGGACCGAAACGTCCCTAAACTAAAATCAGACCACCACGTCCCTAAACTGGCGATGGACCACCACGTCTCTAAACTGGAATATGGACCACTACGTCCTTAAACTGGCGACGGACCGAAACGTCCCTAAACTAATAATGGACCACTACGTCCCTAAAACTGGCAATGGACCGCTACGTCCTTAAACTGGCACAATAGAGCCCAAATGCTCTCTTATCAGATCTAAACGGTCCCGTCTAAGTTGATCTTAGCCCCAGCTACGGCTAATGTGTCCTTAGATATTTAAATAAACAATAAAACCCCAAATCAACTTTGGTTCAAGGGTACATCTCTGAACTCCTCTGACGCCTGTCGTTGTAATCCCTCAACGACGCCGGAGAGGTGACGAGTCCCGACGGCCAGATAATTAAATCAATCACTATGTTAGGTTGATCTTAGTCTAGAACATGACTAATGTATCCTTAACGAAGGCTTAAGTTGATCTTAGCCGCAACGCGACTAATGCATCCTTAAACTAAAAAACACCAAACCCAAATCTAAGCAAACACGGATTTGGACTAATCCACGTCCTACGGGCGACGGCATCACTAAGTCTCCGTATACAATCCACGGGCAACCACAAACAAAACAAACATACACGACACGAAGTGAAATTCTGGAGAAGGAGAAAGTTGTTATCGCAACGCGATAGCGTAATTAACTGCAGGGGCTTGCGCCTGCAGGGAAGAGCGTCCCCACAATCAAAAACCCCTCACCCTGAGGGGGAATCTGACAAAGTCTGCTACATCGGCCGCATCCGTCTAAACCTTCGATACACGGTGCCATAAATCAACTTGGCATCTTCGGAGAGATAGACGGATAAAACCAAATAGCATCTGCTCCGAACCTCAGGCACGTGACGTCCCGACGTCGCAGGCCGCCGTTCGGAGGGGAACAGATTCTGGCACGCCCGGTGGGACCTTTTCCTCTTTCCACTCCACACTTCGTGTGTCGTCTTCGCGAACCAATCGCGGTTTGTTAAATGGTTGTCTTCGGATTTCAAGTTGCTAAGATTTGGTCTTTTGTCTGGCGCAGAATTCAAGATTCAATGGCCACCAACTGCTTGAAATGCCATTGCAGCGGACGTTCCACCTCACCGAGAGGTGTAACATATGGACCCCAAGCGGCCTCTTTCCTTACTCTGCCGGTAGAGCAGGTGACCCAGGCCACCACCGGCCTATTTTTCGGGACCATGGTCCCCCCCGCAAGCTTCTCTACGCCGATATCCGCAACAGAAGCGAACAAGAAGTCGGTATTCGACCGGCTCGCTGCTGCTACGACCCCTGTCAACGGGTCGCCCGCTACTAAGCTGACAGCCTCTGTTTTCACCAGGCTAGGTCAGGATCATAAAGTGGCTGTCCCAAAGAGGGCAACGGCCACAGCTTCGGAAGTTGTTGAAGCAGCTTATCCTACCAGAAAGTCAGTCTTCACAAGATTGACGGTTCCTACTCCTCCTTCAGCTGATCAAAAAGCATCAGTCTTTGATAGGCTGACACCGGCAGTTGCCCCACTCCCAAACAAGGGGCAACAAGAAACTGTCCCGATATCTGAGCCAGTCCCAATGGCTCGTCGTGCGCGACGTCGCCATTGGCAGCGAATAAGGAAAGCAGGAGGCAACTCCCCTTCAGGGTTAACCCCGCCTGCTCCAGTGGCGGAGGTCAATGCTGCTGTTCCAACTGGGAACAGCTTTGAATTGCTAAGGAAGGTGAGAAAGAACTCCCCAGTTGCTACATTGAAAAGGTCTCCTCCACCCATGGAAAAAACTCCGGAGACGAAACAGGAACAGCCCCCTCAACGGCTGTCATCAAAAGTTTATAAAGTGTGGCGCAGGGTTCAAAACTCTGTGATCGATCCGGACCACTTGCGTCACCAGAAGAAGGCGAAGGTGGAGAGTAAAAAAAACTGCCCCATTAAACAGCAGGGGGCAACAAATGATAGAATGCCCACTTCGACGGCTCCTTCAACCTCGAAGGTCTACAAAAGAAGGAGGCCAGAGAAAGCCCCCGCAACAGCAGCAAGAGTTAACAATGGTGAACCTAAACGCCCCAAGTCAGGGGGCATAACAGTTCATACAATCTATATGGCTTCAGGAAAAGAAGAAAGTCGTACTTCTACGGGTCACCGACCGCTTACCCGGTCAGTGACCAGGTCTCAGGAGCAGCAACAAAAGCTCCAGGAGATGATGACTACAATGGCTGCACTCACGGGGCCAAAAGAGAATCCTGAGACGTCCTTAGATGAACGTCAAGAGGAGGAGACCGACGCTGAGTTCCTCCGCCGAATACTGGAAAAAAGAGACAAAGAGGCTGCGGAACAGGCGGCCAACATAAAGAAAATGGCCCTCCTGTTCCAGGATGTGGTGGGTATGATGATTCAACCAGATCCACCTGCTGGAGATCCCCCGATCATTCTTGAAGATGATAGGGGAGAGACATCGAATCCTCCACCGGCTCTGTCCGCAGCTAAAGAGGATACCATATCCAAAGCTGATTTGGATGAATATATTGCTCAACAAATACGAGTGCATCAGGCGATTGAAGCAGCCGGTCAGATCGTGAAAACGGGGCGCCCATATCCGGGATGGTACGACCAAATTAAGTACCCGCCAGGCTACACGATTCCTAAATTTCATGTCTACAAAGGGACCGGCAACCCCCATCAACATGTTGCCCAGTTCAGGGCGCTGTGTGGTAACACTGGAGGCGACGACAAACTTTTGCTGCGCCAATTCGTTGGAAGCTTATCAGACACGGCTTTCGAGTGGTATTCCGAGCTCCCCAACGACTCTATTAAAACCTTTGCGGAGATAGAGCTGCTCTTCACCCAACGTTTTGCAAGCGCCAGCGAGCGTACTCCGATGACGGCGCTGATTAACGCCAGGGTAAAGCCCGGCGAGACGTGGGTTCAGTACGCTATACGGTGGCGTAATCTATGGTCTAAGTGTGAACAACGCATAGAAGAAGCGCCAGCGGTGGGGATGTTTGTTGGAACGCTTGATCCACAGGCAACCATCTCGCAGTTCATGATGTTCTTCAAGCCGACTTCCTTTCAGGCTTTGATCGACAAATTAGCGCAGATGGACCAGATGGGCCATAAACCCCCTCTCCCGAAGCCGGACCCCCGAAACGATAAAGGAAAGGGAAAAGCGATCATCGTCGCCAATGCCCAACAACAACCGAGCGACTCGAAGCCGGCTGCTCGTCCAAACAATACACGCCCATACGTACCCCTTGAGGACAGGATGGGACGCGCTTACTCCTTCCCCCGTGATAAAACAAGGAGGCTATTCGAGCTGGCGTTGCGCAACAGGCTCATAAATTTACCAGATCCAAAACGTCCGTCACAACCGAATGACGTCAACGATCCTAATTACTGCCCTTATCACAGAGTGTTGGGACATCCAATCGAAGACTGTTACGTTTTCAAAAATTGGCTTGAGAATCAATACCGTCAGGGCAAATTTGCGCTGTCTGACAGATGGAAGGTGAACCCTCCGCAACCCCACACCTCTAAGGGGACGAATACGCCGGGGGCAACATGCTCCGTTATTGAAGAGGCTCCCTGGGAGGTTGTATTATCGGCCAAAACGAAAAGAATGCTAAATGATCTTCAAACCTGCCCAGCGGTCAAGTGGAAGAACCCCTTGGAACCGCAGGTTATTGAGGGAATGTTGAAGCCACGACCGACCCCGAAGACCGATGGTGGTAGTTCAAGCGTTCATAGCCAGCCGTCAAAATCTTCGAAAAAGAAGAAGAAGAAATCTAAGAAGCCCGTGAAGCCTGGCGACAAGCGCACGGACTTACAAAAGCAAATCGATGCGCTGGATGAATATAACCAAAAGGCGCGAACTCCCATCACGCTCCAAGATTTCCTTGATCACGTCTTCCAAAAAGAAGATGAAGGAGAAAGTTCATCGGATGAATCTGACGAATATGTGGCAAGCTGTCATATGGTTTCCCATTCGACCACGAACGATGAAGGAAATTCTGGCACTGAAACGCTGGGGGCAAATGCCGAATCAGGAGCCCCAGGGTTACCGGTTGAAATGATTAATGCGTTTCTTAATGAAGCTCGGTTGAAAAGCAAGGCTGATCGAGAGCACGAGACGGCTATATTCGAAAGGGCCAAGCGTCAGCGACTTGAGGAAGGAGCCGAAATGATCCCGTTGGAGCAAAATGCCTCCACCACTGACAAAAGCCAATTCAAGATAAAAAAGAAATTTGCTAAGGCCATATCGATGGGCATGAAGCTACCACCCTCTGAAGAAAAAGTTACTGGCGCGGTAGAAATGCATCCCTCTTATTGCTTATACCATCAGAAGGTCTCACATTCCACCCAAGATTGCAAAGCTTTCAATGGATGGTGGCAAGGATACGTCGCTAATCGACAACAAGTTAAACGGGAAAAACGTAAAATTCGCCGAGAGCAAAGAAATACGACTAAAGAACTTGAAAGAGCTGCCGGCAATTGTCACATGGTTAACACTACCGGGTCGAAAGTGCCTACATTTGGGAGCGACTCCGATGAAGAGTTAGAGCTTGGCCCCCTCTTCGAAGAATCCACTTCGGGAAAAGAAAAAGAACCGAAGGCCTGCGAGAATATACAGCTGCGCAATCGAACATTACCCGAAAAGAACCTCGGACCCTTGAATAAGAAAAATAAAGGGAAAGAGAAGGTCTCTGAAGACATCGCTTTGGATGACCAAGTTGCGGAAGAGTTAACCGCCAAGAATCTCCCAAGAAGGAATAAAGTAGATTACAATGTCTTGGCGCATCTGAGAAAGCTACCCTCACAACTCAGCATTCTCGATGCCCTATTGCTATCGAAAGAAGCGAGGGATTCTTTGATTAAGGCCCTACAAGATCCGGACCAGTTCCAGGCTTTCCTAACCGAACAAAAGATGAAGGATGAATTGGAAGAGGTGCACACAGCCGACGTTGCTTTTGGTGATGAAGACCTTCTCCTCGGAACGTGTGAGCACAATCGCCCACTTTATGTCTCAGGATACTGCCATGACATAAAGATAGGAAAAATCTTGGTCGATAACGGATCGTCCGTCAATTTACTCAATGTGCGAGTGTTAAAGGAGATTTGCATGAGTGTCCAACACCTCGCCCGGGACAAAATCACCATCTCCGGTTTCGACTCTCAATCCTCAAAGACTCTTGGATCTGTGATATTGACGCTACGCTTCGGGGTGCTCGTCACAGACATCAAGTTCCATGTTATAGACGCCAAGACGTGCTACAATGCTCTGCTCGGCCGACCATGGCTACACGAATACAACATCATCCCTTCTACACAGCATCAGTGCATGAAGTATTCTAGGGACGGCCTCGAGTACACAGTGGCAGGAGAGTTGAATCCGTTTTCCGTGAACGAAGTTCGCAAGTATGAAGATGCCAAATACTTCTTACCGAATTTCGAAGACACGGAAAGGTGTCACAAACCGGAGAACAAAACTAACGCAACCATCCCTATCTTCGGCAGTGACACCGAGGAGGAGGAGGATATAATTTATTCAGGTCCATCCCAGTCCACCAGGCCAGGACCATCTGTTCCTTCATTGATCTTCGGTAGTGATTCAGAGGATGAAGTTCATGCTGTATTCCCCGCTCGGCCCTTAATACAGATTTCCACTGATGAAGAGCGAAGTCTACAGATAACCATGGTGCCGCTTGAACATTACAAAGAACTGGATGCACTCGACACCAACAGCGTAGAAGAATTGCAGACATTCTATATCCCTCCCGGACGAAAAGGCGAGAAAGCAATCCTATTCTACCGTTCTGAAGAAAACAAGGTGGAAAAGGAAATTTGGCACGGCGCGGATCCCACGCTCGACAGGCTCCAACCTATCCGTCTTCCCAGATATTACACCCAAGGCTTAAAGAAACTGCTGAAACGCCAAGGGATGTCCTTCACACAGACCACTAGAAAAGCCAAATTCTATGATAAGGTCTGGAACGTTCCCGGAACTCAATGCAAACTGCCTAACGGAAGAACGGAAACGAAAGGGCTCGGGTATGTTCGCTCAAAGAAACGGGAGCTAATAAACAGCTGTTATGCCATGTATAACTTTGATGAAGAAGCAGACGCTCACTGGGAAGACACTAATCCGGAATCAGTAAAAGTTCCCGATGCAAGACCTCCGAACCCATCGTCTGAAGGCCAAATGAGCAAACCTACAAGGGATGCCAGTCGAGAATCCCGAGATGATCATGATCGTGAAATGGCAATCTATGAGAAGGCCAAGACACGGTGCCTCCTTCAGCGGGCGATGAAAGACGAAAACGCCGCCCCTTGTCAACCCGCTATGAAGAAGGTTCGACTCGAAGGCAGAAATAAGTTGAAAGGCAAGAGAAGCGCTCGACAACCACAAAGCAAAGCTAAGAAGCCACGCATCCGAGAGTCGAGCATTGTTGACCAAGCCATCATGAAGAAAATGGGTCGAGCATACTCATTTCCTCAGAACAAAACAAGGAAAATACTTGAGCTTGCTCTGAAACATCGAATGCTTACTCTGCCAGAGTCTAAGCACCCTGAGCAAGCAGGCGAAGTCTCCAACCCAAAGTATTGCTTTTACCATCGAGTAATAGGGCATCCGCTCGAAGATTGCTTCACCTTCAAGAATTGGGTCGAAAATCAATATCAGCGTGGCAAATTTGCGTTGTCTGACAATTGGAGGGTAGCGCCGCCGCAAAAGCACGAACCCGAAAACGCAAGGGTAAAACCAACTCCGCATTGGGGTTGGCAGGAAACTCGCACCTGCCATGTGATAACAATATTAAAAGAAGGGTCCGACGATATGAACAACCCTCCTTGGTGCCTCGAAAACAGCAGCGATGAGGTGATCTCAGAATTTCCCCCAGCTCCGAAAGAACTGGAGGATGGAATCCATACCACTGCAGACAATCTCAAGAAAATCGAGTTGGGGACGGCAAATGACCCGCGACCGACATTCATCAGCGAGCTGCTATCTGAAGAAAGGGTGGCCGCGTTAAAGGATGTGCTTCTACAGCACAAAGATTGCTTCGCGTGGAACTATTCCGAGATGCCGGGACTAGATCCAGAAATTGCCGTACACAAATTGGCGATATCCCCGGACATCAAGCCAGTCAAACAAGCGCCAAGAAGAATGCGACTCGAGCTTGAGATGAGCATCAACGCCGAAGTCAAAAAGCTGATAGACTCTGGCTTCATCCAGGAGGTTCAATACCCTGAATGGATTGCCAACATCGTCCCAGTAATGAAGAAAAATGGGACAGTGCGCATATGCGTAGACTTTCGGGATCTTAATAAAGCCTGCCCAAAAGATGATTTCCCAGTGCCGGTCACTGAACTTATGATAGACAATACATCCACTCATGAGGTTTTCTCCTTCATGGACGGCTCGTCGGGATATAATCAAATAAAAATGCATCCTGAAGATCAGAAGCACACAGCCTTCAGGACTCCCCTTGGTATATTTTGTTATAAGGTGATGCCCTTTGGTTTGAAGAACGCCGGTGCTACTTATCAGAGGGCCATGACAAAGATTTTCGACGACCTTATACACGAAATCGTCGAATGCTACATCGACGATCTCGTGGTCAAGAGCAAATCATACGACGAACATCTTGAGCATCTGAAGACCGTGTTTCAACGTCTTCGGCAGTACAACTTGAAGATGAATCCTCTTAAATGTGCGTTCGGGGTTTCTTCAGGCAAATTCCTAGGGTTCGTTGTTCGACACCGAGGTATTGAAATAGATCCGTCAAAGATTAAAGCGATCATGGAAATGCCTCCGCCGAGAACTCTCAAGCAACTTCGGTCTCTCCAAGGGAAACTCGCATACATACGGCGATTTATAGCCAACCTTTCAGGAAAGTGCCGTCCCTATAGTCACCTGATGAAGAAAGGAACCCCATTCGTTTGGGATCAAAAATGCCAAGGCGCACTGGATGAGATCAAGCAATACTTGCAGAACCCACCCGTGCTGGCTGCCCCGGTTAAAGGGAAGCCTCTCATTCTTTATACAACCGCCCTCGAAGGTTCCTTAGGCGCATTATGGGCACAAGAGAACGACCAAGGGAAAGAAAGAGCACTCTACTACCTAAGTCGAGTTCTGCTGGGGGCAGAAAGCAATTACTCTCCCATTGAAAAACACTGCCTGGCGTTGATCTTCGCAATAACAAAGCTTAGGCACTATGCGTTGGCGCACGAGGTCCGTCTGATTTCAAAGGTGGACCCTCTCAAATATTTAATGTCAAAAGCCATATTGACAGGGCGTCTCGCTAAATGGGCCCTACTCTTGATGGAATTTTCGATAACATATCAACCTCTCAGGGCAGTAAAAGGCCAGGCCATCGCTGACTTCCTTGCTGAGCATCCCATACCTGCCGACTCTCCTTTAAACTGCGATTTGCCAGACAAACATGCATTTGATGCAATCGACAGTGGTGATACCCGTTGGGAGCTTTACTTTGATGGAGCGTCCTCTATGAAAAAGCACAAACAAAGCATGCCAACGATCAAATCAGGAGTGGGACTCATCTTCGTGACTCCACAAGGAGGAATAATGCGCTTCGCCTTCTCCTTAACAGAGCCGAGAACGAATAATGAAGCTGAATATGAGGCTTTGATAGCAGGCCTCGAGATCGCCATCGACATGGGAATTGAGAGCCTCCTCATATACGGGGACTCCCAATTGGTCGTCAGTCAAGTGAACGGCGATTACCAAACATGTAAACCGGAATTAATAAAATACGGTGAAAAAGTGCAGCAACTGCTAACCCAAATTCCCTCCTACACGTTGGAAAGCATACCGCGTGCGGAAAACAGTAAAGCAGACGCACTAGCCAAACTTGCTAAAGAACTGGCCGACGAGAACCTCGACGACGTTAAAATCATAATACAAAGCCGTCGAGTGCTCGCCCCAACAGAAATATCTCCAAAATCGTCTGAAGAAAAAGAAGCGGAAGAGGAGACAACCCTGCAAACAAAAGACAGGGAAAATACCGAGGACTGGAGAGAAGTCTTCATAGATTACTTCAAGTTCCACCGAATACCTGAAGAAGCGTCCACAAGACATCAGCTCACGAAACGGGCTCTGTCTTTCGCCTTCGTCAATGATACTTTGTATAAAAGGTCATTCGACTCTCTGTGGCTAAGATGCCTAGGACCTGACGAAGCAAAAAGAGTCGTTCAGGAAGTTCACGACGGACTCTGCGGTTCTCACCAAGCAGGCCCTAAGATGAAGTTGAAGATAAAGCGGATGGGCTACTACTGGCCCACGATGATGCAGGATTGCCTAGAATACGCGAGGCAATGTCATTCATGTCAAATTCATGGGGACTTTATCCATCAGCATCCCAATCCATTGCATCCAACAGTGGCTAGCTGGCCATTCGAAATGTGGGGAACTGACATAGTCGGCCCTATTGAACCAGCATCGTCAAAGGGACATCGTTTCATCTTGGCGACGACTGATTACTTCTCCAAATGGGCAGAAGCGGTACCGTTGAGGGAAGTAAAAACAGAGAACATCCTCCATTTCTTCAAAACGCATGTCATATACCGGTTTGGAACCCCAAGAAGGATCATCTCTGACAATGGGCCAGCCTACCGAAGTCATAAGATTAGCCGCTTCGCACAGCAGCACAATATAGACTGGAGATATTCCTCAGTTTATAACCCGCGAGCTAACGGTCTGGCTGAGGCCTTCAACAAGACCTTGACGAAGATCATAAAGAAAACAGTATCCCGAAATAAGAAAGACTGGCACGAGAGGCTGCAAGAAGCTCTTTGGGCATATCGAACTACGTTCAAGACAGCCACAAAAACAACGCCATACGCGTTGATATTCGGGACGGAAGCGGTACTCCCCCTCGAGATAGAATTACCCTCTTTACGAGTGGCAGTCCATTACGAGTTGACGGACGAAGAAAATGCTCACCTTCGGTTTGAAGAGCTTGACACCCTTGATGAAACCCGGCTTCTAGCACAGCAAAATTTGGAAGCTTATAAAGCAAAGATGACGCGCTCATATGAAAGATTGGGTCGCCCGAGGACATTCCACCAAGGCGAACTCGTGCTAGTCGTCAAAAGGCCCATGATCCCCAATCGCGCCAAGCGGGGAAAGTTTGAGCCAAACTATGAAGGACCGTACATCATTGATAAGGTCTACCAGGGCGGGGCCTATCTACTCATGGACATGCACGGTGAAAGGCCTTTCAGGCCAATAAACGGTCGCTTCCTAAAGAAATACTACGCTTAACGAGCCTTAGTTTAGGTCAATGATAGATGACGACGACTATGTCCGCTCGTTATCTTCCTAAGCTCAGGCTTTATAAGCAGTAGCCAGCCCTCTCTAAATTGGACCGAAATGTCCTTAAACTAATAACAGACCGAAACGTCTTTAAACTACTACCACAGTATCTTTAGGCTGACGAGATAAAAAAAAAAAAAAAAAAAAAAAAACGGTATGTCCATAAGCAAGAAGGGCACGGATGAAAACCCGAAAGGGCTCCGTGAGTAAAAACAGCAGGACTACCGGCGAATGTTTGTGAAAACCTGAAAGGGCGCAACTTCGTTAAAGAACCCTTACAGAGTCCTCTCGACCCTATAAGGAGAAACCACCCGCGTGAGATCCTTACGACTCACAAGGGAACAACACGCTTAGGAATCCCCACGATTCCTAAGGAGAAAATACGCTTGCGAGATCCTCACGACTCGTAAGGAGAACTCTCTTATGGGACCCTCACGGCTCATAAGATTTGAAAGTCTTAAGTTACAGAGACCTAAACCTGTGCTTAAGCAAACCCCCACAAACTTCCAATGTTGCCCTACAAGTGGTTCAATATTGACCCTTGTATACAATCCACGGGCGCGAATAAACATTTCCTTAACCAGGGTCCATCCGTGACCGGAGATATGTTCGCATAACCCTGGTAAGTCCTCTCGATTTACAAGAAGAAAACCCCCTGTAGGATCCTTACGACTTACAGAGGAACAAAACACTTAGGAACCCTTACGATTCCTAAGGAAAAAAATACGCCTACAAGATCCTCACGACTTGTAGGGAAAAATACCTTTATGAGGCCCTTACGGCTCATGAAGTTAAAAGCCTTAGCCGACAGGACCCTAACCCTGGTCGCTAAGCCTCCTTTGTTCGACAACGACGGAGGTAAATGATGATTCGCTCCTGGCAATATCCCAGTTGCAGCGGTGCTGATGCCAAACTCGGTGTCTAATTTCAGACTTACGGTAAAAAGCCAGTAGGCCGCACATGCATACGAAATAGCCGAAATGATGGGGCGACTTGCAATAAAAAGCAGCAAGTAAAAACATATGCATGAAGAAATAGCCGAAATGATCGGGCAACCCGCAATAAAAAGCAGCGGGTAAAAATAAAATAAAAAGCCGAAATGATTGGGCACCCCGAAAAATAGCCGAAATGATTGGGCAATCGCGACTTTCGCGATATAAAAGCTGAAATGATAGAGCATCGCGGAAATAAAATAAAATAAAAAGAAGAAATGATAAAACTTTGGCCCCACAGTTAAGATCACATCGATCCCTGTATACAATCCAAGGGCGTAAACAAAGAAGGGACCATACTTCCCCAGCGGATTCCGTCAAACGACGAAGCCAAACCTCAACGGTTTATTCCCACCAAAGAAGCCCATGACTTCAACAAAAACTTCTCAACTCACGGATACAAACACTCCTTGACGAGAGCTTCCTGATCCGCGTCGACCCGCAGAGCCACCAGTGCCTCCGTAGGAACCATCGACTCGTTTCAAACCCCAAGGACACAAATAATCCTTGGTGCTTGGGAAACAAATAATCCCAGCAAACTTCTCAACTCACGGATACAAACACTCCTTGACGAGAGCTTCCTGATCCGCGTCGACCCGCAGAGCCACCAGTGCCTCCGTAGGAACCATCGACTCGTTTCAAACCCCAAGGACACAAATAATCCTTGGCGCTTGGGAAACAAATAATCCCTCGCAAAACTTCTCAACTCACGGATACAAACACTCCTTGACGAGAGCTTCCTGATCCGCGTCGACCCGCAGAGCCACCAGTGCCTCCGTAGGAACCATCGACTCGTTTCAAACCCCAAGGACACAAATAATCCTTGGTGCTTGGGAAACAAATAATCCCTCGCAAAACTTCTCAACTCACGGATACAAACACTCCTTGACGAGAGCTTCCTGATCCGCGTCGACCCGCAGAGCCACCAGTGCCTCCGTAGGAACCATCGACTCGTTTCAAACCCCAAGGACACAAATAATCCTTGGTGCTTGGGAAACAAATAATCCCTCGCAAAACTTCTCAACTCACGGATACAAACACTCCTTGACGAGAGCTTCCTGATCCGCGTCGACCCGCAGAGCCACCAGTGCCTCCGTAGGAACCATCGACTCGTTTCAAACCCCAAGGACACAAAGAATCCTTGGTGCTTGGGAAACAAATAATCCCTCGCAAAACTTCTCAACTCACGGATACAAACACTCCGTGACGAGAGCTTCTCTGACTCATATCTCGGGCAGTAAGGATTCAAAAACTTGCTTCCTGAACAATGGGATCCTGCAAGTCAATCCTAAATGGTCTCTTGCATACTATTCACGGGTCTCACTCTCTGAAGTCGATTCTCGACAAAGAGGGAAACAACCGCTCACGAGCCCTCTCGACTCGTAAGAGGGAGAAATTCTCTCATAAGATCCTTTCGACTTATGAGAGAAAACCACACTTGGGAATCCTCACGAGTCCTAAGGAGAAAATCCACTTACGAGATCCTCTCGATCCGTAGGGAAAAAAGTCTCTATGAGACCCTCACGGCTCATAGAGTTGAAAAGTCTTAGGCAGCAGATCCGAACCTGCGGCCTAAGCCATCGTTATATCTTGAAGAAACCAAAATGCTTACTCTGTTACCTGTCAAACATGTTTATCAAGACAGCATGCTGATAATAAGAGAAGGGAGAAAGCAAAGAAATGATACAAGACATTAAAAAAAAATGTGTATCTTTATTTATTAACTCAATCAAGTACATGGCGAATCGTATAAAAGAATAAAGAATCTATACATCTTATTCAAAAAAGAAAATTACAAATATATTGATACAATGGCAGTTATTGGGAAGGAAGCGTTTTGCATAGGTGTAGCAATCGCTCACAGATGTCCTTCCATGCCTTCTCTTGATCGGCTACCACCGCCAGCTCTGCCTCCACTTGGGCTCGTTGCCGCAAGACCACTGCAAGCTGCTCCCTCACGCCCTGATAAGCAGCCTCCCGACTTGGGATATGGCGCTCAGCCACGTCAAGCTTCCTCTTTAAGTTTAGCCCATAGGAGATGCGCTCCAAGAGACCCTCAAAGATAGTCTTCACTTGGGCAGCATTTGCCTCAACCTCAGCGCGCAGGTGAGCCGTTTCGTTTGAGGTCTTTTGGCATTCCCTTAGTCTCCGAGCGGCTTCTTGCTCCAAGTGGCGGGAGTGCGAAGTGCTTTGCTCGAGCCAAGTTGTGCGTTGGGCGCTCAGAGCTAAAACTTCGGGAGCAGGGCGCGTCAACTCCAGCCGATACAAGCAGGCCTCGATCTCCCTGCAGTGGTTAACCCAAGATTCAACGACGCCCTCGTCATGAAAAGTTACGAACGCCGCTAACATTGGGTTAACATCCGCAGCGAAATCGACAGCAGAAGGGAGAGCGTCCATGCTGAGCTCTTCAATATACCCGCTCAGCATGCCTAGACTCATCACCGCACCCTTTGAAGACGGACGTCTCAGAAAGGGGCCTGCCGGTAAAAGGACGCGAGCCTCGAAGGGGACCGGAACCGGAACGATAGCTGCAAAACAAAACAGGGTTAAGCGATGGTTCAAAAGATGTTAAAGGATTACCAAAAAGGAGATCTACTATACCAGCAGCAACGGACGGCAGAGCCGGAAGGGCCGGTAGCGCGACAGGGCTTACATCCCCTCCTTCGATTTGTGGCACTACAATAAAGAAAAGGAAAAGTCAGAAATCATCCCATTGCTAGAAAAAAGGAGTAAATAAAGATATTACCGGCGCCACTAGAAGGAGAAGCGAGTTCGGACGGGAAAGAAAAGTGCGGGAGCAACACTTGATACAAGTGATCAAAAAGCACTCCTGCAAAGGCACAATGGTGTAACGTTAGTACAAAAGCTGCATTTTCGAAAGATTAATGCATGAGTCGTAAATCCATACCTTCCAACATCCGTGACGGCACAAGGGAAGACGGAGAAGCGACTACCGCCAAAGCAGTGGTTGACGGTGCCCCCTCGAGCAGTGGAGCATCGGTACCGGACACACCTGCAAGAACAAATTTGTTAGGAGAGATCACAAGATATAAAAAAAAAAGGGGGAATGCTGGCGATAAAATTTTTTTACCTGACGAGCTGCCAGCAGAAACTGAGGCGGTCCCCTCCTCCACTGACGGAAGACCACCGCCTGTAGCTTCATCACCCGATTCAAGGGGAATCGTTGTTACGCTCTCAAGCTCTGCAGGCGGTGGGGAACCATAGACAGGGAGGGCCAAGATAGGAACATTGCCAGATTCCTGAGAAGGAGCGCCTAGCTCGTCCTCAGGAATCATAGCCGCCTCACCCGCTGCTCCCTCAGGATCAGCGATTACAGCTGCCCCGTCCACCGGCACCACGAGGTCCCCAGCCTCAAGTACCTCGCCCTCTACCGCTTTCGGCTCGGTTGAGACAACCATCTCGTCTGCCGCCACTTCAGGCGCGACATCAATGGCCCTCTCCGCGGCAGGTTCCTCAATCTCGGTTTCAGGCACCGTGGCCCCGACGACGGTGCCCACCGTCGGCTCAGGTTCGGCAGGCGCCGCCTCCGCCGTTTCCTGGGGTCCAACGGTCTCCGCCTCCCCCTCAGTCGGACTAGGCCCTGCCAGATGAAATGCATGTGAGCCAATGGCTTTATAATTCTAACAACAAAGCTCTGAAAGAAGTACTACCTGAAGAAGATTTACCATTTGCACTTCGGGCCGCGCGCGCCGCTCGCCTATAAGCAGTAGATAGGGCGATAGGGGCCTCCTCAGAAGGAGTATCAGCGCGAGGAATGGTGCTAGGGCCCGCTCCCGTGGCCAAAGTAGCTCCGCTCGCCTCTGCTTCAGAAGGAGTGTCGGCACAAGGAAGAGTGCTAGGGCCCGCTCCCGCGGCCAAAGCAGCTCTGCATGCCCTTGCTTCTCGTCTCAACTGCTTCCGCTCCTCTTGAGCCGTTAAGACGGATGCCACTAGGGCTTCCTTGAGTGAGGCTCCCTCGTCCGTATATAGGGATGCTTCTAGATTCTTCAAAGCATCCCTCATCGTCTTGTCAAGCCGAGGCTCTTGTGGCAATTTTGACGAAGCCGGGACTTCGATAACAGACTTGGAGGGGACCCCTGCGTCAATTGATACAGCGCCTGCAAAGAAACAAAAGAAGGTCAGGTTGATTATAAAAAAAAAAGGGGACAACAAACTTTCCTTGTAAAAGAGAAAGGGGTGAAACATACCAATGCCTGCTAAGGCACGCTTCTCCTCCTCTTCCTGAAAGGTTTTCAGGGAGGCAGCAATAGCCTCTTCAGTGGAGACACCTGTTGAAAATGGAGCGAATATTAGTTAAGGATAACAATATAAAATGCAATAAAACGACAAATAAGGCGTTTGATAATTACCGGACTCAGCGAGTTTGTTCAACATCGCTTCAAGCCTCGCCGATCGCTCTGAAGCTGCAATGGCGGCAGCCAAATTGGTGTCCGCAGGGTCCACCACAAAGCCCTCATTGCTGCCGTACTCGCATATGGTCTTGGCTGGAGAAGCCGCAGGCTTTAACCCGAGGATCGCATCAAGGGAAAGGGCGGACTTTTTCTTTTTCTGCTGTCCACCAGTTTTAGATCCACCTGGAGCGGATTTGCGCTTGGAAGCCACTTTAGGGCGGCGGGTCCCAACATCTGCCCCTACGCCTGACTCTGGCGATACTACTTTAGTCGCCTTCGTGGGAGCACGAGGCACCGATGGTACATCCACCGTAGCAGGCAACGGCAATCCCCGCGGAGGACTCAACACGCGTGGTCGATCGACTCCAGCATCTTTTAGCGGAAGGACGACCGGGAGCCTTGGCTGCAAAGGGGCCTTGCGATCACCGCCAGGAGGCGCACCCTTACGGTTAACCAATAGGCGTCTCTCCATCAAAATGATTGGACCCATAGCGTGCGCATACCATGCCACATATGAATTAAGCATCTTAGAGACACAGCTGGGTTCACTAATGAAGAAATAAGAACCCGTGTTAAGCCGTATAAAGTGATGCATCGCATTCTTTACCCCCTCTGGGCCAACCACAGGCGTTTCCAAAAAGGCTTCCATCGGGATCCCCTGGTTGTAGCTTGATTGCTGGGCAAATCGATGTGGATTATACCTCATGAATAAAGCCGTCTCATTCTGCCGAAACACTAGGTAGCCCGGCCGAATGGAATAGAGATGGACGATTTCCCGAGCCTTCAGTACAGAAGCCCCGCCTTTAAACTCGTCACGTAGGGGCACCACCGACTTAGTAGTCTCCGAGCCTATGGTGACAACTTTATCCACGAAAGAAATCGTCGCTCCAACCAAATGTGGGCGCAGGAGGAGTCCCCTAGAATCCCGCGGGGATGCGAACACAATTGAAGCCCCGATTAACCGTATGACTCTCGGGAGTCTGTACTTCTCGAAGAATGGGGGAGTCTTGTGGGCGCCAAATACCCCTCGCACGTGCATCTCCATCCAAGAAACGAAGTAATGCATTGGGAAGTTAGCAGGCTGTGTCCCAGGATCATTAGCGTCCGCCGCTACGCTGAGTCCATGATAAAGATAAGCTAACCCAGCAATCCCTACCGACAACTGCAGACCGGCCACCATCCGATGTGCCGGGTAAAAAACAGAGGGCCGCATGAAGCGCGGGTGCATAGGGAGCGCAAAGTTGCATAACCACAGGCCCAGGAATCCAATAAAGAAAGTTTCCTCATCCATACCGGGGACGGCGATTTCCGAGAAAGCAACGATGGCAGCATTGGGGAGATAGAAATCCCTCTGGTTATTCTCCGATACGGGTCGGCGATCCAAACCAAAACCGAAAGGGTCGTCAAGCTGAGCGAACTTCTCGCTCTGCTCTGATAAGAACTCCGGGCGGATAAAGCGAGCAATGAAAGCTGCGAAACTGACGCCCTTATCCCCCGATTCCAAATGGAGTTCCTCATATATCTCCAACACTTTCACCAAACCCGGATACTGATGCTGAATGGCATTCTCCGGGGTTAAGTCAAATACCAGCTGCTTAGTGGCAAAGACATACTCATCAGGAGGAAGCAATTCCTCGTAATGCTCTCCCCTCATTGGCAGGCCTGAAATTTCGGCAAATTCCTCCAAAGAGATAGAAACTTCCTTATCCGCCATCAGAAAGGTATGGGTGGGGATATTCCATTGTTCAACAAAAGCCTTTATCCACCACGTTGGAGGAGAGGGGTACTCGAAGAGCGAGACGAAGACGGCTGAGTATAGACCAATCTTCGTTAGGTGGGTCCTCTTCGCCGATAGAATGTACCGGGCCCACTGCAAATATCCGACGGGGGGTCGCGGGATCATTCCAATGTTGTAAGCCTGCCCCCAAGGGCGTGCTTCGCCCTGACAGATTCGCCTCCCCAGGATATCTATCGCCGGCGGCGGCTGCACGGGGATGGCGCCGATTGCAGGTTGAAGGAGGTTATCAGAATTCCAATTCTTAACCTCCACGGCATACTTCACCGGGGGTTCGTCCGCATAAGGGATCGTGACTGTGGGCTCAGAGGGCACGGCGGAACTAAAACTACGGCGGCCTTGGATGATCTGGCTATACCACCTTCCCCACAGATGAAGCTTTTTGCACTCAGGATCGCGGTCTTTAATAAGAGCGAGTACCACCCGATCCACTGGCGCATGTGGGAACCCTCCTTCTGAGCGGACGAAGGGAAAAGACAAGTCGTCAGACATCTTTCCTGCACAAAAATATATATATCGTTAGTGGCCTGACGTTTAAACCTTAAAAAAAAATAATGATAAAAAAAAAATAATAATAAATAAAAATCTTGCTCCACACTGTGATGCAGTGGGTAGGGGACCAAAGGGGGACCCACAAAATCAAGATGACGGCGCATCATTTGATGAAACAATCCCACCATTGGATGAAATTATCAGTCAATAAAAAAGATCCCCAAGAGAATATCCTCATTGGGGGGGACCCCTAAAGACAAGGAGAAGATCTCCTCTTTTCAGAGCAAAGCTCTGCCACAGAGTGACATTTGTCAAACTCCTGTTTCAAATGAACAAAACTTCTTAAAAAAGAGCCTAGCTCTGCAGTAGTAATGAAAAATTTATAACTCCTAAGAATTAAAATTTTGGGATCTTAAAGAACCATGGAAACTTCTAAAAAAAAGAAGAAGAAGAAGTTTTCTAGTTGATTTATGAAGCAGGGCTCTGTTCATGGGTTAAAACCTAAGAACAGAGTCTCTGCAAATTTTTGAGAGCAAGGCTCTGTGAATAAAAAAAAAAAACCAAAGGGGTTTCCTTTAGATCAAAGATCTATAAGAGCAAGGCTCTGTTGAAGAAACTCCAAAGGGGTTTCCTTTAGATCAAAGATCTATAAGAGCAAGGCTCTGTTAATTAAGTTTAATTTAAATTAAATTAATTTAATTTTACCTATAATGGTTCTGAAGTTAGAACTTGGAAGTTCTTAAAGAAATCACAAGAGCAAGGCTCTAGAAGTTCTCAAGTAAGAGCAAGGCTCTGAAATTCAATTTCTTGAGAATGGTAAAAAAATTACCAAGGACCAAGGGTCCTATTTATAGGCGCCTGCGCCTGTTCACCTGACCCTTCGATCCGATGGTCAGGATCTTGCCACCGCTGCACTCACGTGCGCGCCACGTGAGCGCAACGGTGGGGGGGCATCTGTTTCCCCCAATCAGAGCAAGGCTCTACTGAATTTTGAAAATTCAAAATTTGAAGCAACGCTTCGGTTTCCGCGCGCAGCGCGCAATTTGCCACATGGCAGAAGCTGATTCGGCGGCGTAACGCCCGAGACAGAGCGTCCCATCAGAGCAAGGCTCTTCAGAAAACAAAATTAAGACTTAAACTGCGCAAATGCATGGCAGCGCAACACGTGTCTGCGCAAGCGCATGGATGTACGACACGTGTCTGCGCAGTTGCGCAATCGCAACTGCGCAAGCGCACGGATGCGCGACACGTGTCTGCGCAAGCACACGGATGCGTGACACGTGTCTGCGCAGTTGCGCAGTCCCAGCTGCGCAAGCGCACGGATGCGCGACACGTGTCTGCGCAAACGCACGGATGCGTGACACGTGTCTGCGCAGTTGCGCAATCACAGCTGCGCAAACGCACCGACGTGCAACACGTGTTTGCGCAAGCGCACGGATGCGTGACACCTGTCTGCGCAGTTGCGCAGTCGCAGCTGCGCAAGCGCACGGATACGTGACGCGTGTTTGCGCAAGCGCACAGATGCGTGACACGTGTTTGCGCAGTTGCGCAATTGTAACTGCGCAAGCGCTCGGATGCGCGACACGTGTCTGCGCAGTTGCGCAACCGCAACTGCGCAAGCGCACGGATGCGCGACACGTGTCACGCGCTGGTGAGTTGCGCAGCAACTGAATGAAGATTTAAATAAATCTTTTCTGTTCTCCTGTAAAACAAGAACCCTCGGATCAGAGATCCAATGGTGGGAAAATTCCCAAAATAATTCAGGAAAGATTTTGTTAACAAATCCAACAACTTTGTGGGCACTATAAATAAGACCCCAGACCTCATTAAAAAAGGGAGGAACTTCTAAAAAAAAAAAAGCTGGTGAAGATTAAGAACAGAGAAGAAGAAACAAAGAAAAGAGGTAGAATTTCTGAAAAGAAAAAAAAAAAAATATATAAAAAAAAAAAAATAAATAAATAATAATAATAAAAGAATAAGAAACAAAAATTAGTGCCTTGCACTTGATATGAACCCTTGGTTCTGTATGATCAGGAAAAAACAAGAACTTGTTTTTTCTTAGATCCAAATTCAAATCAAAAGTGCCATGCACTTGTGTTCTTAAACCTAAAGGTTTCTAGGGTTTCTGAAACCCCTTGTTTTGGGCCTGGCCCAAATTAAATTGCAGAATAAATAAAAGGGCAAGGCCCTGTTTGAAAAATTCCTGAGTTTCTGCAAACTCATTAAAAAGGGCCTGGCCCAACTCAAGAAAATTATTGAGTTTCTGCAAACTCATTAAAAGGGCCTAGCCCAATTGCAGAATAAATAAAAGGGCAAGGCCCTATGTGGAGAATTCCTGAGTTCTTGTAACTCATTAATTAAAAGGGCCTGGCCCAGATCAGACTTGCAAAATAATGAAAGGGGGAAAGCCCTGTTTAGATTGATTCTTTTAATCAGGCAAAGCCTAAAATAAAATTTGGACTTAACCCAATTCTGGCTGTAAGTCCTTAAATTAAATGCCTCTCACAAATTAAGTCACGACCGGTTCGAGGGTACATCTCCGAACTCCTTTGACATCAGTCGTTGTAATTCCTCAATGACGTCAAAGAGGCGACGAGTCCCAACGACCACACATCGATATGGACTGCGGGGTCCTTAAACTCGCGGACCGAAATGTCCATAAACTAACATCGGACCGAAATGTCCCTAAACTAATGACGGACCACTACGTCCCTAAACTGGCGACGGACCGAAACGTCCCTAAACTAAAATCAGACCACCACGTCCCTAAACTGGCGATGGACCACCACGTCTCTAAACTGGAATATGGACCACTACGTCCTTAAACTGGCGACGGACCGAAATGTCCATAAACTAACATCGGACCGAAATGTCCCTAAACTAATGACGGACCACTACGTCCCTAAACTGGCGACGGACCGAAACGTCCCTAAACTAAAATCAGACCACCACGTCCCTAAACTGGCGATGGACCACCACGTCTCTAAACTGGAATATGGACCACTACGTCCTTAAACTGGCGACGGACCGAAACGTCCCTAAACTAATAATGGACCACTACGTCCCTAAAACTGGCAATGGACCGCTACGTCCTTAAACTGGCACAATAGAGCCCAAATGCTCTCTTATCAGATCTAAACGGTCCCGTCTAAGTTGATCTTAGCCCCAGCTACGGCTAATGTGTCCTTAGATATTTAAATAAACAATAAAACCCCAAATCAACTTTGGTTCAAGGGTACATCTCTGAACTCCTCTGACGCCTGTCGTTGTAATCCCTCAACGACGCCGGAGAGGTGACGAGTCCCGACGGCCAGATAATTAAATCAATCACTATGTTAGGTTGATCTTAGTCTAGAACATGACTAATGTATCCTTAACGAAGGCTTAAGTTGATCTTAGCCGCAACGCGACTAATGCATCCTTAAACTAAAAAACACCAAACCCAAATCTAAGCAAACACGGATTTGGACTAATCCACGTCCTACGGGCGACGGCATCACTAAGTCTCCGTATACAATCCACGGGCAACCACAAACAAAACAAACATACACGACACGAAGTGAAATTCTGGAGAAGGAGAAAGTTGTTATCGCAACGCGATAGCGTAATTAACTGCAGGGGCTTGCGCCTGCAGGGAAGAGCGTCCCCACAATCAAAAACCCCTCACCCTGAGGGGGAATCTGACAAAGTCTGCTACATCGGCCGCATCCGTCTAAACCTTCGATACACGGTGCCATAAATCAACTTGGCATCTTCGGAGAGATAGACGGATAAAACCAAATAGCATCTGCCCCGAACCTCAGGCACGTGACGTCCCGACGTCGCAGGCCGCCGTTCGGAGGGGAACAGGAAGTGCGAGAGCAACTTGCGGATTTGTTGAAGACGCTTCCTTCTCCATGAACATTTTGTATCATTTGTAATTGTAAATAGAAAAATTTGTTTCTTTTATTCTTTAACACAATGTATCTTGTACTCAATCAAATTTTTGAATAAAAGATATACATTCTTCATAATGTCTTGTGTCATTGCTCCGCTTTCTTCTTTCTTTTATTATCAGCATGTTACCTTAGTAAACATGGTTGACAGATGATAGAGCGAGTATCTTGTATTGGCTTTTCAGGAGGTAGTGATGGCTTAGGCCGAAGGTTCAGATCTGCTGCCTAAGACTTTTCAACTCTATGAGCCGTGAGAGTCTCATAAAGACTTTTCTCCCTACGGATCGAGAGGATCTCATAGGTGTATTTTCTCCTTAGGAATCGTGAGGATTCCTAAATGCGCTTTCTCTTATAAGTCGTAAGGATCTTATAAGAGAATTTTCCCTCTTACGAGTCGAGAGGACCCGTAAGCGGTTGTTTCCCTCCTGGTCGAGATTCGACTTTGGAGAGTGTGACCCGTGAATAGTATGCAAGAGTCCGTTTTGGGACGACTTGCAGGGCCCCAATGCTTAGGAAACAGGTTTTTATAATCCCCACTGCCTAAGGCTTTATCTCACAAGTCGAGATGAATCGAGAAGTTCTCGCGAAGACACTAATTTCCTCACGAGTCGAGACGAATCGAGCAGCTCTCGTCAAGGACGCTAATTTCCCTGAATCGACGTATTTGCCAAGGACACTGATTTCCTCGGAGTTGAAAAGAATCGAGCAGCTCTCGTCAAGGACGCTAATTTCCCTGAATCGAGATATTTGCCAAGGACACTGATTTCCTCGGAGTTGAAACGAATCGAGCAGCTCTCGTCAAGGACGCTAATTTCCCTGAATCGAGGTATTTGCCAAGGACACTGATTTCCTCGGAGTTGAAACGAATCGAGGTATTCCTGCAAAGACACTGATTTTTCTGCGGGTCGACGCGAATTAAGATGCACTCGTCAAGGACGCTAATTTCCCTGAATCGAGGTATTTGCCAAGGACACTGATTTCCTTGGAGTTGAAACGAATCGAGGTATTCCTGCAAAAACACTGATTTCTCTGTGGGTCGACGCGAATCAACATGCTCTCGTCAAGGACGCTAATTTCCCTGAATCGAGTTATTTGCCAAGGACACTGATTTCCTCAGAGTTGAAACGAATCGAGGTATTCCTGCAAAGACACTGATTTCTCTGCGGGTTGATGCGAATCGCGGTGCTCTCGTCAAGGACGCTAATTTCCCTGAATAGAGTTATTTGCCAAGGACGCTGATTTCCTCGGAGTTGAAACGAATCGAGGTATTCCTGCAAAGACACTGATTTCTCTGCGGGTCGATACGAATCGCGGTGCTCTCGTCAAGGACGCTAATTTCCCTGAATCGAGTTATTTTCCAAGGACACTGATTTCCTCGGAGTTGAAACGAATCGAGGTATTCCTGCAAAGACACTGATTTTTCTGCGGGTCGACGCGAATCAAGGTTTTGCCAAGACCCTGAAGCTAAGAATTTGGCCTTCGCTTTGCTTGCTGTGGTGTGTCCGAATCCTGTTGGAGGAGGGACGATGTAGTGACATTTCGTCTGTTGTGTAGAGACGAACGTCGAAGTGGTGATCACTCCACGCTGGGGTGAGGGGATCTCTGATTGTCTTTCAAGCTTTATATGAGTTGCCGTCAAGACCCTGAAGTTAGGAATTTGGCCTTCGCTTCGTTTGCTGGCGTGTCCGATTCCTGCTGAAGGAAGGACGCTGTAGTGACATTCCATCTGTTATGTAGAGACGAACGTTGAAGTGGTGATCACTCCACGCTGGGGTGAGATGATCTCCGATTGTCTTTCGGGCTTTATATGAGTTGTCGTCAAGTGTTTGTGCCCCTGGATTGTATACAGGGATTGCTGTGATATCGCCTGTAGGGCATAAATTTCACTATATATATTTTTTATTTTATTTCTTTCCACGATACTCTATCATTTCAGCTTTTATATCGCGAAGGTCGCGATTGCCCAATCGTTTCGGCTATTTTTCGCGGTGCCCAATCATTTCGGCTATTTATTTTATTTTACTCGCTGCTTTTTATTGCGAGTTGCCCAATCATTTCGGCTATTTCGTATGCATACATTTTTTTTTACTTGCTGATTTTATTGCAAGTTGCCCCATCATTTCGGCTATTTCGTATGCATGTATGGCTTGCTGTCTTTTCGCCACAAGCTTGGGATTAGACACCGATTTCGGCATCAGCATCACTACAACTGGGATATTGCCAGGAGCGAATCATCATTTGCCTCTGTCAATGTTGAACAAAGGTGACTTAGCGAACAGGGTTAGAATCCTGTCGACTAAGGCTTTTGACTTCATGAGCCGTAAGGGTCTCACAAAGGTATTTCTCTCTACAAGTCGTGAGGATCTCGTAGGTGTGTTTTCTCCTTAGGAATCGTGAGGACTCCTATGTGCATGTTCCCCTGTAAGTCGTAAGGATCTTACAAAATGGTTTTCTCCTTATAAGTCGAGAGGACTTATAAGGGTTGTTCACCATATGGACATATCCCCAGTCATGGATGGGACTTTGTTAGGGAAATGTTTATTCGCGCCCGTGGATTGTAGGGCAATATCGGAGGTTGTGGGGGTTGCTTAAGAACAGGTTCAGGTTTCTATATCTTAAGACTTTCAAATCTTATGAGCCGTGAGAGTCCCATAAGAGAGTTCTCCTTACGAGTCGTGAGGATCTCGCAAGTGTAATTTCTCCTTAGGAATCGTGAGGATCCCTAAGTGTGTTGCTCTCTTGTGAGTCGTAAGATCTCACGCGGGTGGTTTCTCCTTACAAGGTCGAGAGGACCCTGTAAGTGTCTTTTAACGAGGTTGCGCCCTTTCGGGTTTTCACAAACACTCGCCGGTAGCCCTGCTGTTTTACTCACGGAGCCCTTTCGGGTTTTCATCCGTGCCTATATTACTTATGGACATACCGTTTTTTTTTTGTTTTTTATTATTATTATTATTTTTTATTCTTTTTTCTAACGAGATTGCGCCCTTTCAGGTTTTCACAAGACTCGCCGGTAGCCCTGCTATTTTTACTCACGGAGTCCTTTCGGGTTTTCATCCGTGCCCATTTTGCTTATGGACATACCGTTTTTATTATTATTTTTTATTATTTTTTTTATCACGTCAGCCTGAGGATGCTGCGGTAGTAGTTTAAAGATGTTTCGGTCATCAGCTAGTTTTAGGACGTAGTGGTCCGTCATTAGTTTAAGGACGTTTCAGTCCGTTGTTGAAGAAGGCCGGCTACTACTTATAGAGTTTGGGCTTAGGAAAATAGCAAGCGGACATAGTCGTCGTCATCTATCATTGACCTAGGCTGCGACTCATTAAGCGTAGTATTTCTTTAGGAAGCAACCGTTTATTGGCCTGAAAGGCCTTTCACCGCGCATATCCATAAGTAGATAAGCTCCACCCTGGTAGACCTTGTCTATGATGTATGGGCCTTCATAGTTCGGCTCGAATTTTCCCCGCTTGGCGCGATTGGGGATCATAGGTCTTTTGACTACTAGCACGAGTTCGTCTTGGCCGAATGTCCTCGGCTTGGTCAATCTTTCATATGAGCGCGTCATCTTTGCTTTATAAGCCTCCAGATTTTGTTGCGCTATGAGCCGGGTTTCATCAAGGGTATCAAGCTCCTCGAGCCGAAGGTGAGCATTTTTTTCGTCCGTCAGCTCGTAGTGGACTGCCACTCGTAGAGAGGGTAGTTCTATTTCGAGGGGGAGTACTGCTTCTATACCGAATACCAACGCGTACGGCGTTGTGTTCGTGGCCGTCTTGAACGTAGTTCGATATGCCCAGAGAGCTTCTTGCAGTCTCTCATGCCAGTCCTTCTTATTTCGGGACACCGTCTTCTTTACGATCTTCGTCAAGGTCTTGTTGAAAGCCTCAGCTAGACCGTTAGCTCGGGGATTATAAACTGAGGAATATCTCCAGTCTATGTTGTGTTGTTGCGCGAAACGGCTGATCTTGTGGCTTCTGTAGGCTGGCCCGTTATCGGAGATGATCCGTCGCGGAGTTCCAAACCGATAAATGACGTGCGTCTTGAAGAAATGGAGGATATTCTCCGTCTTCACTTCCCTCAGCGGTACTGCTTCTGCCCATTTGGAGAAGTTGTCAGTCGTCGCCAAGATGAATCGATGTCCTCTGGACGATGCTGGTTCGATGGGGCCGATTACGTCAGTCCCCCACATTTCGAACGGCCAGCTGGCCACTGTCGGATGTAGAGGATTTGGGTGCTGATGGATAAAGTCCACATGAATCTGGCATGAGTGGCATTGCTTCGCATATTCGAGGCAGTCCTGAATCATCGTGGGCCAATAGTAGCCCATCCTTTTAATCTTTAACTTCATCTTCGGGCCTACTTGGTGAGAACCGCAGAGTCCGTCGTGAACTTCCTGAACGACTCTTTTCGCCTCTTCAGGTCCCAGACATCTCAACCACAGAGAATCAAACGAACTCTTGTACAGAGTATCATTGACGAAGGCGAAAGACAGAGCTCGTTTCATAAGCTGATGTCTTGAGGATACATCTTCAGGTGTTCGACGGGATTTGAAATAGTCTATAAAGACTTCTCTCCAATCCTCAGCCTTTTCCTGGTCTTTTATCTGCATAACCATTTGCTCAGTCGCTCCCTTTTCTTCGGATGATTCCGGAGATATTTCTGCTGGGGCAAGCACCCGACGGCTTTGTACAATGATCCTCACATCATCGAGGTTCTCGTCAGCCAGTTCTTTAGCGAGCTTAGCCAATGCATCCGCTTTGCTATTTTTCGCACGCGGTATACTTTCCAAGGTGTAGGAAGGAATTTGAGTCAGCAGTTGCTGCACTTTTTCGCCGTATTTCACCAACTCTGGTTTGCATTTTTGGTAGTCGCCATTCACCTGACTAACGACCTGTTGGGAGTCTCCATATATGAGGAGGTTCTCAATTCCCATGTCGATGGCGATCTCGAGGCCTGCTATCAAAGCTTCGTATTCAGCTTCATTATTCGCCCTTGGCTCTGTCAAGGAGAAGGCGAAGCGCATTATCCCTCCTCGTGGAGTTACGAAGATGAGGCCTACCCCCGACTTGATTATAGGGGTGCTTTGTTTGCGCTGCTTCTGTTGGATATAGTGCCCTCAGAGTCAATTATTGGATCACAGGCACGTGATTGCAATGATTGAGGAGGACCTATGCCTGTCGGACAGTCTTACTCGAGATGATAGTATGCTATCTGGTTTATCTCTATCATCGTGTACTGCTTTAGGTGACCTTACGAGTCGTTATTACACGTTGATAGAGCCCCTAAGATTCTTGCTTGACCACCAGCAGTATGAGGGCGATCATATACGTAGGAGCTGGGGTCTATAAGCACATCCTTAAAAGGTCCCTAGTCGTGGGAGTTTCGAGACAGGGCATCGATACTCCGGAGTAGACTAGTGTATACAGTCGAGACCCCGACGAGGGGCGGTGGCCGGTCTCACAAGCCACTGGTGTCAGTTGGTTCACCTAAGATGTATACGGGTGCTCATTGGGTTATGAGTACACCGGACAGGACTCGCCGGGAACCTGCTAGTTGGTATTATACCTGACGTCAGATAGCAGTTCCCAGGTGACATGTGTACAGGTTAGTTCATCGATCTGAGATCGTCATTTGTCTCGTGTGAGTTCCCACTGTACTTAGATTACTACCCTACCACGCTCAAAGGAGACGTGCAAACAGCTTTTAGTTGGGTACAGTCCCGAGCCACATGGAGGCAGTGAGCGGATCTGCAGGGGTTCGTCTTTCCCGGTATTGGGGGTGAGGTCGCGCTGTGTCTAGGAGAGCCAGTACATAAAAAGTCCTTGGCCAAGGCAGGAGATTTGCTGGTAGGTATTCCAGTAGTATCTCAGGGTGTTCTGGGCTACACTCCGACACGACTTGTACCGCTATTGGGGTTATGACTTTTACCAACCCCCTAGGCCCGCCATGCGATGCTCATAGACGAACGGACCGGACTGTACGGATATTGTCACTGACAGGCTCAGTAGGGTGTCAGGATGAGTTCGCTCATCGACGTCCCTTTTTGTCAATAGCTGGTGGCCCGTCACGTATGGCTAATACCTCTGACGTTCTAATGGTTAAATCCACAGCCATAGTATTGACGAGTCTTTAGTGTCCACCACAGACAGTTACTCAGGTTTCGGGCGAAAAGCTGTAGAGGCCGTATGGAGATATGGCAGGGTTCGATCAGATACGTGCGGTATTGCACGGATCGTGATCGGACGAATTTTACTAGCCGGCTTTGGTTTAAGCCGGATCCTAGTATTAGGCAGTGTAGTTTTATCTCTTTGCATTTGTGTTTAGTGGGAATACAAATGCGGGCATGTATATGCAGTAGCGGGGTTTTTCTGTAATTTATTACGGGATTTGTTTTCTGAAGTTGCCAGTTTGCATTCCGTTCCGGCCGGTTTTTCCTTTATTCCTTCGCTGCCGGACTTTTCGATAGAGGGGGTTATTTGCAGTTTGCAAATAACTTATTTGTGGAGGGGTTTCTTGCTTATGTGTGGCTTCATGATTGTTCCTTCATCATTAGATGCTTTTTGCATAACTTGACTTGCATTTATTGTGATGGGGCTTGATTAGGTTTTTTGAGGTGAGATAATTTGATCATTTATCTGCACATTTTCTTTCTTGCTTTATTCATTCTTTTTCCCACCCACCATGTGAGGGGCCGGCCACTATTGGAGAGGGAGAGGACTCATTATGTGTGGAAATTGATTCATCTCATATTCATTCTTTGCTTGCTAAAATTCAAAAGCTCTTTCCATGGTTCATTCTCTATTCCATCTCCATACAAGGCAACTTCACCCCAAATGAGACAATGGTATTCTACACTTGCCTACAGCAAATCTTGGACGCGTCGGCTAGCCAACTTCGCGCCCGAGTTGCCTCAGTCCAGAGGTGGGAGTCCGTAAACGAACCCGGCTACGTGGTGCCCTTTCCGGCGAGGAGGTGACGGACGGAGATTCTGCGGGAGATCGGAGTGGAGACAAAGACCGAAGGACACGGATCGCTTGGTATAACTCTCTACCCCTCTTTTAGTTTGCTAGTAGCTAGGTTAATGGCCCGATCTGGGTTAAAAGTGCGCGGTGGTGCCGGTTTGCTAGTTTGCAAAGTTTTTCGTTTCCGCATTCCGGCGTCGGATCGACGGCCGGGGCGCCGCCGCGGACTTACAGCTTCATGGAAGACGCTCCATCAAAATAGAGTTCCCATCGGGTATCACTACCGTCGATCGCATCAAATGTATGTTCGTCTGGCAGCTCGCAATTCAGAGGAGAATCGGCAGGTATAGGATGCTCAGCGAGGAAGTCGGCGATAGCCTGGCCTTTCACTGCCTTAAGAGGCTGATAGGTTATTGAAAACTCCATCAAGAGCAGGGCCCATTTAGCGAGCCGACCTGTCAGTATAGCCTTTGACATCAAATATTTGAGAGGGTCCACCTTCGATATGAGACGGACTTCATGTGCCAATGCATAGTGCCTGAGCTTTGTTATCGCGAAGATCAACGCCAAGCAGTGTTTTTCGATGGGAGAATAATTGCTTTCTGCCCCCAGAAGAACTCGACTCAAGTAATAGAGAGCTCTCTCCTTCCCTTGGTCGTTCTCTTGTGCCCATAATGCACCTAAGGAACCTTCAAGGGCGGTTGTATAAAGAATGATAGGCTTTCTTTTGACCGGAGCAGCCAACACTGGCGGATTCTGCAGGTATTGCTTGATTTCGTCCAGCGCGCTCTGGCATTTGTGATCCCAAACGAAAGGAGTTCCTTTCTTCATCAGGTGACTGTAAGGGCGGCACTTGCCTGAAAGATTGGCTATAAATCGCCGGATGTACGCGAGCTTCCCTTGGAGAGACCGCAATTGCTTGAGAGTCCTTGGCGGAGGCATTTCCATGATCGCCTTGATCTTTGACGGATCTATCACGATACCTCGGTGTCGGACGATGAATCCTAGGAATTTGCCCGAGGAAACTCCGAATGCGCACTTGAAAGGGTTCATCTTCAAGTTGTATTGTCGAAGGCATTGAAATACGGTCTTCAGATACTCTAAATGCTCCTCGTATGATTTGCTCTTAACCACGAGGTCGTCGATATAGCATTCGACGATTTCATGTATAAGGTCATCGAAGATCTTTGTCATGGCTCTTTGATAGATAGCACCGGCGTTCTTTAGACCGAAGGGCATCACCTTGTAGCAGAAAATACCCAAAGGAGTCCGGAAAGCGGTGTGCTTCTGGTCTTCGGGATGCATCTTTATCTGATTATATCCTGATGAGCCGTCCATGAAGGAGAAAACCTCGTGAGTGGACGTGTTATCTATCATCAGCTCGGTGACTAGCACTGGGAAATCGTCCTTCGGGCAGGCTTTATTGAGATCCCGAAAGTCTACACATATGCGCACCATCCCATTTTTCTTCATCACCGGGACGATGTTAGCGATCCAATCGGGATACTGAACTTCCTGGATAAACCCAGAGTCGATCAGCTTCTTGACTTCGGCGTTAATGCTCATCTCAAGCTCGAGCCGCATTCTTCTCGGTGCTTGTTTGATTGGTTTAACATCTGGGGATATTGCCAATTTATGTACAGCAATTTCTGGATCTAGTCCTGGCATTTCGGAATAGTTCCATGTGAAGCAATCTTTATGCTGCATAAGCAGGTCTTTTAATGAGGCCACCCTTTCTTCAGATAGTAGCTCACTAACGAATGTCGGTCGCGAGTCGTTCGCCGTCCCCAACTCAATTTTCTTGAGGTTATCCGCAGTGGTGTGTATTCCATCTTCCAGCTCTTTCGGCGCTGGTGGAAATTCTGAGATCACCTCGTCATCGCTGTTTTCGAAGCACCAGGTAAGGTCATCTATATTCTCGGGCTCTTCTTTTGATATTGTTATCATATGACAAGTACGAGCTCGCTTTCAAGACCGATGTGGATCTGGCTCCGCTCTCGTCGCTTTGGTTCATGCTTCTGTGGCTGCGCTACCCTCCAGCTATCAGATAGAGCGAACTTGCCGAGCTAATACTGATCTTTGACCCAATTCTTGAAGGTGAAGCAATCTTCGAAAGGGTGTCCTATTACCCTGTGATAAGAGCAATAGTTCGGGTGTGAGACTTCGCCTGCTTGTTCGGGGTGCTTGGACTCCGGAAGCGTAATCATTTAGTGTTTTATAGCTAGGTCAAGTATCTTCTTTCTCTTGTCTTGAGGAAAAGAGTATGCTCAACTCATCTTCTTCATAAGGGACAAATCCGAACCGCTCGACTCCCGACTGCGTGGCTTCTTGGTCCCGCTTTATCGTTACTGAATGCCTTTTCCGCTTTTTGGCTTGTTTCTACCTCTGCGTCGGGCCTTTTTTACAACAGGTTGAGAGGGAGCGGCGTTTTCGTCTTTCACAGCCTGTTGGAGGAGGCGTTGCGTCCTGGCTTTCTCGTAGATGGCCATTTCGCGGCTATGGTCGTCTCGAACTTTTTGACCAGCTTCCCTTATAAGCTTGTCCATTTGTTCTTCGAACGACGGACTGGGCATTTTTACGTCGGGGACTTTTTCTGGTTCAGGATTAGCATTCTCCCATTGATCATCTCCTTCTTCATCAAAGTCATGTACAACGTAGCAGTCACTGAGTAGCTCCCGTTTCTTAGGCCGAACATATCCAAGCCCGATTGCTTCCATTCTCCCATTGGGCAACTTGCGTTGAGTTCCGGGAACGTTCCAGACCCTGTCATAGAACTTGGCTTTCCAAGCGGTTTGTTTGAAGGGTATCCCTTGTCGCTTTAACAGCCTTTTCAAGCCTTCCGTGTAATATCTAGGCAGACGAATGGGCTGAAGCCTGTCAAGCGTAGGATCCGCACCGTACCAGATTTCTTTTTCCACTTTAGTTTCCTCGGAGCGGTAGAATAGGATCGCCTTTTCGCCTTCTCGCCTGGGAGGGACATAGAACGTCTGCAGCTCTTCTACAATGTAGGTATCAAGTGCGTCCAGTTCTTTATGATGTTTGAGTGGAACCATGGTGACTTGCAGACTTTGCTCTTCGTCAGCGAATGTTTGTATTGAAGGCCGAGCAGAGAATATAGCATGGACTTCATCTTCCGAGTCACTGCCTAAGATCAACATAGGAGCGGATGGTCCCGGCTTGTTGTATTGGGGTGGACCCGAATAAACCATCTCTTCCTCTTCCTCAGTATCACTCCCGAAGACAGGGATGGTGGCGATAGCTTTGTTCTCCGGCTTGTGACACCTCTCCGTGTCTTTGAAATCTGGTAAGAAGTATTTTGCATCTTCATATTTGCGGACTTCGTTCACGGAGAATGGGTTCAGCTCTCCTGTTACGGTATACTCGAGACCATCCTTAAAATATTTCATACACTGATACTGTGTAGAAGGGATGATATTGTACTCGTGCAACCACGGCCGACCGAGCAAAGCATTATAGCATGTCTTGGCGTCTATAACGTGGAACTTAATATCCGTGACAAGTAGTCCAAAGCGCAGCGTCAATATCACTGACCCGAGAGTCCGTGATGATTGAGAGTCGAACCCAGAGATGGTGATCTTATCCCGAGCGAGGTAATGTACGCTCATGCAGATTTCTTTCAATACCCGTACATTGAGGAGATTGATGGAGGACCCATTGTCGACCAGGATCTTGCCTATCTTTATATCGTGGCAGTACCCTGAGACGTAGAGGGGACGGTTGTGTTCGCACGTCCCAAGGAGGAGGTCTTCATCACCGAAAGCGACATCGGCTGTGTGCACTTCTTCCAGCTCGTCCTTCATCTTTTCTTCGGCGAGAAAAGCTTGGAATTGCTCTGGCTCCTGTAGCGCTTTGATCAATGAATCTCTTGCTTCTTTTGATAGTAAGAGGGCATCGAGAATTCTGAGTTGCGAGGGCAGCTTTCTCAGGTGTGCCAGAATGTTGTAGTCCACCTTATTTTTCTTTGGCGGGTCCTTGGCAGTTAGCTCTTCCATGACTTGGTCATCTAGGGCGATATCCTCAGAGACCTTTTTTTTTCCCTTATCTTTTTTATTTGATGGTCCGAGATTCTTTTCAGGTAGCATACGATTACGCAGCCGGATATTTCCGCAGGCCTTCGGCTCTTCCTCTTTTCCCGAGATGGACTCCTTAAAGAGAGGGCTAAGAGCCATTTCCTCGTCAGAGTCGCTCCCGAATGTGAGAATTTGTGCTTCCCCGGCGTTAACCATGCGACAATCGCCGGTAGTTTTTCTAAGCTCCTTGGTCGTACTTTTCCGCTCCCGACGAGTTTTGCGCTTCTCCCGCTTAAAATGTTGCCGGTGAGCAACATACCCCTGCCACCATCTATTGAAAGCTTTGCACTCTTCAGTGGGGTGCGAAATCTTTTGATGATATAAGCAGTAGGAAGGGTGCATTTCTGCTTTGCCGGCAATGTTTCCTTCAGAGGGTGGTAGCTTCATCCCCATTGATATGGCTTTAGCAAACCTTTTCCTCGTCTTGAATTTGTTTTTATCCGCAACGGATGTCTTTTGATTTAACGGGAGTGTCTCAACTCTTTCGTCTAGTCGCCGGCACTTGGCCCTTTCAAATACGACCGTCTCGCGTTCCCGATCAGCTTTACTTTTTAAAAGAGCTTCGTTGAGGAATGCATCAATTGTTTCATCTGATGGCCCCAGAAGTTCCGGTTTAGGATCTGCCCCCAGCTTCTCAGTGCAAGGAGTTTTCTCATCGTCTGTAAACGAGTGGGAGATCATATGACAACTCACTACGTAACCCTCAGATTCATCCGACGAGCTTTCTCCATCATCTTCCTCCTGAAAGACGTGGCTGAGGAACTCTTGGAGCGTGATGGGAGTCCGCACCTTCTGATTATACTCCTCCAGCGCGTCAATCTGTTTCTGTAAGTCCGTGCGCTTGTCGCCAGGCTTCACGGGCTTTTTAGATCTCTTCTTCTTCTTTTTTGAAGATTTTGACGGCTGGGTGTGAGTGCTTGGGCCATCACCACCGATTTTTGGAGTTGGACGCGGTCTCAGCATCCCTTCGATGATCTGGGGTTCCAGTGGGTTCTTCCACCTGATCGCCGGGCATGTCTGGAAATCATTCAGCATCTTTTTGGTTTTGGCTGATAGCACGACCTCCCACGGAGCTTCTTCAACAAGGGAGCACGTTGCCCCCGGCATATTCACCTTTTTAGGGGTATGAGGTTGCGGCGAGTTCACCTTCCATTTTTCGGACAACGCGAACTTGCCTTGTTGGTATTGGTCTTCAATCCAGTTTTTGAAGACGTAGCAATCTTCGATCGGATGACCCAATACTCGGTGGTAGGGGCAGTAGTTGAGATCATTGACGTCATTTGGCTGCAACGGACATCTTGAATCCAGCAGATTGATGAGTCTGTTACGCAATGCCAGCTCGAATAGTCTTCTTGTTTTATCTTGAGGAAACGAGTAAGGACGTCCCAGCCTCTCCTCGAGGGATAGGCGTGAACGCATATTGTTTTGACGGACAACCGGCTTCAAGTTGCTCGGCTGTTGTTGAGCATTGGTGACGACGATCGCTTTTCCTTTCCCCTTTTCATTTCGAGAGTCCGGCTTTGGAGGAGACGGTCTGTGACCTATCTGATCCATCTGGGCTAACTTATCGATCAAGGCCTGGAACGTGGTTGGTTTAAAGAACATCATGAACTGTGAAATAGTTGCATGAGGATCTAGGGTGCCCACGAACATGCCCACCGCTGGCGCTTCTTCGATGCGCTGTTCGCACTTCGACCACAAGTTCCACCATCAGATTGCATATTGAACCCATGTTTCGTCCGGCTTTACTCTTGCATTAATCAAAGCTGTTATTGGAGTACACTCGCTGGCGCTTGCGAAACGCTAGGTAAACAACAACTCCATTTTAGCAAAAGTTTTGACGGAGTCATTCGGAAGTTCGGAGTACCACTCAAACGCCGTCTCCGATAGGCTGCCGACGAACTGGCGAAGCAAAAGTTTATCATCACCGCCGATGTTGCCACTAAGAGCCCTGAACTGGGCAACATGTTGATGGGGATTGCCTGTCCCCATGTAAACATGGAATTTCGGGATTATGTAGCCCGGTGGGTACTTGATCTGATCATACCAGCTCGGATATGGTCGCCCCGTTTTGACAACTTGTCCAGCCGCTGCAGTTGCCTGGTGAACTCGTATTTGCTGAGCTATATATTCATCCAGGTCAGCTTTGGAAATTGTCTCCCCCTTGGCTGTTGAAAGAGCCGGTGGAGGATTTGACGTTTCTCCTCTGTCATCTTCAAGGACAATCGGAGGATCTTCAGCAGGAGGATCCTGCTGGATCATCATACCCACCATGTCCTGGAACAGAAGGGCCATTCGTTTTATATTGGCTGCTTGTTCCGCAGCCTCTTTGTCCTTCTTTTCAAGTATCCTGCAAAGGAATTCGGCGTCTGTTTCTTGCTCCTGTCGCTGATCCGAGGATGCTTCTGGGCTTTCTTTTGGCCTAGTGAGTGCGGCCATCGCAGTCATCATTTCTTGGAGCTTCTGCTGCTGCTCTTGAGCTTTAGTCACTGATCGTGTAAGCGGTCGATGACCTGTGGATATACGGCTATCCTCTTTCCCGGGCGCTATGTAAACGGTATGTACCACAACGCCCCCGGACTTAGGGCGTTTAGGCTCACTGCCTTTGGCATTTGCCGAAGGCGTGGGGATTTTCTCCGGCCTTCTTCTCTTGTGGGCCGTCAAAGTTGAGGGGGCCGTTGCTGTGGGCACCCAGGTGGTCGTCGTCTTCCGTTGCTTAACAGGGCGGTTGTCCTCCTGTCGGACTTTCGACTTCTTATGTTGATGGGAGAAATTCGGATCAATCACCGATTCTCGGACTCGTCGCCAAGTCTTATAGACTTTGGAAGACAGCCGTTGAGGAGACTGCTCCTGTTTTGTCTCTACGACGGTCTCTACCGGTGGAGGAGACCTTTTGAGCACCGCAGTTAGCGAATTCTTGCGCACCCTGTTCAGCAGCTCAAACCTGTTCCCGGTTGGAACAGCAGCATTAATCTCCACCGTTGGTGCTGGTGGAGTTAGCTCCGAGGGGGAGTTGCCCCCAGCCTTCCTTGTCCGGCGCCAGTGGCGACGTCGGGCGTGACGAGTTGTTGGGATTAGTTCAGCGACGGCTTTGTCTTGCCCCCTGTTCAGGTGAGCGGCTGTTGCCGGTGTCAGCCTCTTAAAGACTGACGTCCGTTGAGAAGCCGTATCCAACTGGTCAAAGACAAATTTCTGAGCGGGAGCGGGAGCGGGAGCGGGAGCAGTCAGTCTCGCAAAGACCGACCCTCTGGGAGGAGAAGCCGCCTTGACGACTTTAGGAGCAGCGATGGCTATCTTCTTTGGGATGGCCACTTCAGGTATTATGGGCTTCTTGGTAGGCCCTTTGGAGCTCGAGTTCAGCCTGGTGAAGACTGAGGAGTTGGAATTGGACGACCCGTTGAGAGGGGCCGTGGTAGTAGCAAGCCGATCGAAGACCGACTTCTTAGGAGCCTCCGGTACGGGCACAGGGATGGTGAAGCTCGCTGGCGGGAGCATGGTCCCGAAAAATAGCCCAGTAGTAGCCTGGGTGATTTGTTCCACCGGCATCGTGAACAGTGATGCCGCCTGAGGTCCGTAGGCTACGCCTCTAAGTGAGGCGGAGTGTCGGTTGCAGTTGCATTTGGAGCAGTTCGAGCAGTTGAACGCCATTGCTGTTTGATTTCTGCGCCAAGTAAGAGACCAAATCTTAGTAACTTGAAACCCGAGGGCAACCATTAACAAACCACGATTCGTTCGTGAATACGACACACGAAGTGTGGAGTTGGAAAGAGGAAAAGGTCCCACCGGGCGTGCCAGAATCTGTTCCCCTCCGAATGACGGCCAAGACAGGGACATCTTGCCTGAGATTCGAAGCAGATGCTATTTGGTGCTATCCGTCCACCTCTCCGAAGATGCCAAGTTGATTTATGGCACCGTGTATCGAAGGTTTAGACGAATGCGGCCGATGCAGCAGACTTCGTCAGATTCCTCCTCGCTTAAGGGGTTTTTGATTGTGGGGACGCTCTTCCCTGCAGGCGCAAGCCCCTGCAGTTAATTACGCTACCGTATCGCGGTAACAACTTTCTCCTTCTCCAGATGTTCACTTCGTGTCGTGGGTGTTTGTTTTGTTTGTGGTTGCCCGTGGATTGTATACGGTGACTAATTTATATCGTCGCCCGTAGGACGCGGATTATTCCGAATCCGTATTTTCTTAGATTTAGGTTTGGGGTTTTGGTTTAAGGATGCGTTAGCCATATTTGAGGCTAAGATCGACTTAAACGTTTGTTAAGGATACGTTAATCCAATTTAAGACTAAGATCAACTTAACGGGATCGTTTAGATCCGACAAAAGAGCATTTGGGGGCTCTATTGTTCTAGTTTAGGGACATAGTGGTCCATTGCCAGTTTAGGGACATGGTGGTCCATTGCCAGTTTAGGGACATAGTGGCCCAACATTCCCATTTTGGGGACGAATATTGGTTTAAGGACGCATTAGTCCATGAGTTTAAGGACCCCACAGTCCGTATGACCAGTTTAGGGACATGGTGGTCTAACATTCCCATTTTGGGGACGAATATTGGTTTAAGGACGCATTAGTCCATGAGTTTAAGAACCCCACAGTCCGTAGCAATGTATGGTTGTCGGGACCCGTCACCTCTCTGACGACGTTGAAGGATTACAACGACAAATACCAAAGGAGTTCAGAGATGTACCCTTGAACCGGGTGTAAATTGATTTGAGAGAGCAGTTGTGCTCAGTTCAATTTAATTTGAGGACTTACGGCCAGAATTGGGTTAAGTACATTTGAAAATGTTCAACATTTTATTTGTATTTGGCCTGTTAGGCCTTTACTAGGGCTCTGCCTTTTTTTAATAATGTACTGCATTTTTTTGTTTGGTCCGATAGACCTTTTGATTGGGCTCTGCCCTTTTTTTCTAATAATGCATTGCATTTTTATTTGGTCTGATAGACCTTTTAATTGGGCTCTGCCCTTTTTAATAATGCACTGCATTAAATGTTCTGATAGTGCCCCACGTGGCTTGTCAGGCGCTTTGCGCCAATTGAGGAGCGCAAGGCGCAAATTCATGTGGAGGTGACACGTGTCACACGCTGGTGAGCGCAAGTCTGTTAGCGCAGTACGCTGCGCCAGTGCGCTGCTGACACGTGGCGCGCTCTGCTGACTTGCGCCAAACCAAGAGAGCAGTGCTCTGTTTTTAGAAGCGCAAGGCGCAGTTGTTCTGTGATTGACACGTGGCGCTATCTGGTGGCTTGCGTCAATCCAAGGAGCGCAACAGTGCAAATTTCAAAAGTGCAAGACACTGTTTAATATCTTGATCAAATTTAGATCAAAGAAAACAAGTTTTTCTTGTTCCAGAGAGATTCTACCTCAAATTTCAAGAACCAGTGATTCATCAAAAGGCAATGCCTTTATATAGATCAAAAGATCTAATAAAGAAGTAAAATTACTTCTTTTTATTATTATATTTTTTATTGAAGATCTTGATCTTGTTCTTAGATCTTTGATCTTTTTAGAAGAGCTTCTTATTTTTTACAAAGGTTTACCTTTTTTCTCTTTGAGTACTTCTCAAAATTTTTAGAGGAGTTCTGTATCTCTATCTCTGTATGTTTTAGACTTGGAGTCTAGAGGCCTTTATATAGGGCCAATTGATTAGTTAAATCAGTTAAAAAGATCTTTCTCTGAGTGATTTAGGGATGTTTCCCCACCGTTGGATTTTTGATCCAAAGGCTTTTGTTTTACAGAAGATAATTTTCTTGTTTTTAACAAGATTGGAAAAATCTTTCCAAAATTTTATTGTTTAAATTCTGGCATAGTTGGCGCAAGCGCACCTGCACTTGACACGTGTCGCGCAGCGCAACTACGCTGACACGTGTCGCCCAGCGCAGAACGCAAATCGTCTGAAGCATTGCTTCCTTTATTTTTTATTTTAAAATAGAGTCTTGCTCTGATTGGGTGCGCTGTCTTGGGCGCAGCGCTGGCGTGTCAGCTTTTGACACGTGGCACGCTGCGCGTAGCGCAAGGAATCTGAAGCGTTGTTTCAATTTTTGAATTTTTGAAATTCAAACAGAGTTTTGCTCTGATTGGGGGAAACCGGTACCCAATGCTAACTCCGAATAGTCCAGAACATGGCTCTCATCCCGAACATAAACCCGCAACTGAGACACATGGAAGGTATTGTGCACACCAGCTAGCGATGGAGGCATGGCAAGTCGATAGGCCACCTCTCCTACTCGCTTTAGCACCTCGAAAGGTCCGATGAAACGGGGACTGAGTTTCCCGCGACCTCCAAACCTGATAACTCCACGGGTAGGGGAAATCTTCAGGAACACGTGATCTCCGACTTCAAATTCTAGCACTCTCCTGCTGGTATCTGCCCAACACTTTTGTCGATCCTGAGCCGTCTTAATGCGCTGCCTGATCATTTGGACCCTGTCGACTGTCTGAACAATAAGCTTGGGACCCAGTAATCTTCGTTCTCCCACATCATCCCAACAAACTGGGGATCGACACTTCCGCCCGTAAAGTGCTTCGAAAGGGGCCATCTGAATACTAGCCTGGTAACTGTTGTTATAAGAAAACTCGACCAGATGCAGATGATCTTCCTAGGAACCCTAAAAATCCAACATGCAGGCTCTCGACATATCCTCGAGCGTTTGAATCGTACGCTCGGATTGTCCGTCCTTCTGCGGGTGATAAGCTGTACTGAACTTGAGACGGGTACCCAAACTCTCCTGTAAGCTCCTCCAGAAGTGCGAGACGAATCTGGTTTCTCGATCTGACACAATGCTGACCGGGACTCCGTGAAGTCGCACTCTCTCCTGCATGTATCTCTCTGCCAGTGACTCTGTTGACTGTCCCACTCGGAAAGGTAGGAAGTGTGCAGCTTTCGTGAGGCGGTCGACGATAACCCAAATAGCGTTATTGCCTCTAGGGGTCCGTGGTAAGGCCGTCACGAAATCCATAGTAATGTGCTCCCACTTCCATTCTGGTATCGGAAGCGGTTGTAACAATCCTGCTGTCCTCTGATGTTCCGCCTTCACCTGCTGGCATACCAAGCACCTGGATACGAACCGCTCAATTTCTCGCTTCATCCCGTTCCACCAAAAATGCTGCTTTAGATCTCGATACATCTTTGTACCTCCCGGATGCACAGAATAAGCTGAACTATGTGCCTCAGCCAGTACCTCTTCTCGAACATCCCCTTTAGGTACGCAGAGTCTGCTACCGAATCTCAGAGAACCGTCTTCATGTATGCTTAAGTCCGTTCTCAGCCCGGCTTCTACTTGCGCTCTGAACTTTTGCAATCGAGGATCATCCACTTGTGCAGCCTTGATGCGATCCACAAGGGAAGACTGCACCTGTAGTTGCCAAAATTGACTGAGTGCGCTCGGTGTGACGACCTCAAGCTCGAGTCTCTGAAAATCCTCAATGATGCTCCTCTGACTGGTCAATATCATGACCACTGGCTTGCGACTGAGTGCATCTGGTACAACATTTACTTTCCCCGGGTGATACTGAAAGTCCAAGTCATAATCTGCCATCAGTTCTAGCCATCGGCGCTGCCTCATATTTAGTTCTTTCTGAGTAAAGACATACTTCAGACTTTTGTGATCCATGTACACCTCTACCTTCTAGCCCAAAAGATAGTGCCTCCAAATCTTCAACGCAAAAATCACAGTAGCTAACTCCAAGTCATGCGTTGGGTAGTTCCTCCCGTGATTTCTCAGCTGTCGAGAGGCGTAAGCAACCACCCGACCGTGCTGCATCAGAACACAGCCTAAGCCCTTCCCTGATGCATCACTATGTATCACCAAACCACCAGACTCATCTGGTACTGTAAGAATAGGCGTCGTGGTTAACTTCTGCTTCAGTGTGTCAAATGCCTGAGTACACTCTTCAATCCACGCAAACGGTACATCTTTCCATGTCAGCCTCGTCAACGGTTCAGCGATTCTTGAAAAGTCTTGGACGAACCTCCGATAATATCCTGCCAATCCCAGAAAGTTTCTGATCTCGGCCACTGACTTCGGCGTTGGCCAATCTCTGACAGATTCTATCTTTGCTGAGTCCACTGAGATGCTTTCGCCCGAAACAATGTGTCCCAAGAACTGAACCTTGTCGAGCCAGAATTTACACTTGCTCAATTTCGCGTACAGCTTCTCTTCCCGAAGAATTTGTAGAACCGTGCGCAAATCTCAACATGCTCCTCCCGGGTCTTCGAGTAGACTAGTATGTCGTCGATAAATACAACGACAAACGTGTCCAAGTACTTCGCAAACACCCTGTTCATCAAATCCATGAATATCGCTGGAGCATTGGTAACACCAAACGGCATCACAATGAACTCATAATGTCCGTATCGGGTCCTGAAAGACGTCTTGCATACATCCTCGGATGCTACTCTGATTTGATGATATCCAGAATGGAGATCCAACTTCGAAAATACCTTGGCCCCACTTAACTGATCGAATAAGTCGTCGATGCGCGGAATTGGGTACTTGTTCTTTATTGTGACTTTGTTCAGCTCTCGATAGTCTATACACATCCGCAGCGATCCATCTTTCTTCTTCACTAACAGAACTGTTGCACCCCACGGTGAAACGCTCGGTCGAATAAATCCCTTCTCCAGGAGTTCTTCAATTTGCTTCTTCAATTCTGCCAACTCAACCGGTGCCATTCTGTACAGGCTCTTGGACACCGGTGCTGTACCTGGAGTCAAATCGATCGAGAATTCCAAGTCGCGTGGAGGTGGTAGACCTGGTAAATCTTCAAGAAACACATCCAGAAAATCCCGAACAATCTCTGGGCTGGGCTCTCATCAATCTCCATAGCTGTTAACTCCTTTGGCTTGGCTCTATACTTGGCTGGCTCCAAAGATTCGCTTCCGCCTTCGAAACTAAACTCCGGGTGATTGGGAATGCGGAAGATCACATTCCTTGCTCGGCAATCGATAACTGCATGGAAGGTACTCATCCAATCCATCCCGAGAATTGCGTCATAGCTGCCTGTCCCGATCAAAAGGAAATTCGCATAGAATTCCTTGCCATACACTACAACCGAACATGATCTACATTCCCGACTAGATACTATCACGCCATTACCCGTATGTATTTCCCAACCTTTGGTTAATGGTTCATGTGGTATGGAGTGTGTATCAACGAAATGCGCAAATATGAAACAGTGCGATGCTCCAGAATCAAATAGTACTCTAGCTGGCATGGAATGTACAAGTAGAATACCTATGACAACTTAGCTTGAAGCCTCTGCCTGCTCGGCGGTAAAGGTGAAAGCCTGTCCCTGACCGTGGCCTGTGTAGGGTTGCCTCTGCTCCTGTGATCTCTGCTGCTGCTGTGGTCCAGATCCTCCATGTATCTCTGCTCGCTCAGGGCAACCGCTAACTCTGTGCTGACTGGATCGGCAAATCAAAACTGTCCCTTGGCGCGGCGACAGTCCTTCTGGGTGTGTCCATCTCTGTTGCAGTAGCCGCAAACTACGTTCTTGCTCTGGGGGCGATGCTGGGGCATGAATGGGCGCTTCATCTGCGTTGTTCCTGGCCTGTGAACTGGTATGGCTCCTCGAGAAGGTGCGTGGGTGCGTGCTGGAACAACTGGGGGCTTCCTGAATTTGTTGATCAGTTTCTCCTGAATTCGCGCCGCATTGAGTACCTGTGCAAAAGTCTACAACTCAAGTGACGCGATAAACTGCTGCTGCTCGAAATCAATTCCCTGCAAGAAGCGTCTGGCACTGGTGGCCTCTGAAGCGACCATGTAGGGAGCAAATCGGCTCAGACAGTTGAACTCTGCCGTGTATACGTCCACGGGACGGCCATTCTGCTTCAGTAGGATGAATCTTTCTTCCATCTCTGTCTTGGCGGTGGAAGGGAAATAATGGTCCAGGAAGCACTCCTTGAATTTGCTCCATTCGATTGGCCTCTCTAGCCAGCTTTCTTTAACTGACCACCATATGCGGGCTTCATCTTCCAACTGGATCTTTATCACATTCACTTTATCCTCATCTGGTACCGTGGCGGCCGTCAGTATGTTCTCCATATTCACCATCTATTGCTCGGCCTTGAGTGGCTCGGCTAGCCCTGTAAATGCAACTGGATGTAACCTCCGAAAATCTGACACGGTGCCAGCCCTGGCAGAAAAAGATGGTGGAGCAATGCCCTCGGAGGCAGTAATGAGTGCAGAGGGTCCCCCGCAGCGGTAATAGCCCTGAGTCCCTCGGCGAGTAGGTCCGTCTTTCTCTCCTGAGCTTCTGCGAGAGAGGTCAGTGCATTAAGTATCCTCTCCATGCGATCCTGAGAACTTGAGTCCGAGGAGTGGTCGTTCGGGGACGTCATGTCGCTGGAAGATATTCAAAAGGATATGATTAGATACAAGGATGAAAATCAGGAATAGTGAAGCGAAAATAATGTAATACAGTGTAGTTAATGTTATCCCTTACTACTAAACCTGGCTCTTATACCAACAAAACCATGTCACGCCCTGCTTCCCAAAATACGGAAAACAAGGGATGATTAAGCCAGCCATGCTCCTACGGTCAAGGAATAATCCCGCCGTAGTCACACTTCGGCTTCTAGCATTACATGGTAATCAGTAAACAAAGTACAGAAGTAAAGGAAATACATCACTAAAATATTGCATCAAAATTCATTGTCCACAATTTATAAATAAACAAGAAAAGAACTACTAACCGAGTTCGAATATAAGATCTCTTTAGGGAAAGCAGAAAAGAAGAAAAAGGTACTCCAGACTAAATCTCCGCTAGCTCGAAGCGTAAGTCCGACTCCTGCGCGGGTTCTTCTTCGAGGTCTGAGCATGCATACTCAGGTCGTCAGAGCGACGTAATAGCAATATTATAATAATGACATGAAACAGGCAAATAAGGTAATAACAGTGAAAGTAAAATGCAGATAATCACTATGTCACTAAATGATGCAAAATATGATCTGTGTCCCTATCAGTCTCTAAGTCATGTTTGAAATCGAGTTGCGGAAAGGAGGATCATGTTTAACGAGAGTCTCGTACATACCCGAGACAACGGCCCACACGCCGGGACACAACCCTGTCAGCCGGATCGCTAGATCCTACCTAATATATATAAGAGTCGCTGTTCGAATGATCATCCTCTAAATCACGGTCCTCGCTAAATACGATACTCTTTCCACTTCGATTTCCCCTTTTTCCCCAGGTTTACACTATTGATGATTATAATTTAGTCGTGTACAAGTATGCACCAATAACACGGTTTTGTCACTGTTCACTGTATTATTCACTGTCACGAATCATTCACTTTTCCATTGGCGTACTTGACACTCCTAAACCAATATCATTCACGCACGATAATGCATTGTACACTAAATAATAACGTGCACTATCACTATGGGGGTGGCAATCGGGTAATATATGTGCCTTTATGCAGTTAACGAGTCATGTGTAATATGAACCATTATACACCTCATGAGCTTATAAAAATTGCAGTAAATCATATGTTCAGAATTCAGTGAAACGATACAAATACAGTAACAAGTATACTCTATCGTCAGTTCAGAAAATTTGTTACAGTGCAATCGGATTTCGGGTTTGCAAGTTACAGCCGTTTCATTTTAAGTGTTCGCTGCAGGAAATTCAGTTTCTGAACTGAACGTCCATTTCGCGACACAATTTTCACCCAGTTGGAATCAGAATTTAGCGATGCTACAGTTGAGTGAAATTTAGGGTTTTCAATAGGGTTTCCAACGCACCAGAGGGATTCTCAATAGCGTCTCTACGTCAGAAGTTATACACTGTTCAACAGTAGGGTATCAGTTATATTTCTGTTTAGAACTGCTATACGTCCTGTTCTTTTAAATTACAGTTTAAATAGTAAACGATATTAAAAAGGGGTGAAATCACTTGTGTTATTTAACTAACAGATTCATCTTCAATAAGATATAGGGTTCCGCAACATACAAGTTCAAGCAGCAAAGTAGTATGCATTACAAGATAAAAATCAACAGCCAGAGCTGCTCTGGATTGCAGTCCAGAGCCGCTCTCCGAATCAGTTCTTGTCATATTTTTAGTACAGAAACGATTAAAAAAATTTATAGGGTTCTAGGTCGTCGAGTCGGCTTCGATTTGAGCCCTCGAACGCATCATTTCAATGTGTACACAATTAATTATGATTTTAACAAGTTTCAGACGCGGGAAATATTCAGTTTTAACGGGTGTACTTGGGGTGATCGTTCAAGCCAGTAACGATTATATTTTCCAGTCAAATTTCACCACAATGTTCATTACCACACGGTCCAGCATATATAATCAAGTTCCGTCAGTTTAATGGAAGGTTTTCGTTCGGGTTTTGGATCGAGCACTTATGTCATAAAAACTTTCACAATTTATAAACACGGAATTAATAGGTTTTAGAAATGTAATAGTAATAACTAGCATGTAGCAATTAGGGTACTTGTCTGGAGACGCTTTGTCGACGCACGGCAGCGGCAACGGCACGAACGCGCGACGAACGGCACGGTTTGGATTCACGGCCTCGGCTCACGTTTCGGGTTCATAGTCGGAGTTGCCCGGGGATGGCTCGCGATCACTGGAAGCGGAGTAGGGGTTCTGTGGATCTCCTGGGGTGTACTGGGGTCGACGATGGTCGGCGGTGGTCGGCGGTGGTCGCTCCGGCGATGGGCACAGCGGGGGCCGTGTGTAGGGTTCGGAGCTTGGTAGCGAGGAGTTTGGTGTGGGTTTTGGAGGAGGTGATGGTGATGCAGAGGATGCAGAGGCATCGACGATGTGGCCGGCGGCACGATGGGAGCTCGTCAGCGTGAAGGTGCATGGGAGGCTTCAAGCTCGGCGGTGGGGTTCGGAGTGCTGGCGAAGGGGTGAGGCAGTGTAGGGGGCTTGAGTTCTGGAGAGGGAAGCGAGGGAGTCGCCGAGGTGACAGTCGTCGGCGTCGGCATCGTCGGCGTCGGCGTCGGGGGTGCAGTGGGTTGTGGGAGTGAGGCTGGGAGTTGGGAGAGAGGAGAGGAGTGAGAACAAGAGATCGAGATTGAGGAGCGGGAGAGGGTTAGAGAGACGAGGCACGGTTGAGACGCGCTCGCGAGGTCGTGGGTCGGCGACCGGAAACGTGGGGCAATGACGCGGGCGTGGGGCGACGTGGGTACGCGCGTGGAATCGAGCGGGAAAAGGAACGACGTGGGGAAGGAGAGGAGTGGAGCGGGTCAGGTCGGGTGCCCTGGGCACGGGTAAGGAGGCTAGGAAATGGGCTAGGCCGGCAAAAGGGGGAATTAATTATATATATAGTTTAATTCATTTGGCAGGGGATAAGAAATGGGAATGGACCGGTGGATGCATGAGCTTAGGGATTAATTCGATTTATTAGTTTAACTCATTAAATTTTCCTTAGGCTGGCTGAGCAATTGGGGTATATATATATATATATATATATCTATTTTGTTTTGGGAGATTTTGCTGGGCTTTGTTTACAGGGGGATTTATTTATATTGAGTTTTTATTTTGTTTTTGTTTTTTTATCTGTTTAGGAAAAACAATCATTAAAATCTAAGCAACCAGTTACCTACAAAATTACGAGGATAAATAGGGAAACATTCGGTGGATTAGGGAAAAATGTAAAAAGATTTTATTGATGGGAACGGGGATTTACACTATCGTCTTAAGTGCCCTAGAAGCTTCAGTTTTCGAAGAAAATTGGACGAAGCCTATTCATTTGATTGTCCAGTCTTTCGATCGCATATCACTATTGGGAGAAAATCGATTTACGGAACAATACTCACGACAAACCAAATCACGTAATAACAACAATCGCGTAATTAATTAATGAAAGATAAATAAATAAGCACGATAATAAAATAAGAAACACACAAACCAAAGAGGCATAAGGAATTTGTTAACGAGATTCACCTACCGTATGGCTAGTCCCGACAGAGCGGAATCTGCAAACGTTTACTAATTTCTTGAATCAACTTTATAAACAACGTTAGGAGATTTCTCTCGAATCTCTCTATTAGCCGTCACTCTCCCAATACAATGATCTCTCAAATTAATTCATCTGGGTCTAGTGAAATTAATTTAACATAGCAGCCGCCGCCTTTTAATAAGACTGTTAAATTAACATGGTTTCTTTTTTTTTTTTGATGGATGTATACATAATTGATTTACGAATCAATTATATATATAGGTGAATGGATTCCTTGTAGATAATGTGAAATTTAAACTTAAATTAATTTAAATCTTCACAAAATCCAATTAATCTATGATATATATAAAACCATAGTTTTTTAGAGAAAACTTGAAATTTAGGTGGAGATTAACATAAATCCCTACATCCAATTCCAACTAACTTGATTCAAATCCATCAAAATTTTTAAGAAGATTCTCTACAACATAACAATCTCTTTAACTAGAAACATGCACACATGTTTTAATCCTTGAGAAGATTTTCAGTCTATCAGAGAATGCTGAGAAATTTACAATCCGTGTCGATTAGGATACCTTCGATGATTTCACCGTGCTCATCAAATGCATCTTTCAGAATAGGTTCGTTTGTATCGTATGAAAAGCCTATAGCTCAATTTGCACAAAAAAGTCCATAAGTTATTTTCTTTGAGAAAACAATAAAATTAGATTCAACTGCTGGATAGAATACCTAGACTTATGTTCTAATAGAATATTTGGAAATGCATTACCATATTACTCACCTAAGTAAGGTTCTTCTACCAAATCAATATCCACGACTTGGTTATCAAATAGAGAAGAAAGATGGACTAATAGAAATGTAAGCCTCATCCAAATACGTATCGAATATTGAAACGAGTTTTATAAAAAATTGCAATACAAGTACACAAATGATTCTTGAAAATTGCAAGAACAAATTTTTCATAACAAACATCAGTTGATAGTAATTTCCAATTTTAGTAAATATTCTCATGGAAGATAATACTGCAACTTGCAAATGATAACAATATGAACAATTCCAATTTTTGAAATCACTGGATAAAATTACCGATAAAAACTAGTTTAAAAGCAAGTTGTTACATAATATTTCGGTACAATGTTGGATCTTTAAGGCTGCAGTCAATCACCAAACATGGCCGTGTTACCTAAATTTAAAAGGAAATTTAAATTATCAGAACAAATATAGATTGCCAAATGCAAATTCCACAAGCAGTAGAACACTTCTTCTTCTAAAAACTTTTCCTTACAGCAAAACACAAAACCTACAAATCACATTCCGAAATCAAATTTTCAAAACAAACAGCCCCATAAACATCTAAGCTTTTTTGGGGGATTTCTTGGGCGACTTGGGCTCCGCGCTGCTGCTGCTCTCCTTGGTCTTCTTCGGCAAAAGCACAGGGTTGATGTTCGGCAGAACCCCACCATGAGCGATGGTAATCCCAGCGAGCAGCTTCCCGAGCTCCTCGTCGTTCCTCACCGCCAGCAGCAGGTGCCTCGGTATGATCCTCGTCTTCTTGTTGTCACGTGCCGCGTTCCCCGCCAGCTCCAACACCTAAAGAAAACCCAACCATTAATCACATATAAAAAGGATCTAAATTTTATCATAAAGATTCGATTTTTACCTCGGCGGCGAGGTACTCGAGGACGGCGGCCAGGTACACGGGGGCGCCGCTGCCGACACGTTGGGCGTATCGGCCCTTCTTCAGGAAGCGGCCGATACGGCCCACTGGGAACTGGAGGCCGGCCTTGATGGAGCGGGTCACCGATTTCTTCTTGGGGCCGCCTCCCTTGCGACCGCCGGCGCCTTTCTTGGTCTTCACAGACTCCATCGATTAATCGCTGAAAGATTTTATTTTTTGTTTTCGTTCTTGAGTTTTGAATTGGGATTTGGCGTGGAGAAATCAGTGGGATCGAGAGTTGTATATAAAGGAGCGGGAGGGGAGATGGAGGGTTGTGGACCGTTGGATTGGGGAGTGAATGGACGGCTGAAAATTGGAGATATGGCGATCCGCGGCAACTTGTTTGGACCAATCAGAAGCGAGAGATTTGTTTGTTTGTTATAACCGTTGGATCTTGAAAAGGATCAACGGCTGGGTAAAGAGCTTTGACACCATTGATGTTTGCAGTAAAAGCCCTCTGTTTAAATCAGAAACTAAAAAAATATATTAAATTAAATAAAAAAGATAAAAGTTAATGGTAAAGTCAAGAAAGCAAACTGAGGTTTTTCTTTTTACTTTTTATTCGGAAGTGAGTTGGATTTTTTCGAGTGTTGGATTTTTTTCTTAATTAAAGAACATTTATAGTTATGCAAGTAACGCTGTGGATCCTCTAGAAGAACACAAACATTAACTCGATTATGTGATCGTCTGAACCGCCTCTGAACCTTAGGGTTTGGGGCAGTACGGCGTTGCCACATGTGAGGCGTTGGTTTGATCCTTCTACGGCTGGACCATTGGTACTGTGGCATGTGATGGATACTTTTTGAACCACGCTCAAGTGTTGAGCTATTTGGAAAATCTTAGGTGTTTGTTTATTCGATCGAAAAGTTTAACATTGTCTATTTATCTGGAATGTGATACAATATTTGGAATCCACAAGTAGTTATGAGATAACTAATTTGAATGTTATAAATCTAGCAGTTTAGTCTCATCTGATCGATTGCCACGGGATTTTGATATGATCAAAAGTCCGTCGCAATCACGTAGCGTACGCGGATACTTGCCGGGTAAACTTGATAGACAGCCACACCCCTTAGCCCTGACCAAGTGACTGTAGGAGAACCCCGTCGCCAAAAGCATCCGTTCGGGTGCTCGCGGCAGCGGTGTTCCGCCTTAGTGCACTTTATCGACGGCATCGGGGGTGCGGCCGTCTACTAAAGTTTCCGACGAGCATTCGATCAGGATGTCGGGAATCTTGTTGAATTGCCCGACTAGATATTGAAAAGTGTTTTCGAGATCGAGACTAAAATGCGGGGTTTATAATTGTTAGGCATGCGATGTCTAAGAAATTCATTTGGTTAGGCATGCGATGTCTAAGAAGATTGCGGATTCCAACTGTTATAGTTTTACACTTTCTTTTCTATGACCGTAAGTGTAATATGTGGTGTATCGCCGGTTTCGTTGCTATACATCAACGACAATTGGGATACGCATATTTACTTACGTTGATGATATGAGATATTATGTATTGCTGTGATATGTTATATTGGATCGTCGCATTTTGAATAGCCGGGGGTTTTATGTGAGATGAGGGTTTTTATTTTCATTCATGTAAAATTTATTGTATGTAATATTCTTTTATTGGGGCACTTCCGGGCTGAGAATGATGTCACCATTGTATATTATTTACTTTTCCGCATTAGGTAGACCCAAGGCGGGGAGCACAAGTAACCGGGTTCTAGGGTCCAGTGGGAGACTATCTCGAGGTGTCGAGACCGGGTCTCCTAACCCTAGAATTGGCAGTGTTGCTTGCCGCTCTCGTAGGGGTCTAGGGATGTGGGTTTGGCTATTCATCGCGACCGTGGAATCCGCGTTTTATACAGGCTCGCATAAAACACGGAAATCCTAGTATATCCAATATTTCATATGTTATTCTTCTGCTGCAATGTTCTGTGATGAGATCATATTACTGCCTGAGACGAATGTTTATATTATATATATGAGATATATGTTATATTGCTAATTTCGTTTTAAATGTGATGCTTGTGAAGCATAATAAAATGGGACTCCATTAATGAGATTAATGAAACTATAAGAAACCTAAAGATATTGTAGAAACTTGTCTTAAAAACTGGTGGCTCTAGTTCTTGTTTTGCATAGCGGTGTTCCTTGTAGAACATCCAGCACCTTATTCGATAAGTAAAGAGCCGAGATCTCTTCACCGGGAGTGACCTCTTTAGCGAAACTAGCAGATGCTATAAACTCGGTTTGTCTTTTGATTGTTTTTACAGTTTTTGCTCTGCATAGTGATATTTGTGAAATATCCTGCACCTTATCCAATGAGGAAAGAGCCGAGATCCCCTCACCGGGAGTGACCTCTTTAGTAAAACTAGAAAAAGCCTCAAAAACATTCCATTTAAAATCACTCGATTCTACAACGATATCAAGTTCATTACGCTCATGTTTTTCTTAAAAACCTGTGTGGCCCTCCGTCATTTCAGATAAGTACTACTTAGTATTCGTGCTGCGGTAGGTTGGCATTCGTCAAGGCATGGTGTACGGTAGCTAACTAGTGCTCATCTGCTAGCATACGATGCGATTGGATTAGGCTATTCGTACGGCGTTGTTTGGCATTCGTCAAGGGTCGTGCGGGTGGGTTTAATTCAATCAGGAAATGTACGGGTTGAACTTGACTAGCGGGCTATGGGTTGTTTGGCATTCGTCAAGGTCATAGCACGTTAGGGGTAGAAGCATTATTCGGAATTTCAAGAGTTGAAATTTGCAATGAGATTGCATACCTTATATAGGATAGTTGGATCCCGATACCCGCTGCGAGTAAGAGTTACTCCTGAGAGAGTTTTACACATTATAATTAGCCGATCAAGTAGGTGTCTAGAAAGGTGTCAACGGGATTATGCCTCTGAGAAAATGAGATTTACTTTAATTAGGTCCGTGCGAAAGCACGCGGAACCTCCCTCAAAGCACCGGCACCGGCCTGACTGAAAGATTGGCGAACTTACAGGGTGTAATTAATCCCGGCTAGTCTTTCCTTTTAGGGTTTGAAGGAAGATTTGACTAAAATAGTGGGAGACATCCTGATTAGATATATTAATAACCAATCTAATCTTGCAAGAGCATACGCTAAGTGTTTTCTTCTATCTCTCTCCAGGTAGCGACTATATCACGCTTTAAATCAAGATAATAATACGGATGTATTGACCGAACCTGCTTGTTATACCGCGCTAGGGAACGTTGGTTACTCCAACTTATAATTGTTATAAGACAGAGCAGGAAATAGGGGATTACCGAAATTCCCGTGCCACCCAAACGAAGAAAGTGCATGCTGATGCATCTTCTTCGGGTGTGTTCATTACCGAGAACTGTTTCTCAGTATCCTTTACATCCTGGGTATGAGATACCGGATCAGGATCCCACAAATGTAATTTGTTATATGGGCTACAGAAAGGTAGAGAACTGAGAATGGGTGATAAGTTTCAAGAGTTGGAAATGATGCAAGTGCTGCAGCCAAGTCTGTTGGCAGTTATCACCCTGTATTATCAGAATACATTGATTCTGAACGAATGCTATTAGTATCGAACCTGATATACAATATCATATCGGTCTCTTTATTAGTAAAGAAGGATATAATTTTGTATTGTTGGATAATGTTTTGAACATTTCCTATATCAAGAGTTGATCGGTTCAGGCACGTTATCTAAAAGCATAGACGTTCTAAATCAAACCACAGTTCTTAACGTACAGAACACACACAAGAGGAAGAGTTCAGAAATGAACGAATTCTTCTTGAGGCATTGTAGACTAGGTCATATCAATGCGACCCGACTAACTGAAGTTACATAAAAATGCATATTTAAATTAGTTTGGATTTACATCTTGTAAAACTTGCCAGTCATGTCACAAAGATAAGATGACCACAGCTCCGTTTATTGGAAACAGAGAAAGAGTTAGTGAACTCTTGGGATTGATACATGCTGATGTATGAAAGTCCCATATCTACATATGCCAGGACTGGTTCTTTGTACTTCGTTACATTCACCGATGATCTCTCAAGATTCAGACATATGTTCCTATTGAAATACAAGTCCGAAACTTTTGAGATAATCATAGAATATAAGTAAAAAGTAGAGAACCAAAAACGGGTATAAATATTATGTCCTTTGATGTGATAAAGGAGGAGAATACTTGAGCACGGAATTGCTGAACTATTCTAAAAGAGAATGAGATTCTTTCTCAGCATTACTCCTCCGTATACACCACAGCATGTCGATATATCGTGGCGGAGCAATTACACCTTATGTGATATGGTGTGCTCTATGATGAGTACTACTGAGTTGCCTATTTTCTTTTGGGATTATGCACTTGAGAAGTTGCATACCTATTGAATATGGTTCCAACCAAATCAGATGTCTACCACTCCATATGTGATATGGTATGGGAAGAGCCCATCTCTTAAGGAAATTAAGATTTGGGGTTGTCCGGCCTATGTCAAAAGCAAAATCCGGACAAGCTCGAGGCAAGGTCAGTTCTGTGGAAGTTTGTTGGATATCCCAAGCATTCGCAAGGGAATATCTTCTACCACACCGAGGAACAAAAGATGTTTTATTTCTCGGCGTTCCACTTTTTGAGAAAAAGGGAATTTCTTGTGAAGAAATTAGTGGTGATGGGGTAGAACTGGAAAGAGTTCCAGCTATACAAACTGCAGCTGATGATTTGGTAAACCCGGAGGATTCAATAGTTACCAACGAACTTCAGCCTCTCCGCCGATCTGGTAGGGTTCTTCATCCACCTGAGAGATACTTCGGTTTCTCTATGACAGTGGGAGAAAGGATTGCATCATGAGATGATGACCCAACTAGTTACGAGTAGGCCATCAGGAGTGGGGACTCTGTGAGAATGGCTGGATGCTTAGCGATCTGAGATGGAATCCTTATACACCAACAAAGTATGGACTTTGGTTGCTTTATCTGAAGGGTTAAATCCCCATCAGGAGCAAGTATATCTTGAGAAGATTACTTGGTGTATATGGAAAAGCTGAGACTTTCAAAGCTATGCTTAAGTCCATCCAGATTCTGCTTGCCACTGCTACATACCATGACTACGATATCTGGTGGTTGGGTGTCATGACTGCTTTTCTAAATGATGATTTGGAAGAGAGCGTCTATAAGTACACAGCAAGAGGGCTTCGTAGACAGTGCGAGCAGAGGAAAAGTGTGCAAGATGTTTTATGTGATAAATCAGGCATCGCAGAGTTTGAACGTCTGTTTTGATGAGGTAGTCAAAGAGTTTGACTTCATCAAAGTGGTAGATGAACCTAGTATATACAAAAAGGTAGTAGGGAGTATGGTGGTGATCCTCGTATAGTACGTGGATGACATACTCTTGATAGGGAAGGAGTTTCCTTTGTTACGCTCGGACAATCTCCGCTTATCACAAAGATTCTCTATAGGATCAAGGTGATACCTCCTAAATCATGGGTTATGGATCTATGAGATAGATCTAATTGGATGTTAGGATTCTCACTAGTTGTAGTGAGATGGTATCAATCGATCCTGGAGAGAATCACTGGAAAGTTTCCAGGGTGATAAGGACGATTGAATGTCAGTCGCAGGTATTGTTTTTACCCTCAGTGGAGGGACGGTATGTTGGAAGAGTTCCAAGCTAGATACCGTGACTTACTAGACGATTAAAGGCAAGATACATCGTTACCAAAAATACTACCAAAGAGTCAGTCTGGATATATATATAAGTTCATGAGATGAACTTCGTTCCTGCCATTGAGTGACAATGGAGTTGTGGCTAAGGCCTAGGTGTTGGAGATGTGCCCTCAAAGTCAATTATTGGATCGCAGGTACATGATTGCAATGATTGAGGCAGGACCTATACCGATATGACAGTCTTGCTCGAGATGATAGTATGCTATCTGGTTTGTCTTTATCATCGTATACATGCTTTAGTTCACTATTGCATGATGATAGAGCCCATAGGATTCTTTCTTGACTGCCAGCAGTATGATGACGATCATATACGTGGGAGCTGGAGTCTATAAGCACATCCTTAAAAGTGTCCCTAGTCGTGGGAGTTTCGAGACAGGGTATCGATACTCTAGAGTAGACTAGTGTATACAGTCGAGACCCCGACGAGGGGCGGTGGCCGGTCTCACAAGCCACTGGTGTCAGTTGGTTCACCTAAGATGTATACAGGTGCTCATTAGGTTATGAGTACACCGGACAGGACTCGCCGGGAACATGCTAGTTGGTATTATACATATCGTCGGATAGCAGTTCCCTGGTGACATGTGTACAGGTTAGTTTGTCGACCTGAGATCGTCATTTGTCTCGTGTGAGTTCCCACTGTGCTTTGATTCCTACCCTACCACGGCTCAAAAGAGTCATGAAAACAGGTATTTTTTGGGTACAGTCCCGAGCCACATGGAAGCAGTGAGCGGATCGTCGGGGATTCGTCTCTCCCGGTATTGGGGGTTGATGTCGCGCAGTGCACGGGTGGCTATCACTAGAAATCCTTGGCCAAGATAGTGGAGAATTACTGATTTGGATCAGTAATTTCTCAGGTGGTGATGGGCTTCATACCGACACGATTTATCGTGTTATTAGGGGTCTGACTTTATCCCCCCCTAGACTCGATATGCGATACTCTTTAGATGAACGGACCGGACTATATATACATTGTCACTGTCAGGCTCAGTAGGGTTTATAGATGAGTTAGCTCGTCAGCTTCCCTTTCAATCAATACATAGGCAACCATTACGTACAGCTTGTACCTCTGACGTGCTAGTGGTTATACCCAGTGCCAGTGTGTTGATGAGTCATTAGAGTCCCCCACAGACACTTTCCCAAGTTCGGGTGAAACGTTGTAGAGACCGTATGGTTTTATGGCAAGGTTCGGAAAATGCACGTGCGTTTTCGCACGTGTCATTTTTCGGGCAGATAATACTGGTCGGCTTTGGTTTAAGCCGGATCCAAGTATTATACTGTGTAGATATAATATCTTTGTCTCAGTTACATTTGTATTCGGTCGTAATACAAATGCGGGCATATTTATACTGATACGGGGTTATCTTGAAATTTATTTCAGGATTGCTTTTGGAAGTTGCCGGTTTCCAGTTTTCTATCAGCCGTATTTAACATTCGGTTAAATACGGATTTATCTTTTCGTTTTGAGGGTGAGTCATTGTGTGTGGAAGCTTCAAGATTAGTGACTCATTCTTTTGCATTGATTATTTGGTGACTAGGTTTCCATGGCTCATTAAGCATTAATTGATTCATTTATTGTGTTCATACTAGGTGTTGTATGACTCATACTTTGTATTAATGTTATGATAAAGATCTTTTGCTTTGTGGTCACCCCCCTCTCCTACGCTCACCCTCCTCCTTCTATTTATATGGCCGGCCATTCTATGAAGGGGTGTGGTTGCTCATTTGAGAAAAGATATAGTTTATAGTATATGGAAATTTGATAGATACTCATTTCACATTTCCACCCGATTTAAAAGACAACTTCATTAACCGTTCGTCCGTAGCCATGGACGTAACGAGACAAAGTGTTCTGCTCATTCTCTACTTCATCTTGGTCGTCTCTTTTAGCAAACTTGACGACCGAGTTGTTTCGGTTCAGAGGCGGGAGCCCGTTTAAAGATCCGTCGACGTGGTGTTACCTGGACGAGAAGACTGGAGATTCAGGAGATCGGAGCAGCCGCAACAAAGCGTGGGATGATGGTTGAAGACCGAAGGACTCGAATCATTCGGTATAACGTTTCTACCCATTTGTAATTTGTTAGTTTAGCTTTAATGACAGATCCGGGTTACGGTACACGATAGCGCCAGTTTGTAAAAAGTTTTTGTTCCGCATTTGGCGTCTGTTAGACGGCCGGGGCGCTACCGTGGACTTACAGTAGTATCAGAGCCTCACCATTAAGCTTTACTAATTTGTGTTAACACGTTTAAAATATCGATCGAACCGAATTTCGAAAACCGCAAAATTCCATGTCTAAAGTTTCTGTCGATTTTAAATAGTGTCTAAAAATTATTTTACATATTGCAGAAGACTAAGCAGGCTTTTATAAGAATTATGGAAAAATGTGGGCACGTGATCCCACAAGACCACCGCGGATCCGCGGTCAAACCTAGGGTTTGACCGCGGAACCGCGGCGCTTCTGTGGGAACAGTGCACCATCTTTTTCCAGAAAGCTTATTTATGGAAATTGTGGGTTTTTGTATAGTTCTTTTGGGCCCAGATTTTGTTACTGTACAGCAGATGTACGTGGGGCCCACTTCGGGAAGTTTAGACGATCGAAATTTTAAATTTGTTAGTATGCAGTATTTACATTAAATCTCCGACCGGGAATGTTATTTGATCGGTAAACCGCGTTTGATTGCTATAGTTCTTTTAGACTGGTTTGCGAACGTGACATTCGCGTTGATGTTCTATGTTGTGTTGTGATGTTGCGGATAGGTCGTGGTGGATAGCAGTGTGCAATGGTAGTGCTGTTTCAATTTATTTGTACATTTGATATTGCGGGGCGAGCGTCCAACATGTGGACTGCCGTTACTGCCTGTTGTATAATATTCTTTTGGGGCACGACCAGATTGAGGTCGATGTACCCGTTGTATATATTTATTTCTGTACTAGGTTTACCCCGCGACGGAGTGTACGGATAGCCGGGTTCTGGAGGGCAACGGGTCCGTATCTCATAGCTTTGAGAGGCAGAGGGACCTCACTCTAGAATTGGCAGACTATTCGCCACACTCGTAGGGGGTACAGTTTGACCCAAGGAGGAGTGCTCAATTTACCGGATTCCGTGAAGTGCCGGGTGTTCATTCATTATACTGTGGGGGACTACCTCGCTTCAGGTTTTGGCGGGTAACTTGCCGCACCTGTAGGGGTCTAGGTTTTCATTGCACAGGCTATCCACACGACCAAGGGAACGTCGGGTTTCACTAGCGGCTCTGTGAAACCCGGAGATCCCGGATTATCTGTATTGTTCTGTGATGCTTATTACTTTTCTGTAATGTTGCATATTATCACGCCTGGAGCGATTATTGTATATTGGTATATATACTATTAGATGTTGTATATGTTTTACACCCGCGCTAGTCCAGCCCCCGCTCTGTCGTTAGTTAAGTAACCTAACGGGTGATGACGGGACCCAGTGGCGAATGCGGATGGCATATACGTACATTTTATTTTCGTTCTTTTGTGGTGTGATTGATTGATGGGACTGCATTGATTCTTATCAATGCAAGGATAAAACAAACCTATATTTGATATTGTTGGAACAAATTTTAAAAGGTGTTATTACAAAGATGTTTCTTTTTGTTTTGCATAGTGATATTCAGTTAGAATATCCTGCACCTCATTCGATGAGGCAAGGGCCGAGATCCCTTCACCGGGAGTGACCCCTTGGGCAGAAGTTTACGTCAGGGTAATAAATTTACTATAGTCGATTACAAGTTGCTTTGTATCGCGGTATTCAGTTAGAATATCCTGCACCTCATTCCACGAGGAAAGAGCCGAGATCCCTTCACCGGGAGTGATCTCTTTAGCAAAACGTTTTCGTCACTATATTTTATAAAAAGCTATCAGGTTCCTTCAACGAGATCAAGTTCATTACGTTAAAGGTTTTTCGCCAAAACCAGCCGTAGCCCTCCGTCATTTCTTATGAATGGTCAGTAGTATTCAAGCTATGTATTTTGACCTAACGCCAAGGCATAGTGTTTGGTAGCTACTGGGTATTCATTTGTTGCATAGATAGATGAGTTGGTTTGGGACAGTCGTTCTCCTATTTTGACCTAACGCCAAGGGCATGTGCGGGTGGGTTCAAATTGACCTGGATAGTGACGGGTAGAACTTGGCATGTGACTTATGATATTTTGACCTAACGCCAAGGTCAAAAGAGCATGGGGCAAAAATAAACATCGGGAGTTTCAAACATACAGGAAACTTGCCAAGCATGCGCATACCTTCTGGAGTGTGATAACTTGAGTGGCTTCCATCAAGTTATCATGCGATGATAATTGGATCCCGATTCTCACTGATGAGTTGGTTTACTCCTCGGGTGATCCCGACTAATTCTTCTTTCAAGTTTGGAGGAGAATTTGAGATTACAGCGGGAGGTTTCCTGATTAGATAAAGTGATAACCATTCTGATCTAGGTTAGAGTACACGCAGAGTGTTTCTTTTCTCTCTCTTTGGCAGCGACCTTTGACCGACCCTAGACTATGGCTCCGTGACCAAGTTGACCGAACCTTCTTAAACTACTGGTTTTTGGATTGTCTATAGTTGCATAAGTTATTGCCGCTCCTTATTTTACCCTTTGTATTTCTCAGAACACCCCGTATTACTATGGACATCCACTTCCAGTGGATAGATCCAACGTATGGTTATATACGAACTCGAAGGTACTACTTCGAGGATGGATCCATGTTCAGGAGAAATAGAATTGGTTTATTCAGATGTCTTTTATTATCACTTTCTCTCAGGTTGCGAGGGCTCCTTGGTTTAGGAGGATACACCTATTACGCTTATTGGATAGTCTTCTTCCAAACCATAGGCAGGTGCCGAAAGGTAAGGAATGAAAAAAACCAACTAGCCTAAGTAGGGTGTATAGAAGGTAATATGTAAAGACAAAATAAAGGGATTAGAAAGAGGGCAAAGTAAATTGCGACTGTTATCATTCACGACCAAACCGCGTACTTCATCGCCACTCCTATTTCACCTTTGCCTTTTTCCCAGTACGGGAGAAATAGAATAAGGTATTATTCAGTTATCTTTTATCATCACCTTCTCTCAAGTTGCGAGTACTCTTAGGATTAGGAAAGTACACCTATTATGCTTACTGGATAGTCTTCTTCCAAACCATGGGCTGGTGCCGAATGGTAGGGAAGGAAGAAAACCATTTAGCCTAACGATGGTGTACAGAAGGTAACGACTAAAGACAAATAAAGGGATTTAGAGAGACAACAAAGAAATATACAGTTAAAGTCATGAATAGGTTTATGGAAGAGGCATTACTAGAATACCAGGATACCCCTACGAAATATTTTCATGTTTCAGTTGCACTGTGTATTGTTAAAGGAAAACTGATTTCCCGATTAGATACTTACTCCAAGGTATGTAATTACCAGGTATGATTCTCACATCTGTATGGTTTTACAGATGATGAGTGGGAGTAAGTTATTGGGAATTAGGAGATCATCCTCATTATATCGGAATTCGTTGAAATTGGTGATATTTGAGGAAGTCGCCTGGGTACAGTTTTCAACCTACGGCGCACAGGTTTTGAGTTATTCAACTCAGCAGACTTATACAGAGTATTGTATATTATCCAGTGTCCATCAGGACAAAGGGGTAGGTCCTCGTACTATGTTCTGTTTACTTATGACTTCTCTAGTTTTTAGACAAGTGTTTCGTAGAAATACAATGTCTAAGTTTTGAGAAGTTGTGGGTATAAGAATAAAGTAGAGAACCAGGTATCACAAGTATCGGGATTCTTCAAATTAAATTGAAGATGTAGATTCTTGTGATTGGTATTCAGATGATAGTAATGGTTTTGAGAAACTTGTTTCTCTTTCAGGTTACTCATAATTGGATGCATTCCTAAGTTGAGTAATGCTGATTAGCCTTTCTCCATTAAGTTGATATGCACTGGAGACAGCTGCATGATTTGAATCTGGTTCCAATTAAATAAGTGCCAAAGTTTCTATATTGTATATAGAATGGTTCATATCTTAACGATGTTAAGATACGGGGAGTTGTACAGCTTATGCTTAAAACTAGACACTGGATAACTCAAGGCACGTTTCTGTAATGGCTGTTTGTGGGTTGACCCTGGATTTGACGAGGGTTGACATTTCTACCATCTGGAAGATCAATAGTGATATTGTTCTTGACTCGCCACAGTTTTAGTAAAATGGATTTTTTAAGAAAACAGTAGTGGGAGTATGGTAGAACTGGAAGTGATTCCAGAACCGCAAACGATTACGGAAAATTTGATAGGACCTTTATATTCAATCAGGTTTGACATTCCAATAACCACTCCGCAGATATGGTGGGTAACCTCAGACACCCGAGAGATACTCCGATAGCCTCAAGGACGGTGACATGGAGGTTCTTGTTTACCCAGACTTGACACTACTGTTGTTCCAAACTATGGGACCCGGCAGGAGGATATGTATAGCGTCGTTCTAAACTAGCTTTAGAAGTGTACGTATATATTATTCTGCCAGAGGGTTGCCGTAGTTAGTGGGAGCAGCGGAAGCATAGTGGGCAAGTAGCTTATGTCTATTTATAGGCTTGAGCAGATATAGCGGAGATAGATCGTCTAATTTTGATGAGACAGTCATGCCTTTGATTTCATCAGAATAGGGGATGGATCTGTTGAGAAGATAGTAGGGTGTGATGTCCTGGTATTTGGATGACACACACAAAGTAGGAAGAAAAATTCCTATACTACGATCGGTTGTACTGTGGTCGTCACACAGTTATTTCTCCACAAAGGACATGGATATAATATCTGACATTCAGGTTAGTAGATCTATGGTTTTAGATCTAGATTTGGGTAGTTTCCCAATATGGGTACTTTGACAATATTCTAAAAGTATTTAGAATAGTTGACTCCTGGCATGGTGGTGTACCTGCAGATGATGGAGTCACCCTCTCTAAAGGTGTCTTACAGACTAAAGGGGAGAGGGAAGTGCATGATTGGCAGATCACTTGCTTAGGCAATTGAGTCAATCGTGAGATATCAAGTACCACACCAGATGTTGTTTTTGCACTATATGCGACAAGTTTATATTAATCCAATCCTGGAGAAACATAAGGAAACGGTTTTAAAACATGAATGAATGTTCTACGGATTTGATGACGGCAGCCTCCTTCAGGAGACGGTTATCATTTCAGGCTTCCAAGGTGACAAGGATGACAGAGTGATTGTCAGAGTTATAGTTTTCCCTCTGACGATGGACAGTATTATGGACAGGTGGTCCAAGAGGATACTGTGGGAGGCATGGTGCTGGATACTGATTAGGTTCAGTTATCGATACAGTCTAAGAAGTTTGGATTTGGAGTTCATTTATGAACTAGGTCCCATCAGATATTCAGACATATTCTAAGACAGGTATTACTCAATTCGGGAGATGGCTTTCTCCGCGAACTTGAGATTAAGAGAGACATAGAAAGAAACATCAGGGCGGATCCACCCACTGAGGCTATTTCTCGAACACAAGAGTTTTACAAACCAGCTTTGTGAAACTGATTAGTAGAGGAGTTGGATGTTCGGTATCACACGGGCTGTGAGTATGCGACATCGCAATAATTAGCCTTAAGTGCAAGTGGGAGATTGTTGGAGATAGTGCCCTCAAAGTCAATTATTGGATCGTAGGTACGTGATTGCAATGATTGAGGCATGATCTATACCGATATGACGGTCTTGCTCGAGATGATAGTATGCTATCTGGTTTGTCTTTATCATCGTATACATGCTTTAGTTCACTATTGCATGATGATAGAGCCCATAGAATTCTTGCTTGACTGCCAGCAGTATGATGGCGATCATATACGTGGGAGCTGGAGTCTATAAGCACATCCTTAAAAGTGTCCCTAGTCGTGGGAGTTTCGAGACAGGGCATCGATACTCCAGAGTAGACTAGTGTATACAGTCGAGACCCCGACGAGGGGTGGTGGCCGGTCTCACAGGCCATTGGTGTCAGTTGGTTCACCTAAGATGTATACAGGTGCTCATTAGGTTATGAGTACACCGGACAAGACTCGCCGGGAACATGCTAGTTGGTATTATACATATCGTCAGATAGCAGTTCCCTGGTGACATGTGTACAGGTTAGTTTGTCGACCTGAGATCGTCATTTGTCTCGTGTGAGTTCCCACTGTGCTTTGATTCCTACCCTACCACAGTTCAAAGGAGTCGTGCAAACAGGTATTTTTTGGGTATAGTGTCACGCCCCGCTTTCCAGAGTACGCTAAAGTGGGCACGTGACATAGCCAACCATGCTACCTGTGGATAGGAAAAATCCTTCCACAGTCACATTACGGTTGTGGAGATATCAAGAACAAGAAAGTAAACTAACTGCCTAGTACATGTCCATAAGCCAGAGTAAAAGAGTCAAGAGATAACAATATGCGGAAGCCAAAAGATACAATAAATGAAACACCTGGAGTGAAACTACGTACCGACAGGAACCTCACCGCTCGTCTAACAGCGGCAAAACTCCGAATCAGTCTGCAGCAAGGTAGAAGAAACTGGGCCATGCAAAACCCAGACGTCAGCGTGTCACGTCAACAAGTAATATAATATGAACAGTGTAGCAGGCAATGCAATATAAACATGAATAAAACGAGAGTAACAATAATATGAATCAAGCAGTGCAGGGTAGTGTGCAGTAGGTAAACTAAACTGTTTTATCAGGTTTTCTATTCTAGAGTCTTTGAAATCAATTGATGAATCATCGATGTAACTCAATAGTATCCCGTACATGCCCGGGACCACGGTCAAGACTCTCGGAGCTGAATCCGAGACGTGCCGCTAGGCAGTAACAGGTAGCAGGATGGGCGAGTGATGTCAGCATCATCACTCCGGGGTTGGCCTAGCCCGTAAGACTGATCAGAACAGGTATGGAACTGTTGAGTTACAAGTCAGGTTTCACCTTTGATTTCCCCATACCCCCAAGTTATGTATTTCGAGTCAGGTATTCAGTAATCAAGAACTAATGCCAACACGGGATCAGGTAAAAGCAGGTTTGTCTGGATAGACAACAGGAACGGTCCATGAGGACTACATGTCAGGTTTGTTGGCATTAGACACAAGATCAGGTAACGGGTCGGGTCATGGTACATCAGGTCAAGTCAACGGTATACGGTACCATGTCAGGTATATCAATATATATGTGTGTGTAGCAATGTCAGGTCAAGATGTAAACAATATCGTGGGTGTGCTCACAATCAGATATATAATCAAACATGGGTATTAACAACATGAGATAAGCAATGAATTACATAATAAGCAGTTTCATTCAAATTACAAGAGTGCAGTAAGACGATATAGCCGTTTAGTCATGTTAACAGGTTTAACACCCTCAACGGTGCAATAATTTGTGTAACGGTTCAATATAGTTATTTCAGGTTAAATGCATACGAGTGTCCGAATATAACAGAACTACAGGGATAAATGCTACCAGCTATTTTAATAGTAAAATGTGATTGAACAGGTAGATATGATTATTAGTTTCAATTTGCAAACTGTAAGTTTCATGTTTAACAGTAAAATGATATAATGCAATATTGTAACCGAAAATGGGAAACGATTATACCAAGTTAAATTTTACAGGTTTAGGATATCAATACATATATGTAAATATTGTATAGCATGTAGCAAGGGGTACTTACCTCGACGGGTCACGAACCGAGAAAACGGGACGTAAATGTCGGCGGGAAAACTCGCGACGGACGCACGGTTCATGGATTGAACCCAAACAATGAACAATGGAACCACGCGGATTGGGGTACCTCGCTGGAACGTCGGATCACGTTGTCGGCATCGCCGGATTCCGGCGAGGAAGAGAACAGTGAATGAAACATCATGGTATGAAACAAGAAAGCAAGGAAATACAAGGAAAATACAAAGAAAGGGGGAGGAGGATCTGAGAGGGTGCTTACGATGATCGGTAAAGGGGTCGATATCGTAGGTCGCGACGACAGTGCTCCGGCGGCGAACAGTGATCGCGGGGGGAAAAAACTGCCGATTAAGAATGCATTAGCCGAGGAAGGAAGAAGAAGAGAAAAGAGGAGGGAAGTATCTTACCGAGGAGCGTGCGAGGTCGGGGACAAGAGGACGGGGTCGTCGGCGGCGGCAGACGGCGGTCCGACGGTGTGCAGGGGCTGCGGGTGACTGCGGCTGGTGTGCAGGTGGTCGTGGGTTTGGTCGGGGTGCACCGGGAGAAGGGAGGAGGATGGTAAGGGAAAGACGAGGACGGTGGCGGGGGCGACGACGAGGTGATCGTCGGCGGCGAGACGCTGGAACGGTTGCAGGGAACTGCAGGCGGCCACGGCGGGGTGCACCGGTGGCTACGGGGGTGGAAGAAAGAGGATATGGGTGAGACGAGGAAGAGGAGGCGAGGGTGATGGTGATGGCATCGCCGGCGTTGAGACTGCGGCGGCGAGGATGGAGGCGGCTAGGGCTTGCGTGAGGGCTCGTTGGGTTTTCTGGAAAAAAAATGAGAAAGGAAAATTTATAAGAAGATAGAGAGGAAGAATATAATGAGAGAGAGAGAGAGATCGGGGGAGGGGAGAGAAAGATCGGGGGGGGGGGGAGAGAGAGAGAGAGATAGAAAAAGAGATAGAGAGAGAGATATGAGTGGGGCCTACGGAAATGAGGGAATGTGATTGGTTGGGGAAAGAAAGATTCATGGGTTAGTAGAAACTGATAAAATATTAAAGGATAAGAAAATATAGTGTAAGTTTAAGGAATATATATTACGGTTTAAAAATATTAAAATTGGGATTTTGGCGCAAAACAAAACATTTCTAAATCGCACCCAGGTCGGGTCAAAAATTTGAAATTGAAATAATAGGATTTTAAGCGGGATCCAAATTTTAAAATTAAGTGTTTTATGATTAAAAAGCATACCCCCAAAACGGACATACGTACGCGTGCGTAGCCGTCCAAACTCGCCCGTTTCACTGAACGGGACGAGAACACGATGCACGGACGCTACCACGGGGTTAGGGGTGCTAAGTAGGCCAAGATGAATATTTTTAATTTTATTTTAGATGCTAAAATTTGTTATATGCAGAAATGAATTTACCGGATAAAAATTTACTGTAAGCAACAAATAAGCAAGCTAAATGAAATGAGTACCATATTATGCTCAAACAGTAACAGAAATTAGCAGCATCGGGCTCGGGTGTTACATACAGTCCCGAGCCACATGGAGGCAGTGAGCAGATCGTCGGGGATTCGTCTCTCCCGGTATTGGGGGTTGATGTCGCGCAGTGCACGGGTGACCATCACTAGAAATCCTTGGCCAAGCTAGTGGAGAATTACTGATTTGGATCAGTAGTTTCTCAGGTGGTGATGGGTTTCATACCGACACGATTTATCGCGTTATTAGGGGTCTGACTTTATCCACCCCCTAGACTCGATATGCGATACTCTTTAGACGAACGGACCGGACTGTATATACATTGTCACTGTCAAGCTCAGTAGGGTTTATAGATGAGTTCGCTCGTCAGCTTCCCTTTCAATCAATATATAGGCAACCGTTACGTACAGCTTGTACCTCTGACGTGCTAGTGGTTATACCCAGTGCCAGTGTGTTGATGAGTCATTAGAGTCCCCCACAGACAGTTATCCAAGTTCGGGCGAAACGTTGTAGAGGCCGTATGGTTTTATGGCAAGGTTCGGAAAATGCACGTGCGTTTTCGCACGTGTCATTTTTCGGGCAGATAATACTGGTCGGCTTTGGTTTAAGCCGGATCCGAGTATTATACTGTGTAGATATAATATTTTTGTCTCGGTTGCATTTGTATTCGGTCGTAATACAAATGCGGGTATGTTTATACTGATACGGGGTTATCCTGAAATTCGTTTCAGGATCGCTTTTGGAAGTTGCCAGTTTCCAGTTTTCTATCAGCCGTATTTAATATTCGGTTAAATACGGATTTATCTTTTCGTCTTGAGGGTGAGTCATTGTGCGTGGAAGCTTCAAGATTAGTGACTCATTCTTTTGCATTGATTATTTGGTGACTAGGTTTCCATGACTCATTAAGCATTAATTGATTCATTTATTGTGTTCATACTAGGTGTTGTATGACTCATACTTTGTATTAATGTTATGATAAAGATCTTTTGCTTTGTGGTCACCCCCCTCTCCTACACCCACCCACCTCCTTCTATTTATATGGCCGGCCATTCTATGAAGGGGTGTGGTTGCTCATTTGAGAAAAGATATAGTTTATAGTATATGGAAATTTGATAGATACTCATTTCACATTTCCACTCGATTTAAAAGTCAACTTCATTAACCGTTCGTCCGTAGCCATGGACATAACGAGACAAAGTGTTCTACTTATTCTCTACTTCATCTTGGTCGTCTCTTTTAGCAAACTTGACGACCGAGTTGCCTCGGTTCAGAGGCGGGAGCCCGTTTAAAGATCCGTCGACGTGGTGCCACCTGGACGAGAAGACTGGAGATTCAGAAGATCGGAGCAGCCGCAACAAAGTGTGGGATGATGGTTGAAGACCGAAGGACTCGGATCATTCGGTATAACGTTTCTACCCATTTGTAATTTGTTAGTTTAGCTTTAATGGCAGATCCGGGTTACGGTACACGATAGCGCCAGTTTGTAAAAAGTTTTTGTTCCGCATTTGGCGTCTGTTAGACGGCCGGGGCGCTACCGTGGACTTACATTAGGAACCCCTGTCCCATCAGAGATCCAGACATATTCTTAGGCAGTATCACCTGATCATGGAGATGGTTGATCTCCAGGGAGATCGAGGTCAAGAGAGAAGACACAGAGGACAACAGCGCGGATCCACTCACAAAGGCCTATTTCCCAGTAGAGACTTTTATGGGATGGTTGAGTATGAAATACTTCAACCACAGTTTATTGTTGGGTATGAGATACTACAACAGATGACCCTAGTGCAAGTGGGAGATTATTAGTTATATGTATGCCCTAGAGGCCATTACTGTACATACGTTGTATATTGTAGTGGATGCTTGGACATATATAGAGAGGACTTTCTTGCTCGACATGATAGTATGCTATCTGGTTACTCTTTATCTTAATATGTACTCTGATTGTCTCTATGTCACATGTTGATAAAGCCCTTAGGATGAGTACTTGACTATCAGGACTATGATGCAGATCATACTAGTGGGGACAGTGTAGTCGCCAAGTACATCCTTCAAATGTTCCTAGTCGTGGGAGTACCGAGATAGGGTATCGATACTCCAGAGTAGACTAGCGTATGCGCTTCTTGACCCATATGATGGGCGATGGATGATCCCATATCCATTGGTGTCAGACATCAGAGAAGGTATACGGGTGCTCAGTGAAGACTGGGTACACTGGACGGACCCGCCGAGGACTCCCAGATGGTATTATACTTCACGTCAGATGGCAGTTCTCTGGTGACACTGGTACAGGTTAGTCTGTAGACCTGAGATCGTCATAGAGTCTTGTGTGATTCCTAATTTGCTTTGATTTCCATCATACCACGTCCAAGAGGGCGTGCAAAACAGTGGCTTTTGGGTACAGTCTCGAATCACATGGAGGCAATGAGCGATATGAGGGGTTTCGTCTCTCCCGGTATAGGGAGTTGATGTTGCGCTGTGTTCGATTGGCTATAACTGAAAATCCCTGGCCAGGGTTGCTGAGATTTACTGGTAAGTGTTATCAGTAGTTTCTCGAACTGTTATGGACTTCATATCGACACGACTTATCAAGCTACTGGGGTCTGACGTTTACCACCCCTAGGCGAGATATGCGACATATCAGACGAAGAGACCGGACTGTACGGGAGTGTTCTGATTGGATTCGCGGGAGAATGTACAGAATTGCTTGTTGATCTTCTGATCGCTCAATACCTGAGTGGCTGTTGCGTTTAGCTGACCGCTTGCAGCTTGTGGGTATTTAATATGATCATCACCCACTGCCGGCGTATTGACGATTCTTTAGAGTCCTACACAGAGGTTTCCTGGCTCAGGCAAAACGGAGTAGGAGCACATATGTGATATGTGCATGACCGGGAATAATACGTATATGTGATATCGTATTAGATTCTCGCGATATGAGATATCGGCCGGGTATATGAGATATAGCCGGGTTATCGGATCAAGTGTTGATTCGATAAACTGATACAGATTATATTAGTCGGTTATTTGTGAAATAGCCGGATTATCGGATCAAGTGTTGATTCGATAATTTAATGTATAATTATATATTTGATATATTAAATTACATTAACTAATATAAGCTCACTTAAAAATTCTTTTTCTCACTCGGGTAATACATTGATATATATGTGATATATGTTAATTGTATTATTTTTATTTTGTTACAATAAATATTGTATATGTGATATATAATATTGTAACAAGTTATGATTACTAATGCAACATGATTTGTGGAGATTAAATATGATTAGGGTTAGCACTTTCATGAAGCTTCTAGAAGCTTTATATTTTGTTTTAAGTAAAGATATTTTGTTATGATATTTTGAATATATTTACTTGACCCAACCCAAACCCTTTACCATGGTTTATTCTCTACAATGGTTAAGTCTTTTGTTTCTTAACCAAGGGTTAATTTGTAACCATAACTAAGGATTTCATTATTCATTACAAATGGTTTTGTTCTTCTTCTTTCTTCTCTCTTGAAAAAGCTTTCTAGCTTTTTATGAAGTGATGAAAATGGGTGAGATAAAGAAAACAAATGAGAGCTAAATTTCTACTTCATCATCCTCATATATTCTAGCCACTTAGATTAGGGTGTTTGCTTTGCTAATGCTTGATTAGCAAAGTAAGAGCTTGGGTTTGAGTTTCTTCAAGGTAGATCATCTTTGTTATTGAAGATCGGAAGCAAGCTTGCATCTTTCTCTTCATGGAGCCTCTCTTGAGTCCGGGTACTCGATGATCGCAGCGAAGGGACCTCAACACGGAGCTTTAGAAGTGAAGGAACGGACTACAAAGGTTGTAATCCCTAACTCTTAGAAGTAAAGTTGTTTGCTTGCTTTGTTTCACCGAATCTCTAGTCTAAGATCTTGGTTAGGGTTGTTCGTCACATGAAAAATTTGATTTTGGTATGGTTGATGCCTTGTAGAACCTAGTTCTAGTGCCTAGTAACCCTACAATCATGTCCATCCCCACTGGGCAAACGACCATGGGGAAGTCAGGGCCGTCATCTCGGTAGTCGGAAGACGGGGTATGCTGCCATAGAGTTGGCAGCTCTTGCATCTTCTGATGAGCTTCTGAGCCTCCTGATGGATGGTCGGCCAATAGCATCCTTGGAGTAGCGTTTTCTGGACTAAGGTGCGGGCCCCTTGATGTACTCCGCCGACTCTTTCGTGAACGTCATGGAGGACGTAGTCGGCCTCGCGGGGGTCGACACACCGAAGCAGAGGTTGGGTGAAGGATTTCTTATAGAGCTTTCCACTGCTCCAAACGAAATGGCGGGTTTTGGCTCGGAGGCGGCAGGATTCCCCTCGATTTTCTAGGAGCGTACCTTCCTTAAGGAATTCTACTATGGGCTTCCTCCTATCCTGGTCTTCTTCCCGGGCAGCGTAAACTTGAAGTACTGTCGCTCTGTCTTCCATGATAGGCCATGGCAAGACCTCGAAGAGAATATTTCTCTTGTTGTTGGCTGTATAGGTGGAAGCCAGTTTGCTCAGAGCGTCGGCCTGGGCGTTTAGGTGCCAGGAGATTTGCTCTATTTGAACTTCATCGAAGTCTTTTCGCGGTCTCCTTACCTCGGCTAACCATTTCACCATCAGAGGCTCCCGTGCCTCGAAACGGCCGGTCACCGGGCCTACGACCAGGATGGAGTCACCGCGGATTCAGATTGTCTTCAACCCCACTCCGGAGGCGATTCGTAGCCTAGCTAGCAAAGTCTCGTACTCCGCGGCGTTGTTTGAGGCCTTGAATCCGAGCTTCAAAGAATACTCCATCTCTGTCTCGTTCGGGTCTCGAATAATGAGGCCGGCACCACAGCTATCCTCGGTTGATGATCCATCGACGTGAAGGACCCAATCGGGGACGGAGACGGGCCTCTCTTCGATCGAGGGTTGAGTTTCGGAGGCCGTCACTGACACTGCCTCCTTGCTAGGGATAGTACATTCGGCAATAAAATCGGCCAGGACTTTGTGCTTTGATAGCTTGCCTTGGGCAGTACTTAATGTCGAATTGAGATAACCCCCACCTCCACTTCTCCAAGCGACCAGAAGACTCGGGGTTGGCGAGAATAGCCCCCAAAGGACGCTCGGTGAGAACAAGGATGGTGTGTGTCTGGAAGTAGTGTCGTAGTTTCCTCGAGGTCATGATAAGCGCCAAGACGATCTTTTCTATGGACGGGTACCTTATTTCCGCGTCTTTAAAGACGTGGCTTACGTAGTAGACCGGCTTTTGGACTCCTTCGACTTCTCTGACAAGCACAGAGCTGGCAGCCTGATCGGACATAGCTAGATAAAGTGATAGCTCGTCTCCCTCGATCGATCGGGTGAGCAGCAGGGGAGCCGCCAGGTGTACTTTCAGTTGCTCGAAAGCGATCTGACACTCCTCCGACCATTCGAACCTTGAGATTTTCCTCAGGGCTTTGAAGAATGGGAGGCACTTTTCCCCGGACCTTGACATGAAGCGACTCAAAGCGGCTGCTCTCCCCGTGAGCCGCATGATTTCGACGTCGGTCTTTGGCGCGGTCATGTTGAGGATGGCGTTAATTTTCTCCGGGTTAGCCTCAATTCCTTGGTGGGTAACCTTGTATCCGAGGAACTTCCCACTAGTGACCCCGAACGCGCACTTGGCGGGATTCAGCTTCATTTTGTATTTGCGGAGGACGTCGAAAGTCTCGCTAAGATCTTTGGTGTGCTCATCTGATGAGGTCGATTTAACAAGCATGTCGTCGACGTAGAACTCCATGTTCCTCCCGATCTGCGGTTCGAACATCCTGTTGACCAAGCGTTGGTAAGTAGCTCCGGGGTTTTTTAGGCCGAAGGGCATCACCTTACAGCAGTATACCCCCGGTCCGTTGTGAATGCGGTGAGCTCTTCGTCTACCGGATTCATACGGATCTGGTTGTAGCCGGAGAAAGTATTCATGAAGCTGAATAACTCATGGCTTGCCGAACATCGCCGAGCTAAGATTCCTCGGTTCTATTGGGCGACCCAAAATGCAGATCACAGGCGTCTTCGCCACGGCTCCGCGAATCTCGCCAAACGCGAGATATCCGCCGCCCCACGATCCCGCGTTTCACGCCGTCGCATCTCCTATTAACGAGCGTATCTCGTCATAAATGGGGAATCCCGCCATTCTTGCGGGCGCAACGCCAGGAGCGTAACGGCGGGCGAGAATCTCGCGTTTGGCGAGATTCGCGGAGCCGTGGTGGAGACGCCTGTGATCTGCGTTTTGGGTCGTCTAATAGAACCGAGGAATCTTAGCTAGGCGGGGGCTCCGAGACGAGCGGGAGCTCGAGGAAGTTCGGTGCCGTGATAGCTCGGAGATGAGCTGGGAGGACTAAGGAAGTTCAGCGTGCAGGAGGGCTCGGAAGTGAGCCATCGGTCGTTACAGGGCTCTTTAGGGAATCCTCGGAGGTCGGGGCTAAGCAGCGGGAAGATAGCTCAGAGGACACCTCCAATGATCAGTCCCCGCCCCACTTCTGTGTGCATCGGGACGCGTCTTCTGCCACGTGTCACGATCTGGGGAGCTCCCACTTACGAGCATCATCAGCCTCCACAAAAAATTTCATGGAAATTCTTGGGAGAATTCATGAGATAATGATTTCTAACCGTTTTCGAATATGGCTTACCGATCATTTTGAGCAAAAGATTGAATCATTGAATTGAGTTGTTTTCATGTCTACAAAACACTTGTTATTATGCAAAGCCACATGAATTACATGAGGTAAATGCAATGAGATGATGCGCTTGTATATGCAAGGATAAACCGATAAATCCACTAATCGTTGCTCCGCATGAGTGTCTACAGTGTGTATTCCATGCCATAACCACATGTTATATTTTCGTCAATGTTTCAACCCTTTTTTACTGACATTGCATATCTAAGGATGATTTTTCCCTATAACTATCAACCGGAAAAAACTTCTCTACAAGGGCCTACAGAGAAAATTTCTCTATAATTCCTTTGCAAGCCCTTATAGAGAAGATTTTTCCCTATCTACCTGCTTAGTTTTTTTTGTTGAAACTCATAATCTTGGGTGGTAAGAAATAATGGATAGAAACATTTAATAATATACTTAGCGACAAATGATCTTTTTGCTAACGGTGCATATTTCAACACGATTAGTGGTTTCTGATATAAGGATCAAACCACATGATGATTTTTTGGTAAAGAGTTACATGTACCCGTGGTCGATTGTAGATAAGGGCCTGTTTGGTTCGAGAATTTGTTAGGATTTGGATTGTGGAATCCTATGATTCCATAATTTTGCGTTTAGTTGGAGAATTTAGATTTCTACTATTCCTTTGTTTTTTATGGCGGGCCCACCATAAAATATGGATTCCTGAATCCTAAATTTTTTTAAGGATTTTCAAGGATTTGGCACTATTCATTGTACTTTTAGATGGGACCCGCGTACTTTATTTATTTAATGATCCTCTCTCTATCTATCTCTCTCTAAAATCCTCAAATCTAAATCCCATCTTATTTTCACCAACCAAACAAAGATTACAAGAATCTATAGATCCAATACTAAAAATCCAAAACCAACCAACCAACCAACCAATTACCAAATCCAGAAATTTTCAAACGTAATAATTTGGAATCCAAATTTCATAATCTTGCAACCAAAAATAGTTTCTACCTTGGGTTTCAGTTGGCGGAGCCCACCCAGAAGGGTGTGAGCACCGGTGAATGATTTCTCCCCAGCCACATACAGTTTTGGTGCACCCCTCTGAAAAAAGAACGTGTCCTAGCAGCTAGCTGCTCCAACACGGTCTAAAGATAAAACCCCATTTCTCGAATCCTCTTACAAAAATCCCAAATTTGGGGTTTTAGGGTTTTGGATCTAAAATCGCCGCCTCTCATCGCCATGGCGCTCTCCGCTTCAATTTCACAATTTCGTCGAATCTTGAGAGTCTCATCATCATCGTCATCGTCGTCATCTCTTCTTCTCCAATGGAACTTCCCTTTCTCTCAGAATCGTCGAAGCTCTTCCTTTCCCTTTGATGATGACAAAGACAAGGCCAATCTACCTCCTTTAACTACACCAAAGCTCTTCATCAGCGGTAAGATCGATCTAATGCTTATACAGTTCTAATTTGATCTGTATTATCAGGTTCGTTTAGTTTCGGTTATGCAATTTTTTTTTGGTCGTCAAGTTCTCATTTGTAGTATAAGATTGTGTTGGAAATGTTCTATAGATCACAACTTGTTGATTTTATGTCGGGTAAATGGTAATTATTGGAATGTGGCAGTATCAATCTTGCATACCCATTCCTTGGGCTTCAAACCACTAAGCTGATTTGATTTTGTCGGATAACGATTTTGTAACAGATAGTTAATTTTACAGACTTTACTGGCCGTATCAACCCCGAACCCAAAGTAATTTGAGTAAAGGCTCTGTTGCTGGCGTGTGTCCGTGGTTGGTGGGGATGCACCGTGGACTATCCCGAGTAATCTTTATAATTGATACACGACACAGTAATTGGACTCAAACATAGGGGCTGTTTGGTAGCTAGGAAATGGAGATGAATGTGTTTGGGCATAAAATAAATTCATCATCGGGTGGCCCATGCAAGAATAATTTGGCCCATCAGACATTAGTCGATCCAGTCCAAGAGAAGAAGTTTCTGGATGGCAGGATGGATAGAAAAATAGGGTTTGGCCCACTTAATGAGAAGCTTGGACTCCAAGTAACCAGTAGCTATAAAAGACCACTGAGGAGCACTGAAGAAGGGATACAAAAAATCAATCTCCCATACTAAAATTAGCCCTAGTTCCAGCTTAGCTTTAGGACTAGTTCTTCTTCGGCTTCTATAGCCGTAGACTATGATAGGTAGCTGATCTCCGACGGTCGACTCCTGTTACCTTCGAGGCTCTGTTCGAGACCGAGCAGCACAGTCCCTCGACAGGTAATGCCTCCTTCGTTCCCGATCTACCACCAGAAATACCAGATGGGACGACCCTCGGCCTCAATGCCGATGTACAGTCTCACCATGGCAGCCCGCATCGGTGCAGACATGGCTGAGGAGCTCCACGGTTGGATTCGAAACAGGTTCACATCAAGGGCGATCCAGATGTCCAGCCCTGCACCCTTAATTCGATGGATTTGATTTGGATCTTGTCAAGGGCGAGGTAATCAGAACATGGCCTCTCAAAGCATCAATGACCGATCCAGGGTATCTATTCTCGAGATCGGACGAGTGATCAGAGATCCAGTCCTGCACTCAAGATACTCGAGGTCAGGCTTAGTATGGAGTCGTGGACCGGACCGCTATCTATGGCTCGTACCACCCGCAAGTTAGATGTCCGGTCCTGGGCGGGCATGCAGTATGTAGGTAGCGTTTCGGTCGGCTACTGAGTAGTTCGTGAATAGAAGATATGTACCTCAATAGCTATAGATCCTTTAGATTTAGGCCGAACACCCTCAAAACAATGAGGTGAAAGTTTGTTCGGCTAAAGCAACACTTATATTCACTTTGATGATAACTTGTTTGTAATACACGGTTGTTCCCGGGCCGAGGAATGTGGTTTTCTTGTTTGTAACATAGGGTCATTTGTAAGATGCTCGAATAACTGTAATATTTGGCTGTTCTGATTTTGTGACCGACCCTAAGAGTCTATGCAGCCATTTAGCACCTTTATTGCTGAAATAAAACGAACAAGGCTGATCCATTCTGTCTAGGCCCATCTTTCTATGTCAACGAGTATCTACCATACTGCATATTACCGGGTCGAATTCTATTAGGAAAACTGTTATCCCCTTTCTCTAAAAATAAGATCCATTATTTAGGGAGACGGTTGCTAAAACGGGCCGTTTTTGGTTTAATTCAGTTCCATTAGCAGAAGACCGTAAAATAAGGTAACATCATGCAATATTTGTTGCAAAAAATCTCCATTTCCTATGTTTGGTTAGCAACAAACCTGAGTTGAAAATGGAATGGAGATGCAAAAAGCATCAAATTCTTTTAACATTTGCTGCACTCGTTTTGGTTGTAACAAGAGTTGCAACTTTAAGAATGATGATCATAGTAATTATCATAAGGCGCCACATAAGCTTTGAATATGCCACATGTGCAAATCTGCAACAAATATTGCAATTCCTTTAGTTTTTTGTTCAACCAAACACAAAAAATGGTTTGGATTTGGAAATCGAATTACTAAACTTGAGGATAAGTAATGGATTTAGGCCTTTTTTGCAACAAATGCCGCATGCAACTAATGTTGCAATTCTTTTTTGTTGCTAACCAAACATGCCCTTATTGGATTGATGACGTCCTTAATAAAAGAGCCATGACATATTTCCTTACAAGACTTGGTGTATAATTAGGCTTACAGGTTTTTACAATCCAAAGTAGAATAGGAACAGATTAAATTGAGCATGCCAATGTTGGTTTTACAGTGCTAAGCATACTTGTTATATCGGCCTTCAATTTAACCCTCAGAAGAGAAGTCATTGAGTGCATGGAGATTAGTGTCTCAATCATGACTACAGTTTATACCTCGTGGAAATTTAAAAAAAAAATTAGTCGTGTCCTGTGTTATTATGTCACAAATCTCTCTCGCTCTCTCCCCTCCCTTATATTTCATACAATCCCGTGTGAGATGATTGCATCGTGGATTAGGCCGAAATGATCGAACCACGGAAATCGAATGTGCTATTTCTTTTTTGTGTTATAATGTGTATGTTATCTTGTGTTCTCTATGATTTGAGGGGGTCCATTTTCCTTCCCTCTCTCTCCCCTTCCCTTTATCTAATACAATGAACATTTCCTAACATTCTATGTGATGTATTTAGCATTTTTTAATGCTTAACCTTGTTTAAAGCGCGTGTGCACGCGCATGTGCAGGCTCCCCTTCCCTCCCTTCCCTTGTATCTAATACAATCCTGTGTGAGACGATTGCTCCATGGACTAGGCCGAAATGATCGAACCATGTAAATTGAGCGTGTTATTTCTTCTTCGTGTTATATTGTGTATGCTATCTTATGTTCTCCATGATTTGAGGGGGTCGATTTTCTCGATATCTCTCTAGTCTCTCCTTCTCTCCCTCTCTCCCCTCTCCTTGTATCTAATACAACGAACATTTCCTAACATCCAATGTGATGTATTCAGCTTTTCTTAATGCTTAACCCTGATTAAAGCGCGTGTGCACGGCTCTCTCATTACCTACATCCACACATCTGTGGTCCGTTCTAGATTTAATTTCCATCCAAATTGCGGCCAAGGAGCTCGAAATGAGTATATATCAGGACTTGTTTGGTAGTTAAAATATTCCGTTCTTTTCTAGTGATGCATAATTGTTACAAAATAAGCGCACTTGCATTTTTTGTGCATGTCCTATTCCCTATATGGATGCGGTGATCATTTGTTGTCTATGTTTAAGGTTAAAATGATCATTATCCATCCCTTTGAATTGTTACATCATAAGCACACACAAGTATATCCAAAGTATGTCTTATTGTTGAGTTTTAATTTGGTTAAGACAGAATTAAAAACTTTGAGGCGTGTATTATACACTTTCCGAAAGGTCATATTGCCTCCATTATAGGAGTACAGTAGAAGGCAATCACCTTCAAGATACAACAAAGTCTTTGAAACTCTCTTAAAAGATAATGAGAAGAAGATGAACAAAATGTGAAGAGCAAGACTTAATTTATAGAGTTGAATAGACACAACTGTTTGGATGGTTGTGACTAGACTTGAATAGACACAACTGTTTGGACGGTTGTGACTGTTCAGACAACAAAACTGCAGTGAACCGTTTTTTAGACAGCCTTTGAATTTGAAATTCAAAAAGGCAAACTCTGTTATTAAGTTAACCCAAGATGTCCTAAGTGCCCAAGTGCCATATCAAAGATAATAAATAAATATTATAAGCCTGTTAGAAATCAGGTCCACTTGGCTCATAACCCACTTTGTTTAAGATATTACTTAAATATTGGGAATTATTATAAAGGCTTGGGCATTCGTCTTTCCATCCGATGTGGGACTATTTCCCGCATACAAACGCTACCAATAGATTCAAACTACTAACAATCCTCCACTAGTTTGTATATATTGGCTGCAACCACATCTCTCTCGTGACAAATATTATGGATAAAAGAAAGGTAACTCTCGATTTAAACCTTCCATTAGTGTATATATATCAATCGTCTAACAAAGTTATTGGTGTCCGCAGATTAAACCAAAACTTTTATTATTAGAATTTAAAATACAACACACACAATATTTATCTTATTTTCTAAGAGGTTTATAACTGCTTTAGCACTATTATGGCCATGTGCTACTCTTGTACTTCATAAGCATTTACAAGAGAATACTTCATATCTCTTGTTGAAGCGGCACTTCTATGCTAATATAGGTAGAGTTTCCTTTATTATATCCATGTTACTGTGAATATTTAAAAATTAAATAACTCCATTGAGAGCTTTTGCTCATCCTCTTTATCGTAACAGACAGCACTAAATACTTATTTATATAAGAATGAGACGTCTAGTGCAATACAGGTACATGACAATAACTTTTTTTTACCAATTGAACTATTAAAATTTGGTTTTACTAATTAAAGTTGGGTTACCATTACTGGTGCCAAATTGTAAATGTTTAAGTCCCATTCCGATCGACGTATTCTTTACCAAATCTCTAGATAATGCCTTGGTAAAGGGATCTGCTAAATTGTTTGCAGATCTCACATAAACTATGGTAATTATTCCATTAGTAATTAAATCTCGAACATATTCATGCCTTAAACTAATGTGTCTAGATTTACCATTATAAACATTATTATATAAGCTCTAGACACAGTCGCCTCACTATCGCAATGTAAGAAAATAGATGGCATTGGTTGTGGCCACAACTCTATATCCAATAATAAATTTCTCAGCCATTCCGCTTCCTTACCGGCAGCAGCCAAAGCGACAAATTCTGATTCCATTGTTGAATGTGTGATGCATGTTTGTTTCTTAGAGGCCCAACTAATGGCACCGCCTCCAATTATAAATACCCAACCTGTTGTGGATTTATTATCACTTGCACTTGTGATCCAACTTGCATCCAAATAACCTTCTAGTACTGCAGGATAATTGGAATAAAATAGACCAAGCTCTTTTGTTCTTTTTAGATACCCAAGAACTCTACTGATGACCTTCCAATGATTAGTACTGGGTTGACTGGTGTATCGTGACAATTTGCATACTGCAAAAGCTATATCAGGCCTTGTACAATGCATCGCATCCATAAGGCTTTCAATAGCGTTAGCATATTCTAATTGTGCAATTACATTGTCTCAATTCTCATTTAATTTCATACTCGGATCATACGGAGTAACACTTTCTTTAATATTAAGATGTTGGAATTTATTTAATAATTTCTCTATATAATGAGATTGGTTTAGCACAAACCCTTCACTATGTTTTTTCACCTTTATTCCTCAAATAGTATCTACTTCATTCAAATCTTTCATTTTGAATACTAAGTTAAATACTTTTTTGTTTCATTTATTCCAATCATGTTTGTACCAAATATCAACATGTCGTCTGCATAGAGACGTATGATTACTCCATAATTCTGATTGAATTTGGAATATATACATTTATCCACACTATTATGTTTAAAACTATTTGATATTATTGCTTTATCAAATTTCTCATGCCATTGTTTAGGGGCCTGTTTTAAACCATATAGCGACTTAGTTAATTTACAAATTTTGTTCTCATTTCCAGAAAGTATGAAACCTTCGGGTTGTTCCATGTATACTTCCTCATTTAATTCGCCATTTAAAAAGGCTGTTTTTACATCCATTTGATGCACATATAAATTATATATTGAAGCCAAAACTATAAGAACTCTAATGGATGTTATTCTAGCCACAGGTGTATAAGTATCAAAATAATCTATGCCCTCCTTTTGTGTGAATTCTTTAGCCACTAATCTTGCCGTGAAAGTTTGTATAGAGCCATTTGTATTTTGTTTTCTTCTAAATACCCATTTAGATCCTTGACGCAAGTCAACCAATATCTAAATATTGTTAGACATTATTGAGTCCATTTCGTTATTAATAGCCTCTTTCCAAAATGCAGTATCTCTCGACGACATTGCTTCACTAAATGTTTTAGGATCATCTTCTATATTAAGTAGAATATGTACTTTGTTAAGTACTTTGGTTCTATCTTCTTCAACGAGAAAGGCTATTGAACGCGAATCAATAAAATCAGGACCAAAAGATTTTTCTTTCCTGATTATTCGACTTTTTCTTGGTTCAAAATTTTCATTACTTTCTCTTCTTTTCTCATTGGTAATTTTGTTAGAAGTTGCTGCATTTTCCTTATTATACAAATTAGAATCAATATTGTCATGCATAAATTTATTTTCAAAAAATTCAACATGTATCGATTCAATTATGACATTTGATTCTAAATCTAGAAGTCGATATGCTTTAGAATTTTATGCATATCTAACAAATATACTTCTAATACCTCTCGGCCCTAATTTAGATTTATATGGATCAGTCACTTTATAATATGCTATGCACCCCCACACTTTAATATAGTTTAAATTGGGTTTTCTACCATTCCAAATTTCATATGGTGAAACATGAGTTTTCTTGGATGGTATTCTATTATGAATATAACATGCTATTAAAAGTGCCTCATCCCAAAGATTAAGAGGTAATTTAGTATTTAAAAACATAGCATTTACTATTTCAACTAGAGTCCTATTTTTTCTTTCGGCTAATCCAATTTAAACTCATATTTTTTCTTTGATGAATAATACCATACATTTCGCAGAATTGAGAAAAAGAATCAGAAAAATATTCTCTCCCTCTATCACTTCTAAGGATTTTAATCCTTTTATCTTTCTGATTTTCTACAACTGACTTATACTCTTTAAATTTCTCAAACGCTTCATCTTTTGTTCTTAATAAATTAGTATCTCTTTCGATTTTAGGAAAATGTTTTTTAGTTATTTTTGCTTCTACGCAAATCTCACATTTATCATTATGAACATTCTGACATGCAATGTAACCATGTTTAGACATATACTTTAAAGAGCGAAAATTAAAATGACATAATCTAGCATGCCACAAAGAAAAAAGAATACTCAACAACATAAGCAAACACACAATTTATTTCATTAATACCGAGTTTGAACATGCCATAACAGGAATATCCCTTTCCAACAAATATACCATTCTTCGATATTACAACTTTGTCAGACTCTAGAACAATTTTAAATCCTTTCTTGCACAACAGATTTGCAGATACAAGATTTTTCTTCAAACCAGGAACATGAAATTCATTAAGCAGAGTAAGTTTCTGTCCAGATGTAAACTTCAATTCAACACTTCCTTTACCGAGCACTTTAGCCGAAACGTTGTTTCCCATCAACACTTCTTCAGGTTCTTTGTGATCCGTGTAGGTTTTAAACATTGCTTTGTTATTGCATACATGGATGGTTGCGTCAGAATCCAACCACCAATCTGCAGTTCTAGTTACCGCAGCTATATGCAATTCCGTAATCATGCCTATCTGCATGTCAGAAACCACAGCAACAAGTTTTTTGACTTCATTTTCTATTAGATTTGCCTTGTTGCTATTTTTTGATCCGAAACCAAGTTTTTTTCCGGTATTTCTGAATTTGCAATCTTTAATATAGTGGCATTTCTTTCCACAGTTATAACAAGGCCATTTTTCTTTGCAAAATTAGATTTCTTAAAATCATTTCCCTTCTTCTGGACTTTGAAATTGTTCTGAAATTTTCTATGACCATTTTCACTGACATGATTCACTTTAGAGTTAGATTTAGAATTAAGAAAAATCATGTGACGTGCACGATTTTCATCCTCAATCTGCAGATGAGTCTAAAATTGCTCTATAGTAAAATTTTCAGGAGAGTGCAGAATTTTCTTTCTGTATTCATTTCAAGTAGGAGGAAGTTTAGATTGAATCGCTCCAACTTGAAACGAATCAGGGACTTTAATTTCAAGTTCGCTCAGTTTAAAGACGAGAATTTGTAATTCATGCACTTGATCCATGATTGGCATGTCATCTGTCATCTTAAATTCAAAATATTTAAGCGCTAGAAATTTATTCGTATCTCTCTTCTCATTTTTGTACTTTGTTTCAAGGGCGCTCCAGATTTCCTTTGGTGTCTTCATATTTCTGTAAAGATCATACAGATGATCTGTGAGGGAATTGAGAATGTACCCGCGACAAACTAATTCATTTTCTTCACGCTTGTTTTTCTCTGTTCTGGCACTCTCGGCATCATTCGAAATTATGGCTGAATCTGGAACTGGTGGCAAGTTCGGATCGAGCACGTAAAATATCTTCAAGGCGGTCAACAAGAACACCATCTTGTCTTTCCATCTAGTGTAATTGCTTCCATCGAATCGATCCAGTTTGATAACATCTTGGTTCTGGAAATGAACCTCGACACTTGAATTTAATTCCGTCTCCATGGTATACCACCTTTCGATTGTTGAGTTTTAGTTTGGTTAAGACAGAACTAAAAACTTTGAAGCGTGTATGATACACTTTTCGAAAGTTGATATTGTCCCCACTATGGGAGTACAGTAGAAGGCAATCACCCCCAAGATACAACTAAGCCCTTGAAACTCTCTTAGAAGATAATGAGAAGAAAATGAAAAAACTGTGAAGAGAAAAACTTAATTTATAGAGTTGCATAAACACAACTGTTTGAACGGTTGTGACTAGAGTTGAATAGACACAACTGTTTGGACGGTTGTGACTGTTCAGACAGCAAAACTGCAGTGGACAGTTTTTCAGACAACCTTTGAATTTGAAATTCAAAAAGGCAAATTCTGTTATTAAGTCAACCCAAGATGCCCATAAATATTATAAGCCTGCTAGAAATCAGGCCCACTTGGCTCATAGCCCACCTTGTTTAAGATATTCACTATAAAGGCTTGGGCATTCGTCTCTCCATTCGATGTGGGACTATTTCCCGCATACAAATGCTACCAATAGATTCAAACTACTAACACTTATTCCCTTAATGATATTCACTATTATTTGGAAGGGAAGGAATGGGACCAGGGAATAATGTTCTTTTTTGCTATTGTAGTGCAACCGATACTTTTTAGTTTTTACTTTTCAAATTCCTTTTGACTCTTTCTTGTTCATAAAATCATAATCCTAGGAACTACTGACAAATTCAACCAAATGTTTCTGGTCAAAGAAGGGGTCAATAATTAAATGCTACCACCTAAAGGATTACAATGCCAACAAATCTTTCAAAAATTAGAGATATAGTCAATGCCATAGATAAAGACAACATATACCTTAACTCTCCTATATTTTTATGTTTTTGCAACAACCCAGTGCAATCCTACCTTGTTATGCTGCCGCAGCAACTTGATGCAAGCTCATCTCTTAGATTGTTCCGACTCCATAATCCTATGTAACAATAATATGGAGAGGAAGATGAAGAAATCTCCATAAGTTTGGGCTTTTCACTTACCAGAAGCTTGCATGTAAGGCCACAATTGCATTTCACTACAGGCTAGAGAAGGTTGAGGAAGAAAGATGCCGATTTCATGGCCAATTTGAGTAGATGAAACGATCCCCTAGATCAACTCTAATCCTAGAATCATTTCGGGGGTGATTTTGGGGAGTTAGTTTAACAAGAAGGCTTTGGGACGTTTATAATACCCTCTTCAATAGTCCTCCATGAAGGCGGAGTGAAAGAATATTCCAAAAAGATTCCTTTTTTTTTGGTCGGGAGAGGAGGGAGCTAGCTGAGGGTCTTTTAAGAGTAACTTAAAAGATTTTAATTTTATCTTATCTTTTTTTTTGCGGTGGGGGATAATAAAGAGTACCAAGTTTGGGGTTGATTTTTAGTAATTAACAATGTTTTGGGGGGCTTTTAGTAAATAACCATTAACTTGCTTACTTTTGTACTCTGAGATGCATGACAATTTTCCGATGTCTGTTCAAATTTGCGTGTTTAAAAAAATTCCAATCAATGTTCTTTGACACCGCCCAAGTCTCTTCTTTAATAGATGAATTCGCACCTTGAGACTCAGCTTAGTTAACACTTAAGTATGGCACTTTACAATTGTTTGGTTGCTTGCGTGATTAGAATTTGCAACTTAATGGAGATCCAATTAACTGCATTTCTTTGATTAGTTACCATGGATTATCAAGTTTATGTTGTAGAAAACATGTATTTGGTTGATTGGAGTTATTGCACCATATATTCTTCTACTTTTATTTTTGAACAGTTGAAGATTGAAAAAAAGAGAGAGATATCACGTTCCTTTATTTTCTTTGACCTTTGTCCACCACTTGTTGGAAATACGAACCGAACTTTCTCCCTCTTAACTTAGGCTCACTCTACCTAGAATCAAATGATTCTAGAATGAGAAGAGAACGGATGATTAAAATAACTAGTTAGTATAGAGAGATTTAATTTCAGTTTTTCCTCATGTCACTGTATAAAAAGATAGTAGCATTGTTAAATCCCAACTTGGATCAGCAATTGAAGTTCGATCAGAAAGATGAATTGTTTCATTGCATCAACCTAACTGTTGAATTGAGATTTGACTGGAATCTTTGGCTATTTTCACATTGCAGATGAATGTGTATATAATCTATGTATACCGATCTTTTGACTGAACTTTAGTAACATATTTCTGAATTTGTAGCTAACTTGAAATCATTAATCTTTAACTTATCAATTAAACACGCGATGAGTCTGCTCCAAATTTTTTACTGCCAATTTGTCTACACTTAGACTGTTTTTTAATTTCATGTACGTAGGGCTTTCAAGATTAACCACTGATGAAAAACTAAGAGTTGCATTTGAACCCTTTGGGCTGCTTCTAGATGGTATGTTGGTATTCTAATACATTTTATAGAACATCTTCTTTGCCTCTATTTTAATCTTATTGCCATTGCACCACAACCCCAAAGTTGCTTTGGGGGTTGAGGGAGATAGTTATACCCTCTTAACACTCATAGATTTGAGCATGGGCCGAAACCATGGGGTTTGAATAATGTTTTTGATTTTTAAGTTCTCCTCTTTTTCTTTAAAGGCTAAATTATCTGTGACTAGCAGGAACTTATGTAGGTTTTATAAAGAACTACCATGTTTTTTTATAATTATTAGAAACTATCATATTAAAGCTTGTGCTATTGCACACTTATATAGGTTTTATAAAACTACCGCTTTCCTTTCTTTGTTCTCATGTTGTAATTTATCATCTTTATTTTATTTTATTGCAGCGAAAGTTATAACTGATAGATCATCAGGAAGGTCGAAGGGGTTTGGTTTTGTGACATATGCGACCATCGCAGATGCGGAAAAGGCACGAGATGGGATGAACGCCAAATTTCTGGACGGATGGGTTATTTTCGTGGATCCCGCAAAACCCAGAGAGCCAAGACCTCAGCCTCCGCCTCAAACGGATTCCTGGGAAAATGGTATCAGGAGTAACAAGACAATTGGATGGTGTGGTTGAATTGAGTCGATTCGTGGGCTTGATATTTATATTCATGGACGATATGGACAAAAAGAGTACTAAGAATTCATGAATACCTATTTTACATTCAATTTTCTATTTATGTGATAAAGCTTATAAATTTTAATATTTCTAACCTAACATGAAAGTTTTTGTATTGTATTCTTGCCTTTTATCGCTCCCTTGTGTTTCTTTTAAGTTTTGTTACCGTTTTACACCAAAATTCGAATATTTAGCGCCAACAATTACATTATGTAATGCTGGAAAGTTTTTGATTTGAGTGCAGTACATGTGTTTGCCGATATGAGTTTCCCTATATTTGGATATGGGTTTTCTACAATTTTTGATTCACATTGTATGTATTAATAACATATCAAATTTTATATTTGTTTAAACCAGAATATGCGATGAATGGCTCTCTAAGTTGTGAGATATATAGATTCAATGCCTCCAACTAAACTCAAACTGGGATAGCTATTCTTAAAATAATTGTCATTATGCCCAAGTTGCCTTTGGAATAGTATCAGCTTCATTTGAGTTGTTGCCTTTCTCCCAACTTTACAAGCATGGCATGTTTTTGGTGGGATCTCTATATACCTTTAGTTAGTTGATGATGGAGCACATGTTCCTGTTCGGCATGTTTGGCAATGGGATTTACGGTTAGTTTAGGTTAGGGTTTCGATGCCAAACTTTCAAAAATCGAAACCGTGACAGGTTTATTTGGCGACAAAATAGAGTTCCAAAAGATTTCCGAGGCTCGAAAATTGAAACCCCTTTTTCAGAACTCCATCAATTGTTGAGTTTTGTAGGGTTTCGTGTCGTTTCTCTTTATTCTTTTTTACACTTTAAAAGGTAATTTATACAAAATCTTGGTTTCATAAACTATGTCGCCGAGCGACCCAAAAGTTTGTGAAACCCATGTTATACAAAATCGCGGTTTCCACATGCAAATTTCGGTTTTGGGAGACCTTGTCGCCAAACCAGGCCTTTACTAATTTAGTTGTAAATGAGAGCCCGAATAAGAACGACGTTTAAGTCTTGAGAAAGCAGCCCACAAAACCCAGTGGCAGGATTCGTAATTATCAAGGACAGGAGCGGGGATATACAAAAGGCAAGATGGCTACGCCAAGAAAACGCCGCTTGCGATTCACGGCCCCAAAGCCACCGTCAGTGCCGACGTGTCGGCTGCCTATTAGTCAAACGTTGCTTTATTTCACGAAAAATAATTTTTCTATCAGGATGAAATTCATGTAGGTTACATGGATGTTCGTTGGATGAAAAATGGACATGACACCTTTGTTCTGGATAAGGATGTAGATGACCGTTGAATCCACCAGGAAAAGTATTTCTCTTATTTCGACGCCCTCTTTGATTAATAATTTTCCAACACACCGCCGCCCTTATGTCTGAAATCTAAACTAGATTGAAACGGAGGGATGATAAAACGCTTTTATCACTTTAATTCTCTCTATTAGTTCAACTTTTCTTAATTAGGTTGCAATAGGCCAGAAGTAGAACTAAATTGAAACGGTGGCAGTATATGGTATTTGTTCCTTTTCTCCTTGGATTATTTGTTCTTTCCCTCTCCTTTTAGGGTCTTCGTCTGGGTATTTATTATGCGGATCCTGTGCTACAAGCCTACAATTAAGTTGATGCTATGAATTTCTATGGTTTGATTATATAATATAATGGTTTTTTATCCATAATTTACCACAAGAAGTATTAGGCCACTCTGATGTCAGAAATCTAAACTAGATCAAATTCTATATAGTGATGCTCCAGCGCATTGCTATAGAAGACCTGCAGTCTTATTAGCATGTTCGGGTAGTATATTAATGTAACAGCCCTAAAATTCCTATTACCTTCGTATTAGCTTTTCTTTAATAGAATACTGTATTTATTTCCTTTCGGTATTTTTCATATATTCTATTAAATATATTACTATATATATTATTTCTATTTAATACCTCCACCTATTTTTTTCATGTTATTTCTTTTGAGCCCAAAAGCCTGTTTATATAATCACTTAGCTATTTATTCCCTCATTTCTAATTCTTTTATTTTTATTTTATTTTAATTAAAGCCAAACTCAACCCAAGTCCAGCCCAAGCTTGACCCATTCCTCCCAAGGCCGTTCACTTTTAATTTTAAAATTCAAAACACACCGTTCTCATAATTGCAGGTTCCTATTTGAATACTTTAATCTTTAAACTAAATGCCTTGTCAAGACAAACTTATGACCTTAGGCCTCAAGCATCAACCCATCACTAAACTCCCACCAACAACTTCTAAATTCTTTAATCCCAATTAAAATCTCCTCTCATATTAAAACATCATATCAAAACCCCATACCTAATTAAAACCCCATCTCCAAATTAAAACCCCTCCCTCCATTAAACCAAACCAAACCTCATTCTCTTCATCTTCTGGAATTGATTGCTTCAATTCTCTTATTAACAAAACCGAGCCATGCATCTTCTTCAATCAATCTCACTCTTTCTCTTCATATATACACATATCCATAACTCTAATCTAATCCTCTCCCAGCCATCTCTCTCTCACCAATTTTTCCCCATGCAGAGCCTCCCCACTCTCTCTTTCCTCTCTTATATATATATATATATATATATATATATATATATATATATATAACTTCCTCTCGCTAAGTCGCCCTCTCACTCTCTCAACATCCCTATCTTTTAACAAAACCCAACACCAATAACAAAACCACAACCCCTTCCTCTAAGGCCGAGCCCAAGACCGCGTGTTCGGCATGAATGTTTCGCCGCCTCCGGATCTTCATCCGTCGAAAGTTCGAATTTATGCCCGAGGGTGTTCGATGAAATGCCCCAATGAGTTTACATCGTTACCTACGCAAGTAAGTTTTCTTTCTCTTTCCCTATATCTCGTTCTTTCCCACTTTTCTTACTTGTCTTTCTCTTTCTCGAATTGATTTATGGTAAACAAGTGTTTAAGTTCGAACCATGAGGTTTTTTAAGAACCATTTAAGTTCATAGAGGAGGTTCTGGTAAATATGATATCACCCCAATTTCCATCACTTTTACTATAGTTCTATTCATAGGTCTTTTGTCATCGGTCCTGATACCTCTAAACCATACAAATTCTTTATTGGTAATATTTTAGGAAGTAGGAATTAAAATGTACATTGCCGATCTTTCATGTGACTTTCAAGCTCTATAAATTTATCAACTTGCCAATGTAATCACCTTGTTTCTCATCCAAGTGTATACATGGAAGTGTTTGTGCGTGTAGAGTTAATTTAGTGAGTAAGCGTAATCAAGGGTTTCATGCGTATGTTCACTGTAGGTGCAATGGTAATTAGTTTCACAGTAATCATTCATTTATCGTCTACTATATATTTATGTGATTTATATAGTAATTTGTATTCGTTCATTTCATGCCATTGTTTGTTATTTTAGTTACAATCTCTACCTAGTATAAATGTATAAATCCGACGTAATTTTATGAGTCCCATTATTATAAATAACGTCGCCGTGGTATCAGGCTCAAACGGTAAAATAACGTCGCTGTGGTGCCGGGCTGAAACGGTACATCACGAATTCATGAATGAGGGCCCGTGTTTCTAAGCCCCTGGATGATAGCCTATTGGGTTTGGAATATTTCAATAACAATTAAAATCCCGCCATTCTGGGCCCGTGATTCCTTGCTCCTGAACGATAGCCTCGAGTTCGAAAATACTCTTGAAATTGGTTGATATTCATACTTGAACTGACGCTAGGATGGATTATCTTGTAGAGACCTTTTAAGACACCGACATTCACTTCATATTTACTATACCTACACTACACGGTAAGGCTATATTTGTTTGCGATGTTCATATTATATTACCATGCTTATATAGTTGTCATTAACATTATCATGTTATACATGTTCAATGTTTTATTTCCATTCATACTATATCACACGCCACATTGCATATTCATTTATATACAATCACATCCCATCTTTTTTGAGGACTTACCGAGCGCATGTTCGCTGATGAGCATTCCACTCATTTCTTTGTTTTTTTGGTATGTTCGTCAGATGATTTAGAGACTGAGGAGACCAGGAGAATTACTCTCAGCTTGCGGAGCAGAACTACCACTAGTTCATTCTTTTTAGTTTTTACTTCCAGTATACCACTTGTTTAGGCACTTTCTTTTATGTATATTTGTTTTCAGACATCACGTATTCAGTTTGAAACCTGTGAAAGTTGGGAATGTAAATATATAAAGTTGGATTTTCATTATCAAGTCTTTCCTTGTCATTTTATATTACTTATATACGCTTAGCGTATTTGTTTCCAGAAAAGACCTTATCGGAATAAATAAATCGCGAGCTTGTCACATGCCGTTATCGTTCTTTTAGGAAGCGGGGTGTGACAATTAAACATGCTCCTTTGGTTGTTTCATTCATCGTAGGTAGTTCACTCTTTCCGTTGAAACCTATCCGTCACATCCAATATCAGGCCAACGCAGCGCCAGGGATGGGCTGTAAACGATGATTGCAAGCTGAAATTCTTGGAACTGAAGGAGAAGAGAACTCATCGATTCATAGTTTATAAGATTGATGAAAAGCTGAAGCAGGTTACTGTGGAGAAGCTTGGTGAACCAACTACGAGCTATGAGGATTTCTCCGCCAGCCTTCCTGAGAATGAATGCAGATATGCGGTTTGCGACTTTTGATTTTGTCACCGAGGAGAATTGCCAGAAAAGCAAGATATTTTTCGTTGCATGGTAAATTTTCCTTTCACATCTGTATTATTTACTTGTTAAGAAACAAGGGCGCTGAACATGGATACCATGGCACCACCTTAATTCTCTAGGCAGTAGTAGTACACATGGATACCAGGCATGAGTGTTGATTTTATTGATGTGTTGATTTTATTAATACTAAAATATATAATAGTAAGCAGAAGTGCCGATAAGTCCGATAAAGGGTGGTATATAGATACATGCATAGATATATACAATACGCCCGTGCTAATTCACCCACACCACTTGCATACATATTTCTTGTGACACTAGTAAGTGGCATGTGCGAAGCACGTGTATATTTATTAATTAGTCTGTGCTATTCAAGTGAAAAAAATGTAAAATGGATAAATTCTTTAGGACGGCTGCGGATTGAAGTTTCGTATTTCTAATTCATCTCTAAAATCGGTTTTAGGTTCTCTCTAAAATAGGATTTTGAATCAAAGCATTTTCAAATTTAAGTTGGGTTTCTTAACCGTTCCCACTAATTTTAGAGAGGGTCAACTACAAATAAGAAAATTCAAAATTCAAAATATTGATTTTACCGCTATAGGTTTTTTAATAATATACTCTAAAATTATTGTTCGAAATGGATGCCAAAGACCTTAATGAAAGAATATTGTTTGATAGGAGTGAGTGTTGGCAAATGATTCATGTGCTGGACTCGGCGTGATTCTCATGTTGGTTTATGTAGCCTATCTCATATCCTTGAGATAAAAGTCTCAGTTGTTTATACTTTAAAATTATTGTCTAAGACATTAAAAAGGGATTTATTAAAAAATTAAAGGATGAAATTATAAAAGTTACTACCAAGGCTTGTTCTTTATTTTCTCGCAGTAGAGTAGTTTAGATTAGATAATGACATGTGATGTGATTTATTCATATAGATTAAATTACCTTGTGATGTTTTTTTTTAATAATAAATATGTATCAGAAATATGCCTAGCTCTTCAATTTTTGCATGGAGTGCCTTAATGTCTCTTTTTTATTTTGAGAACATACATTAATATTTCTTTACTTTTATACATGACATTATTGTCTTTCTTTTCAAATAAAATACAATTTTGGTATCTTAATTGAAGTACATACACATGTAAGCATGGAATGAGCATGGAAAAATTGTTTGGGTAGTGTAAAATTAGAAAATATAACCAAGAATTGTCTGAAATAAAATTGAGCGCATCATAAACGAGGAAACATTTGAGAAGTTTCTAGGACGGCCAAGAAATGTGGGTTCCGACGTGAGTTTGGAGTTACAATAGAGAAGTGCCAGAGTGCTGCTACATAGAACCCGTGCTTTCCCTTTTCACCGCGTTGCAAATTGCTCTTTCATATATCTCGGCCTAAAATATTAGTTTTAGGTGCTCAGGTTGTATATTACAACCATGCTTTCCTTTTTCCCCTGTATGAAGGTCTTCTGACATCGCGAGGGTGTGAAGCAAGATGCTGTATGCATGCTCGAAAAACAGGTTCAAGAGAGAGTTGGATGGCATTCAGGTCGAGCTGCAAGCCACTGACCCTACAGAGATAGGCTTAGATGTTATTAGAGGCCCTGCCAATTGAGTATGTCTCCACTTCAATCTGGTCGTGTTATCGATGTTTATAGTTGCATTGGCTGCGATATGTTCTTGTTCTTAACCTTTTGATGTTCGGAGGTATGATACGGTGTAATATTTGTGGAACCTGCTCATGTGATGAACATGTAACGGATTATGGGGTAATTAACCAACAGAATACGTGCCGTTTCATTATTACGGTCCTAATTACTTATGTATAGTAGTCTATATCTACTTCAGTCTTTTTGCAAGACAATTTTCATATATTGTAAACAATGTGAATACATAAATGACAATTATCATAACGAAGACAAGAAATCACTTTCGGCGAGCTCATGTATCCCTTGGCTGGCTCGTTCCCATTCATGGGTCCTCTGCATTATGCATTTTCAACTGCAATAATATTTCAGATTCCTTTTGAAGTTGGATCGATGTATGAAATTAATTATAAACTGTGGAGATCTAGATTTCCAATTAATTATGAACTGTTTATAAATAAGAAATATTATTTTCCCCTATAACAGGGATGCCAAATGAGCTGTGCATTGAGTAATAAAGCGTTACCTTTTGTTCTAGGCAACAGATTGGGTGGTGGTGTATACTTCTTTCATGTTCTTGTGTACGGAACGTGTGCTATACATTTAGTTTACTGATAATTTTTTAGACAAAAAATTATGTGACGAGTTTTTTTATAACCGAGGATCGTTAAAGTTTGACTTTAAATCATGAATACTAGAATGAACTTGTCGATTAACTAACAAAGTGCATTGTGCTTGCTATTTAAGAAAAACTATAGTTTTGTTATTTTGCTATATAGAAAATCTTCGAAGACCATGGCGAAAAAAAAAGACGCAGCATGGACCGTGCCGATCAAGGAAAAAATTCAGACCTTATAGGCAATTATGAAAAGATATGGCTGCAAACCGACCTTAAAGAGCCAAGTTTAAAACTGTTCATGCTGGTTCATTTTTCTAATGAGCTTAGATTTTCGGTGAAACTTTATTGATTCATATCATTCGTGTTTGCACAAAAATTATTATAGGCCGAACCGGGCCGAGTGAGAAAAGAGTCGGTCCACAAAAAAAGGTCTCGGTCTGATTGGGGCTAGATTTGGATCGGCCAAAGAAAGATTCACGAAGATTTTTAGGAAGATTTGTAGCATATTCGTGATTATGGAACTTAGGCTCCTAGCAAACACGTAATTGATACTCGAATCGGGAAAAATCTAAGGTTTTGAACCGTTTCATAACAAACCCTAACCTTATAAAATTCGGAGTTCATAACGAAGAAAGGGATACATATCTCTCAATCAACCAATTATCAAGTTTCCTAGTTCTAGGGCTTCCCGGCCACCCTATCGTAGTTAATGTAATCTAGACTCCGGCGACTAATGCCATTTTCATTGAGACCCTGTCAAGACTTGAGACGACCAGTCATCCCCGATCAGATATGCCTCCACGTTCTTTTAAATCTACGGAAAGTAAAGCATGAAGAAGAAGGAATGCTTCTCGGCCCTCCTTTCGGCATGCCGACACTTATATAATGCTGATTGGGGTATGGCCGAGGGCGCCGATGGCCGGATCGGGCTGTTATGATGGCTGCGAGAGGTTCAGACATCCATCCCTACGCTTGTAACATGATAATAGAACCGATCTCGGCCTCCGATCGCATCAAGCTTGGCGGTCACAACACATGGGATTTTGTCATGCCCCGCTTCTCAAAGTATGGAATCGAGACGAGACTCGGTCCACAACCTAACGATATCGATGGTGGTCTAAACTCGAAACAGTTACGTTAAGCGTAAAAAGTATGCAGGTAATGTACCAAAACGATAAATTGTTGGTAATTGGTGTTAGGGTCGCAACACTTGCGGACCGCGGTAGAAATATACAACAAAAATTATTCATAACATAGCACCTATTGCAAACTAAGATCATTCATTTACTAATTATATGCAAAAACAAGAGAACCAGCAAGAGGATTAGGGGGCTACAACCTTTGTAGCGTGTCCACTCGCCAAGTGAAAGACCCTAACTAGACTCCGTGAGCTTCCGAATCGAGCTTGGTTGTCGACCGTCTCGTCGAAGATGATCCACGATGAAAGTAACTACCCAAGCTCCTAATTCAATTTGAACACTTCAAAGAGAAGCAACTAGCTCAATCACTTTGTTAATGAGATGAGGTAGTACATGATGTAGTTGAAACTTTCTCTTTCTTTCCATTTCTTCTCTTTGCCTCGCTTTGAAAAATCAAGAAGAGGATGAAGATGAAGAGGAACGGTTCATTCTATCTTTTTCTTTTTCTCTACAATTATGTTGAGAATAGAATGAGAATAATCCTCTCTCATTCTCTCTTTTCCCCTCTCATTTCTCTCTCTTCTATGTGTCCATGAAAACGGGGTGGGTTTGGATGTGGGACCTATTTCTTTCACATGGCCAAGTGACAAAGTGTATGTGTATGAAATACACACATACATACATGTATCATATACATGTAGAGAGAGAGATATGTATCATATACATACATAAGACTTGTGTATATGTGTGTGTGTGTAAAGAGAGAGAGAGAGAGTGTGTGTATACGTATCATATACATATACACATTATGTATCATATATCAGTATTATATACCAATGTGAGAGAGAGTGTGTGCATCGAATATACAATACTAGCAACCATATCACATATGTGATTATTAAGTCAATACTTGATTTGATAATCCGACTTATAAATAAACCGGCTAGTATTATCAAACGTCCGATTAAATCACGCCTATCGCATATACGTATTTAATCGAACTCTTACACGTATCCCCATACACACGCCACATCATCATTTCGTCTGGACAGACACTTTCGTTGTGGGAATCTAAAGACCTGACAATACGCTGGTAGTATGTTAAACACGATCATATCCGATTAAATCTGAAACACTTTCAGATTTAATCCCCTCATGGGTTAACCCACAAACTTGTCAGCGGTACTAGCTGCATGTATCGGCTACCCAGGTATTAATCAAGAGGCATGTCAACATGCAAACTCATCTGAACACAAAAAAACTATAAGCGACAAATACCATACAATCTGGTCTCTTCGTCAAAGAGTATCGCATACCGGATCTGGGGGTGAAACTGTCAGACCCCTAATAACTCAATAAGTCATGCAGATATCGAACTCATAACCATACAAGATACAACTGATAACACTTATCAGTTTATTTCATCTGCTCTAGCCAGAGACTTCTGTTTATAGTGATGTTCTGCACAGCGTGATATCGACTCCCTATACCGGGAGAGACGAATCTCCTTGACCGCTCACTGCCTCCATGTGCTTCAGGACTATACCTAACAAAAAGCTGTTTGCACAACTCTATTGGTTATAGTGCCCTCAAAGTCAATTATTGGATCGCAGGCACATGATTGCAATGATTGAAGAGGACCTATACCGGTAGCACAGTCTTACTCGAGATGATAGTATGCTATCTGGTTTGCTTTTATCAGTCGTGTACAGGTTCAGATGACTGATCACTATTACACGTTGATAGAACCCTTAAGATCTTGCTTGAATACCAACAGTATGATGGCGATCATATACGTGATAGTTGGGTAGTCTATAAGCACATCCTTAAAAGTGGTCCATAGTCGTGGGAGTTTCGAGACAGGACATCGATACTCCGGAGTAGACTAGTGTATACAGTCGAGACCCCGACGAGGGGCGATGGCCGGTCTCACAAGCCATTGGTGTCAGTTGGATCACCTAAGATATATACAGGTGCTCATTGGATTATGAATACACCGGACAGGACTCGCCGGGAACCTGCTAGTTGGTAATATACCTAGCGTCAGATAGCAGTTCCCTGGTGACATATGTACAGGTTAGTTCATCGACCTGAGGTCGTCATTTGTCTCGTGTGAGTTCCCACTGTGCTTTGATTTCTACCCTACCACGGCTCAAAGGAGTCGTGCAAACAGGTTTTTTTTGGGTACAGTCCCAAGCCACATGGAGGCAAGTGAGAGGATCGGCAGGGGATTCGTCTCTCCCGGTATTGGGGGCGAGATCGCGCTGTGTCTAGGAGAGCCATTACACAAAGCCCTCGGCCGAGGCAGGAGATTTACTGGTAGGTACTCCAGTAGTATCTCAGGGTGTTCTGGGCTACACTCCAACACGACTTATACCGCTATTGGGGGTCTGACGTTACCAGTCCCCTAGGCCCGATATGCGATACTATAGACGAACGGACCGGACTGTATGTATATTGTCACTGATAGGCTCAGTAGGGTTTCAGGATGAGTTCGCTCATCAGGCTTCCCTTTCGGTCAGTACATGGGCAGCCGTTACGCACAGCTAGTGCCGCTGACGTGCTTGTGGTTAAACCCACTGCCAGGGTACTGACGAGTCTTTAGAGTCACCCACAGATAGTTTCCCAAGTTCGGGCGAAACGTTGTAGATGCCGTATGGTTTTATGGCAGGGTTCGGAAAATGCACGTGCGTTTGCGCACGTGTCATATTTCGGACAGATAATACTGGTGGGCTTTGGTTTAAGCCGGATCCATGTATTATATTGAGTCGGAATATTTTAGTCTCTCGTATTCGTATTCGGTCGGAATACGGATACAAGTATGTATATACAGGTGAGGGGTATTTTCGTAATCCGTTACGAGAATATTTTAGAAGATACATTTCTTTTGGTTAATCATTTTGGTTTAAATGGTTAATAGGATTTTGGAAAGGGTGACTCATTCTTAGTGGCTCATTACTTTTAGAATGATCACTAATGACTCATGTAATGAGTCATCTAGTGAGTCATTAAGTATTAATGAGTTTTGTTTTGTGAAGAAATATTTGAGGAGATATTTTGATTAGATATTTCTCTTTGGTTTTTGATAAAAGAGGAGAACCTCATTCATCTATTCACAGAAGAAGAAAAAGAGAGAAGTTTATATGCTTGGTTTTCTTTTGCTCTCTTGATTTTCTTGAGTTCATCATTTCCAATCCTTAGCATCTTTTTCAACCTCCACCCTAACCCTCTCATGCGATGAGAACCCTAGGGTATTTGAGACAAAATATTCTACTCATTCTTTACTTCATCTTGGTCATCTCTTTTAGCAGACTTGATAACCGAGTTGCTTCGGTATGGAGGCGAGAGCTCGTTTAAAGATCCGTTGACGTGGTGCCACCTCGATGAGGAGACGAGAGATCGGAGTTGCCGCGAGGAGCGTAGGATGATGGCTAAAGACCGAAGGACTCGGATCGATCGGTATAGCCTTTCTACCTCTTTACAGTTTGTTAGTTTAGCGTTAATGGCAAGATCCGGGTTATAGTATGCGATAGCGCCAGTTATAAAAGTTTTTTTTCCGCGTTTGGCGTCAGAATGACGGCCGGGGCGCTACCGTAGACTTACATGGTATCAGAGCCACGCCATTAACCTTTACTAACTTGTTCTAACGCGTTTAAAATATCGATCGAACGAAATTTCTGAAACCGCACTTTTCAGGCTAAAGTTTCTGTCGATTTTTAAAACAGATCTAAAAATTATTTTGAGCATCTCAGAAAATCGAGCAGGCTTTTTAATGAATTCTGATGAAATTTGGTCGACCGAAACCATTGTACTGCCGCGGAACCGCCGCACAAACCATGGTTTGGCCGCGGTTCCGCCGCCAGTTAGTGGTAACAGTACTCCATATTTCTTCAGGGTGTTCTGCATAGGGAATTGTGGTTTCTGGGATATTTGTTTTGGGCCCAGATTTTGTTTGTGTACTGCAGATGTACGTGGGGCCCACTTCGGGAAGTTTTGTCGATCGGAATTTTAAATTTGTTAGTTTAAAGTACTTACATTATATCTCCGACCGTGAATGTCATTCGAGCGGTAAATTGCGTCTAATTGCTATAGCTCTTTTAGACGGGTTTGCGAACGTGACATTCGCGTTGATGTTCTGTGTTGTGCTGTGATGTTGCGGATTTTTCGTGGTGGATAGCAGTATGCAATGGTAGTGCAGTTTGGATTTATCTGTACATTTGATATTGTGGGGTGAGCGTCCAACATGTGGACTGCCGTCACTGCCTGTTTGTATAATATTCTTTTGGGGCACGACCAGGCTGAGGTTGATGTACCCGCTGTTCATATTTTTCATTTCTGTACTAGGTTTACCCCGCGACGGAGTGCACGGATAGCCGGGTTCTGGAGGGCAACGGGTCCGCATCTCATGGCTTTGAGAGGCAGAGGGGCCTCACTCTAGAATTGGCAGACTATTCGCTGCACTCGTAGGGGGTACAGGTTGACCCAAGGAGGGGTGCTCAAGTTACCGGATTCCATGAAGTGCAGGGTGGTCCATTCACTTTGCTGTAGGGGGCTGCCTCGCTTCAGGTTTTGGCGGGTAACTTGTCGCACCCGTAGGGGTCTAGGTTTCATTGCACAGGCTATCCACACGACCAGGAGAACGTCGGGTTTCAGTAGCGGCTCTTTGAAACCCGGAGATCCTAGATTATCTGTATTGTTCTGTGATACTTATTACTTTTCTGTAATGTTGCATTTATCACGCCTGGAGCGATTATTGTATATTGGTATATATACTAGTAGATATTGTATATGTTTTACACTCGCGCTAGTCCAGTCCTCGCTCTGTCATTAGTTAAGTAACTTAACGGGTGATGACGGGACCCGGTGACGAATGCGGATGGCATATACGCACATTTTATTTTCGTTCTTTTCTGGTGTGATTAATTGATGGGACTACGTTGATTTTGATCAATGCAAAGAAAACAAACCTGTTTGGACGTTGTTGGAACAGTTTTAAAAAGTGTTATTACAAAGACGTTTCCTTTTGTTATGCATAGTGGTATTCAGTTGGAATATCCTGCACCTCATTCGACGAGGGAAGGGCCAAGATCCCTTCACGAGGAGTGACCCCTTGGGCAGAAGTTTGCGTCAGGGTAATAACTTCACTATAACTGATTACTTGTTGCTTTGCATCGCGGTATTCAGTTGGAATATCCTGCACCTCATTCCACGAGGAAAGAGCCGAGATCCCTTCACCGGGAGTGACCTTTTTAGCAAAGGTTTTCGCCACTATATTTTTATAAAAAGCTATCACGTTCCTCCAGCGATATCAAGTTCGTTACATTAAAGGTTTTTCGCCAAAAACCAGCCATAGCCCTCCGTCATTTCTTTTGGGTATTCAGTAGTATTCAAGCTATGTGTTTTGACCAACGCCAAGGCATAGTGTTTGGTAGCTGCTGGGTATTCATTTGTTGTATAGATAGATGAGTTGGTTTGGGACAGTCGTTCTGCCATTTGGCCAACGTCAGGGGCATGTGCAGGTGGTTTCAAATTGACAAGATAATAATGGGTAGAACTTGGCATGTGACTTATGGCATTTTGGCCAACGTCAAGGTCATAAGAGTATGGGACAAAAATCATATCGGGAGTTTCTAAAGAAACTAAAACTTGCCAGGCATACGCATACCTTCTAGAGTGTGATAACATGAGTGGATACCTTCACGTTATCATGCGATGAGAGTTGGATCCCGATTCCCACTGATGAATTAGTTTACTCTTCGGATGATCCCGATTGATTCTTTTTTCAGGTTTGGAGGAGAATTTGACGGTACAGTGGGAGGTTTCCTGATTAGGTAAAGTGATAACCATTCTGATCTAGGTTAGAGTGCACGCAGAGTGTTTCTTTTCTCTCTCTCTTTGGCAGTGACCTTTGACCGACCCTTGACTATGACTCAGTGACCAAGTTGACCGAACCTTCTTAAAATACTGGCTTTTGGATTGTCTAAGTTGCATAAGTCATTGCTGCTCCTTCTTTTACCCTTTGCATTTCTCATAACACCTCGTATCACTACGAACATCCACTTCCATTGGATAAATCCATCGTATGGTTATATACGAACTCGAAGGGACTTCTTCGAGGATGGATCCAGGTTCAGGAGAAATTGAATTGGTTTATTCGGTTGTCTTTTATCATCACCTTCTCTCAGGTTGTGAGGGCTCCTTAGTTTAGGAGAGTACACCTATTACGCTTATTGGATAATCTTCTTCCAAACCATAGGCAGGTGCCGAAAGGTAAGGAATGAAGAAAACCAATTAGCCTAAGTAGGGTGTACAGAAGGTAATAAGTAAAGACAAAATAAAGAGATTAGAAAGAGAGCAAAGTAAATTGCAACTGCTATCATTCACGACAAAAACCGCGTACTTCATCGCCACTCCTACTTCACCTTTGCTTTTTCCCCAGTTCGGGAGAAATAGAATAAGGTATTATTCAGTTGTCTTTTATCATCACCTTCTCTCAGGTTGCGAGTACTCCTAGGATTAGGAAAGTACACCTATTATGCTTACTGGATAGTCTTCTTCCAAACCATAGGCTGGTGCCGAACGGTAGGGAAGGAAGAAAACCATTAAGCCTATCGAAGGTGTACAGAAGGTAATGAATAAAGAGAAATAAAGGGATTTAGAGAGATGACAAAGAAATATACTGTTATAGTCATGAATTGGATTATGGAAGAGGCATTACTAGGAATACCAGGATGCCCCTACGAAACATTTTCATGTTTCAGTTTCACTGTGCATTGTTAAAGGAAAACTGTTTTCCCGATTAGATACTTACTCCAGGGTATGTATTTACCAGGTATGATTCTCACATCTGTATGGTTTTACAGATGATGAGTGGGAGTAAGTTATTGGGAATTAGGTGATCATCCTCATTATATCGGAATTCGTTGTAATTGGTGATATTTGAGGAAATCGCCTGAGTATAGTTTTCAACCTACGACGCACAGGTTTTGAGTTATTCAACTCAGCGGACTTATACAGAGTATTGTATGTTGTCTAGTGTCCATTAGGACAAAGGGGTTGGTCCTCATACTACGTTCTGTTTACTTATAACTTCTCTAGTTTTTAGACAAGTGTTTCGTAGAAATACAAGGTCTAAGTTTTGAGAAGTTGTGGGTATAGGAATAAAGTAGAGAACCAGATGTCGCAAGTATCAGGATTCTTCAAAGAGATCGAAGATGTAGATACTTGTGATTGGTATTCAGTTGATAGTAATGGTTTTGAGAAACTTGTTTCTCTTTCAGGTTACTCATAATTGGATGTATTCCTAAGTTGAGTAATGCTGATTAGCCACTTTCCATTAAGTTGATATGCACTGGAGACAGCTGCATGATTTGAATCTGGTTCCAATTAAATAAGTGTCAAAGTTTCTATATTGGATATAGAATGGTTCATATCTTAACGATTTTAAGGTACGGAGAGTTGTCTGGCTTATGCTTAAAACCAGACTCTGGATAACTCAGTGCACGTTTCTGTAATGGCAGTTTGTGAGTTGGCCTAGGCTATGACGAGGGTTGACTTTCTACCATCTGGAAGATCAATGGTGATATTGTTCTTGACTCGCCACAGTTTTAGTAAAATGAATTTTTTCAGAAAACAGTAGTGGGAGTATGGTAGAACTGGAAGTGATTCCAGAACCACAAATGATTACGGAAAATTTAATAAGACCTAAACATTCAATCAGGTTTGACATTCCATTAGCCACTCCGCAGACATGGTGGGTAACCTCAGACATCCTAGAGGTACTCCGGTAGCCTCAAGGACGGTGATAGAGAGGTTCTTGTTTACCCAGACTTGACATTACTGTTGTTCCAGACTATGAGACCCGGCAGGAGGTTAAGTATAGCGTCGTTCTAAACTAGTTTTAGAAGTGCACGTATATATTATTCTGCCAGAGGGTTGTTGTGGTCAGTGGGAGCAGCGGAAGCATAGTGGGCAAGTGGCTTATGTCTATTTATAGACTTGAGTAGTTATAGCGGAGATAGATCATCTATTTTTGATGTGACAGTCATGGCTTTGACTTCATCAGAATAGGGGATGGATCTGTTAAGAAGGTAGTAGGGTGTGATGTCTTGGTATTTAGATGACATACACAGAGTAGGAAGTAAAATTCCTATACTACGATCGGTTATACTGTGGTTGTCACACAGTTGTTTCTCCACAAAAGATATGGATATAATATCTGACATTCTGGTTACTAGATCTATGGTTTTAGATCTAGATTTGGGTAGTTTTCCAATCTGGGTACTTTGACAACATTCTAATAGTATTTTAGAATAGATGACTCCTGGCATGGTGGTGTACCTGCAGATGATGGAGTCACCCTCTCTAAAGGCGTCTTACAGACTAAAGGGGAGAGGGATGTGCATGATTGGTATATCACTTGCTTAGGCAATTGAGTCAATCGTGAGATGTCCAGTACCACACCAGATGTTGTTTTTGCACTAGATGCGATAAGTTTATATTAATTCAATCCTGAAGAAACATAAGGAAGCAGTTTTAGAACATAAGTGAATGTTCTACGGATTTGATGACGGCAGCCTCCTTCGGGGGACGGTTATCATCCCAGGCTTTAAAGGTGACATGGATGACAGAGTGATTGTCAGAGTTATAGTTTTTCTCTCTGACGAAGGGGACATTATTATGGACGGGTGGTCCAAGAGGATACTGTGGGAGGCATGGTGCTGGACACTGATTAGTTTCAGTAATCGATACAGTCTAAGAAGTTTGGATTTGGAGTTCATTTATGAACTAGGTCCTATCAGATATCCATACATATTCTAAGACAGGTATTACTCAATTCGGGAGATGGTTTTCTCCGCGAACTTGAGATTAAGAGAGATATAGAAAGAAACATCGGGGCGGATCCACTCATTGAGGCTGTTTCTCGAACACAAGAGTTTTACAAACGAGCTTTGTGAAACTGATTAGTAGAGGAGTTGGGTGTTCGGTATCACACGGGCTGTGAGTATGCGACATCGCAATAATTAGCCTTAAATGCAAGTGGGAGATTGTTGGTTATAGTGCCCTCAAAGTCAATTATTGGATCACAGGCACGTGATTGCAATGATTGAGGAGGACCTATACCGGTAGCACAGTCTTACTCGAGATGATAGTATGCTATCTGGTTTGCCTTTATCAGTCATGTACAGGTTCAGGTGACTGATCACTATTACACGTTGATACAGACCTTAGGATCTTGCTTGACTACCAACAGTATGATGGCGATCATATACGTGAAAGTTGGGCAGTCTATAAACACATCCTTAAAAGTAGTCCCTAGTCGTGGGAGTTTCGAGACAGGGCATCGATACTCCGGAGTAAATTAGTGTATACATTCGAAACCCCGACGAGGGGCGATGGCCTGTCTCACAAGCTATTGGTGTCAGTTGGATCACCTAAGATGTATACAGGTGCTCATTGGGCTATGAGTACACCGGACAGGACTCGCCGGAAACCTGCTAGTTGGTAATATACCTAGCGTCGGATAGCAGTTCCCTGGTGACATGTGTACATGTTAGTTCATCGACCTGAGGTCGTCATTTGTCTCGTGTGAGTTCCCACTGTGCTTTGATTTCTACCCTACCATGGCTCAAAGGAGTCGTGCAAACAGGTTTTTTTTGGGTACAGTCCCGAGCCACATGGAGGCAAGTGAGCGGATCGGCAGGAGATTCGTCTCTCCCGGTATTGGGGGTGATATCGCGCTGTGTCTAGGAGAGCCATTACACAAAACCCTCGGCCGAGGCAGGAGATTTACTGGTAGGTACTCCAGTAGTATCTCAGGGTGTTCTGGGCTACACTCCGACACGACTTATACCGCTATTGGGGGTCTGACGTTACCAGCCCTCTAGGTCCGATATGTGATAATCATAGACGAACGGACCGGACTGTATGTATATTGTCACTGATAGGCTCAGTAGGGTTCTAGAATGAGTTCGCTCATCAGGCTTCCCTTTCGGTCAGTACATGGGCAGCCGTTATGCACAGCTAGTGCCGCTGACGTACTTGTGGTTAGACCCACTGCCAGGGTACTGATGAGTCTTTAGAGTCCCCCACAGATAGTTTTCCAAGTTTGGGCGAAACGTTGTAGAGGCCGTATGGTTTTATGGCAGGGTTCGGAAAATGCACGTGCGTTGCGCACGTGTCATATTTCGGACAGATAATATTGGTGGGCTTTGGTTTAAGCCGGATTCATGTATTATATTGAGTCGGAATATTTTAGTCTCTCGTATTCGTATTCGGTCGGAATACGGATACAGGTATGTATATACAGGTGAGGGGTATTTTCGTAATCCGTTACGAGAATATTTTAGAAAATGCATTTCTTTTGGTTAATCATTTTTGTTTAAATGGTTAATAGGATTTTGGAAAGGGTAACTCATTCTTAGTGACTCATTACTTCTAGAATGATCACTAATGACTCATGTAATGAGTCATCTAGTGAGCCATTAAGTATTAATGAGTTTTGTTTTGTGAAGAGATATTTGAGGAGATATTTTGATTAGATATTTCTCTTTGGTTTTTGATAAAAGAGGAGAACCTCATTCATTTATTCACAGAAGAAGAAAAAGAGAGAAGTTTATATGCTTGGTTTTCTTTTGCTCTCTTGATTTTCTTGAGTTCACCATTTCCAATCCTTAGCATCTTTTTCAACCTCCACCCTAACCTTCTCATGCGATGAGAACCCTAGTGTGTTTGAGACAAAGTATTCTACTCATTCTCTACTTCATCTTGGTCATCTCTTTTAGCAGACTTGATGACCGAGTTGCCTCGGTATGGAGACGGGAGCCCGTTTAAAGATCCGTTAACGTGGTGCCACCTCGATGAGGAGACGAGAGATCGGAGTTGCCGCAAGGAGCGTAGGATGATGGCTAAAGACCGAAGGACTCGGATTGATCGGTATAGCCTTTCTACCTCTTTACAGTTTGTTAGTTTAGCGTTAATGGCAAGATCCGGGTTATAGTATGCAATAGCGCCAATTATAAAAGTTTTGTTCCGCGTTTGGCGTCAGAATGACGGCCGGGGCGCTACCGTAGACTTACAAACTCTTTAAAGCCGTGGTAGGATAGTAATCAAAGTATAGTGTGAACACACACAAGATACTATGGCGATCTCAGGTCAAGAGACTACCATATACTATCATCACCAGAAAACTGCTATCTGACAATAGGTATAATACCATCTAGGAGTTCTCGGCGAGTCCGTTCAGTGAACTCATTCTCTAATGAGCACCTGTATACAATCTCGGTGTTAAACACTAATGGCCGCGGGATCAGCCATCGCCCTCCAACCGGGTCAAGAAACGTATACACTAGTCTACTATGGAGTATCGATGCCCAATTTCAATACTTGTAACACCCTAGTTCATTTATACCAGTTCTGTTTTGGGTATTTCTTTATCTATGGATATTTCTTGATTTATTACTGTTACGGGTGCGAATAGTGTAATTGGTATCTGTGTTTGCATCCGACCCGACCCGCTTGCTGGAAACCCAGCTTGATTTCTGTTTATGATTTATCCCGGCTAGTTATGAGGATCCGTGCACTGTCATGTTTTATATCCTGCATATCTGCATTATATCTGGCATCTGCATATATTTTAATAATACAAATATAATTAAATAGTATATTTTAAAAATATTTAGCATGGCCTGCATCATACTCCTAACCCTGTGGTGGCATACATACATCTTGTTCTCGTTCCGTTTAATGAAACGGACTCATTTGGATAGCTACGTGCACGCTACGTATATCCGATCTTGGGGGTATGCATTTTCGTTACCCGGATATCCTATTTTGGTTTTGGTTGATACGCATATTATCCGTATTTTTAAACCATAATTTTAGACCCGACCCGGGTGTATTTTGGAGTAATTTTGTATTAACCAAAAACTCAAATTTTCTTGATATTATATTCTTAATATATTTAACTGTTATATAATATGTTTATATATTGTAAAACTAGATATATTTTCCTAAATCTAATCCTAACTGTTCCTCTCACACCCTTTCTCTCTCTGCAAAATCCTATAATATTAATCCTAACAATCCTAAACTAATCACAGATCACACTTTCTCTCTCTCTTATACTATATATAATAAATTCTTTTAATATATTTTCTTTCCCTACGTCCCCTAATCCAACCCACGTTCTTTCTCGTCCTCACCATTTTTCTTTTCCCGCCGCCTCAACTCGAAACCCTAACCCTAGCCTTTGCCCACTGTCGCCGCCACCAACCTCACCTCAACGCCCTCATCACCTCCTTCTCCGACTCACCTCCCTCTCTCTTCTCGACACCCAATCACCACTTCCGTCACCTTCATCCATACCCACGACCGTGAGAACCCACGACACCCACCGCTACAGCCACCTCACCGCCGATCGCCTTCACCCACAACGCCGACCACCTCGTCGGCCTTCTTTTCATCACCACCATCACCTCTCTTCTCCCCTGCACACCCCAACACCAAGAACCCTGATCCCGACTTTAAGAACCCGAAACCCACTGCCTTTGGCCGTGAAAGCTCGTCGGAAAATCCACAACTCGTCGTCGTCGCCCCATCGCAGCCTTCTCGGACCCCTGAGCCTGAATCCCCAGCCTCATCACAACATACCATCTCTTCCTCCTCCTCTTCTTCTTTTTCTCTTCTCTTTCTCTTTCTTGATCTCGTGTTTCCGGTGATCGCCGGAGCCGTGACCGTCACCAACGATCCAGGCGATCCAGTAGACGTTCCCAGCCAGCGTGTTCGTGTTCTTGCTTTGACTGGTCCTGTTCTGTATACGCGCGTGTGTATTACGACGTTTACCCGACGTCGGACGCTGCTTACGCACCCCGTATTGAGATCCGATCAGGCAAGTTTATCTTGCTACATACTATGATGCATATTTTACATCCATATCAATAAAAATATCATATGTTTACTGTATTGTATATCCATGTTACCGTTTTAATGTTTTCGGATAGCCGTTCGTATTCGTATCATTTATTACATATCTAGTTGCATGCAAGTTTATCTTGCTACATGATATACTATTATATTTACATCCATCTGAATAAAAATATTACATGTTCATTGCATTGTGCATTCTATGTTACAGTTTTACAATATCCGTTTGCATCCGTACAGTTTATTACATATCTAGTCGCATGCAAGTTTATCTTGTTACATGCTATGGTATATATTTTACATTCATGTGAACAATAATATTACATGTTGTTTAGTTATGCATCCCATGTTACCGTTTTACCGGTTTACGATACCCGTTCATATCCGTACTGTATATTACGTAATTGGTTGCATGCCGGAACCTGATTGCTTCATGTTACTGCTGATTCATATACCATGCTTGCTAGTATGCATCATATGACTCATGAACTCATTATATGTTATTGCTGATTTCCATTCGTGCATCCGTGCTTTTACCGTGATTCGATACTTGTTACATTTTACTGTTGGGTATCCACTTGATACATATGCACCACATGACATGACCTGATACACTACTGCTTGACTTGATACCTGATCCTGTTACTAATGCTGACAACCTTGACTTGTTGTCCCAATGGACGTTACTGTTGTCTGTATAGACAAAACATGTACCTGCTAGATCCTGTGTCGGCATTAGCTCCAGATTTATCAATACCCGACTTGGACACATAATTTTGGGGGTAAGGAGAAATCAATGATGAAACCTGATTTGTAACTCAACAGTTCGACGCTTATACTGATCAGTTTTACGGGCTAGGCCAGCTCCGGGATGCTACTGCTGACATCATTCGTTTGTACATGTTACCTGTTTACTACCTAGCGGCACGTCTCGGATTCAGCCCGAGAGTCTTGACTGTGGTCCCGGGTATGTACGAGATACTATTGAGTTACATCGACAATTCATTAAATTGATTTCAAAGACTTGACAGTAATTAACCCAGTAGCATAGATTACTCACCGCATGCACATACACTTCACTGTTCCATATTCGCGTTACTGTTATACACTCATTACTGTTCATACTCATGACTGCATATCTTGTTACCTCCTGATTATATTTTATTGTTTGATATTATGACGCACTGACGTCTGGGTTTTGCATGGCCCCGATCCTCTGTCTCTTTCGCAGGCTGATCAGGAGTATTTTCGCCGTCAGGCCGAGCAGTGAGAATCCTGTTACTATCTGGTTTAGTTTAGTTTTATTGCCGTACTTTCATCCTGTTGTGAGCCCGTATTTGGGACGTACTTTCCTGATGTTATTGTTTATTGTATTTATTGCTTCCACATATTATTTCATGACTCGTTTATTCTGGCATATGGACATGTACTAGATAGTTTATTTTATTTTACCGTTCTTGATATCTTATAGACAGCCGTAATATGACTGTGGAGGGATGTTTCCTAACCACAGGTAGTATGGTTGGCTCTGTCATGTGCCGATCTTAGCGCACTCTGGGAAGCGGGGCGTGACAATACTCGTACGATTAGGAACATTTAAGGATATACTTATGGACCATCCAGGCCCCACTAGTATGATCCCTATCATAATCCTGATAGTCAAGCAAAGATCTTATGGGCTTTATCAACATGTATTAGTGATACGCAATAGCAAGTAAAATATATACACATGATGATAAAAACAAACCAGATAACATACTATCATGTCGACCAAGAATGTTCTATCCATATAGGTTTTGTACAATTACGATAATTGCCTTCAGGGCACCTATATCCAACACAAATAAAGGCAATAACATTTATTCTGGTTAACTAAGCACTTATTACATCGCAGGGGCATAAAATAAAACATAGTGTTTTTTACATCCAAAGAAAGAAAACAAACCCTAAACAGGTGGGCAACTAATGAATGAAAAGATACTAATTCTAATAGTAAGTGGGCAATTCTGCGTAGTCTTTTTCGGCGGGTTCCACTTCTGCGCCTCCATCGTGTGCCTGGTCTTCATCTAACGGACGTTCCGGGAGAAGATAGGAGGAAAGGAAGTCCGTCAGCGAGTTATATTTGGATAGGAAATATCATAAAGGTTACGTAAAAGTAAGATAGAATGGGAATGTGCGATGCATGATGTCATATGTCATGCCCCGCTTCCCAGAAGACGGTAACGGTACGTGACGAGGCCCGCAACGTATTTACTATGAGAATGTCATTTCCCTTAATAAATACATTAAGTATATATAAGAAATATAACAATGTGAAAGAATAACAATAGCAATAAAAATAAACAACAACTTTATTTACATTCAAAATTGAAATACAACTGTTTAAAATAAAAGGTACAATGATTGAAAGATGCCTGTTTACCGCCGAAAATAGAGATGAACTAAGATGGATCGTCTTGCCTGAATTTAGGGACAGATGCAATTTGGACATATCCATCCATCTCTTTGAAAATACCAAGTTGATTTATGACACCGTATATCGGAGGTTTGGATAGATCCGACCGATGTAGCAGATTTTATTAGTTTCCTCCTTATTTGTGAGGGGTTTTTGATTATGGGGGCGCTCTTCCCTACAGACGCAAACCCCTGCAGTTAATTACGTTATCGCGTTGCGATAACCATTTTCTCCTGCTCCAGTAGGTCATTTTGTGTCGTGTTGTATTTGGTTTATTTTGGGGTTTCCCTTGGATTGTATACGGAGACTAATTTATGTCGTGCCCATAGGACGTGGATTGGTCCAAACCCGTATATAAATTTGGATTTGAACCTAGGTTGTGTGTTCCGTTAGTTCAAGGGATATTTTATTTTATTTAAGGACCGTTAATCTGGTTTTAAATTAAGATCGACTTAAATATATGAGCATTTGGGTTCAATTTATTTTAACTAAGGATACGTTAGTTTTGTATGAGACTAAGATCAATTTAGAAATATATTTAAAGATCATTGAATTTTGTTAAGATCCATCAACAGAGCATATAAAGCAAGGAAATTTTAGAGACTTAGCCAATTTTGGGCTTAGTCTGGGGCTTTTCCCCACATTCAGCAGTGCTAAACCGTCACGCCGCGGTTCCCAAAAGACGGAAACAGGTATGCGACAAGCCCGCGACGTATTTATTTCGAGAAGGTCACTTTCCGGAGTAAATACGCTAAGCGTAAAATAAGCAATATAAAATAACAAAAAATTAACATGAGATTTAAACTTCAACAACTTTATTTAAATTCAACTTGATACATTTACAATACATGAGTTCAATTGAAAGAAAGTATAAGAAGAGAATGTAGGGTTGCTGGGCACGCGCACAAGGGTCTACGAGGCATCAACCATGCCCGATTAAAAAATTAGCCGTGCCGAACAACCCGAAGCCGGATCTTTATACTAGAGTTTAGGGGAAAACAAACATGTTAAACAATTTAACACTAAGTGAGAGGGATTACAACCTTTGTAGATCCGGTCCTTCACTTCATATGCTCCGTGTTGAGGTCCCTTCGCTGCGATCATCGTGCTCCGGACTCTCGAGAGGTTCCACGAAGAGAAAGATGCAGTCTTGCTTCCGATCTTCGATACAAAGATGATCTACCTTGAAGTTTCATTAACACAAGCTAACACTCACTAAAATTGAGTGAACACTTTCATCTAAAGGGCAAGGGAAGATGAGGATGATGAAGTAGGATTTTTGCTCTCTTTATTTATCTTTTTCTCACATTTATTCATCACTTGGAAAAAAGCTAGTAAGCTTTTTCCATGAAGAAAGAAGAGGGAAGAAGATGAAGAATAATAGAATTCTACTTTTGTGATGAATAGTAATCAAGAATATATGATTGATTATCAAACCATGGTCAAGGATGAGAGGCTAAACCTATGTAGAGAATAAACTAGAGTTAGAGTTTGGTTAGGTCAAAGCATGAGTCATAACAAAATATCTTTATCATGACAAAATAGAATCCTTCTAGAATGAACAAGAAGGAGCTAACCCTAATCAAACTCTAATCTCTTTTTATCATCCTTAAACATGTTTTATAATAAATCATATCATGTCACAATAATATATATCACATATATATTATATATTTGCAACAAAAGAAAATAATACAATTAACATATAACGCATATATATCAATGTATTAATCCGGTGAGAAAAAGAATCTTTTAATGAGCTAATATTAGTTAATGTAATTTAATATATCACATATATTATTATACATTAAATTATCGAATCAACACTTGATTTCGACAATCCGGCTATATCGCATATAACCGACTAATATTTATCCGCACCGATTCATCGAATCAACACTTGATCCGATGACGCGGCTGATATCAAATATCACGAGAATAGAATACGGTATCTCATATCGCATTATCCTCGGTCCCGCACATATCACATACGTGCCCCTATTCCGTTTTTCCTGAGTCAAGAAACCTCTGTGTAGAACTCTAAAGAATCGTCAATACGCCGGCAGTAGGTGATGATCATATCAAACACCCACAAGCTGCAAGCGGTCAGCTAAACATAACAGCCACCCAGGTATTGAGCACTCAGAAGATCAACAAGCAAGCCTGTAACTTCTCCTGTAAATCCAAACAGTAACACTCCCGTACAGTCCGGTCTCGTCGTCTGATATGTCGCATATCTCGCCTAGGGGCGGTAAACGTCAGACCCCAGTAGCTTGATAAGTCGTGTCGATATGAGGTCTATAACAGTTCGAGAAACTACTGATAACACTTACCAGTAAATCTCAGCAACCCTGGCCAGGGATTTCCGGTTATAGCCAATCGAACACAGCACAACATCAACTCCTTATACCAGGAGAGACGTATCGCTCATTGCCTCCATATGATTCGGGACTGTACCCAAAAGCCACCTTTTTGCACGCCCTCTTGGACGTGGTATGATGGAAATCAAAGCACAGTGGGAATCACACAAGTCTCTATGACGATCTCGGGTCAACAGACTACTCTGTACCAGTGTCATCGGAGAACTGCCATCTGACGTGAGGTATAATACCATCTGGGAGTTCTCGGCGAGTCCGTCCAGTGTACCCAGTCTCCACTGAGCACCCGTACACCATTTTTGATGTCAAACACCGATGGATATGGGATCATCCATCGCCCATCATATGGGTCAAGATGCGTATACGCTAGTCTAGTCTGGTGTATCGATGCCCTGTCTCGATACACCCTCGACTAGGAACAGTTATAGGATGTACTCGTCGACTACTGTGGCCCCACTAGTATGATCTCATCATAGTCCCAGTAGTCGAGTACATATCCTAAGGACTTTATCAACATATAACATAGAGACAATCAGAGTACATGTTAAGATAAAGTACAACCAGATAGCATACTATCATGTCGAGCAAGAAAGTCCTCCCTATATATGTCCAAGCATCCATTACAATATACATCGTATGTACAGTAATGGCCTCTAGGGCATACATATAACTAACAATCTCCCACTTGCACTAGGGCCATCTGTTGTGGTATCGCATACCCAACAATTAGCTGCGGTTGAAGTATCTCATACTCAACCATCCCATAATAGTCTCTACTGGGAAAAAGGCCTTTGTGAGTGGATCCGCGCTGCTGTCCTCTGTGTCTACTCTCCTGACCTCGATCTCCCTGGAGATCAACCATCTCCATGATCAGGTGATACTGCCTAAGAATTATATCTGGATTTCTGATGGGACGGTAGTTCTTTGGCTAAAACCACAACTCCATCGTCACACAATGGTAGGAACGAAGTTCATCTCATGAACTTATATATCCAGACCGCCTCTTTGGTAGCATCCTTGGTAACGATGTATCTTTCCTTTAATCGTCTAGTAAGTCACGGTATCTAGCTTGGAACTCTTCCAACATACCGTCCCTCCACTGAGGGTAAAGACAATGCCTGCGACTGACATTCAGTCGTCCTTATCACCCTGGAACCTTTCCAGTGATTCTCCCAGAATCGATTGATACCATCTCACTACAACTAGTGAGAATCCTAACATCCAATTAGATCTATCTCATAGATCCAAAACCCAGGATTTAGGAGGTATCACTTTGATCCTATATGGAGAATCCTTGTGATAAGCGGAGATTGACCGAGCGTAGCATAGGAAACTCCTTCCCTATCAAGAGTATGTCATCCACGTACTCTACGAGGATCACCACCATACTCCCTACTACCTTTTTGTATATACAAGGTTCATCTACTATTTTGATGAAGTCAAACTCTTTGACTCCCACATCAAAACAGATGTTCCAACTCCGCGATGCCTGTTTTATCATATAAAACATCTTGCACACGTTTCTGCTGCACCCACTGTCTACGAAGCCCTCTGGCTGTGTACTTATAGACGCTCTTTTCTGAAACATCATTTAGAAAAGCAGTCATGACACCCAACCGCCAGATATCGTATTCATGGTATGTAGCCGTGGCAAGTAGGATCTGGATGGACTTAAGCATAGCTTTGAAAGTCTCAACTTTTCCATGTACACCAAGTAATTTTCTCAAGATATACCTGCTCCTGATGGGGATTTAACCCTTCAGATAAAGCAACCAAAGTCCATACTTTGTTGGTGTATAAGGATTCCATCTCAGATCACTAAGCATCCAGCCATTCTTACAGAGTCCCACTCCTGATGGCCTGCTCGAAACTAGTTGGGTCATCATCTCATGATGCAATCCTCGCTCCCACTGTCATAGAGAAACCAAAGTATCTCTCAGGTGGGTGAGGAACCCTACTAGATCGGCGGAGAGGCTAAGGTTCGTTGGAAACTATTGAATCCTTTGGTTCTACCAAATCATCAGCTGCAGTTTGTATAGCTGGAACATTTCCAGTTCTACATAACAGACCTTGCCTCGAGCTTGTCCGGATTTTGCTTTTAGACATAGGCCGGATAACCCCAAATCTTAACAAACTTAAGATATGGGCTCTTCCCATTCCATATCACATATGAAGTGGTAGGCAACTGATTTGATTTGAACCCTATTCAATAGGTATGCAGCTTCTTAAGCGCATAACTCCCAAAAGGAAATAGGAAACTTAGCAGTACTCATCATAGAGCACACCATATCACATAGGGTGTTGTTGCTCCGCCCCGATACACCGACGTGCTGTGGTGTATACGGAGGAGTAATGCTGAGAGAGAATCTCATTCTCCTTTAGAATAGTCCAGGAATCTCCGTGCTTAAGTATTCTCCTCCTTGATCTCATCAAAGGACATAATACTTATACCCGTATTTGGTTCTCTACTTCTAACTTATATTCTGTGAATATCTCAAAAGCTTCGGACTTATGTTTCAACAGGAACACATGTCTGAATCATGAGAGATCATCAAAGAATGTAATGAAGTACAAAGAACCGGTCTTGGCATGTGTAGACAGAAGATTTTCATACATCAGCATATATCAATCCCAAGAGTTCACTAACTCTTTCTCTGTTTCCAATAAACAGAGCAGTGGTCATCTTATCTTTGTGACATGACCGACAAGTTTTCACAAGATGTAAATTCAAACTTATTTAAATATGCATCTTTATGTAACTTCAGCTAGTCGGGTCGCATTGATATGACCTAGTCTATAATGCCTCAAGTAGGATTCATTCATTTCCGAACTCTTCCTCTTGTGTGTGTTCTGTACGTTAAGAACTGTGGTTTGATTTAGAACGTCTATGCTTTTAGATAACGTGCCTGAACCGATCAACTCTTGATATAGGAAATGTTCAAAACATTATCCAACAATACAAAATTATATCACTTCTTTACTAATAAAGAAACTGATATGATGTTGTATATCAGGTTCGGTATCTAATAACATTCGTTCAGAATCAATGTATTCTGGTAATACAGGGTGATAGTGACCAACAGACTTGGCTGCAACACTTGCACCATTTTCTATCTCATGAAACTTATCACCCGTTCTCAGTTCTCTACCTATCTGAAGCCCATGTAACAAATTACATATGCGGGATCCTGATCCGGTATCTCATACCCAGGACGTAAAGGATACTGAGAAACAGTTCTCTGTAATGAACACACACAAAGATGATGCATCAACATGCACTTTCTTCGTTTGGGCGGCACGGGAATTCTGGTAATCCTCAATTTCCTGCTCTGTCTTATAACAATTATAAGTTGAAGCGGGACAAATGTTCCCCAGCTCAGTATAACAAGCGGGTTCAGTCAATATATCCGTATTATTATCTTGATTAAGGTGTGATATAGTCGCTACCTGGAGAGAGAGAGAAGAAAACACTCAGCGTATGCTCTTGTAAGATTAGATTGGTTATCTAATATATCTAATCAGGATGTCTTCCACTGTTTTAATTAAATCTTCCTTTAAACCGTAAAAGGAAAGACTAGCCGGGATTAATTACACACTACAAGTTCGCCAATTTTTCAGCCAGGCCAGTGTCGGTACTTTGAGGGAGGTTCCCCGTGCTTTCGCACGAACCTAATTAATGTAAAGCTCGTTCTCCCAGAGGCGTAACCTCGTTAACACCTTTCTAGACACCTACTTGATCGGCTAATTATAATGTGTAAAACTCTCGCAGGAGTAACTCTTACTCGCAGCGGGTATCGGGATCCAACTATCTCATAGAAGGTATGCAATTTCATTGCAAATTTCAACACTTGAAATTCCCGATAATATTTTACCCCTAGCGTCCTATGACCTTGACGCAGGCCAACAAACCACAGTGCGCTAGTCAAGTTCAACCCGTCATTTCTTGATTGAATTAAACCCACCCGCACGACCCTTGACGCAGGCCAACAAAGTCGCACGACTACCCTAATCCAATCTGCATCATATGCATAAACAGATAAATACTAGTTAGCTACCGCACACTACGCCTTGACGCATGCCAACAAACGTAGCACGAATACTAAGTAGGACCTATCTGAAATGACGGAGGGCTACGACAGGTTTTTATGAAAACCCTTTGCGTAATGAACTTGATATCGTTGTAGAATCGAGTGATTTTAAATGGAGTGTTTTTGAGGCTTTTCTAGTTCTGCTAAAGGGGTCACTCCCGGTGAAGGGATCGTCGGCCCTTTCCTCATCGAATAAGGTGCAGGATATTTCACAAATACCACTATGCAAAGCAAGAACTATAGAAGCAATCAAAAGACTAACCGAGTTTGTAGCATCTGCCAGTTATTGCTAAAGGAGTCACTCCCGGTGAAGGGATCTCGGTCCTTTCCTTATCGAATAAGGTGCAGGATGTTCTACAAGGAACACCGCGATGCAAAGCAAAAACTAGAGCTACCAGTTTTTAATTTAAACAAGTTTCTACAACATCTTAGGTTTCTTTTATTTCATTAATCTCATTAATGAAGTCCCATTTTAATTATGCTTCGCAAGCATCTCTTTTTGAAACGAAATCTGCAATATAACATATATCTCATATATATAATATAAACATTCGTCTCAGGCAGTAATATGATCTCATCACAGAACATTGCAGCAGAAGAACATATATGAAATATTGGATATACTAGGACGTCCGTGTTTTCAATACGAGCCTGTATAAAATACGGATTCCACGGTCGCGATGAATAGCCAAACCCACATCCCTAGACCCCTACGAGAGCGACAAGTAACACTGCCAATTCTAGGGTTAGGAGACCCGGTCTCGACTCCTCGCGATGGTTTCCCACTGGACCCTAGAACCCGGTTACTTGTGCTCCCCGCCTTGGGTCTACCTAATGCGGAAAAGTAAATAATATACAACGGTGACATCTTCCGCAACCTGGAAGTGCCCCAATAAAAGAATATTACATACAAATGAATTTTACATGAATGAAAAAGAAAAAACTCTCATCTCACATAAAACCCTCGGCTATTCAAACGCGACGATCCAATACAACATATCACAGCAACACATAATATCTCATATCATCAACGTAAGCAAGAATGTGTATCCCGATTGTCGTTGATGTATAGCAACGAAGCCAGCGATACACCACATACTACGCTTACGGTCACAGAAAAGAAAGTGTAAAACTACAACAGTTGGAATCCGCAACCTCTTTAGGCATCGCACGCCTAACCAAATGAATTCCTTAGATATCGCATGCCTAACAATTATAAACCCTGCATTTTAGTCTCTTTATCGAAAACTCTTTTCAATGTCAAGTCGGGTAATTCAACAAGATTCCCGACATCCTGATCGAATGCTCGTCGCAAACTTTAGTAGACGGCCGCACCCCCGGATGCCGTCAACGAAGTGCACTAAGGCGGAACACCGCTGCCGCGAGTACCCGAACAGATGCTTTTGGCGACGGGGTTCTCCTACAGTCACTTGGTCGGGGCTTTGGGGCGTGGCTGTCTATTAAGTTTACCCGGCGAGTATCCGCGTACGCTACGTGATTGCGACGGACTTTTGATCACATCAAAATTCTGTGGCAACCGATCATTTGAGACTAAACTGCTAGATATACAACATTCAAATTAGTTATCTCATAACTATATGTGGATTCCAAATATTGTATCACATTCCAGATAAATAGACAATGTTAAACTTTCCGATCGAATAATCAAACACCCAAGATTTCTCCAATTTATCTCAACACTTGAAATCAGTTTAAAAACATCCATCACATGCCACAGTACCAATGGTCCAGCCGTAGAAGGGTCAAGCCAACGCCTCACATGTGGCACGCCGTACTGCCCCAAACCCTAAGGTTCAAAAGGCAGTTCGAGACGGTCACATAATCGAGTTAAGGTTTGTTGTCTTCTAGAGGGTCCACCGCGTTACTTGCACGACTTAGAACGTTCTTAAACTCGAGAAAAAATCCAACTTTTGAAAAATTTTCCGACAGGGGAAAAAGTGAGTTATTGATATCCGGTCGAACTTTTTAACATATTCTAAAATTACCCGGAAAAACACATAGACAAAGTTTGACAATCCGATCGAATCTACGAACTCCCAATACAACCCAGAAAATTCAACTCTTGAGTAGAAGTTAAAAATTCCCAGAAAATACAGCACAACAATATAGGAATTACTGTGCAAATTAAAATGAATGATGCTTCCGTACGGCCGCGGAACAGCCGCACGAGGCATGCTCGTGCCGCGGAACCGCGGCGGTTTGATCGATTTAGCCGCTCGAATTTCACAGTAACTCCTACAAATACCTGCTAATTTTTCTGCATATTTTTAATTCTAAAAAATCCCAGATTTCAAAAAATGTATAGAGAGCAATTTTGCATTAGGGTTTCGGTTCGATCGGACTTCTAACTCCGTCTACGCACCGCCTAAGGCTCTAGCTAGGCTCTGATACCACTGTAGGATTGCTGGACATGCGCACAAGGGTCTACGAGACATCAACCATGCCCGATTAAAAAATTAGCCGTGCCGAACAACCCGAAGCCGGATCTTTAAACTAGAGTTTAGGAGAAAACAAACATGTTAAACAATTTAACACTAAGTGAGAGGGATTAGAACCTTTGTAGATCCGGTCCTTCACTTCATATGCTCCGTGTTGAGGTCCCTTCGCTGCGATCATCGTGCTCCGGACTCTCGAGAGGTTCCACGAAGAGAAAGATGTAGTCTTGCTTCCGATCTTCGATACAAAGATGATCTACCTTGAAGTTTCATTAACACAAGCTAACACTCACTAAAATTGAGTAAACACTCTCATCTAAAGGGCAAGGGAAGATGAGGATGATGAAGTAGGATTTTTGCTCTCTTTATTTATTTTTTTCTCACATTTATTCATCATTTGGAAAAAAGCTAGTAAACTTTTTCCATGAAGAAAGAAGAGGGAAGAAGATGAAGAATAATAGAATTCTACTTTTGTGATGAATAGTAATCAAGAATATATGATTGATTATCAAACCATGGTCAAGGATGAGAGGCTAAACCTATGTAGAGAATAAAATAGAGTTAGGGTTTGGTTAGGTCAAAGCATGAGTCATAACAAAATATCTTTATCATGACAAAATAGAATCCTTCTAGAATGAACAAGAAGGAGCTAACCCTAATCAAACCCTAATCCCTTTTTATCATCCTTAAACATGTTTTATAATAAATCATATCATGTCACAATAATATATATCACATATATATTATATATTTGCAACAAAAGAAAATAATACAATTAACATATAACGCATATATATCAATGTATTAATCCGGTGAGAAAAAGAATCTTTTAGTGAGCTAATATTAGTTAATGTAATTTAATATATCACATATATTATTATACATTAAATTATCGAATCAACACTTGATCCGACAATCCGGCTATATCGTATATAACCGACTAATATTTATCCGCACCGATTCATCGAATCAACACTTGATCTGATGACGCGGCTGATATCAAATATTGCGAGAATAGAATACGGTATCTCATATCGCATTATCCTCGGTCCCGCACATATCACATACGTGCCCCTACTCCGTTTTGTCTGAGTCAAGAAACCTCTGTGTAGGACTCTAAAGAATCGTCAATACGCCGGCAGTAGGTGGTGATCATATCAAACACCCACAAGCTCCAAGCGGTCAGCTAAACGTAACAGCCACCCAGGTATTGAGCGCTCAGAAGATCAACAAGCAAGCCTGTAACTTCTCCTGTGAATCCAAACAGTAACACTCCCGTATAGTCCGGTCTCGTCGTCTGATATGTCGCATATCTCGCCTAGGGGTGGTAAACGTCAGACCCTAGTAGCTTGATAAGTCGTGTCGATATGAGGTCTATAACAGTTCGAGAAACTACTGATAACACTTACCAGTAAATCTCAGCAACCCTGGCCAGGGATTTCCGGTTATAGCCAATCGAACACAGCACAACATCAACTCCCTATACCGGGAGAGACGAATCCCCTCCTATCGCTCATTGCCTCCATGTGATTCGGGACTGTACCCAAAAGCCACCTTTTTGCACGCCCTCTTGGACGTGGTATGATGGAAATCAAAGCACAGTGGGAATCACACAAGACTCTATGACGATCTCGGGTCAACAGACTACTCTGTACCAGTGTCACTGGAGAACTGCCATCTGACGTGAGGTATAATACCATCTGGGAGTTCTCGGCGAGTCCGTCCAGTGTACCCAGTCTCTACTGAGTACCCGTACACCATCCTTGATGTCAAACACCGATGGATATGGGATCATCCATCGCCCATCATATGGGTCAAAATGCGTATACGCTAGTCTACTCTGGTGTATCGATACCCTGTTTCGATACACCCTCGACTAGGAACAGTTATAGGATGTACTCGTCGACTACCGTGTCCCCACTAGTATGATCTCATCATAGTCCCAGTAGTCGAGTACATATCCTAAGGGTTTTATCAACATGTAACATAGAGACAATCAGAGTACATGTTAAGATAAAGTACAACCAGATAGCATACTATCATGTCGAGCAAGAAAGTCCTCCCTATATATGTCCAAGCATCCATTACAATATACATCGTATGTACAGTAATGGCCTCTAGGGCATACATATAACTAACAGAGAAATATCTAAACATGTGGCATACATATATTGAAAGAGAGGATAACTAGTCTCGGCCTGAGTCACGATCTGATCGTGCTCCTCCTCGGTGGTGTCCACCTTCTTAGTCTCCACAGTATCTGACAAACATTCCAAGAAACAAAGATGAGTAGAATGCCCGTCAGCGAACTTTTGCTCGGTAAGTCCTCAAGAAATGGGTGTGAAGTAAAATGATAAAGAAAATGTATATCATGAAGCAATGGACTAAGAGATATGGTGTTTAAACAAGACATTTAATATAAGCATGGAAATTCTATATAACATGCAGTTCTATATATATATCAAGGCAAAATAATATAAGCATAGTATAGCCTGGCCGTGTAGTGTGAGTATAGTGGGCATGAAGTGAATATAAGTGTCCTAAAAGGTCTTTACATGTGTAAACTAATGTAACGTAAGTTCATGGGTGAATGTCAACTAATCAGTCGAAAATAGTGCATTCTCAACACGTTAATTTCCCTACTCTTATCATTCATATATAGATGTTTATTGTAATTATAACACAGATTACGAATTCATCTGGAAAATACCAAATAACCTGTGTTATAGTTATAATCGACATTCTAAAGGGAAATTACGTGTTTATTACTGATCGCATTGATTTGTATATCAACCCTTGTCTCGAGATTGTGTGCAGGAAATTCTTCAGGTAAAAGAGCCGGAATTGCTAAAAGTGCCGGTAAAAATACAGCAAGTCTTTGACCTGAGATCTGGCAGAAATAAATAAAGAAACATATGATTCCAGACATCAGATAAAGACCCTAAACCCAACAGAAGAATTCCCTGGAAATTTCATGCAGTAACTCACCAACATGGCCGCGGATCCGCGGCCGAGTAGGCCGAGTTGCCGCGGTTCCGCGGCCTTGTTAGCTCATCAGCGCGTCAAATTTCTCCACGTGGCTTCTTGTAACAGCCTCAGCTTCCAGAAGACTCTCAAAGAGCACGTGGCTTTATCCAGAAGGCTCGGCCTAAACACCTTATCCTCGAATATTTCTTATTCTAGAATATTCCCTCTAACAAACTTCTTCTAGAAGACTCTCTTTAACAACCTAGCTTTGGATGGAGGATTCAAATGAGTGGTTACAAAAGGAGATCTAAACCTAGGGTTGGAGGTTGTTGATCATCATTTGAGTGGTAAAAATTGGAGGGAGATCTAAATTGTCATGCCCCGCTTCCCAAATTACGGAAAACAAGGGATGACTAGGCCAGCCATGCTCCTACAATCAAGGAATAATCCCACCGTAGTCATACTTCGGCTTCTAGCATTACATGGTAATCAGTAAACAAAGCACAGAAGTAAAGGAAATACATCACTAAATTATTACATCAAATTTCATGTTCACAATTTACAAATAAACAAGAAAAGAACTACTAACCAAGTTCGAATACAAGGTCTCTTTTAGGAAAAGCAGTAAAAGTGAAGGAGGTCCTCCCGACTAAATCTCCGCAAGCTCGAAGGGTAAGTCCGACTCCTGCGCTGGTTCTTCCTCGAGGTTTGAGCATGCATACTCAGGTCGTCAGAGCGACGTAATAGCAATATTATAGTAGTGACATAAAACAGACAAATAAGGTAATAACAGTGGAAGTCAAATGCAGGTAATCACTATGTCACTAACTGATACAAAGTATGATCTGTGTCCCTATCAGTCTCTAAGTCATGTTTGAAATCGAATTGTGGAAAGGAGGATCATGTTTAACGAGGGTCTCGTACATACCCGAGACTACGGCCCGCTATCGCCCGGGATATAACCCTGTCAGCCGGACCGCTAGGCCCAACCTAATATATATAAGAGTCGCTGTTCGAATGATCATCCTCTAAATCACTGTCCTCGCTAAATACGATACTCTTTCCACTTCGATTTCCCCCTTTTCCCCAGGTTTACACTATTTATGAGTATGGTCTAGTCGTGTATAAGTATGCATCGATAACACGATTTTGTCACTGTTCACTGTATTATTCACTGTCACGAATCATTCACTTTTTCATTGGCATACTTGACACTCCTAAACCAATACCATTCATGCACGACAATGCATTGTACACTGAACAATAACGCGCACTATCACTAGGTATATGGCAATCGGGTAAGATATGTGCATTTATGCAGTTAACAAGTCATGTGTAATATGAACTATTATGCACCTTATAAGCTTATAAAAATTACATTAAATCATACGTTCAAAATTCAGGGAAATGATACAAAGACAGTAATAATTAAACTCATTCGGTAGTTCAGAAAAATTTATTTCAGTACAATCGGATTTCGGGTTTGCAAGTTACAGCCATGTCATTTTAAGTGCTCACTGCAGGAAATTCAGTTTCTGAACTGAACGTCCGTTTCGCGACACAATTTTCATCCTGTTGGGATCAGAATTTAGCAATGCTATAGTTTAATGAAATTTAGGTTTTCCAATAGGGTTTCCAACGCACCAGACGGATTCTCAATCTCGCCTCTACGTCAGAAGTTATGTACTGTACAATCATAGGGTGTCAGTTCTGTTTCTGTTTGGGACTGCTATACGTCCTGTTCTTTTAAATTACCGTTTAAATAGTAAACGATGGTATAAAGGGGTGAAATCACTTTCATTATTTAGCTAACTGTTTCATATTCACTAGAGTATAGGGTTACGCAATGTACAAGTTCAGGCAACAAAAGGGGTAAGCATTATGAGATAGAAATCAACAGCAACTCCACTACCATTTCTTGGTTCTTGCGCGACACAGGGGCTGGCCCAGGGATCACGACTTCAACTTCAGGCCAGAGCTGCTCTGGACTGCAGTCCAGAGCCGCTCTCCGAACTAGTTTCCGTCATATTTTTAGTATAGAAACAATTTAAAACTTTTATGGGGTTCTAGATCGTCGAGTCGGCTTCGATTTGATCCCTCGAACGCATCATTTCAATGTGTACACAATTAATTATGATTTTTACAAGTTTCAGACGCGAGAAATTTTCAGTTTTTACGGGTGTAATCGGGGATGATCGTTCAGGTCAGTAACGATTATATTTTCCAGTCAAATTTTAACACAATGTTCATTTCCACACGGGCCAGCTTATATGATCAATTTCCGTCAGTTTAATGGAAGGTTTTCATTCGGGTTTTGCATCAAACACTTATATCATATAAATTTTCACGAATTATGAATACGGAATTCATAAGATTTTGAATTCATAACAATACAACTTAGCATGTAGCAGGTAGGGTACTTGCCTGGAGACGCGTTGACGACGCACGACAGCGGCAACGGCACGAACGCTCAACGAACAACACGGTTTGGGGTCACGGCTTCGGCTCGGGTTTGGGTTCGTCGTTGGAGTTGCCCGGGGGATGGCTCGTGATCGCTGGAGGCGGAGTGGGGTGCTGTGGATCTCCTTGGAGTGTGCTGAGGTCGGCGGTGGTCGGCGGAGGTAGCTCTGGCGATGGGCGCAGCGGGGGTTCGAGGCACGGTGGCGAGGAGGGTGTGCAGGCGAGGGGAGTGAGGTAGTGTAGGGGCTCGAGTTTTGGTAGGAGAGAAACGGGGAAGGATGACGAGGTGGTCGTAGTCGTCGTCGTTGTCGTCGGCGGGGTGTAAGGGATGAGGCAGGATGTTTTTCTTGGAGAGAGGAGAGGAGGGAGTTAGAGAGGGATCGAGAGTGTGAGGGGGGAAGAGGGTTAGAGGGACGAGGAGAGGTTGAAGCGCGCGCGCGATTGTGGTCGGGTCGTGGGTCATGGTCGCGACGAAGATGAGGCGTGGGGGCGACGTGGGGAGCGAAAGAAACGAGCGGGAAAAACTGAACGAAGTGGGGAAGAAGAGAGGCTAACGGGTCGGGTTTGGGTTGTGGGCGCGGGCATGGGCCTGGGCCGGGAGACGGGATTAATTATTTGGTTTTTTTTATATATTTTCTTGGGCTGGGCTAGGGAGGTATTGGGCTTAGGGAATTTATTCAATTTAAAAATTTGGATGGGCTGGGGTTTTTGTTTGGGAATTTGTTTAATTAATTATGTTTGTTTTGGGCTTTGATTTTAAAGGTTTAGAAAAATTTAAATACTACAAACCTAGCAACCAATTTCTTACAAAATTACGAGGAAAAAAGGGAACATTCGGGGGATTAGGAAAATATAGAAGAATTTCATTGATGGGAATGGGGATTTAAATCATACCCTCCTTACAAAAATTTTGTCCTCGAAATTTAAAAGAGACAACGAAACAACAGTACTAAACAAAAAGATGTGGAAAACGTGCTCGGGTATCTTCCTCACGCTCCCAGGTAGATTCTCCTGGAGAACGACCGTCCCAAGACACTCGGACTAACGGAATGATTTTATTCTTCAGCTCTTTCTCTCTGCGGTCGAGGATGGTGGTGGGATGCTCCTCATAAGATAGGTCGGTACCCAAAGCTAACTTCGAATTGTCCAGAACATGGCTCTCATCCCGAACATAACGCCGCAACTGAGACACGTGGAAGGTATTGTGCATACCAGCTAGCGATGGAGGCAAGGAAAGACGATAGGCCACCTCTCCTACTCGCTCTAGCACCTCAAAAGGTCCGATGAAACGGGGACTGAGTTTCCCGTTTCATCGGAACCTGATAACTCCACGGGTAGGGGAAATCTTCAGGAAAACGTGATCTCCGACTTCAAATTCGAGCGCTCTCCTGCTGGCATCAGCCCAACTCTTCTGTCGATCCTGAGCCGTCTTAATGCGCTGCCTGATCATTTAGACCTTGTCGACTGTCTGAACAATGAGCTCGGGACCTAGTAACCTTCGTTCTCCTACATCATCCCAACAAACTGGGGATCGACACTTCCGCCCGTAAAGTGATTCGAAAGGGGCCATCTGGATGCTAGCTTGGTAACTGTTGTTATAGGAAAACTCGACTAGATGCAGATGATCTTCCCAGGAACCCTGAAAATCCAACATGCAGGCTCTCAACATATCCTCGAGTGTCTGAATCGTACGATCGGATTGTCCGTCCGTCTGCGGGTGATAAGCTGTGCTGAACTTGAGGCGGGTACCCAAACTCTCCTGTAAGCTCCTCTAAAAGTGCAAAACAAATCTGGTGTCTCGATATGACACAATGCTAACTGGAACTCCGTGAAGTCGTACTATCTCCTGCATGTCTTTCAGCCAGTGACTCTGTCGACTATCCCACTCGGAATGGTAAGAAGTGTGCAGCTTTTGTGAGGCGGTCGACGATAACCCAAATGGCGTTGTTTCCCCTAGGGCTCCGTGGTAAGGCCGTCCCGAAATCCATAGTAATGTTCTCCCACTTCCATTCTGGTATCGGAAGCGGTTGTAACAATCATGCTGTCCGCTGATGTTCCGCCTTCACCTGCTGACATACCAAGCACCTGGATACGAACCGCGTAATTTCTCACTCATCCCGTTCCACCAAAAATGCTGCTTTAGATCTCGATACATTTTCGTACCTCCCGGATGCACAGAATAAGCTGAACTATGAGCCTCAGCCAGTACCTCTTCTCAAACATCCCCCTTGGGTACGCAGAGTTTGCTACCGAATCTCAGAGAACCGTCTTCATGTATGAGTAAGTCCGTTCTCAGCCCGGCTTCTACTTGCGCTCTGAACTTTTGCAATCGAGGATCATCCGCTTGTGCAGCCTTGATGCGATCCACAAGGGAAGACTGCACCTGTAGTTGCCAAAATTGACTGATTGTGCTCGGTGTGACGACCTCAAGCTCGAGTCTCTGGAAATCTTCAATGATGCTCCTCTGACTGGTCAACATCATGACCGCTGGTTTGCGACTGAGAACATCTGATACTGAAGGTCCAAGTCGTAATCCGCCATCAGTTCTAGCCATCGGCGCTGCCTCATGTTTAGTTCTTTCTGAGTGAAGATGTACTTCAGACTTTTGTGATCCGTGTACACCTCCACCTTCTCGTCCAACAGATAGTGCCTCCAAATCTTCAACGCAAAAACCACTGCAGCTAATTCCAAGTCATGCGTAGGATAGTTCCTCTCGTGATTTCTCAGCTGTCGAGAGGCGTAAGCAACCACCCGACCGTGCTGCATCAGAACACAGCCTAAGCCCTTCCCTGAGGCATCACTATGTATCACCAAACCACCGGAATCATCTGGTATTGTAAGAATAGGCGTCGTGGTTAACTTCTGCTTCAGTGTCTCAAATGCTCGGGCACACTCCTCTGTCCACACAAACGGTACCTCCTTCCGTGTCAGCATCGACAACGGTTCAGCGATTCTTGAAAAGTCTTGGACAAACCGCCGATAATATCCTGCCAGTCCCAGAAAGCTTCTGATCTCGGCCACTGACTTTGGTGCTGGCCAATCCCTAACAGATTCTTTCTTTGCCGGGTCCACTGAGATGCCTTCGCCTGAAACAATGTGTCCCAAGAACTGAACCTTGTCGAGCCAGAATTCACACTTGCTCAATTTCGCGTACAGCTTCTCTTCCCGAAGAATTTGTAGAACCGTGCGCAAATGCTCGACATGCTCCTCCCGGGTCTTCGAGTAGACTAGTATGTCGTCGATAAATATAACGACAAACGTGTCTAAGTACTTTGCAAACACCCTGTTCATCAAATCCATGAATATCGCTGGAGCATTGGTAACACCGAACGACATCACGAGGAACTCATAGTGTCCATATCGGGTCCTGAAAGCCGTCTTGCATATATCCTCGGCCGCTACTCTGATCTGATGATAGCCAGAACGGAGATCCAACTTCGAAAATACCTTGGCCCCACTTAACTGATCGAATAAGTCGTCGATGCGCGGGATTGGGTACTTGTTCTTTATTGTGACTTTGTTCAGCTCTCGATAGTCGATACACATCCGCAGCGATCCATCCTTTTTCTTCACCAACAGAACTGGTGCACCCCACGGTGAAACGCTTGGCCGGATAAATCCCTTCTCTAGGAGTTCTTCAATTTTCTTCTTTAATTCTGCCAACTCAACCGGTGCCATTCTGTACGGGGCCTTGGAAACTGGTGCTGTACCTGGAGTCAAATCGATCGAGAATTCCAAGACGCGTGGAGGTGGTAGACCTGGTAAATCTTCAGGAAACACGTCCAGAAAGTCCCGAACAATCTCTGGGGCTGGGCTCTCATCAATCTCCATAGCTGACAACTCCTTTGGCTTGGCTCTATACTTGGCTGGCTCCAAAGATCCGCTTCCGCCTTCGAAAATAAACTCTGGGTGATTGGGAATGCGGAAGATCACATTCCTTGCTCGGCAATCAATAACTGCATGGAAGGTACTCATCCAATCCATCCCGAGAATTGCATCATAGCTGCCTGTTCCGATCAAAAGAAATTCACATAGAATTCCCTGCCACACACTACAACCGGACATGATCTACATTCTTGACTAGATACTATAACACCATTACCCGTATGTATTTCCCAGCCCTTGGTTAATGGTTCATGTGGTATGGAGTGTGTATCAACGAAATGCGCAGATATGAAACAGTGCGATGCTCCAGAATCAAATAGTACTCTAGCTGGCATGGAATGTACGAGTAGAATACCCGTGGCAACTTCGCCTGAAGCCTCTGCTCGCTCGGCGGTCAAGGTGAAAGCCCGTCCCTGACCGTGGCCTGTGTAGGGTTGCCTCTGCTCCTGTGATCTCTGCGGCTGTGGTCCAGACCCTCCCTATAACTCTGATCGCTCGGGGCAACCACTAACTCTGTGCTGATTGGATCCGCAAATCAAACACTGCCCCTTGGCATGGCGACAGTCTTTCTGGGTGTGACCATCTCTGTTGCAATAGCCGCAAACTACGTTCTTGCTCTGGGGGCGATGCTGGGGCATGAATGGACGCTTCATCTGTGTCGTTCCTGGCCTGTGAACTGGTATGACTCCTCGAGAAGGTGCTTGGGTGCGTGCTGGAACAACTGGGGGCTTCCTGAATTTGTTGATCAGTTTCTCCTGAATTCGCACCGCGTTGAGTACCTGTGCAAAAGTCTGCAACTCGAGTGACGCGATCAACTGCTGCAGCTTGAAATCAAGTCTCTGTAAGAAGCGCCTGGCCCTGGTGGCCTCTGAAGCGACCATGTACGGGGCAAATCGGCTCAGACGGTTGAACTCTGCCGCATATACGTCCACGGGATGGCCATTCTGCTTTAGTAAGATGAATCTTTCTTCCATCTCGGCCTTGGCGGTGGAAGGAAAATAGTGGTCCAAGAAGCACTCCTTGTATTTGCTCCATTCGATTGGCCTTTCTAGCCTGCTTTCTTCCACTGACCACCAAGTACGGGCTTCATCTTCCAAATGGATCTTTATCACATTCACTTTATCTTCCTCTGGTACCCTGGCGACCGTCAGTAAGTTCTCCATATTAACCAGCCATTGTTCGGCCTCGAGTGGTTTGGCTAGGCCCGTAAATGCAGCTGGATGTAACCTCCGGAAATCTGATACGGTGCCAGCCCTGACAGAAAAGGCTGGTGGAGCATTGCCCTTGGGGGCGGTAATGAGGGCGGAGGGTCCCCCTACAGTGGTAATAGCCCTGAGTCCCTCGGTGAGTAGGTCCGTCTTTCTCTCCTGAGCTTCTGCGAGAGAGGTCAGTGCACTAAGTATCCTCTCCGTACGATCCTGAGAACTTGAGTTCGAGGAGTGGTCGTTCGGGGACGTCATATCGCTGGAAGATATTAAAAGAGATATGATTAGATACAAGGATGAAAGTCATGAATAGTGAAGCGAAAATAACGTAATAAAGTGTAATTAATGTTATCCCTCACTACTAAACACGGATCTGATACTAACAAAACCATGTCACGCCCCGCTTCCCAAAATACGGAAAACGAGGGATGACTAGGCCAGCCATGCTCCTACGGTCAAGGAATAATCCCGCCGTAGTCACGCTTCGGCTTCTAGCATTACATGGTAATCAGTAAACAAAGCACAGAAGTAAAGGAAATACATCACTAAATTATTACATCAAATTTCATGTTCACAATTTACAAATAAACAAGAAAAGAACTACTAACCAAGTTCGAATACAAGGTCTCTTTTAGGAAAAGCAGTAAAAGTAAAGGAGGTCCTCCCGACTAAATCTCCGCAAGCTCGAAGGGTAAGTCCGACTCCTGCGCTGGTTCTTCCTCGAGGTCTGAGCATGCATACTCAGGTCTTCAGAGCGACGTAATAGCAATATTATAGTAGTGACATGAAACAGACAAATAAGGTAATAACGGTGGAAGTCAAATGCAGGTAATCACTATGTCACTAACTGATACAAAGTATGATCTGTGTCCCTATCAGTCTCTAAGTCATGTTTGAAATCGAATTGTGGAAAGGAGGATCATGTTTAACGAGGGTCTCGTACATACCCGAGACTACGGCCCGCTATCGCCTGGGATATAACCCTGTCAGCCGGACCGCTAGGCCCAACCTAATATATATAAGAGTCGCTGTTCGAATGATCATCCTCTAAATCACCGTCCTCGCTAAATACGATGCTTTTTCCACTTCAATTTCCCTCTTTTCCCCAGGTTTACACTATTTATAAGTATGGTCTAGTCATGTACAAGTATGCACCGATAATACGATTTTATCACTGTTCACTGTATTATTCACTGTCACGAATCATTCACTTTTTCATTGGCATACTTGATACTCCTAAACCAATACCATTCGCGCACGACAATGCATTCTACACTGAACAATAACGCGCACTATCACTAGATATATGGCAATCGGGTAAGATATGTGCATTTATGCAGTTAACAAGTCATGTGTAATATGAACTATTATGCACCTTATGAGCTTATAAAAATTGTAGTAAATCATACGATCAAAATTCAGTGAAACGATACAAAGACGGTAACAAGTAAACTCAGTCTGAAGTTCAGAAAAATTTATTTCAGTACAATCGGATTTTGGGTTTGCAAGTTACAGCCATTTGATTTTAAGTGCTCGCTGCAGGAAATTCAGTTTCTGAACTGAACGTCTGTTTCGCGACACAATTTTCACCCTGTTGGGATCAGAATTTAGCGACTCTATATTGAATGAAATTTATGTTTTCTAATAGGGTTTCCAATGCACCAAACGTATTCTCAATCGCGTCTCTACATCAGAAGTTATGTACTGTACAATCATAGGGTGTCAGTTCTGTTTCTGTTTGGGACTGCTATACGTCCTGTTCTTTTAAATTACTGTTTAAATAGTAAACGACGGTATAAAGGGGTGAAATCACTTTCATTATTTAGCTAACTGTTTCATATTCACTAGAGTATAGGGTTCCTCAATGTACAAGTTCAGGCAGCAAAAGGGGTAAGCATTATGAGATAGAAATCAACAGCCAGAGCTGCTCTGGACTGCAGTCCAGAGTCACTCTCCGAACCAGTTTCCATCATATTTTAAGTATAGAAACAATTTAAAAATTTTATGGGGTTCTATATCGTCAAGTCAGATTCGATTTGAGCCTTTGAACGCATCATTACAATGTGTACACAATTAATTATGATTTTTACAAGTTTCAGACGCGGGAAATTTTCAGTTTTAACGGGTGTAATCGGGGATGATCATTCAGGTCAGTAACGATTATATTTTCCAGTCAAATTTTAATACAATGTTCATTGACACACGGGCCAGCTTATATGATCAATTTCCGTCAGTTTAATGAAAGGTTTTCATTCGGGTTTTGCATCAAACACTTATATCATATAAATTTTCATGAATTATGAATACGGAATTCATAAGATTTTGAATTCGTAACAGTACAACTTAGGATGTAGCAAGTAGGGTACTTGCCTAGAGACGCGTTGACAACGCACGGCAGCGGCAACGACATGAACGTGCAATGAACGGCACGGTTTGGGGTCACGGCCTCGGCTCGGGTTTGGGTTCGTCGTCGGAGTTGCCCGGGGGATGGCTCGTGATCGCTGGAGGCGGAGTGGGGTGCTGCGGATCTCCTTGAAGTGTGCTGAGGTCGGCGGTGGTCAGCGGAGGTAGCTCCGGTGATGGGCGCAGCGGGGGTTCGAGGCTCGGTGGCGAGGAGGGTGTGCAGGCGAGGGGAGTGAGGCAGTGTAGGGGCTCGGGTTTTGGTAGGAGAGAAACCAGGGAGGATGACGAGGTGGTCGTAGTCGTCGTCGTTGTCGTCGGCGGGGTGTAAGGGATGAGGCAGGATGTTTTTCTTGGAGAGAGGAGAGGAGGGAGTTAGAGAGGGATTGAGAGTGTGAGGGGGGAAGAGGGTTAGAGGGATGAGGAGAGGTTGAAGCGCGCGCACGATTGTGGTCGGGTCGTGGGTCATGGTCGCGACGAAGACGAGGCGTGGGGGCGACGTGGGGAGCGAAAGAAACGAGCGGGAAAAACTGAACGAAGTGGGGAAGAAGAGAGGCTAACGGGTCGGGTTTGGGTTGTGGGCACGGGCATGGGCCTGGGCCGGGAGACGGGAGAGGGGATTAATTATTTGGTTTTTTTAATATATTTTCTTGGGCTGGGCTAGGGAGGTGCTGGGCTTGGGGAATTTATTCAATTTAAAAATTTGGTTGGGCTGGGTTTTTTTTTCGGAATTTGTTTAATTAATTATGTTTGTTTTGGGCTTTGATTTTAAAGGTTTAGAAAAATTTAAATACTACAAACCTAGCAACCAATTTCCTACAAAATTACGAGGAAAAAAGGGAACATTCGGGGGATTAAGAAAATATAGAAGAATTTCATTGATGGGAACGGGGATTTACACAAATCAATTCTAAATTAAATTGAGTGACACAATTTGATCCAAATCAAGATCCATCGAGTACCAAATCAAGCAAGCATTCAACAAGCCTTTTGAAGCAACGCCGATCTTCATCCGAGCAAGAGATCCAAGACGATCCGCGATTCAAGAAGACGATGCGAAGCTAGTCTCGACGATTTAGTTCTTCCTCAAATCTTGTAATCTTTGAGTGTATTGTAACGAAATGTCGATTAAATAAAGGTGAAAGTTCTTGATTTTGCTTTTTCTTTACATTTGTGCATTATTAAGAGTTATCGATTCTTGATTGTTTTCTTTTCCATGATGTTTGAGTGAAAACTCCGCTTGTGGAGGAATCGAGAAAATAGGTAGATGATGATGAGTAAATTCTTGAACGAATCTTAAGTCTTATGAGTTTTGTAAACTTTAGGAAATTGAATCAACGATGACCTAGTTTGAGCGAGATGCTTTATTGAATGTTTTCGCTCCAAATTAGAGATCAACGATCGATGATTGAATTTCCTAGAGGCTAGAATTTGAATGCTAATCAACGAAAGGATAAGGGATGATGATGGAGAAACCCTTGTTTCTTCAATAGATCCTTAATCCTCGTTGATCGTCATCGATATAGCAAAAAATTTTCAATAGATACGAATTTGTAATCATAAGTATTCATCATTACTATCAATTGGATCGATTCCTACAACCCTCTTTACAAATCTTGATAATTCATTCGATTTGGACATCTTCTTGATCTTTAGTATTTCTTGATTTTAGATCTAATTCTTGATGATTCTTGAAACTAAATTTCACAATTATTGAATCATTTTCTTTTATCTTTTAATTTCCAACTCAACTAAAACAAGATCGATCAAATCACACTTTCTCAGTGGACGATCCGTATTCATTGACGAGCTACATCGACACCGTCAATTGATTCCGGTATAAATTTCTTTGGTTGTGATTAAAAATTTTCCATACACACGAAGATATCAATCATCAACCAATCTCAAGGGTGTTCTTGAACCCAACAGGCTGTAATTCAGGGGTAAGGAACTACGGGCCCGAATCAAGTGTTAGTAACGAGACTTCAACCAAGTGTTGAAGTATTCCAAACTCAACAGGCTATAATCCAAGAGTAAGGAAACACGGGCTCTCATGAATGCTTGTTTGTGTTAGTAGATATGGATTCATGATCTAGGGGGTCTTCTGAGATTTCGTTGGATTCACGCATGAACTATCCCAACACCCCGTGTATTTTAAGTTACAGTTAAAATTACTAGCCTTGTTCAAATCCATGAATACATTAAGTTGCAAGATCGAGTTCATGTCAATATCAAGTATTCGTGTCAAGTGTTCATGTATTCATAGCAAGTTATATTCATGGTTCGAGTTAAGTCAGCTTCAATATCAACCATTGTGTTATGGTATTCCTGTTAAGTTCATGTCAAGTCATATTATTCTAGTATTCAAGTTTTTGTGATATTCAACTTCAATTGATCTGGTTCATGATCAAGAGTTCAAATTTATGTTAAAGTTCGGACCCTGGTTGGGTTTGTATTCGAGTTCGGGTTCAATTTTAGATTTGAGTTCATGTTTTTTCATGTGAATTGATGTAAATTGTTAAAATCTTATGTTCGGGAGAAATCGGCAACTGCTGCATATAGACGGCAGGATTTGTGTTTTTTTTAAGACAATTGCCATTGATAACTCCGTTAAGTTGTCTAACCTGAGTAGGCAATCACTCACTTTCTCCGGCTCTTCGAGGCTCAAGAGAATTGACTCCGCTTAAATCTATATTAATTTAGAGTCTTTAAATATTGTTTGTATATCTCGAGGGGGTTTTATGAAAAATATTTTAATATAGATTAAAAATAAAATCTTGAGAGTGATTTGTATTACTTAGGGTTTTTATGAGCACGCGTTTTAATTATTGAGATATTTTAAAGATGAATACCTAACTTTTAAAAGTTTATGATATTTTATTGAAAACTAGTTATTTTTAGTAACTTGATGGTATTTTATTGACATTTTTTAATCTTTCATTTTTAGAAAAATATAGTTTCATAATATAATGAAAATTTGGATTTATAATTTTATATAATTTTAATTAAAAATTTAGTTTTATTTAGAAAATTCGTTTTTCTTAAAAACCGTATTTATACCCTTTCGAGATCGAATACTCCGTGAGGAGTGCTACATCTCGCTCTACTATTCCCAGGATGTGCGATAATCCGCACCATCCATTAACGGGTTCCCTAACGACGGTTGTAGATGCATAATTGCAAAGGAATATGAAACACCGTTTTAAAAGAAACCCGGTTTAAAAGCATGTGGTATTTTATTGTAAATATTATTCTTCGAAACAAATATTCATACAAATTAGTATCGTGCTATGAACCCAAAGTATACGTAAGGAGTAGTTCGTAACCCCATGAAGTTTTTCCTAAGGGTATAGTTTTAACAAAACTAATGTCATGCCCCGCTTCCCGGTATACGGGAAAGGGGACGTGGACGGGCCGCGACGTATTTACTCAGAAGTAAACACGTTAAGCGTAAATAAGCAATATAAAATGAATGCATAAGAATAACAAGAGATGTAAAAATAACATCAACTTTTATTAACATTTTTTCTTTACATACAACTGAAAAGAAAAGTACAATGATAGAAAGCGATGCCTAAACAGTGGCACATGAACTGAAAAGAAAATAAGTACAAGTAAAAGCCTAGAAGTCTGGCTCCTTTGTGAACTGCTCCAAATCGTCTTGACTGGGCCCGGTCTCCTGAGAGTCGGGTCCTCCTGACGAACATTCCAAAGAAAGAAAAGACATGAATATCGTCAGCGAACCAGTGCTCGGTAAGTCCCAAAAGATAGAATGGAATAAACAAGTAAAGAGAATAGAACTGGTAAATTATATGTTTGCTATGCTAACGTAGTTGTTTGTAACTTGGTACATAATGTATCAGTGTATACGAGAGGAGTCCAACTATCCCGTGGACTATGGTAACATGTAAGTATAAGGCCCCGTTAAAACCCATGGGACAACGGCACAGGATGTTCATCTAGGTGTCTTTTAGTGTCCATCATCGTGCCATTTTTAACACATTCCGTACCAGTCTACCCCGTTAAACCCCGTAATGTATATTATATAGATTGGTAATTATCAGAATTTCCGAGACCATGGTATAAGTTATTCATGTAAACAAGTTCAGGATGTATCAAGTAGTCATGTAATAAAGTCAAGTCATAACCATGGTTCGGTCAAGTCAAGTCAAGTTTGCATGCTTGATATTGTTCTGGTATTCAGGTTCATGTTTGGTATATTGGATTCATGTTGAATTGGATTCATATTTGGATTGGATTCAGATTAATACTTGGACTCAGACTTGATTCAGAGACTTTAAACATAATTTGAATCCTGAATTAGATTTAGGAGTTATTGGTAATTGGTGCACATGGACGGCAGGATTTGTGTTTTTTTCAAGGACAATTACCATTGATAACTCCGTTTTAGTTTTTCTACCTTAAATAGGCAAACACCCACTTTCTCCGGCTCCCTGAGATTCAAGAGAATTGGTCCCGCTTAAACCTATATTTACTAGGGTCCTTAATGTAATTTTATATATCTCGAGGGGGTTTTATGAAAAATATTTTATATAATTTCAAAATAAATCTCGAGTAATTATTTATATTCTTTAGGGTTTCCATGAATGTGAATTTTAAAGAGTGATATATTAGTGAAAATTAACTTAGTTTGAATAGTTCAAGGTATTTTAGTGTAACTTGTCTTGTATTGATATTTGATGGTATTTCATTGAAACTTATCATTCTTTTAGTTTTTATAAAACATGGAATTTTATTATATATTAAAAATATATGGTTTGATAATATTTATATAATTATTTAAAAATTAATTTTATTTATTAAGTAGAAAATCTCATTTTTCTTAAAAATCGTATTAAATTCTTTCGAGATCGTATGCTCCGTGAGGAGGTCTGCATCTCGCTCTACTAGTCCCGAGAATATGCGATAATCCGCACCATCCAATAGCGGGTTCTCCAAAATGGGTTGTAGAGGTATAATTGCAAAGAATTTGATAATACTATTTAAAAGAAAACGAGTTTTTATAGTTCAATGTATTTTGATGAAAAGTCGTATTTGCCATAAAAGTTATGTCTCAAGAGAATCGTGCTATATTAAGATGTGTGTATGTGAGAGGTAGGTCATTATCTCATGAAGTTTTCTAAAGGTATGCTAAGCAAAACAATTAAAAGATGTCGTATAGAAAGTACATGGTATTTAAATGTAAAAGTTGATTTAAAGTTATTTAGCATGTTGTATTTGAGTGAAAATAAATTCTAAACATTAGATTCAAGGTTATAATTATAGGGTAAGAGTTTAAATGTTATGAAAGAATTAATAAAATTTTCTAGGTTTTAGAGAGAAATATCGGTGGTAACTCCAATTACCGACGTATTTTGAAAATAGAACTTTTTTAAGGTGAAAGAGTAGAATAAGAAGTGGGACTTACAAGCAAAAAGGAAAGAGGAGAGGTAGATGATTAGGGTGGTAGCCTTCGTGACGCCGAGGGGTCACCGGAACTTGTGTAGATCCTCGCCGGATTTTGACCTTGGGCTAACTTCACTTGTATTCTTCTTGGACTTGGAAAATTTTGATAATTTTGGCTATATATTTCAGAATGAAGAGGGGCTAGGGTATGGGGTTGTATTTATAGTATGAAATTAGAGTTTTGGAATTGAAGAAAGAATTAAAATGCATTTAAAATTGGATTAAAGAATGAAATTTACTTTTCTGTTAAATTGCAGAGAAAATAAACAGAAAAGGGATAGTCGGGTAGGCCAAAGGGTTTTGTATGCAAGACCCGGGAACTATTCCCCATGGGTCACCCGTCGGCGCCTGCCCCAAGCGGCATCTTGCCAGCCATGTGTTGGAGGTGGGGGGTTGGATTTGTGCCACGTGTCCTCGGCTGTGTACACAACATTTTACACATGTTTATTTTTTCTGTCTTTTTATTTTTACGTGTATTGCACGTGTAAAGTTTTGGGCTTCCAAAATGTTTAAAAGAAACATTCAGAAAAATAATATGTGGCCAATGGGATTCGAACATAGGGGCTATGTCACAGCAGTGCATGGGCTTTACCAGTGAGCTACAAGTCGCTTCTTGCTGTTCTTAAATAATAATAATTTTTAAATTGTAGTCAGGCTTGCAAACTCCATTCTGTACATTAACTTAAAAAAATTTCGTACAGTAAAATTAGAGTCTTTACATTCTACCCTTCTTACAAAAATTTCTTCCTCGAAATTTACATTTACATAAGGACTAATTTACAAATAAAAAAAGGGTATCTTGTACGCATGTCGTATTCTCGCTCCCAAGTTGATTCTCCTGACGAATCTTTTCTCCACATCACTCGGACCAAATTTACTTCCTTGTTCCTTAGTGACTTTACCTTTCGGTCCAGGATTTCAACGGGTAGTTGCTCACAAGATAGATTCGTTTGTACAGTGTGCTCAGAGTGATCAAGGATGTGGCTGGGGTTGCTCACATATCTTCAAAGCTGGGATATGTGGAACACGTTGTGCACTCCTTCTAATGAGGATGGTAGTGCTAAACGATATGCCACTTCTCCGATTCGTTCGAGAATGCGAACGGTCCAATATATCTCGGGCTGAGCTTACCCTTCTTACCAAAGCGAATTACTCCACGGTTTGGAGTGATCTTTAAGAACACACGATCTCCCAGTTGGAACTCCAGGTGACGTCGCTTTGCATTAGCTCAGCGCTTCTGTCTGTCTTGGGCTATGCGCATTCTTTCCCTGATCGTGTGAACTACATCCATGGTTGCCACAATCATCTCTGGTCCAAGGAGTTCCCTATCTCCGATGTCGTCCCAACTTAGTGGTGAACGACACTTTCTTCCATAGAGCGCTGCAAATGGTGCCATTCCAATACTCGCCTGGTAGCTGTTATTGTATGAAAACTCCACAAGATGTAGGTGATCTTCCCACGATCCTCCGAATTCTATTATACAAGCTCATAGCATGTCTTATAGAATCTGAATTGTTCGCTCAGACTATCCATCTATTTGTAGATGGTAAGCTATGCTGAAGTTCAGACTCGTTCCCAGGCTAGCTTGCAGACTCTGCCAAAACTGTGATCGGAATCTGGTGTCACGATCGGAGACAATGCAAACTGGTACTCCATATAATCTCACGATCTCCTGCATGAGTTCATGGGTAACAGAAATAGTACATATTGAGGTTAAATCTTACATTAGATTCATGCTTACATCCATGTACTTCTTTGCTAGCGTCTCGGTAGATTGGCCAACTCGAAATGGGATGAAATGAGCCGACTTGGTGAGTCGATCTACAATAACCTATTCCGTATCATTACCTTTCATGCTGCGAGGAAGTGTAGTCACGAAGTCCATGGTAATGTACTTCCATTTCCATTCTGGAATAGGTAACGGTTGAAGTAGACCAGCAGTTCTGTGATATTCAGCCTTTACTTTCTGACACATCAAGCACTTAGCTACGCTTTTGGCCATTTCACGCTTCATACCTTGCCACCAATAATGTTGCCGTAGATCTTTGTATATCTTTTTACCACCATGGTGTACTGAGTACGGAGAGCTGTGAGCTTCTTTCATCAACTCTTTCCGAACAGAACCTTGTGGTACATACAACCTGCTTCCATATCTCAAAGATCCGTCTTCATGGATGATGAAGTCTGTTCACAGTCAACCTTCTACTTGTTTTCGGATCTTTTGCAGCTTGGCATCACTTGCTTGAGCTGCCTTGATCTGATTGACAATAGTAGACTGAACTTGTAACTTCATCAAATACGAAGCGTTGCCTGGCATAACCACTTCTATATCCATCCCATGCAATTCTTGCTGCAGCTTCCACTGTGCGGTGAGATTCATTGATAGTGGCTGGCGACTAAGTGCATCAGGAACTATATTCACCTTCTCTGGATGATATTGTAGGTTGATGTCGAAGTCCGCCATAAGTTCTAGCCATCTTCTCTGCCGCATATTCAACTCCTTCTGAGTAAACACATATTTCAGACTCTTATGACCCGTGTATATATCCATTCATTCTCCAAGCAGATAATGGCGCCAAATATTAAGTGCAAAGATAACGGCTGCCAATTCTAAGTCATGTGTTAGATAGTTGTGCTCATGAATCTTCAGCTGTCTTGATGTAAAGGCTTCAACTTTTCCATGCTGGTGTAGAACACATCCTAATCCCTTATCAGATGTATCGCAATGCATAACGAAAGCTCCAGATTGATCCGGTATTACGAGAATAGGTGCTGATCTCAATCTCGACTTGAGTTCTACAAAAACTTGTTCACATGCTTCTGACCATACAAATACTTCATCTTTACGTGTGAGCTTGGTCAGGGGTGTTGCAATTTTCGAAAAGCCTTCTATGAATCTCCCGTAGTATCTTGCTAATCCCAAGAAACTTCGAATGTCTTTCACCGTCTTTGGTGTCGGCCATTCACTGACAGCTGATACCTTAACTGGATCTACTGAGATTCCTTCGCCCAAAACAATGTGTCCGAGAAATCCGATTTGATCTAGGCAAAATTCCCACTTGCTGTACTTGGCATATAGTTGATGCTGTCGCAATGTCTCCAGGACAATCCGCAAATGCTCAGCGTGCTCTTTCCGATTCTTTAAATACACCAGAATATCGTCGATGAAAATAACAACAAACCTGTCTAGGTACTCTAAGAAAACCTGGTTCATCAGATTCATGAAAATAGCAGGTGCATTGGTCACTCCAAATGGCATCACGAGAAACTCATAATGACAATATCGAGTCCTGAATGCCGTCTTCCGAATATCAGACTCTTTGACCTTCACATGATGATAACCCGAACGAAGATCTAGTTTTGAGAAAATACAAGACCCACTTAGCTGATCGAACAGATTGTTGATGCGCGGTAGTGGATACTTGTTCTTTATCGTTACTTTGTTCAAAGCTCGGTAGTCTATACACATTCTGTATGAACTTTCTTCCTTCTTCATGAGCAAAACTGGAGATCCCCAACTTGAAGTACTCGGACAAATCCATCCTTTCTTCAAAAGTTCGTCCAGCTGAGTACGGATCTCCTTCAATCCTTCAGGACTTAACCGATATGGTGCTTTGATCATCGGTTGTGCACCAACTACTAAATCAATACTGAATTCAAGAGCTCGATCAGGAGGTAAACCTGATATGTCTTCAGGGAATACATCCTCAAACTCTCGAACTACCTCTGGCTTGTCTTCTTCCGCTTGTATTGTTGCAATCACTGCCTTCCTTGGTTTAGCCTTGTAGGTGCTAGGTTCTAGGGTACGGTCTCCACTCTTGAAATAAAAGACCGGATGATCTGGTATCTCAAGCACTACCCTCCTTTGACGACAGTCGATGGTAGCGAGGTAAGTTCCTAGCCAGTCCATTCCCAAGACTATGTCGAAGTTCGGGATGTCCAGAACCTTGAAGTCCGGATAAAATTCTCTGCTGCAGATGACCACTGGACATAGATCGTATTCCAGAGTTGCTTTTAGAACTCCGTTTTCTGAAATGACATTCCAGCTGGATACGAGCGGTTTAACTGGAATCGTATGAGTTCGGACGAACCGTTGCAACATAAAGTAATGTGATGCTCCAGTATCGAAGAGTGCTAAAGCAGGTAGGGAGGTTACTAAGATTGTACCTAAGTTGTGTGGGATATGTTTAGGTATAAAAAGAAAAATATATTGATGTATACAAGGATTGAAAAGGTTTAAAAGATTGGGAGGTTACCAGTGATGATTTGGCCAGTGGCTTCAGCTTCTTCCACAGTCATTGTGAAAACTTGATGCCTAGGTACATTCCTCCTTGCTGGAGGCATATTCCTCTGTCCGTTCCTCCGACCTTGAGGCATATTCCTCTGTGCCTAATGGAACTGACAAGGAGGCTGTGCAGGAGGTCCATGAGGAGGTAGAGCAGGTAGGGCTAAGCGAGGTGCAGGAGCCTGAATAGCTGGCCGCTGCGGAAAAGTGATCGCTGGTTGGGGTGCGGGAGCTGGGGTGAGACGATGGGGAAAATCTCCAAAGAGTGGATACGCCACAAACTAAGCATAGGCGGTTAGCATGCCTGCAGTCTTTCGCCAGGTGTCCATTCCTCTTGCAATAGAAGCAAAAGTCTAGTCTGGGCCGGTTAAATGGTACTCCCGGTCTCCTGGGTACAAAAGATGGCCTGAAAGAGGCTCCTCCTGCCATCTGAGTGGCAGGGCACTTCACACCGGCAGTTTGAGGTTTGCCCTTCTTCTTCATTACTACCTCATATCGTCGGCCAGCCTTCAGTGCAAGATCATGGGTTGGGAAATCCCCTGTAGCTAATGCAGCTTGGATCTCCGGATCCAACCCTTGCTGAAATCTTTTTGCCCGGATCTCAGCAGTCAGGATGGGGTGTGCAGCGAACCTGTTACTACCTTGTGTTAGCAGTGTAGTATGTGATATTAAGAAATTGAATATTAAGACATATCTTATCTGCTGAGCATGGTAAACTCAGTATCGTATTCATCCATAGATCTGTTCCACATTGAACGTTGCTGCAAGTGGATGAACTGCTGTTCCATGTCGAAATAGGCAGTCTCGGGAAAGTATTTCGCGTCGAACATGTCGCGAAATTTTTTCCATTTAATTGGCTGGGCAAGATGGATTTTTTCAGCCTTCCACCATACTCTGGCGTTATCTGTGAGTTGCAGTTTCGCAACTCTCATCCAAATAATCTTTGGCACTTGTGCTGCCAGATCATCTTCAATGGACTGAGCTCATTCCTCTACCTCTAGTGGGCTATCTTTCCCAGAAAAGTGCTTAGGGTGTAATGCCCAGAATTGTTTGACTCCGGGTGCCTCAGTTTCAGGGCGGTGCAAGGGGATAGCAGTCTGCTGCTGCTAACCCTCCAAGAGGCTCTTGATCGCCTCAAGCAATACCGTCTGCTCATTGATAGGAGCTGATACGGTAAATGGTGGTGGTAGAGGAGGTGGAGTGTTTCCATTCACGTTGGTGCTCATGTTGTTCGGGGAATTCATAACCTTGAAAGAAAAGGAAGGGTTAGGATAGATTCAAAAGCTTAGAAATGTAAAGAATATTTAGTTGCTGATTCTTATAATTTTTGTGACATATTGTTTAGGTTTCCATGCAGAACTGACCTGCATGGGACGCTAACAAAACTTGTCACGCCCCGCTTCCCGGTGTATGGAGATGGGGACGTGGACGGGCCGCGACGTATTTACTCAGAAGTAAATACGTTAAGCGTAAATAAGCAATATAAAATGAATACACAAGAATAACAAGAGATGTAAAAATAACAGCAACTTTTATTAACATTCTTTCTTTACATACAACTGAAAAGAAAAGTACAATGATAGAAAGCGTGCCTAAACAGTGGCATATGAACTAAAAAGAAAATAAGTACAAGCAAAAGCCTAGAAGTCTGGCTCCTCTGTGAACTGCTCCAAATCATCTTGACTGGACTCAGTCTCCTGAGAGTCGGGTCCTCCTGACGAACATTCCAAAGAAAGAAGAGTCAGGAATGTCGTCAGCGAACTAGCGCTCAGTAAGTCCCAAAAGATAGAATGGAATAAACAAGTAAAGAGAATAGAACCGGTAAATTATATGTTTGCTATGCTAACGTAGTTGTTTGTAGCTTGGTACAGAATGTATCTGTGTATACGAGAGGAGTCCAACTATCCCGTAGACTATGGTAACATGTAAGTATAAGGCCCCGTCAAAACCCACGGGACAACGACACAGGATGTTCATGTAGGTGTCTTTTAGTGTCCATCATCGTACCACTTTTAACACATTCCGTACCAGTCTACCCCGTTAAACCCCGTAATGTATATTGTATAGATTGGTAATTATCAGACTTTCCGAGACCATGGTATAAGTTGTTCATGTAAATAAGTTCAGGATGTATCAAGTAGTCATGTAATGAAGTCAAGTCATAACCATGGTTTGGTTAAGTCAAGTCAAGTTTGCATGCTTGATATTGTTCTGGTATTCAGGTTCATATTTGGTAGATTGGATTCATGTTGAATTGGATTCATGTTTGGATTGGATTCAGATTAATACTTGGACTCAGACTTGAGTCAGACACTTTAAACAGAATTTGGATCCTGAATTAGGTTTAGGAGTTATCGGTAACTGCTGCACATGGACGGCAGGATTTGTGTCTTTTTCCAGGACAATTACCATTGATAACTCTATTTTAGTTTTTCTACCTTAAATAGGCAAGCACCCACTTTCTCCGGCTCCCCAAGGCTCAAGAGAATTGGTCCCATTTAAACCTATATTTAATAGGGTCCTTAATGTAATTTTATATATTTCGAGGGGGTTTTATGAAAAATATTTTATATACTTTCAAAATAAATCTCGAGTAATTATTTATATTTTTTAGGGTTTCCATGAATGTGAATTTTAAAGAGTGAGGTATATTAGTGAAAATTAACTTAGTTTGAATAGTTCAAGGTATTTTAGTGTAACTTGTCTTGTATTATATTTGAGGGTATTTTGATGAAACTTGTCATTCTTTTATTTTCTAGAAAATATGGAATTTTATTATATATTAAAAATATATGGTTTGATAATATTTATATAATTATTTAAAAATTAATTTTATTTATTAAGTAGAAAATATCGTTTTTCTTAAAAATCGTATTAAAATTCTTTCGAGATCGTATGCTCTGAGAGGAGATCTGCATCTTACTCTACTAGTCCCGAGGATGTGCGATAATCCGCACCATCCAATAGCGGGTTCCCCAAAATGGGTTGTAGAGGTATAATTGCAAAGAATTTGATAATACTATTTAAAAGAAAACGGGTTTTTATAGTTCAATGTATTTTGATGAAAAGTCGTATTTGCCACAACAGTTATGTCTCAAGAGAATCGTGCTATGTCAAGATATGTGTATGTGAGAGGTAGGTCATTACCTCGTGAAGTTTTCTAAAGGTATGCTAAGCAAAACAAGTAAAAGATGTCGTATAGAAAGTACATGGTATTTAAATCTAAAAGTTGATTTAAAGTTATCTAGCATGTTGAATTTGAGTGAAAATGAATTCTAAAGATTATATTCAAGGTTATAATTATAAGGTAAGAGTTTGAATGTAAGTTATGAAAGAATTAAAAAAAAATTCTAGGTTTTAGAGAGAAATGTCGGTGGTAACTCCAATTACCGACGTGTTCTGAAAAGAGAACTTTTTTAAGGTGAAAGAATAGAATAAGAAGTGGGACTTACAAGCAAAAAGGAAAGATAAGAGGTAGAAGATTAGGGTGGTAGCCTTCGTGACGCCGAGGGGTCGCCGGAACTTGTGTAGATCCTCGCCGGGTTTTGACCTTGGGCTAACTCCACTTGTACTCTTCTTAAACTAGGAAAACTTTGATAATTTTGGCTATAGATTTTAGACTGAAGGGAAGCTAGGGTATGGGGTTGTATTTATAGTGTGAAATTAGGGTTTTGGGATTGAAGAAAGAATTAAAATGCATTTAAATTTGGATTAAAGAATGAAATTTACTTCTCTGTTAAATTGCAGAGAAAATAAACAGAACAGGGGTAGTAGGGTAGGTCAAAGGGTTTTGTGTGCAAGATCCGGAGACTATTCCTCATGGGTCACCCGTCGGCGCCGGCCCCAAGCGGCATCTCGCCGGCTACGTGTTGGGGGGTTGGATTTGTGCCACGTGTTCTCGGCTGTGTACAAATTTACACACGTTTATTTTTTCTGTCTTTTCATTTTTACGTGTATTGCACGCGTAAACTTTTGGGTTTCCAAAAAGTTTAAAAGAAAAATTCAGAAAAATCATATGTGGCTGATGGGATTCAAACACAAGGACTATGTCATAGCAGTGCAGGGGCTTTACCAGTGAGCTACAAGTCACTTCTTGCTGTTCTTAAACAATAATAACTTTTAAATTATAGTCAGTCTTGCAAACTCCATTCTGTACAATAACTTTAAAATTTTTCATACAGTAAAATTAGAGTCGTTACAACTAAAAGAAGTGATATCAAAGTTCATGGTATTTTAATGAAAAAGTTCAATTATGGATGTTTCACATGAGATTCTTGGTTAAACTTGATTCTAAATATTTATATTTAAGATTACAAGTATTATGTAAAAATTTGGTTGATCAAAATATCAAGGAGAAGGAGTTTGGTTTAGAAAAAGAATATCGGTAATAACTCCACTTACCGATATAAATTTTAAAGTTGAATTTCGATGAAGAGAAGGAGAGATTGGGAGGGACTTATGTTTTGAATATCTCAAAGAAAGAGTTAGGAAGAAAAGGGAGGCTTCGTGGCGTCGCGGGAGCTCCGGAATCGGTTTCGATCTTTGACGGAAGAAGCTTGTTCGCTAACTCCATTTTACTCCACTTGCACATAGGAACTTTTGAAAGAGTTTTTGCTAGAATTTTCAGAATGGTGAAGAGCTAGGAAATGGGGTGGTATTTATAGTGGAGAATTAGGGTTTGGGAAATAAAATTTTGAATTAAAAAGTATTAAAATGGAGTTAATTGGTGAAATGAAAGGTCTCTGTTATTTTGCAGGGAAATCAAACAGTGCAGAGGAGTTAATAGGAGCTGAAGGGACAAGTGTGCAAAGTAAGGAGGCAAACGGGCCCATCTCGACCGTCGGCGCCGGCCCATAGGGTATTTCCACTGGTCGGATTTGGATCTCTGGCCTCTAGATTCGTGCCACATGATTAATTCTGTATTTACACCATTTTGCATATGTTTAATTTTTCTGAACTTTTCATTTCTCTGTGTATTGCACGTGCAACCTTTTGTGCTTCCAAAAAGTTAAAAAGAAAAATTAGAAAAATAATTGTGTTTGATGAGAATCGAACACACAGGCTACGTCACAGCAGTGCAAAGGCTTTACCTATGAGCTACAAGTTACTTCTTATTTTTATTGAACAAAAATAACTTATAACTTCTCATCAGGCTGAAATACCCCTTTTTCTGTACAATAAACAAGAAACTTATGTACAGGGATTTCAGAGTCGTTACATTCTACCCTTTTTATAAAAATTTCGTCCTCGAAATTTATACAAGAATGTTGTAACAGATTCAAGAAAAATTTGGTTAAAGCAGTGGTGAAGGAACTACTAATATCGTACTGAAAGTGCATGAAAATGTTTAGGTAGATGAAAGACAAAAAGATGCAAGAATTTGAAAAGGCTGAAAAAATGGGATGAGATTTACCGGTGTTATCTTGACCTATGGTTTCGGCTTCTACGGCTGCCAAAGTAAAAGCCTGACGTCTCCGCACATTTCTCTATGCACACTGGTACATCGATGGCTGACGAGGTAAAGGTGGTCCATACGGAGGTGGTGCTGGAAGGGCTAAGCATGTAGGTGGAGGCGTAATAGCTGGTCTAGCTGCGGGGGCTGGGTCAGTTCGATTGTGTGGGCAAATTCCTACAGTGTGTGAGGGTGATCCACATATTAAACAAAGACCATTTGCTCGACGACAATTCTTGACCTAGTGTCCGGTCCTTGTCACGACCCAAATGTGGCACGTGACCGGCACTTAAACCACGTGACATCTAAAGATATCGACGCGGTTCAAGTAAGCCAAAAACCCGGAATCTAAACCCTTTTGAAAATATTTGAGGTGAGGTTTAAATAATCAGTCGATAATATCAATTTAAAATAACATCGTATGTTGAAAAGCCTTTATGACGTTTTGAAACTTGTAATCACCTCCTTTGCATTTATATAAAAACCCAATACAACAAAATTAAATAGCATCACAACGGAAGCTAGCTTTCACGTCTAAAAGACGGAACAACCAAACAAATTTATAACAGATGTCGACTCGAAAGAGTGTGACATCATCACCCGAAAACTCTAAGTCTCGATTCTAAGTCCATATTATATCATTTCTAAGTTGATGGAGTTTCTGCTAGATACAAGAATAAATGAATAATCAATAGTGAGTATGATACAATAATAACTCACTTACCCATCCATCCCCAAAAGAAGGTGTGCCCAAACCGCTGATAATCCAAGCGGTAAAACCTACAAGAAACTGTGGCACAACGGGGATGAGTTGCCAACTCAGTGAATAAAATTACATCTAAAGGTAGAAATCGAAGTGCATGGCGATACCTAGGTCATAAGTATAGTACTATCATAATCAGTATCGGTATATTATATGATATGCAAAGGTGCAACCCTGACCATCATACAATCACAAGTGTAATAACTCAACGTCATTTAAATCAAATCATGAATCCGTTATCCGTATTGGAATTCCCTTTTTATAATGTCTGTACAAATATATGTAGGTACTGTCCCCCGGGTCAGTCCTGGTGGAATCCAATAAATACATATCTAACTATGTATCTCATGATAATGATTATACCAATATATATAGAGATGTCCAGCATCGACATCGAAATCCGAAATCTCTCGTGTCCATCATCGACACGTAAATACAGATATCGTCGACACCACCTCAATAGATGATCGCCACCCGATATCATGGCTACGATCAGTATCCCCTGGATATCTGCCGTACCTAATCGAACCTCGGTCAGTATCCCCTGGATATTTGTCGTGTTCATTTTTATCTCTGGAATCGAGTACCCTCGTTAGGCTCCTCCGCCTCAATGCGGCTATCCTGCCCTTCGGTCTCGATCCGGGTCCACCATGTATCCGACTGTCTATCTCCACCACTCAGTCTGGATATTTCACACATCCGAAACCGTATAGCTACCCTACCCGGTCCGGAATCAAAATCAGGAAACACAAAACTCATGGTGGATGTTTAACTCATCATATCAAAATATCAAGTAAGAAATAAGAATACTTGCATAGATTATATTGATGATATATTATATATATACATATATAACAGTATCCCATACCACCGATATATATCATCAGGAGTAAAATATCCAGAAAATCCATAAGAATCAAATATAACATTTTTAATACTAATATTCATAATTTACAACAGGAATAAAGAAAGACTACGTAATTATATCACATATGCATAGATTTCAATTCTACTGTGACATGGTACTACTAATGATGTGTAGTGTAGCATATGCGTCTATGCTCGTGCAACATGGCAATCATTAGTATTTGTGCAAGTGTTCTACGGTGTAACAACTTATTTATTTTAATACATATATAACAACAAGGTTCTACAGTGACATGGGAGTACCAATGAGGTGTGGTGTAATATACATTCACGTGCTTGTGCAGCATAATACTCATTGGTATTTGTGTAGTATTCTATCAGAGTGTGCGTAACGCATAAACGTATACTATGGATAATATAATGCAAATATGTAAATTAATCTTAACGTAACTATTGTAATTATTTACTATGAGCTATACCATTTTCTTTAGAAATGATCGAAACGTTAAGTTTAAAATAAGGAAGCTGCCCTAGATTTTAAAATAGATATCCGTTTTAGAAACTGGCACGTATCCGTATATTTTATTTAAAAGACAACGAATCATAGTTTTTAAAAGAATACAGCTCACACAAGTATTACATCCTAAAACAGGATATAACCTAACGCTATGAGTCAAAGATAAATTGGCTGTTATTCGGCATAAAAAAGTTCATCGTTCCCAATACGTATAAATTCTTGTATTTTATCTCATCATATCACTATATATATGTGATCCCTCGTATAAATCCACCCAACCATATCCATATTTTATCACTGTATCTCATCTATAACTATGCATAAAACTATATGAAATTGAAGGAAATGCTATATGCGATACTATATAAATATCTTGAATAAATCCTAAACTAACTAGATATCATAATTCAATTTCATAAAACATAAAAGATATAAAGGATAAATCTATTACTTAATTATTATTAGCCTAGTGACAAATACCATGTCATGATAAAATATAATTAAAATATTATTTTCTTGATATCACCCGCTTGATTCATATTTATCAAAATAATTACATTTTTTCGGATATAATTCTGATACCCCAAATTCATAAGCGATATCATTTCGCATAAACATATCGATTTTATTATTTTTATAATAAAATGAAATTAATTATTCTTAATTTTCCAAAACGTTACAGTCTCTCCCGCTTAAAGAAATTCGGTCCCCGAATTTAAATTAAAGCTCTTTCTTAAAATATTTTCTCAATCTCATCAACTCATTTCAAAACAATTTTCTGAGGTCAAACATGAAAATGGCTCGTTATAACAAGATTCCAAAGTCCCATATGAGCTAAAAATACATCGCAATACAACAGTGTGCCTGAAAACTCAAAAGATAATCTTTTATAACTGTAACTCTAGCGGTTGCTATGAGGATTACTCCAGTTATGACAAAAACTGTGCCAAATATAAAAACTGTTGTGTATCCTAAGTACACAAAATTAATGCCATAATCGTAATGCAATATCAGTGCATACGACCAAGCTAAAAATCAAATCTATCACATATCCTTTCCAGCGCAAATCATTAAAACCAATTTAACCCGTAATGGTTTTGTATGTAAGTCTCAAACCGCACTTCACGGTGTACATGAAAACAAACAGCGCTAAGTGCAACAGGCGTTCACGAAACGATATCCACTGCATCCACTGTGCATGGAATAAAAGTATACAAAATAATACCAAGTGCCTCGGGGTGCACAAAAATCAAATCCAAGCGCATCAGGGTGCACAATTTAAATCTCCAGTGCATCGGGGTGCACAAAATCAAGACGGGCAACTAGTGTGCACGAAAAAATCAGTGTAATGCATCCGGTGTACACAACACTCCAATCGAGTGCAGTCACCTCGCACTAAAATCTCAACAAGTGCACCTGGTGTGCACAAAACATAAATCAAAACGAAATTACTATATATAGAATCTTATCAAGTGCACTGGGTGTGCACAAAACATAATTAAATCCTCAATTCCTCAAAATACATAGATCAAATCACGGACGTCGAGTTGTCCTTTCTCCAAAGTTTAAAAATGAATGTGTTAGGTTATAAAAACGTAAATCGAATTCAAAGGACATCGAAGCTTACTTTCTTCAATGTCGGAAGGTGTTTATACCACCGGAATTGGTATAGCAAGAATTAAAACTTGCCGTTTGCCACATTCTAACGTTCTCTGTCTCTGAAGTCAGGTTCTTCTTGTGGATCTCCAATATCATAGCTTATTTATGCGATCGTCCGGTGAGGAGCAACAACTCCATTCATCTTATTATGGATACATCCCATCACACCTTCTTGATCCGTAGTCCAGTCCTTTGTAACGCAACATGTTGATAAAGAAAATCTCTGTCCTATGTGTGTGTGCTAACAACTAGTCCTAGTCCAATCTCATTTATCATAAGTTTCTGGAATAGAATCCTTCCAGTTCTTGCTAAAATCATTTATTCAGCCCACTCGGAACAAGAAATCATTTCTTAACCTATTTCTTCTTTTAATAAGCAATGTTATTCCTTTTTAATTTCCTCCTGAAAGTGTAGTGGTATGTGTCCTCTAGTCTCCGATATCAACTGTGAAGAAAAACTGTCCACTAAGACTTCGCACCATTTTCCTTTTCCTTAAATTCCTTATATCAATCACTTAAGGAGCATATCTGTATCGGCACGCGAATTTGCAAGTCATACTTAATCATGACCCACTCGGAGCCTTACAACTCGGAAACCCGAATCCGTCATCTATGATACTCTGTAAAAGAATCTAGCTAATCTTACCTTCGGATACTCGTCCTAATTTGTCGAAGGAAAATTTTCTGCATAATCTCTTCCTCAAGAGACCTGCAGCTCGTCTGAGCAAGACCCAACGGAAGGAGCTAACTAACTTCCTCGACTTTACCTCGGAGTGCTACTATGGATTAAAAGTCTTAATCATCTCACATCTAATCGGTTATGAATCCTTCTGATCCATTTATACTTGTAAATGTCGTCTACTTTTAACTTCATAAACTCTGGAAGCAATATCTCAATAACTTCAGCATTGATTGTACCGTTGTTTGAACAGTACGCGACACCACGATCTTTGAAGAGAAGAGAATATCATGCCTCATGTCCGGCCAATCATCATCAATGATCCTACTATCTGGTGCGGATCCCGAAGAAACTCGATCCACTATTAGAACTCGATTAATTATAAATAAACGATGTGTCTCTATATCCTCGGAAATTCAACCTGGTCAGTCCTTGTCCCAGACAGGTCTGCTCTGACCGTATCTCTAACTGTAGCCCTCTCGGCCCTCATAAATATGGTGATCAAAACAATCAATCATGCACTGACGAAGATAGATCAACGGAAGGAACAGAAAGAGAATCTCCAGATATAAATCCTAAGGTAACTTAGGTGGAGTATCATATCGTAAATATGCCGCGGAACATATATACGGTACGCCACTCTACTTAGTAGCTACTCCATCAACAAAGGTCATCCTATATAATGAAAGTTCAGGTATAAGACCCCCAAAGTCGAGTCTAAGTCCTATAGGGTCAAGCCTAGCTAACAAAATATATGCCCAGACTCCATATAGTCAACCTAGACTCGAACAAAGGTTAAACCAAACGCTCTGATACCAACTTTGTCACGACCCAAATGTGGCACGTGACCGGCACTTAAATCACGTGACATCTAAAGACATCGACGCGGTTCAAGTAAGCCAAAAACCCGGAATCTAAACCCTTTTGAAAATATTTGAGGTGAGGTTTAAATAATCAGCCGATAATATCAATTTAAAATAATATCGTATGCTGAAAAGCCTTTATGACGTTTTGAAACTTGTCATCACCTCCTTTGCATTTTTATAAAAACCCAATACAACAAAATTAAATAGCATCACAACGGAAGCTAGCTTTCACGTCTAAAAGACGGAACAACCAAACAAATTTATAACAGATGTCGACTCTAAAGAGTGTGACATCACCACCTGAAAACTTAAGTCTCGATTCTAAGTCCATATTATATCATTTCTAAGTTTATGGAGTTTCTACTAGATACAAGATTAAATGAATAATCAAGAGTGAATATGATACAATAATAATTCACTTACCCATCCATCCCCAAAAGAAAGTGTGCCCAAACCGCTGATAATCCAAGCGGTAAAACCTGCAAGAAACTGTGGCACAACGGGGATGAGTTGCCAACTCAGTGAATAAAATTACATCTAAAGGTAGAAATCGAAATGCATGACGATACCTAGGTCATAAGTATAGTACTATCATAATCAGTATCGGTATACTATATGATATGCAAAGGTGCAACACTGACTATCATGCAATCACAAGTGTAATATCTCAACGTCATTTAAATCAAATCATGAATCCGTTATCCATATTGGAATTCCCTTTTATAATGTCTGTACAAATATATGCAGGTACTGTCCCCCGGGTTAGTCCTGGTGGAATCCAATAAATACATATCTAACTGTGTACCTCATGATAATGATTATACCAATATATATAGAGATGTTCAGCATCGACATCGAAATCCGAAATCTCTCGTGTCCATCATCGACACGTAAATACAGATATCATCGACACCACCTCAATAGATGATCGCCACCCGATATCATGGCTACGATCAGTATCCCCTGGATATCTGCCGTACCTAATCGAACCCCGGTCAGCATCCCCTGGATATCTGCCGTGTTTATTTTTATCTCCGGAATCGAGTATCCTCGTTAGGCTCCTCCGCCTCAATGCGGCTATTCTGACCCTCAGTCTCGATCCGGGTCCACCATGTATCCGACTATTTATCTCCACCACTCAGTCGGGATATTTCACACATCCGAAACCGTATAGCTACCCCACCCAGTCCGGAATCAAAATCAGGAAACACAAAACTCATGGTGGATGTTTAACTCATCATATCAAAATATCAAGTAAGAAATAAGAATACTTGCATAGATTATATTGATGATATATTATATATATACATATATAACAGTGTCCCATACCACCGATATATATCATCAGGAGTAAAATATCCAGAAAATCCATAAGAATCACATACAACATTTTTAATACTAATATTCATAATTTACAACAGGAATAAAGAAAGACTACGTAATTATATCACATATGCATAGATTTCAATTCTACTGTGACATGGTACTACTAATGATGTGTAGTGTAGTATATGCGTCTGTGCTCGTGCAACATGGCAATCATTAGTATTTGTGCAAGTGTTCTACGGTGTAACAACCTATTTATTTTAATACATATATAACAACACGGTTCTACAGTGACATGGCAGCACCAATGAGGTGCGGTGTAACATACATTCATGTGCTTGTGCAGCATAGTACTCATTGGTATTTGTGCAGTGTTCTATCAGAGTGTGCGTAACGCAGAAACGTATACTATGGATAATATAATGCAAACATGTAAATTAATCTTAACGTAACTATTGTAATTACTTACTATGAGCTATACCATTTTCTTTAGAAATGATCGAAACGTTAAGTTTAAATTAAGGAAGCTGCCCTAGATTTAAAAATAGATATCCGTTTTAGAAACTGGCACGCATCCGTATATTTTATTTAAAAGACAACAAATCATAGTTTTTAAAAGAATATAGCTCACACAAGTATTACATCCTAAAACAGGATATAACCTAACCCTATGAGTCAAAGATAAATTGGCTGTTATTCGGCATAAAAAGTTCATCGTTCCCAATACGTATAAATTCTTGTATTTTATCTCATCATATCACTATATATATGTGATCCCTCGTACAAATCCACCCAACCATATCCATATTGTATCACTGTATCTCATCTATAACTATGTATAAAACTATATGAAATTGAAGGAAATGCTATATGCGATACTATATAAAATCTTGAATAAATCCTAAACTAACTAGATATCATAATTCAATTTCATAAAACATAAAAGATATAAATGATAAATCTATTACTTAATTATTATTAGCCTAGTGACAAATACCATGTCATGATAAAATATAATTAAAATATCATTTTCTTGATATCACCCGCTTTATTCATATTTATCAAAATAATTACATTTTTTCGGATATAATTCCGATACCCCAAATTCATAAGCGATATCATTTCGCATAAACATATCGATTTTATTATTTTTATAATAAAATGTAATTAATTATTCTTAATTTTCCAAAACGTTACAGTCCTCTTGCAATAGATACATAAATTTCATTCAGTCTCGGAAAATGATCCTCTTAGCTTTATAAATGGCACTGGGAGAGTTAGCCTAGAAGAGGCTCTTCCGGTAATTTGGTTGGCAGGACGTTTCATATCGACCGACTATGGCCTTTCCTTTTTCTTAATGACAGTTTCATAGCGACGGGCTGACTTCCAAGCTGCTTCATGTGTTAGGTATTCTCTCGTTGCTAGGGCAGCCTGGATCTTAGGGTTTAATCCTTGTTGGAAACGCCTGGCTCTGATTTCTGCAGTAGGAATTAGATGGGCAACGAATCTGCTGTGCATGGTGAATTCTGCATCATACCCATCTATCGACTTATCCTACATGGATCCTTGTTGCAGGTGAATGCACTTCTGTTTTATCTCGAAGTGTGTAGTTTCCGGAAAATACTTGGCGTCAAAGTGATCACGGAAAGTCTTCCACTCGATCGGCTGCTCAAGATGGTTCTCCTCAGCCTTTCACCAGACTTTGGCATTGTCAGTAAGCTGGAATTTTGCTACTCTGACCCAAGCCACTTCTGGAACTTGGCCTGCGGCTAGGTCATCTTCTATGCTCTAAGCCCATTCTTCGGCTTCAAGCGGTTTCTATTTCCCTGAGAAGTTCTTCGGGTGTAATGCTCGAAATTATTTCACTCCCGGTGCTTCTGCTCCAGAGCAGATGAAACTCTGTTGAAGGAGAGCGGTCTGCTCCAGCAAAATTGTGCTTTGAGCCTGGTGACCTTCAAGTAGGTTTTTGATAGCCTCCAAAATTATCGTCTGTTATATAAGTGGAGCGGCTACGGCAGGTGGAGATGGTGGAATGGTAAGAATAGGTGGTGGTGGTGTACTTCCATTGACGTTGGTGCTAGGGCTGTTGGAAGAATCCATCACCTTAGATAGAGAAGAAAGATTATGATAGATTCAACGGAAATTGAATTGCAAGGAATGTAAAGTTATTGAATTTCATATTTCCTGTGATATATTTCTTACGACTTCATGCAGAACGGGGCCTGTATGGGCCACCAACAAAACCTGTCACGCTCCACTTCCCAAAAGACGGAAACATGCACGTGACAAGCCCACGACGTATTTATTTTGAGAAGGTCACTTCCCGGAGTAAATACGCTAAGCGTAAAATAAGCAATATAAAATGACAAAAAATTAACATGAGATTTAAACTTCAACAACTTTATTTACATTCAACTTGATACATTTACAATTCATGAGTTCAACTGAAAGAAAATACAAGAAGAGAAATGCAGGTGGCATACATATGCTGAAAGAGAGGATAACTAGTCTAGGTCTGAGTTGCGATCTGACCGTGCTCCTCCTCGGTGGTGTCCACCTCCTCAGTCTTCATAGTATTTGACGAACATTCCAAGAAACAAAGATGAGTGGAATGCCCGTCAGCGAACTTTCGCTCGGTAAGTCCCCAAGAAATGGGTGTGAAGTATAATGATAAAAAATGTATATCATGAAGTAATGAACTAAGAGATATGGTGTTTAAACAAGACATTTATTATAAGCTTGGCAATTCTATATAACATGCAGTTCTATATATATATCAAGGCAAAATAACATGAGCATAGTATAGCCTGGCCGTGTAGTGAGGGTGTAGTGTGCATGAAGTGAATGTAAGTGTCTTAAAAGGTCTTTACATGGATAAACTAATGTAACGTAAGTTCAAGGGTGAATGTCAACCAATCTCAAGAGTGTTCTCGAACCCAACAGGCTATAATCCAGGGGTAAGGAACCATAAGCCCGAATCAAGTGTTTGTAACGCGACTTCAATCTATTGTTGAAGTATTCCAAACTCAACAGGCTATAATCCAGGAGTAAGGAAACACGAGCCCTTATGATAGCTTGCTTGTGTTAGTAGACATGGATTCATGATCTAAGGGGACTCTTGAAATTTCGTTGGATTCACGCATGAACTACCTCAACACCTTGTGTATTCTAGGTTACAGTTAAAATCACTAGCCTTGCTCAAAACCATAAATATATCAAGTTGCAAGATTAAGTTCATGTCAATATCAAGTATTTGAGTCAAGTATTCATGTATTCATGTTAAGTTGTATTCATGGTTCGAGTCAAGTCAGTTTCAATAGCAACCATTGTGTTCTGGTATTCATGTTAAGTTCATGTCAAGTCATATTATTCTAGTATTCAAGTTTTTAGGATATTCAAGTTCAATTGTTCTGGTTCACGATCAAGGGTTCAAATTTATGTTAAAGTTCGGATCCTGGTTGAGTTTGTGTTTAAGTTCGGGTTCAAGTTTAGATTTGAGTTCATGTCTTTTCATGTGATGTAAATTGTTAAAATCTTATGTTCGGGAGAAATCGGCAACTGCTGCATATGAACGGCAGGATTCGTGTCTTTTTTCAAGACAATTGCCATTGATAACTCCGTTAAGTTGTCTAACCTGAATAGGTAAGCACTCACTTTCTTTGGCTCCCTGAGATTCAAGAGAATTGATCCCGCTTAAACCTATATTAATATAGAGTCCTTAAATATTGTTTGTATTCCTCGAGGGGGTTTTATGAAAAATATTTAATATAGATTAAAAATAAAATCTGGAGGGTGATTTGTATTACTTAGAGTTTTCATGAGCATGTGTTTTAATTATTAGGGTATTTTAAAGATGAATACCAAGCTTTTAAAAATTTATGGTATTTTATTGAAAACTAGTTATTTTTAGTAACTTGATGGTATTTTTTTGACATTTTTTAATCTTTCATCTTTAGAAAAATATAGTTTCATAATATAATGAAAATTTGGATTTATAATTTTATATAATTTTAATTAAAAATTTTGTTTTATTTAGAAAATTCGTTTTTCTTAAAACCCGTATTTATACCCTTTCGAGATCGAATACTCCGTGAGGAATACTGCATCTCGCTCTACTATTCCCAGGATATGCGATAATCCGCACCATCCATTAGCGGGTCCCCTAACGAGGATTGTAAATGCATAATTGCAAAGGAATATGAAAAACCGTTTTAAAGGAAATCCGGTTTTAAAGCATGTGGTATTTTATTGTAAATATTATTCTTCGAAACACATATTCATACAAATTAGTATCGTGCTATGAAACCAAAGTGTACGTAATGGGTAGGTCGTTACCCAGTGAAGTTTTTTTAAGTGTATAGTTTTAACAAAACTAAAAGAAGTGATATCAAAGTTCATGGTATTTTAATGAAAAAGTTCAATTATAGATGTTTCACATGAGATTCTTGGTTAAACTTGATTCTAAACTTTTATATTTAAGGTCACAAGTATCGTGTAAAAATTTGGTTGATCAAAGTATAAAGGAGAACTAGTTTCTAGGGTTTAGAAAAAGGATACCGGTAATAACTCCACTTACCGATATAAGTTTTAAAGTTGAATTTCAATGAAGAGAAAGAGAGATTGGGAGGGAATTACGTTTTGAATATCTCAAAGAAAGAGTTAGGAAGAAAAGGGAGGCTTCGTGGCGTCGTGGGAGCTCCGGAATTAGCTTCGATCTTCGACGGAAGAAGCTTGCTCGCTAACTCCACTTTACTCCACCCGCACTTAGGAACTTTTGAAAGAGTTTTTACTAGAATTTTCAGAATGGTGAAGAGCTAGGGAATGAGGTGGTATTTACAGTGGAAATTAAGATTTGGGAAATAAAATTTTGAATTAAAAAGTATTAAAATTGTGTTAATTTGTGAAATGAAAGGTCTCTATTATTTTGCAGGGAAATCAAACAGTGCAGAGGAGTTAATAGGAGCTGAAGGGACAAGTGTGTAAAGCACAGAGGCAAACGGGCCCATCTCGACCGTCGGTGCCGGCCCATAGGGTATTTCCACCGGTCGAATTTGGATCTCTGGCCTCGAGATTCGTGCCACATGATTAATTCTGTATTCACACCATTTTGCACATGTTTGATTTTTCTGAACTTTTCATTTCTCCGTGTATTGCACGTGCAACCTTTTGGGTTTCCAAAAAGTTAAAAAGAAAAATTAGAAAAATAATTGTGTTTGATGGGAATCGAACACACAGGCTACGTTACAACAGTGCAAAGGCTTTACCAGTGAGCTACAAATTGCTTCTTATTTTTATTGAACAAAAATAACTTATAACTTCTCATCAGGCTGAAATACCTCTTTTTCTGTACAATAAACAAGAAACTTTTGTACAGGGATTTCAGAGTTGTTACATTCTACCCTCTTTATAAAAATTTCATCCTCGAAATTTATACAAGGATGTTGTAACAGATTCAAGAAAAATTTGGTTAAAGCAGCGGTGAAGGAACTACTAATATCGTACCGAAAGTGAATGAAAATGTTTAGGTAGATGAAAGAACAAACGGATGCAAGAATTTGAAAAGGCTGAAAAAGATGGGAGGATATTTACCGGTGTTATGTTGACCCATGGCTTCGGATTCTATGGCTGCTAAAGTGAAAGCTTGACGTCTCTGCACATTTCTTTGTGCACGTTGGTACATCGATGGCTGACGAGATAAAGGTGGTCCACACGGAGGTGGTGCAAGAAGGGCTAATCGAGTAGGTAGAGGTTGAATAGCTGGTATAGTTGCGGCGGCTGGGCCAGTTCGATTGTGTGGGCAAGTTCCTACAGTGTGTGAGGGTGATCCACTTATCAAACAAATACCATTTGCTCGAGGGCAATCCTTGACCTGGTGTCCGGTCCTCTTGCAATAGATACAGAAATTTGGTTCAGTCTCGGAAAATGATCCTCCTAGTTTCATAGATGGCGCTGGGAGAGTTGGCCTAGAAGAGTCTCCTCCGGTACTTTGGTTGGCATGACGTTTCATACCGACCGACTGTGACCTTCCCTTCTTCTTAATGACAACATCATAGCGATGGACTGACTTCAATACTGCTTCATGTGTTAGGTATTCTCCCGTTGCTAGGGCAGCCTGGATCTCAGGGTCTAATCCTTGCTGGAAATTTCTGGCTCTGATTTCTGCAGTAGGAATTAAATGGGCGGCGAATCTACCGAGCATGGTGAATTCTGCATCATACTCATCTATCGACTTATTCCATATGGATCCTTATTGCAGGTGAATAAACTTCTGTTCCATCTCAAAGTGTGCGGTTTCCGAAAAATACTTGGCGTCTAAAAGATCACAGAAAGTCTTCCACTCGATCGGCTGCTCAAGACGGCTCTTCTCGGCCTTCCACCAGACTCTGGCATTATCATTAAGCTGGAGTTTTACTACTTTGACCCAAGCCACTTCTGGAACTTAGGCCGCGGCGAGGTCATCTTCTATGCTCTGAGCCCATTCTTTGGGTTCAAGCGGTTTCTCTTTCCCTGAGAAGTTCTTTGGGTGTAATACTCAAAATTGTTTCACTCCCTGTGCTTCTGCTTTAGAGTGGATGAAACTCTGTTGAAGGAGAGTAGTCTGCTCCTGCAAAATCGTGCTTTAAGCCTGCTGACCTTCAAGTAGGCTTTTTTGATAGCCTCCAGAAGTATCGTCTGTTCTATGAGTAGAGCAGCTTCGGCAAGTGGAGGTGGTGGAGTGGTAAGGATTGGTTGTGGTGGTGTACTTCCATTGACGTTGGTGCTAGGGCTATTGGAAGAATTCATCATCTTAGATAGAGAAGAATGATTAGGATAGATTCAACGAAAATTGAATTGCAAGTGTAAAGTTGTATAATTTCATATTTCTTGTGATATATTGCTTACGACTTCATGCAGAACGGGGCCTGCATGGGCCACCAACAAAACCTGTCATGTCCCGCTTCCCAAAAGACGGAAATAGGCACGTGACAAGCCTGTGACATATTTATTTCGAGAAGGTCACTTCCCAGAGTAAATACCCTAAGCGTAAAATAAGCAATATAAAATGACAAGAAATTAACATGAGATTTAAACTTCAAAAACTTTATTTATATTCAACTTGATATATTTACAATACATGAGCTCAGCTGAAAGAAAATACAAGAAAAGAAATGCCGAAATAGGTGGCATACATATACTGAAAGAGAGAATAACTAGTCTAGGCCTGAGCCGCGATCTGATCGTGCTCCTCCTCGGTGGTGTCCACCTCCTCAGTCTCTACAGTATCTGACTAACATTCCAAGAAACAAAGATGGGTGGAATACCTGTCAGTGAACTTTCGCTCGGTAAGTCCTCAAGGAATGGGTGTGAAGTTTAATGATAAAAAAAATGTTTATCATGAAGCAATGGACTAAGAGATATGGTGTTTAAATAAGTCATTTAATATAGGCATGCCAATTCTATATAACATGCATATATATATATATATCATGGTAAAATAACATGAGCATAGTATAGCCCGACCGTGTAGTGTGGATGTAGTGGGAATGAAGTGAATGTAAATGTCCTAAAAGATCTTTACATGGGTAAACTAATTTAACGTAAGTTCAAGGGTGAATGTCAACCAATCTCAAGAGTGTTCTCGAACTCAATAGGTTGTAATCCAAAGGTAAGGAACCATGGGTCCTAATCAAGTGTCAGTAAGTGACTTCAACTTAGTGTTGAAGTATTCTAAACTCAACAGGCTATAATCCATGAGTAAGGAAACACGGGCCCTCATGATAGCTTGCTTATGCTAGTAGACATAGATTCATAATCTTGGGGACTCCTGAGATATCGTTGGATTCATGCATGAACTACCCCAACATCCCGTGTATTCTAGGTTACAGTAAAATTTCTAGCCTTGCTCAAATCCATGAATACATCAAGTTGCAAGATTGAGTTCATGTCAATATCAAGTATTCGTGTCAAGTGTTCATGTATTCATGTCAAGTTGTATTCATGGTTCGAGTCAAGTCAGTTTCAATAGCAACCATTGTGTTCTAGTATTCATGTTACGTTCATGTCAAGTCATATTATTCTAGTATTCAAGTTTTTTGGATATTCAAGTTCAATTGTTCTGGTTCATGACCAAGGGTTCAAATTTATGTTAAAGTTCGGATCCTGGTTGAGTTTGTATTCGAGTTCGGGTTCAAGTTTAGATTTGAGTTCATGTCTTTTCATGTGAATTGATGTAAATTGTTAAAATCTTATGTTCGGGAGAAATCGGCAACTGCTGCACATGGACGGCAGGATTTGTGTTTTTTTCCAAGACAATTGCCATTGATAACTCCATTAAGTTATGTAACCTGAATATGCAAGCACTCACTTTCTCCGTCTCCCCGAGGCTCAAGAAAATTGATCCCGCTTAAACCTTTATTAATATAGAGTTCTTAAATATTGTTTGTATATCTCGAGGGGGTTTTATGAAAAATATTTTAATATAGATTAAAAATAAAATCTCGAGGGTGATTTGTATTACTTAGGGTTTTCATGAGCATGTGTTTTAATTATTGGGGTATTTTAAAGATGAATACCTAGCTTTTAAAAGTTTATGGTATTTTATTGAAAACTAGTTATTTTTAGTAACTTGATGGTATTTTATTGACATTTTTTAATTTTTAATTTTTAGAAAAATATAGTTTCATAATATAATGAAAATTTGGATTTATAATTTTATATAATTTTAATTAAAAATTTTGTTTTATTTAGAAAATTCATTTTTCTTAAAAACCGTATTTATATATTTTCGAGATCGAATACTCCGTGAGGAGTGCTGCATCTCGCTCTACTATTTCCAGAATATGCGATAATCCGCACCATCCATTAGCGGGTCCCCTAACGAGAGTTGTACATGCATAATTACAAAGGAATACGAAACACCGTTTTAAAAAAAACCCAGTTTTAAAGCATGTGGTATTTTATTGTAAATATTATTTTTCGAAAAAAATATTCATACAGATTAGCATCGTGCTATGAAATTAAAGTGTAAGTAAGAGGTAGGTCGTTACCCCGTGAAGTTTTTCCTAAGGGTATAGTTTTAATAAAACTAAAAGAAGTGATATCAAAGTTCATGGTATTTTAATGAAAATGTTCAACTATGGATGTTTCGCATAAGATTCTTACTTAAACTTGATTCTAAACATTTATATTTAAGATTACAAGTATTGTGTAAAAATTTGGTTGATCAAAGTATAAAAGAGAAGGAGTTTCTAGGTTTAGAAAAATGATATCAGTAATAACTCCACCTACCGATATAAATTTTAAAGTTGAATTTCTATGAAGAGAAAGTGAGATTGGGAGGGACTTACGTTTTGAATATCTCAAAGAAAGAGTTAGGAAGAAGAGAGAGGCTTCGTGGTGTCGTGGAAGCTCCTGAATCGGCTTCGATATTCAACGGAAGAAACTTGCTCGCTATCTCCACTTTACTCTACTTGCACTTTGGAATTTTTGAGAGAATTTTTGCTAGAATATTCAGAATGGTGAAGAGTTAGGGCATGGGGTGGTATTTATAATGGAGAACTAGGGTTTGGGAAATAAAATTTTGGATTAAAAAGTATTAAAATGGCATTAATTGGTGAAATGAAAGGTTTCTGTTTGATTGCAGGGAAATCAAACAGTGCAGAGGAGTTAATAGGAGATGAAGGGGCAAGTGTGCAAAGCACGGAGGCAAACGGGCCCATCTCGACTGTGCGCCGGCCCATAGGGCATTTCCACCGGTCGGATTTGGATCTCTGGCCTTGAGATTCATGCCAAATGATTAATTATGTATTTACACCATTTTGCACATGTTTGATTTTTCTGAACTTTTCATTTCTCTGTGTATTGCATGTGCAACCTTTTGGACTACCAAAAAGTTAAAAAGAAAAATCAGAATATTAATTGTGTCTGATAGGAATCGAACACACAGGGTACGTCACAGCAGTGCAAAGGCTTTATCAGTGAGCTACAAGTTGCTTCTTGCTTTTATTGAACAAAAATAACTTATAACTTCTTATCAGGCTGAAATACCCCATTTTCTGTACAATAAATAAGAAAATTCTGTACAGGGATTTCAGATTCGTTACATAAACACTTAGTCATTTTGAATATATACAGTGCTAAGCACTTTTGTTCAGCGCTCACGTAGGTATCACGTGAAGCGCTGCTCCTTTTTCCCGCTCACGTGTTGCCACATGAGGAGCTGAGTTTTTTGGTGCTCACGTGCTATCACGTGATGGTATGAGTTTTTTTTCTTTTCTGAGCGCTCATATGTGTTTTATGTGAGGCGCCATCTTCCACTCTTTTGAGCGCTTACACATATATCACGTGAGATGCTGGGCTTTCATTTATGGGCGCTCACGTGTATTTCACATGAGACGCTGAGCCCTTAAAGATTTAACCTTTATTTATCTTTTGAAAAAATTTAAATTTCTGTTAATGGTGTTTTGATCATTGATGATCTCCAAGATCTCTGTTTTGAAGATCTGAGATCGGATTTTTGAGAACTAAATTCTTATGTTCTTTTTTTTTAATAAGAACTATGTTCTTTATATAGGGTTAAACCCTGTTTTTAGAGCAATTAAATTTCTGGAATATAAGTTCCCCTTCTTTTCATCATGTTTCTTTTCTCATATATAGTTTTTCCCCTAGAACTTGAATCTGAAGAGCAAAAATTTCCCGATGAGAATTAAATTCTCAACTTATGGGGGATTTGTCTTGCGGATCTCAGATCCAGAGAAAGAACTAAGTTCTTTATCGAAGGTTAAACCCTTTTATTTTTACATATATTAGGCAAATGAGATATTTTTTTATCTCTGTTTTTTCTTTACCTAGGGTTTAAGAGGAGAAGAGACTTTTCTTCAGCAAGAAAATTAAATTCTCAGTTGTAGCTTTTTATCACCTTATGAGGTTAATTCTCTTTTTTTCAGACCTGAAGTCTGGGGTCCTTTATATAGGTGAGAAAAATCGTTGATCAGTTTGAGAAAATCTCTCATCGAGATATACCAATTGATTTAATTGATCTTAAAAAAATCGCCTGGGAAATTTTGTCCACTGTTGGATATTTGATCCGGTGACTTTTATTTATCTGAAAACATTTTCTGTTTGTTTTAGCAAGATCAGAAAAATATTTTCCTAACAAAGAAATTGATTTGATTTTCTGATTTTGTCGGTGATATTATAATCACCGTTGGATTTTGAATCCAAAGGTTCTCTTTTTAACAGAGAAAAATCTTTCTCGTTTTGGAAAGATCGGGGGGATATTTCCCCAAATAGAATTTAATTCTATATAGAATTTAATTTTATCTGAAGCTAGCGTTTCAAAATTCTATATAGAATTTCAAAATGATGTGCTCACGTGTTTAACATGTGACCCCCAGTATGGGTTTTAACCTGCTTATATTCATCGCTCATATGCAAAGCATATGAGCGCTCACGCGTTTAACACGTGAGGCCTATTTGGCTTTTGGTTTCAGCTCATGTGCTTTTCGTATGAGCGCTCACAAGTTTAACATGTGGGGCCCTTTTTGGGTTGTGATTTACTTGTATTCAGCACTCACATGCTTTGTATTTGGGCAATCACTTGTTTAACACGTGGGGCCTGTTTGGCCTTTGGTTATTTACTTTCAGCGCTCATATGCTTTGCATATGAGCGCTCACGTGTTTAACACGTGAGGAAAAATTGTGGGTTTTAATTCTCCTTAAAGCCAGAACGCTCACGTGCTTTGCATATGGAAGGAATTCGTTTCTTCTTTTTTACCTTCCCTTTTTTAAGGGAATAAACGCCCTCCAGCGTTGCTCTTATATGGCTTGCACGTTAGTACAACGGTGTCAGTTTTACAACCGTTGGATCACCTAGATAAGTAGGGAGTCGAACCGATCCTATCATGTTTTATAAATGGGGCCTTTGGCTCTGAAGTGTCTACCGTTTCTTCATCTTCCTCATTGAGTTTTCGTTTTCTTTAAAATTTAATTCTCGTTCAGAGCTTAGTTTTCTGCCCTAAAAAATTCCTCAGAACAGTGTCGACTCTGCCGAAATTTTTGGTAAGGATCATGAACAAAGCTTAGCTCTTAACATATTTTGGGCATTTTGTGGATTTTAAATCCATTAACATATTTGACAGAGCTTGGCTCTTTTTCTTGAACCGATCTCTTGGAGATCTACAAAAAAACCCTCTTTTTTTATATATAGATCATAGATCTTGATGTCTAGATCAAGGGATCGAATCGATGAACATTCTTGAGATTATTGTTGATTTTCTCTTTAGGGGTTTACCCTGTTGTCAATCTTGACATTTGGGGATTTCTGTAATTTAGTTCCATTGTTTAACCCAATATGGGGATTCTGGGATTTAATTCCATTATTGTTTTCTTGTTCGTAAAGCTTAGCTCTGGTTTGATTTTTTGAACAGTTTTTTAGGGATTTTGGGAATTTTATCCCAATAACTTTGTTTTACCGTTCTTTGATATTTTCCTTTTTAGAGTTTTAGGGTTTTACTACCCATCTCCCAGATTTGAATTTGTTGTTGTTTAAAAGAACCCACTTTTCGGGGATATTCGGAGTTTTAACTCCACTGCTTATTTAATGAGAATTCTTTTTGATTCTCACAATAGGCACATGTTTCATCATTGATGAGCCGCCACTTTGATTTCATGGGGTCCACTGGTTTTGGAGTTAGTAGTCCACAAAATAAACTCATGCCTTTTTGCTGATGATTCTTTTGTCCTCTTTAGATACAATGGCTAGTCATTGGTATGATATTGAGGAGATTGTCTTCTACGAAGAGATTCGCATTCAAGGCCGTCTTCATGGCTAGGAGTATACTGCGGCCTAATGCAACGATGTGATGCGTTGCTTCCATGATTACAACGGTCGATTGCTCCCCGCTACTCTGTCTTTTTGAAGATCGTTGTTGGGTCAATCTGGGAAGCTTTAGCTGGGCGTCTTGAGCCTATGCTGCTCCAGGCGCTTGATGATACTGAAGAAAATGTGCATTCATTATATCTAACGGGCCTGATCTCGAAGAAATAGAGAGATGATCTTGTCACTATCTTGCACCGCAACTTCCAATAAAAAGCAATAGTATCATCGTATTAGAGGATGGAGGATATCAACGGTGACCCTTAATCTTGCATCCGAGAGAAGATGTACAAGAAGATGGTCGATGAAGCTGAAGGCGCATTGCTCAAACTTGCTTTTGAGTTTAAGAATCCGTGTCCGGAATTTAGCGTCTAGCCTCTGTAGACCCTAGATGATATTTGTTTTTAATTTTATTTCTTTTTTATTTCCTTTGTATTCATCCTTAGCCGACAGTGTGTAACTCCCTTTTTTTTGAAGTATGAAAAGCATATATTCCGTTTATGTCTGCACATTTCTTTTCTTTTTGTGCCGAAGTTGCTTAGCTTAGTTTATTTACTCGTTCCGGAGTTTTTAGTTTACTTTTCCCTTAGGTTTATAGGCAAACTCGTTCTAACATTGAATACAGATAACCCTCTTTTTTGATAGGGGTCCGTTAGGTTTATGGTACTGGATTAAGTCCATCATACCGTCGCGTTGGCCGATGTATTCTCGACATGCAATCCCTTAGGTTGCTGCTCGAGTAGCCCCGCGTTTGTCGTGTCTCTGATTCATTCTGAGGCTGGATAAGATGTCTTCAAGTAATCTTCTTAGGTTGGAATATCCATATTACCAGCAGAAGATCAAGTGTTAGGTAGTGTCATGGCGGTTTACTTGAGATTAGGCTTGATTTGAAGGCCCGATGAGTCATAACCGCACACTTCTAGGGTGGGATGACATCCAATAGTCTCTAGGGTTGTCGTCAAGACCCGAAGCTAGGAATATGCCATCACTTCGCTTTTGCTTTGATGTCATACCGATTCTTTGCCAAAGTAAGGTAGACATCTGTATGACCTATAGGCCGTATATATCGCCATCGAGGTTCGGAGCTAGGATTTTTCCATCACTCCACTTTTATTTGACTGTTACGTCCGCACCCTGCTGGAATGAAGAGGAACGTCGAGATGATCTCTAGGCTGTAGATGTGGCCATCGAGATCCGGGGCTAGGAATATGCCGTCACTCCATTTTTATTTGACCCTTAGGTCCTTGTTGACGTTGCGTCTGTACTTTGCTGGAGTAAGAGAGATGTCCAAATAGTCTCTAGGTTGTAGATGTTCCATCAAGACTCGGTTCTTCTTTTAACGAAGTATGGTGGTGTTCACCGTCGAAAACAGAGACGAAACCGGGATGAATCGTCTTGCCTGAATTTGGGGGCAGATGCTATTCAGATTTATCTGTCCACCTCTCCGAAGATGCCAAGTTGATTTATGGCACCATGTATCGGAGGTTTGGACAGATGCGGCCGTTGTAGCAGACTTCGTCAGATTCCCCCTCGTTTGCGAGGGTTTTTTGATTGTGGGGACGCTCTTCCCCGCAGGCGCAAGCCCCTGCAGTTAATTACGTTACCGCATCGCGGTAACCACTTTCTCCTGCTCCAGAAGGTTACTTCGTGTCGTGTGTGTTTGTTTTATTTTTGGTTGCCCGTGGATTTTATACGGAGACTAATTTATGTTGTCTCCCTAGGGCGTGGATTAGTCCAAATCCATATATTCTTAGATTTGGGTTTGGGTTGATTTAAGGATCGTTAATCTCGTTTGAAATTAAGATCAACTTAAATATTTGTTGAGGATACGTTAGTCTAATTTTAGACCAAGATCTACTTAACAGGAATTTAGGATCATTCAGACCCAACAAAAAAGCATTTGGGCTCCATTGTTTTAGTTTAAGGACGTTACAGTTCGTTGTTAGTTTAAGGACGTTTCGGTCCGTAAATCACCATTTTTGAGGTGAGGGTTTAGTTTAAGGACATTTCGGTCCGTATTGGGATGTACCCATCGGTTTGGGAATGCACCAAAGAGTTGTTGGTTGTCGGGACCCGCCACCTCTCTGAGGACATTGAAAAATTACAACGACATGTATCAGAGATGTTGAGAAATGTACCCTTGAACCAAATTCCAGATTGAGGGGAGAGATCATGGTGGACCATCTAAGAATCATTAGTTATTTTTGGGAGACTAAGATTAACTTAGGAGATGTGGGATGGACATCGTTCTGGTCATTATCAATTAAGGAATCATTAGTTTGGGAAGTCATGAGCATAAAGGCTCGGTCTATTTGGAGATCCTTGATATTTTAATCTCAGGAAGACTTAGCCAATTTGGGGTTGAAGTTGGCTTCTTATAGTGTTAAACACTAATATATGCTCGGTGCTCATGTGCTCCCATGTAAGACTCTAAAGCAGTGTTAAACACTGAAATTTGGGGCGCTCACATGTGGCACGTGAAGCGCCTGAAAGTTGGCGCTGTACACTTAGGTCCAAATCCCCGTCTGTATATAAGTGTTAAACACTTAATTCTTGTGGCCCTCATATGCGGGCACGTGAGGCGCCCCAGAGTTGGACACTGCCTCTTTGGGTTTATTCCCTCTTCCTTTTATAAGTGCTAAGCACTTAGCTCATATAATGCTCACGTGTGAACACGTGAGGTGCTAAAAAATATGAGCGCTGTCTTTGGATTTTTCCCCTTTTCCATATGAGTGTTAAGCAACTGTTTGGGGGTCACGTGAGAACACGTGATTCGATCCCAGTCATTCATTTTTGTTCATTGGAGGTGCTCACATGGGAACACGTGAGTTTTCGTTATAGCGTTGAACGCTAATGAATCACCAGTCTTTTCTTTTATATGTATAGAGATTTTGATCTGAGTTTTAAGAATTTCAGGTCCCTTGTTTTATAAGAATTAAATTCTTTTACAGGGTTAAACCCTAGTTTTATCAGAGGAATTAAATTCCTATATACTTTTGGAAGAATTAAATTCTTTGAACTTAGTTCTTTCCCCTAAGTTTTGAATTTGCATAACAGAATCTCCCCGATGAGAATTAAATTCTCAAGTTGTGGGTAGATCTGCTTCTACAGACCTCAACCAGAGGAAGAACTAAGTTCTTTTTTTTGATGAGTTAAACCCTAGGAGAGGCGAAGAAGAGATAAGATAATCTCTGTGTATTTCTTCTAACCTAGGGTTTCTTTTTTCTAAGGATCTTCTTCTTTTTAGAGAATTGAATTCTTTTTTTTTACTCTCTCTTTTCTGTGTGTTCTCTCTTCCTCTCCTCGCTCTTATTTATACGAGAAGAATAAGAATCAATTTGTTAAGAGAATCCCTCATTGAGAGTTCATGATTGATTCCATGATCTTTTAGATCAATCGGTGAATTTTATTCACCGTTGGATTTTTAATCCAAAGGCTCTCCGTGTAATAGAGAAGATTTCTTGTTTGTTTAACAGGATTATGAATATCTTGTTAGTTTTAACAAGATTAGAATTTTATTCTATTATATCTTTTAGTTCAACAAGATCAGAAATATATTTTCTTAATATAGAATTTAATTCTATTATATGGATATCTCGTTAGTTTAACATAGAATTTTATTTTTATCATATGAATATCTTGTTAGTTTAACAAGATTAGAAAAATATTTTCCTATGATAGAATTTTATTCTACCAGATGATCACCGTTGGATCTTTGATTCAAAGGTCCTCTGTTTAACAGAGAAGATCTAGTTTGAGAAAGATCAGGAAATTTTTTTCCCAAATAGAATTTAATTCTAGAATTTGATAGGAGCATTTTAAATTGGGGCGCTCATATGAGCGGCAAGAGAACTCACGTATTTAACACGTAACCCCTAGTATGGGTTTTAGCCTGTTTAATTTCAGCGCTCATATGAGCATATGAGCGCTCACGTGTTTAACACGTAAGGATTGTTTGGTCATTGGTTATTTATATTCAGCGCTCATATGCTTTGTATATGAGCGCTCATATGAGCGCTCATGTGTTTTACGCATGAGGCCTGTTTGGCCCTTAGTTATTTATGTTCAGCGCTCATATGCTTTGCATATGAGCGCTGCATGTTTGGCTCTTAGTTGTTTGTTTTCAGCGCTCATATGCTTTGCATATGAGCGCCCACGTGTTTAACACGTGAGGCCAAATTTTGAGGACTCCCCCCTTTTTTATATGGGAACAAGTAGCTATTTGCTAAAAATTTTGGCGGGAACAAATGCCCCCTACTACTTTTCCCACGTAAGTATGTACGTGGGGGAAGTAGTGCAGAGTTATGCATGGCCATAGAATTGAGGGCTTATGAGACAAGTTTAGGGTCCTTGTAGCCTAAAACTTTTTTCATCCTCATGAGCCGTAAGGGTCTTAAGAAGGTTTTTTCTCTCTACAAGTTGAGAGGATCCGATAAGTGCATATTCTCCCTAGAAATCATGAGGATTTCTAGGTGTTCATTGCCTCCGTGAGTCGTAAGGATCTCACTCGGGTATTTTTCCTTACGAATTGTAAGGATTCGTAAGTAGCTTCTTTATTTCATCGGCGAATGTGGTCCGTGGATAGTATACAAGAGTCAGTTTGGACCTTCTTGTAGGGCAACGATGGCTTAGGAAACGGTTTGGATCTGTCGCCTAAGACTTTTCAATTTTACAAGCCGTGAGGGTCTTATAAAGATTTTTCTCCCTATGAGCCGAGAGGATCCTGCAGGTGTATTTTCTCCTTAGAAGTCGTGAGGATCTCCTAAGTGTGTTTTCTTTTGAGAGTCGTAAGGATCTCACAAGAGAATTTTCCCCTTTACAAGTCGAGAGGATTCGTAAGTGGTTTTTTTCCCTTGTCGATATTCTACTTTGGAGAATATGGCCCGTGGATAGTATAAAAGAGTCAGTTTGGAACTGCTTGTAAGGCCACAGTGCTTAGGAAACAGGTTGATATCCCCGTTGCCTAAAGCTTTTCACCTTCATAAGCTGTGAGGGTTTCATGAAGATGTTTTCCCTACGAGTCGAGACGAGTCGAGAAGTTCTCGCAGGAACATTGTTTTCCCTATGAGTTGAGACGAATCGAGAAGTTCTCGCAAGAATGTTCTAACATCACAGTTAACCTCTGCTCTTTACGACAGAGGTCCGTTAGGGTTTTTGGTACTAAGGTTTTATCCGTTGTACCGTCACATTGGCTGATGCATTCCTCGACATGCAGTCTTGCTAGTCGAGTAGCCCTGCGACTGTCGTGTCTATGATCCCTTTAGGGGCTGGACAAGACGTCTTCAAGTAATCTCCCAGGTCATCTTACCATCGGAAGGGCAAGCGTTAAGGATTTTCCATGCCGCTTTTTACTTGAGGTTAGGCTCATTTTGGGAGCCCCGATGAGTCATAACCACTCCGCGCTGGTGTGGGATGATCTTCAATAGTCTTTCAGGTTTTATTTGAGTTGCCATCAAGACCCTGAAGCTAGGGATTTTCCTTTGCTTCGTTTGCTGACATTGCGTCTGCTGTAACGAGACGAATGTCGAGGTTGTCTCTGGGTTGTTTGTGAACCGTCGAGATTTGGAACTAAGGACTTTGCCATGGCTCCGATTTGTTGACGTTGCGTCTGCATCCTGCTGGAGTGAGAAGAAACGCCGTTGTTGATCTCTAGGCTGTCTGTGAACCGTCGAGATTTGAAACTAGGGACTTTGCCATGGATCCGTTTTGTTGACATCGCGTCTGCATCCTGTTGGAGTGAGAAGAAATATCGTTGTTGATCTCTAGGCTGTCTGTGAACCATCGAGATTTGGAACTAGGGACTTTACCATGGCTCCATTTTGTTGACGTCTGGTTCTGCATCCTGTTGGAGTGGAGAAGGAATGCCGGGGTGATCTCTAGGCTGCCTGTGAACCGTCAAGATTTGGAACTAGGGACTTTTCCATGGCTCCGAGGTAGTCTCTAGGTTGTTGGTGAACCGTCGAGATTTAGAACTAGGGACTTTTCTATGGCTCCATTTTGTTGATGTCGCGTCTGCATACTGTTGAAGTGGAAAAGGAACGCCGTTGTTGACTTCTAGGCTGTCTGTGAACCGTCGAGATTTGGAACTAGGGATTTTTCCATGGCTCCTTTTTGTTGGCGTTGCGTCTGCTTCTTGTTGGAGTGAGAAGAAATGCCGTTGTTGATCTCTAGGTTGTCTGTAAACCATCGAGACCTGAAACTAGGGACTTTGCCATGGCTTCGAAGTAGACTTTAGGTTGTTGGTGAACCGTCGAGGCTTGGAACTATGGACTTTGCCATGGATCCGAGATTTTGACCCTGGGGTCGGTTGTTGACGTCGCATCTGCATCCTATTGGAGTGAGAAGAAACGCAGTTGTTGATCTCTTAGCTGTCTGTGAACTATTCAGATTTGGAACTAGGGACTTTGCTATGGCCCCATTTTGTTGACATCGCGTTTGCATCCTGTTGGAGTGAGAAGAAACGCCGTTGTGATCTTCAGGCTATAGATGTTGCCGTCGAGATATGGCTCTACCTTTAATGGAGCCGGGGAGGAAAACATAGTTTCCTTTTTTATTTGTGCCCATGGATAGTATACAGGGGTCAGTATGGACTCACATGCAGGGCAAAAGTTTCATTTCATTTTATTTCTTTCCGTGATGCTCTATCATTTCAGTTTTTTATATCGCGAAAGTCATGATTGCCCAATCATTTCGGCTGTTTTTATCACGGCGCCCAATCATTTCGGCTGTTTTTTCTTTTTACTCGCTGCTTTTTATTGCGAGTTGCCCAAACATTTCGGCTGTTTTTATATGCATATATTTTGCTCGCTGATTTTTATTACGAGTTGCCCCATCATTTCGGCTATTTCATAAGCATATATTTTGCTCGCTGATTTTTATTGTGAGTATGGAACTTGAGATCTGATACTAATCTTGGCATTAGCACCGCTGCGATTGGAATATTGCCAGGAGCGAATCATCATTTGCCTTGAAAGGAGTTGGATTTAACACCCGTTCAGGCATCAGTATCGCTACGACTGGAATATTTCCAGGAGCGAATCATCACTTGCCTTTGTCGATTTGAACAAAAGTGGCTTAACAAACAGGGTTAGGATCATGTTGACTAAGGCTTTTTGACTTTACGTGCCGTAAGGGTCTCATAAAGGTATTTCTTCCTACGAGTCGTGAGGATCTCGCAGGTGTATTTTCTCCTTAGGAATCATAGGGATCCCCAAGTGTGTGTTCTCTTATAAGTCGTAAGGATCTTATAAGAGTATTTTCTCCTTATAACTCGAGAGGGCTTACAAGTGTCGTTCACCATATGAGGACATTCCTCATCATTGGTGGTGAGGGAACGTTTATTTGTGCCCATGGATTATATACAAGAGCCAATATTGACCGCCTGTAGGGCAACTTGGGGAGTGTGATGGCTTAAGAACAGGTTCAGGTCCTTGTATCTTAAGGCTTTTGAATCCCATGAGCCGTGAGGGTCTCATAGGGGGAATTCTCTTTACGAGTCATGAGGATCTCGTAAGTATAATTTCTCCTTAGGAATTGTGGGGATCCCTAAGTGTGTTGCTCTCTTGTTAGTCTTAAGGATCTCACTCAGGTGTTTTCTCCTTACAAGGTCGAAAGGACCTTGCAGGTGTTTTTATTTTAACGAGATTGCGCCCTTTCGGGTTTTCACAAACTCGCCGGTAGCCCTACTGTTTTTACTCACGGAGCCCTTTCGGGTTTTCATCCGTGCCCATTTCTCTTGTAGACGTACCGTTTTTTTAAACAACGAGATTGTGCCCTTTCAGGTTTTCACAAGCTCGCCGGTATCCTTCCGGTAGCCCTGCTGTTTTTACTCACGGCACCCTTTCGGGTTTTCATCCGTGCCCATTTCGCTTGTGGACGAACCGGCTTTTTACCACTCTGTTTTCCAATGGCACTTAGGGGGACTTCGCCACCGGGGTAGCTGTGTGGCCACCGGGGTAGCTGTTGCAGTCTTTGCTGCTGGTACCTGTGGACTTGAATTCCACTATCGCCGTGTTTGAGGCGACGTATTTAGTTTAAGGACATTGCGGTCCATTGTTAGTTTAGGGACATCTCGGTCCAGTGCTAGTTTTAGGACATCTCGGTCCATTGAAGCGATGTTTTGCCGGATACTACTTATAGAGTCTTGACTCAGGAAGACAGCGAGCGGATACGAGCGTCGTCATCTATCATTAACCTGAGTTGTGACTTGTCAAGCGTAGTATTTCTTAAGGAACCGGCTGTTTATTGGCCGAAAGAGTCTTTCGCCATGCATATCCATGAGCAAGTAGACCCAACCTTGGTAGACCTTGTCTATGATGTACGGACCCTCGTAGTTTGGCTCGAATTTCCCCCGCTTTGCACGGTTGGGGATCATAAGTCTTTTTACGAATAGCACGAGTTCGCCTTGGCGGAATGTTCTCGGCCTGGTTAGTCTTTCGTATGAGCGTGTCATCCTTGCTTTGTAAGCTTCCAGGTTTTGCTGCGCCATGAGACGAGTTTCATCGAGGGCATCGAGCTCCTCAAGCCGAAGATGGGTATTTTCTTCATCTGTCAGCCCGTATCGAATTGCTACTCGTAGAGAGGGTAGCTCTATCTCTAAGGAAAGTACCGCTTCCGTGCCGAATACCAATGCGAATGGCGTTGCATTTTTGGCCGTTTTGAACGTGGTTCGATAAGCTCAGAAAGCTTCATGCAGTCTCTCGTGCCGGTCCTTTTTATTTTTGGACACCGTTTTCTTTACGATCTTCGTTAAGGTCTTGTTGAAAACTTCAGCTAGACCATTAGCTCGGGGATTATAGACTGAAGAGTATCTCCAATCTATATTATGCTGCTGTGCGAAGCGGCTGATCTTATGGCTTCTGTAGGCCGGCCCATTATCCGAGATGATTCGTCGTGGAGTGCCGAACCGGTAGATGATGTGTGTCCTGAAGAAATGGAGGCTGTTCTCCGTCTTCACCTCTCTTAGCGGTACTGCCTCTGCTCACTTAGAGAAGTAATCGGTTGTTGCCAGTATGAACCGATGTCCTTTGGATGATACTGGTTCGATGGGCCCGATTATATCGGTTCCCCACATTTCGAACGGCCGGCTAGCCAATGTTGGGTGTAGCGGATTTGGATGCTAGTGGATGAAGTCCCCGTGAATTTGGCACGAGTGACATTGCTTTGTATATTCGAGGCAATCCTGAATCATCGTGGGCCAATAGTAACCGATTCTCTTGATCTTCAACTTCATCTTTGGTCCAGCTTGATGAGAACCGCATAGTCCGTCGTGAGTTTCTTGGATGACCCTCCTTGCTTCCCCCGGTCCCAAGCATCTTATTCACAAACTGTCAAACGATCTCTTATATAGAGTATCATTGACGAAGGCGAAGGATATAGCTCGTCTCATGAGCTGATGTCTTGACGATGCGCCTTCGGGTGTTTGATAGGATTTGAAATAGTCTATGAAGACTTCTTTCCAATCCTTAGCCTTTTCTTCGTCTTCTATTTGGCAGGCTGCTTGTTTGGTCTCTTCCTTTCCTTCAAACGACTCCGGAGATATTTCTGCTGGCGCAAGAATCCGCCGGCTTTGCACAATGATCCTTAGGTCATAGAGATTTTCGTTGGCCAAGTCTTTAGCGAGCTTGGCCAACGCATCCGCCTTACTATTTTCCGCCCATGGTATGCTTTCCAGAATGTAGGAGGGAATTTGGGTCAGCAGTTGCCGCACTCTTTCGCCATATTTTACCAACTCCGGTTTACACGTCTGATAGTCGCCATTTACTTGGCTAACGACTAGCTGGGAGTCTCCATATATGAGGAGGTTTTCGATGCCCATGTCAACAGCAATCTCAAGACCCGCTATCAAAGCTTCGTACTCAGCCTCATTGTTTGTCCTCGGCTCTATTAAGGAAAGGGCGAAACGCATTATCCCTCCTTGCGGATTCACGAAGATAAGGCCCACTCCAGCTTTGATTATGGGGGTGCATTGCTTTCGCTTCTTCAAGGAAGATGTTCCGTCGAAGTATAGTTCCCATCGGGCATTATTTCCTTCCTTCTCCCCTTCAATCGTGTCGAACGCATGTTCATCTGGCAATTCGTAATTTAAGGGAGAGTCGGCTGTTATCAGATGCTCAGCGAGAAAATCGGTGATGGCCTGGCCTTTCACTGCCCTGAGGGGTCGATAGATTATTGAGAACTCCATCAAGAGGAGGGCCCATTTGGCAAGCCTTCCCGTTAGTATGGTTCTTGACATCAAATATCTGAGAGGATCCACTTTTGATATGAGATGGACCTCATGTGCCAAGGCATAATGTCGAAGCTTCGTTATCACAAAGATCAGTGCCAGGCAATGCTTTTCGATGGGGGAGTAGTTGTTTTCTGCCCCCAGGAGTACTCGACTCAAATAGTAGAGAGCTCGCTCCTTCCCCTGGTCGTTCTCTTGTGCCCATAGCGCGCCTAAAGAATCTTCAAGGGCTATTGTGTACAGGATGAGGGGCTTTCCCTTGACCGGAGCGGTCAGTACTGGCGGGTTTTTCAGATACTGCTTGATTTCGTCCAGTGCATTTTGGCATTTATGATCCCAAACGAATGGGGTCCCCTTCTTCATTAGATGGCTATAGGGGCGGCATTTGCCAGAGAGGTTAGCTATGAACCGTCGGATATACGCTAGCTTTCCTTGGAGAGACCGTAGTTGCTTGAGAGTTCTTGGCGAGGGCATTTCCATAATTGGCTTGATCTTTGATGGATCTATTTCGATACCTCGGTGACGTATGATGAATCCTAAGAATTTGCCTGAGGAGACTCCAAACGCGCATTTCAGAGGGTTCATCTTCAGATTATATTTCCGAAGACGCTGGAACACTATTTTTAAATGCTCTCAATGCTCCTCGTACGATTTGCTTTTCGCCACGAGCTCTTCGATATAACATTCGACAATCTCGTGTATGAGGTCATCGAAGATCTTCGCCACGGCCCTTTGGTATGTAGCGCCAGCATTCTTCAAGCCGAAGGGCATCACTTTATAGCAGAATATGCCCAGCGGAGTCTGGAAGGCGGTATGCTTTTGGTTTTCGGGATGCATCTTTATTTGATTATAGCCTGAAGAACCATCCATGAAGGAAAGACTTCATGTGTGGATGTGTTATCGATCATCAGCTTGGTAACCGGTACCGGGAAGTCATCCTTCGGAAAATCTTTGTTAAGGTCTCAGAAGTCCACGCAGATGCGTACAGTCCCATTTTTGTTCATTACCGGAACGATATTGGCGATCCAGTCAGGGTATTGAACTTTTTGGATGAAGCCGGAGTTAATTAGTTTCTTAACTTCGGCGTTGATACTCATTTCAAGTCCGAGCCGCATTCTTCTTGGCCCCTGCTTGACTGGCTTAACGTCTGGCGATATAGCCAATTTATGCACCGCTATTTCTGGATCTAATCCCGGCATCTCGGAATAGTTCCATGCGAAACAATCTTTATACTGCATCAGCACGTCCTTTAGTGTGGCCACCTGTGTTTTAGACAACAGCTCACTGACGAACGTTGGCCTTGGATCGTTTTCCGCCCCTAAGTCAATTTTCCTCAGATTGTCCGCCGTGGTGTGTATCCCATCTCCATCTCTTTTGACGCCAATGGCAATTCTGAGATCACTTCGTCTTCATCCCCATTTGCAAATCATTGGGAGAGGTCGTCCATATTCTCACGCTCCCCCTCCTTTGAGAATATTATCACGTGGCAGGTACGAGTTCGTTTCCAAGCTCGATGTTGATATGGACTTGCCCTCGCAATATAGGTTGCTTTTGGGTCATACTTTCGTGGTGGGGTTACCCTCCAACTATCGGATAGAGCAAACCCTCCTTGCTGATACCGGTCTTCAACCCAGTCTTTGAAGGTGAAGCATTCTTCAAGAGGATGTCCTATTACTTAGTGGTAGGAGCAATAATCCGGGTGATAGATCTCGTTTATCTATTTGGGGTACCGAGACTCTGGAAGCTTTATCATTTGATGCTTCATGACAAGGTTGAATATTTTCCTTGTCTTGTCTTGAGGGAACGAGTACTCCCGACCCATATTTTTCATAAAAGACGGGTTCCAGCTGACTTTTTCTCGATCGCGTGGCTTCTTGGATCTGCTTCGCTGTTTTTGAACGTCATTCCCGTTCTTGATCTTGTTGTTGCCTCTGCGTCAGAACTTTTCCTTGCCACGAGAGCGCACTACAGGCTGAGGGTGAAGGGCATCGTAGTCTTCTCTTTCCGCAGACTGCTGAATGAGACGTTGCGTCCTGGCTTTCTCATAAATGGCCATTTCGTGGCTGTGGTCATCCCAAACCTTTTAACCCGCTTTTCTTATTAGCTTGTCAATCTGTTCTTTGAATGATGGAGTTGGTATTCGTACGACGGGATTTCGCTCTGTTTCAATATCAGCGCTATCTGGAAAAGCATTCTCTTCTCCACCGGAGTCATTTATAACATGGCAGCCATGGAACCGCTCCCGTTTCTTGGACTGAACGTATCCAATCCCAGTCGTCTTTATCCTCCCATTAGGCATCTTTCGCTGGGTCCCGGGAACGTCCCAAATCTTGTTGTAGAACTGGGCTTGTCGAGCGGTTTGTTTGAAGGGTATGCCTTGGCATTTTAATAGCCTTTTCAATCTCTCTGCGTAATATCTGGGCAGACGGATTGGTTGAAGCCTGTTAAGCGCAAGTTCGGCACCATGCCAAACTTCTCTCTACTTTGGTCTCCGTAGACTGATAGAAGAGGATCGCTTTTTCACCTCGTCGTCTAGGAGGGACGTAGAAGGTCTGCAGCTCTTGCACGCCATATGTATCGAGCGCATCAAGTTTCCTGTAATGCCGCTGCGGAACCATGGTAATTTGTAAACTCTGATCAGCTCCAGTGATGGTTTGTACTGATGGGCGAACGGAGAATACGGCGTCGGCTTCGTCTTCAGAGTCACTGCCAAAGACCAAAATAAGCGTAGATGGTCCTGGCCTGTTGCCTTGGGGTTGCCCCGAGTAGACTTTTTCTTCATCTTCCTCGGTATCGCTCCCAAAGATCGGGATAGTTGCGACGGCTTTTTGTTTATCCTCCGGTTTATGACATCTTTCTGTGTCTTCAAAGTCTGGCAGGAAGTACTTGGCGTCTTCATATTTGCGGACTTCATTTACGGAGAATGGATTTAGCTCCCCTATAACTGTGTACTCGAGGCCGTCTTTGAAGTACTTCATACACTGGTGTTGTGTAAAAGGGATAATGTTGTACTCATGTAACCAAGGCCGGCCGAGCAAAGCGTTGTAGCAAGTCTTGGCATCGATAACATGAAATTTGATGTCGGTGACGAGCATCCCAAAGCGTAATGTCAATATCACGGACCCCGGCGTCCGTGATGACCTCGAGTCGAACCCGCAGATGGTAATTTTGTCCCGAGCTAGGTGCTGAACGTTCATGCAGATCTCTTTCAGCACCTTCACGTTGAGCAGGTTGACAGAGGATCCGTTGTTGACCAGGATCTTCCTTATCTTAATGTTGTGGCAGTACCCGGTGACATATAAAGGACAGTTATGCTCGCACGTTCCGAGTAGGAGATCTTCATCGCCGAATGTGATGTCAGCTGTATGAACCTCTGCCAGCCCGTCCTTCATCTTTTCTTCTGCAAAGAAAGCTTGGAACTGATCATGCTCTTGCAGTGCCTTGATTAGAGAATCTCGTGCCTCTTTGGACAGGAGGAGAGCATCCAGTATGCTCAGTTGTGAGGGTATCTTGCTCAGGTGTGCCAGGACATTGTAATCCACCTTGTTTTTCTTAGGCGGGTCCTTGGCCGCGAGCTCTTTGACGACTCCATCATCGAGGGCAATTTCCTCAGGGACTTTTTCCTTCCCCTTGTCTCTTTTGCTCGAACCTTTGTTTGTTGGGCTGAGGTTCTTCTCAGGCAGCGTGCGGTTTCGCAGCTAATTGTTCTCGCATTTCTTCACCTCTTCTTCTTTAACAGAGTTGGATTCTTTGAACAGAGGGCCGATGATTATTTCTTTCTCAGAATCGCTCCCGAATGTGAGAACTTGAGTTTTCCCTTTTGTCGAACTGGTATCAACCATATAACAGTTGCCAGTCATTTTTCCGTGCTCATCTGTCTTACTTTTCCGCTGTCGATGAGCTTCACGTTTCATCCTCTTGAAGTGTTGTCGGTGGGCAATGTATCCCTGCCACCACTTCTTGAAGGCACTGCACTCTTCGGTGGGGTGTGTGACCCTCCGATGATATAAGCAGTAGTTCGAATGTGCATTCGCTTCCTCGAGGCACGTACTCCCAGGAGTATTTCCTTTGAAAGGTGGCCGTTTCATCCCTATTGACAGGGCTTTAGTGAAGCGTTTCCCCGTCATAAACCTGCTTTTGTCTGCCGCGGATGTGCTTCGATCTGGTTGGAGTACCTTGTGACTCTTTCTCGCCGCAGCTTCTTCATCTTGACGCCGACACTTGGCCTTTTCGTATATGGCCGTTTCACACTCTTACTTAGCTTTGCTCTTTTGAAGGGCTTCATTTAGCAGCCTGTCAATCAAGTCGTCTGACGGCTCCAGGGATTTTTGTACCGGCCTTGCCCCCAGCTTTTCTACGCCGTTTTCTGACTCCGAGGGGGTCTCTTTGTTTTTTAACGACGAATGAGAGACCATGTGTCAACTCGCTACATAATCTTCGGGTTTTTCTGACGAGTCATTCCCCTCATCATTGTCACTGTCTCCGTTCTCAAGGATATGGTTGAGAAACTCTTCGAGAGTGACTGGGGTCCGCACCTTCTGGTTGTACTCTTCCAGTGCGTCGATGTATTTTTGCAGGTCCGTGAGCTTGTTATCAGGATGTACGAGCTTCTTGGTCTTCTTCTTTTTCTTCGAATACTTTGAAGGCTTGACCTAGGTGTTTTTCCCATCGTTACCAGCTTTCGGTGTTGGGCACGATTTAAGCATCCCCTCAATGATCTCGGGCTCTAGCGGGCTTTTCCACTTGACCGCCGGACATTCTTGAAGGTCCTTCAGCATTCTTTTAGTTTTGGCTGAAAGGACAACTTCCCACGGAGCTTCTTTTACAAACAAGCATGATGCCCCTGGTGTATCCACCTTTTCAAGAGCGTGCTTCTGTGGCGGGTTCACCCTCCAGTTTTCGGACAACGCAAAATTCCATTATTGGTATTGGTCCTCAACCCAATTTTTGAAAACGTAGCAATTCTCAATTGGGTGGCCCAATATTCTATGGTAGGAGCAGTAGTTGGGACTGTTGACGTCACCAGGCTGCAGTGGACGTCTCGGATCCGGCAGAGTGATAAGTCTGTTCTGTACTGCCAGTTCGAACAGTCTTCCCGTTTTATCCCGGGGAAACGAGTAAGGACGTCCTAGCTTCTCTTCGAGGGATCGGTGTGGGCGTGTGTCGCTTTGGCGAGCGACTGGTTTCGGGTCAATTGGTTGCTGTTGAGCGTTGGCGACGAAGGTCGCTTTTCTTTTGCCCTTTTCATTCCGGGGATCTGTCTTTGAAGAGGACGGCCTATGGCCCATCTGGTCCATTTGGGCCAGCTTGTCGATCAAGGCCTGGAAGGTGATCGGCTTGAAGAACATCATAAATTGGGATATAGTCGCCTGAGGATCAAGGGTTCCTATGAACATGCCCACGGCAAGAGCTTCTTCTATGCGTTGTTCGCATTTTGAACATAGGTTCCGCCACTGAATTATGTATTGAACCCAGGTCTCTCATGGCTTCACCCTGGCATTGATTAATGCCGTGATCGGGGTGCGTTCACTTGCGCTTGTGAACTGCTGTGTGAATAGTAATTCCATCTCCGTGAATGTTTTGACAGAGTCATTTGGGAGCTCGAAGTACCATTCAAATGCCTTTTTCGACAAACTGCTAACAAACTGGCGAAGCAATAGTGTGTCGTCGCCTCTAGTATTACCACACAAAGCTCTGAATTGAGCAACGTGCTGGTGTGGATTGCCCGTCCCCTTATACACATGGAATTTAGGGATCGTATATCCTGGCGCGTACTTTATTTGATCGTACTAGGCTGGATATGGTCGCCCAGTTCTGACGACTTAGCCAGCTGCTTCGTTCGCTTGATGAGATCGTATTTGTTGAGCTATGTAGTCATCAAGGGCAACCTTGGAGATCGTTTCTTCCTTGACTGCTGAGAAAGTCGGAGGAGGGTTTGACGTTTCCCCTATGTCATCTTCGATGATTATTGGAGGGTCATCGGCCGGAGGTTTCAGCTGGATCATCATCCCGACCATGTCTTAAAAAAGGAGTGCCATCTGCTTTATATTAGCAGCTTGTTCCTCGGCCTCCTTATCCTTTCTTTCTAGCACTCTCCATAGGAACTCGGTGTCAGTCTCTTGTTTCTGGCGTTGCTCAGACGTCGATTCCGGGCTTTCTTTTTTTCCCAGTGAGTGCTGCCATTTTCGTCAGCATCTTCTGGAGCTTTTGTTGTTGCTCCTGAGCTTTCGTCAATGACCGAGTTTATGATTGATGACCTATGGAAGTACGAATTTCCTCTTTTCCGGAAGCCATGTAGACGGTATGTACAACCATGCCACCAGACTTAGGGCGTTTGGGTCCATCACCTTGGGATTTGCCGCCGGGGGTGGGAGATTCTCAGGCCTTCACTTTTTGTGGGAGGCCGAAGTTGGAGGAGCTATTGTAAGAGGCGCCTGAGAAGTCCCTCTCTGCATGCTAGAGGGATGACTTTCCTCTTGTCGAACCTTCATTTTCTCCGGCCGACGAGAGTAGTTCTTGTTGATCACAGAATCCTGGACTTTCCGCCAGACTCTGTGGATTCGGGATGACAGCCACTGAGGGGGTTGCTCCGGCTTCTCCTGTACCATGTTTTCAACATGTGGGGGAGATTTCTTCAGCACCGCGGTTGGGGAGTTCTTTCGCACCCTCCTGAGCGGATCGAAGCTGTTCCCAGTTGGAACAGCAGTGCCAATTTTCTCCATTAGAGCTGGTGGGGTAAGTCCAGAAGGGGAACTGCCCCCAGCTTTCCTCACTCGGCGCCAGTGGCGACATCGAGCATGCCTTGCAGATGGGATTGCCTCAGTTGTGGGAGTGGCTTCGTCATGCCCCTTTCTTTGGTGAAGGGCTACTGCTGGTGCCAGCCTGTTGAAGACCGACGTCCATTGAGAGGGAACGACCAATATTTTGAAGGCTAACTTTCTGGTAGGGGAAGCAGTCTTGATGACTTCGCCGGAAGCAGGAGTTGGAACGAACAATCTTGCGAAGACCGATCCTTTAGTAGGAGAAGCCCTGTCGATGAATTCTCTCGCCGGATCTGGAATGACTATCCATTTTGGGATAACTCCCTCAGGTATCGCGAGCCTCTTCGTGGGCCCACTTGAGCTGTGGCTCAGCCTGTTGAACATTGAGGTGTCAGACTTGGACGACCCGTTGAGAGGGGCCGTGGTGGTTGCAAGTCGATCGAAGACCGATTTCTTGGGAGCCTCCTGTGGTGGCACTAGGGCGTTGAAGCTCTCTGGCGGAAGCATGGTCCCGAAGAACAATCCAGTGGTGGCTTGAGTCACCTGCTCCATTGGAATTGCAAAGATGGAGGCCGCATGGGGCCTATAAGTCACTCCTCCATTTGGGATGGAGCAAGAGTTGCTATTGCAGGTGCAGTTGGAAGCCATTGATTTCTCTTCTCTTCTGCACAGGAGCAAGACACCAAATCTTAGTACCTCAAATCCAAGGGCAACCATAGTAAACCGCGATTTGTTTGCGAACATGAAACACGAAGTGTGGAGTGGAAAGAGAAAAAGGTCCCACCGGGCATGCCAGAATTTGTTCACCGCCGAAAACGGAGACGGACCTGGGATGGATCGTCTTGCCTGAATTTGGGGGCAGATGCTATTTGGATTTATCCTTCCACTTCTCCGAAGATACCAAGTTGATTTATGGCACCGTGTATTGGAGGTTTGGACAGATGCGGCCGTTGTAGCAGACTTCGTCAGATTCCCCCTCGTTTGCGAGGGGTTTTTGATTGTGGGGACGCTCTTCCCTGCAGGCGCAAACCCATGCAGTTAATTACGTTACCGCATCGCGGTAACCACTTTCTCCTGCTCCAGAAGGTCACTTCGTGTCGTGTGTGTTTGTTTTATTTTTGGTTGCCCGTGGATTGTATACGGAGACTAATTTATGTTGTCGCCCGTAGGGCGTGGATTAGTCCAAATCCGTATATTCTTAGATTTGGGTTTGGGTTGATTTAAGGATCGTTAATCTCGTTTGAGATTAAGATCAACTTAAATATTTGTTGAGGATACGTTAGTCTAATTTTAGACCAAGATCTATTCAATAGGAATTTGGGATCATTCAGACCCAACAAAAGAGCATTTGGGCCCCATTGTTTTAGTTTAAGGACGTTATGGTCCGTTGTTAGTTTAAGGACGTTTCGGTCCGTAAATCACCATTTTTGAGCCGAGGGTTTAGTTTAAGGACATTTCGGTCCATATTGGGATGTGCCCATCGGTTTGGGAGTGCACCAAAGAGTTGTTGGTTGTCGGGACCCGCCACCCCTCTGAAAATGTTGAAGAATTACAACGACATGTATCAGAGGTGTGGAGAGATGTACCCTTGAACCAAATTCCAGATCGAGGGGAGAGATCATGGTGGACCATCTAAGAATCATTAGTCATTTTTGGGAGACTAAGATTAACTTAGGAGATATGGGATGGACATCGTTCTGGACATTATCAATTGAGGAATCATTAGTTTGGGAAGTCATGAGCATAGAGGCTCGGTATATTTGGAGATCCAAGATGTTTTAATCTCAGGAAGACTTAGCCAATTTGGGGTTAAAGTTGGCTTCTTATAGTGTTAAGCATTAATATATGCTCGGTGCTCACGTGCTCCCATATGAGACTCTAAAGCAGTGTTAAACACTGAAATTTAGGGCGCTCACGTGTGGCACGTGAGGCTCCTGAAAGTTAGCGCTGTACACTTGGGTCTAAATCCCTGTCTATATATAAGTGTTAAACACTTAATTCTTATGGCCTTCACGTGTGGGCACGTGAGGCGCCCCAGAGTTGGACACTGCCATTTTGGGTTTATTCCCTTTTCCTTTTATAAGTGCTAAGCACTTAGCTCATATAATGCTCACATGCGAACACGTGAGGTGCTAAAAAATGTGAGCGCTGTCTTTGGATTTTTTCCCTTTTCGATATGAGTGTTAAGCAATTGTTTGGGGGTCACGTAAGAACATGTGATTCGATCTTAGTCATTCCTTTTTGTTCATTGGAGGTGCTCACGTGGAAATACGTGAGCTTTCGTTATAGCGTTGAACGCTAATGCATCACCGGTCTTTTCTTTTATATGCATAGAGATTTTGATCTGAGTTTTAAGAATTTCAGGTCTCTTGTTTTATAAGAATTAAATTCTTTTACAGGGTTAAACCCTAGTTTTACCAGAGGAATTAAATTTCTATATAATTTTGGAAGAATTAAATTCTTTGAACTTAGTTCTTTCCCCTAGGTTTTGAATCTGCATAACCGAATCTCCCTGATGAGAATTAAATTCTCAACTTGTGGGAAGATCTACTTCTACAGATCTCAACCAGAGGAAGAACTAAGTTCTTTTTTTTGAAGGGTTAAACCCTTGGAGAGGCGAAGAAGAGATAAGATAATCTCTGTGTCTTTCTTCTTACTTAGGGTTTCTTTTTTCTAAAAGGGAGATCTTCTTCTTTTTAGAGAATTGAATTCTCTCTTTTTTGTACTCTCTTTTCTATGTGTTTTCTGTGTGTTATCTCTTCCTCTCCTCGCTCCTATTTATACGAGAAGAACAAGAATCAATTTATTAAGAGAATCTCTCATTGAGAGATCATGATTGATTCCATGATCTGTTAGATCAATCGGTGAATTTTATTCACCGTTGGATTTTTAATCTAAAGGCTCTCTGTGTAACAGAGAAGATTTGTTATTTGTTTAACAGGATTGTGAATATCTTGTTATTTTTAACAAGATTAGAATTTTATTCTATCATATCTTTTTAGTTTAACAAGATCAGAAATATATTTTCTTTATATAGAATTTAATTCTATCATATGGATATCTCGTTAGTTTAACATAGAATTTTATTCTTATCATATGAATATCTTGTTAGTTTAACAAGATTAGGAAAATATTTTCCTATGATAGAATTTTATTCTACCAGATGATCATCGTTGGATCTTTGATCCAAAGGTCCTCTGTTTAACAGAGAAGATCTTTCTAGTTTGAGAAAGATCAGGAAAATATTTCCTAAATAGAACTTAATTCTAGAATTTGATAGGAGCATTTTAAATTGGGGTGCTCACATGCTTTGGATGTGAGCGGCAAGAGAACTCATGTGTTTAACACGTGACCCCTAGTATGGGTTTTAGCCTGTTTATTTTCAGCGCTCATATGAGCATATGAGCGCTAACGTGTTTCACGTGTTTTACATGTGAGGCCTGTTTGACCCTTAGTTATTTATGTTCAGCGCTTATATGCTTTATATATGAGCGCTCACGTGTTTAACACGTGAGGCATATTTGGCCCTTAGTTGTTTGTTTTCAATGCTCATATGCTTTGCATATGAGCGCCCACGTGTTTAACACGTAAGGCCAAATTTTGAGGACTCTCCCCCCTTTTTTAATAAGGGAACAAGTAGCTCTTGACCGAAAATTTTGGCGGGAACATGTGGGAAATTATGGTTCCCTTTCTTTCATTTGTCTATGGATTGTATACAAGAGTCAGTATGGACCTACTTGCAGGGCAAGAAAAGTTTTATTTTATTATATATTTTTTTATATTTCCGCGATGCTCTATCTTTTCAGTTTTTTATATCGCAAAAGTCGCGATCGCCCAATCATTTCGGCTATTTTATTCGCAGTGCCTAATCATTTCGGCTATGCCATTTTTTTGTTTTTACTTGCTGCTTTTTATTGCGAGTTGCCCAAACGTTTTATCTGTTTCATATGCATATTTTTTTGCTCGCTGATTTTTATTGCGAGTTTCCCCATCATTTCAGCTATTTTTATATTTATATTTTTCCTTACTCGCTGATTTTATTGCGAGCTGGGGATTTGGAATCTGATACCAATCTTGGCTTCAACATCGCTACAACTGGAATGTTGCCAGGAGCAAATCATCATATGCCGTGAGAGGATTTGGAGTTCGACACCTGTTTAGGCAATCAACATCGTTGCAACTTGGATATTGCCATGAGCGAATTATCATTTGCCTTTGTTGATTTGAACAAAGGTGGCTTAGAAAACAGGGTTAGGATCCTGTCGAATAAGGCCTTTTGACTTTATGAGCCATAAGGGTGTCATAAATGTTTTTCTCTCAACGAGTCAAGAGGATCTCGTAGGTATATTTTCTCTTTAGAAATCGTGGGGATTCCTAAGTGATATTTTCTCTTACAAGTCATAAGGATCTTACAAGAGTACTTTCTCCTTGAAAGTCGTGGGGACTCGCAAGTGCCGTTCACCCTATTGAGTAATTTTTTCTCAATTTTAGAGGGACTTGGTTGAGAGTATATTTATTTACGCCCATGGATTGTATATAAGGGTCGATATAAGACCGTATGTAGGGTATAAATTTATGGGGTTATGATGGCTTAAGAATATGTTCAGATCCCTATAACTTAAGGCTTTTGAATCCTATAAACCATGAGGGTCTTATAGATGATATATTCTCCTTACGAGTTATGAGGATCTCGTAAGTGTATTTTCTCCTTAGGAATTGTATGGATTCCGAAGTGTGTTGCTCCTTTGTGAGTCGTAAGGATCTCACGCCGGTGTTTTCTCCTTACAAAGTCGTGAGAACTTTGCAAGTGCATCCTTTTTCTTTCTTTTTTTAATGAGTTTGTGGCCTTCCGAGTTTTCACAAGCTCGCTGGTAGCCCTTTCACGGTGCCCTTTTGGGTTTTCATTCGTGCCTATTTCGCTTGTAGACATACCCCCTTTTTTACGCGGCCCGTAAGGTAACTTACTAACAATTGTAAATCATGACTTTCTTCGAAGGACCACATCGTATATGACCTGAGAAGGATGTGAATTGTTTTATGCCTATGGATTGTATACGGTGCTCGATATAGAGACTCACCATAGGACAATATATTAGTTTAAGGACATTTCGGTCCATTTTTAGTTTAGGGACGTTTCGGTTCAATATTAGTTTAGAAACGTCTCGGTCCATCATTCCCATGTTCGGGACAAATATTAGTTTAAAGACATCTCGGTCCATTATTCCCGTGTTTGGGACGAAGTATTAGTTTAGTACCACTTTCAGAGTTTTGACTCAGGAAGATAGCAAGCGGACACACGCGTCGTCATCTATCGTTGACCTAGGTCACAACTCTTCAGGCGTAGTACTTTTTGAGGAATCAACCATTTATCGGTCAGAATGGCCTTTCACCATGCATATCCATGAGCAGATAACCTCCACCTTGGTAGACCTTATCTATAATGTATGGGCCTTCATAGTTTGGCTCGAACATTCCCCATTTTGCATGATTGGGAATCATTGGTCTTTTGACGACCAACACGAGTTCGCCTTGGCGGAATGTTCTCGGCATGGTCAGTCTTTCATATGACCGCGTCATCCTTGCCTTATAAGCCTCCTGGTTTTGATGTGCTATAAGGAGGGTTTTGTCGAGAGTATCAAGTTCCTTAAGCCTAAGATGAGCATTTTCTACATCCGTTAGCTCTTATTGAACTGCTACTCGTAATGAGGGGATCTCTATCTCCAATAGGAGTACTGCTTCAGCGCCAAACACCAATGCATACGGTGTTGTATTTGTGACCGTTTTAAACATTATTCGGTACGCTCAAAGTGCTTCATGCAGCCTCTCGTGCTAGTCCTTTTTGTTTCTAGACACCGTCTTTTTTATTATCTTGGTCAAGGTTTTGTTGAATACTTCAGCTAGACCATTGGTCCGAGGATTATAAACTGAGGAGTATCTCTAGACTATCTTGTGTTGCTGTGCGAAGCGACTTATTTTATGGCTTCCATAGGCAGGTCCATTATCTGAGATTATCCGCCGTGGAATTCCGAACCGGTAGATGACATGGGTTTTGAAAAAGTGAAGGATATTCTCCATCTTCACTTTCCTTAGCGGCACTGCTTCTGCCCACTTAGAGAAGTAATCGGTTGTTGCTAGTATAAACCGATATCTCCTGAATGACGCTGGTTTGATAGGCCCGATTATATTGGTTCCCCACATCTCGAACTGCCAGCTGGCCACTGTTGGATGTATCCGATTTGGATGTTGATGTATGAAGTCCCCGTGTATTTGACACGGGTGACACTGCTTCGTGTATAAGTCCTGAATCATCGTGGGCCAGTAATAGTCCATCCTTTTTATCTTCAGCTTTATCTTTGGCCCTGCTTGATGGGAACCACAAAATCCGTCGTGTATTTCTTGGACGACTTTCTTTGCTTCCCTCGGCCCTAGGCATCTTAACCATATGAAGTCAAATGATCTCTTATATAGAGTATCATTGACGAAGGCGAATGATAAAGCACGTTTCATGAGCTGATGTCTAGACGATATATCTTCGGGCGTTTGTTGGGACTTAAAGTAGTCTATGAAGACTTCTTTCCAGTCCTTGCCTCTTCTTCATCCTTTATTTAGAGAACTTCCCGTTCATTCGTTTCTTTTTCTTCGGATAGATTTTTCAAGGCTTCCGAAGGTACATCAGTTGGGGCCAGGATACTACAGCTTTGAACAATGATCCTTACGTCATCTAGGTTTTGGTCGGCCAATTGTTTAGCCAACTTGGCTAAAGCACCCGCCTTGCTGTTTTCCGCTCGCGGTATGCTTTACAGGGTATAGGAAGGGATTTGGGTCAGCAGCTATTGTACCCTTTCGCCATACATTATTAGTTCTGGCTTGCATTTCTTGTAGTCACCATTTACATGACTGACAATCAGCTGAGAATCTCCACGTATGAGAAGGTCTTTGATTCCCATATCGATAGCGATCTCAAGACCGGCTATCAAAGCTTCATATTTCGCTTCATTATTGGTCCTGGGTTCTGTGAAGGAGAGGGCATAACACAATATTCCTCCCTGCGGGGTTACGAAGATAAGACCCATATCGGCTTTGATATGGGAGTATTCCTCTTTTGTCGCTTCATGGAAGATGCTCTATCGAAATAGAGTTCCCATAAAGGCTCGTTTTCTTCTTTCTCCTCCTCGACTGCATTGAACACATGTTCATCTGGCAGTTCGCAATTTAGGAATGAATCAGTTAGTATCGGATATTCTGTAAGGAAGTCGGCGATGGCTTGTCCTTTCACCGTTTTGAGGGGCCGATATGTCACCGAGAATTCTATCAACAGTAAGGCCCATTTGGAAAGACTTCCCGTTAGTATGGCCTTTGACATCATATACTTCAGAGGATCCGCCTTTGATATGAGATGGACCTCACGCACTAAGGAGTAATTCCCGAACTTCGTTATTGCGAAGATCAGTGCCAGACAATACTTTTCGATGGGGGAGTAGTTGCTTTCTGCCTTCAGAAGAACTCAGCTTAGATAGTACAAATCTCTTTCATTTCTTTGATCGTTCTTTTGTGCCCATAGTGCATCTAGAGAATCTTCAAGGGCTGTTATATATAAGATAAGGGGCTTTCCCTTAACTGGAGCGGCCAATACCGGCGGATTTTTCAGGTATTTTTTGATTTCGTCCAATGCATTTTGGCATTTCTGATCTCAGACGAACATGGTTCCCTTCTTCATCAGATAGCTATAAGAGCGACATTTTCTGGAGAGATTGGTTATGAACCGCCAGATATACGCGAGATTTCTTTGGAGAGATCACAACTGTTTGAGGGTTCGTGGCGATGGCATTTCCATGATTGCCTTGAGTTTTGAGGATCAATTTTGATGCATCGGTGACGGATGATGAAACCTAGGAATTTGCTCGAGGAGACTCCAAACACGCACTATAGAGGGTTCATCTTCAGATTATACTTCCGAAAATGCTCGAACACGATTTTTAGATATTCCCAGTGTTCCTCATGAGATTTGCTTTTGACCATGAGGTCGTCGATATAACATTCGACGATCTCGTGTATGAGCTCATCAAATATCTTCATCATGGCTCTTTGGTATGTAGTTCCGGCGTTTTTCAAACTGAAGGGCATCACCTTGTAGCAGAATACGCCTAACGGTGACCGAAAGGCGGTATGCTTCTGGTCCTCAGGATCCATTTTTATTTGGTTGTATCCTAAAGATCCATCCATGAAGGAGAAGAACTCGTGGGTGGATGTGTTATCGATCATCATCTCGCTAATAGGCACTGAGAAGTTATCTTTCGGGCACACTTTGTTGACATCCCGAAAGTCCACGCAAATGCGAACCTTCCTATTTTTCTTGATCACCGGAACGATGTTAGCGATTTAATCGGGATATTGAACTTCTTGGATGAGGTCGGAGTCGATTAATTTCTTAACTTCAGCGTTGATACTCATCTCAAGTTCGAACCGCATCCTTCTTGGTTCCTGTTTGATTGGCTTTATGTCTGGCGACATGGCCAGTTTGTGTACCGCTACTTCTGGATCTAAACCTGGCATTTCAGAGTAGTTCCAAGTGAAGCAGTCATTGTATTGCATAAGCACATCTTTCAGTGTGGCCACTTGTTTTTCAGATAGAAGCTCACTGACAAACGTTGGCCTGGATCATCCTCCATTCCTAAGTCAATTTTCCTTAGGATGTCTGTCGTGGTATGTATCCCATCCTTCAGTTCTTTTAGTGCAGATGGAAATTCTGAGATCTCCTCGTTATTGTCTTCATTTGCGAAGCATCCGAAGAGGTCAGTCACGTCCTCGTTCTCTCCTTCTTTTAAGAGCGTTATCATATGACAGGTACGAGTCTGCTTCCATTTTCGCAGTCAAGCTGATCCTATCCTGACGGTATAGGTCTTCTTTGGCTCATGCTTTTGTGGCGGGTTTATCCTCCAGCCGTCGGATAACACAAACCCGCCTTATTGATATTGGTCATCAACCCAGTTCTTAAATATGAAGCAGTCCTCAAGGGGATGACCTATTGCCCTGTGATAGGAGCAATAGTCCTAATGGTGGACTTCATTTATTTGTTCGGGATGCCGAGATTCTAGAAGCGTCAACATTTGGTGCTTCATGATAAGGCTGAAAATTTTCTTTATCTTGTCTCGAGGGAAGGAATATTTTCGACCTATCTTCTTTATAAAGGACGAGCTCCAACCGAGATTTTCTCGATCAATCGTCCTCTTGGACCTGCTTTGTTGTCTTTAAACGTTGTTTGCGTTCCTCGCCTTATTTTTTTTCTTCGCTTTAGGATTTTCTCTCTGCGCGAAAGCAAATAGCGGGTTATGGATAAAGGCAATATGGTCTACTTCTTTCACCGATTACTTACTGAGACGCTGTGTCTTAGCCTTTTCATATATGGCCATTTCGCAGCTGTGGTTGTCTCGGCTTGCCTGACAAGCTTCTTTTATTAACTTGTCAATTTACTCTTCGAGTAACGGACTTAAGTTTCTTTGAGCAAGAGTTTTCTCTTGTTCGGCAACATGGCTATTTGGAGAAACATTTTCTTCTCCATTCGAGCTGTTTATAGCATAGCAGCTGTAGATTTGCTCTCGTTTCTTGGACCAACATATCCCAGCCCAGTTATTTCCATCTTCCCGTTGGACCTCTTTCGTTGAGTCCCGAAAATATCCTAAATATTTTTGTAGAATTGGGCCCGCCGAACCGTTTGTTCGGTAAGTACACCTTGGTGTTTTAACAGTTTCTTTAATCCTTCCATATAGTATCTTGGCATACGGATGGGCTGGAACCTGTCAAGAATGGGGTTGGCACTATACCGGACTTCTTTCTCCACCTTAGTCTCCATAGATTTATAGAAGAGGATTTCCTTTTCACCTCTTCGTCTGGGAGACACGTTGAATGTTTCCAGCTCTTACACGCTATATTTATTAAGCGCATCAAGTTTCCTGTATTGTCGAGGCGGAATCATCATAATATGCAGACTTTGATCCACTTTGACAAGAGTTTGTGTTGATGAGCGAATGAAGAACACTACGTTCGGGGCATCTTCATAGTCGCTGCCAAAGACCAGGATAGGGATCGATGGTCCGGGCTTATTCTTTTCCCTTTGAGGTTGTCCCGAGTAAACTATTTGTTCGTCTTCCTCAGTATGACTTCCGAAGACCGGGATAGTGGCTACGAGCTTTTGCTTATTCTCCGGCTTATCGCACCTTTCAGTATCCTCAAAGTCTGGTTGAAAGTACTTTGCGTCTTTATACTTTCGTACCTCACTCACCGAGAAAGGATTGAGCTCTCCCGTGAAGGTGTACTCTGAGCCATCTTTGAAATATTTTTTATACCAATGTTGTGTAGAAGGGACGACGTTGTACTCGTATAGCCAAGGCCTGCCGAGCAGAGCGTTACAACAAGTCTTGGCGTCAATGATATGGAATTTGATGTCAGTGACGAGCAGCCCGAAGCGGAGCATCAATATTATGGACCTAAGCGTCCGTGACGACTGCGAGTCGAACCCCGAGATGGTTATTTTGTCTCGGGCAAGGTACTGAACATTCATACATATTTCTTTTAGCACTCTCACATTTAGAAGATTCATGGAAGATCCGTTGTCGATAAGCATTTTTCCTATCTTGATGTCGTGGCAGTATCCGGTGACATAAAGCGGCCAATTATGCTCGCATGTACCGAGGATCAGATCTTCTTTGCTGAATGTGATATCAGCCGTGTGGACCTCTGTCAGTTCATTTTTCATCTTCTCTTCTACGAGGAAGGCTTGAAACTGATCAGGCTCTTATAGGGCTTTGATCAGAGAGTCTTGTACCTTTTTGGACAAGAGAAAAGTATCCAAAATACTCAGTTGTGAGGGTATTTTCCTCAGCTGTGCAAGGACATTATAATCTGCCTTAGCTTTCTTAGGCAGGTCCTTCGCGGCAAGCTCTTTATCCACCTCTTCATCAAGGAGAGGTATTTTCCCCTTCCCTTTATCCTTTTTATTCGGATCCTTGTTTGTGGGTTCGAGGTTCTTTTCGAGCAGCGTGCGGTTATGCAGCTGGATGTTCTCGCAATTCATCTCCTCCTCTTCTTTTTCTAAGAGGGAGTTTTCAAAGAGAGAAACGAGAGGTATTTCATCCTCAGAATCGCTCCCGAACGTGAGAACTCGGGGTTTCCCCCCTTTTGAACTTGTATCAACCATATGATAGCTGCCAGTTGCTTCTTTGTGTGCTACCGTTTCGCCATTCTCATTTCGACGAGCGTGAGTTTCATGCTTCTCCTTCTTGAAGTGTTTTCTATGGGCAGCATATCCTTGCCACCATTTCTTGAAGGCATTGCACTCCTCGATGGGATGGGCGACTCTTTGGTGGTATGCGTAGTATTTTAGGTATCCTTCTCCACCATCGAAATATGGGACCCCAGGAGTGTACATCATAAGAGGTGGTAGTCTTATCCCCAGTGATAGGGCTTTGGCAAATCGCTTCTCAGTTTTGATCCTGCTCTTATTTGTTGCAGGCATGCTTTGGTTCGGTCGGAGCGTTTTACGATTCGTTTTCACTGCAGTCAGACGCTAACGCTTATCCTTTTCATATATGGTTGTCTCGTGTTCTTGGTCAATTTTTCTCTTTTGAAATGCTTCGTTTAGTAGCCTTTCAATCAGGTCTTCTTCTGGCAGTTTCGGGGAATTTAGCATCAATTCTGCCACTAGTTCACCCATGTCACTTTCTGACACCGACTGGGCTTCTTCATCATATAGTTATGAATAGGAGATCATGTGGCAGCTTGCTACACGCTACTTCGCTTCGTTTGATGAGTCGTTTTCCTCATCATCATTATCCTCGTCCTTAAGAATATGCTTGATGAATTCTTTGAGTGTGACTGGCGTTCGCGCTTTCTAATTGTATTCTTCCAGTGCGTCTATATATTTCTGGAGGTCTGTGCTCTTTTCAACGTATTCAGCAGGCTGCACATGCTTCTTAACCTTATTCTTTTTCTTAGAAGATTTCGAAGGCTTGACTTGGGGGATTTTCCCCTTGTCAATAGTTTTTGGCGCGAGATGCGGTTTCAACATCCCTTCTATAATTTTGAGCTCAAGTGGGTTCTTCCAGTTGATTGCTGGACATGCTAATAGATCTTTCAGTATTCTTTTAGTTTTTACTTAAAAAAATACTTCCCATGGAGCTTCTTCCATGAGCGAGCAGGATGCCCCTTGCGCATCCATTTTTTTGGGAGCGTGTTTTTAGGGCGGATCCATCCTCCAACTATCAGACAGTGCGAACTTCCCCTGCTGGTTCTAGTCCTCGACCCAATTTTTGAAGATGTAGCAATTCTCGATTGGATAGCTTACTATCCTGTGGTAGGAGCAGTAGTTGGGGTTATTGATGTTGCATGATTGTGCGGGCTGCCGTGGGTCTGGCAATGTGATCAGATTATTTCGCATTGCCAGCTCAAACAACCTTCTTGTCTTATCGCGAGGAAACGAATAAGCACGTCCCAACCTTTCTTCCAAGGACGGGCGCATACGAGTGTTGTTTTGACGGAGAGATGCTTTCAGACAGCTCGGTTGTTTTTGCATGTTGGCAACAAAGACTGCTTTTCCTTTGTCTTTATTGTTGTTTTAAGGATCCTTATTTAAGGAGGAAGAACCATGACCCATCTGATCTATCTGTGTTTACTTATTAATCAGCACCTAGAATGTGGTGGGCTTGAAGAAGGTCATGAATTGGGACACCTTTGATTGAGGATCAATAGTCCCAATGAATATTCCCACAGCCGAAGACTCCTCGATGCGTTGTTCGCATTTAAACCATAAGTTCCACCACTGGTTCGCGTATTGGACACATGTTTCCCCTTGCTTGACCCTGGCATTGATCAGGGCAGTGATTGGAGTGCATTCACTGACACCGGCGGACCTTTGCACGAAGCGCAGCTCCATTTCAGAAAAAGTTTTCACGGAGTCATTTGGGAGCTCCGAGTACCATTCGAAAGCTGTTTCTGATAAGCTTCCGACGAATTGAAGAAGCAACAATTTGTTGTCACTTCCAGTATTGCCATACAAAGCTCTGAACTGTGCGTATGCTGATGGAGATTCCCCTTTCCTTTATATAAGTGGGACTTCGGGATAGTATATCCTGGCGGGTACTTTATTTGGTCATACTAGTCTGGATATGGTCATCCGGTTTTGACGATTTGGTTGGCAGCTTTATTGGCCCGCTGAGCTCTAATTTGTTGAGCGATATAATCATCTAGGGCCGCCTTGGAGATCGTCTCCTCCTTGGCCGTTGATAGGACCTGGGCAGGATTTGATATTTTCCCTCTATCATCTTCGATAATCACCGGAGGATCATCAGCCGGTGATTCTGGTTGGATCATCATTCCAACTTGTTTATCACAGAAAACTGCATTTCAATACTGCTCATTCATTATCAATTTTGTATAATATCGGTACTATTAACCCGTGTCTGCTCAATAAATACAGATTACAGGTATTCATGACAAAACACTGGAAACACACTCAAATACACGGATGTGACATTTGTGAGCCAACACTGCAACCGGAACTGCAAACCGATCTATATTTAAAGAATTTCTTTTTACAATATGCATGTGTACACACTTTTTTTTATCAAAAATGGTCCAACACATTACAAGTGTGAACATCTTTTGTGATGCATGAGCCTTGGGGGATTCCTTGCACAAGTGGGTACTCATGACTTATGCAAGTGGTGTGGCAAGTAGGTGTAGGTAATGAGTAATATGAAAAGTTGTGATGTGATTTAAATGTTTGATTTCCCTCCAAAAATACTCAGTACACCCAGGCTTCTAAAAAGAGATCAAACAACACCAGTGGGATTATGGAGAGCACACAACATCACAAAACCAACACGAGACTCAAAGTCAAAAACTCGACCGACGACATCATCTAAATATCCGGCACCGCCGGTTGTTCAGACCATAATATTGCATTTATCATTCCCCTATTCTTATCCTTTTTATAAATAAACAGGTACTCTTGACGCACGTTTGTTGCATATTACAGGATACAGGTTTCTGGAGCAAATACAGTGAAAAAGACACAAAACAACAGAAAAGGGACTTTTGACCAGCAATTAGACGGATCTTACTCAAGCCAAGACGAAGAACAGTACAAGATCCAAAATGTCAGGTGAAACGGTTAAAAAGCCCAATACAAGTCTTCACTAAAAATCTGGAGAAGACCCAAAAGCCCAACAGAGAAACTATATATGGAATAAGAAGTCCAAAGAGCCACTGAACCAAGCCCAAAGAGCACAAATCCCGAGTCCACACTTTGGCCGCGGAAGCGCGGCCAAACCTAGCCTAGTGCCGCGCTTCCGCGGCCGTACAGAGAGCATGTCGGTGGATCTTTTCTGAGTCGGCGCGACTGTTCTGTTGTTGGGATTATAAGGGGTCAAATCTGTAAATTCACGTGTGCGAGAGCCTGTAACCCTAAGTTTCTAATTTCCTATAAATTGTAACTTTAGATCTAAAAATTGTATGCCTCCCTATGCTTTTTTTTCATTAATAAATTTTATAATTCTTTATGGAGAGCATCGGTGTTTCTTTTCAATTCATGAATTCAGATCTGACAACCCTGCGTTGATGATTGGAGAGATGCATCTGTAAGTAGATTTAATTCCTTGCTTTAGTTTAGATTTCAATTCCTGCCCTAGGTAATTTTCATTCTCTGCCCTAGATAAATGTTCTTCAATTCCCTAATGAGTGAGTAGTCTCCTCGCTTGTTAGGGTTAGATCTGGGGAAGGTTTGAGAGACGAAGATCTCTCATCCCCTTTCTTGCCCGTCATATATTTTTACAGGACTCCATGCATACCTTCTTATTCCGCTCCCTACGGCACCCTATCCCTCGAGGTAGCGGTGATATCGTAGTATAAAGGCCCGGATTTTAAGGTTTTCCATGGAGGTTGGGGTAAAGATTAAGAAAGGAAGGACAAGGATCTAAAGGAAGAACAATCTTCCCAATCATCCTAATCCCTTTTGTTAAGATTTACCATAACACCTAATTAGATCTTCATATGGGTATAGAAAGCGGTGAGATTTAAAGACTTTCCAAACTTAACCTAGACCTAACCTTAGCAAGATTTAGATCTAGATTAATTCAGTTTTTAGATTTAATAATTAATCCGAACAACCTTCGGAATTAACTCGTTAGCGTGATTAGGAAATTCACAACATCCCTGTGGACCGACCCGTACTCATCGGCTAGCTGCAAAGCGACGCCGTTCTTGATTGCGGTTACAAATATTTTTGATCTATCTTTTAGAAAGCGCAAGCACGCTGAATCATACCAATCAAATGGCGTCGTTGCCGGGGATGGCGTAGAATTTTCTTTTCGTAATTTCGGGTTAATCTTAAAATTAAAAAAATCATAAAAATCTGAAAAATCAAAAAAATATAAAAATATATCAATTGTTATTTTTGGAGAGGGATACTTTGTGGTTGAATTTTTGCAGGATTTACCAAATCGGATCTGGAAAATTTCAGAAGGCGAAACAGAAAAAGAGGAATCAGAACAGAAAGGATTTTAAAAAACAGAAGAGCAGAATTTTTCTAAAGAGCCAAAGTCCCCATATTGCCGCGATTCCGCGGCCAAAACCTACCTGAGGCCGCGGAACTGCGGCTGTCTTGTCAAGTCGCGGCACCAAATTTTTTTTGGGGACCCGAGCCCTCTTTTTAATCGCGGATCCGCCGCAAAATACAGGTTATAACCGCGGAAGGGCGGCGCCGTCGTGCTTTCAGCGCAGGAAATTTGCTCCGTAAGCTTCTCTGGTTCATCCTCCGTGATTTTTGAAATATATTTTCTGAAAATGCCTGCAGGATTTTGTGCACTTTAAAAATATATTCCCTTCCAAATAACGATCTTGTGCAGGATTTGTGGGCCCCGCTTGAACTAATTGATTGCAAGAAATATTTTGCTGTTAATTCTTTCCAAATAAAGATTCTTGTGATATGCTTAAGATAATAAAAGATTGCAAGTAATTTATTTTTTTGTTGCATATCTTTAATTAAAAATCTTTTGGCAACTATTTTCAAATAAAGAAAAAGAAAAAGGAAAATTTTTTTGTTACAAGAACTTGCAAACTTTAGCCCCAAATAAATCCTTGCACCATCACCCAATTTTCTTTCTTTCATCCTTTCTTCTAACATGGGTACCCCACATAAAAAATCACTTGCCGAACTTTGGTATCCTGAACCTAATTTTGCGTTGTTCGGCAATTTGTTCGGTCAATATAAAGAAGATCCCTCCATGCCAAAAAAATCTTTGAAAGATCACATAGAGGAGTCTAGAAGAAACAGTTTGACTTTTCAACCCACCTTGTGTCAACCGAGTCAACCTTCACCACCTACATATGTTGACACCACTTTTCCAAGTCCTGCTGTAACTCCTAGGCCGATGTCCATTGCTGAGCATATTGCTCAATCTCGTAGCCGATCTTTCACCCCTCTCCACACATCTAGTTCTAGGGATCAACAAGATTATTCACCTTTTTATCCACATGTTGACCCTACCCCAGTCCAACCACCCACTTCCTACCAGTCCTACCCGACTTTCCCACCGTCACTAGACCCTGTTCCTACACAGCCTTTTGGGAGTTTCACATATCCAAACAATTTTGAATCTTTTACCGAAACCCCCTTACCACCCAAGTCTAGTTTGGAAGAGGCGTTGGAGGCGTATATCGCAGCAACAGATAAAATGGTTAGGAATGTGGAGGCATCCGTGGCCACCCTTATGCAACCTAGTGAACCGGTAGCTAGTGTCCCGCTAGCTCCAAATTTTTCAATGTATGAGGCGGCAGTTGGACGGAGTGAGAATGAGAGAGGATTTTCAAATCAAACCTACCCTTACCCAATAGAAGCCCACAACTCCTGTTTTCCATCAATTGCCCTAAATAGTTCACCTGTTGAAAATAAAACTGAGTTGTGTGATTTTGTAGTGTTTGATTTGCCAGATTGTGAAGAACCCCCTTCGAGTGAAACAGCACCTAATCTGTTTGACCTTTACACTTCCACTATAGAACCTACATTGATAAACATCCATGCTTTTGAGGAGGTGTCTAAAGAAATTGACTTTCACTTGATTGAGGATATAGACGCCGGGAATATTTCGGATGATGATCCTGTCGATTTAATTGAAGTTTTATGTTCAAGTCATCATCCCGAGTTATTAAATGTTTCTCCCGAATCTCATATGCGTCTTGATTTTGATGATAATGGCATGGATGAGTTGAATTATGAGGATAATTATGAGGATAATTATGAGGATAGTCTTGAGGATAATATTGAGGTTGAACCATTTTTCTTTGATGTGTCGGATTTTCCAATTCATCCTCTTGAACCTTTACCTAAATCACCCTCCCTCTTTTCCATCGTTCCGACCACACTTCATTTCATGCTTGACGACTGTGAGCTTGAAAACCTTTCCTTTGAATCTGACACAGTTGCCACAGCCGATGACACTTACGAGTGTTTCACTTTTTCGGACGATATTGAAGTCTCACCGCCCGAGTTTGAGTCCTTTGCATTTTCAGATGAGTTAGTTAATCCTTCAGACTCGGTTGCTTACAGTCGTTTCGAACCATTGATGGAATCTTTCCAGTTCGACACAGTTTACTACGGTGAGAATGAGACTATCCCTAATTCACTCCCTTTCGTCTTTCCCATTGTTCCGACCGAACAAATGACCGTTACGCTTTCATCACCTATACCAAGTTCGGCGTACCCATGTTTTCTCACGAATCTTGAGGGATTTGATCCCATTTCTCGACGAGTTGATAGATTAGCGCAATCGCTTTTAACACATCGGTCATCACAAATTGCGCTAATTTATTCACTCAATTTACACCCTCAAGATCGTACTCCACTTCCTTTTTCTTTTCGCCATTCTTCTCCCCCACCGAGACCATATTCTACCATTCTTCTTTCCACACGGTCTCGCGTGCTTTTCATATCTTTTCTTTCCATCCCATTCTTGCACCAGCTATACCATTTCCACGATAAGATTTTTGAATGGTTGGTGTTAACTTTTGGTTTGTGTAAGGCCAAGCTTAAGTTTGGGGGGAACCTTTGTATATATGTATATATATTTTCGTTTTCTTTTTCTATAAAAAAAAAAAAAATTTCAAAACATTAAAAATATAAAAAAATTGTACATAAATAAACAGGGGAGTATCGGCATTTTGACCCTCTTTGTTTAGCATGACAGTGAGGACACTGTCAAGTTCAAGTTTGGGGGTATGCTCGGTACGTCTTCTTCCTTCGCATTCATATGTACATTTTTGCATTTGCATACCTATTTGAAAACCCATAAAAATTGAAAAATTTCAAAAATTATAAAAATAATTGTATTCAATTTTGGCTAATTGACTTGAGTTTGATAAAAAGGTTAACTGGCTAGGGAAAACTAGATCTTAGACTTAGTAAATTAAAAACCCTAAAAATAACCTTCTTTAGAGTTTAACGGTAGAAAGTATATGTCTTTGTAGGTTATTTAGAAATAGGCAAATTTTGAGTTAACTTCTTGGGCTAAGTCGAAATGAGGGAAGAGTATTGATGTTCTTATTAGAGTATAAGTTTGAAAAATAGTTCCTAGCTTAAGTCTAGATTCTGAAAACGTATACCCTACAATTTGCACAATCACGCACCTTGAAACTTGGAATAGTAGAGGAGACCTTGAAATGCTCTTGTCTAAAGTCCTTAGTACAATGAAAATAAAAGAAAAAAAAAGTGAATAAAGGAAAAAATGGACACTGGTTTTTGTGATTACTTAAGGCTGTAAAAATAGAAAAATATTTAGCGAGGGTGCTTCATCACCTAGTGCCTTAGACCAACTGGTTTAGGAGTCACTGCTAAAAGCCTTGGGTGTTGCAAAGACTAGGAAGTACGCTTTAAAAGTGCAAACGCATTTTGTAATCGGTCGTTGGTACCTCAAGAAGTATTAACGATCGCATGAAGGATGTGTAAGCAAATTTCATTTTAATGAGTGCTTTGGATGAGAGTATGATTGCTTGATTTGAATTTCCAAGTGTAGGGGTAATATATACACACACGTAGGGATATGTGATTGGAACTTAGATAAGAGAAAGGAATGAATAATAGAACTTGTATCTTTAATAGAGTTGATAGAAAATTCCTAAGTGGAGATGTAACCCTAGAAGGAAAACTTAAGAGATGCCGAAAGCTAAGTAGGTCTACATAACAAATATAATCTTAAGTTAAATAATGAGGAAGTGTGAAGAATATGGGTGGATAATTTGCGAGTCAAAAGATAATAGAATTCCTTGTTAGAAAACCTAATTGGAAAAAAAAAAAAAATCAATGGGCCAAATTGATAGGATTTTGTGGGTGTAATCCGCTGAAAACCCTCAGGAGACAACACTCCTCCTACTAGGGACACCTAGAGGTTTAACGGCTTGTTGCACGAGCTCAGTGCAATCGCGTTTCCCTGCGAAAGTGCGGTTAGGTTTTTTGTAGAGAATAAAATAATAAGTTTGCTCGAGGACGAGCAAAAAGGTAAGTTTGGGGGTATTTGTTCAGACCATAATATTGCATTTATCATTCCCCTATTCTTATCCTTTTTATAAATAAACAGGTACTCTTGACGCACGTTTGTTGCATATTACAGGATACAGGTTTCTGGAGCAAATACAGTGAAAAAGACACAAAACAACAGAAAAGGGACTTTTGACCAGCAATTAGACGGATCTTACTCAAGCCAAGACGAAGAACAGTACAAGATCCAAAATGTCAGGTGAAACGGTTAAAAAGCCCAATACAAGTCTTCACTAAAAATCTGGAGAAGACCCAAAAGCCCAACAGAGAAACTATATATGGAATAAGAAGTCCAAAGAGCCACTGAACCAAGCCCAAAGAGCACAAATCCCGAGTCCACACTTTGGCCGCGGAAGCGCGGCCAAACCTAGCCTAGTGCCGCGCTTCCGCGGCCGTACAGAGAGCATGTCGGTGGATCTTTTCTGAGTCGGCGCGACTGTTCTGTTGTTGGGATTATAAGGGGTCAAATCTGTAAATTCACGTGTGCGAGAGCCTGTAACCCTAAGTTTCTAATTTCCTATAAATTGTAACTTTAGATCTAAAAATTGTATGCCTCCCTATGCTTTTTTTTCATTAATAAATTTTATAATTCTTTATGGAGAGCATCGGTGTTTCTTTTCAATTCATGAATTCAGATCTGACAACCCTGCGTTGATGATTGGAGAGATGCATCTGTAAGTAGATTTAATTCCTTGCTTTAGTTTAGATTTCAATTCCTGCCCTAGGTAATTTTCATTCTCTGCCCTAGATAAATGTTCTTCAATTCCCTAATGAGTGAGTAGTCTCCTCGCTTGTTAGGGTTAGATCTGGGGAAGGTTTGAGAGACGAAGATCTCTCATCCCCTTTCTTGCCCGTCATATATTTTTACAGGACTCCATGCATACCTTCTTATTCCGCTCCCTACGGCACCCTATCCCTCGAGGTAGCGGTGATATCGTAGTATAAAGGCCCGGATTTTAAGGTTTTCCATGGAGGTTGGGGTAAAGATTAAGAAAGGAAGGACAAGGATCTAGAGGAAGAACAATCTTCCCAATCATCCTAATCCCTTTTGTTAAGATTTACCATAACACCTAATTAGATCTTCATATGGGTATAGAAAGCGGTGAGATTTAAAGACTTTCCAAACTTAACCTAGACCTAACCTTAGCAAGATTTAGATCTAGATTAATTCAGTTTTTAGATTTAATAATTAATCCGAACAACCTTCGGAATTAACTCGTTAGCGCGATTAGGAAATTCACAACATCCCTGTGGACCGACCCGTACTCACCGGCTAGCTGCAAAGCGACGCCGTTCTTGATTGCGGTTACAAATATTTTTGATCTATCTTTTAGAAAGCGCAAGCACGCTGAATCATACCAATCACCGGTCCCATCATGAAGATTGCGCCCTATTTTTCTTCTGGCTTTCCCTTATTGTCACATCATCTTTATCATATTGTTTTTTTAATCTTCATGATGGGACAATAAGGGAAAGCCAGAAGAAAAATGGGGCATAATCTTCATGATGGGACCGGCGGCGCCGGATATTTAAAGGATGTCGCCGGTCTTCTTTTGGGCAATTGGGCTCGTGTTTGTTTTGTAATGTTGTGTGCTCTCCATAATCCCATTAGTGTTGTTTGATCTCTTTGTGGAAGCTTGGGTTGCACTCAGTAGTTTTGGAGGGAAATCAAACCTTTAAATCACATCATAACTTTTCATATCACTCATTACCTACACCCACTTCCCTCTTCTCTTACATAAGTCATGAGTAGTGTTGTGCCCACTTGTGCAAGGCATCCCCAAGATTCATGCATCACAAAAAGTGTTCACACTTGTAATGTGTTGGACCATTTTTGATAAAAAAAAGTGTGTACACATGCATATTGTAAAAAGAAATTCTTTAAATATAGATCGGTTTGCAGTTCCGGTTGCAGTGTTGGCTGACAAATGTCACATCCGTGTATTTGAGTGTGTTTCCAGTGTTTTTTCATGAATACCTGTAATCTGTATTTATTGAGCAGACACGGGTTAATAGTACCGATATTATACAAAATTGATAATGAATGAGCAGTATTGAAATGCAGTTTTCTTTGATGAATAAATACCCCAAAACTTATCTTTTGCTCGTCTCAAGCAAAACAAAATCCTAACCTCACTTTCACAGGGAACGCGATTGCACAGAGCTTGTGCAACAACCCATTAAATCTCTAGGTGTCCTTAGTAGGAGGAATGTTGTCTCCTGAGGGTTTTCAGCGGATTACACCCACAAAATCTCATCAAGCTAGCTTCGCAAAATAACCGTTGATTCTAATCCTAAGGTTTAGCTTCAAAACTAGAAATTCTATTATCCTAAGTTAGAAATATCGAACCTTTATTTTTCACACCTCATTTCTTATTTAACTTAAGATCCTATATGTCTTTACGTGCGGTGCAAATAATGTCGTTAAGTTTCAAAAGGATCGATTAAAGTCATCATGTCATAAAATAAAGCCTGGATAAAAACTTAAAAAGGATCACACAAGTTTTATAAATATTTAAGTATTTCTCAAGTTTCGTTTTCCATCTTGGTTTCAAATTTAGAATTTCTATTTTCTTTAACAGGAAACTAGGTGTTATTCTTCACTCCGCCTTTTACTTGTTTTCGTTTCATACACATCTTCATGAACATGCAATAGTCTTTATCATAGGATAAAACCTTCATATCTCCGTTAAAAATATTTCTATAAGAACTTGTCTTTTGTCAAAATTATTCTCATACAAAGAACAGTTAGGAATTTTAACTTAGAGAGAACACTTGGTTGACTTTGTTTTAATTTGGACTTTCTAGGCTTCTTAGCGAGCTTTGGGCCAATGCACCAGAACCAGTTGGTTTTAGGGCATTAGGTGTAGAGACACCCCGGCGGACTTAATTGCTCAAGTTATCTAGGCCCTAAATAAAAAAGACCAATTTTGTGTGAAAATCATAACAATTCAATGCGAGCGGAGATATAACCTGTTGTTCAATTATTTTTAGGATAAAAGACATGTTAGTGGATCATGTGTGTAATCACTCCAATCAAGTTTCAGATGGGTTATTCTTCAGAATTAGTTCCTATTAAGGCATCTATAATATCCCTTCATATCCACTTCACTTTATAAACTATTCTTGATATTACTTATTTCAGAACAAACCTGTTTGATCCTCAAAAAATAGTTTATCAATTTAAAAGTTTTAAGATATATCAGACTTGTCATCTAATTTTCAAAAACTACAACACGTATAGTGTGATGTAAAGACGTATATTAGCTACATTTAAACTCAAAGGAGGGTTATCTTTTAGGTTTTCAAAATCTAAAAATTGGATTAGTTGTTCCTGTCTCATCAAACAAAACCATCAAAATATTGAATCCGAGTTCTCCCACTAGCTAACCTGACGAAAAAGTTTCTATATTTTTAGGAAAATTTTCTGATTTTTATGGATTTTCGAATATGTATACAAATACAGAATATACAAATGAATGCGAAGGATAGAAATGCTTACCGAGCACAACTATATCTTGGAATAGAAAAGCCATCTTCTTTATGTTAGCATCCTGCTCCGCAGCTTCCTTATCTTTCTTCTTCAGAACCCGTCGCAAGAACTCTATATCGGTTTCTTGCTCTTGGCATTGTTCTGTTTCTTTGTTCATACTTTATTTAGGTCCGGTGAGTGCTGCCATTTTGGTCAGCATCTCTTGGAGCTTCTATTGTTGCTCCTGAGCCTTTGTCAGCGACCGAGTATGCGGTCTGTGACTTATAGAAGCACGGCTCTCTTCTTTTCCGTTGGCCATATATACCGTATGTATAGTTATGACCTCAGACTTGAAGCGTTTGGAGCCTTCGCCTTTGGATTTTGCAGCTGGCGATGGAATTTTCTCTGGCATCATTTTTTTATTAGAGGTTGGAGCATGAGGAGCCGTTATGACAGGCGCCTCTTTACGAGAAGTCCCCCATTGTATGGCGAAGGAACAATCCCTTTCTTGTCAGACCTTAGATTTTTTGGGTCAACGAGAGTGGCTTTCATCAAGAACCGAGTCTTGGACTTTCTGCCAGATTCTATGAATTTGCGAGGAGAGCCGCTGATAAGGCTGCTCCGGCTTTACTTGCACTGCAGCTTCTGCAGGCGGGGGTGATCTTTTCAGTACCGCCGTAGGGGAATTTTTACAGACCCTTTTAAGCGGTTCAAAGTTGTTCCCAGTTGGAACAACATCATCAACATCCACTATAAGAGCTGGTGGGGTATGCCCAGAGGGAGAGTTTCCCCCAGTTTGTCTCACTTGGCGCCAGTGGCGATGTCAAGCATGTCGTGCAGTAGGAATTGCCTCAGTTTTGGAGGCGTCTTTATCGTGCCCCCGGCATTGCTGGGGAGCTTTGTTTGGTGTCAGCCTATTGAAGACACACGTTTTCGGTGGAGATGGAGCAGAGTCAGCCAATCTGTCGAAGACCGACCGTCTAGGAAGTGAAGCACTTTTGCCGGCTTCACGCATAGCAGGAGCAGGGAGGGCAAGGAGTTTTAGGGCAACCCTTTCTGGAATCATGAGCTTGTTTGTGAGCCCGTTTGAGTTTCTCTTCAGCCTATTGAAGACTGAGACTTCAGAGTTGGACGGCTTGCTTATAGAAGCCGTCTCAGTAGCCAGCCGATCAAAGAACGACCTTCAGGAAGCTTCTTCTCGGGGCGTTATGGCGCCAAAGCTTATGGGTGGGAGCATGGTCCTAAAGAATAGCCCGATAGTGGCCTGAGTGATCTGTCTTACCAGCATCGAGAAGATGGAAGCCGCATTGGGCCCGTACGTCACTCCTCCAGCTGGGACGGAGTGAGAGTTGCTTTTGCAGGAAGTGCAGTGAGAGGCATTGATTTTACACAGAAGCGGAGCACCAAGTTTTAGTATCTCGCATCCAAGGACAACCATGTATATAGCGAACCACGATTTTGTTCATGAAACACGACATATGAAGTGTGGAGTGGAAAGAGGAAGAGTGTAACGTTTTAAAAATAATTAAATAAATAAATAAATAAAAATCTTTTAGGTGAATTTTCTGATAATCGGTAAAATAAACCGTATTTTCCGTAAAACTCAACTATAATTATTTTTCATCATAGATTTAAAAAGACCTATTTTAACTATGTAATTGCTAGTATTTGGTATTTATTTAGTGACTTATAAATTGTTAGTTTACTTAAATATTTTTCCTTAATTAATTATTTCCAATATTAAGATAAGCTTTTAATTATACATTAAATTAGTGCAAATTACAAATTAGAAATGGGTTAATTTGACAAAGTGAGCCATGACATATTAGAATTAAGTTTGTTGCATGCTCTTCTCTTCTTGAATTGTCTTCAAAATTCTAGAGGTTTCTAGGATTTGTTTGGAAAAGAAAATAAATAAAAACTTTAATAATTAAGGGTTTAAGTGAAAAAGGTGTAATAAATGGGGTGTTTCTACACACATCTACACAATTCTCTCTCTCTCTCTCTCCTCTTTCTCCTTGTGATGGCCGAGCCTCACCTTGAGGCAGCCCCTATTTTTCCCAAGCTCATTCTCACTTCAAAAATCTCATAAAATTCATCAAAAATCAAAACAAAAACCTCACAAATTCCTAATCCAATCTCTACCCATTATTCTTTAGCCAAACTAGCATGGATCTTGGAGCAAAGTTTGCATTTTTGGGAGACTTGGGTGCATGTTTGATCTCATGTTTATTGAGGTATAATTCTAACCCTAGTGTTAATTGTAGGTTAATTACTTTAATTTAATGAATTTCGGTGTTTAATTATGGTTCTAATTGCTAAATTAAAATTTCAAGAAAGGGTTTTGAATGCAAATTAGGGTTTTTATCATTTAATCATGGTTACAAAGTGTAGATTAACATGCTAATGCTATGCAAAACTTAATCTTGTTGCTTATTGCTAATTGTAACATTTAAAATATCCAAATTAAGATTTTTAAGTAAACTAGGTTTTTAGAAATTTATCAAAACGTGAGATTAAAATCTAGTAAGAGTTTTCATCACATCATTAACATTATAATTTGTAGTTTAACATCTTAGATCATTCAAAACCTAGTCTAGTTAATGATTTGTGCCTTGTTACCTTAAAATTGTTAAAATTGGATAAAATTGCAAACTAAATTTTATGGATTAATACAAATTGGTGTGATAAAATTATAGAAATAGTTTGTATGATCTAGTTATGATATTTAGTGAATATTGTGGCCACTATTTTTTTTTAAACATCAAGTTTTGTACTGAAACGGTTATTTGAGACTTTCTAGGTTTTCGGAAATAAATCGATTTGAGTTATTTTGAGGTTTTGATGATTTAAACCCTATTTCATATGTAATTAGTGAGTTTTGAAACCGCGATTGGTATGTTTGGGTTTTTCTCGACCAATCGGCGTTTGTACGCCGATATCGAGGGTTATTTGGTTCTTTTGCATGAGCGGGTCATAGGTTTCAACTTATGCGCGTTTCGTATGTCGGTTTGGTTTTTATCTACGATTTCGATTTACGATATGATATATGTTTGCATATAGGTACCTCTCACGTGGACATAGGACGATGAAGAAGAGGATGGCGGCATCGACTTCGGCAGATAAGGACCAGGTGAGTAGATGTATATCTACGGGGGAAGTCGGGTGGATGGAGTATAGCACCCCCGCAACTTCGTAGGATATGACGTGGTCTTGAGATAGTTATATATAGATATGTTATTGCAAGATACGAATACTGAGCAAGAAAGGTTTTAGGAGACCATGGATCGGAAATTGTGTAAGTGGGATGATAGTGTTTTAGTTTAGTTCTTAGTCGCGAGATCCTAGAGTATAGGTTGACACACACACACACACACATACGCTTGACTTGGGTGTGTGTGTGTGTGTGTGTGTGTGTGTGTACAACATATACGCATGACATGAGGATGTTATATGATTCTTGGAGATGAGTCGATATGATCGGGCATGATGCCGTGAGAAATTTGATATGTGACCGAGTAATGATATGAGATATGTTATGATATTATAGCGGATCGTTGGACGATGATACCATGTGATTGATGATATATATATCATAGTTGACATATGATCGAGATATGATATGGGATATATTATGATATTTATAATGGATCGCTTATGCAATGTATACTTATATATGATAATTTGTATTGATGACATCGGATTGCATGAGACTTTAGATCAGTAACCAGATCATGATATTGTTTGATGATGATACCATATGAATGATGATATATATTTGATAGTTGACCCGTACCCCGATTTTGGGATGCCGTATGATGGATTTTACCGTACGAGCTATATATGTGATGATTGATCCGCACTCTTGACTTGAGGAAGTCGTACTTTGTACGTGACGCTATTGAGGTTGGATCGCCGACTACTAGAGATATTGACTCGGACTGTAGGTGAATTCTTCTTACCTATCGACTAGTTCTTTAGTTTAGTCCTTTAGTTGGTTAGATAGATGTTGGTTTAGGCTCGAGTTGTAGGGTTCCTAGGCACCCTAATGAGGTCTCACAAGGCATCAACCATGCCAATTTCAAATTTAAACGTGCCGAGAAACCCTAGACTATGGATCGTCGGCTAGATTTCTAGGAGAAAAGTAAACTAGTTAACACTTAACTATAAGAATACGGAAATACAACCTTTGTAGATCCGGTGCTCCACCTCCATAGCTCCGCGATGAAGTCATCTCCGCTGTCCAAATCAAAATCTGGGCTCTAGCGTCGGCTTCATCGGAGAAAGAGCGGGCAAGGTCTTCGGTTTCGTGCCGAAGATGATCTACGTCGAAGCATCGCAAGATCAAGCTCTCACTTCACCAAATCATGAAACTTGTGAAGAAAACACACTCTACTACTTGGCAAGTGGTAGAGGATGAAGAAATAAGAAGTGGGTAGACTTTAGATTTGGATTTCTCACTCATTTCCATCAATCACCATTGATGGAGCTTGCTTTCTTCACTTGAAGAAAGGAAGAAAAAGAAGAATTATGTATTGATAAGTTAATTTAAAAAGAATAGAAAAATCATCCTTATCATAATTCTAACTATGGTTATGTGTAGAGAATTAACCAAGGTTTAAAGGGATGGTTAGGGTTAAGGATGAGATAAGAATGGTGGACAAAGTCAAAACTTCATGAAGTTTCAACTAAACAACAAATAAAGCCACCATTCTTTTCTCCTTTCCATTTATTTTCCAAAATGAAATGGATAAATAAATAAGTGAATAAAACAAAACCCTAACCATAATCATGTAACCATGGTTTGATCTTTACACAAAAACCCTAGCATAACATGTATCATCAAACATGATACAATCAAGTGCACAAAAGTATATCACATATACAATGTGTACATTCCGAGTGAGAAAATCCATTTAAAGTGAACCAATACTAGTTAACGCAAAGTAATATATCAAATATATAATTATGCATTAAATCATTAAATCAACACTTGATTTAACGATCCGGTCATATCGCATATAACCGACTAGTATCCAATGTATCGGCTTATCGAATCAACCCTCGATTCGATAACTAGGTTATATCGGATATAACCATACGACACATTCATCGCGAGAATAGAATACGGTATCACATACATGCATTATTCTCGGTCCCGCACATATCTCATATGCGCTCCTATTTTGTTTCGCTTGAGCCAGGAAACCTCTGTGTAGGACTCTAAAGACTCGTCAATACGCCGGCAGCAGATGATGATCATATCAAACACCCGCAAGCCGCAAGCGGTCTGCTAAACGTAACGGCCACCCGGGTATTGAGCGATCAGAAGATCGACGAGCAAGCCCGCTCACACTCCAGTGAATCCAACCAGTAACACTACCGTACAGTCCGGTCTGATCGTCTGATATGTCGCATATCTCGCCTAGGGGTGGTAAACGTCAGACCCCAATAGCTCGATAAGTCGTGTCGATATGAGGTCTATAACAATTCGAGAAACTACTGGTAACACTTACCAGTAAATCTCAGCAACCCTGGCCAGGGATTTCCTGTTATAGCCAATCGAACACAGCGCAACATCAACCCCCTATACCGGGAGAGACGATTCCACTCCTATCGCTCATTGCCTCCATGTGACTCGGGACTGTACCCAAAAACCACCGTTTTGCACGCCCTCTTGGACGTGGTAAGATGGAAATCAAAGCACAGTGGGAACCACACAAGACTCTATGACGATCTCGGGTCAACAGACTACTCTGTACCAGTGTCACCAGAGAACTGCCATCTGACGTGAGGTATAATACCATCTGGGAGTTCTCGGCGAGTCCGTCCAGTGTACCCAGTCTCTACTGAGCACCCGTATATCATCTCTGATGTCAAACACCAATGGATATGGGATCATCCATTGCCCATCTATATGGGTCGAGAAGGTATACGCTAGTCTACTCTGGTATATCGATGCCCCGTCTCGATATACCCACGACTAGGGACTTTGAAGGATGTACTTATGGACTGCCATGTCCCCACTAGTATGATCCGCATCATAGTCCAGGTAGTCAAGCACAGATCCTAAGGGCTTTACCAACATGTAACAGGGAGACAATCAGTGTACATGTTAAGGTAAAGATCAACCAGATAGCATACTATCATGTCGAGCAAGAAAGTCCTCCCTATATATATCCCAGCATCCACTACAATATACATCCTATGTATAGTAATGGCCTCTAGGGCATACATATAACTAACAATCTCCCACTTGCACTAGGGCCATCTGATAGCAGTGGTTGTAGTATCTCATACTCAACCATCCCATAAAAGTCTCTCTCTGGGAACAGGCCTTTGTGAGTGGATCCGCTGTGTTGTCCTCTGAGTCTACTCTCCTAACCTCGATCCTCTGGAGATCAACCATCTCTATGATCAGGTGATACTGCCTTAGAATATGTCTGGATCACTGATGGGACGGACGTTCCTTGGCATAAGCCACAACTCCATTGTCACACAATGGGAGGAACTAAGTTCATCTCATGAACCAATATACACCCAGACAGCCACTTTGGTAGCATCTTAAGTAACGATGTATCCAGCCTTTATCGTCTAGTATGCCACGGTATATAGCTTGGAACTCTTCCAACATACCGTCCCTTTACTGAGGGTAAAGACAATGCCTGCGACTGACATTCAGTCGTCATTATCACACTGGAACCCTTCCAGCGATTCTCCCCAGGATCGATTGATACCATCTCACTACAACTAGTGAGTATCCTAATTTCCAATTAGATCTATCTCATAGATCCAAAATCCAGGATTTAGGAGGTATCACTTTGATCCTATATGGAGAATCATTGTGATAAGCGGAGATTGATCGAGCGTAGCATAGGAAACTCCTTCCCTATCAAGAGTATGTTATCCACGTACTCTACGAAGATCATCACCATACTCCCTACTACCTTTTTGTTTATACAAGGTTCATCTACCATTTTGATGATGTCAACTTCTTTGACTAATCCATCAAAACAGATGTTCCAACTCCGCGATGCCTGCTTTATCCTATAAAGCATCTTGCACACGTTTCCGCTACTCCCATTGTCTACGAAGCCCTCTGGCTGTGTACTTATAGACACACTCTTCTAAATCATCATTTAGAAAAGCAGTCAAGACACCCAACCGCCAGATATCGTAGTCATGGTATGTAGCCGTGGCAAGTAGTATCTGGATGGACTTAAGCATAGATATTAGAAAAGGTTTCATCATTATCCACGCCTGGTCGATGACGAAAACCTTTAACAAGTCTAGCTTTGAAAGTCTCAACTTTTCCATGTACACCAAGTAATCTTCTCAAGATATACTTGCTCCTGATGGGGATTTAACCCTTCAGATATAGCAACTAAAGTCCATACTTTGTTGGTGTATAAGGATTCCATCTCAGATCGCTAAACATCTAGCCATTCTTACAGAGTCATACTCCTGATGGCCAGCTCGAAACTAGTTGGGTCATCATCTCATGATGCAATCCTCGCTCCCACTGTCATAGAGAAACCGAAGTATCTCTCAGGTGGGTGAGGAACCTTACTAGATCGGCGGAGAGGCTGAGGTTCGTTGGTAACTATTGAATCCTTTGGTTCTATCAAATCATCAGCTGTTGTTTGTATAGCTGGAACCTTTCCAGTTCTACATTACAGACCTTGCCTCGAGCTTGTCCGGATTTTGCTTTTAGACATAGGCCGGACAACCCCAAATCTTAACTAGCTTAAGACATGGGCTCTTCCCATACCATATCATATATGAGGTGGTAGGCAACTGATTTGATTCGAACCCTATTCAATAGGTATGCAGCTTCTCAAGCGCATAACTCCCAAAAAGGAAAAAGGTAACTTAGTAGTACTCATCATAGAGCACACCATATCATATAGGGTGTGATTGCTCCGCCCCGATATACCATCGTGCTATGGTGTATTCGGAGGAGTAATGCTGAGAGAGAATCTCATTCTCCTTTAGAACAGTCCAGGAATTCCGTGCACAAGTATTCTCCTCCTTGATCGCATCAAAGGACATAATACGTTTACCCGTATTCTGGTTCTCTACTTCTAACTTATATTCTGTGAATATCTCAAAAGGTTAAGACTTGTGTTTCAACAGGAACATATGTCTGAATCTTGAGAGATTATCAGAGAACGTAATGAAGTATAAAGAACCAGTCCTGGCATATGTAGACAGGGGACCTAACATACATCAACATGTATCATCCCAAGAGTTCACTAACTCTTTCTCTGTTTCCAGTAAACGGAGCTATGGTCATCTTATCTTTGTGACATGACTGGCGAGTTTCACAAGATGTAAATTCAAACTAATTTAAATATGCATCTTTATGTAACTCTAGCTAGTCGGGTCGCATTGATATGACCTAGTCTACAATACCTCAAGAAGAATTCGTTCATTTCTGAACTTTTCCTCTTGTGTGTGTTCTGTATACTAAGAACTGTAGTTTGATTTAGAACATTAATGCTTTTAGATAACGTGCCTGAACCGATCAACTTTTGATATAGGAAATGTTCAAAACATTATCCAGCAATACAAAATTATATCCTTTCTTTTCTAACAAAGAGAGTGATATGATTTGGTATATCAGGTTCGGTATCTAATAACATTCGTTCAGAATCAATGTATTACAATACAGGGTGACAGTGACCGACAGACTTGGCTGCAACTCTTGCCCCGTTTTCTGTCTCATGAAACTTATCACCCGTTCTCAGTTTTTCTACCCTTTTGTAGCCCTATGTAACAGATTACATATCTGGGATCCTGATCCGGTATCATATACCTAGGATGCGGAGGATACTGAGAAACAGTTCTGTATAATGAACACACCCGAAGATGATGCATCAGCATGCACTCTCTTCGTTTGGGTGGCACGGGAAATCTGGTATTCCCCAATTTCCTGCTCTGTCTTATAACAATTATAAGTTGGAGCGGGACCAACGTTCCCCAGCTCAGTATAACAAGCGGGTTCGGTCAATACATCCATATTATTATCTTGATTAAGGCATGATATGGTCGCTACCTAGAGAGAGAGAGAAGAAAACAGTCAGCGTGCGCTCTGTCAAGAATAGATTGGTTATTATTTTATCTAATCAGGATGGCTCCCACTGCTTTTTATCAAATCTTCCTTCAAACCCTAAAAGGAAAGACTAGCCGGGATTAATTACACACTACAAGTTCGCCAATCTTTCAGCCAGGCCAGTGTCGGTACTTAGAGGGAGGTCCCCCGTGCTTTCGCACGAACCTAATTAATGTAAACCTCGTTTTCCCAGAGGCGTAACCCTGTTGACACTTTTCTAGACACCTACTTGATCGGCTAATTGTAATGTATAAAACTCTCCCAGGAGTAACTCTTACTCGCAGCGGGTATCGGGATCCAACTATCTCATAGAAGGTATGCAATCTCATTGCAAATTTCAACACTTGAAATTCCCGATAATATTTTGCCCCTAACGTGCTATGACCTTGACGAAAGCCAACAAACCATAGCCCGCTAGTCAAGTTCAACCCGTACATTTCTTGATCGAATTAAACCCACCCGCACGACCCTTGACGAAAGCCAACAAAGCCGCACGACTACCCTAATCCAATCGCATCGTATGCTAGCAGATAAGCAGCATATAGCTACCGCACACTGCACCTTGACGAAAGCCAACAAATGCAACACGAATACTATATACAACTTATCTGAAATGACGGAGGGCTACGACAGGTTTTTCTGAAAACCTATTGCGTAATGAACTTGATATCGTTGTAGAATCAAATGAATTTTGAAATGGAGTGTTTTTGAGGCTTTTCTAGTTTTGCTAAAGGAGTCACTCCCGGTGAAGGGATCGTCGGTCCTTTCCTCGTCGAATGAGGTGCGGGATATATCATATATATCGCTGTGCAAAGCAAAAACACTTAAAAGCAATCAAAAGACAAACCGAATGTGTAGCATCTTCCAGTTATTGCTAAAGGAGTCACTCCCGGTGAAGGGATCTCGGTCCTTTCCTTATCGAATAAGGTGCAGGATATATCATATATACCGCTGTGCAAAGCAAGAACTGTAGCTACCTGTTTTATTTTGAAATTCGATTCTACAACATCTTAGGTTTCTTTTATTTCATTAATCTCATTAATGAAGTCCCATCATTTAAGTACCTAAACATCACAGATAAATACGACGTACACTTATGCCATCCGCATTCGCCTCGATGTCCCCTCGTGCACCGTTAGGTTAGGTAACTAACGGCAGAGCGGGGCAGGGCTAGCGCGGGTGTAAAACATAAGTAACGTCTATATAATATATCATATATACTATATACTGTATCTATCACAGAACATCACATGATCACATCACAGATATCGCAGCAGAAGAAACATATGAAATATTGGATATATTAGGACGTCCGTGTTTTCAATACGAGCCAGTATAAAACACGGATTCCACGGTCGTGATGAATAGCCAAACCCACACCCCTAGACCCCTACGAGAGCGGCAAGCAACCCTACCAATTCTAGAGTTAGGAGACCCGGACTCGACTCCTCGAGTTGGTCTCCCACTGGACTCCAGAACCCGGTTACTTGTGCCCTCCTCCTTGGGTCTATCCTAGTGCGGAAAAGTAAATAATATACATCAACGGTGACAACTTCCGCAACCTGGAAGTGCCCCAATAAAATAATATAACATACAAGTTTTTACATGAATGAAAATGAAAAACACTCATCTCACATAAAAACCCCCGGCTATTCAAACACGACGATCCAATATAACATATCCAGCAACACATAACATCACATGTCATCAACGTAAGTAAATATGCGCATCCCAATTGTCGTTGACATATAGCAACGAAACCGGCGATATGACATATTACACTTACGGTCACAGAAAAGAAAGTGTAAAACTACAACAGTTGGAATCCGCAACCACCTCAGACATCGCATGCCTGACCAAATGAATTACTTAGACATCGCATCCCTAACAATTATAAACCCCGCATTTTAGTCTCAAAATCGAAAACACTTTTCAATATCAAGTCGGGCAATTCAACAAGATTCCCGAAAAACTGATCGAATGCTCGTCGCAAACTTTAGTAGGCGGCCGCACCCCCGATACCGTCGACGAAGTGCACCAAGGCGGAACACCGCTGCAGCGAGCACCCGAACGGATGCTTTCGGCGACGGGGTTCTCCTACAGTTACTTGGTCGAGGCTATGGAGTGAAGCTGTCTATTAAGTTTACCCGGCGAGTATCCGCGTACGCTACGTGATTGCGACGGACTTTTGATCACATCAAAATTCCGTGGCAACCGATCAAGTGAGACTAAAGTGCTATATTTATAACATTCATTCAGTTATCTCATAACTTCTTGTGAATTCCAATTATTGTATCTCATTCCAGATAAATAGAAAATGTTAAACTTTTCGATTGAACAGTCAAACACCCAAGTTTTCCCGATACAGATCAACACATGAAATAAGTCTAACAACATTCAGTTCGTGCCTCAGTACCAACGGTCCAGCCGTAGAAGGGTCAAGCCAACGCCTTACATGTGGCACGCCGTACTGCCCCAAACCCGAAGGTTCAAAGGGCAGTTCAAGACGGTCACATAATCGAGTTAAGGTTTGTTGTCTTCTAGAGAGACCATCGCGTTACTTGCACTACTTAGAACGTCGTTAAGCTACGGAAAAATCCAACACTTGGAAATTTCCCGACAGGGGAAAAATTAGGTATTTATATCCGGTCGAACTTTTTAACATATTCTAAAATTTATCCGGAAAGCCACATAGACAAAATCTGATACTCCGATCGAAACACCGAATCCCCAAAACAACTCCAGAAAATTCAACAGTTGAATAAAATTTAAAAATTCCCAGAAAAACCAACAATTCAAACCAAGAATTACTGTGTAAATTTATATGAATAAAGAGGTAGTACGGCCGCGGAACCGCCGCACGAGCCGTGCTCGTGCCGCGGATCCGCGGCTCAATAAGGGAATTAGGCCATACGATTTCACAGTAACTCTTAGATCTTCCTGCATGTTTCTCTGCATATTTTTAATATAGAAAAACTCACCGTTTTCAAAAAAGTACAGAAAGCATGGAAATTTTGGGGTTTCGGTTCGTTCGGACTTCAAATTCCGTCTAGACTTCGCCTAAGGCTCTAGCTAGGCTGTGATACCACTGTAGGGTTCCTAGGCACCCTAATGAGGTCTCACAAGGCATCAACCATGCCAATTTCAAATTTAAACGTGCCGAGAAACCCTAGACTATGGATCGTCGGCTAGATTTCTAGGCGAAAAGTAAACTAGTTAACACTTAACTATAAGAATACGGAAATACAACCTTCGTAGATCCGGTGCTCCACCTCCATAGCTCCGCGATGAAGTCATCTCCGCTGTCCAAATCAAAATCCGGGCTCTAGCGTCGGCTTCATCGGAGAAAGAGCGGGCAAGGTCGTCGGCTTCGTGCCGAAGATGATCTACGTCGAAGCATCGCAAGATCAAGCTCTCACTTCACCAAATCATGAAACTTGTGAAGAAAACACACTCTACTACTTGGCAAGAGATAGAGGATGAAGAAATAGGAAGTGGGTAGACTTTAGATTTTGATTTCTCACTCATTTCCATCAATCACCATTGATGGAGCTTGCTTTCTTCACTTGAAGAAAGGAAGAAGAAGAAGAATTATGTATTGATAAGTTAATTTAAAAAGAATAGAAAAATCATCCTTATCATAATTCTAACTATGGTTATGTGTAGAGAATTAACCAAGGTTTAAAGGGATGGTTAGGGTTAAGGATGAGATAAGAATGGTGGACAAAGTCAAAACTTCATGAAGCTTCAACTAAACAACAAATAAAGCCACCATTCTTTTCTCCTTTCCATTTATTTTCCAAAATGAAATGGATAAATAAATAAGTGAATAAAACAAAACCCTAACCATAATCATGTAACCATGGTTTGATCTTTACACAAAAACCCTAGCATAACATGTATCATCAAACATGATACAATCAAGTGCACAAAAGTATATCACATATACAATGTGTACATTCCGAGTGAGAAAATCCATTTAAAGTGAACCAATACTAGTTAACGCAAAGTAATATATCAAATATATAATTATGCATTAAATCATTAAATCAACACTTGATTTAATGATCCGGTCATATCGCATATAACCGACTAGTATCCAATGTATCGGCTTATCGAATCAACCCTCGATTCGATAACTAGGTTATATCGCATATAACCATACGACACATTCATCGCGAGAATAGAATACGGTATCACATACACGCATTATTCTCGGTCCCGCACATATCTCATATGCGCTCCTATTTCGTTTCGCTTGAGCCAGGAAACCTCTGTGTAGGACTCTAAAGACTCGTCAATACGCCGGCAGCAGATGATGATCATATCAAACACCCGCAAGCCGCAAGCGGTCTGCTAAACATAACGGCCACCCGGGTATTGAGCGATCAGAAGATCGACGAGCAAGCCCGCTCACACTCCAGTGAATCCAACCAGTAACACTACCGTACAGTCCGGTCTGATCGTCTGATATGTCGCATATCTCGCCTAGGGGTGGTAAACGTCAGACCCCAATAGCTCGATAAGTCGTGTCGATATGAGGTCTATAACAATTCGAGAAACTACTGGTAACACTTACCAGTAAATCTCAGCAACCCTGGCCAGGGATTTCCTGTTATAGCCAATCGAACACAGCGCAACATCAACCCCCTATACCGGGAGAGACGAATCCCCTCCTATCGCTCATTGCCTCCATGTGACTCGGGACTGTACCCAAAAACCACCGTTTTGCACGCCCTCTTGGACGTGGTAAGATGGAAATCAAAGCACAGTGGGAACCACACAAGACTCTATGACGATCTCGGGTCAACAGACTACTCTGTACCAGTGTCACCAGAGAACTGCCATCTGACGTGAGGTATAATACCATCTGGGAGTTCTCGGCGAGTCCGTCCAGTGTACCCAGTCTCTACTGAGCACCCGTATATCATCTCTGATGTCAAACACCAATGGATATGGGATCATCCATCGCCCATCTATATGGGTCGAGAAGGTATACGCTAGTCTACTCTGGTATATCGATGCCCCGTCTCGATATACCCACGACTAGGGACTTTGAAGGATGTACTTATGGACTGCCATGTCCCCACTAGTATGATCTGCATCATAGTCCAAGTAGTCAAGCACAGATCCTAAGGGCTTTACCAACATGTAACAGGGAGACAATCAGTGTACACGTTAAGGTAAAGATCAACCAGATAGCATACTATCATGTCGAGCAAGAAAGTCCTCCCTATATATGTCCCAGCATCCACTACAATATACATCCTATGTATAGTAATGGCCTCTAGGGCATACATATAACTAACACGAGTCATACCTATTTTCAAAACTAACGAATCGTGCACATTTTAATTACAGCCTAAGAGATACTATGGATTTTTCAAAGGTCGTATCTTTTCTCAAAACCCCGTAGCCCCTATTTTTCTAAAAAAGCCACGATTCGTGCTTTTTCAAACACCAAAACGGTATGACTCGTATAGTAGAAAAGTATATTCTTCGATAATGCGGTTATTACTCATTCTCTGTTATATTCATGTTATTCTCATTATACTGCATGTTTATACATATGTTCCCTAACTGTTATGATTCCATCTGTTAGGACACCAACACCATTACCGATGATGCGCATGTTCCACGTACACATATTTGCCGGCTCACACACATCATCATCGGTAATTGCCATGTTACGTACACTTTAGAAAATATTATCTCATTGATATAATCAGCTAAATACTAGTTACCACATAATACTTGTGTGATTGCTCTCATGTGTTAACTTAGAGATTGCATTCTTTACATAGATACTTCATGCATTCATATATTTATTCATATACTATTCTGGGGCTTTATGCCGATATTCACTGTTTACTTACTCTTGATTCTTGAATTTTGGATTTCCATGAGATTTCTGGATTTGGGGGAAAACCGCAAGAATTTATAATAACTTCTCTCTCTCTCTCTCTTATTTAAAATACCAGTTGCGGTTTTCTCGTGATGTATGTGTCGTCCACCATGAGTTTTCATGATTGCTGTTGGATTTCGAGACCCGATTCGAGGAGTAGGATGAACCGTTTCGGGTACATGGTGGGCCCGGTAAGGTACCCCGGGGAAAGAAGCTCGAGTTGTAGACGATGAGCCTGGCAGGGAAAGACTACCTACAGGTAATGTTTGGCGCGGCGGATATCTGGAGGATACCGACCGTTGTAGTGAGATTTGATGATATGGGCCGATCCGGACTGACGGAGCCCGAGATATTGAGACATTGAGACATTGAGATATTGAGATATTATATCGATGTTTGACACGGGCTTTCTATCGATTTCACTGAGGATGTTCAGTTTTATTATACAAGTTTTACTGATGATTTCTTTATATCAGATTTTTCAGATTTCATGGTGGATTTCCTCATTCATGATGTATTCATACATCAGATATATGATTTATTACTGTTTAGGGACACTGACACGAGCACTGAGTATTGCACTTATGCATAGATTATTACCCTGTCACTACTAGATGTCTAGTGTTATGTTAAGTATATTATTATGACTTAGGAGATCGTCATGCATGCGATTTCTACTCGCAGATGTCTTCTACTCACGAGTTGGCAACTCACCCCCATTGTGCCAAATTTTTCTTACAGATTTAGATGTACAGGTTTCCTTGGCGGCTTGCTGGCACACCACTTCATTCAGGGTGATTGTAATACCCAGCTCTCTCTATACCAAAATCTGTATTCCGTTACTCTATAATCTTGTTTATTCTATTTCTAACTTTATTTATCCGAAACCTAAAAAGAATTTCTTTTAACTCAAACTCAGCCTTTCCCTAGCCCCGCAGCCCGGCCTCTTTGGTTTCTCTATTCTCTTATTTTTCATTTGGGAACCCCAACACAGCCCTCTTCTTTTATTTAAAATCTTAAACCCAACCTTATTTTCTTTTGCAGCCCAAGCTCCCGGCCCACTCTCTTAATTTCCCTATTTTTCCTCATAATAAATTCCAACCTGGCCCGTTCCCAATTCCCTTTAATTCATCTATTTTCTTCAGCCCAGCTGCCCCAGTTTTATTCCATTTTTCCTCTAAGTAAATTTCCTGCGGCCCAGAAATATTCCTCACAGTTTCTTTATAATTCTGTTTTATAATTTTGCAGCCCAAAAGCAGCCGAGCCCATCCATTCTTTTCTCCTCAATATTTCCTTATATTTTTCCCCGGCCCGTTTCTAATTTTCCCTAATTGATTTCTTCTTCTTTAATCCTCTGGCCCGTGCCCAGAGCCCAGTCTCAGCCCATCTTTATTTTAATCTCTTCAATTTATTATTTTCCTATTCCCAAGCCCATTCCTCAACCCGGCCCATTTCTTCAGCCCACGCCTCTTAAGCATCGCGCCCGCTTCACTCCCTTACCCGACCCGGTCCGCCCTGTACATCTTCTCAACGGTAACCTCCCCATCTTCCCGCTCGATCCACTTTCCTCGCCGCAACTCACGCCGTCTCCTCCGCCACGATCGCGAGCCGTTACCTCACGTAGCGCGCTCCCCTCTCGAACCTCATCGCCTCCGTTTTCTCTCACTCGTTCTCTTTTTCCCACTCTCCCTCACTCCCATCGCATTACCTCAACCCTCACCAAAACCCGCCGGTGCCGCCTCGACCTCCTTCCACCACCGTCGTTACCCTCCATTCTCCTCCCTCGCTCACTCCTCCCCCACCTACACGACTACACCCTCGACCCGAGCCCCTGCCGAGCACCCCTGCACAACCGACCCTTTACTCCCGAGCTCGACCGCCGCCCGCTGTCGACGTCGGTGAGCTTCTTGCCTCATCGTCGGCGCCCCGGAACTCTATCATCATCATCATCATCATCATCATCATCACCATTGCCATCACCTCTCCTTGTCCCCTTCTCTCAAATCTCTATCTCTCTCTCACAGCCAAATTCTCCCTCTCTCTCCTTACATCTCAACCCTCTGTACATCTCTCTCTCTAGCTCTCTCTCTGGCCTTCCCCCACTGTCTCTCTCTCTCACCCTTTTTTCCCTCACTGCTTCTCCCTCTCTTTTTCACTTCCCACACTATCTCTCTCCCTGCATCCCTCTCTCTCTCAATTCTCTTTAATCTCTTTCTCTCTCTAACTATTTCTCTCTCTATATTCCCCCTCGCTTCCTCTGCAATCTCTCCATCGGCCCCGACAGCATCAGCGATTCCTAGCCACGACATTGCCCGAGGCCGCAACAGCCAACTCCACCAAAACTGCGAGCCGTCGCTGCCGAGACTCGGGTTCGAGACAAGTCAAGTGCCGAGCCGCGCGTGTGTCGCGATCGTGCCGCTGCCTCTGCCGTACCTTCGTCGACACGTGTCCAGGCAAGTTCTTTACTTGCTTACATGCTATTTTATCTATGTTACAAACCAACATCGTGTATAAATCATACTTTACCTTTCCGTTATATTATTCGGCACAACTGTTCGATGCTTGTTCACATAGGAAATCATTATCAAGTTAGGCGGAATTGGATAAATTACTTTGGCCCTTGTAGGGATGAACAACGTGTGCAAGTTTCGTTGGATAATTTCATCGTTTATGACCAAAACGACTACCCCCAAGTTTGCCTGTAAAACTGGATATTTTCTGTACCTGAAAACCATAAAAATCACCATAAATTATATACAAGCTGGATTGATGTGCTCGAGGGCTCAAATCGAAGCCAACTCGACGTGCTATAACCCTACACTAGTTTCCAGATATTCCTGTACTCAAACCATGGTGATATTTGGATCGGAGTGCGACTCTGGACTGCAGTCCAGAGCGACTCCAGTTGTTGCTTGCTGTTCCGTAATGGGTACCACAAGATTTCCTTAACTCGTAGGTTGCGGAACTCCACTAGTTAGTATAGATAAATCTGTTAGCTAGACAACACAATGGATTTCATTCTGTTTCGTTACCATTTGTTATTTATTCTATAATTTAAAAGATCGGGACGCATAACAGTCCCAACAGAATCAGAATTGACATGTTAGGGTTAAACATTGTATATCTCCTGATGTGCAGATGCGATTGAAGATCCGTCTATTGCGTTGAAAATCTTACTGAAAACCCTAGAATTCATCCAACTGTAGAGTCGCTAAAATCTGATCCCAATTAGGATTAAAATGCGTTGCGAAATGGATTTCTGATTCTGAAACCGGATTTCCAGCCGCGAGCGCTTAAAATGAAATGGTTATAACTAGTTATCCTGGAACCTGATTGGCTTGAAACTAAATTCGATGGATGGACAACTGAACATGCTAAATATTATCTGTTTATCATTTCGCTAAAATATATATGTACGTTTCATGATAAATCGTGCAAGTGATAGACTACTGTTTTCATAACATCCTAATCATGCTTATATACTGTTCATGCATCATATCATACCTATATCATTGTAGTGATAACCTAGTGATATCGTGCATTCACCCAGTGTTAGATTTTAGTGATGATTGTGGCAAGTACGTCAGTGCTCGTGTATCCGTGATTAAGTGAAAGTGATACGTACTTGTACACAATCAGTGACCCTATTATTCTATTGCATTGTCGACGTCTGTGGGATGCGTGTACGTGTGACTATAAGTGGTATGGGACACTTATGGAAGCGCTTGCACGGGTGTCACAGATAAGGCATCCAACACTGCCATTTATCTTAGGTATTAGTCGGGACGTGCTTGATGGAGGTCCTGCCTCCAGTTCTCGCGCAGACTTGTCACGGATCGATTAGTATTTAGGTTGAATGGTTAGGGTTTGATGTAGACCACGGGGTGTGGGGTAGTTTAAGTGTGAGTCCAACAGAATCTCGGGAGTCCCATGCCGGCTTATATATTTAGGGAGTTATATGGAGATTTACAGGGTACGTGATATATACACCGTGATATTCTTGTTACATGTTGGGCCCGTGGTCCCTTGCCCTTGGGTTCTACCCTTGGGTGGAGGACACTCGCGAGTGGTTGACTCTCACACTTGGACTGACTATAGGCTTAGTGACCTGTACAGTGAGACTTAGAGACTGATAGGGATACTGGCATTTTTATTCCTTATATACTGTGTGGCATACGTGACATATTGTTATACTGATTTACTGTTCCGCTGCATTGATTACTGCACATTCATATTCATGCTGTCGTTGATTTACTGTTATTCATATCCATTACCACTGTTAGAACTGTCACTTGATTTTATATATATTATATTGCTATTGTGTCGCTCTGACGACCTGAGTATGCATGCTCAGTGTGAGGAGAAGATTTAACCTGGATCAGAACTAGACGTACATCACAGACTTCTTGACTTGCTATCCCGAGTTACTTTCGTTTGTTCCACTTCAGGTCAGTTTATATTATTGTATCTTTCAGTTACTGCATTTCTCATTATCTGCGCATCATTTACTGTTTACCATGATAAACTAGAAGCCGAAGTGTGACTACGGCAGGACATTTCCTTGACCGTAGGAGCATGGCTGGCCTTGTCTACCCTTCGTATTCCGTATTTTGGGAAACGGGGCGTGACATGGTTTAGTTGGTATCAAAGCCAGGTTTTGCTTCGATTGGGATTGCAGTTTCCGTGTAGAGCTTGACAATCCGAGACATCCCTCAGTCAGGATTGTAAACTCGATATCCTTGATCCAGGATCATGTTGATTATTCAGTTATCCACTCGCTATGGTTTCGGGTGACTTGACAAGGTTACGTGGTTGCAATTGCACTACCGTACTCTATTCAAGTGACTTAAAGTCATACAGTTGATACCCCATTTGTAATAAATTCATCACCTCTGATATTCTTGAATCTTTGTCCTACCCCTGCTATATCTTGATTCGAATAGCTTGTGACTTATATCATCCTCAAAATTGTTGTTTCAGGATCATGTCTTCCAATAACTCTTCATCTATATCTGCTCCCCAGAATCAGACCGTCGAGATTCTGAGTGTACTGCAAGGTTTGAAAGAAGCCCAGGAGCGAACAAACGACTTGTTAGCTGAAGGACTGAGAAGGCAGGTGGATCAGGCACCGGCGGGAGTCTCCAATCATAGAAGGATCCCTGTTAGACGAGGAAAAGAGAAGAAGATGAAGCGCCCATTTGTTCCCCGAGACAGAAGCAGAAGAAGACCCAATGTTGTGGGTACTGCAGGAGGCCAGGACATCTTCAGAGGGATTGTCGCCGCGCCCAGGGGAAATGCCTGATTTGCGGATCCAACGAACATCTTATCAACGGTTGCCCTAATAGGAAGGAGCTACAAGGAGGCAGTTCGCCCACACTCCCCACTCCTGCTAATTGATGGATATTTCGTAGATCGAGTTTCGAGGATAGTGCTGAGCCAGCTTAGAATTCAACCCGTGTGACGAGATTGCAGTGGTCCGGAAATCAAAGAAGAGTTATTATGTTTTCTGCTTTCTATAATAATGTTGTTACCCCTTTTGTAAAAATTTCCTTTCGTTTGAAATCTCGTATCCGTCGAACTTTTAGTTGAATGCAATAAAACTTCGAATCATGATGTATGTATCATTCACTTACTTTCCCCCTTATTTATACTAATCATTACAGCAGCATTTTTATTTTTGATTTTTCAGTCCTTGCCTACCGTATATTTTTCTTGTACTCTGTATACTGGGTTATTTACTCAGTGTGCCCCACTATCTAATCATGACTCTTTCTTTTCAGGTCATGGCCCATCCTTGAGCAGCGCCGCATCCAGATGAGGATGCACAGTCATGTGTTTCCTTAGACCGCATGCTGGTGAGCTCGGACGACGAGATCAACGGCTCCCAGGTCATTTTCGGACACAGCGATTCCGAGGACGAAGGAGCCGCCACCCCAGAAGTTGACATGATCGGCGATTCCGACGAGGAGGAAGGAGACCGTGAAGAGAACCCGATAGAGGAAGATCCCGAGGAAGACCCGATAGAAGAAAATCCAGCGGAGGAAAACCCCGTGGAAGAAAATCTAGAAGAAGAGAATCGCATGGAATCGGATCTCGATGAAGAAGCTCCATCCGAGGGAGAAGAACCAGAAAATCAAGACCCTGCTGTGGAAGAACTTCCAATGGCGATGCCCGCGAGGCGATATGGAAATGGACGCCCCTACCTGAGTGCACGAGCCTACCGCAACCTGCTGAATCTCCACAACCGCGACTGACGGGATTTCTTTTAGATGTTGTCTTTTTCGGCCAAATAAAACTGTGTATAGTTTAGGGCCACCTCTCGTCTTTGAGAATGCTTTGTCTAAAATCCTTTGAAATGGAATAAATTGCTGATTTTGCTAATCCTTCAATCTTCTTAGTCCACTTGCTGCTTGATTATTCCTTACGTACAATTATTTTTCTCCACTGAGATCTGTTCACTCCTACTCCTTACCTTGTCTTAACCCTCACTGAGATTCACTACCAACAAACCCGATTTTTGAGGTCCACCCTTCATCCTTCGTCTATACCCCGTTTGAGATCCTGCCGGGAGGAGGACCTTTCTTATGAAATACCGAGTTCATTAACTTTTCAAATTTTGATTCACATGTTGTACCGACCAGTATCCTCTCCACATATTTTTCTTCTTATAGTCTTTTATTGCTCACCCTTATTTTCGGTGCTGACCCGATCCCAATCTTCTGGATCTTCAGCCTAAATCCGCCACACTCCAACCTTTTGATTGAGCCACACTTTTTTATAATCATTACCCTATCTAGCCCTATACCTATTTGTGTTCTTCCTATTACCCTAATTATATTTAGGGATGCTGTTATTCAAAAATTTAGTTTTCAGTATTTTGAATTTATCTAAGCGAGTGTGTTATTGATTACCCTGTTTCCTGTATTTTAAGTACACTATTATTAATCTCGTTTTCAGTAGCGCAAACTTACACTGCGCATATATTGTTCCATGTTCCCCGTTTTCGTTATATGAGTTTTTTAAGTTGATTCAAAACTATTTGATCGATACACCATCTTAAAATGTCTTAACCTACCGACTAGATTTCCACTACTTTATTCTTGTTATTTTATTTTCAAGTTTTGTGCCTATGATTAATATTATAAATGATTGTACCTTATATTTATTTTTCTGTCGTGCTACCTTTAATATACTTGTATGTGCACCTGTTTGGGTTTCGTTTTTATTGATTACGCCTTGATTATTTTTGTTCATCTTTGTTATCCATATTCTCGTATACTCGTAGTTGCTCTTATAGTTATTCTTGCTTTATACCTATTTAGATCTACCTTTCGTATGTTGTTCTTACTTATATATAAATTTTCAAATTTCTTCGTCCCCGTATTACTAATAAATCCTTGGTGTTAGTGTGCAATCTAATAGCTTTCGCTTGTGTTTGTATAACTTATAGTTTATTTTAAATTTCGAGGACAAAATTTTTGTAAGGGTGGTATGATGTAATACCCAGTTCTCTCTATACCAAAATCTGTATTACGTTACTCTATAATCTTGTTTATTCTATTTCTAACTTTATTTATCCGAAACCTAAAAAGAATTTCTTTTAACTCAAACTCAGCCTTTCCCTAGCCCCGCAGCCCGGCCTCTTTGGTTTCTCTATTCTCTTATTTTTCATTTTGGAACCCCAACACAGCCCTCTTCTTTTATTTAAAATCTTAAACCCAACCTTATTTTCTTTTGCAGCCCAAGCTCCCGGCCCACTCTCTTAATTTCCCTATTTTTCTTCATAATAAATTCCAACCTGGCCCGTTCCCAATTCCCTTTAATTCATCTATTTTCTTCAGCCCAGCTGCCCCAGTTTTATTCCATTTTTCCTCTAAGTAAATTTCCTGCGGCCCAGAAATATTCCTCACAGTTTCTTTATAATTCTGTTTTATAATTTTGCAGCCCAAAAGCAGCCGAGCCCATCCATTCTTTTCTCCTCAATATTTCCTTATATTTTTCCCCGGCCCGTTTCTAATTTTCCCTAATTGATTTCTTCTTCTTTAATCCTCTGGCCCGCGCCCAGAGCCCAGTCTCAGCCCATCTTTATTTTAATCTCTTCAATTTATTATTTTCCTATTCCCAAGCCCATTCCTCAACCTGGCCCATTTCTTCAGCCCACGCCTCTTAAGCATCGCGCCCGCTTCACTCCCTTACCCGACCCGGTCCGCCCTGTACATCTTCTCAACGGTAACCTCCCCATCTTCCCGCTCGATCCACTTTCCTCGCCGCAACTCACGCCGTCTCCTCCGCCACGATCGCGAGCCGTTACCTCACGTCGCGCGCTCCCCTCTCGAACCTCGTCGCCTCCGTTTTCTCTCACTCATTCTCTTTTTCCCACTCTCCCTCACTCCCATCGCATTACCTCAACCCTCACCAAAACCCGCCGGCGCCGCCTCGACCTCCTTCCACCACCGTCGTTACCCTCCATTCTCCTCCCTCGCTCACTCCTCCCCCACCTACACGACTACACCCTCGACCCGAGCCCCTGCCGAGCACCCCTGCACAACCGACCCTTTACTCCTGAGCTCGACCGCCGCCCGCTGTCGACGTCGGTGAGCTTCTTGCCTCATCATCGGCGCCCCGGAACTCTGTCATCATCATCATCATCATCATCATCATCATCATTGCCATCACCTCTCCTTGTCCCCTTCTCTCAAATCTCTATCTCTCTCTCACAGCCAAATTCTCCCTCTCTCTCCTTACATCTCAACCCTCTGTACATCTCTCTCTCTAGCTCTCTCTCTGGCCTTCCCCCACTGTCTCTCTCTCTCACCCTTTTTTCCCTCACTGCTTCTCCCTCTCTCTTTCACTTCCCACACTATCTCTCTCCCTGCATCCCTCTCTCTCTCAATTCTCTTTAATCTCTTTCTCTCTCTAACTCTTTCTCTCTCTATATTCCCCCTCGCTCCCTCTGCAATCTCTCCATCGGCCCCGACAGCATCAGCGATTCCTAGCCACGACATTGCCCGAGGCCGCAACAGCCAACTCCACCAAAACTGCGAGCCGTCGCTGCCGAGACTCGGGTTCGAGACAAGTCAAGTGCCGAGCCGCGCGTGTGTCGTGATCGTGCCGCTGCCGCTGCCGTACCTTCGTCGACACGTGTCCAGGCAAGTTCTTTACTTTCTTACATGCTATTTTATCTATGTTACAAACCAACATCGTGTATAAATCATACTTTACCTTTCCGTTATATTATTCGGCACAACTGTTCGATGCTTGTTCATATAGGAAATCATTATCAAGTTAGGCGGAATTGGATAAATTACTTTGGCCCTTGTAGGGATGAACAACGTGTGCACGTTTCGTTGGATAATTTCATCGTTTATGACCAAAACGACTACCCCCAAGTTTGCCTGTAAAACTGAATATTTTCTGTACCTGAAAACCATAAAAATCACCATAAATTATATACAAGCTGGATTGATGTGCTCGAGGGCTCAAATCGAAGCCAACTCGACAAGATATAACCCTACACTAGTTTCCAGATATTCCTGTACTCAAACCATGGTGATATTTGGATCGGAGTGTGACTCTGGACTGCAGTCCAGAGCGACTCCAGTTGTTGCTTGCTGTTCTGTAATGGGTACCACAAGATTTCCTTAACTTGTAGGTTGCGGAACTCTGCTAGTTAGTATAGATAAATCTGTTAGCTAGACAACACAATGGATTTCATTCTGTTTCGTTACCATTTTTTATTTATTCTATAATTTAAAAGATCGGGACGCATAACAGTCCCAACAGAATCAGAATTGACATGTTAGGGTTAAACATTGTATATCTCCTGACGTACAGATGCGATTGAAGATCCGTCTGTTGCGTTGAAACTAAATTCAATGGATGGACAACTGAACATGCTAAATATTATCTGTTTATCATTTCGCTAAAATATATATGTACGTTTCATGATAAATCGTGCAAGTGATAGACTACTGTTTTCATAACATCCTAATCATGCTTATATACTGTTCATGCATCATATCATACCTATATCATTGTAGTGATAACCTAGTGATATCGTGCATTCACCCAGTGTTAGATTTTAGTGATGATTGTGGAAAGTACGTCAGTGTTCGTGTATCCGTGATTAAGTGAAAGTGATACGTACTTATACACAATCAGTGACCCTATTATTCTATTGCATTGTCGACGTCTGTGGGATGCGTGTACGTGTGACTATAAGTGGTATGGGATACTTATGGAAGCGCTTGCACGGGTGTCACAGATAAGGCATCCAACACTGCAATTTATCTTATGTATTAGTCGGGACGTGCTTGATGGAGGTCCTGCCTCCAGTTCTCGGGCAGACTTGTCACGGATCGATTAGTATTTAGGTTGAATGGTTAGCGTTTGATGTAGACCACGGGGTGTGGGGTAGTTTAAGTGTGAGTCCAACAGAATCTCGGGAGTCCCATGCCGGCTTATATATTTAGGGAGTTATATGGAGATTTACAGGGTACGTGATATATACACCGTGATATTCTTGTTACATGTTGGGCCCGTGGTCCCTTGCCCTTGGGTTCTACCCTTGGATGGAGGACAATCGCGAGTGGTTGACTCTCACACTTGGACCGACGATAGGCTTAGTGACCTGTACAGTGAGACTTAGAGACTGATAGGGATATTGGCATTTTTATTCCTTATATACTGTGTGGCATACGTGACATATTGTTATACTGATTTACTGTTCCGCTACATTGATTACTGCACATTCATATTCATGCTGTCGTTGATTTACTGTTATTCATATCCATTACCACTGTTAGAACTGTCACTTGATTTTATATATATTATATTGCTATTGTGTCGCTCTGACGACCTGAGTACGCATGCTCAGTGTGAGGAGAAGATTTAGCCTGGATCAGAACTAGACGTACATCACAGACTTCTTGACTTGCTATCCCGAGTTACTTTCGTTTGTTCCACTTCAGGTCAGTTTATATTATTGTATTTTTCAGTTACTGCATTTCTCATTACCTGCGCATCATTTACTGTTTACCATGATAAACTAGAAGCCGAAGTGTGACTACGGCAGGACATTTCCTTGACCGTAGGAGCATGGCTGACCTTGTCTACCCTTCGTATTCCGTATTTTGGGAAACGGGGCGTGACAGTGATTGCTTGGTAGGTTGGTTCGCTTGTATCGGAACCGCCGTTGTACCTTTATTTATTTCAGTTGTATCTAGTAAGCTCCATTAACCAGACTTGTATTACTTGATAGATTTAGAAGATCGGTTGTTTATTCTTTCGACCTTAGAGTCGCGCTTGTATTTTTATGGTTTTCTTGTGGTTTTGATGGATTTCTTTGAGTTTTGATCCTTGCCCTTCGGCGTTGTATATTATTTTGCTTGCGTGGTTGTGACCGCCAATTGGCAAAGAGCTAGCTCCTACTTGGGGATGTCTTTTATTATTGCTTGTATATATTATTCTTGTTTGTACCCGTTTGGGCCAGTTTTTACAAAGGAGACTCTGCCAAAATTTTTGAGAAAATTTGATGTTGCTTTTAAACTTGTTTTCCTACACTTCTTCTTTTAAATGGTTTAGATTTCTGGGCTCTGGCTTGCTTAGATTACGTTACGCCTTTAGACGTTTCGTAATTTAAGTGCCGGTCACGTTCCGTACCTTCGGGTCGTGACCAAGTTGGCATCAGAGCATTAGGTTTTACCTTCTAGTGTAAGATGACCCTTGGTTGATGGAGTAGGTGACTAAAGTAGAGTGACGTACCGTGGGTATGTTCCGCGGCATACTTATGATACGCTACTCCGCTTAAGAAGCCTTAGGATGTACATTTCTTTGCACCGTATTTCTATTCGTTCCTATGATCTATCTTCGTCGATGTCGGATGGTGGTTTCTGTTACCATGGTCGCACGGGCAGAGAAAGCTGCGGCTAGAGTTACGGTCAGCATGAGTGTTTAGATATGTCGTTGACTACGTTTTCTTATGGACGCGAGCATTTGATATCTGCACCAGATGATCGGGCCACTGCTAGAGACCGGCTAGAATGTGATAACCGTTAGTGTATTTCTTGAGGATCGAGGCACTGTTTAGCGTGCGGACGAAAGGTATTCACATGTAGTCTAGGCGAAGTTAAAAGGTTCAAACGAATGTCAGAAACCCATTTTCCCAAGTTTAAGGTATTCGGAAGAACACGCAGGTAATTATATGGATCCTCTAGAAGAATGAAACCCTAACTCGACATAATGACCATGAGAACGCCCTTGAAGCTTAGGGTTTGCGGCAGTTCCGCGGTGCCATTAGTGAGACTTGGGTTTGCCCTTCTACGGCTGGTCCGCAGGTGCTGTGGTATGTACTGGATATTTTTAAACTGTACTCGAGTGTTGAACTCTCGGGGGATTTTGGGACTTTGATGAATCGATCAAAAAGTTTAACGTAGTCTAGATATCATGTGATGGGATACATTACTTGGGAGACTCTAGATATGAGTATAGCCGTTTGTAGAGCCGTTCATACAGCTGCGAAGAGACGAGAGCCAAAGTACACCAGGTGCCAGACTATGAACGGGATGCAAGGAGATATCTTGCTCTGCTAGCTTTGGATGCACCGACACCTTCGACATTCGAGGAAGGAGAAAATTGACGTAAGTGTTACGATTTGTGATTTGGTGATTCGAATATCACATTTCCATTGTTTGGATTCTGGTATTTTAAGGATTTTGTTTTATGATTGATATTTCCTATGTGCACATTCATGACACTCGATTAGTGTTCCATGTATCAGTTGTATTGATGTTCGTTTTGTGCATACCTATTGCACTTGATTTTGATTTTTATGCATTCTGAGATACTGATTTGATTTCGTGTATATAGGTTGCACATGATTTTGGACTTATGCTTTCGGTATAGTTGATTCTCTTTTTTTGGGACTTGAAGTCTCGGGTCCTTTATATAGGTGAGAAGAACTGTTGATCAGTTTGAGAAAATATCTAATTAAGAGATACCAATTGATTTAATTGATCTTAAAAAATCACCCGAGGAATTTTATCCACCGTTGGATCTTTGATCCTGTGAATTTTATTTATTCGAAAAATTTTCTGTTTGTTTTAACAAGATTAGGAAAATATTTTCCTAAAAAAAAATTGATTTGATTTTCTGATTTGGTCGGTGATATATAATCACCGTTGGATTTTGAATCCAAAGGTTCTCTTTTTAACAGAGAAAAATCTTTCTCGATTTGGAAAGACGGGGGAGATATTTCCCCAAATAGAATTTAATTCTATCTGAATCTAGAGCTTCAAAATGATGTGCTTACGTGTTTAACACGGGACCCTCATTGTGGTTTTAGCCTGTCTATATTCAGCGCTCATATGCTTTGCATATGAGCGCTCACGTGTTTAACACGTGAGGCCTATTTGGCTTTTGGTTATTTACTTTCAGCGCTTATGTGCTTTGCATGTGAGCGCTCATGTGCTTTGTATGTGAGCGCTAATGTGTTTAACACGTGGGGCCCTGTTTGAGTTGTGATTTATTTGTAGTCAGCGCTGACATACTTTGCATGTGAGCGCTTACGTGTTTAACACGTGGGGCTTGTTTGGCCTGTGGTTATTTAATTTCAGCGCTCATATGCTTTACATATGAGCACTCACATGTTAAACACGTGAGGCCAAACTGTGGGTTTTAATTCTCCTTAAAACCAAAACGCTCACGTGTTTTGCACATGGAAGGAATTCGTTTCTTCTTTTTTTCTTCCCCTTTTTTAAGGGAACGGTGCCTAAATAATGGCATACAGAAAGTAAGTGCAGAAAAGTAACTAATAGTTAAGTTGTGTAGTGAGCTAGTCCAAGTCCTCCTGGCTCGGCTCTATATCCCCAGAGTTCGGTCCTCCTGATGAACATTCTAAGGAAAAGAAATAGAGAGGAATGTCGTTAGCGAACTAGCACTTGGTAAGTCTCCAAAAGAAATAAGTAATGAAAAATGAATGTATACAAAATGAATAGAAACCAAGTAGAATTGAACAGATAAAAGTTTTTGTAGAAATATCTTAATCATGTCATTCATGTGTATAGGGGTAGCTATTCGAACGTGGTTGTTTGTAGTCTAATAAGGAAAGTGAGTGTGTATACGAGAGTAGTCCAGCTTACCCCGAGGACTAAAGGTACAAGAAAGTAAAAGGCTCCGTCTTAATCCATGGAACAACAACACAAGATATTCAAGTAGTGTTTTTTTAAGCGACCTCTCGTTCCACGACAAACGTTCCTTACCAGCCTACCCTTTGTCCTCGCGTATATTATTGTATAGTTTAAGTTTACAGGTCTTGACCGAATCCATGAATATAAGAATGCAAGTTCAGGTTCAATTTGTATCTAGGTATTCAAATATACATGTCAATTTCATATCAAGTTATATTCATTGTTCGGTCAAGTCAAGTCAAGTGTTCAAGTTCAAGTTGGTATATTAGAATTCAAGTTCAAGTGTTCAGGTTCAAAGTCAAGTGTTCAAGTTTGGGTTTGAGTTGGGTTCGAGTTCGAGTTTAAAACAAGTTCGAGTTTGTATTCAAGTTATAGCCAATATCTTATGAATGGATTTAACTTTTGAAATTCTTAAGTTCGGGAATAATCGGACAACCGCTGCACATGAACGACATGATTTATGTATTTTTTCAAGACGATTGCTATTGATAATTTCTTTAATTTGTAGTGTTATCTAATCTGGATAGGCAACCACTCACTTTCTCCGGATCCCTGAGATTCAAGAGAATTGATACCGCTTAAACCTATATTAATCTAAGGTCCTTAAACATTTATTCAAGTTGTTCGCATTTCTTGAGGGTTTTTTTAATGTAAAATATTTTAATATTGTTTTAAAAACAAAACTCGAGGGTGTTTTAGAATATGAAGAGTTTTTATAAAATATGTTTTTTAGTTTTAGTGGTATTTTAGTGATAAAATCTAACTTTTTAAAAGTTGATGGTATTTTTATGAAAACTATACTTTTGGAAACTTGATGGTATTTTCGTGTAACTTTAATTTTTCATTTTATAATATAGTTTTCAAATTTTGTTTTCATAGAGAAAATATGGATTTATGATTTATGAATTCTCAAATGATTTAATTTGTTGAAAAAGTTATATTCTCTAAAAATCGTATTTATTACCTTTCGAGTCCGAATGGCGCGTGAGCGTGAGGGAAAAAGAGGGGTGGGGAGCGTCCTAAGGATGCGTGAATGGTGCATGGGTGATGGGTGCCCGCGGGTCTCGTGCCTTGCGCGTGGGCGCACGCCGGTCACGTGCACGGCGCATGGGCGCCGGACGCCAGCGGGTCACATACGCGGCACGCGACCGCAGGAAACATCAGCAGAGAAAAGGGCTTAGCCCCTAGGATGGGAGTTGAACTCATGAGGGGATTTGGAGTTGAACTCCTAAACAGGAATTAGGTATAGATTTGAAGTTAAACTTCCAAAAGATTTGGATTTGGAGTTAAACTCCAATGTAATAAATTAGATGTGGATTTGGAGTTAAATTCCTAAAAAGTCTGGATATGGAGTTAAACTCCTTTGATAATTTGGATCTTGGAGCTGAACTCCTTGAAGATCTTCGGAGATGATTAAAGGGGACCCATTTCTTCTCCCTGGAGCCTCGGATTTTCCTAAAGTGGGATTTTTGGAGGTGGGTCTTCTTCCTCCTCCTGTCCTTTTGCTGGATTTTGGAGAAAAAGAGAGGTGAGATTAAAAATCTCCCTTTTAGGGATTTGATAGGAGATCTGTACTCCCCTTCGAGGGTTTTATGGTGAAAAACTATTTCTTTTTGGAAAAAGAAGATTTAAACTCTTGATTTAATTGGAAAAGAAAAGAAAAGGAAGAACTTGAGAGAAAGGAGATGGAGGCCCAAACCCTAGAATTCTTTGAGAGAATGAAAGTTCTTATTGATTTTCTCATCATGTTTACTTTTATAGGATACACACTTTACCCATAGCCCCTTGGACTTTTCTAAATGGCACTTGTGCTCCCTCATGCCTCATGTGCTTATTTCTTTTTGCACATAAGATACGGGGTTTACAAAATTTTGGCTTTTTGCCCATTTTCCATACATTTATTTCTTAAAAAATGCATTTAAACTAATTTATTGCCCCTTTTTTGGCATAGAGACTTGGTTTTGACTTAGGCTTGGACCCACTTGGCTTGAGCTTGGGTTCGGGCCTGGGCTCACTTGGTTTAGGGTCGATTTTGATTTTGACTTGATCATCCGGGGTGTAACTTTTGAGCTCAACAAAGTGTCCCCCATCAATAAATGCACACCACATATATGGGTCATGTGCATGAAATTGATGGATCATCTTTCATGTGGAGGTTGGGTTGATTTGGTTCCCTTTTTGACGATGTGAAGGTCGATGTTACCTTTTTGCGATGTGAATGGTCGATACTGCCCTTTTAGCGGCGTGGATGGTCGGTGCTTCCATTTTTGCGACTTGGACAGTCGGTGCTGCCATTTTAGTGACTTGGACGGTCGTGCCATTTTAGTGAATTGGACGGTCGGTGCTGCCATTTTAGTGACTTGGACGGTCGGAGCTTGATTTAACTTTCTCCATTTTCTACGGTGTCGGGGTTGAAGTTGACTTGCTTCGCTTTCTGTGGTGTCGAGATTTGATTTGACTTGCTCCGCTTTCTGCTTTGTCGGAATTTGATTTGTTTTGGGAGTTCCCAACCCGTCCAGTGGGACTTTTGAGTTTGGAAGCACTGCCGGGCGGTACGTTGATTTGATCTGTTTGATTTCTGCCTTATTTGGCGGGACTTTTGAATTTGAGAGGAACTTGGACTTTGGGTTTTGTTTAGCATCAGCATTGCTGCACTGGAATAATGCCAGGAGCAACTCATTATTTTCCCCGGGAGGACTTGGTATTTGGTTTTTGGGTCGGCATCAGCATCACTAACATTGAAGCGTAGTGCCAGGAGCGACTCATTATTTGTCTTTAGGATAATTTGGGGGTTGAGTTTTAGGTCAGCATCGGCACCGTTAACACTGAAGCAATGCCAGGAGCGACTCATTATTTGCTCTGGGAAGACTTGGGATTTAGGTTTTAGGTTGGTATCAGAACTGCTAGCATTGAAGCATAATGCCAGAAGTGACTCATCATTTGCCGTTGCCCGTTGGGGAGCGATGGCTTAGGAGACAGGTTTAGATCTCTATCACCTAAGGCTTTTCAATTTTATGAGCCGTAAGAGTCTCATAAAAACATTTTCTTCCTCCGAGTCGAGAGGATCTCGCAGGTGTACTCCTTAGGAATCGTGAAGATTTTTAAATGTGTTGCTCTTTTGTGAGTCAAAAGGATCTCATGCGGGGATTTTCTCTTCACAAGGACGAGAGGACTTTGCGAGTGTATTTCACCTCTTTTCATGAGTTTGCGCCTTTTCGGGTTTTCATAAACTCTCCAGCAGTCCTGCTGTTTTTACTCATGGAGCCCTTTCGGGTTTTCATCCATGCCCGTTTTTCTTGTGGACATACCTTTTTTTCTTTTCTTTTTTTTAATGCTTCATCGCCGGTAGAACCTCAGATGTAGTCTCGCCAGTAGGACTTAAAGAGATAGGGGTTATTTGCACCCGTGAATTGTATATGCTTTTATAAGATGTATGATCCAGACCGTAGGGCCGGTGTGCTCAATTCGTCTGGGACTTGGAGTATTCACGCGTACTATTTCTTGAGATATCGGCTATTGATGGGTGTCATGGGCCTTTCTTCCTTGGCACTTATTAGCTGGTAGGATTCTCCGTCGAACACTTTCTCGATGACGTATGGCCCTTACCAATTTAGCTTGAATTTTCCCTTGGCATGTCGATTAGGGATGATCGGTCTTTTGAGGACCAACACTAATTCGCTTTTCTTGAAAGCACAGAGACGGGTTATCTTGTCATAGGTCCATGACATTTGGGCTCGGTACAGCACCAGATTTTGTTGTACTGCGAGTCTCTTTTCTTCGAGGGAATCGAGCTCTTCGAGCTGAAGGAGAACATTTTCCTCCTCCGCCAACTCATGCTGAACGACCATTCTTAAGCTTGGAACTTCTATTTCAAGGGGGGAGATTGCCTCCACTCCGAAGAGTAATGAGTGTGGAGTGGACTGAATTAGAGTGCGGCGTATGGTACGATATGCCCACAACGCTTCATGGAGCTTGAGATTCCAGTCTTTCTTGTTGGCTGAAGAATTTTTCCTCAAAAGCTTGCATAGAGTTTTATTGAAGGCTTCATCTAGCCCATTGGCTCTTGGATTATAAACAGAGGAATATCTCCAGTCTATCTTGTCCTGAGTAGCGAACCTTGAGACTTTGAAGCTTTTAAAAGAAGGCCCGTTGTCAAATATGATTCTTCTCGGTGTACCAAAGCGGTATAGAATATTATGCCAGAAGAATATCAGAATATCTTCTGCATTAACTTCTTTTAATGGGACAGGTTCAGCCCATCTGGAGAAGTAATCAGTTGCGGCCAATATGAATCGGTAGCCTTTGGACGGCAGAGGATCAATTGGGCCTACTATATCGGTGCCCCAAACTTCAAAGGGCCACGACGCCACCGTAGGATGCACCGGTTTGGGATTCTTGTGAATGAAGTCACCATGAATTTGGCAGAGATGACACATTTTCGCAATCTCTTATCATGGTAGGCCAGCAATACCCAAACCGTTTGATTTGAAACCGCATTTTGGGGCTGGACTGGTGAGCTCCGTAATTGCCTGAGTGAACTTCTTTCATGACTTTTTGGGCTTCGGCCGATGACAGACACCTGAGCCAGAGTTGGTCTTATAATCTGCGGTATAGCGTATTATTTACAAACACGTATCGAAGAGCTCTCTTCTTCAGTTGAACCCTCACAGATTTTTTTTCGGGCAACTTGTCGTATCAGAGGTACTCTATGATGGGTTCTCTCCAATCAGGCTCGTCTTGAATGATCAGAGCTTCTTCGGCAGGATTGTTCTCTTGTTCTGAGCTTTTTCGACATGATTGTTCTCTTGTAAGAGAGCGGAATTTTGAATGGATGCAGAATTTGCCGGTTTCTGACTGTTATCAGAATTTCATCCGCATCGGGATCAGCCAGCTCCTTGGCTAAGCGAGCGAGTACGTCGGATTTTCCGTTCAATGCTCTTGGAACTCTCATCAGTTCAATGTGGGTGAACTGTTTCATGAGCTCCACCACCCAGATTCTGTACCGAGCTAATTCGGGTTTGTATATCTTATAGTCGCTGCTTACTTGGTTGACGATAAGCTGGGAATCACCGTAAACCTGTAGCCGAAGGATTTCTATTTCTATAGTGAGCTCCAGACCAGCTATCAGAGCTTTGTACTCAGGCTCGTTGTTTGTACGAGGTTCGGTGAGAGCGAAAGAACGTCGTAGGGTTCCTCCGGATGGTGTGATGAACACCAATCCTATCTCCGCTTTTGTCTCCGGGACGCTTGATTTGCTGGAGGTCCTTATTGATAAGGCTCCTTCAAAGTATAGCTCCCAACATGGCTCGTCATCCTTAATTTGCAACACTTGTTCATCGGGTAACTTGCAATTGAGCGGTGACCCTTCTGATATGGGATGAGCAGTAAGGAAATTGGTGAAGGTTTGCCCTTTTACTGCTTTCTGAGGAGTATAGATTATATCAAATTCATGGAGCATGACAGCCCATCTTGCCATTCTACCGGCTAGGCTTGCTTTGGTCATTAAGTGTTTGAGCGGGTCGACCTTGAAGATCAGCATAACCCGATGAGCGAGCAGATAGTGTCTCGGCTTCTTCACAGTGAATATCAGAGCCATGCATTGCTTTTCAATTAGGGAATAGTTGTGTTCTGCTCCGACTAAAATTCGACTGAGGTAGTAGAGGGCATTTTCTTTTCCTTCCCCATTGTTCTTGGTAAGGAGTGTACCGAGTGACTCATCTAGCGCGGCAGTACAGAGAATCAACGGTTTATTTGGAATAGGAGTAGCAACCATTGGGGGGTGCAACAGGTATTGTTTGATACTTTCAAACGCTTCTTGACATTCGACATCACAGACAAAGGGAGCTCCCTTCTCCATGAGCTTTGAGAAAAGCTGACATCTCCCTAATAGTATGTAAGCGAGTTTGCCTTGAAAGGGTCTTAGCTGCGTCAGATTCTTTGGAGGAGACATCTCCATGATGGTCTTATCTTTGATGGGTCAACTTCGATCCCCCGATGTCGGACTATGAATCCCAAGAATTTTCCCGACGACATGCCAAAAGCGCACTTCATAGGATTCAACTTCAGATCGTGTTCCCTCAGTCGGGTGAAAATTTTCCTGAGATCTCGGATGTGATCGGCTTGGCTTTAGTTTTGACGACCAAATTATCAACATAACATTCGACGACTTTATGGATTAAGTCATCAAAGATTTTAGTCATTGCCCTTTGATATGTGGTGCCCGCATTCTTCAGTCCGAACGACATCACCTTATAGCAGTATATTCCGATCGGGGTTCAAAATGTTGTGTGTTTCTCATTCTCGGGCAACATCTTGATATGATTATATCCAGACGAACCATCCATGAAGGTGAACAGCTCGTAATTTGAGGTGTCTTTAACCATCATTTCCATGACCGGTAGCGGGAAGTCATCTTTAGGGCATGCCTTATTGAGATCCCTGAAATCAATGCAAACTTAGATCTGCCCACTTTTCTTCTTCACGGGGACGATGCATGCGATTCGGTCCGCATATTTCTCTTCTCTGATGAAGCTAGCATCGATAAGTTTCTTAGTTTCCTCGATGACCTTTTCTTCTAGCTCCCTTCTCATTCTTTGAGGGGCTTGTTTGACTGGCTTGGCATCGGGAGATATAGCCAGTTTATGTACGACCACTTCAGGAGAGAGGTCAGGCATTTCTTTGTAAGTCCACTCGAAGCAGTCGATGAACTCATGTAGCAAGGCGATTATTTGTTCTTTCATTTCCTCCGACAAGAGTGAGCTGATGTAGGTCGGCCTTGGATTATCGGGCGTTCCAAAATCAATCTCGGTTAGCTCATCGAAGGTTTCCTGTCCACTATCTTCGAACTCTTGAGGGGCTTCTTCTAGCTCGGCTAGCTCATTTTCATCATTTGATTCCCGCTATGTTCATCAACATGAATCATGTAGCATACTTTGACGTTAGGGTGAATGAAATCTATACCCCGTCTATCTAGGATTCGTCCATCGATGAGTGCTCGAACCTGAGGCGGATGCCACAACGCCTCATTAAACTTCACTTCGGAATCCGTTTGATATAACCTACATCCACACATTTTAAAAAATTCCCGGATCTCGGGCGCATAATATCTGGGATTGAGGACCGCTCTTGTGCCTCTCTCATAGGGAAGGTACATGACAGACAAATCGTCCGGGTGCACGACTGGATTTGAACTATAAAATAGGATGCCTTTCTGTCCACTTTTCCTTCTAGGAACATAGAAAGTTTGCAGTTGGTTCATGGTAGAGACCGACAAAGCATCTTGCTCCTTGCACATCTTTCCCGGCACCCTTGTGATAGCTAAGGACCCTACTGTAATCTCGAAGGTTTCTCTTAGCTTCGTTTTTTGCATGAGGGTCCAATCTGCATAGCTGTTGCAAGGCGGGTCCTCTTCCCCTGACTCTTCAGTATCGCTGCTAAAATGAGGACGAATTCTGCTTTCGGATGGGCTTTCAGTATCAGACTCGTCTGTATCTCTACTGAAATGAGAGCGAGTTTTACGGAAGGATGGACTTCAAGCGTTGGATTCATCAGTGTCATTGCCAAAACGCGGGCGCACTTGGGGGTTTTTGCTTTTGAAAGTGACAGCTAGCTCAGATTTTCTTTTGAGTTTCAGAATCGTTGTGTCTTTGGTCAGTTGTGGCTCAGTATTTTGGGGGTTCACGAAGTACCGAAAATCTTCATATCGGACTTCATGCACACCAAACGGATGGATATCTCTGTCAATACGTCTTTCTTCCCTATTTTTGGTATACTTCATGCATTGATGGAGCGTTGATGGAACGGTACCATAATCGTGGAGCCACGACCGTCCTAGGAGTATTTTATAAGACATGTCGGCATCGATCATGTATATCTTGATTTCGGTTTGTAGGTCCCCGAACCTGATCGGCAGAGCTATGGATCCCAGAACTTGCTGAAAATTTTGATTGAAATCTTGAATGATAATCCTATCCCTTAACAGGTGTAGAGAGTGAATGAGAACATCTCTAAGCTCGTTAGATAGGACCAAGGCATCATAGATGCTCAGGAGAGACGGAAGCTTCCGGAGATGGGCGAAGACATTATAGTCCACTGAGGAAGGACCCGAGTTGTCATGAGCCGGCTCTCTGCCATCTTCTTCATTAGTGACTTGTTTTACCTTTCCTTTTGGGGCATTGTCCTGATTTAGCGGTAGAGCCCTGTCGTTTCTGAGCAGGATTTGGTTAGCCTTTGTGGTGAGCTCCTTATCCTCTTTAGGAAAACATAGCTCTTCCTCAGAGTTGCTACCAAGATGGATGGCGTAGCAGGTCACTATAGGGATCTCGTCATTGGAGTCTTCTTCTAGCTCCTCTAGAATCTCAGCCGCTTCTACGGGGAAGAACACTTTCAATTGAATCAGAGTTCTTTCCTTTTGTTCATAGTCTTCGAGGGAATTGATGTACTTTTGAATAGTCAATCTTCCCGCAGACTCTTTTTCGCGTCGAGCAACACTTTTCTTCTTCTTAAGCTTTTATATTTTGGGCCTGATTGAGCCGAATTAGCAGCTGGAATGGTAGGCTTCTTCTGCCCTTCCCATTCAGTTCTGGACTCTTTCTGAAGCAATTTTAACAACTTCTTCGTCTTTTTGGACATGTGCATGCTCCATGGAGGTTGCGGCGAGTCAGTTTCATTCCTCAGGGTAGCGGGTTCAGCTGTCTGCTCCCAGTAGGCTTTATCTTGTGTCTGTATAAATTTGGTGTTTGCATCTTGATTGTTTACCAACACACTTTTGGACAACTCGATCTCCCCAGTCTTTTACTACTTCTCGACCCAATCTTTGAAAATATAGCAATCCTCGATCTCATGGCTCAGTACTAGGTGGTACGGGAAATATAGAGGATTGTCGGTCATTTTTGCTTCGTGAGGTCTTTTCGACTCTGGCAATCGCAGACCGTTGTTCAAGGCATCTTTGAATATCTTGTGAACCTTGTCTCTTTTGAAAGAGTAAACCTTGTTCTTCTTCTCCTCTAGGGAAGGCCCTTCTCCTCTTAGCACTGGCTTTCGAGTCGGTCTGTTTTTGATCCGCCCGCCCTTCTCTTATCTTCACTATTAGACGTATTGAAGGCGTTGAACTTGTTGGAGCTCCCATTTTTACGGTTGTTGTCTTTTCTGCTCTTTCAAGACTTGTCATCCTGAGAGTTTGAGGTAGAATCTTGCTTCGAGCATTCTAACATTTGTACTCTCTTGGTCAGCTCTTGAAACGTCTTGAGGCCGTTTCCCGCAATAAAATAGCAAAGCTCTGTTCAAAATTAATGAGGCAGAGCCTTACGTGCCCTCCACAAGGACGCCAGTGCCAGAGCCAATCTTATAGGATTAAAATCCTATGGTGGCGCCTCACGTGCTCCTCACACGGGCGCCAGTGTGCAAAGCACCGAAATGCCCATCTTAAGAATTAAATTCTTAAGTGGCGCCCACGTGCACAACACGTGAGCGCCAGCGCCAAAGTTAATATATGTAGAATTAAATTCTTCATTTCTCCAATAATGATTGGGATATTCTCTGTTAAACAGAGTCGTTGGATCAAAGATCCAATGGAGAAAACATCTCCCAAATCTTTCTAAATCAAAAGGATACTCTCGGTTGGATCAATGATCCAACAATAGAATAAAATTCTATTTCTTGGGAATATATTCGCTCAACCTTTCAAAATAAGAAAGATTGCTCTCTGTACAATAGAGAACCGGTGGATTAAAAAATCCAATGGTGATTAAAATTCACCGTTTTACAGAATAAATTATGTATAAGGGAAAAATATTTCCCCAATCTTGTTAAAAACAAGAGCGACATCTTCCGTGAACAGAAACCCTTGGATCAAAGATCCAACGGTGGGTAAAATTCCCCAAATCAATTGGAATCTCTCAATGAGAGATTTCCTCAAAGCTAATTAGCAAATTGCCTCTACTTTATAAAGGACCCAAGACAGCAAGTCAGAGAATAGAGGAATCCCCCATAAGCTTCTAAAAAAATAGGGAAAGCTTCAAAAGGAACAGAGAATTAAATTATCAAGAAAGAAGACCTCCCTCATCAAAAACTCTAGGTAAATAAAAAATAGATATCAAAACATCTCATTTACCTATTGAAGGGTTTAACCTTTTTAAAAGAACTTAGTTCTTTCTCTAGATCTGAGATCCGCGAGGCAAGTCTCTCACAAGTTGAGAATTTAATTCTCATCGGGAAGAACTTGTTCTTGAAAATCAAAGATTCAGAAAAGAACCAGAAATTGAGTTCCTCAAAAAACTAAGGCATACAAGAGAAACCTAGATCTTACAAAAAAAACCTAGTTCTTACAAAAGAACTTAGTTCTTAAAAATGAAGCTTGATCCTAGATCTGTAAAACAAAGACCTATTGATCATTAATGGGCAAAAAAGCTATCAGCAGAGGAGAAAAGCGCCCAGCGCCGCACGTTTTCCTCACGTGGGTGCCGTAGAAGAGTGCTTAGCACTCGCTAGGCAGCGCCTAGCATCCAGCGCCGCACGTGTTCCACACATGGGCGCAATAGAAGAGTGCTTAGCACTCACTAGGCAGCGCCCAGCACCGCACGTGTTCCTCACGTGGGCGCCACAGAAGAGAAGCTTGCTTAGCACTCACTAGGCATCGCCTACCGCCTAGCACCTCACGTGCTCCCCACCTGCGCGCCGCAAAAGAGAAGAAAAGAGTGCTTAGCACTCCCCAAGCATCCTAAAACGGCTGAGTGTTCAACACTCATTGGGCAGCGCCTAGCGCCTTGTAGGGTTCCTAGGCACCCTAATGAGGTCTCACAAGGCATCAACCATGCCATTTTACAAAAATATGGTGCCGAGAAACCCTAGTTAACGGATCGTTTGCTAGAAATCTTGGCGAAAAAAAAACTAGTTAACAGTTAACTAAGAGATACGGAAATACAACCTTTGTAGATCCGGTCTTCCACCTCCACGGCTCCCAGATGAGGTCCTCTCCTCTGTCCAAATCAAATCCGGGCTCTAGCGTCGGCTTCGTCGGAGAATGGGCAAGCTAGGTCGTCGATGTCCATGCCGAAGATGATCTACGTCGAGGCATCGCTAGATCGAGCTCCACCTTCACCAAGTCTTGAAAACTTGTGAAGGAAACACACTCTACTACTTGGCAAGAGGTAGAGGATGAAGAAATAGGAGTTGGGTAGACTTTAGTTTTGGATTTCTCACTCTAATTCATCAATCACCATTGATGAAGTCAAGGTTTCTTCTTTTGGTTCAAGGAAGAAGATGAAGAAGAAAGAAAAATATGATATGATAAGTTCAAATTAAAAAAGAAAAGAATATCAATTCTTATCATAACTTGACCATAGTTAAGTGTAGAGAACTAATCATGGTTTGATGCAATGGTTAGGGTTAAGCTAAAAACAAAATGGTCATCAAGTCAAAGCAATCATGAAGCTTCATGAATGTACAAAAGAAATGCCACCATTTTATCATTTCATTTCCTTTTTCCAATAAGAAAAAGATAAATAAATAAATGAATAAAATGAATAAGCAAATAGCAAACCCTAACCATTCCATTAACCAAGGTTTAATTCTATACACTTAATCAAAAGGGCATGTATCATCAAACATGATACAAGCATGTGCACAAAATCATATCGCATATGCAATGCGCACACCCGAGCGAGAAAATCCATTTAAAGTGAACCGATACTAGTTAATGCAAAGTAATATATCAAATATATAATTATGCATTAAATCATTAAATCAACACTTGATTTAACGATCTGGTCATATCGCATATAACCGACTAGTATCAACAGTAACAACTTATCGAATCAACACTTGATCCGATAACCCGGCTATATCGCATATAACCGATCAATGTCACATCGCGAGAATCAAATATAGTATCACATACTGGTATCATTCTCGGTCCCGCACATATCTCATACGCGCTCCTATTTCGTTTTGCTTGAGCCAGGAAACCTCTGTGTAGGACTCTAAAGACTCGTCAATACGCCAGCAGCAGATGATGATCATATCAAGCATCCACAAGCCGCAAGCGATCTGCTAAACGTAACGGCCACCCGGGTATTGAGCGATCTGAAGATCGATGAGCAAGCCCGCTCACACTCCAGTGAATCCAACCAGTAACACTACCGTACAGTCCGGTCTGATCGCCTGATATGTCGCATATCTCACCTAGGGGTGGTAAACGTCAGACCCCAATAGCTCAATAAGTCGTGTCGATATGAGGTCTATAACAATTCGAGAAACTACTGGTAACACTTACCAGTAAATCTCAGCAACCCTGGCCAGAGATTTCTTGTTATAGCCAATCGAACGCAGCGCAACATCAACCCCCTATACCGGGAGAGACGAATCCCCTCCTATCGCTCATTGCCTCCATGTGACTCGGGACTGTACCCAAAAACCACCATTTTGCACGCCCTCTTGGACGTGGTAAGATGGAAATCAAAGCACAGTGGGAACCACATAAGACTCTATGACGATCTCGGGTCAACAGACTACTCTGTACCAGTGTCACCAGAGAACTGCCATCTGACGTCAGGTATAATACCATCTGGGAGTTCTCGGCGAGTCCGTCCAGTATACCCAGTCTCTACTGAGCACCCGTATATCATCTCCGATGTCAAACACCAATGGATATGGGATCATCCATCGCCGATCTGTATGGGTCGAGAAGGTACACGCTAGTCTACTCTGGTATATCGATGCCCCGTCTCGATACACCCACGACTAGGGACTTTGAAGGATGTACTTATGGACTACCATGTCCCCACTAGTATGATCCGCATCATAGTCCAGGTAGTCAAGTACACATCCTAAGGACTTTACCAACATGTAACAGAGAGACAATTAGTGTACATGTTAAGGTAAAGATCAACCAGATAGCATACTATCATGTCGAGCAAGAAAGTCCTCCCTATATATGTCCCAGCATCCACTACAATATACATCCAATGTACAGTAATGGCCTCTAGGGCATACATATAACTAACAATCTCCCACTTGCACTAGGGCCATCTATAGCAGTGGTTGTAGTATCTCATACTCAACCATCCCATAATGGTCTCTCTCTGGGAATAGGCCTTCGTGAGTGGATCCGCCGTGTTGTCCTCTGAGTCTACTCTCCAAACCTCGATCCCTCAGAGATCAACCATCTCCATGATCAGGTGATACTGCCTTAGAATATGTCTGGATCACTGATGCGACCTGCGTTCCTTGGCATAAGCCACAACTCCATTGTCACACAATGGGAGGAACATAGTTCATCTCATGAACCAATATACACCCAAACAGCCTCTTTGGTAGCATCTTAAGTAGCGATGTATCCTGCCTTTATCGTCTAGTATGCCACGGTATCTAGCTTGGAACTCTTCCAACATACCGTCCCTTTACTGAGGGTATAGACAATGCCTGTGACTGACATTCAGTCGTCTTTATCACCCTGTAACACTTCCAGTGATTCTTCCCAGGATCGAATGATACTATCTCACTACAGCTAGTGAGTAGCCTAACATCCATTTAGATCTATCTCATAGATCCAAAGTCCATGATTTAGTAGGTATCACTTTGATCCTATATGGAGAATCATAGTGATAAACGGAGATTGATCGAGCGTAGCATAGGAAACTTCTTCCTTATCAAGAGTATGTCATCCATGTACTCTACGAGGATCGTCACCATACTCCCTACTACCTTTTTGTTTATACAAGGTTCATCTACCATTTTGATGATGTCAAACTCGTTGACTTATCCATCAAAACAGATGTTCCAACTCCGCGATGCCTGCTTTATCCTATAAAACATCTTGCACACGTTTCCGCTGCTCCCACTGTCTACGAAGCCCTCTGGCTGTGTACTTATAGACGCTCTCTTCAAAATCATCATTTAGAAAAGCAGGCAAGACACCCAACCACCAGATATCGCAGTCATGGTATGTAGCCGTGACAAGTAGGATCTGGATGGACTTAAGCATAGCTACTGGAAAAGGTTTCATCATTATCCACGCCTGGTCGATGACGAAAACCTTTAACAATTCTAGCTTTGAAAGTCTCAACCTTTCCATGTACACCAAGTAATCTTCTCAAGATATACTTGCTCCTGATGGGGATTTAACCCTTCAGATATAGCAACTAAAGTCCATACTTTGTTGGTGTATATGGATTCCATCTCAAATCGCTAAGCATCCAGCCATTCTTACAGAGTCTTACTCCTTATGGCCAGCTCAAAGCTAGTTGGGTCATCATCTTATGATGCAATCCTCGCTCCCACTGTCATAGAGAAACCGAAGTAACTCTCAGGTGGGTGAGGAACCCTACCAGATCGGCGGAGAGGCTGAGGTTCGTTGGAATCTACTGAATCCTTTGGTTCTACCAAATCATCAGCTGCAGTTTGTATGGCTGGAACATTTCCAGTTCTACATAACAGACCTTGCCTCGAGCTTGTCCGGATTTTGCTTTTGGACATAGGCCGGACAATCCCCAAATCTTAACTAACTTAAGATATGGGCTCTTCCCCTTCCATATCACATATGAAGTGGTAGGCAATTGATTTGATTGGAACCCTATTCAATAGGTATGCAGCTTCTCAAGCGCATAACTCCCAAAAAGGAAATAGGTAACTCAGTAGTACTCATCATAGAGCACACCTTATCATATAGGGTGTGATTGCTCCGCCCCGATATACCATCGTGCTATGGTGTATACGGAGGAGTAATGCTGAGAGAGAATCTCATTCTCCTTTAGAATAGTCCAGTATTTCCGTGCTCAAGTATTCTCCTCCTTGATCACATCAAAGGACATAATACTTATACCCTTATTGGTTCTCTACTTCTAACTTATATTCTGTGAATATCTCAAAAGGTTCGGACTTATGTTTCAACAGGAACGTATGTCTGAATCTTGAGAGATTATCAGAGAATGTAATGAAGTAAAAGAACCGGTCTTGGCATGTGTAGACAGGGGACCTACATACATCAACATGTATCATCCCAAGAGTTCACTAACTCTTTCTCTGTTTCCAATAAACGGAGCTATGGTTATCTTATCTTTGTGACATGACTGGCGAGTTTCACAAGATGTAAATTCAAACTGATTTAAATATACATCTATATGTAACTCTAGCCAGTCGGGTCGCATTGATCTGACCTAGTCTACAATACCTCAAGAAGGATTCGTTCATTTCTGAACTCTTCCTCTTGTGTGTGTTCCGTATACTAAGAACTGTAGTTTGATTTAGAACATCAATGCTTTTAGATAACGTGCCTGAACCGATCAACTTTTGATATAGGAAATGTTCAAAACATTATCCAACAATACAAAATTTTATCATTTCTTTACTAATAAAGAGATAGATATGATTTTGTATATCAGGTTCGGTATCTAATAACATTCGTTCAGAATCAATGTATTTGGAATACAAGGTGACAGTGACCGACAGACTTGGCTGCAACTCTTGCCCCGTTTTCTGCCTCATGAAACTTATCACCCGTTCTCAGTTCTCTACCTTTCTTAGCCCTATGTAACAGATTACATATCTGGGATCTTGATCCGGTATCATATACATAGGATGCGGAGGATACTGAGAAACAGTTCTGTATAATGAACACACCCAAAGATGATGCATCAGCATGCACTCTCTTCGTTTGGGCGGCACGGGAAATCTGGTATTCCCCTAATTTCCTGCTCTGTCTTATAACAATTATAAGTTGGAGCGGGACCAACGTTCCTCAGCTCAGTATAACAAGCGGGTTCGGTCAATAATCCGTATTATTATCTTGATTAAGGCGTGATATGGTCGCTACCAGGAGAGAGAGAGAAGAAAACACTCAGCGTGCGCTCTGTCAAGAATAGATTGGTTTTTATTTTATCTAATCAGGATGGCTCCCACTGCTTTTTATCAAATCTTCCTTCAAACCCTAAAAGGAAAGACTAGCCGGCATTAATTACACACTACAAGTTCGCCAATCTTTCAGCCAGGCCAGTGTCGGTACTTTGAGGGAGGTCCCCCGTGCTTTCGCACGAACCTAATTAATGTAAACCTCGTTTTCCCAGAGGCGTAACCCCGTTGACACCTTTCTAGACACCTACTTGATCGGCTAATTGTAATGTATAAAACTCTCCCAGGAGTAACTCTTACTCGCAGCGGGTATCGGGATCCAACTATCTCATAGAAGGTATGCAATCTCATTGCAAATTTCAACACTTGAAATTCCCGATAATATTTTGCCCCTAACGTGCTATGACCTTGACGAAAGCCAACAAACCATAGCCCGCTAGTCAAGTTCAACCCGTACATTTCTTGATCGAATTAAACCCACCCGCACGACCCTTGACGAAAGCCAACAAAGCAGCACGACTACCCTAATCCAATCGCATCGTATGCGAGCAGATAAGCAGCATATAGCTACCGCACACTGCACCTTGACGAAAGCCAACAAATGCAGCATGAATACTATGTACAACTTATCTGAATTGACGGAGGGCTACGACAGGTTTTTCTGAAAACCTATTGCGTAATGAACTTGATATCGTTGTAGAATCAAATGAATTTTGAAATGGAGTGTTTTTGAGGCTTTTCTAGTTTTGCTAAAGGAGTCACTCCCGGTGAAGGGATCGTCGGTCCTTTCCTCGTCGAATGAGGTGCGGGATATATCATATATATCGCTGTGCAAAGCAAAAACACTTAAAAGCAATCAAAAGACAAACCGAGTGTGTAGCATCTGCCAGTTATTGCTAAAGGAGTCACTCCCGGTGAAGGGATCTCGGTCCTTTCCTTATCGAATAAGGTGCAGGATATATCGCATATACCGCTGTGCAAAGCAAGAACTGTAGCTACCTGTTTTATTTTGAAATTCGATTCTACAACATCTTAGGTTTCTTTTATTTCATTAATCACATTAATGAAGTCCCATCATTTAAATACCTAAACATCACAGATAAATACGACGTACACTTATGCCATCCGCATTCGCCTCGATGTCCGCTCGTGCACCGTTAGGTTAGGTAACTAACGGCAGAGCGGGGCAGGGCTAGCGCGGGTGTAAAACATAAGTAACGTCTATATAATATATCATATATACTATATACTGTATCTATCACAGAACATCACATGATCGCATCACAGATATCGCAGCAGAAGAAACATATGAAATATTGGATATACTAGGACGTCCGTGTTTTCAATACGAGCCAGTATAAAACACGGATTCCACGGTCGTGATGAATAGCCAAACCCACACCCCTAGACCCCTACGAGAGCGGCAAGCAGCCCTACCAATTCTGGAGTTAGGAGACCCGGACCCGACTCCTCGAGTTGGTCTCCCACTGGACTCCAAAACCCGGTTACTTATGCCCTCCTCCTTGGGTCTATCCTAGTGCGGAAAAGTAAATAATATACAAACGGTGACATCTTCCGCAACCTGGAAGTGCCCCAATAAAAGAATATTACATACAAGTTTTTACATGAATGAAAATGAAAATCACTCATCTCACATAAAAACCCCTGGCTATTCAAACACGACGATCCAATATAATATATCCAGCAACACATAACATCACATGTCATCAACGTAAGTAAATATGCGCATCCCAATTGTCGTTGACATATAGCAACGAAACCGGCGATATCACATATTACACTTACGGTCACAGAAAAGAAAGTGTAAAACTACAACAGTTGGAATCCGCAACCACCTCAGACATCACATGCCTGACTAAATGAATTCCTTAGACATCACATGCCTAACAATTATAAACCCCGCATTTTAGTCTCAAAATCGAAAACTCTTTTCAATATCAAGTCGGGCAATTCAACAAGATTCCCGACATCCTGATCGAATGCTCGTCGCAAACTTCAGTAGACGGCCGCACCCCCGATACCGTCGACGAAGTGCACCAAGGCGAAACACCGCTACCGCGAGCACCCGAACGGATGCTTTCGGCGACGGGGTTCTCCTACAGTCACTTGGTCGGGGCTATGGAGTGAGGCTGTCTATTAAGTTTATCCGGCGAGTATCCGCGTACACTACGTGATTGCGACGGACTTTTGATCACATCAAAATTCCGTGGCAACCGATCAAGTGAGACTAAACTGCTATGTTTATAACATTCATTTAGTTATCACATAACTACTTGTGAATTCCAATTATTGTATCCCATTCCGGATAAATAGAAAATGTCAAACTTTCCGATCGAACAATCGAATACCCAAGTTTTCCCGATACAGATCAACACATGAAATATGAGTCTAACAACATTCAGTTCGTGCCTCAGTACCAACGGTCCAGCCGTAGAAGGGTCAAGCCAACGCCTCACATGTGGCACGCCGTACTGCCCCAAACCCGAAGGTTCAAAGGGCAGTTCAAGACGGTCACATAATCGAGTTAAGGTTTGTTGTCTTCTAGAGGGTCCATCGCGTTACTTGCACTACTTAGAACGTCGTTAAACTACGGAAAAATCCAACACTTGGAAATTTCCCGACAGGGGAAAAATTGGGTATTTATATCCGGTCGAACTTTTTAACATATTCAAAAAAATTATCCGGAAAGCCACACAGACAAAATTTGATACTCCGATCGAAACACCGAATCCCCAAAACAACCCCTGAAAATTCAACTCTTGAATAAATATTAAAAATTCCCAGGAAAACCAGCAAAGAAATCTGAGAATTACTGTGTAAAACAAAATACACAAAACGACAGAGTGGCCGCGGAACCGCCGCACGAGCCATGCTCGTGCCGCGGATCCGCGGCTCATTTATTGAATCAGTGCATCGAAATTCACAGTAACTCTTAGATTATCCTGCTTGTTTCTCTGCATATTTTTAATGTGGAAAAAACCCCGATTTTAGAAAAAGTACAGAGAGCAATTTCCGGTTTGGGTTTTCGGGTCGTTCGGACTTCAAACTCCGTCTGGACTTCGCCTAAGGCTCTAGCTAGGCTCTGATACCACTGAAGGGTTCCTAGGCACCCTAATGAGGTCTCACAAGGCATCGAACATGCCAATATAAAAATTTACGGTGCCGAGAAACCCTAAACTACGGATCGTTTGCTAGAAATCTAGGCGAAAAAAAATTAGTTAACAGTTAACTAAGAGATACGGAAATACAACCTTTGTAGATCCGGTCCTCCACCTCCACGGCTCCGAGATGAGGTCCTCTCCGCTGTCCAAATCAAATCCGGGCTCTAGCGTCGGCTTTGTCGGAGAATGGGCAAGCTAGGTCGTCGATGTCCATGCCGAAGATGATCTACGTCGAGGCATCGCTAGATCGAGCTCCACCTTCACCAAGTCTTGAAAACTTGTGAAGGAAACACACTCTACTACTTGGCAAGAGGTAGAGGATGAAGAAATAGGAGTTGGGTAGACTTTAGTTTTGGATTTCTCACTCTAATTCATCAATCACCATTGATGAAGTCAAGGTTTCTTCTTTTGGTTCAAGGAAGAAGATGAAGAAGAAAGAAAAATATGATATGATAAGTTCAAATTAAAAAAGAAAAGAATATCAATTCTTATCATAACTTGACCATAGTTAAGTGTAGAGAACTAATCATGGTTTGATGCAATGGTTAGGGTTAAACTAAAAACAAAATGGTCATCAAGTCAAAGCAATCATGAAGCTTCATGAATGTACAAAAGAAATACCACCATTTTATCATTTCATTTCCTTTTTCCAATAAGAAAAAGATAAATAAATAAATGAATAAAATGAATAAGCAAATAGCAAACCCTAACCATTCCATTAACCAAGGTTTAATTCTATACACTTAATCAAAAAGGCATGTATCATCAAACATGATACAAGCATGTGCACAAAATCATATCGCATATGCAATGCGCACACCCGAGCGAGAAAATCCATTTAAAGTGAACCGATACTAGTTAATGCAAAGTAATATATCAAATATATAATTATGCATTAAATCATTAAATCAACACTTGATTTAACGATCCGGTCATATCGCATATAACCGACTAGTATCAACAGTAACAACTTATCGAATCAACACTTGATCCGATAACCCGGCTATATCGCATATAACCGATCAATGTCACAACGCGAGAATCAAATACATTATCACATACTGGTATCATTCTCGATCCCGCACATATCTCATACGCGCTCCTATTTCGTTTTGCTTGAGCCAGGAAACCTCTGTGTAGGACTCTAAAGACTCGTCAATACGTCGGCAGCAGATGATGATCATATCAAGCATCCACAAGCCGCAAGCGGTCTGCTAAACGTAACGGCCACCCGGGTATTGAGCGATCTGAAGATCGACGAGCAAGCCCGCTCACACTCCAGTGAATCCAACCAGTAACACTACCGTACAGTCCGGTCTGATCGCCTGATATGTCGCATATCTCGCCTAGGGGTGGTAAACGTCAGATCCCAATAGCTCAATATGTCGTGTCGATATGAGGTCTATAACAATTCGAGAAACTACTGGTAACACTTACCAGTAAATCTCAGCAACCCTGGCCAGGGATTTCCTGTTATAGCCAATCGAACACAGCGCAACATCAACCCCCTATACCGGGAGAGACGAATCCCCTCCTATCGCTCATTGCCTCCATGTGATTCGGGACTGTACCCAAAAACCACCGTTTTGCACGCCCTCTTGGACGTGGTAAGATGGAAATCAAAGCACAGTGGGAACCACACAAGACTCTATGACGATCTCGGGTCAACAGACTACTCTGTACCAGTGTCACCAGAGAACTGCCATATGTCGTGAGGTATAATACCATATGGGAGTTCTCGGCGAGTCCCTCCAGTGTACCCAGTCTCTACTGAGCACCCGTATATCATCTCCGATGTCAAACACCATTGGATATGGGATCATCCATCGCCCATCTGTATGGGTCGAGAAGGTACACGCTAGTCTACTCTGGTATATCGATGCCCCGTCTCGATACACCCAGGACTAGGGACTTTGAAGGATGTACTTATGGACTACCATGTCCCCACTAGTATGATCCGCATCATAGTCCATGTAGTCAAGTACACATCCTAAGGGCTTTACCAACATGTAACAGAGAGACAATTAGTGTACATGTTAAGGTAAAGATCAACCAGATAGCATACTATCATGTCGAGCAAGAAAGTCCTCCCTATATATGTCCCAGCATCCACTACAATATACATCCAATGTACAGTAATGGCCTCTAGGGCATACATATAACTAACACGCCTTACGCGCACTCCACGTGGAGGCCATAAAGAGTGCCTAGCACTCCATATAAAAGAAAAATGAGTAAAGTGTTCAATACTTATTGGGCAATCCCCATGACTGAAAGCTCTATATGATCATATGTGGGCAAAAGAACTCATATAAGTGCTCAGCACTTTTTGCATAAAAATAGGGGACTGATTAAACAGAGCCCAAACAAGTGCTTAGCACTTTTTCAAAAAAAAGGGGAGACTAAGCAGACTAAAGCCCAAATTGGCTAAGTTGCTAAAGTCTTGCAACTGTGTCCAAATGCTCTGTTGCTGGGTCTTAAATAAAGAAGATTCTAAAATGTGGTTAAGTGGATTTTAGTCTGAAATTGGACTAACGTATTCTTAACAAAGAAATCAATCGAGTCCATATGCTCTCGATTTCCAAGGTCTCAAATATGACTAAAAATTATTAACCCCACAACAAACCCTTTTTCCTCAAATACGGGATTTGGTTCAAGGGCACATCTCTTCACACCTTTGATACATGTCGTTGTAATTCTCCAAAGTCTTCAGAGAGGTGGCAGATCCCGACGACCAATAACTTCTTCATGGATTGACGTGCATGCCTCAAATCAGATTGTGTCCCAAATTGGGCACATTCCATATTTCCATTGTTCACTCTGCCACGTAATAAATACACATGTGCATATGGTGAATAATGGACCGAAATGTCCCTAAACTAATATTCGCATCTAAAATGGCGATAAAGGACCTAAACGTTCTTAAAACTAACATTTCACCTCAAACACGGCGATAATGGACCGCGATATCCTTAAACTAAAATAATCGAGCCCAAATGCTCATACATTTAAGTTGATCTTAATCTCAAAATAGATTAACGGTCCTTAAATCAAACCAAACCCAAATCTAAGAATATACGGATTTGGACTAATCCATGCCCTACGGGCAACGACATAAATTAGTCTCCGTATACAATCCATGGACAACCAAAATAAAACAAACATACACACGACACGAGGTGAACCTCCAGAGCAGGAGAAAGTGGTTATCGCGATGCGATAACGTAATTAACTGCAGGGGCTTGCGCCTGCAGGGAAGAGCGTCCCCACAATCAAAACCCCTCACAAACGAGGGGGAATCTGACGAAGTCTGCTACAACGGCCACATCCGTCCAAACCTCCGATATACGGTGCCATAAATCAACTTGGCATATTCGGAGAGGTGGCCGGATAAATCCAAATAGCATCTGCGCCCAGGACTCATGCAAGACAATCTATCCCTGTTCATCTCTGTTTTCGGCGGTAAACAGATTCTGGCACGCCCGATGGGACTTTTTCCTCTTTCCATTCCACACTTTGTGTGTCGTGTTTCGCGAACAAAATCACGGTTCGCTATGGTTGCCCTAGGATTCGAGCTACTAAGATTTGGTGTCTTGTTCTTGTGCAGAAGAAAAGAACATCAATAGCTTCCAACTGCACAACCAGCAACAACAACTCCCGTTCCGCCCCAGCTAGAGGAGTGACTTATGGGCCCAATGCGGCCTCCATCTTTTCAATGCCGGTGGGGCAGGTAACTCAAGCTACTACTGGATTGTTCTTTAGGACCATGCTCCCACCAATGAGCATCGGTGCCCCAACGCCGCAATCCGATGTTCCAAAGAAGTTGGTCTTCCACCGACTGATGACCACAACGGCTCCTTTCAACGAGCCGTCCAAAAAGGGGGTCTCAGTCTTTAATTGGCTGAGCCAAACCTCAAGCGGGCCCGCAAAGAAGCCCGTGATTCCCAAAAGGGGCACACCAAAAAGGATAGCCCTCCTAATTCCTATAGCAAATGAAGTCGTCAAAAGTGCTTCACCAGTCAGGCGATCGGTCTTTGAGAGGCTGACCGTCTCCAATCAAATCTTGCCAACGACGTCGGTCTTTAACAGGCTGGTAACTGCTGGAGCTCCTCAACAAAACTAGGGGCAAGCCATAGCCGCTTCCGAAATTGAGGCGGTCCCGTCTGTAAGACACGCTCGACGTCGCCAATGGCGCCGAGTGAGAAAAGCTGGGGGAAACGCCCCCTCTGGATTCACTCCGCCGGCTCCAATGGTGGAAGTTAACGCTGTTGTTCAAACTGGAAACAACTTTAATCTGCTTAGGAGGGTGCGAAAGAACTCTCCATTCGCGGTGCTGAAGAAATCTCCCCCGCCTGCAGAAGCCATAATGCAGACAAAACCGGAGCATTCCCACCTACGGCTCTCCTCCTAAATTCACAGGGTCTGGCGGAAAGTCCAAGACTTTGTAATCGACAAAGACTACTCTCGCTGACTGAAGAAAATGAAGGTTAGGCAAGAGAAAGACCATCCTTTCATCATACAGCGAGGGGTGTCTTCCACACGGTTTCCTGTTACAACGGCTCCTTCAATTTCGACCTTCCACAAAAGGAGGCGGCCAGAGAAAATTCCACCGCCAGCGGCAAATTTCAAAGACGCTGGTCCCAAATGCCCCAAGTCCGGGGGCATGATCGTACACACGGTTTACATGGATTCCGGGAAAGAGGAAAGCCATGCTTCTGTGGGCCATCGGCCGCAAACTCGGTTGTTGACAAAAGCTCAGGAGCAACAACAAAAGCTCCAGGAAATGCTGATCAAAATGTCAGCACTTACCGGGCCGAAAGAAAGTCCGGAATCAACATCTGAACAGCGTCAAGAGTAGGAGACCGATACAGAGTTCCTGCGAAGGGTGCTTAAAAGGAAGGATAAGGAGGCCGCGGAACAATTTGCTAACATAAAGCAGATGGCGCTTCTGTTCCAGGACATGGTTGGAATGATGATCCAGCCAGAACCTCCAGCCGAAGATCCACCAATAATCGTCGAGGATGACAGAGGGGAATATCAAACCCTCTTCCAGCTTTATCAACAGCTAAGGAGGAAACGATCTCCAAGGCTGCTCTTGATGACTACATCGCACAACAAATACGAGTTCATCAAGCGAATGAAGCGGCCGGCCAAACTGTCAGAACTCAGCAAAGTTACCCAGGCTGGTATGACCAAATCAAGTACCCACCGGGATATACGATCCCCAAATTCCATGTGTACAAGGGGACATGCAACCCCCATCAGTATGTCGCGCAGTTCAGAGCTCTATGCGGCAACACCGGAGGTGATGACAAATTGTTGCTTCGCCAGTTCGTTGGCAGCCTATTAGAGACGTCCTTTGAATGGTACTCGGAGATCCTAAATGACTCCGTGAAAACATTCACAGAAATGGAACGGCTGTTAACACAGCGGTTCGCCAGCGCAAGCGAGTGCACCCCGATCATGGCATTAATCAATACCAGGGTAAAGCTGGGAGAAACCTGGGTCCAATACGCGATCCGGTGGCGGAACTTGTAGTTAAAGTGCGAACAACGCATCGAAGAATCCCCTGCCGTGGGCATGTTCATCGGGACCATAGATCCAGAAACGATTGTGTCCCAGTTCAAGACGTTCTTCAAGCCGACTACCTTCCAGGCCCTGATCGACAAGCTGGCCAAAATGGACCAGATAGACCACGGGCTTTCCTCCTAAAAAATGGACCCTCAAAATGCCAAGGGTAAAGGGAAAGTGGCCTTCGTTGCCAACACTCAACAGCAACCGAGTGACCCGAAACCAGTTGCTCGCCAAAACAACATGCGTCCACGTCTATCCCTGGAAGAAAGGCTAGGACGCACTTACTTGTTTCCCCATGACAAGACGAGGAGATTGTTCGAGCTGGCAGTGCGCAACAAACTCATCACATTGCCAGACCCACGGCGTCCACCGCAACCCGGTGAGGTCAACAACCCCAACTACTGCTTCTATCACAGAATGGTGAGCCACCCAATTGAGTATTGCTACGTCTTCAAGAACCGGGTCGAGGACCAGTATCAACAGGGGAAATTCGTGTTATCTGATAACTAGGGGGTGAACCCGCCATAAAAGCACACTCCCAAAAAGGTGGATGCACCGGGGGCATCATGCTCACTTGTGGAAGAAGCTCCATATGAAGTCGTTCTCTCAGCTAAAACCAAAAGAATGCTGAAGGATCTCCAGGCATGTCCGGCAGTCCGGTAGAGAAGCCCACTTGAACCAAAAATCATTGAAGGGATGCTGAAACCGCGTCCTGTACCGAAAACTGTCGACAAAGGGCAAAATCCCCAAGTCAAGCCTTCAAAGTCTTCGAAGAAAAAGAAGAAGACCAAGAAGCCTGTGCAACCTGCAGAGTATGACGACAAACGCACAGACCTACAAAGGCACATTAACGCGATGGAGGAGTACAACCAGAAGGCGAGGACACCAGTCACCCTCAAAGAGTTCCTCAAGCATATTCTTGAGAACGAAGAGAGTGACAACGATGAGGAAAATGACTCATCAGAAATCGAAGACTATGTAGCAAGTTGCCACATGGTTTCCCATTCGTTGTTAAATGACGAAGAAGCTCCCTCAGCATCAGAAAACAACGCAGAGGAACTGGGGGCAGGATCGGCGCCAAAATCCCTGGAACTGCCAGAAGAAGATCCGATTGATAGGCTGTTAAACGAAGCCTTTCGAAAAAGAAAAGCTGACCGAGAATGCGAAACAGCCATATACGAAAAGGCTAAGCATCAACGTCAGGGTAAAGAACCTGCGGTGAGGATGAGTCATAAAATACTCCAACCAAACCGAAGCACACCTGCAACAAATAAGAGCAGGATCAAGGCAGAGAAGCGGTTCACCAAAGCCCTGTCAATGGGAATGAAGCTGCCACCTCTGGTAGGAAACACTCCCGAAGTCATATGTCTCGACGGAGAGAATTCACATCTAAATTACTGTCTATATCATCGGAGGATTACCCACCCCACCGAAGAATGTAGTGCCTTCAAGAAGTGGTGGCAAGGATATGTTTCCCATAAAAAACGCTTCAAGAGGATGAAGCGCGAAGCTCGTCGATTGCAAAACAGTGCAGCAAGTGTGCGTGCGAAAATGACTGGCAACTGTCATATGGTTGATACCAGTTCGGAAGGGGATAAACCCTAGATTCTTACCTTTGGGAGAGACTCTGAGGACAAAATGACCCTCAGCCCTCTCTTCAAAGACTCCACCTCCGAAAAAGAAGAGGGGGAGTAGAACTGTGGGAACATTCAGCTGCATAACCGCACTCTGCCTGAAAAGAACCTCGGACCTATAAACAAAGGTTCGAGCTAAATAGACAAAGGGAAAGAAAAAATCCCTGATGAAATCACCCTTGATGAGGGAGTTGTGAAAAAGCTCGCAGTGAGGGACCCGCCTAAGAAAAATAAGCTGGATTACGTCCTAGCACATATGAGGAAAATACCCTCACAACTGAGCATATTGGATGCTTTCTTCCTGTCCAAAGAGGCACAGGATTATCTGATCAAGACATTACAAGAGCCTGATCAATTCCAAGCTTTCCTCGCAGAAGAGAAGATGAAAGACGAGCTAGCGGAGGTTCACATAGATGAAATTACATTCAGCAATGAAGATCTCCTCCTCAGAACGTGTGAATATAATCGCCCATTATACGTCACCGGGTACTGCCACGATATCAAGATAGTCAAAATCCTTGTCGACAACGTATCCTCCGTAAATCTTCTCAATATGAAAGTGCTGAAGGAGATTTGCATGAACGTTCGAGACAAAATTACCATCTCCGGGTTCGACTCATAGTCGTCACGGACACTTGGGTCCATAATACTGACGTTACGCTTCGGGCTGCTCGTCACTGACATCAAATTTCATGTCATTGACGCCAAGAATTGCTATAATGCTCTGCTCGGTAGGCCCTGGTTGCATGAGTAAAACGTCATCCCTTCTACACAACATCAGTGTATGAAGTATTTCATGGATGGTTTATAATGCACCGTCATAGGGGAGCTGAATCCATTCTCCGTAAACGAGGTCCGGAAATATGAAGATGCAAAGTATTTCCTACCGGACTTCGAAGATACGGAGAGGTGTCATAAACTGGAGGATAAACAGAAGTCCATCGCCACTATCTCGATCTTTAGGAGCGACTCTGAAGAAGATGAAGAAATAGTCTACTCGGGGCAACCCTATAAAGAAAACAACAGACCCGGACCATCAACCCCTATTCTGGTCTTTGGCAGCAACTCTGAGGACAAGGCCAACGCAGTATTCTCCATCCGCCCATCAGTGCAAACCCTCGATGAAGCAGATCAGAGCCTACAAATCACAATGGTTCCGCTTCGGCATTACAAGGAACTTGATGCGCTCGATACATATAGCGTATAGGAACTACAGACTTTCTACGTGCCTCCCAGGCGAAGAGATGAAAAGGAGATCCTATTTTACCAATCTACGGAGACCAAAGTGGAGAAAGAAGTCTGGCACGGTGCCGATTTTACACTTGATAGGCTCCGTCTGCCAAGATATTACACGAATGGATTGAAAAAACTATTAAGATGCCAAGGTGTACCCTTTGAACAAACTGTTCGACAAGCCTACTTCTATAAAAAGATTTGGGATATCCCTAGGGCCCAACGAAAGATGCCCAACGGGAAGCTGGAAACAACCGGGCTCGGATACATTCGGTCTATGAAACGAGAACGATTCTACAGCTGCCGTGCCATAAACAGCTCTGGTGAAGAAGAGAACGCTCTTCCAAATAGCTGTGATGTTGAAACAGAACGAGATCCCGCTCTAAGAATGTTAAGCCCATCGTTCGAAGAACAAGTTGACAAACTAATAAAAGAAGCATGTCAAAAGATTCGGGGTAGCCACAGTCGCGAAATGGCTATTTATGAAAAGGCCAAGATGCAATACCTCAACCAGCAATCCGCGGAGAAAGAGGACTACAATGCCCTCCATCCCCAGCTTGCTGTATGTCCTCGCAAAAAGGAAAAATCCCGAAATAAACGCAAAAACAAGACAAAGAGCTCAAACAACGTTCGTAAACAACAGGGCAGATCTAAGAAGCCGAGCTATCAAGAAGAATGTGGTTGGAACCCGTCCTTTATCAAGAAGATGGGTCGGGAATACTCTTTCTCTCAAGACAAGACAAGGAAAATATTCAACCTTGTCATGAGGTATCAAATGGTAATGCTCCCGAAGTATCGGCACCCTGAACAAATGAATAGGGTCCATCACCCGGATTATTGCTCCTATCACCAAGCAATAGGACATCCCTTTGAAGATTGCTTCACCTTCAAAGACTAGGTTGAAGACCAATATCAATAAGGCAGGTTCGCTTTATTCGACAGCTGTAGGGTAACTCCACCACGAAAGCATGAGCCAAAGAAAACCTATATCGCAAGGATAGGACCAGCCCAGCATCAAGAATGGAAGCAGACTCGTACCTGCCATGTGATAACACTTTCAGAAGGGGAATGGCATGAAGCTATGGATGGCCTTTTCAAGTGCTTCACAAATGAAAACGAGGATTAGGTGATCTCAGAATTTCCACCGGCACAAAAAAAGCTGGAAGACGGGATACACACCATGGCGGACAACCTAAGGAAATTTTTCTTAGGGAAGGAAAACGATTCGAGGCCCACATTCGTCAGTGAGCTGCTATCTAGAAAAAAGGTAGCCACGTTAAAAGGCGTGCTCATGCAATATAAAGACTGCTTCTCATGGAACTATTCCGAGATGTCGGGATTAGATCCAAAAGTAGCAGTACATAAACTGGCCATATCGCCGGACATCAAGCCAGTCAAGCAAGTACCAAGAAGAATGCGGCTCGAACTCAAGATGAGTATCAAAGCCGAAGTTAAGAAACTAATTGACTCCGAATTCATCAAGGAAGTTCAATATCTTGACTGGATTGCCAACATCGTTCCGGTGATGAAGAAAAATGGGACGGTGCACATCCGTGTGGACTTTCGGGATCTCAACAAAGCTTGCCCGAAGGATGACTTCCCAGTACCTGTTACTGAGCTAATGATCGATAACACATCTACTCATGAGGTTTTCTCCTTCATGGATGGATCTTCAGGATACAAACAAATAAAAATGCATCCTGAAGACCAAAAACATACTGTCTTCCGGACTCTGCTGGGCATATTCTGCTACAAGGTGACGTCTTTCGGTTTAAAGAACGCTGGCGCTATCTTCCAGAGGGCCATGAAGAAGATCTTCGATGACCTCATCCATGAGATTGTCGAATGCTGCATCGACGACCTGGTGGTGAAAAGCAAGTCTTACGAGGAACATTGGGAACATATGAACATAGTGTTCCAACGACTTCGGAAGTATAATCTGAAAATGAATCCTCTAAAATACGCGTTTGGAGTCTTCTCAGGCAAATTCCTAGGATTCATCATATGGCACCGGGGTATCGAAATCGATCCCTCAAAGATCAAGGAGATTACGGAAATTTCCACGCCAAAGACCCTCAAGCAATTGCGATCCCTTTAAGGAAAGCTCGCGTATATCCGACGGTTCATAGCTAACCTCTCGGGAAAATATCGTCCCTACAGTCATTTAATGAAGAAGGGGACCATGTTCGTCTGGGATCAAAAGTGCCAAAACGCACTAGACAAAATCAAGCGGTACTTATAAAATCCACCGTGCTAACCACTCCAGTTAAGGGAAAACCCTTCATCCTATATACAACAGCCCTTGAGGGTTATCTAGGTGCGTTATGGGCACAGGAGAATGACCAAAGAAAGGAAAGAGCTCTGTACTACTTGAGTCGAGTTCTCTTGGGAGAAAAAAACAACTACTCCCCCATCGAAAAGCATTGTCTGGCACTAATCTTTGCGATAACGAAGCTCAGAAACTACACCTTGGCATATGAGGTTCATCTTATATCAAAAGTGGATCCTCTCAAATATCTAATTTCGAAGGTCATACAAACAGGAAGGCTTGCCAAATGGGCCCTCCTCCTGATGGAGTTCTCGATAACGTATCGTCCTCTCAAAGCAATGAAAGGCCAGGCTATCGCTGACTTTCTTGCCGAACATCCGATACCAGCCGACTCCCCCTTAAATTATGAGTTCCGGATGAACATGTGTTCGACACAATCGAAAGAGAGAAGGAAGAAAATGATTCCCAATGGGAACTCTACTTCGATGGAGCATCTTCTTTGAAGAGGCGAAAGTACAACACCCCCATAATTAAAGCCGGAGTGGGCCTTATCTTCGTGACTCCACAAGGAGGGATACTGCGTTACGCCCTTTCCTTAATGGACTCAAGGACTAATAACGAAGCTGAATATGAAGCTTTGATAGCAGGTCTCGAGATCACTGTCGACATGGGAATCAAATACCTCCTCTTATATGGAGACTCCCAGCTGATCGTTAGCCAAGTAAATGGCGACTATTAGACGTGCAAGCCAGAACTGATAACATACGGTGAAAGAGTATAACAATTACTGACACAAATCCCCTCATATATCCTGAAGAGCATACCGTGTGCAGAAAATAGCAAGGCGGATACATTCGCCAAGCTGGATAAGGAATTAGCCGACGAAGACCTCGACGACATAAAGATCATCGTGCAAAGCCATAGGGTTCTCGCGCCAGTAGAAATATCTTCGGAGGAATTAACAGAGCCATATGAGGAAAAAGAAACGGCTGAACAAATTGCCCTCCAAATAGAAGACGAAGAAAAGGTCAAAGATTGGAGGGAATTCTTCGTAGACTACTTCAATTCCTAACGAATGCCCAAAAATGCGTCATCTAGACATCAACTTATGAAATGAACCCTATCTTTTGCCTTCGTCAATAATACTCTATACAAGAAATCGTTTGACTGCCTGTGGTTAAGATGCCTGGGACCAGCAGAGTCGTCCAAGAAACCCATGAAGGACTCTGCGGTTCTTATCAAGCTGAGCCAAAAATGAAGCTGAAGATCAAAAGAATGGGTTACTATTGGCCCACAATAATTCAGGACTGCCTCGAATATGCGAAGCGGTGTCACTCGTGCCAACTTCACGGGGACTTCATCCACCAGCATCCAAATCCGCTACACCCAACAGTAGCTAGCTGGCCGTTCGAAATATAGGGAACCGATATAATTGGCCCCATTGAATCAGCATCATCCAAAGGACATCGGTTCATACTGACAGCGACCGACTACTTTTCTGAGTGGCAGAAGCAGTACCACTAAGGGGTGTGAAGACGGAGAATATCATCCATTTCTTCAAAACCCATGTCATCTACCGGTTCGGCACCCCGCGACGGATAATCTCGGATAATGGACCATCCTACAAGAGCCATAAAATCAGCCGCTTCGCAGAACATCATAAAATAGATTGGAGATATTCTTCAGTCTATAATCCTCGTGCCAACGGTCTAGCTGAGGCTTTCAAAAAGACCTTGACGAAGATTATAAAGAAAACGGTGTCCAGAAACAGGAGAGACAGTCACGAAAGGTTGCATGAAGCTTTCTTGGCGTACCGAATAACGTTCAAAACAGCAACGAATACAACACCATACACGTTGGTATTCGGCACGGAAGCAGTGCTTCCCCTGGAAGTGGAACTCCTTTCTCTACGAGTAGCGGTTCGATATGAGCTGACAGATGAAGAAAATGCTCATCTTCGGCTCGAAGAGCTCGACGCCCTCGACGAAACTCGCCTTATAGCACAGCAAAACCTGGAGCCTTATAAAGCAAGGATGATACGGTCATACGAAAAACTGATCAGGCCGAGAACATTCCGCCAAGGCGAACTCGTGCTAATCGTCAAAAGACTTATGATCCCTAATCGTGCAAAACAGGGGAAGTTCGAGCCAAACTATGAAGGCCCGTACATCATAGACAAAGTCTACCAAGGTGGAGCCTACCTGCTCATGGATATACATGGCAAAAGTCCCTTCCAGCCAATAAACGACTGATTCCTCAAAAAATACTACGCCTAACGGGTTACGACCTGGGTCAATGATAGATGACGACGCTTGTGTCCACTCGCTATCTTCCTGAGTTAGAACCCTAAAAGTAGTATCCAAAAGATCTGTCGCCTTGAAAATAGAGATAATGGACCGAGACGTCTCTAAACTAATACTCGTTTCCGAATGAAGGACCGAGATGTCTTTAAACTAAAACTTTGCCTCAAACGGCGACAATGGACCGAGAAGTCTTTAAACTAAAATTTCGCCTCAAATACGGCGACAATGGACTGAGACGTCCTTAAACTAAAACTTCGCCTCAAATGGCGACAACGGACCGAAATGTCCTTAAACTAAAATTTCTCCTCAAACACGGCACATCGTCCCAAATACAGCGATATCCACCTTTCAGATCTATATTGCAATCGAAACCTTAATGACGAAGGTTGCAACTCAAGTATTATCGGCTGCACAGCTACTCCAGCGGTAAAGTCACCCCCACGTTCCACCGGCAAACAGATGGGTCACGTAAAAAAAGGTATGTCCATAAGCAAAATGGACAAGGCTGAAAACCCGAAAGGGCGCCGTGAGTAAAAACAGCAGGACTGCCGGCAAGCTTATGAAAACCCGAATGACGTAATCTCGGTATAAAAGGGTACGTCCACAAGCAAAATGGGCATGAAAACCCGAAAGGGCGCTGTGAGTAAAAACAGCAGGACTGTCGGCGAGCTTGTGAAAACCCAAAAGGGTGCAATCTCGGTAAAAAAAGGTACGTCCACAAGCAAAATGGGCACGGATGAAAACCCAAAAGGGCGACGTAAGTAAAAATTGCAGGACTACCGGCGAGCTTGTGAAAACCCGGAAGGGCGCAGCCTCGTTAAAATAAATACACTTACGAGATCCTCACGACTCGTGAAGAGAATTACCTCATGAGACCTTCTCGGCTCACAAGATTCAAAGGCCTTAAGCTACAGGCACCTAAACCTGTTCTTAAGCCATCACATTGCCAACTTACCCTACAGGAGGTCCAATATTGGCCCTTGTATACAATCCACAGGCACAAATAAATGATTTCCCCTCCAGGTTCCACCAATGACGAGAAATGTCCTCGTATGGTGAACGACACACGTAAGTCCTCTCAACTTATAGGGAGAAAATACTCTTGTAAGATCCTTACGACTTATAATAGAACACATTTAGGAATCCCACGATTTCTAAGGAGAAAATACACCTACGAGATCCTTATGACTCGTAGGGAGAAATAACTTTCTGATACCCTTATGGCTTATAAAGTCAAAAAGTCTTAGTCGACAGGATCCTAAACCTGTTTACTAAGCCATCTTTGTTCAAATCGACAAAAGCAAATGGTGATTCGCTCCTGGCGACATTCTAGTTGTAGCGATGTTGATGCCTAAATAGGTGTTAAACCCCAAGTCTTCTCAAGGAAAATGATGATTCGCTTCTGACAACATTCCAGTGGTGGCGATGCTGATGCCTGAACAGGTGTCAAACTCCAAGTCCTTTCCCGGCAAATAATGATTCACTCCTGGCAATATTCCAGTCGTAGCGATGCTGATGCCAAGGTCGGTATCAGATTCCAAACTCACAATAAAAATCAGCGAGCAAAAAATATACATATAGAAATAGCCAAATTGATTGGGCAACTCACAATAAAAAGAAGCGAGTAAAAATAAAAAAATAGCCGAAATGATTGGGCACCGCGGATAAAAAGCGGAAATGATTGGGCAATTGCGACTTTCGCGATATGAAAAGCTGAAAAGATAGAGTATCGCGGCAATAAAAAATAAGATAAAACAAAGTTTCCTTTACCCTATAGGTAAGTCTACACTGACCCCTGTATACAATCCATGGGCACAAATGAAAAAGGGAGGCATGTTTTCCCATCAGGTTCCGTCAATGGGAGAGCCAGATCTTTATGGCAACATCTACAGCCTAGAAATCAGCCTGATGTTTCTTCTCAGTGTAGACGCGATGTCAACAAAGTCCCAAGGGTCGAAAAAAGAAGGAGCCATGGAAAATTCCTAGCTCCAAGTCTTGACGGTTCATATACAACTTAAACATTACCCCAACGTACCTTCTCATTCTGACAGGATGCAGACACGACGTCAACAAAGAATCAAGGGTCAAATAAAAAATGGAGCCATGGAAAATTCCTAGCTCCAGATCTTGATTGTTTATATACAACCTAGAGACAATCCCGACGTTCTTTCTCATTCCGACAGTATGCAGACACGACGTCAACAAAGACTCAAGGGCAAATAAAAAATGGAGCCATGGTAAAATCCTAGCTCCAAGCCTTGACAGTTCATATACAACTCAGAGACTACCCCGGCGCACCTTCTCATTCCATTAGAGTGCAGACGTGATGTCAACAAAGATCCAACGAGCCAAATCAAACTGGAGCGAAGGCATATTCCTAGCTCCGGACTTCAACTGCAATACATACATCATAGAGGTCCTACATATGTCTACCATACTTCAGCAAAGAAACGGTATGGCATCGTCAAAACAAAAATCGATTCTCGACGGCAACTCATATAAAGCCTAAGAGACTATTGGAGATCATCCCACACCAACGCAGAGTGGTTAAGACTCATCGGGGCTCTAAATTGAGCTTAACCTCAAGTAAAAGTGACATGGAAAATTCCTAATGCTTGCTCTTCCAACGGTCATATAGAATAGGAAGATTACTTGAAGACGTCTTGTCGAGCCCCCGAAGGGATCAAAGACACGACAGTCGTGAGGCTACTTGAAAAACGGCTTAGAGACCACATATCGAGGAATACATGAGCCAACGCGATGGTACCACGGACCAAAACCGTAGTACCACAAAACCTAACGGACCTCTGTCGTAAAGAATGAAGGTTATCTATATATAACGTTAGGACAAGTTTGCCTGTAAACCTAAGGGAGGTAAACTAAATAAACTTCGAAATGAGTACATAAACTAGAGACTCTGAAATGAGTGAATAAACTAAAAACTCCGAAATGAGTACATAAACTAGAGACTCCGAAACGAGTGAATAAACTACAAACTCCGAAATGAATACATAAACTAGAGAATCCAAAATGAGTGAATAAACTACAGATTCTGAAATGAGTACATAAACTAGAGACTCTGAAACGAGTGAATAAACTACAAACTCCGAAACGAGTGAAGAAACTACGGACTCCGAAACGAGTAAGTAAACTAATTAGCACCACATCAAGACATCAAAAACAGAGATGAGCACATGCAAAAAGTGTATATTCTTTATTCATGAGTCAAAGTGTTTAAGAGATACAATTAATACAAAAGTGGGAATACAATTGCAATTGTTAAGAAGGCGGGGCTTTCAAAAAATTGGCAACCTGCTCATGCGCTCCCTGCAGCTCTTCCTCGCATGCTACTACTGCGGCTAGCGCCGCTTCAATTTGAGTCCGCTGTTGCAAGCATGATGGAACTTTCTCGGTGATTTCCTGCTTGGAAACCTCGCAATATTGCATGCCCCGCTCGGTAAAATCGAGACTCTGCCTTAGCGACAGCCCATTAGAAATACATTGTTGGAGGTTTTCGAAAATAACTTGCAGCTGCGCGGCATTTGCTTCAATCTGGGCGCGCAATTGGATAGATTTGCTGGAAGCCGTCTCATGCTCTTTTCGCTTCAGGGTCAAATTTTGTTCAAAACATTGAATGAAATCGGCACTTTGCTTGATCCACGCGACCCGCTGAGCCTTCAAGGTCAATACTTTAGGAGCGAGACGCTTGAGCTCGATCTCATGCAGACAAGCCTCGATCCGCTTACAATAATCAACCCAAAGACCGACAAAATATTCGTTGTGGAAATTCACAAGCGTCGCCAGCATAGGGTTGACTTCGTCAGCAAAATCCGCGGCAGAAGTGAGAGCCCCGGCATTAAGATCTTCGATAAATTCATTTAACATCCTCCTGCTAGTCACCGCGCCCCTGGAAGATTGACGCTTAGCAAAAATCTTCATAGGCATGGGAATGCGAGACTCAAAAGGAGCCGAAGCCGGCGTAGCTGCTGCAAAATAAATCACGCATGAATAAGGGTAAGATTTCAACTTAAAAAAGAAAGCTGACGGACGAGACTTACCGTACCTGTTGTTGAAAGCGGCTAGACAGGGAGCATGGGAGGCTCGGCTATTCCTTCGCTCCCTCCCTCGAGCCGTGATACTGTGTTCAATATGAGAAAGGTTTAGCAATAGAAAGCTTACTCATGAAAAGAAGAAACACCAAGCGAAGAATATACTAACTGATTGATCCGTTTTATGTGTAGTAGTTATAACCGCAATCAGAACGGTGTCGCGCGTAGCTAGACCGAGGTGAGTACGGGTCGTCCTCAGGGAAACGTGGAACCTTCTATTCTTACTTTAGACGTGTTGATTAGGAGAGGAGGGAGAATAAAGAATGGTGAAGAATGGTTGTAGGATCTAGATCTACGTTAAACACGGATGCAAAATATAGATCTAGACTAACTACGAATGTAAGTTTAATATTAAAAGGGGGCATCTAGGGTTCATTTGTTAGTTATATGTATGCCTTAGAGGCCATTACTGTACATTGGATGTATATTGTAGTGGATGCTGGGACATACATAGGGAGGACTTTCTTGCTCGACATGATAGTATGCTATCTGGTTACTCTTTACCTTAACGTGTATACTCATTGTCTCTCTGTTACATGTTGGTAAAGCCCTTAGGATGTGTGCTTGACTACCTGGACTATGATGCGGATCATACTAGTGGGGACATGGTAGTCCATAAGTACATCCTTCAAGGTCCCTAGTCGTGGGTGTATCGAGACGGGACATCGATATACCAGAGTAGACTAGCGTATACCTTCTCGACCCATACAGATGGGCGATGGATGATCCCATATCCATTGGTGTTTGACATCAGAGATGAGATACGGGTGCTCAGTAGAGACTGGGTGCACTGGACGGACTCGCCGAGAACTCCCAGATGGTATTATACCTTACGTCAGATGGCAGTTCTCTGGTGACACTGGTACAGAGTAGTCTGTTGACCCGAGATCGTCATAGAGTCTTGTGTGGTTCCCACTGTGCTTTGATTTCCACCTTACCACGTCCAAGAGGGCGTGAAAAACGGTGGTTTTTGGGTACAGTCCCGAGTCACATGGAGGCAATGAGTGACAGGAGGGGATTCGTCTCTCCCGGTATAGGGAGTTGATGTTGCGCTGTGTTCGATTGGCTATAACCGGAAATCCCTGGCCAGGGTTGCTGAGATTTACTGGTAAGTGTTACCAGTAGTTTCTCAAAATGTTATAGACCTCATATCGACACGACTTATCGAGCTATTGGGGTCTGACGTTTACCACCCCTAGGCGAGATATGCGACATATCAGACGAACAGACCGGACTGTACGGTAAGTGTTACTGGTTGGATTCACAGGAGTGTGAGCGGGCTTGCTCGTCGATCTTCTGATCGCTCAATACCCGGGTGGCCGTTACGTTTAGCAGACCGCTTGCGGCTTGTGGGTGTTTGATATGATCATCACCTGCTGCCGGCGTATTGACGAGTGTTTAGAGTCCTACACAGAGGTTTCCTGGCTCAAGCGAAACGAAATAGGAGCGCATATGAGATATGTGCGGGACCGAGAATAATGCGTGTATGTGATACCGTATTCTATTCTCGCGATGAATGTATCGAATGGTTGTATGCGATATAATCTAGTTATCGAATCAAGGATTGATTCGATAAGCCGATACATTGGATATTAGTCGGTCACATGCGATATGACCGGATCGTTAAATCAAGTGTTGATTTAATGATTTAATGCATAATTATATATTTGATATATTACTTTGCATTAACTAGTATTGGTTCACTTTAAATGGTTTTTCTCACTTGTTTGTGCACATTGTATATGTGATATATTTTTGTGCACAAATTTGTATCATGTTTGATGATGCATGCTAACTTGGGTTTGTGTAAAGATTAAAACATGGTTATATGAATGGTTAGGGTTTCATTTCATTTTCTTAATCATTTATTTATTTATTTATTCTTTTTGGAAAATAAATGGCATAAAGAGAAAATGGTGGCTTTCTTTGTTTGCATCTTGAAGCTTTATGAAGGTTTCACTAAGTGACCATTTTGTCTCATGCTTAACCCTAACCACTCCACTTAACCCTAGTTGATTCTCTACACTTGACCATGGTTGTATTATGATAAGTATTTATTTTCTTTTCTATTTCAAATTAACTTATCATAATATCATCTTCTTCTTCTTCTTCTTCTTCAAGAAGAATAGCTTGCCTCCATCAATGGCAACTTGAGAAAATGAGTGAGAAATCCAATTCTAAAGTGAACCCACTTCTTATTTCTTCATCCTCTACCTCTTACCAAGTAGTATAGGGTGTTTTCTTCACAAGTTTCATGACATGGTGAAGTGGGAGCTTGATCTTGTGATGCCTCGACGTAGATCATCTTCGGTATCGTAGTCGATGACCTAGCCCGCCCATTTTCCCGATGAAGCCGACGCTAGAGCCCGGGATTCGATTTGGACAGCGAGGAGACTTCATTGCGGAGCTATGGAGATGGAGGACCGGATCTACAAAGGTTGTATTTCCGTTCTTTTAGTTAAGTTGTTAACTAGTTTCATTGTTTCGCCTAAACTCTAGTCAACGATCCGTATTAGGGTTTCTCGGCACATGTAATTTTTGAAATTGGCATGGTTGATGCCTTGTGAGACTTCATTAGCGTGTCTAGGAACCCTTTAGTGGTATCAGAGCCTAGCTAGAGCCTTAGGCGATGCGTAGACGGAGTTTGAAGTCCGATTAAACCGAAACCCTAACACAAATTTGCTCTCTGGACTTTTTCCTAAAATTGGGTTTTTTCCAGATTAAAAATATGCAAAAAATTCAGCAGGAAATTCTAAGAATTACGGTGCAAAAATTACCTAATGATCTGTCTAAAGTGCGGCGGAACCGCGGCATTAGCGTGCTAATGCGGCTGTTCCGTGGCCATTTTGTCTCTTCTCCCATTGAATTTTGCACAGTAATTCCTATTTTGCAGTGCTGGTTTTCCTGGGATATTTTTTTTTTCTGAACTCAAGAGTTGAGTTTTTTGGGTTGTATTGGGGACTCGGTGATTCGATCGGATTGTCTAATTTTGTCTATGTGGCTTTCCGGATATTTTAGAATATGTTAAAAATTTCGACCGGATATAAATACCCAATTTTTCCCCTGTCGGGAAATTTCCAAGTGTTGGATCTTTCCGTCGTTTAATCACGTTCTAAGTAGTGCAAGTAACACGATGGTCTCTCTAGAAGACAACAAACCTTAACTCGATTATATGACCGTCTTGAACTGCCCTTTGAACCTTAGGGTTTGGGGCAGTACGGCGTGCCACATGTGAGGCGTTGGCTTGACCCTTCTACGGCTGGACCGTTGGTACTGAGGCACGAACTGAATGTTTTTAGACTTATTTCATGTGTTGATCTCTTTCGGGAAAACTTGGGTATTCGATTGCTCGATCGGAAAGTTTAACATTTTCTATTTATCTGGAATGGGATACAATAATTGGAATTCACAAGTAATTATGAGATAACTGAATGAATGTTATAAATCTAGCGGTTTAGTCTCACTTGATCGGTTGCCACGGAATTTTGATGTGATCAAAAGTCCGTCGCAATCACGTAGCGTACGCGGATACTCGCCGGGTAAACTTAATAGACAGCCTCACTCCATAGCCCCGACCAAGTGACTGTAGGAGAACCCCGTCGCCGAAAGCATCCATTTGGGTGCTCGCGGTAGCGGTGTTCCGCCTTGGTGCACTTCGTCGACGGTATCGGGGGTGCAGCCGTCTATTGAAGTTTGCGACGAGCATTCGATCAGGATGTCGGGAATCTTGTCGAATTGCCCGACTTGATATTGAAAAGTGTTTTCGATAATGAGACTAAAATGCGGGGTTTATAATTGTTAGGCATGTGATGTCTAAGTATTTCATTTGATTAGGCATGCGATGTCTAAACAGATTGCGGATTCCAACTGTTGTAGTTTTACACTTTCTTTTCTGCGACCGTAAGTGTAATATGTGATATCGCCGGTTTCGTTGCTATATGTCAAGGACAATTGGGATACGCATATTTACTTACGTTGATGACATGTGATGTTATGTGTTACTAGATATGTTATATTGAATCGTCGTGTTTGAATAGCCGGGGGTTTTTATGTGAGATGAGTGTTTTTCATTTTCATTCATGTAAAAACTTGTATGTAATATTCTTTTATTGGGGCACTTCCAGGTTGCGGAAGCTGTCACCGTTTGTATATTATTTACTTTTCCGCACTAGGATAGACCCAAGAAGGGGAGTACAAGTGACCGGGTTCTAGGGTCCAGTGGGAGACCAACTCGAGGAGTCGAGTCCAGGTCTCCTAACTCTAGAATTGGTAGGGTTGCTTTCCGCTCTCGTAGGGGTCTAGGGGTGTGGGTTTGGCTATTCATCACGACCGTAGAATCCGTGTTTTATACTGGCTCGTATTGAAAACACGGACGTCCTAATATATCCAATATTTCATATGTATCTTCTGCTGCGATATCTGTGATGTGATCATGTGATGTTCTGTGATAGATACTGCATATAGTATATATGATATATTATATAGGCGTTACTTATGTTTTTCACCCGCGCTAGACCTGCCCCGCTCTGTCGTTAGTTACGTAACCTAACGGTGCACGAGGGGACATCGAGGCGAATGCGGATGGCATAAGTGTACGTCGTATTTATCTGTGATGTTTAGGTACTTAAATGATGGGACTTCATTAATATGATTAATGAAAGAAAAAGAAACCTAAGATGTTGTAGAATCGAATTTCAAAAATAAAACAGGTAGCTACAGTTCTTGCTTTGCACAGCGGTATATTTGATATATCCTGCACTTTATTCGATAAGGAAAGGACCGAGATCCCTTCACCGGGAGTGACTCCTTTAGCAATAACTGGCAGATGCTACACACTCGGTTTGTCTTTTGATTGCTTTTAAGAGTTTTTTCTTTGCACAGAGATATATATGATATATCCCGCACCTCATTCGAAGAGGAAAGGACCGACGATCCCTTTACCGAGAGTGACTCCTTTAGCAAAACTAGAAAAGCCTCAAAAGCACTCCATTTTAAAATCATTTGATTCTACAGCGATATCAAGTTCATTACGCAATAGGTTTTCACAAAAACCTGTCGTAGCCCTCCGTCATTTCAGATAAGTACTAGTTAGTATTCGTGCTGCGGTAGTTTGGCCTCCGTCAAGGCGTAGTGTACGGTAGCTAACTAGTGCTTATCTGCTAGCATATGATGCGATTGGATTAGGGTATTCGTACGGCGTTGTTTGGCCTCCGTCAAGGGTCGTGCGGGTGGATTTAATTCAATCAGGAAATGACGGGTTGAACTTGACTAGCGGACTATGGGTAGTTTGGCCTCCGTCAAGGTCATAGGACGCTAGGGGAAAAATATTATCGGGAATTTCAAGTGTTGAAATTTGCAATGAGATTGCATACCTTCTATGAGATAGTTGGATCCCGATACCCACTGCGAGTAAGAGTTACTCCTTGGAGAGTTTTATACATTACATTTAGCCGATCAAGTAGGTGTCTAGAAAGGTGTTAACAAGGTTACGCCTCTGGGAAAACGAGGTTTACATTAATTAGGTCCGTGCGAAAGCACGGGGAACCTCCCTCAAAGTACTGACACTGGCCTGGCTGAAAGATTGGCGAACTTGTAGCGTGTAATTAATCCCGGCTAGTCTTTCCTTTTAGGGTTTGAAGGAAGATTTGATAAAAAGCAGTAGGAGCCATCCTGATTAGATAAAATAATAACCAATCTATTCTTGCAAGAGCGCACGCTGAGTGTTTTCTTCTCTCTCTCTCCAGGTAGCGACCATATCACGCCTTAATCAAGATAATAATACGGATTATTGACCGAACCCGCTTGTTATACTGAGCTGGGGAACGTTAGTCCCGCTCCAACTTATAATTGTTATAAGACAGAGCAGGAAATTGAGGATTACCAGAATTCCCGTGCCGCCCAAACGAAGAGAGTGCATGTTGATGCATCATTTTCGGGTATGTTCATTATACAGAACTGTTTCTCAGTATCCTCCGCATCCTTGGTATATGATACCGGATCAGGATCCCAGATATGTAATCTGTTACATAGGGCTACAAAAGGGTAGAAAAACTGAGAACGGGTAATAAGTTTCATGAGGCAGAAAACGGGGCAAGTGTTGCAGCCAAGTCTGTTGGTCACTGTCACCCTGTATTTCAAATACATTGATTCTGAACGAATGTTATTAGATACCGAACCTGATATACAAAGTCATATCAGTCTCTTTATTGTTAAAGAAATGATAAAATTTTGTATTGATGGATAATGTTTTGAACATTTCCTATATCAAAAGTTGATCGGTTCAGGCACGTTATCTAAAAGCATTGACGTTCTAAATCAAACTACAGTTCCTTGTATACTGAATACACACAAGAGGAAGAGTTCATAAACGAACGAATTCTTCTTGAGGTATTGTAGACTAGGTCAGATCAATGTGACCCGACTAGCTAGAGTTACATAAAGATGCATATTTAAATTAGTTTGAATTTACATCTTGTGAAACTCGCCGGTCATGTCACAAAGATAACATGACCATAGCTCCGTTTACTGGAAACAGAGAAAGAGTTAATGAACTCTTGGGACTGATACATGATGATGTATGGAAGGTCCCCTGTCTACACATGCCAGGACTGGTTCTTTATAGTTCATTACGTTCTCTGATGTTCTCTCATGATTCAGACATATGTTCCTGTTGGAACATGAGTCCGAACCTTTTGAGATATTCACAGAATATAAGCGAGAAGTAGAGAACCAGAATACGGGTATAAGTATTATGTCCTATGATGAGATCAAGGAGGAGAATACTTGAGTACGGAATTCCTGGACTATTCTAAAGGAGAATGAGATTCTCTCTCAGCATTACTCCTCCGTATATACCATAGCACGATGGCATGTCGGGGCGGAGCAGATACACCCTATTTGATATGGTGTGCTCTATGATGAGTACTACTGAGTTATCTTTTTCCTTTGGGGGTTATGCACTTGAGAAGCTGCATACCTATTGAATAGGGTTCCAATCAAATCAGTTGCCTACCATTTCATATGTGATATGGAAAGGGAAGAGCCCGTGTCTTAAGCTAGTTAAGATTTGGGGTTGACCGGCCTATGTCTAAAAGCGAAATCCGGACAAGCTCGAGGCAAGGTCTGTAATGTAGAACTGGAAAGGTTCCAGCTATACAAACTACAGCTGATGATTTGATAGAACCAAAGGATTCAGTAGATTCCAACGAACCTCAGCCTCTTCGCCGATCTAGTAGGGCTCCTCACCCACCTGAGAGATACTTCTGTTTCTCTATGACAGTGGGAGCGAGGAATGCCTCATGAGGTGATGACCCAACTAGCTTCGAGCTGGCCATCAGGAGTAAGACTCTGTAAGAATGGCTGGATGCTTAGTGATCTGAGATGGAATCCATGTACACCAACAAAGTATGGACTTTGGTTGCTATATCTGAAGGGTTAAATCCCCATCAGGAGCAAGTAAATCTTGAGAAGATTACTTGGTGTAGATGGAAAAGTTGAGACTTTCAAAGCTAGACTTGTTAACGGTTTTCGTCATCGACCAGGCATGGATAATGATGAATCCTTTTCCAGTACCTATGCTTAAGTCCATCCAGATACTACTTGCCACGGCTACATACCATGACTACGATATCTGGCGGTTGGGTGTCATGACTGCTTTTCTAAATGATGTTTTAGAAGAGTGCGTCTATAAGTACACAGCCAGAGGGCCTTGTAGATAGTGGGAGCAGCGGAAACGTGTGCAAGATGCTTTATAGGATAAAGCAGGCATCGCGGAGTTGGAAAGTCTGTTTTGATGTGTTAGTCAAATAGTTTGACATCATCAAAATGGTAGATGAACCTTGTATAAACAAAAAGGTGGTAGGGAGTATGGTGGCGATCCTCGTAGAGTACGTGGATGACATACTCTTGTTAGGGAAGGAGTTTCCTATGCTACGCTCGATCAATCTCCGCTTATCATAATTATTCTCCACATAGGATCAAAGAGACACCTCCTAAATCCTGGTTTTGGATCTATGAGATAGATCTAAATGGATGTTAGGATACTCATTAGTTGTAGTGAGATAGTATCAGTTGATCCTGGGGAAATCACTGGAAGTGTTCCAGGGTGATAAAGACGACTGAATGTCAGTCACAGGCATTGTCTTTACCCTCTATCGAGGGACGGTATGTTGGAAGAGTTCCAAGCTAGATATCGTGACATACTAGACGATAAAGGCATGATACATCGCTACTTAAGATGCTACCAAAGAGGCTGTTTGGGTGTATATTGGTTCATGAGATGAACTACGTTCCTACTATTGTGAGACAATGGAGTTGTGACTTATGTCAAGGAACGCAGGTCCCATCTGTAGAGTTCCTAGGCACCCTAATGAGGTCTCATAAGGCATCAACCATGCCAATTTCAAAAATTCTAGGTGCCGAGAAACCCGACTGCGGATCGTTTGCTAGAAATCTAGGCGAAAAAGTAAACTAGTTAACACTTAACTAAGAGATACGGAAATACAACCTTTGTATATCCGGTTCTCCACCTCCATAGCTCCGCAATGAAGTCTCCTCGCTGTCCATAACAAGTCCCGGGCTCTAGCGTCGGCTTCATCGGAGAATGGACGGGCTAGGTCATCGATGTCCATGCCGAAGATGATCTACGTCGAGGCATCGCTAAATCAAGCCCCGACTTCACCAAGCCATGAAACTTGTGAAGAAAACACACTCTACTACTTGGCAAGAGGTAGAGGATGAAGAAATAGGAAGTAGGTAGACTTTAGTTTTGGATTTCTCACTAGTTTCCATCAATCACCATTGATGGAGCTTGCTTTCTTCAAGTGAAGAAAGGAAGAAGAAGAAGAATTATGTTATGATAAATTAATTCAAAAAGGAAAAGAATAATCAATCCTTATCATAACATGAACCATGGTCAAGTGTAGAGATTAAACTAGGGTTAATGGAGTGGTTAGGGTTAAGCATGAGACAAAATGGTCACTTTGGTCAAAGTCTTCATGAAGCTTCAACAAGCTTCCAAATAAAGCCACCATTTTGCATTATGTTTATCATTTTCCAAAATGAATAAACAAATAAATAAATAGATATGAAAATGAAAACCCTAACCATTACATAACCATGGTTTAAACTTTACACAAAACACAAGTTAGCATGCATCATCAAACATGATACATACAAGTGCACAAAAATATATCACATATACAATGTGCACAAACCAAGTGAGAAAATCCATTTAAAGTGAACCAATACTAGTTAATGCAAAGTAATATATCAAATATATAATTATGCATTAAATCATTAAATCAACACTTGATTCAATGATCCGGTCATGTCGCACACAACCGACTAGTATACAATGTATCGACTTATCGAATCAATCCTTGATTCGATAACTAGGTTATATCGCATACAACCATTCGACACATTCATCGCGAGAATGAAATACGGTATCACATACACGCATTATTCTCGGTCCGGCACATATCCCATATGCGCTCCTATTTCGTTTCGCTTGAGCCAGGAAACCTCTGTGTAGGACTCTAAAGACTCGTCAATACGCCGGCAGCAGATGATGATCATATCAAGCTCCCACAAGCCGCAAGCGGTCTGCTAAACGTAACGGCCACCCGGGTATTAAGTGATCTGAAGATCGACGAGCAAGCCCGCTCACACTCCATTGAATCCAACCAGTAACACTACCGTACAGTCCGGTCTGATCGTCTGATATGTCGCATATCTCGCCTAGGGGTGGTAAACGTCAGACCCCAATAGCTCGATAAGTCGTGTCGATATGAGGTCTATAACAATTTGAGAAACTACTGGTAACACTTACCAGTAAATCTCAGCAACCCTGGCCAGGGATTTCCTGTTATAGCCAATCGAACACAGCGCAACATCAACCCCCTATACCAGGAGAGACGAATCCCCTTCTATCGCTCATTGCCTCCATGTGACTCGGGACTGTACCCAAAAACCACCGTTTTGCACGCCCTCTTGGACGTGGTAAGATGGAAATCAAAGCACAGTGGGAACCACACAAGACTCTATGACGATCTCGGGTCAACAGACTACTCTGTACCAGTGTCACCAGAGAACTGCCATTTGACGTGAGGTATAATACCATCTGGGAGTTCTCGGCGAGTCCGTCCAGTGTACCCAGTCTCTACTGAGCACCCGTATATCATCTCTGATGTCAAACACCAATGGATATGGGATCATCCATCGCCCATCTGTATGGTTCGAGAAGGTATACGCTAGTGTACTCTGGTATATCGATGCCCTGTCTCGATACACCCACGACTAGGGACTTTGAAGGATATACTTATAGACTACCATGTCCCCACTAGTATGATCCGCATCATAGTCCAGGTAGTCAAGTACACATCCTAAGGGCTTTACCAACATGTAACAGAGAGACAATCAGTATACACGTTAAGGTAAAGTTCAACCAGATAGCATACTATCATGTCGAGCAAGAAAGTCCTCCCTATATATGTCCCAGCATCCACTACAATACACATCCTATGTACAGTAATGGCCTCTAGGGCATACATATAACTAACAATCTCCCACTTGCACTAGGGCCATCTGTAGCAGTGGTTGTAGTATCTCATACTCAACCATCCCATAAAAATCTCTCTCTGGGAACAGGCCTTTGTGAGTGGATCTGCTGTGTTGTCCTCTGAATCTACTCTCCTAACCTCGATCACCCTGGAGATCAACTATCTCCATGATCAGGCGATGCTGCCTTAGAATAAGTCTGGATCACTGATGGGACCGGCGTTCCTCGGCATGAGCCACAACTCCATTGTCTCACAATGGTAGGAACGTAGTTCATCTCATGAACTAATATACACCCAAACATCCTCTTTAGTAGCATCTTAAGTAGCGATGTATCCTGCCTTTATCGTCTAGTATGTCACGGTATCTAGCTTGGAACTCTTCCAACATACCGTCCCTTTACTGAGGGTAAAGACAATGCCTGCGACTGACATTCAGTCGTCTTTATCACCCTGGAACCCTTCCAGTGATTCTCCCCAGGATCAACTGATACCATCTCACTACAGCTAGTGAGTATCCTAACATCCATTTAGATCTATCTCATAGATCCAAAACTCAGGATTTAGCAGGTATCATCATGATCCTATGTGGAGAATCATTGTGATAAGCGGAGATCGATCGAGCGTAGCATAGGAAACTCCTTCCCTATCAAGAGTATGTCATCCACGTACTCTACGAGGATCGTCACCATACTCCCTACTACCTTTTTGTTTATACAAGGTTCATCTACCATTTTGATGATGTCAAACTCGTTGACTTATCCATCAAAACAGACGTTCCAACTCCGCGATGCCTGCTTTATCATATAAAACATCTTGCACACGTTTCCGCTGCTCCTACTGTCTACGAGGCCTTCTGGCTGTGTACTTATAGACGCACTCTTCTAAAACATCATTTAGAAAAGCAGTCATGGCACCCAACCGCCAGATATCGTAGTTATGGTATGTAGCCGTGGCAAGTAGGATCTGGATGGACTTAAGCATAGCTACTGGAAAAGGTTTCATCATTATCCACGCCTGGTCGATGACAAAAACCTTTAACAATTCTAGCTTTGAAAGTCTCAACTTTTCCATGTACACCAAGTAATCTTCTCAAGATATACTTGCTCCTGATTGGGATTTAACCTTTCAGATATAGCAACTAAAGTCCATACTTCGTTGGTGTATAAGGATTCCATCTCAGATCGATAAACATCCAGCCATTCTTACAGAGTCTCACTCCTGATGGCCAGCTCGAAACTAGTTGGGTCATCATCTCATGATGTAATCCTCGCTCCCACTGTCATAGAGAAACCGAAGTATCTCTCAGGTGGGTGAGGAACCCTACTAGATCGGCGGAGAGGCTGAGGTTCGTTGGAATCTACTGAATCCTTTGGTTCTATCAAATCATGTGCTGTAGTTTGTATAGCTGGAACATTTCCAGTTCTACATTACAGACCTTGCCTCGAGCTTGTCCGGATTTTGCTTTTAGACATAGGCCGGTCAACCCCAAATCTTAACTAATTTAAGATATGGGCTCTTCCCTTTCCATATCATATATGAAGTGGTAGGCAACTGATTTGATTCGAATCCTATTCAATAGGTATGCAGCTTCATAAGTGCATAACTCCCAAAAGGAAATAGGTAACTCAGTAGTACTCATCATAGAGCACACCATATCAAATAGGGTGTATCTGCTCCACCCCGACATACCATCGTGCTATGGTATATACGGAGGAGTAATGCTGAGAGAGAATCTCATTCTCCTTTAGAATAGTCCAGGAATTCCATGCTCAAGTATTCTCCTCCTTGATCTCATCAAAGGACATAATACTCATACCCGTATTTTGGTTCTCTACTTCTAACTTATATTCTGTGAATATCTCAAAAGGTTCGGACTTGTGTTTCAACAGGAACATAGGTCAGAAACTCGAAAGATCATCAGAGAACATAATGAAGTATAAAGAACCAGTCCTGGCATGTGTAGACAGGGGACCTACATACATCAACATGTATCATCCCAAGAGTTCACTAACTCTTTCTCTGTTTCCAATAAACAGAGCCATGGTCATTTTATCTCTGTGACATGACTGGCGAGTTTTACAAGATGTAAGTTCAAACTAATTTAAATATGCATCTTTATGTAACTCTAGCCAGTCGGGTCGCATTGATCTGACCTTGTCTACAATACCTCAAGAAGGAATCGTTCAATTCTGAACTCTTCCTCTTATGTGTGTTCTGTATACTTAGAACTGTAGTTTGATTTAGAACATCAACGCTTTTAGATAACGTGCCCGAACTGATCAACTTTTGATATAGGAAATGTTCAAAACATTATCCAACAATACAAAATTTTATCATTTCTTTACTAATAAAGAGATAGATACGATTTTGTATATCAGGTTCGGTATCTAATAACATTCGTTCAGAATCAATGTATTTATAATACAGGGTGACAGTGACCAACAGACTTGGCTGCAACATTTGCCCCGTTTTCTGCCTCATGAAACTTATCACCCTTCTCAGTTCTCTACCTATCTGTAGCCCTATGTAACAGATTACATATCTGGGATCCTGATCTGGTATCACATACCCAGGACGTAAAGGATACTGAGAAACAGTTCTGTATAATGAACACACCCGAAGATGATGCATCAGCATGCACTCCCTTCGTTTGGGCGGCACGGGAAATCTGGTATTCCCCAATTTCCTGCTCTGTCTTATAACAATTATAAGTTGGAGCGGGACCAACGTTCCCCAGCTTCCCCAATTTCCTGCTCTGTCTTATAACAATTATAAGTTGGAGCGGGACCAACGTTCCCCAGCCCAGTATAACAAGCGGGTTTGGTCAATATTCCGTATTATTATCTTGATTAAGGCGTGATATGGTCGCTACCTGGAGAGAGAGAGAAGAAAACACTCAGCGTGCGCTCTTGCAAGAATAGATTGGTTATTATTTTATCTAATCAGGATGGCTCCCACTGCTTTTTATCAAATCTTCCTTCAAACCCTAAAAGGAAAGACTAGCCGGGATTAATTACACACTACAAGTTCGCCAATCTTTCAGCCAGGCCAGTGTCGGTACTTTGAGGGAGGTCCCCCGTGCTTTCGCACGAACCTAATTAATGTAAACCTCATTTTCCCAGAGGCGTAACCCCGTTGACACCTTTCTAGACACCTACTTGATCGGCTAATTGTAATGTGTAAAACTCTCCCAGGAGTAACTCTTACTCGCAGCGGGTATTGGGATCCAACTATCTCATAGAAGGTATGCAATCTCATTGCAAATTTCAACACTTGAAATTCCCGATAATTTTGCCCCTAGCACCCTATGACCTTGACGGAGGTCAACAAACCATAGGCTACTAGTCAAGTTCAACCCGTCATTTCTTGATCGAATTAAACCCACCCGCACGACCCTTGACGGAGGTCAACAAGGCCGCACGACTACCCTAACTCAATCTGCATCATATGCATAAACAGATAAATACTAGTTAGCTACCGCACACTACGCCTTGACGGAGGTCAACAAACGTAGCTCGAATACTAAATAGGACTTATCTGAAATGACGGAGGGCTACGACAGGTTTTTCTGAAAACCTATTGCGTAATGAACTTGATATCGTTGTAGAATCAAATGATTTTTAAAATGGAGTGCTTTCGAGGCTTTTCTAGTTTTGCTAAAGGAGTCACTCCCGGTGAAGGGATCGTCAGTCCTTTCCTCGTCGAATGAGGTGCTGGATATATCATATATATCACTATGCAAAGCAAAAACTCTTAAAAGCAATCAAAAGACAAACCGAGTGTGTAGCATCTGCCAGTTATTGCTAAAGGAGTCACTCCCGGTGAAGGGATCTCGGTCCTTTCCACATCGAATAAGGTGCAGGATATATCACATATACCGCTGTGCAAAACAAGAACTGTAGCTACCTGTTTTATTTTGAAATTCGATTCTACAACATCTTAGGTTTCTTTTATTTCATTAATCACATTAATGAAGTCCTATCAATAAGTACCTAAACATCACAGATAAATACGACGTACACTTATGCCATCCGCATTCGCCTCGATGTCCCCTCGTGCACCGTTAGGTTAGGTAACTAACGGCAGAGCGGGGCAGGGCTAGCGCGGGTGTAAAACATAAGTAACGTCTATATAATATATCATATATACTATATACTGTATCTATCACAGAACATCACATGATCACATCACAGATATCGCAGCAGAAGAACATATGAAATATTGGATATACTAGGACGTCCGTGTTTTCAATACGAGCCAGTATAAAACACGGATTCCACGGTCGTGATGAATAGCCAATCCCACACCCCTAGACCCCTACGAAAGCGGCAAGCAACCCTACCAATTCTGGAGTTAGGAGACCCGGACTCGACTCCTCGAGTTGGTCTCCCACTGGACTCTAGAACCCGGTTACTTGTGCTCCCCTCCTTGGGTCTATCCTAGTGCGGAAAAGTAAATAATATACAAACTGTGACAACTTCCGCAACCTGGAAGCGCCCCAATAAAAGAATATTACATACAAGTTTTTACATGAATGAAAATAAAAAACACTCATCTCACATAAAAACCCCCGGCTATTCAAACACGACGATCTAATATAACATATCCAGCAACACATAACATCACATGTCATCAACGTAAGTAAATATGCGCATCCCAATTGTCGTTGACATATAGCAACGAAACCGGCGATATCACATATTACACTTACGGTCACAGAAAAGAAAGTGTAAAACTACAACAGTTGGAATCCGCAACCTCCTCAGACATCGCATGCCTGACCAAATGAATTACTTAGACATCGTATGCCTAACAATTATAAACCCCGCATTTTAGTCTCAAAATCGAAAACACTTTTCAATACCAAGTCGGGTAATTTAACAAGATTCCTGACATCCTGATCGAATGCTCGTCGCAAACTTCAGTAGACGGCCGCACCCCCGATACCGTCGACGCAGTGCACCAAGGCGGAACACCGCCACCGCGAGCACCCGAACGGATGCTTTTGGCGACGGGGTTCTCCTACAGTCACTTGGTCGGGGTTATGGAGTGAGGCTGTCTATTAAGTTTACCCGGCGAGTATCCGCGTACGCTACGTGATTGCGACGGACTTTTGATCACATCAAAATTCCGTGGCAACCGATCAAGTGAGACTAAACTTCTATGTTTATAATATTCATTCCGTTATCTCATAACTATTTGTGAATTCCAATTATTGTATCACATTCCAGATAAACAAAAAATGTTAAACTTTCCGATCGAACAATCGAACACCCAAGTTTTCCCGATACAATCCAACACATGAAATAAGTCTAACAACATTCAGTTCGTGCCTCAGTACCAACGGTCCATCCGTAGAAGGGTCAAGCCAACGCCTCACATGTGGCACGCCGTACTTCCCCAAACCCGAAGGTTCAAAGGGCAGTTCAAGACGGTCACATAATCGAGTTAAGGTTTGTTGTCTTCTAGAGGGTCCATCGAGTTACTTGCACTACTTAGAACGTCGTTAAACTACGGAAAAATCCAACACTTGGAAATTTCCCGACAGGGGAAAAGTTGGGTATTTATATCCGGTCGAACTTTTTAACATATTCTAAAATTTATCCGGAAAGCCACACAGACAAAATTTGATACTCCGATCGAAATACCGAATCCCCAAAACAACTCCAGAAAATTCAACTCTTGAATAAATTTTAAAAATACCCAGAGAACTCAGAAGCTGAAACAATGAATTACTGTGTAACATGTTAGGGCTGACGTCATACATCCGCCGCGGAACCGCCGCATAAGCTAGGCTTATGCCGCGGTTCCGCCGCCAAAATCACTGTTCATGAAAAAAAAATTTCCGCCGTAATTCTTAGAATTCCCTGCTGAGTTTTCTGCATATTTTTAATTTGGAAAAATCCACGATTTTAGAAAAAGTCCAGAGAGCATGTTAAGGTTTGGGTTTTCGGGTCGTTCGGACTTCAAATTGCGTCTAGACTTCGCCTAAGGCTCTAGATAGGCTCTGATACCACTGTAGGGTTCCTAGACACCCTAATGAGGTCTCACAAGGCATCAACCATGCCAATTTCAAAAATTCTAGGTGCCGTGAAACCCGACTACGGATCGTTTGCTAGAAATCTAGGCGAAAAAGTAAACTAGTTAACACTTAACTAAGAGATACGGAAATACAACCTTTGTAGATCCGGTTCTCCACCTCCATAGCTCCGCAATGAAGTCTCCTCGCTGTCCATAACAAGTCCCGGGCTCTAGCGTCGGCTTCATCGGAGAATGGACGGGCTAGGTCATCGATGTCCATGCCGAAGATGATCTACGTCGAGGCATCACTAAATCAAGCTCCGACTTCACCAAGCCATGAAACTTGTGAAGAAAACACACTCTACTACTTGGCAAGAGGTAGAGGATGAAGAAATAGGAAGTGGGTAGACTTTAGTTTTGTATTTCTCACTAGTTTCCATCAATCACCATTGATGGAGCTTGCTTTTTTCAAGTGAAGAAAGGAAGAAGAAGAAGAATTATGTTATGATAAATTAATTCAAAAAGGAAAAGAATAATCAATCCTTATCATAACATGAACCATGGTCAAGTGTAGAGATTAAACTAGGGTTAATGGAGTGGTTAGGGTTAAGCATGAGACAAAATGGTCACTTTGGTCAAAGTCTTCATGAAGCTTCAACAAGCTTCCAAATAAAGCTACCATTTTGCATTATGTTTATCATTTTCCAAAATGAATAAACAAATAAATAAATAGATATGAAAATGAAAACCCTAACCATTACATAACCATGGTTTAAACTTTACACAAAACACAAGTTAGCATGCATCATCAAACATGATACATACAAGTGCACAAAAATATATCACATATACAATGTGCACAAACCAAGTGAGAAAATCCATTTAAAGTGAACCAATACTAGTTAATGCAAAGTAATATATCAAATATATAATTATGCATTAAATCATTAAATCAACACTTGATTCAATGATCCGGTCATGTCGCACACAACCGACTAGTATACAATGTATCGACTTATCGAATCAATCCTTGATTCGATAACTAGGTTATATCGCATACAACCATTCGACACATTCATCGCGAGAATGAAATACGGTATCACATACACGCATTATTCTCGGTCCCGCACATATCCCATATGCGCTCCTATTTCGTTTCGCTTGAGCCAGGAAACCTCTGTGTAGGACTCTAAAGACTCGTCAATACGCCGGCAGCAGATGATGATCATATCAAGCTCCCACAAGCCGCAAGCGGTCTGCTAAACGTAACGGCCACCCGGGTATTGAGCGATCTGAAGATCGACGAGCAAGCCCGCTCACACTCCAGTGAATCCAACCAGTAACACTACCGTACAGTCCGGTCTGATCGTCTGATATGTCGCATATCTCGCCTAGGGGTGGTAAACGTCAGACCCCAATAGCTCGATAAGTCGTGTCGATATGAGGTCTATAACAATTCGAGAAACTACAGGTAACACTTACCAGTAAATCTCAGCAACCCTGGCCAGGGATTTCCTGTTATAGCCAATCGAACACAGCGCAACATCAACCCCCTATACCGGGAGAGACGAATCCCCTCCAATCGCTCATTGCCTCCATGTGACTCGGGACTGTACCCAAAAAACACCGTTTTGCATGCCCTCTTGGACGTGGTAAGATGGAAATCAAAGCACAGTGGGAACCACACAAGACTCTATGACGATCTCGGGTCAACAGACTACTCTGTACCAGTGTCACCAGAGAACTGCCATCTGACGTGAGGTATAATACCATCTGGGAGTTCTCGGCGAGTCCGTCCAGTGTACCCAGTCTCTACTGAGCACCCGTATATCATCTCTGATGTCAAACACCAATGGATATGGGATCATCCATCGCCCATCTGTATGGGTCGAGAAGGTATACGCTAGTCTACTCTGGTATATCGATGCCCTGTCTCGATACACCCACGACTAGGGACTTTGAAGGATGTACTTATAGACTACCATGTCCCCACTAGTATGATCCGCATCATAGTCCAGGTAGTCAAGTACACATCCTAAGGGCTTTACCAACATGTAACAGAGAGACAATCAGTATACACGTTAAGGTAAAGTTCAACCAGATAGCATACTATCATGTCGAGCAAGAAAGTCCTCCCTATATATGTCCCAGCATCCACTACAATACACATCCTATGTACAGTAATGGCCTCTAGGGCATACATATAACTAACACCATCAGTGATCCAGACATATTCTAAGGCAGTATCACCTGATCATGGAGATGGTTGATCTCTAAGGGATCGAGGTTAGGAGAGTAGACTCAGAGGACAACACGGCAGATCCACTCACGAAGGCCTATTTCCAGAGAGAGACTTTTATGGGATGGTTGAGTATGAGATACTACAACCACTGCTATCAGATGGCCCTAGTGCAAGTGGGAGATTGTTAGTTATATGTATGCTACTGTACATTGGATGTATATTGTAGTGGATGCTGGGACATACATAGGGAGGACTTTCTTGCTCGACATGATAGTATGCTATCTGGTTACTCTTTACCTTAACGTGTATACTCATTGTCTCTCTGTTATATGTTGGTAAAGCCCTTAGGATGTGTGCTTGACTACCTGGACTATGATGCGGATCATACTAGTGGGGACATGGTAGTCCATAAGTACATCCTTCAAGGTCCCTAGTCGTGGGTGTATCGAGACGGGGCATCGATATACCAGAGTAGACTAGCGTATACCTTCTCGACCCATACAGATGGGCGATGGATGATCCCATATCCATTGGTGTTTGACATCAGAGATGAGATACGGGTGCTCAGTAGAGACTGGGTACACTGGACGGACTCGCCGAGAACTCTCAGATGGTATTATACCTTACGTCAGATGGCAGTTCTCTGGTGACACTGGTACAGAGTAGTCTGTTGACCCGAGATCGTCATAGAGTCTTGTGTGGTTCCCACTGTGCTTTGATTTCCACCTTACCACGTCCAAGAGGGCGTGCAAAATGGTGGCTTTTGGGTACAGTCCCGAGTCACATGGAGGCAATGAGCGATAGGAAGAGATTCGTCTCTCCCGGTATAGGGAGTTGATGTTGCGCTGTGTTCGATTGGCTATAACCGGAAATCCCTGGCCAGGGTTGCTGAGATTTACTGGTAAGTGTTACCAGTAGTTTCTCGAAATGTTATAGACCTCATATCGACACGACTTATCGAGCTATTGGGGTCTGACGTTTACCACCCCTAGGCGAGATATGCGACATATCAGACGAACAGACCGGACTGTAGGGTAAGTGTTACTGGTTGGATTCACAGGAGTGTGAGTGGGCTTGCTCGTCGATCTTCTGATCGCTCAATACCCGGGTGGCCGTTACGTTTAGCAGACCGCTTGCGGCTTGTGGGTGTTTGATATGATCATCACCTGCTGCCGGCGTATTGACGAGTCTTTAGAGTCCTACACAGAGGTTTCCTGGCTCAAGTGAAACGAAATAGGAGCGCATATAAGATATGTGCGGGACCGAGAATAATGCGTGTATATGATACCGTATTCTATTCTCGCGATGAATGTATCGAATGGTTGTATGCGATATAACCTAGTTATCGAATCAAGGATTGATTCGATAAGCCGATACATTGGATATTAGTCGGTCACATGCGATATGACCGGATCGTTAAATCAAGTGTTGATTTAATGATTTAATGCATAATTATATATTTGATATATTACTTTGCATTAACTAGTATTGGTTCACTTTAAATGGTTTTTCTCACTTGTTTGTGCACATTATATATGTGATATATTTTTGTGCACAAGTTTGTATCATGTTTGATGATGCATGCTAACTTGGGTTTGTGTAAAGATTAAACCATGGTTATATGAATGGTTAGGGTTTCATTTCATTTTCTTAATCATTTATTTATTTATTCTTTTTGGAAAATAAATGGCATAAAGAGAAAATGGTGGCTTTCTTTGTTTGCATCTTGAAGCTTCATGAAGCTTTGACTAAGTGACCATTTTGTCTCATGCTTAACCCTAACCGCTCCACTTAACCCTAGTTGATTCTCTACACTTGACCATGGTTGTATTATGATAAGTATTGATTTTCTTTTCTATTTCAAATTAACTTATCATAATATTATCATCATCATCTTCTTCTTCTTCTTCAAGAAGAATAGCTTGCCTCCATCAATGGCAACTTGAGAAAATGAGTGAGAAATCCAATTCTAAAGTGAACCCACTTCCTATTTCTTCATCCTCTACCTCTTGCCAAGTAGTATAGGGTGTTTTCTTCACAAGTTTCATGACTTGGTGAAGTGGGAGCTTGATCTTGTGATGCCTCGACGTAGATCATCTTCGGCATCGTAGTCGATGACCTAGCCCGCCCATTTTCCCGATGAAGCCGACGCTAGAGCCCGGGATTCGATTTGGACAGCGAGGAGACTTCATTGCGGAGCTATGGAGGTGGAGGACCGGATCTACAAAGGTTGTATTTCCGTTCTTTTAGTTAAGTTGTTAACTAGTTTCATTGTTTCGCCTAAACTCTAGTCAACGATCCGTATTAGGGTTTCTCGGCACATGTAATTTTTGAAATTGGCATGGTTGATGCTTTGTGAGACTTCATTAGCGTGCCTAGGAACCCTTCATCATTAGGATTTAGTAGTCATGGATAATTAATTAAAGATTACTCTTTTTATCTTTTAATAGATTTAAAACTAGATCGACAGTGATGCATGTAGATTAGGGTTCCTGGAGGGAAAAGGGTTCCCACTCTTAACCCCTATCTCGATATGGAACTCCGTTCATTTCTAACCTTTACCAAAACAATTGTTAATCTAATCTCTAATCGTGGTCGTGATTATCAATGGATTGATAGCGCCCAATTAGGATGTTAACTATTCTTTTGATAAAGTTTATAAACTTTATAGGACGTAAAAAGAGTTTAAGGATCTTCATCATCCATTAATCTACCCTAATCTTAAGAACTCTAACAAGCAAAGAATTACTCGTGCATGTTGGGATAAGAAAAAATAGAGAGAGGAAACATAATGAAAAACTACAAAGAAATAAAGTAAGAAAACAACTACTTTTATTAATCAACAAGATCAATTACACTTTGCTTCCTTAGAAAATGATTACAAAATGCTAGTTTGCTTCTCGATCTCTTCTAAGGAGGTAGATGAACCGTTGATGATCAACCAGGATTATTGAGCCATCGTGGACTTCGTGATCGCGTCGGTTTGATGATTTTTCCAAGAGGCTCTCGGTCCTTATTTATAGTCTCAGAGCCAAAACCTTAGTTTCCTAATATGGAAACTAGTGGTTAAGATCCCAACAGAAAAAATCCCAACCCATAACTCGTCCAAACCGCGGCGGAACCGCGGCCAATAAGTGGGTTTGGCCGCAGTTCCGCGGCCTTATAGGGAGTTCACTTGATTTGTTTTTCTGGGGCTTTATCTTGATGACACGTGGTGATCTTTTGAATCTGAAAATCTTTTCTACGTCACTGCCAGAATTGATTTCTTTAGTTTACTTTCTTAATTAGGCAGGTTTGTTTCGCCAACTTTGATTTCCTTGATTTCAGCCCTGAAAATTCTACACAATAACTCAATAAATAATATTAGTAGAATTTTTTTTAATTGAGATATTAACTTAACCATTTGTCATGGTATTATAGTTTTAAGAATTGGTCAAAGGTATTTAAAAAGGTAAGCATATTTAAATGGACCAAATGTTACATGGATATTATATACTTACTTTTTCCTTCATAATATTAGTTATAATATATAAACACATGAAAATAGTATTTTTACAGATAAACCCTCATATGTGTCATATATTATAATAAACACCTTTTATTATATAGAAATAGTAGGAAAAATGTCATATTGAATGTGCAGTTTTATCAACTGAATAAATACCCCCAAACTTAACTTTGATCGTCCCAGCAAACTAGTTATTCAAAAGAAGGAGAAGAAGAAAGAAAAAGGGAAAAACTAACCAGCACACTTTCGTAGGCAAACACGATTGCACTGAGCACGTGCAATAAGCCTTTAAACCTCTAAGTGTCCCTAGTAGGAGGAGTGTTGTCTCCTGAGGGTTTTCAGCGGATTGCACCCACAAAATTCTATAATAAAAGGAAGACTGTGAAAGTTACATATAAATATAAGAATTATAAAAGAAAAACTTTGAAAATCGGAGTTTCCAACTACACTAGCTTTTCGGTTGTCATGAGCCCTATCTTAATAGTCATGAAAAGATGTTAGAAATCACACCATCCATCAATAAAACATCACCTTTATTCTTCATTCCTACCTTTCTTCCAAACATTGATCATATACCCCTACGTGTGTGAACTGGACATCCCAACACTCGGAGAATTCAATTCAAGCAATCATACTCTTGTCCATCTACCTTAGTACTTTTTAATCGATATTTAGATGGAATTTTGCTCACACATTTTTCATGCGACCGTTAATACTTCTTCAGGTACTAACCGACCAATTACTCATGTATTTGCTATTTAGGTGTATTTCCTCGTCTTGCAACACCTAAGGCTTAGCAGTGGCTCCCAAACCAGTTGGTCTAAGGCATTAGGTGATAAAGCACCCTCGCTATATTTTTTTTATTGCTGCCTCGGTGATAACAAAACCAGTGTTCATTTTTCTTTTAACCTTTTTTTATCTTTTATTTTCCGCTTTTATTTTCTTCATACTTTGGCTTTTAAACAAGAGCATTTCAAGGTATTCTCTACTATCCCGAGTTTCAAGATGTGTGTAAGTGCGTATAGTAGGGTATCAACGTTTAAATGTTTGGCTTCCAGAATAGGGACTATTTTTCAGGCGTATTTTTATTCTCAGATTAGTAATTTCCTTCATCTTACTAACCTTTGGGACAACAGCTCATAACTACTTATTATAGTTTTATTTAAGAAAAGATCTAACTTTCTTGTTTTTCTTAAACTATTCCTATCTTCCAAATATAATTTTTCACTTTTTACTCTTTTATTATAATTTTTTTTAAATGCCCAGTGTCAAAGATATTTCAGTGAATACAAACCTCCCTCTAAATCTGTTTTCAACAGTGTCCTCACTGATGTTGTCTTGAGAGCATAGACCTGTAGACTTGTGGAAAGACAATAATAGGGGTAAAATAATAGTTAAATGAAAACTACCCCCAAACTTGTTCTTTGGCACGCACAGATATTCAATTAAGTCCTTTTTCACTCACCTCCATTCTTAAAATGAGAAAATGTTACCGAATCATGGAGGTGAGGCGGAGGGAATTCAGTTCTGATAAAGCGGTTCCTCTAAAAACAGAAGCTCCTCCACTGGGTCAGCAGAGAAATACGGTTTTAATCTATGCCCATTTACTTTAAAAATTGAACCGTTTTTCAAATTTTCAACTTCTACTGCCCCGTGTGGGTGTACATACCACACCACAAAAGGTCCTTTCCAATGAGATTTAAGCTTACCCGCATGAAGATGTAGACGGGAATCGTAAAGAAGGACTTGTTGCCCCGATGTGAAAGTTTTTCTTAAAAGGTTTTTATCGTGGAACACTTTAGTCCTGTTCTTTACTATCACTGCATTATCGTAAGCTTCATCGCGGAGTTCGCTTAGCTCATTCAATTGCAGCTTCCGATAGCTGCAAACTTGATCAAAATCGAAATTAAGCTCTTTAATAGCCCACATTGCATTATGTTCGATCTCGACAGAAAGGTGGCATGCCTTCCCAAACACAAAGCGGTATGGAGACATACCAAGATCGGTCTTATAAGCGGTGCGAAATGCCCAAAGAGCATCCGTCAATTTGGTTGACCAATCTTTACGGTTTTTAGAAACCGTCTTCTCCAAAATTTGTTTGATTTACCTATTTGAGATCTCAGCTTGCCCGCTTGTTTGGGGGTGATAGGGCGTAGAAATTTTGTGAGTGATTGAATATTTCCGTATCAAAGTCTCGAAAGACCGATTATAGAAGTGTCCCATTGTCGCTAATTATAGCGTGAGGGTGTCTGAATCGCGAAAAGATATTTTCTTTAAGGAGCTTAATGACAACTTTGTTGTCATTAGTGCGACACGGTATTGCTTCCACCCACTTTGAGACATAATCAACCGCTAACAAGATATATAAATTCCTAAAAGAGTTGGGAAAAGGGCCCATAAAATCAATACCCCAAATATCGAATATTTCCACAACCAATATAGCTTGGAGCGGCATCTCATTTCTTCATGAAATCTGACCCAAATGCTGACACCGCAGACAAGTTTTGCAATGATCATATGCACTTTAAATAATGTTGGCAAATAAAAGCCACATTGCAAAACTTTCTCCGCCGTTTTTCGAGGACCAAAATGACCGTCGTATGCCTGATCATGTCAAAATGATAACACACTCTTGAATTCATCGTTAGGGACACACCTGCGAATGATTTGATCGGAACAATACTTAAACAAATAAGGTTCATCCCAGTAAAAGTATTTTACTTGGGACAGAAATCGAAGTTTGTCTTGTTTCGACCAATCTCTAGGAATAAGTCTTGTAGCTAGGTAATTCACAATATCCACGAACTAAGGTTCGTAGGATACGGTCAAGAGCTGTTCGTCAGGAAATGAGTCATTTATCGGCACGGTCAACATTGGCGAAGAAGAGATGCGTGAAAGATGGTCAGCTACAACGTTTTCACATCCACTCTTGTCTCGGATAACTAGATCAAATTCTTATAACAACAGGATCCAACGTATTAGCCTGGCCTTAGCATCCTTCTTCGACAAAAGGTGTCGTAGGGCGGAGTGATCAGTGTAAACCACAATTGGCGAGCCAATCAAGTAAGGCCTGAATTTTTCTAATGCAAATACAACCGCCAAGAGTTCTTTCTCGGTAGTTGTGTAATTAATTTATGCTCGTTCAAGGTCCTACTTGCATAGTAAATTACATGTGGCATCTTATCAATGTGCTGTCATAAGACCGCACCAATAGCAAAATCTGATGCATCACACATAAGCTCAAATGGGTGGTTCCAATCCAATGAAAGAACGGGGGCTGTAGTGAGAGATCTTTTAAGCGATTCAAAAGCAGCCTCATAATCCGAATCGAAGTGAAATGTAGTATCCTTGGCCAATAGAAGAGTTAAGGGTCTAGCAATTTTGCTAAAGTCCTTAATGAATCTTCTATAAAATCCTGCATGACCAAGGAAGGATCGTATATCTTTGACGCATTTGGAATGAGAGAGGTTATGAATGACATCTATTTTAGCTCTGTCAACCTCAATGCCTTTTCGTGAAATTATATGTCCAAGGACAATACTTTCTTAGACTATAAAATGGCATTTTTCCCAATTCAAACTTAAGTTTTTATCCTTACAGCGGGTAAGAACCACGTCAAGATTACGAAGGCAGTCCTCAAAGGAGCCCCCGAAAATGGAGAAATCATCCATAAATATCTCCAGAAAATTCTCAACCATGTCTGAGAATATCCCCATCATACACCGCTGAAATGTAGCGGGAACGTTGCATAACCTAAAGGGCATGCGTCTATAAGCAAAAGTACCGAAAGGACAAGTAAATGTGGTTTTATTTTGATCCTTTTCGGCGATGGGGACCTGGTTATAGCCAGAGTATCCGTCCAAGAAACAATAGTATTCGTGTCCAGCTAATCATTCTAACATCCGGTCAATAAAAGGTAGAGGGAAGTGATCTTTCCTCATCGCGGCATTGAGTTTTCTGTAATCAATACATACGTGCCACCCAGTTTGGGTGCATGTTTGGATCAACTCATTAGCCTCAATAGTTATTACCGTGATGCCAGACTTTTTAGAGACCACATGAATATGACTTACCCATTGGCTATCAGATATAGGGTAAATTATACCACTATCAAGGCACTTGACGATTTTTTTCTTTACCGCCTCCTTCATAACAGGATTTAACCGTCTTTGAGGGTCTCGGGTTGGTTTTGCTTCATCCATCAGATGTATATAATGTTCAACAATTAAGAGACTAATCCCTTTGATGTCAGCCATTGTCCAACCAAATGCTTGCCGATTTGATCTCAATACCGTCAAAAGTGCGTTCTCTTGCTCTAAAGCTAGAGAAGCAGATATGATTACGGGCAAAGACTCATTCTCACATAAATATGCATATTTAAGATGAGAAGGTAGCGGTTTGAGATCAAGTATTGGCGGAGAGACAATAGAAGGTGGGGTAAGGGAATGATGCTCGGACTCTCTAAGAGGTTCAAAACTTGCATAGGATATTAACTCGGAAAGCGCTACTGACTTTTGCGACGAGTCAACGGAATCAAACTCTGGGACAGACTCATCGAACATATCCTCACTATGAAATTGTGCAAGATCAAACAATGTCTCACTAGTGTTGTCGAAATCATCAAAGCAAAGTTCCTCATCCATGCAGCTTTCGGGAGCTATCTCGTGGATAGAACAAACATCAAGAAAATGAGCAGAAGGTTCAGATGGTTGACTTCCTAACTTGTAAATATTAAGCTCAATTGTCATCTTCCCGAACGATAAGTTCATAGAACCGTTATGACAATTAATTACAGCGTTAGAAGTTGCTAGGAAGGGTCGACCGAGTATCACCGGGATTTGATTGCGTGGGTTTGCCACAGGCTGTGTATCTAAAACAATAAAATCCACAGGGAATATGAATTCCCCGACTTTAATTAACACATCCTCTAGTTCACCCCGAGATTTGGTGATTGATCGGTCTGCCATTTGGAGAGTACAATGGGCGGGTTTCAACTCTCCAATCCCTAACTGCTCGTATACGGAATATGGAAGCAAGTTAACGCTAGCGCCAAGGTCGAGTAAAGCACGATTAATATTTTTACCCCTAATAGAAATAGAGATGGTAGGACAGCCAGGGTCTTTACGTTTCTTTGGTATTTGCTGGGTAAAAGCTGTGCTAACATTACTCGTCATGAAAACTTTTTTAGGCACTTGAGTTTTTCTCTTCCTAGTGCACAAGTCTTTAAGGATTCTTGCATAAGATGGGACTTGTTGAATAGCATTTAGGAGAGGAATATTTATGTTAACTTACTTAAACATTTCCACAATCTTCTCCATTTGTGGGTTAGGTCTGTTGGCCCTTAATCTGTTTGGAAACGGAGCTTTATCAATAAGTTTTGGGTCCAACATTTGTGGAGAAGATTTTGGTGAAGGATTCGATCCCAAAATTGGAGTGGGGATCGTCTTAGATAGATTGGGCGAAGTGTTCGAGCCTTGGGGAAAATGGAGAATAGGCTCGGATGAAGGTGGGAGACTAGACGAATTAGGGAAAGAAGTAGAAGCTGGGGTATCATTGGTATTACTAACATCATCAACTTGCTCACCCACTCGGTTATCTAGCACTCTCCCCGATCTCAACGTAGTAACGGCATTCACATTATGATTTTGAGAGTGGCCAGGATTCGGTAGGAGTTGAGATGGGAGTTTCCCTTTTTCTCTCGCACTCATCACGGCGTTCAACTGTGCAGTTTGGTTTTCTATTGATTTAATGTTTTCACCGTGGGAGGCAGAGTCTTTCTTTATAATATCAATAGAAGACCTCATATCAGCTGACATTTGAATGGAATGTTTCATAAACAAATCCAAAGTTTGTGCGAGTGAAGAGTTATCAGTACCGGCCAATTTCGGTGCAGAAGTGTTGGCCGGATTTTGAAAATTTTGTGATTGAAAGGGGTGCTGATTTTGTGGTTGTGGTTGTTGTTGCTGTGGAGGAGGTCTTTGATAATTTCTTTGGAACTGGTTTTGATTTTAGGGTTGGTTTTGGTTCTAAGCAAAATTAGGATGACTCCTCCATCCTTAATTGTATGTGGAAGAATAAAGATCGTTTCTAGGTCGCTGGTGAAAAGCAGCATTAGTTTGCTCGTGAACTTGAAACGGTGCATTCATAGGACATTCTTCCGTCAAGTGTGATGGATCTGAACAGCAACCACACACGGTCTTTGGGAGCGTTACCTGATTTAGGGAGACTGATGAAATTTGTTTTCAATAGCGTCGAGTTTCTTTTGCATCACTGCCATTTCGACTTTTACTGCGATGGAAATATCGAGATGATGAATACCTCCCCTAGATGAAGGTGGTCTTACGCTTTCCCACTGCAAAGTGTTTTCAGCGAGGTCTTCCAGATATTTCCAAGCTTCACCATCATCTTTAGACATAAAATTGCATTGACAATTTGTTTCAAGCATCTGCTTTGTCGCTGGATTAATTCCCTCATATATAATTCGGCACCCCATCTATGTATTCCATGATGAGGACATTGGACAAGCAGATCTTTAAAACGTTCAAAGCATTTCCAAAATGGTTCGTTGGGAAGTTGGGTAACCTGGTTGATCTCGCTCCTAACACGGGCGGTCTTATGATTTGGGTAAAACTTCTTAAGAAATGCTATCACGAATTCATCCCAATTGGCAATAGAGTGTGCGGCAGTATTATAAAGCCATTTTTCTGCCAAGTCGCACAAAGTGAATGGGAGAAGACGCAAGCGCATAGCATCCACGGACAATTGTGAATTACCCATCATTGCGCATACGTTTTCGAATTTAGTGATGAAAACATATGCGTCTTCACACTCAAGCCCATGAAATTTGGGCAACATATTGATGTAGTGGGGTTTAATTTCAAAATTATCCCCGTTGGCTGGTGGAATAGATAAGCAGGTAGGAAGTGGACCACGGATAGGATAGCAACTCTCTTGGAGAGAGATGCGCGGTGGATTCTGCTCACCTACGGGCGGTGGCAGCATGGTGTTATAATTTGATGGAGTACCGTCCATCTCGGTCGATATGGTGGATGGCGGGGAAAAAGAAAATGAAGAAGTACCGACTTCGGAGTCGATAGCAGGAACGCGGACAAGACGGGTACTAGAATCCCGTGTCCAGCCGAGCATGCACTAAACGGTTTTAGAGCAAGTGGCAGCGTGTGTGTTATTTAAAAATTGGTTTGTTTTTGAAAAATGTCGGACTTAAGACAAATCACACAAAAATGCACAAACAACCCTAGAACTAAGGTTACCTAGGTCAAGTCTCTAGACCGCTCATAGACTTCCAAAGGACAAGCCGCAGGATCAATCCTCTACCACCTCTTTACTACTCTTGTGGCCAGGTAAGTGCCAGGTAAGTGGGAGGTATCCTCTATACGAATCACCGAAAATAGCGGGCTTTAATTAAATAACCACTTACCTTCGACACACTTACCTAGGCAACACAAAAGTAATGCGGATAAGCGATAAATTACCCACGACATTCCTTTGTCCTTAATGAGCGCGACAGTCCTTAGAGTCTTGTCTAGATATTTTTTTAAATTAATGTAGGGTTGATGCAGATGCCCGATTTATGATTTGTGGGGCTTAGGAAGGGTGATAAAATCCCTACCTAATCTGAATTTTGGTCTTGCCCCTTAAAAATCCGTATTAAAATATGAATTAACAAACCAATTACAAAACTTTGCAAAAAGATTTTTGAGCGGAAATATTATGCAAAGAATCCCACAGAAAAGATATTTTATTGGATTTCAGAGAAAAGAGAAAGGGTTGAGAAACTTACCAGAGAAATTACGACCCCTAACTCCTCCCTTTAGCCGCTCTTCCACCGCGAATGTGGCTTATTTGCCACGGTTCTGCTGCAGGGAAGAAGGATCAGTTGATGAATTTTGCTCCGTGGCCTCCTCTACTTCTCTGGATCTTGAAGAATGTCTCTGGTTCTCTGTTTCCTCAAGTCTGTGACTCCAGATCTCCTTGCAAAATTCACACACAAATCGTTAAATATACAATTTGCAGTTTTGTTTTAATTATGATATAAATCGAATAAGAATTCAACACAAATAGTAAGAATAAAAAATTACGCACGTATCCCCGGAAACGGCACCATTTGATTAATCTGTTTTATGTGTAGTAGTTATAACCGCAATCAGAACGGTGTCGCGCGTAGCTAAACCGAGGTGAGCACGGGTCGTCCTCAAAGAAACGTGGAACCTTCTATTCTTACTTTAGACGTGTTGATTAGGAGAGGAGGGAGAATAAAGAATGGTGAAGAATAGTTGTAGGATCTAGATCTACGTTAAACACGGATGCAAAATATAGATCTGGATTAACTACGGATGTAAGTTTAATATTAAAAGGGGGCTTGTAGGGTTCATTAGGATTTAGTAGTCATGGATGATTAATTAAAGATTACTCTTTTTATCCTTTAATAGATTTAAAACTAGATCGACAGTGATGCATGTAGATTAGGGTTCCTGGAGGGAAAACGGTTCCCACTCTCAACCCCTATCTCGACATGGAACTCCGTTCATTTCTAGCCTTTACCAAAACAATTGTTAATCTAATCTCTAATCGTGGTCGTGATTATCAATGAATTGATAGCGCGTCCAATTAGGATGTTAACTATTCTTTTGATAAAGTTTATAAACTTTATAGGACGTAAAAAGAGTTTAAGGATCTTCATCATCCATTAATCTACCATAAACCTAAGAACCCTAACAAGCAAAGAATTACTCGTGCATGTTAGGATAAGAAAAGATAGAGAGGGAAAACATAATGAAAAACTACAAAGAAATAAAATAAGAAAACAACTACCTTTATTAATCAACAAGATCAATTACACTTTGTTCCCTTAGAAAATAATTAAAAAATGCTAGTTTGCTTCTCGATCTCTTCTAAGGAGTTAGATAAACCGTTGATGATCAACCAGGATTCTTGAGCCGTCGTGGACTTCGTGATCGCGTCGGTTTGATGATTTTTCTAAGAGACTCTCGGTCCTTATTTATAGTCTAAGAGCTAAAACCCTAGTTTTCTAATATGGAAACCAGTGGTTAAGATCCCAACAGAAAAAATCCCAACCCATAACTCGTCCAAACCGCGGCGGAACCGCGGCCTTATAGCGAGTTCACTTGATTTGTTTTCTAGGGCTTTATCTTGGTGACACGTGGTGATCTTTTGAATCTCTGGAAACTGAAAATCTTCTCTACGTCACTGCCAGAATTGATTTCTTTAGTTTACTTTTTTAATTAGGCAGGTTTGTTTTGCCAACTTTGATTTCCTTGATTTCAGCCCTGAAAATTCTGCACAATAACTCAATAAATAATATTAGTAGAATTTGTTTTAATTGAGATATTAACTTAACCATTTGTCATGATATTATAGTTTTAAGAATTGGTCAAAGGTATTTAATAAGGTAAGCATATTTAAATGGGCCAAATGTTACATGGATATTATATGCTTACTTTTTCCTTCATAATGTTAGTTATAATATATAAACACATGAAAATAGTATTTTTACAGATAAACCCTCATATGTGTCATATATTATAATAAACACCTTTTATTATATAGAAATAGTAGGAAAAATGTCATATTAAATGTGCAGTTTTATCAACTGAACACTAACCAATGCCGGAAGGGGGAACGAATTCCGATTGGAAGGCAAAATGCGGGTTTAACACCTGGTGTAAGTGATCAAAGAGCACTCCTGCAGGATTGCGACAATATATGGTTAATGCAAGACAATTGTATCTACACTGAAGCAAAGAAATGGGAGATCTTCACCTTCCAGAGTTCGGGGAGACGCAGAAGAGAGGGGTGGAACCGCGACAGTCAAGGCAATGACCAGCGGTAATTTCTCAGTCAGTACAGTATCAGGGTATACCACGCCTACGCTCAGAATAAAGGAGATATCATTAGAGATGCCCGGCAAGAGTAAAAACTCAAAAATAATAACCCAAGAAGTACCTGATAGAGCAGAAACCGAGACAGTTCCCGAAGCATCACCAGTTGTGACGGCTTCCTCGGTTTCCATTGGGAAAGTAGATTCAGCATCCACACCTTCATCCCCTGACTCGATAAGGGCCGTCGTAATGCTTGCATCACCCGCCGATATCAGGGATCTACAGGGGGAAGAAGCGGCAGTTGGAACGATCCTAGATTCCAGAGAAAGGTTGGCCACTTCAGGCTCTTTAGTTGCCGGAACTTCACCTGCTATGCCATTATATAAATCCGGCCTTGTTAAAAAAGTGTGTGTGTTATGATGCAAGAAAAATGCTGTTACTAAGAACCGTGCGTTGTTCTACCTTGAAGTAGCCGTTCAATATCTTCTCGATCCGCACGCGCAACCTGTCTATGGGCAGTAGACAAGGCAGACGGAACGTCCACCATAGGGATGCCAGAGGGTTGAGCATTACTCAAACCTATACCCGCGGCCAAGATAGCCTGACATTCCCTCATAGCGTTCTTTCTACGCTTCCTTTCAGCCTGAGCTGTATGAACTGATCTCCTTCAAACTTCTAACAGGGGGACGTCGTCGTCCAAATCGAGCTCGGCCTCAGGATCCGCTGTGGCATCCATCATCGGCTGCTTCAGCAACGCCTCCTGCGGTGGCCTTAGAAGGCCTCAGCCGTAGTCGGTGGCTCTGAAGGCTTTCCTACATCTCCACCCAGGGTGGGCATTACATTCGGAACAAACTGGGTTGTGGTGGTTCCTGTAATAGGATAAATAAATGGGTCAGATCATGAATAAAAGGAACTAAAAGTATTAAGGTGTAGTGATACGAATCATACCAAGCCCCAAGGAGGCGCGGAGCCTCTCCTCCTCCTCAAACGTCTTAAGGGAAGCCGAGAGAGCCTCTTCAGCAGAAATACCTATTAAGGAAGAGAGCGTTAGTAAAGCATAATAAATTCAAAAAAAAGGGAGGGGATATATGTAGCAGAGTATAATGAAGTATACCGGACTCCGCAATAGAGGCTAACGCCGCCTGTTCACGGGCCAGTCATTTGGAAGCTTCAATGGCGGCCTGAAGATCGGTATCAGTCACATGTGCATCGACATAAATTGGAGCCATACTCGCACAATTCCTCGCTATAGGGGGCATGGGGCTCTTGGACCAATACGACGTCAGCAGAAAATAAGGATTTCCTTTTCTTCTACGAAATGACACCAACAGCCGATGATAAAAGTTTTCACTTAACAGGCTTCTTCGGACGGCGGGTCCAGATCTCCAAACCAATGCCCGATTCCGGAGACACTACGGTTACCGATGTGCAGGAACATCTGGTCGAGGCTTACTAGGAAAAGCGCGCGAGGCTATAACCGTGGTGATCTTTCTCAAAGAAGGGAGCACGGCTGCCTGTCGCTTCAGTGGGACCGCTGGATTACTGGCTGGGAAAGCATCCTTATGGTTAAGCAACAGCCGCCTCTCCTCCTTGATGACAGCACCTGTCGCATGCTGATACCAAGCAACGTAAGCATTCGAAGCCTTTGGAATATAACTCGGCTCGCTGACGAGAAAATGGGACCCCGTATTTAATCGCCTGAAATGATGCGTCACACTACGAATGCCCTCTTCCGTAGCAACCGGATCAATCAGGAATGCCTTGAGAGGAACGCCTTGGTTGTAACCCGATTGCCGGGCAAAGCGATGCGAGTTATACCTCATAAACAGCACCGAGGCGTTCTGTCTAAATACTAGAAAACCTGGCCTGATAGAATACAGGTGCACAACCTCTCGAGCCCTCAACACGGAAGCCCCATCCTTGAAAACATCATGCAACGGGTAGATCGCCTTGGAAGATTCTTTGCTGATGGTCAGGACTTTATCGACAAAGTTCATACTGTCCCTAACCATGCGTGGGCGAAAGCGCAATCGCCGAGCCTCCCGCTGTGTTGGGTTTCGAGCAGAAGCGTCGACCAGGTGCATGACCCGGGAAAAATTGTAGCTTTCGTAAAATCGGGGTCGTTTATGAACACCAAAAGCACCTAGCACGTGCATCTCGATCCATGAGGTGAAGTAGTGCAATGGGAGATTTACGGGCTTTACCCCCGGCTGAGTAGTGTTGGGTGCTAAGCTCAGGCCATGATATAAATGAGCCAGTCCCGCGACCCCAATGGCCATGCGCGTCTCCGCGGCGATGCGATGAGCTGGATAAAACACAGATGGTCTCATATAGCAGGGGTGCATCGGAAGCGCGAACCAACTCAGCCATAAGCCGATAAACCCTATAGAGAACATCTCCTTGTCAATGTCTAGGGCAGAAATCTCTGTGAAGGGGATGACTGGAGTATCTGGAATAAAGAATTTCTTTAAATCCGCCTCCGCAGTTGGCAAGTTGTCCGAACCAAATCCAAACGGGTCATTGAGTTTGGCAAACTTTACAGCTTGTTTAGATAGAGCTTCTGGACGAAGAAAGCGGGCGATGAAATCTATGAAGCTAACTTCGTGCCCACCAGACTTTAGGAATAAGCTCTCGTACATATTCAACACCTTAATCAAGCTTGGGAACTGATGTTGAACGGCATTCTCCGGAGTAAGACATATTACCACTGATTTGGTGGCAAAGATATACTCATCTTGGGGGAAGTACCTCCTCATAATGTTCCCCTCTGACGGGCAATCCAGATATCTCCGCAAATTCCTCTAATGAGATTGAAACCTCCCGATCTGATAAGAGAAATGTGTGGGTGGGATGTTCCATTATTCCAGTAAAGACTTGACCCACCACACATGAGGAGTGTGATAGGGAAAGAGGGATGCATAAATTGCGGGATACAGCCCGGTCTTTAATAACAGCGATTTCTTGGCCGACAGGATATATCGGGTCCACTGTAGATAGCCAATTGAATGACGGGGAGTCATTCCTATCATGTAAACTTGCCCCCAAGGACCCGACTCTCCTTGGCTTATGCATCGCCCTAAAATGTCTAAGGCCATCGGTGGCTGCACTGGTATTGATACCATGGAAGGCTGAAGACGACCTTCCGAGGTCCAGTTGACCTCTTCTAGTGCATAAGTTACCTGAGGCGGGTCAGCATAATGGATTGCCGGGATCAGTTCCGAAGGTGCTGCGCAAGTAAAACTACGCCGACCCCGGATAATTTGACTGTATCATGACCCCCACAGATGAAGAGACTTTTGCTCTGGGTCATAGTCCCGAATAAGTGTAAAGACTTCCCGATCTGTAGGTGCGTCGACGAAAGCACTCTCCGAGTGAATGAAGGGGAAGGAGGAATTAGAAACCATAGTACTTAAAAAAGGGATTAATTATCGACACAATGTTCAATATTTTAACATTCTTTTACAACTAAAATTGTACTGCACCACAGTTCAAAGAGAAAAGGACAGGGCCCCCCCACAAAATCAAGGTAACACCCCATCAATGATGAGGTAGTCACTCATTGAAAGAATCCAAAAGGATTCTCATTTAATAAGAAAATCTCATTGAACTACGGAGTTAAACTCCCTCGAGAAATGTGTTTTGCAAACAGATTTCAAATTTGCAAGGAAAATAAGAAAGGGAATAAAATTCCCAAAAGAATTTCTTTAAAAGAAATCTTTCTCAGAGCCAAGCTCTGTAGAACAATATGATAAAATCCCAGAAATCCGCTCGGGACATGGAATTAAATTCCAAACAGCCTTCAAAAATCAAAGTTAGTAACAGGGTAAAACCCTAAAAGAACTTTAAGACCGATGGTCTACTCAAGTAAAAGTTTTAGATTTCTAAAAAATCATTACAAGAGAAGAGCAAAACTCTGTTAATGGGTTAAAAAAACCCCTAGAATATGAAGAGATTCTTTCAAGAGTTTCTTCAGGAGTTAAATTATGGTTATGACTCGTACCAATTTTGACAAAGTTTTAACTCTAAGAGGAGTTTCTTTGAATAGAGATCTGAAAAGAGAATTAAATTCTCAGGGAAGGAAGAAGACTCAAGAAAATGAGGGAAACAACAGTCATCTCAAGGTCCAAAGGCCATATTTATGAAACATAAGAAGACGGTTCAACTTCCCAGAAGATCGGACGGTGGAAAAAGTGCCCCAGCTGCACTCACGTGTGAGCCACTTGAGCGCAACGGGGGGCATTTGTTTCCCCAATAAAAGAGAAAAACTTTGTTCAAAATTAATGAGGCATCGCTTCACGTGCCCTCCACAAGGGCGCCAGCACCAGAGCCAATCTTATAGAATTAAATCCTATGGTGGTGCCTCACGTGCTCTTCACGCGGGCACCAGTGTGCAAAGCACAAAAAAATCTATTAAATTAAATAAGAGTTAAAAATCTCGTATAGCGCCGCACGTGCTCTTCACGCGGGCGCCAGTGTGCAAAGCACAAAAGAATCTAGTAAATTAAGTAAGAGTTAAAACTCTCGTATTGCGCCGCACGTGCTCTTTAGGCGGGCGCCAGTGTGCAAAGCACAAAAGAATCTATTAAATTAAATAAGAGTTAAAACTCTCATATAGCGCCGCACGTGCTCCTCACGCGGGCACCAGTGTGCAAAGCACAAAAGAATCTATTAAATTAAACAAGAGTTGAAACTCTCAGATGACACCCATGTGCACAACACGTGAGCGTCGGCGCCCAAGTAGAATTAAATTCTACTCTCTGTTAAACAGAGCTGTTGGATCTTTGATCCAAGGGAGATGTTAAATCATCAAGATACAAAATTAAATTCTGTTGGGAGAAAACATTCCCCAAATTGGATCATAGAGTAAAATTCTATTTTGGGATATATTCTCTTAATCTTTCTAAACAAAAAAGATTGTCCTCTGTAAAACAGAGAACTCTTGGATTAAAAATCCAATGGTGATTAAAAATCACCATTTCACAGAATAAAACTCTGCATATGGAAAATATTTCCCCAATCTTGTTAAAAACTAGAAAATATGTTCTGTAAAATAGAAACCCTTGGATCAAAGATCCAATGGTGGGTAAAATTCCCCAAATCAATTGGGATCTCTTAATAAGAGATTTCTTCAAAGCTAATTAACAAACTTGCTTTCACTATATAAAGAACTGAAGACTTCAAGTCTGATAGAGAGGAACCCCCCATAAGCTTCTAAAAAAAAGAGACGGAAAGCTTCAAAAGGAACAGAGAATTAAATTCTCAAAGACAAAGATCTCCCTCCTCAAAAATTCTAGGTAAATAAAAAATAGAGATCAAAATATCTCATTTACCTATTTAAAGGTTTAACCCTTTTAAAAGAACTTAGTTCTTTCTCTGGATCTGAGATCCGTGAGGCAAATCTCCCACAAGTTGAGAATTTAATTCTCATCGGGAAGAACTTTTTTTTGAGAGTCAAAGATTCAGAAAAGAACCAGAAATTGAGTTCTTAAAAAACAAAGGCATACAAGAGAAATCTAGTTCTTACAAAAGAACTTATTTCTTAAAAATGAAGCTTGATCCTAGATCTTCAAAACAAAGATCCTATTGGTCATCAATGGGCAAAAACGCTATGAAAAGAGCCCAGGGCCCATCGCCGTATGTGTTCCTGATCGAACGATATTGGCTTGTTGGATGTTCAAAGTTCTAAAGTTATAACCGCGATCAGGACGGTGTCGCTATGCAGCTAGCCGGTTGAGCACGGGTCGATCCACAGGGAGATGGTTGTATGTCCGTTCGAGTTTTAGACGAGTCAATGAAGAATGTGCATATGTTTGTTCAATTCTAACCTATGTGTTTTATATGCAAGTATAAAGTTGTTAAGAAAAAGATACGAAAGTGTAAGCTAAAGAAATCCGCACTCAAAACCTTTGAGCCGAGTCTTGACCAATTGAAGCTAGAGCAATCGGTAACAACGTGGATTAAGGTACTTAAGCACGGTATTCGTGGAATCCGGCTTATTGACCCTTGTCCTTCCTTTCTTGTCTCTTGCTTTCGCCTCCGGCCAAGCCGAACGCAACCGGTCGCAGTTAGAAATCACCGTTACCTTGGTAGGGTAGGGTGCCTAACGGAGCGCTTGCGTAACGTTTGGGCGGAGTTCAAAGGAAAATAACAGGAAAAGGAAATGAGCAAAGAAATATTAACTTACAATATCGTATTTATTCTTAACAACAATAATTACAACCATTCACAAAACAAACCAAAATGAGTAAAAGAAAAGATAAACAAAGAAAAGAAAAGATTACAAGCAAGTAATTAAAAGTTCATGGAATTTAAGTGCATGAAAGTAAAGCAAGTATTAAAGTGCAAGAAAGTAAATGAGCAAGAAATGAAACTAGGAACCATAGAACCAAATACAAGACATGGGTTCAATAACCAAATCTTAAACTTGCAAGCTCACTTAAGAGGTTGCAAGATCAAGAAAAGGCAAAGAACTCATGGAGAATGAAGCACAAAAGAGAGAACAAAATGATACAACCCCTTGAGATCAATGACCAAAGCTTAAACTTGCAAGCTCACTTAAGAGGTTGCAAGATCAAGTTAAGGTAGAGAGCTCAAGGGGGAAGCTAAGCAAAAAGAATGATATAAAAACCCTCATCTTCATTTAACATCCACTCAAAAGACCTCACAACAATTTAATGGAGGAAAGATGAAGAAGAAGAAGAAAACTAAAAGCTAACAAAAAGAGGGCATGAGAATGAACATCCATGGCTTGGCAAGTTCTGGGATATTTATAGGCAGGAAACAGAAAACCTAGGGCCAAATTCTGAATCAAAATGAATGTACCAATCTGCCCCCAGAAGACGACACCCTGCAGAGTCATCATGGCCGCGGTTCCGCGGCCTAAGCATGCTTATGCCACGGAACCGCGGCCTTAATGAGGAGTTAGGCCATGGGGTTTTGTCGGTTTCCTTGTTCTTGTGTACTCTTCAGTATGGTATGATACATTTCTCAAAAACTCTTCACAATTCTTCCAGAATTTCAGTAGATCAAAAGGTGATGTGATGTGGATCTTTTGCCATGATTTCCTAGAGCTCCGCGTAGATATGTTAGATCTTGTGTTGACATAGAGCTTTGTGCATGAAAATGACATCGGTTTGCCATTTTGTCGCTTAAACTGGTGTGTGGCAATATACGGATAGAGAGGGGAGACCCATGTTTTATCTGTTGTTGGCAGTAATCCGGAATTTGTCGTACTTTTCCATGATATTCACTGTTTAGAGCTGAGACCAGTATCCTGCAATTATGTAGCAAACACTGATTAAGAGTACCTACCGATAAACAAACGAGCGTAAGAATGGGCGGTATAAAATACAATATTCTGGTATGAACAAATACCCCCAAACTTAACTTTTGCTCATCCCGAGGAAAACCAATTATTCACAAAAAAGAATCCTAACCGTACTTTCGCAGGGAACGCGATTGCACTGAGCACGTGCAACAAGCCGTTAAACCTCTAGGTGTCCCTAGTAGGAGGAGTGTTGTCTCCTGAGGGTTTTCAGCGGATACTACCCACAAAATCCGGTCAAGCTAGTTTTGCAAAATTACTATGATTCAAACCCTAAAGTTTTGTTTCAGAAAATAACAATTCTATTATCCTAAGTCTAGACTATCTAACCTTTATTTTTCACATCTCGCTTCTTATTTAACTTAAGATTTTATATGTCTTTACGTGCAGTGCAAATAGTGTCGTTAAGTTCCAGAAGGGTCGAATAAAGTCATCATGTCATACAATAAAGCCCAGATAAAATTTTTAAAAGGATCACATAAGTTTTATAAAGAGTTAAGCATTTTTTCAAGTTTCGTTTTCCAGTAAGGTTTCAACTTCAGAATTTCTATTTTCCTTAACAGGAAACTAGGTCTTATGTTTCACTTTACCTTTTTCTTGTTTTCATTTCATACACACCTCTGTGAACATGTAATAGTCTTTATCATAGAATAAAACCTTCATATCTCCGCTAGAAATATTTTTTATAAAATCCTGTCTTTTTTCAAGATTATTCTCACACAAAGAACCGTTAGGAATTTTAACTCGGAGAGAACACTTGCTTGACTTTATTTTAATCTGGAATTTCTAGGCTTCTTAACGAGTTTTGGGCCAATGCACCCAAACCAGTTGGCTTTAGGGCATTAGGTGTAGAGACACCCCAGCGGACTTAATTACTCAAGTTATCTAGACCCAAAAACAAAAGACAATTTAGCGTGAAAATCATGATGATCCAATGCGAACAGAGATATAATCGGCAGTTCAGTTATTTTTTTGGATAAAAGACGTGTTTTAGTGGATTAGGTGTGTAATCATTCCAATCAAGTTTCAGATGGGTTATTCTTCAGACTTAGTTCCAATTAAGGCATCAATGACATTCCTTCATATTCACTTTACTTCATAAACTATTCTTGATATTACTTATTTCAGAACAAACCTATTTGATCCTCAGAAAATCATTTATCCATTTAAAAGTTTTTAGACATAAAAGACTTGTCATCTAATTTCCAAAACTCACGACACGTGTAGTGTGATGTAAAGACGTATATCAGCTATAGTTAACTTCAAAGGAGAGTTATCTTTCAGGTTTTCAAAATCTAAAAATAAGATTTAGTTATTTTTATCTTATCAAACAAAACCGTCGAAATGTTGAATCAGAGTTCTCCCACTAGCTAACTTGACAAAAAAGTTTTTATGTTTTTAGAAAATTTTCTGATTTTTATGGATTTTATGGATTTTAGTATGCAGATGCAAAATATACATATGAATGCGAAGATTAGAAATGCGTACCGAGCGTACCCCCAAACTTAAACTGGACAGTGCCCTCACTGTCATGCTACACTAAGAGGGTCAAAATTGTCGGCGCTTCTTAAAAACAAATCATATACAAAACAAAAAAAAGGAAAACAAAAAAAAATATATACAAAAAGATTACCCCCCCCCCCCAAAACTTAAGTGAAACAGTGTTTTCACTGTTAAGCGTTGAAGTTCAGGATTAGGGGGAAAGAACAGTATCAAGCTATACAAGGCCTTACACAGGCCAAAAGTGAGCACCGACCATTCAAAGATCTTATTGTGATAAAGCAGTGGCTGGTGAAAGAATGCGGAGAGGTAAGAAATAGAGAATACGCGAGACCGTATGGAGATAGAAGCGGGAGATGGTCTCGGTATATGAGAAAAAGAATGGCGGAAGGGAGAAAGAAGTGGAACACGAACTTGAGTGTGAAAATGAAGTGAATAGATTAGCACAATATGTGATGAGTGATGTGTAAAGAGTGATTGTGCTAATCTATCAACCCGTCGAGAAATGCGGTCAAATCCCTCAAGATTCGTGAGAAACCATGGGTACGCCGAACTCGGTAAACCAGACATATGAAATGAAAGTGAGACGGTTTCTTGCAAGGTCGGAACGATGGAAAGGATAGAGGTAGGTGATTGAGGAAGGTTATCGGTTAAAAGTTCAGGAGGGTGTACAAAGTCAATGAAAGGAACATGATGAATTGGAAAATCCGACTCATCAATTAAAACTGGTTCATTCTCAAAAATATCCTCAAAATTCATCTTATCCATGCAAATTTCATCAAAATCAAGACGCATATGGGGTTCGGGAAAAACAGTTAATGACTCGGTATGATGAATTGGAGAGAAAAACTCTGTCAAATCTACAGGTTCATCATCCAAAATATTCCCGGCGTCAATATCCTCAATCAAGTGAAAATCATTATTCTCAGACACCTCAACAAAAGTATGGATATTAATCAATTCAGGTTCTAGAGTGGAGGTGTAGAGGTCAAAAGGATTGGGTGTGGTTTCACTCGAAAAAGACCCTTCACAATCGGGCAAATCAAATACTACAAGGTCACACAACTCATTATCAGTTCTATGTTTAATCAATGAATCGTTTGGAACACTAGATAGACATTCAAAACCGGAGTTGTGGGATTCAAGTTGAAACGAGTAGGCTTGATTCGGAAGGGGGTACATCTCACTCTCTCCACTCAAATTCTCAACCTGTCCTACCGCCTCTTCATACATTGGAAAGTTTGGAGCTAGTTGAAAACTAGCTACCGGGTCACTAGGTTGTATGAGGACGGCTATAGACGCATTCAAATCCATCATCTGTTGGTACGACGCTACCCTAAAGTCTTCCAAAGACTGTTCCAGACTAGACATGGGTTGTGAAGTGGTTTCAATAAAAGATTCAAAGTAGTTTGGGTACTGAAAACTCCCAAATGGCGGTTCAGAAGCAATGTCTAGGGAAGGTGCAAAAGTCGGGTAGGACTGGTAGGAATTGAATGGCTGGACAGGAGCAGGATCAACATTTGGATAAGAAGGTGAATGGAGTTGTTGATCCCAAGAATCTGTAGTGGTGAAAGGAGTGAAAGATTGGCTACAGGATTGTTCAATATGTTCAGCGATGGACAAAGGACGACTTGCAAAAGGAGTATCAACATAAGAGGGTGGGGGAGGTTGAAAAGGTTGATACAAAGTGGATTGCGGAGGGCAAGTGTTTGTCCTAGACGCGTCTATCCGATCTTTCAAAGAGATTTTGGGCATGGAGGAATCGTTCGACGTTCGGCCAATGCAAGAACCGTAAGAAGTAATGTCTGGTTGTGGGTACCAAAGTTCGGCAAGAGTTTTGCGAGGTGGGGTACCCATGATATGAAGAGAGAAAGAAAGAAAAGCAGAGAAAAGGAGGGGAAAAAGAATGTGATTTTTTTTTAGTTATTAACAAAAGAATGAAATATACATACAAAAAGAATCTGGACAAAAACAATCACGACACAAAAATACCACACACCTAATCATTCTAGGGTTCACCTAGGTCAACTAGATCTGCTCCAGAACTTGATTATCGAAGTAAAACTATGTCGAGAAATGGGCTCAAGATACACTGATCACGAGGCCAGGTAAGTGCAGAGATAAGGGGAGGTTTTCTGACGCTTTCGCGAAGGTCCTTAATTAAATAACCCTTTCTCTTTTGGCGGTTTCGCCGTTAACACTTTCCTAGACACCCCGTAAACAATATACCGTTAAGCGAGGTTCTAAACACAGTTAACTTCTCCTAGTGAGCGCGAAGTCCTTAAGGCTTAAAGTCTAATTTCTTTTAAAGTTTGTGTGGGTAAACGTTATGCTCAAGTTCGTGATTTGTTGGCCATGGAAAAGGTGATGAAATCCTTTACCGTATGTTTGTGGGGTTCGCTTGCCTTTAAGTCCGTATTAATGTATGCAATGCGCAATTCAATAAAAATTCTATAAAGAATCAAACAATCGTTTTTTATATTAAGCACGGCACTGCAACAAATACGGGTTAGTCAATTTTTTTTAGCGTTTGCTAGCGAACTTGCAAAGAATCCTGCAAAGAATAGTATATTGGATGCATCGAATTTGAGAAGAAGGTGTTTAAGAAATACGTACCGTTAAGTTTTTGGGTTAGGAAACCCCCGTTGAGTCAAATCCGGTAAGCTTGAAAAGTTCGCTTGCGCGGGTCAAATTACCCGGATCTTTAGCACTGTACTTTGCAATCACCTTAGCTTTGAACGTACACTTTGCTCCCCACAATAGCCGTTTGCAAATCCGCAAAAATTTGCAGAAAATACAGTATAGTGGAATTTACAGAGACGATAAAAGAACAGAGACAGGGCAGAAAAAAATTGGGGCACTGAGGCCTCAATACGGCCGCGGAACCGCGGCCAAATCCCCTCTTTGACCGCGGTTCCACGGTCAAACAGTTTTGAATTGGAGCCTCGACTTTGGTTCTCTGCACTCCCTTTGATCTCTACTCCAAAATAAAATGCTCTGTTTTCTTTTTTGATTACTGTACTTGCTCCAGATTAGCCTGCACACTTGCACACAAAAATTATCAAAAATAACAAAAAGATTTATTTATTTATTTATAAATATATACAAAAAGAATATTAACCCGAATAACAAGAAAGAAAATACGCTACCATCTCCCCGGCAACGGCGCCATTTGATCGAACGCTTTTGGCGTGTCGGATGTTCAAAGTTCTAAAGTTATAACCGCGATCAGGACGGTGTCGCTATGCAGCTAGCCGGTTGAGCACGGGTCGATCCACAGTGAGATGGTTGTATGTCCGTTCGAGTTTTAAACGAGTCAATGAAGAATGTGCATATGTTTGTTCAATTCTAACCTATGTGTTTTATATGCAAGTATAAAGTTGTTAAGAAAAAGATACGAAAGTGTAAGCTAAAGAAATCGGCACTCAAAACCTTTGAGCCGAGTCTTGACCAATTGAAGCTAGAGCAACGGCAACAACGTGGATTAGGGTACTTAAGCACGGTATTCATGGAATTCGGCTTATTGACCCTTGTCCTTCCGTTCTTGTCTCTTGCTTTCGCCTCCGGCCAAACCGAACGCAACCGGTCGCGGTTAGGAATCACCGTTACCTTGGTAGGGTAGGGTGTCTAACGGAGCGCTTGCGTAACGTTTGAGCGGAGTTCAAAGGAAAATAACAGGAAAAGGAAATGAGCAAAGAAACATTAACTTACAATATCGTATTTATTCTTATCAACAATAATTACAACCATTCACAAAACAAACCAAAAAGAGCAAAAGAAAAGATAAACAAAGAAAAGAAAAGATTACAAGCAAGTAATTAAAAGTTCATGGAATTTAAGTGCATGAAAGTAAAGCAAGTATTAAAGTGCAAGAAAGTAAATGAGCAAGAAATGAAACTAGGAACCATAGAACCAAATACAAGACATGGGTTCAATAACCAAATCTTAAACTTGCAAGCTCACTTAAGAGGTTGCAAGATCAAGAAAAGGCAAAGAACTCATGGAGAATGAAGCACAAAAGAGAGAACAAAATGATACAACCCCTTGAGATCAATGACCAAAGCTTAAACTTGCAAGCTCACTTAAAAGGTTGCAAGATCAAGTTAAGGTAGAGAGCTCAAGGGGGAAGCTAAGCAAAAAGAATGATACAAAAACCCTCATCTTCATTTAACATCCACTCAAAAGCCCTCACAACAATTTAATGGAGGAAAGATGAAGAAGAAGAAGAAGAAGAAGAAGAAGAAAACTAAAACCTAACAAAAAGAGGGCATGAGAATGAACATCCATGGCTTGGCAAGTTCTGGGATATTTATAGGCAGGAAACAGAAAACCTAAGGCCAAATTCTGAATCAAAATGAATGTACCAATCTGCCCCCGGAAAACGACACCCTGCAGAGTCATCATGGCCGCGGTTCCGCGGCCTAAGCATGCTTATGCCGCGGAACCGCGGCCTTAATGAGGAGTTAGGCCATGGGGTTTTGTCGGTTTCCTTGTTTTTGTGTATTCTTCAGTGTGGTATGATACTTTTCTCAAAAACTCTTCACAATTCTTCCAGAATTTCAGTAGATCAAAAGGTGATGTGATGTGGATCTTTTGCCATGATTTCCTCGAGCTCCGCATAGATATGTTGGATCTTGTGTTGACATTGAGCTTTGTGCATGAAAATGACATCGATTTGCCATTTTGTCCCTTAAACTGGTGTGTGGCAACATACGGATAGAGAGCGGAGACCCATATTTTATCTGTTGTTGGCAGTAATCCGGAATTTATCGTACTTTTCCATGATATTCACTATTTAGAGCTGAGACCAGTATCCTGCAATTATGTAGCAAACACTGATCAAGAGTACCTACCGATAAACAAACGAGTGTAAGAATGGGCGGTATAAAGTACAATATTCTGGTATGAACAGTTCCTCACATGGGCGCCGCAGAAGAGTGCTTAGCACTCGCTAGTTAGCGCCCATCACTGCACGTGTTCCTCATGTGGGCACCACAGAAGAGTGCTTAGCACTCACTAGACAGCGCCCAGCGCCGCACGTATTCCTCACGTAAGGGCCACAGAAGGTAAGAGTGCTTAGCACTCACTAGGGAGTGCCTAGCGCCTAGCGCCTCACGTCTCCCCACGTGCACGGCGCAAAAGAGAAGAAAAGAGTGCTTAGCACTCCCCAAGCAGCCCAAAACGGATGAGTGTTCAACACTCATTGGACAGCGCCCAGCGCCTCACGTGCTCCCTACGTGGACGCCATAAAGATTGTCTAGCACTCCATATAAAAACAAAAGGAGTAAAGTGTTCAACATTTATTGGGCAATCCCCATGACTGAAAGCTCCACATGATCATATGTTGGCATAAGAACTCATATAAGCGTTCAGCACTTTTTGTATAAAAAAAGGACTGATTAAACAAATCCCAAAAAAGTGCTTAGCACTTTATCAAAAAAAAGGGTGACTAAGCAGACTAAAGCCTAAATTGGCTAAGTTGCTAAAGTTTTGCAACTGAGTCCAAATGCTCTGTTACTGGGTCTTAAATAAAGAAGATCCTAAAATATTGTTAAATAGATCTTAGTCTCAAATTGGACTAACGTATGCTTAACAAAGAAATCAATCGAGCCCATATGCTCTTGATTTCCAAGGTCACAAATATGACCAAAAATTCTTAAGCCCACAAAAAATCCATTTCCCTCAAATACGGGATTTGGTTCAAGGTTATATCTCTTCACACCTATGATACATGTCGTCGTACTTCTCCAACGTCTTCAGAGAGACGGCGGATCCCGACGACCAATAACTTCTTCATGCATTGACATGCATGCCTCAAATCGGATTGTGCCCCAAATTGGGTACATTCCATATCTCCATTATTCACTCTGCCACGTAACAAATACATGTGTGCATAGGGTGAATGATGGACCGAAATGTCCCTAAACTAATATTCGCCTCTAAAATGGCGATAAAGGACCGAAATGTGCTTAAAACTAACATTTCACCTCAAACACGGCGATAATAGACCGTGATGTCCTTAAACTAAAATAATCGAGCCTAAATGCTCATACATTTAAGTTGATCTTAATCTCAAAATAGATTAACGATCCTTAAATCAAACCAAACCCAAATCTAAGAATATACGGATTTGGACTAATCCACACCATACGGGCGATGACATAAATTAGTCACCGTATACAATCCACGGGCAACCAAAATAAAACAAATATACACACGACACGAAGTGAACCTCCGGAATAGGAGAAAGTGGTTATCGTGATGCGGTAACGTAATTAACTGCAGAGTCTTACGTCTGCAGGGAAGAGCATCCTCACAATCAAAACCCCTCGCAAACGAGGGGGAATCTGACAAAGTCCGCTACAACGTCCGCATCTGTCCAAACCTCCGATACATGATGCCATAAATGAATTTGGCATATTCGGATAGGTGGAAGGATAAATCCAAATAGCATCTGCCCCCTGGACTCAGGCAAGACGATTTATCCCAGTTCGTCTCTATTTCCGGCGGTAAACAAGGCTTGCTGTATATAAGAATGTGACCATCAAATTGCTGAGGTTCCCAATGAGAAGGCTGATGGATTGGTCCAGCTCTAGCGGCGGTTCGCACTTGACTGTGAGATTACGCCATCGGACAATAAAGTCCGTGTTTCTTTCATTCTTCCCCGGCTTGGTCCTCATAAGGTCAGCAATAGAGATCTTAGCACTAACACTCATGAACCTTTGCCGAAATAGAGACTCCATTTGGGCAAAATTGGTGACAGACCCGTCTGGTATGTTTGTGTACCAGTCAAAAGCGACACCGGTTAGGATATTGACAAACTGATGAAAAAGGAGCGCATCATTGCTCCCTGTTTTTCCGCACGACGCTTTAAAGTGGGCAACGTGCTGATTTGCGTTTCCCGTCCCGTCAAATCTTCCGAACTTAAGAATGACATAGCCTCTTGGGAACTCGATCAGATCGTACTGTGCGGGATATGGCCGCCCACTATTGCTAATTTCTTTCTAAGCTTCGGTTTCGGCCACCAATGTTTTAACCTTACTGGTGAACAAATCCATTATCTGATCTTATGTTAGCGGGATGGTGCCATTCGGAGATAAGGCGTCCCCAGAAGTGGAATGTGGCCGGCTTTCGTGCAGCTCGCCTAAACTTGGACCTAAAAGTGTAGGCATTGGTTGCTTCAGGTCGTTATCGCCCGGTTCATGAGTAGAGACATGTGCTTGATTGGAAGGCGCTCGAGCAATTTGAGCCGTGAGCTGTATCACAACATTCATCAGGTCATCAATTTTTGAGTAGAGTTTGGTCATCTCTTTATCTTTGCTCCTGAGTTGCTTTCGAAGCTCTTGAAGCAGCTCTTACTCTGTAGTCCTGGGGCGAAAAGTCGGCTCTTCTTCGTTGTCCAAGCTTGATTCCACAAGGACTGAGAGGTCCTTATGTCTATCGGCCTCATCGAGAGGGTTTTTGTCGTCCAGCGGAAGAGGCTGATTATGGGAAATGACAACCACATTCAAGCCAGATTGGACTTGCGATGTGGTGGCCCCATCCTTGCTTTTGCTGCGCAAGTTGTCGCTAGGACATGTGCCCGCCATATAAACCGTATGGGTAACATATCTGGCCGTCTTTTCATCTTTTGCAGCTGATTTTCAGGACTAATGTCGTGTCCTTTCTTTTTCGGTAACGGGCAATCGATTGACGGCGGCTGGACTCACCAGGTTCTTGAATGGTGCTGGTGCTTCCTTTTTGGCTTTGCCCCGGTGCTTTCACGCGGCACAAAGCGTCTGATAGACTCTTGAAGAGACGGTGTCATACTTTCGATGTTGGGGCTGAGGCACACCACTTTGGAGCATCGTCTGGTTTGATGTCTTCTTGATTCTGGAGGTCATGGCGTTTTTCTGAACCCACTTTAGGGGTTCGAAGGAGTTGCTGACTATTACGGCTGACTCGGCTGTCGTCACGGGGTAACCCTGTCCTTGGTATCTCACAAAATTCCACTTGGCCGGAGTCTTGGCCCTCTTGTTGGCTCTATATTCGAGACTTTTCAGCCTTAACTTTTCTGTTTTGAGCACTTGGCAGGCTTCGGGTATTCGGGAAGATGCCATAGACCGATTGACAGAGAGTCCAGAGAAGACACCCGCTTGCGCGATTGTCATGGACACCGTCTGAACTTGCTAGAGATGCTGTTGGGATCCGGTGCCCGCGCCGTGGAAGCAGCGGCCGAGGCGGAAGCAAAAACAAAAAATTCTGACGAGCACCGGACTCCTGTAAATCCTAAGATTCGAACCATATACCTAAACTAGCTAATCTACAAGTTCAAGGGTTGAAGAAATATAACCTTTGTCGCGTGTCCACCCAATTGTGGGAGACCCCTGCAAGCTCGCAGCCGCCGGGGTCGCGCTTGAGAATCGACCACCCTTTGCCGAAGACGATCCACCCGAGAGAATCCGGAGGAGGCTCTAACCAAAGATCCAAACTTGGTAGGTTTGGATGGTCGGTGATATACAAATACTTCACTAAATTTTTCTCTCTTGAACCATGCTCAAAATGAGAGCAAGAAGAAGAAGGAGAAGAGCTAGAGGAGAGCATGAAGCATGCTTGGAGGAGATGAAAAAAAAACATTAAGTGATCCAGTGTGGAAGTGAATGGCTTCCTCTTTTTACAACCATGCATCAATAGTGCTTCCAAATGATTTAATCATTTTAAAAGTAAAGCTATACCTCTCTACATTGTTTGCACAATTCTTCATTTCCACCTCATTTCCCTTTTGTTTTTCTAAATAGAAAAATAAATATGAGGTGTCCTTCTTCTAGAAGCATTCCCGTATAAATATGGAATACTTCACTCGGTATATGTATCGCTACATATACACGTATCCGTATAAATACAAATAGCACCAAAGAGAGAAAATGAATAGTGAACAATAATACTAAAATATATGTATCAAAATACATATATAAATTGTTAAATCAAAACTTGATTTAATAATCCGGCTTAATCCTAAGCCGGCTAGTATTATCAACCGTCCGATTAAAGTCCGTGCACCGCGTACACGTATTTAATCGGACCCCTGCACATACCATTATACGGCTTCTACATTTGTCGCCTGAACTGGGAAAACCCTCTTTGTGGGACTCTAAAGACTCGACAATACGCTGGCAGTGGGTTTAACCACAAGCACGTCAGCGGTACTAGCTGTACATAACGGCTATCCAGGTACTTGTCGAAAGTGGGGTTGACAATCAAGTGTTTCCTAACCCTACTAAGCTTGAATATGACAATCTTCGTACAGTCTGGTCTCTTCGTCTAAGAGTATAGCATATCGGGTCTTGGGGATGGATAACGTCAGACCCCTACTAACCCAATAAGTCGTGTCTGATTCAAGCTCATCACCAACTGAGATACTACTGATCAACTATCAATAAATCTCACCTACCGTGGCCACAGATTTCTGGTGATAGCCAATTGAATATTGCGCGACATCGACTCCTAATACAAGCAGAGACGAATCCCTAACTGTCGACCACTGCTTCCATGTGGCTCGGGACTATACCCAACTAAAACCTGTTTGCATGACTCCTTTGAGCCGCGGTAGGGTAGTAATCAAAGTATATTAGGAACTCACATGAGACAAATGACGACTTCAGGTCAAAGGACTAACCTGTACTCATGCCACCTGAGAACTTCTATCTGATGATAGGTATAATACCATCTAGAAGTTCTTGGCGAGTCCGTCCGGTGTACTCACTTCAAGTGAGCACCTGTATACTATCTTAGGTGACACAATACCAATGGCTTGTGAGACCAGCCACCTCTCCTCATCGGGGTCAAGAAACGTATACACCAGTCTACTCTGGAATATTGATGCCCAGTCTCGATACTCTCACGACTAGGGACATTTAAGGATGTGCTAATGGACAATCCAGCTCCCACATATATGATCACCATCATAATACTGGTTGTCAAGCAACAATCCTACAGGCTTCATCAATGATGAAGACAAACCAGATAGCATATTATCATCTCGAGAAAAAATGTTATACCTGTATAGTTCCTCCCTCAATTATCATAATCGCTTATTTGCGATCACAAAAATTGCCTTGAGGGCACTATATCCAACAGATGCTTCGTAGCTTCATTAGTGTTGACGGCCTTGCCCCCAGTCAGAACAGTGGAATGTCGTTTGAATACGGATTTGCATTTGGGATAGGATGCTTTGGCAATCACAGCGTTCGGCCTCTTGCCCTTTGAGGTTGTTTGGCCGCTTGGTTTGCCGGGACCTCCGCCAGATGAGCGCTTTCGGCAGAGTATATGATGACGGAACCAAATTGACGGGGTGGCTCCTCCCATTGTCAGCTGAGACTTGCAGGGAGAACCACATGGGCATTGATCTTGACCACATAGGGAATCAAAGTCGCATCAGAAATGAAACTCATCTGGGGAGACATGATTGCTGAGTTCGAGATTGTGACTGAAAGCTGTTAACCTGTACACACAAAAAAATATGAATTCATTACAGGAAATCGATATATATGTTGATTGAGTTCGCATGAACGTTTAACCTGAAATATGGGAGGAGAGAAAGGGTCCCACTGGGCGTGCCAGAATCTGTAGGGTGTTTTTCGTCACCCCATTAAGATGGGAAATATGTGTCGCTTGTCAGGCGTATTACAGATTCCTCCTGCCTGGGGTAGGCTGGGGTTTATTGATTGTGGGGATCCGAATCTCCGATAGTCGTGGACTAAACTGCCATTAATTACCCCTCGCTTTTGGAGCGAGGGAATCTCCGATTGACGGGTAAAAGCGGTCATCCGAACTCAATGTGCAGTGTTCATGTGTTGTGTTTTGAATGGTACTTAGATGTATCGGGGGACTCACCGAGTTTATGGGGGTCCCACTACTCGGATAGAGGGCTGGGGTCAAGGGGGCTAGCAGCCTCCTTGCAGGGTGTGAGACAGCGCCCCGTTAGAATTTTTTTCTAATAGGGGATATGTTTTGAGTGTGGAGTGTGAGGGGAAAAAGAGGGATGAGGAGCGTCCTAAGGACGCGTGAATGGTGCGTAGGCGCTGAGCGCCCGCGGGTTACATGTAAGGCGTGTGGGTGTCGGGTGCCCGTGGGTCATGTGCGCGGCGTGTGGGCGCCGGGCTCCAACGGGTCACGTATGCGGCACGCGGCTGCTAGAAACACCAGCAGAGAAAGGGGCTTAGGCCCTAGGCTGGGAGTTGAACTTCTGAGGGGCTTTGGAGTTGAACTCCTAAACAGAAATTAGGTATAGATTTAGAATTAAACTCCCAAAAGATTTGGATTTGGAGTTAAACTCCTATGTAATAAATTGGATGTGGATTTGGAGTCAAATCCCAAAAGGCTTGGATTTGGAGTTAAACTCATAAAAGGTCTGGATGTAGAGTTAATCTCTTTTAAGGATTTGGATCTTTGAATTGAACTCCTCGAAGATCTTCGAAGATGATCAAAGGAGACCCATTTCTTCTCCCTGGAGCCTCAGATCGTCCCAACATAGGTTTTTGGAGGTCGGTCTTCTTTCTCCTCTTCTCGTTTTGTTGGATCTTGGAGAAAAAGGTAGGTACAATTAAAAATCTCTATTTTAGGGATTTGATGGGAGATCTGAATTCTCCTTCGAGGGTTTTATGATGAAAACTATTTTTTTTTGGAAAAAGAAGAGTTAAACTCTTGATTTAATTGGAAAAGAAAAGAAAATGGAGAACTTAAGAGAAAGGAGATGAAGGTACAAATCCTAGAATTTTTTGAGAGAATGAAAAGTTCTTATTGATTTTCTCATCATGTTTGCCTTTATAGGCTACACACTTTACATATAGCCCCTTTGGCTTTTCTAAATAGCACCTATGCCCCCATGCCTCATGTGCTTATTTCTTTTTGCACATAAGCTATGGGGTTTACAAAATTTTGGCTTTTTGTCCATTTTTCATACATTTATTTCTAAAAAATGCATTTAAACTAATTTATTGACCCTTTTTGGCTTGAAGCCAGCCCCTTCCATGCTTGGTTTTTACTTGGGCCCGGGTCCACTTGGCTTGAGCTTGGGTTCGGGCTTGGGTCCACTTGGTTTAGGGTCGATTTTGACTTTGACTTGATCAATCGGGGTGTAACTTTTGACCCCAACATAGTCGTAGTGGGTTTGATACTATCCATGGAGGTTTTGGTTTTGAACAAAGGAATGAAATAAGGAACTCGATTCTAGATTTTTTCTTGTCATATGACTTGATCTTAGCAAACACTTGGTTTAGAAAAAGTGAGTCTCACCTCATCACTTTTAGGAGGGGATCGAGTGCAAGTCAAATAGACTTTTTTCTGACGAGAAGGATAGACGATATGCGTGCACGGTACTCTCATTTGTTTGAAGTTTAAACTTTTGTATAAATTTCGAGAATGAAATTTTTATAAGGAGGGTAGAATGTAGTGACTCTGAAATCTCTGTATAGAATTATTTGTTTAAATGTATAGAAATGATATTTCAGCCTGAGTAGGAGTTATAAGTTAAATTTGTTTAATTAAATCTAGAAACAACTTGTAGCTCACTGGTAAATCCCCTACACTGCTGTGACATAGCCCGTGTGTTCGATTCCCATCAATCTTAATTTTTTAAATATTTTTCTTTTTAACTTTTCGGAAGCCCAAGAGTTGCACGTGCAATACACGGAGAATTGAAAAGTTTCAGAAAAATCAAACGGGATAAATAAGAAATAAACACAGAGTTAAGCACGTGGCACGAATCTCGAGATGAGACCAAGATCTGACCGCCCATTTTCCACTTTTTCCCGCCGCCGACGGTCTTGATTGCTTCAATCACCTCCGTGCTTTGTACACACACCTCTTCAGCTCTCCTTTACTCTCCTACTTTGTTTGATTTTCCTGCACTCAAACAGAGACCTTTCAAATCCATAATTAACACCATTTAATCTATTTTTAATTCATTTTATTTCACACCCTCTCTCATTTTTAGCCTATAAATACCACCCCATCCCTAGCTCTCTCCCATTCTGAAAATTCAATCAAAATTCCCAAAATTCTTGAAGTGCCAAGTAGAGTTAAGCAATTAAGTGGAGTAGCAAACCAATCGCGACGACCGGAGGTTTCCTAATGCTACCGCGGCCCCCCTCTCTTCCTTACTCTCTTTTCAACACTACGCAACCGGTAAGTCCCTTCATCTCTCTCTCTCTTTTCACTTCAATATAATTTCTAAAATAATAATCGAAAAGCGGAGTTAACATATACTCTATTCCTTTAAACTAATTTTTGTCGTCCTTGCCATGTTAATAGTTCATTCAAACTCTCTAAAACCTCTTTAACATATCATTCACATCATTTAGCTTTTAGTGTAATAAAAATTTTCATGAGAAATAATCATAAAATGATTTTTTCAGAAAAATACCATGAACTTTAGTATAGCCGATATTTCGATAATTAGCATAAATATCTTTAGGAAAATTCACGGGGTAACGACCTACCCCACACTCACACTTTTGATTTATAGCACGAGGTATAGATGCATGTCTAATTCAAGAGAATACGTTTTTCATTAAAACATCACAGTTTTACAAAAATGTTTCTTTTAATCGATATTTTTGAATTCTTGGCAATTGCGTCTCTACAACCCTCGTTATGGGACCCGCTAATGGATGGTGTAGATTATCACATATCTTTGGGATAGTAGACCGAGATACAGAATCCTCATGGACTATTAGGTCTCGAAAAGAAATAAAAATACGGTTTTTAAGAAATACGATTTTTTTAAACAAAACTAAACTTTGGAAAATTATATAAAACTATGAATCTGTATTTTCAATAGAAACAAATTATGAAACTATATTTAAAAAAAATGAAAGATTAGAATTTTAATAAAATACCAATAAGTTTCCAAAAGTAGTATTTTTCATAAAAATACCATAAACTTTTAAAAGCTAGGTTTTATCATTAAAATACCACAAAAATTAAAATACATGTTCATGAAAACTCTAAATATTATAAATCACTCGAGATTTATTTTTAAACAATATTAAGGTATTTTTTCATAAAACCCCCTCGAGAAATTCAAATAATATAAATACAAAGTAAATAACAATAATAAATATTTAAAGACTCTAGATTAATATAGATTTAAAGCGGTATCATTTCTTGAGCCCCATAGAGCTGGAGAAAGTGAGTGATTGCATATTCAAGTTAGACAACAAATTAACGGAGTTATCAAATGGCAATTGTCTTGGAAAAAGACACAAATCCTGCCGTCCATGTGCAGCAGTTGCCGATTTCTCCCGAACATAAGATTTAAACAGTTAAATCCATTCACAAGAAACATTTATAACTCAAATCCAAACTTGAATCTAAACTCGAACTCGAACCCAAACTCCAACCTAATCCAAACTCAAACCAGGATCCGAAATCAAAAACAAACTTGAATACTTGATTATGAACCTGAACACTCGAATTCAAATATTAACTCAAACTTTAATACTTGGCTCGACTTGATCGAACCATGGATATAACTTGACATGAACTATACATGAATACTTGAACACATGATTACATCTTGAACATGAACTTTTACTTTTTATATTCATGGTTTCGGCCAAGACCTGTAATCTTAATCTATACAATACAATACGTGGGGATAATGGGGTAGATTGGTATGGAACATATATTGTAGCACGAGATGTCACTTTAAAAGACACCTACATGAATTCACGTGCCGTTGTCCCGTGGGTTATGACGGGGCCTTGTACTACATGTTACCATAGTTCACGGGGTAAGATGGACTCCTATCGTATATATGAATACCTTCTTTAACAAACTACAAATAACTACGTTAGAATAACTATCTTATACCTGTGAATAATCATATACTACTTTACCTGTCCACTGTTCTTTTGGTTTCTATTCACATTGTATACTATCTTCTCTTATTTCTTTTGAGACTTACCGAGCGCTAGTTCATTAACAACATTCTTCCTTATTTTCTTTCTTTGGAATGTTCGTCAGGAGGACCGAACTCTGAGGACATAGATCCGAGCTAGGAGGACTTGGACCAGTTTGCTACTCAGCCAGACTATTAGCTTCTTCTTGCTTGTACTTACTTTATTTATGCCATTGTTTAGGGATTTGCATTATTATTGTATCTTTTATTTTCAGACAGTTGTATGTAAGGTTGAATGTAAATAAAGTTGCTGTTTCATTTTATTACTCTTGTCATTCTTACACTTTGTTATATTGCTTACTAAGCTTAACGTGTTTTCATAGTAAATACGTTGCGGGCTCGCCACGTCACCGTTTCCATCTATTGGGAAGCGAGGCATGACAGTGGAACCAAGAAGTAAAGGCTGCTATTAAAATCAAGATTATTCTTATAAAGATTTGAAGAAAACTAGAGATGTGGAGAGATTTAAGAAGTATAAAATGGCTAAAAAGGAAGTTAAGAAATATATTCGGGAAGCTAAAGCTAAGGTCTATAAGAAAGTGTACGAGAAGTTAGATACTAAGGAGGCTGAAAATGATATATACAGGATTGCTTAGATGCGGAAAAAGAAGACCAGAGATTTGTGTGCGGTGAAGTGTGTCAAAAATGAAGATAAGAAGGTTTTAGTTCGAAGTAAGGATATCAAGAAAAGATGGAGATATTATTTTGACAAATTGTTCAATGAGAGCTTTACTAAGAATTTGGATGCACTTGTCATTCAATCTCAATATATAAACCGTGATTTCATGCGTAAAATAAGAGTACATGAGATTAAAGAGAGTTTAAAGAGAATGAAATCAAGAAAATTGGTTGGTCCAGACGGGATTTCTATCGAGATTTGGAGATACTTAGGAGATATAGGTGTTAAATGGCTGACAGATCTGTTTAATAAGATTTGGCAGATCAAAAATTGCCAAATGAGTGGAGGAAAAGTACCATTGTACCTATCTACAAGAACAAGGATGATATTCAAAGTTGCTCAAACTACCATGGAATAAAACTTATGTGTCATACTATGGAGTTTTGGGAGAGAATGATTGATCATAGGCTAAGGAAGGATGTTAAGATAACAGAGAACTAGTTTGGATTCATGTCTGTGTTGGATATAGTGCCCTCAAGGCAATTTTGTGATTGCAAGTAGTCGATTATGATAATTGAACGAAGACCTATACAGGTATAACTGTCTTACTCGAGATGATATTATACTATCTGGTTTGTCTTCATTATTGATGAAACCCGTATGATTGTTGCATGACAACCAGTATTATGATGGTGATCATATATGTGGGAGCTGGGTTGTCTATAAGCACATCCTTAAATATCTCTTGTCATCAGAGTATCGAGACTGTGCATCGATATTCCAGAGTAGACTAGAGTATACGTTTCTCGACCCCGATGAAGGGCGGTGGCCGGTCTCACAAGCCATCGGTGTTGTGTCATCTAAGATAGTATACAGGTTCTCAGTTAAGGTAACGAACTCGCTGAGAACTTCTAGATGGTATTATATCTATCGTCAGATGGAAGTTCTCAGGTGGTATGAGTACAGGTTAGTCCTTTGACCTGAAATCCTCATTTGTCTCGTGTGAGTTTGCACTGTACTTTAATACCAGTAATATCTCTGTTGGTGATGAGCTTGACTCAGACACGACTTATCTGGTTAGTAAGGGTCTGACGTTATCTACCCCCTAGACCCGATATGCGATATTCTCTGACGAAGAGACCAGACTGTACGGAGATTGTCACATTCAGATTTAGTAGGGTAAGAACGTACTTGATTGTCGACCACCCTTTCAACAAGTACCTGGGTAGTCATTACGTACAGCTAGTGCTGCTGACGTGCTTGTGGTTAAACCCACTGCCAGCGTATTATCGAGTCTTTAGAGTTCCACACAAAGGGTTTCCCGGTTCAGGCGATAGATGTAGGTGCCGTACGTTGGTACGTGTAGGGGTCCGATTAAATACGTGTATATACGGATTTTAATCGGACGTAGCCGGCTTAGGATTAAGCCGGATTATTAAATCAGGTTTTAGTTTAATAATTTATATATGTATTTTGATACATATATTTTAGTATTATTATTCACTATTCATTTTCTCTCTTTGGTGCTATCAGTATTTTTATACGGATATGCGTATATATAGCGATACATATACCGGATGAAGTATTCCGTATTTATACGGGAATGCTTCTAGAAGAATAACACCTCATTTTTTATTTTCTTTTTAGAAAATTAAATGGGAAAATTAGGTGGAGGTATGGTGGAATGAGGCATGTAGAGAGGTATGGTTCTAGCATTTATTGTTGATCATTTATGGTGCACCATTGATGCATGGTAGCTTATATGTAGCTATTCTCTTTTCTTTTTAGACTTAATAATTTTTCTTCATCTTGGATACCACATGCTTCATGGTTGCAAGTGTTAGCAACTATCATCATCACCTCTTTTCCTTATTCTTTCTCTTGCTCACTTGAGCTTGACAATATGAGAGAAAAGTTTAGTGAAATATTCCTACATCACCGACCATCCACACCTAGCAAGTTTGGATCATCGTTTAAAGCTTCTTCCGGTTTCCCTCGGGTGGATCGTCTTCGGTGAGGGTGGTCGATTTTCAAGCCCATTCCCGGCGTTTACAAGCTTAGAGGGGTCTTCCACAATTGGGTGGACACGCGGCAAAAGTTGTAATTTCTCAACCCTTATATTTCTAGTTAGCTAGTTTAGGTTTTTGGATCGTATCCTGGGTTTTACCGGTGTTTGGTACTCGTGTAAATTTTTTTTTTGCTTCCTTCTCGACTGTGGCCTCCGTGGCGCGGGCACCAAACCCCTGTAAGCCCACGGGGGCGCCCCGGCCGTCGATCCGACGCCGGAGACGCGGAAAACAAAAACTTTGCGAACTTTGCAAAACGGCACCACCGCGGACTTTTTACCCGGATCGGGCCATTAACCTAGCTAGCTAGCAAAAGGAAAAGAGTAGAGAAGTTATACCAAGCGATCCGTGTCCTTCGGTCTTCGTCTCCACTCCGATCTCTTGCGGAATCTCCGTCACCTCCTCGCTCGTCGGAAAGGGGCACCACGTAGCCGGAATCTTTTACGGGCTCCCGCCTCTTGACCGAGGCAACTCGGGCGCGAAGTTGGCTAGCCGACGCGTCCAAAGCTTGCTATAGAATAGTGTAGTGAGTTGTCTCTTTAGGGTTTATGGAAGTTGCCTTGATGGAGGGATTTGAGGGGGAGAAAATGAATGAATGAAGCTTGGGATTATTGCAAGCATAAAAGCATGAAATGAGATGAAGAAGCTATATATCACCTATCAACCTCTCTCTTCTTCTAAAGTGGCCGGCCCCCTAAGGATGAGAATAGATTGGAGAGAGAGAAAAAAAACAATATATCAAAAAGATAATACAAACCTCACATCCTTTCTCTTCTCATCTCACAAATCAATCCCTTTTCTAAACCATCAAATGAAAAGCCATCAAAAAGACAAGAAAGGAATCTCATGATTATGAAGCCACACTTATGCAAAGAAACCCCTCACAAAATGTTAATTGCGAACTTGCAATTAACACTCTCCATCACAAAGCCCGGCCGAGAAGGAATGAAAGAAAACCGGCCGGAACGGAATGCAAACTGGCAACTTCATAAAACCGATCCCGTAATAAATTACAGGAAAACCCTGCTACTGCAAATACATGCCCGCATTTGTATTCCCACTGAACACAAATGCAAAGAGACAAAACTACACTATCTAATACTAGTATCCGGCTTAAGCCAAAGCCGGCTAGTAAAAAACCGTTCGATCATGATCCGTGCAATACCGCACGTATCTGATCGAACCCTGCCATATCTCCATACGGCCTCTACAGCGTTTCGCCCGAAACTTGAGTAACTGTCTGTGTGGTGGACTCTAAAGACTCGTCAATACTGTGGCTGTGGATTTAACCACTAGCACGTCAGAGGTATAAGCCAATACGTGACGGGCCACCAGGTATTGACCGAAAGGGACGTCGATGAGCGAACTCATCCTGACACCCTACTGAGCCTGTCAGTGACAATATCCGTACAGTCCGGTCCGTTCGTCTATGAGTATCGCATGGCGGGCCTAGGGGGTTGGTAAAAGTCAGACCCCCAAAAGCGGTACAAGTCGTGTCGGAGTGTAGCCCAGAACACCCTGAGATACTACTGGAATACCTACCAGCAAATCTCCTGCCTTGGCCAAGGACTTTTCATGTTCTGGCTCTCCTAGACACAGCACGACCTCACCCCCAATACCGGGAGAGACGAACCCCTGCAGATCCGCTCACTGCCTCCATGTGGCTCGGGACTGTACCCAACTAAAACCTGTTTGCACGACTCCTTTGAGCCGTGGTAGGGTAGTAATCAAAGTACAGTGGGAACTCACACGAGACAAATGACGATCCCAGGTCGATGAACTAACCTGTACACATGTCACCTGGGAACTGCTATCTGACGTCTGGTATATCCCAACTAGCAGGTTCCCGGCGAGTCCTGTCCGGTGTACTCATAACCCAATGAGCACCTGTATACATCTTAGGTGAACCAACTGACACCAGTGGCTTGTGAGACCGGCCACCGCCCCTCGTCGGGGTCTCGACTGTATACACTAGTCTACTCTGGAGAAACGATGCCCTGTCTCGAATCTCCCACGACTAGGGACCATTTAAGGATGTGCTTATAGACCCCAGCTCTCACTTATATGATCGCCCTCATACTGCTGGAAGTCAAGCAAGAATCCTAGGGGCTTTATCAACGTGTAATAGCGACTCATAAGGTCACCTAAAGCAGTACACGATGATAAAGATAAACCAGATAGCATACTATCATCTCGAGTAAGACTGTCCTACCGGGATAGGTCCTCCCCTCAATCATTGCAATCACGTGCCTGTGATCCAATAATTGACTCTGAGGGCACTATCTCCAACAATCTCCCACTTGCACTCAAGGCTAATTATTGCGATGTCGCATACTCACAGCCCGTGTGATACCGAACACCCAACTCCTCTACTAGTCAGTCTCACAAAGCTCGTTTGCGAAACTATTGCGTTCGAGGAATAGCCTCAGTGAGTGGATCCGCTTTGATGTTTCTTTCTATGTCTCTCTATATCCCATGTTCGCGGAGAAAGCCATCTCCCGAAATGAGCAATACCTGTCTTAGAACGTCTGGATGTCTGATGGGACCTAGCTCATAAGTGAACTCCAAATCCAAACTTCTTAGACTGTATCGTCAACTGAACTTAATCGGTGTCCTGCGCCATGCCTTCCCTCAGTATCCACCTGGACCACCTGTCCACAATACTGCCCCTCGTCAGAGGGAAAACTATAACTCTGACAGCCACTCTGCCATCCAGGTCACCTTGGAAGCCTGGAATGATAACTGTCTCCTAAAGGAGGCTGCCGTTATCAATTCCCTAGAACATCAACTTATGTTCTAAAACTGCTTCCGACTGTTTCTCTAGGATTGGATCAATATCAACTTATTGCACCTACCGCAAGAACAACAACTGGTATGGTACTTGACATCTCATGATTGACTCAGTTGCCTAAGCAAGTGATCTGTCAATTATGCGTGTCCCTCTCCCCTTTAGTCTGTAAGACACCTTTAGAGAGGGTGACTCCATTACCTGCAGGTACACTACCGTGCCAGGAGTCGTCCATTCTAAATACTCATAGAATGCGGTCAAAGTACCCAGATTGGGAAACCACCCAAATCTAGATCTAAATCTATAGATCTAGTAACCAGAATGTCTGATATAATATCCAAATCCTATGTGGAGAAACCACCGTGTGACGACCAAAGTATAACCGATCGTAGTATAGGAATATCACTTCCTACTCTGTGTATGTCATCAAACACCAGGACATCACACCCTACTACCTTTTTAACAGATCCATCCCTTATTCTGATGAAGTCAAACCTCTGACTGTCACATCAGAAATAGATGATCTATCTCCGCTATATCTGCTTAAGTCTATAAATAGACATAAGCCTGATATCCACCAATGCTTCCGCTGCTCCCACTGACTACGACAACCCTCTGGCAGAGTCATATACACGTACGCTTCTAAAGCAAGTTTAGAACGACGCTATACTCATCCTCCCGCCGGGTCTCGCAACCTGGAACAACAGCAATGGCAAGTCTGGGTAAACAAGAACCTCCCTGCCACCGTCCTTGAGCATACCGAAGTACCTCTCGGGTGCCTGAGGTTACCCACCTTATCTGCGGAGTGGCCAATGGAATGTCAAACCAGATTGAATCTTTAGGTTCTTATTAAATCTTCAGTAATCGTTTGTGGTTCTGGAATCACTTCCAGTTCTACCATACTCCCACTACTGTTTTCTGAAAAAAGTCCATTTTTGATAAAACTGTGGCGAGTCAAGAACAATATCACTATTGATCTTCCAGATGGTAGAAAATCAACCCTCGTCATAGCCCGGGTCAACCCACAAACAGCCACTACTGAAACGTGCCTTGAGTTGTCCAGAGTCTGGTTTTAAGCATAAACCAGACAACTCCCCGTATCTTAACAATGTCAAGATATGAACTGTTCTATATCCAAGAAACAGAGGCACTGATTTAATTGAACCAGATTCAAATCATGCAGCTGTCTCCAGTGCATGTCAACTAAATGGAAGAGAGGCCGATCAGCGTTACTCAACTTAGGAGTACTTCCAATTATGAGTAACCTGAAAGAGAAGCTAGTTCTCTTAATCATTACTACCAACTGAATACCATACACAAGTATCTACATCTTCGATCACCTTGAAGAATCCCGATACTTGCAATATCTGGTTCTCTACTTTATTCTTATACCTATAACTCCTCAAAACTTAGACCCTGTGTTTCTACGAAACACATGTCTAAGAACTAGAGAAGTTAAAAGTAAACAGAATATAGTACGAGGACCAACCCCTCTGTCCAAATGGACACTGGACAATATACAATACTCTGTATAAGTCCCCTGAGTCTGGTGACTCATTCACTGTGTGTCGTAGGTTGAAAACTGTACTTTTGGTTAAGAAGAATTACACCGCTGTTCAATGCTCCTTACCTAACCATCCACTGATATAGGTAAATGTCATAGACATAATTTCAAAAAGTATATCTCACTCTATAAAAATAGACGTACAGATATATCAATTTGAAATTGGTGCACAACAACGGATATTCAAAACCAAATATTTGCCGACCGGCAAACAACCCAGGTGACTTCCTCAAATATCACTGATTACAACGAATCCCGATATAATGAGGATGGTCACCTAATTCCCAATAACTTACTCCCACTCATCATCTGTAAAACCATACAGATGTGAGAATCCAACCTGGTAAATACATACCCTGGAGTAAGTGTCTAATCGGGAAATCAGTTTTCTATTAACAATACACAGTGAAACTGAAACATTGAAATGTTTCGATGGGGTATCCTGGTATTCTTAGTAATGCCTCTTCCATTATCCAGATTCACAACTATAACCGTATAATTCTTTGCCACCTCTCCAAATCCCTTTACATGTCTTTAGTCATTACCTTCTGTACACCCCTTTAGGCCAAATGGTTTTCTTCCTTCCCTACCGTTCGGCACCAGCCTATGGTTTGGAAGAAGACTATCCAAAAAACATAATGGGTGTACTGTCCTAATCTGAGGAGCACTCGCAATGCGAGAGAAGGTAAGGATAAAAGACAACCGAATGTACTTAATTCATAGGTGATTTAGGATTGACAAAGAAGTACATGGTTTGGTCGTGAATAGCAGTCGCAATTTACTTTGCCCTCTTACTAATCCCTTGCTTTGTCTGAACTTAATACCTTCTGTACACCGTTTAGGCTAATTGGATTTCTTCATTCCCTACCGGTCGGCACCAGCCTAGGGTCTGGAAGAAGACTGTCCAATTTGCGTAATAGGTGTACTACTCCTAAACCAAGGAGTACTCGCAACCTGAGAGAAGGAAAAAGGAAAAGACAACTGAATAGTCCTATTCGTTTTCTCCAGAACCGGAAACCATCCTCGAAGTCCTTCGAGTTCGTATATAACCATACGATGGTTTTGTCCAATGGAAGTGGACGTTCGTAGTAATACGGGGTGTCCCGGAGAAAAGGGTAAAAGTAGGAGTGGCAAAGAGGTCTGCAACTCTGATAATCCAAAAGCCAGTGTTAAGAAGGTTCGGTCAACTTGGTCACTGAGTCATAGTCTAGGGTCGGGTCAATGGTCGCTGCCAAAGAGAGAGAGAAAAGAAACACTCAGCGTGCACTCTAACCTAGATCAGAATGGTTGTCACTTTATCTAATCTGGAAACCTCCCACTGTAACGTCAAATTCTTCCCCAAACCTGAAAGAAGAATTAGCCGGGATAACCCGAGGAGTAAACCAACTCATCAGTGGGAATCGGGATCCAACTCTCATCGCATGATAACGTGACGGAATCCGCTCACGTTATCACACTCCAGAAGGTATGCGCATATCTGGCAAGTTTCAGTACTTTTGAAACTCCCGATGTGGATTTTTGCCCCATGCTCTTATGACCTTGACGAAGGTCAACAAATCATAAGTCACATGTCAAGTTCCACCCGTCATTGTCCAGGTTAATTTGAACCCACCCGTACAAGCCCTTGACGAAGGTCAACAAGGCTATACGACTGTCCCAAACCAACGCATCTATCTATGCTGCAGAAAGGCAACAAGCAGCTACCAAACACTATGCCTTGACGAAGGCCAACAAACATAGCTTGAATACTACGTGCTACCCGTCTGAAACGACGGAGGGCTACGAATGGTTTCTGGCGAAAACCTTTAACGTAGTGAACTTGATATCGTTGAAGGAACTGATAGCTTTTAAAAAATATAGTGACGAAAACCTTTACTAAAGAGGTCACTCCCGGTGAAGGGATCTCGGCTCTTTCCCCGTAGAATGAGGTGCAGGATATTCCAACTGAATACCACGGTGCAAAGCAAAAGTAATCGGCTATAGTGAAGTTAATGCCCTGACGCAAACTTTTGTCTAAGGGGTCACTCCCGGTGAAGGGATCTCGGCCCTTGCCTCGTCGACTGAGGAGCAGGATATTCCAAACGAATACCACTGTGCAAAACAAAAGAGAACGCCCTTGCAATAACAGCTTTTTGAAAAAGTGTTCCAACAACATCAGATAGGTTTGTTTATCTTGCATTGATCCGAATCAACGCAGTCCCATCAATTGATCACACCACAAAGAACGAAAATATACTGACGTACGTATATGCCATCCGCATTCGCCACTGGGTCCCGTCATCACCCGTTAGGTTAGCTAACTAACGACAGAGCGGGGACTGGACTAGCGCGGATGCAAAACATATACAACGTCTACTAATATATATATAATATATAATTTTCGCTCAAGGCGTGATAAAAAGCAACACAGAAATGTATAGCAACACAGATCAATACAGATATCTGGGATCCCCGGGTTTCACAGAGCCGCTGAAACCCGACGTTCCCCTGGTCGTGTGGATAGCCTGTGCAGTGAAAATCCTAGACCCCTACGGGCGCGGCAAGTTACCCGCCAAAACCTGAAGCGAGGCAGCCCCCTTCAGCTACGTGAATGGACCACCCTGCACTTCACGGAATCCGGTAACTTGGGCACCCCTCCTGGGTCAACCCTATACCCCCTACGAGTGCGGCGAATAGCCCGCCAATCCTAGAGTGAAGCCCCTTCCGTCTCAATGCCATGAGATGCGGGCTTGTTGCCCTCCAGAACCCGGCTACCCGTGCACCCCTCCGCGGGGTAATCCTAGTACAGAAAGTAAATATATACATACAACGGGTATATCGACCGCAACCAGGTCGTGCCCCAAAATAATAATACAAACAGGCAGTGACGGCAGTCCACATGTCGGACGCTCGCCCCGCAATATCAAATGTACATAAAAACCAGAACTGTACTACCACTGCAACCAGGCTATCCCCCACGACCGATCCGCAACAACACAGTACAATCACAGAACATCAACGTTAAAGTCACGTTCGCAAATCCGTCTAACCGGGCTATAGCAGTTAGACCGGATTTACCGATCGAGTGACATTCACGGTCGCAGATATAATGTAAAAACTGTGAACTAGCATGTTTAAAATATCCGATCGAACAAATTTATCAAAGTGGGCCCCCAAAAAGAACTGTAGCACTTACAGAAAACCTGGGCCCAAATAAAATATCCCAAAATCCCTATTTCTATACCACAAGCTTACTGGGAAAATTTGGTGCCACAATTCCTCTTATCCGCCGCGCAAGCGCGGCCAAACCAGGGTTTTGGCCGCGCTTCCGCGGTGGAACTGAGGAATTAGTGGATCGTATTTTCCCAGATTTCTTATAATTGCTTGTACATGCCTCTGCAACAACCTGAAAAATTTTAGGAGCTCAAAAAATTTCAACAGAGAACACATGTGCACAAAAATACGGTTTTTGGGGATTTTGTTCGATCGGGTTCTAAACGCGCTAGAGCAAGCTAGGCAAGGTTAATACCCTGGCTCTGATACCATTGTAAGCCCACGGGGGCGCCCCGGCCGTCGATCCGACGCCGGAGACGCGGAAAACAAAAACTTTGCGAACTTTGCAAAACAGCACCACCGCGGACTTTTTACCCGGATCGGGCCATTAACCTAGCTAGCTAGCAAAAGGAAAAGAGTAGAGAAGTTATACCAAGCGATCCGTGTCCTTCGGTCTTCGTCTCCACTCCGATCTCTTGCGGAATCTCCGTCACCTCCTCGCTCGTCGGAAAGGGGCACCACGTAGCCGGAATCTTTTACGGGCTCCCGCCTCTTGACCGAGGCAACTCGGGCGCGAAGTTGGCTAGCCGATGCGTCCAAGGCTTGCTATAGAATAGTGTAGTGAGTTGTCTCTTTAGGGTTTATGGAAGTTGCCTTGATGGAGGGATTTGAGGGGGAGAAAATGAATGAATGAAGCTTGGGATTATTGCAAGCATAAAAGCATGAAATGAGATGAAGAAGCTATATATCACCAATCAACCTCTCTCTTCTTCTAAAGTGGTCGGCCCCCTAAGGATGAGAATAGATTGGAGAGAGAAAAAAAAAACAATATATCAAAAAGATAATACAAACCTCACATCCTTTCTCTTCTCATCTCACAAATCAATCCCTTTTCTAAACCATCAAATGAAAAGCCATCAAAAAGACAAGAAAGGAATCTCATGATTATGAAGCCACACTTATGCAAAGAAACCCCTCACAAAATGTTAATTGCGAACTTGCAATTAACACTCTCCATCACAAAGCCCGGCCGAGAAGGAATGAAAGAAAACCGGCCGGAACGGAATGCAAACTGGCAACTTCATAAAACCGATCCCGTAATAAATTACAGGAAAACCCTGCTACTGCAAATACATGCCCGCATTTGTATTCCCACTGAACACAAATGCAAAGAGACAAAACTACACTATCTAATACTAGTATCCGGCTTAAGCCAAAGCCGGCTAGTAAAAAACCGTTCGATCATGATCCGTGCAATACCGCACGTATCTGATCGAACCCTGCCATATCTCCATACGGCCTCTACAGCGTTTCGCCCGAAACTTGAGTAACTGTCTGTGTGGTGGACTCTAAAGACTCGTCAATACTGTGGCTGTGGATTTAACCACTAGCACGTCAGAGGTATAAGCCAATACGTGACGGGCCACCAGGTATTGACCGAAAGGGACGTCGATGAGCGAACTCATCCTGACACCCTACTGAGCCTGTCAGTGACAATATCCGTACAGTCCGGTCCGTTCGTCTATGAGTATCGCATGGCGGGCCTAGGGGGTTGGTAAAAGTCAGACCCCCAAAAGCGGTACAAGTCGTGTCGGAGTGTAGCCCAGAACACCCTGAGATACTACTGGAATACCTACCAGCAAATCTCCTGCCTTGGCCAAGGACTTTTCATGTTCTGGCTCTCCTAGACACAGCACGACCTCACCCCCAATACCGGGAGAGACGAACCCCTGCAGATCCGCTCACTGCCTCCATGTGGCTCGGGACTGTACCCAACTAAAACCTGTTTGCACGACTCCTTTGAGCCGTGGTAGGGTAGTAATCAAAGTACAGTGGGAACTCACACGAGACAAATGACGATCCCAGGTCGATGAACTAACCTGTACACATGTCACCTGGGAACTGCTATCTGACGTCTGGTATATCCCAACTAGCAGGTTCCCGGCGAGTCCTGTCCGGTGTACTCATAACCCAATGAGCACCTGTATACATCTTAGGTGAACCAACTGACACCAGTGGCTTGTGAGACCGGCCACCGCCCCTCGTCGGGGTCTCGACTGTATACACTAGTCTACTCTGGAGAAACGATGCCCTGTCTCGAATCTCCCACGACTAGGGACCATTTAAGGATGTGCTTATAGACCCCAGCTCTCACTTATATGATCGCCCTCATACTGCTGGAAGTCAAGCAAGAATCCTAGGGGCTTTATCAACGTGTAATAGCGACTCATAAGGTCACCTAAAGCAGTACACGATGATAAAGATAAACCAGATAGCATACTATCATCTCGAGTAAGACTGTCCTACCGGGATAGGTCCTCCCCTCAATCATTGCAATCACGTGCCTGTGATCCAATAATTGACTCTGAGGGCACTATCTCCAACAACCCCAACATGGTATTAGAGCCACTCCATAAACCTTAACTAGCTATTTTGCACTTATTTAGAGTTTCTGTCACGCCCCGCTTCCCAGAGTGCGCTAAGATCGGCACGTGACAGAGCCAACCATGCTACCTGTGGCTAGGAAATATCCCTCCACAGTCACATTACGACTGTCTATAAGATATCAAGAACATTAAAATAAAATAAACTATCTAGTACATGTCCATATGCCAGAATAAACGAGTCGAGAAATATAAATGTGCGGAAGCAATAAATCCAATAAGCAAAACATCTGGAAAGTACGTCCTAAATATGGGCTCACATCAGGAAATGAAAATACGGAAATAAAACTAAACTAAACTAAATACTAACAGGATCCTCGCTGCTCGGCCTGTCGGCTGAGGTACTCCTGGTCAGCTTGCGACAAAGATAAAGGATCTGGACCATGCAAAACCCAGACGTCAGTGCGTCATAATATCAAACTATAAAATATAACCAGAATGTAACAAGATATGCAGGCATGAGTATGAACAGTAATAAGTGTATAACAGTAATACGAATATGGAACAGTGAAGTGTATCAATGTATGTGACGTGCGGTGAGTAATCTATGCTACTGGGTTAATTACTCTCAAGTCTTTGAAATCAATGTAATGAATCGTCGATGTAACTCAATAGTATCCCGTTCATGCCCGGGACCACGGTCCAGACTCTCGGGGCTGAATCCGAGACGTGCCGCTAAGCATAAAACAGGAAACATGTACAGACAAATGATGTCAGCAACATCATTCAGGGACTGGCCTAGCCCCCAAAACTGATCAGTATAAGCGTCGAACTGTTGAGTTATAAGTCAGGTTTCATTATTGATTTCCCCTTACCCCCAAGGTTATGTGTTCAAGTCGGGTATTGATAAATCTGGAGCTAATGCCAACACAGGATCAAGCAGGTACAGGTTTGTCTATGCAGAAAATAGGATACGTCCGTCAGGACAACATATCAGGATTGTCGGCATTAGAAATGAGATCAGGTAATATGTCAAGTAGTGGTATATTAGGTCATGACAGGTAGTGTACAGGTATCAAACGGATGCTCATAATAAAACTGTAGCAAATACGGGTGCACGATAAAAGTATGGATGCACGGTAAAACACGGATGTACAAATATCTATCAGGGATTACATCACAACTTCATGACTACGCATGATGCACTTTATCAAGCATGGGGTGTTAATATAACAGTAACATGAAATAATGTGATCTGGCATGCAACTAGATATATAATAAATGATACGGATGCAAACGGATATCGGAAAAACGGTAAAACTGTAACATGGATGCACAATACCATAAACATGCAATATTCTTATTAATATAGATGCGAGTATAATAATATAACCTGTATCAAGCTAACTTGCATGCAACCAGATATGTAATTAATGATATGGATGCGTACGGATATCGAAAAACTGTAAAACAATAATATGGATGTACAATGCAGTCAACATGTGATATTTTTATTCATATGGATGCAAAATATGTATTATAGCATATAGCAAGGTAAACTTGCATGCGATTAGATATGTAAACAACGGTATGGATGTATACGGGTATCGAAAAACTGTAAAATTGTAATATAGATGTACAATGAAATAAACATGTAATATTTTTATTAATTTAAATGAAAATATATAGACATAGCATATAGCAAGATAAACTTGCCTGATCGGATCTCACGACGGGGTGTATACGCAGCGTCCGACGTCGGGTAAACATCGCAATACACACACACGCACACGGGACAAGACCGGGTAAAGCAAGAAAGTGATCACGCTGGCTGGGAACATCCAATGGGCCGCTCGGATCGTTGGCAGCGGCACGGCTCCGGCGATCATCGGAAACCAAGAAATCAAGAAAGCAAGGAGAAGAAGAAAGAAGCAGAAGAAGAAGGCTGGGGGTTCTCTGGTATGGCTCTGGGCCTGGGACAGAGGAGGCAGAGGTGATGACGAGGTCGTGGGTCACCGGAGATGGTGTTTTACGGCTAAGGCAGTGGGTTGCGGGCAAGCTGCAGGGATCGGGTTCTGTGCAGGGAAGAGCAGAGGGTCGTGGGCTTGTAGGGGGAGGATAGGAAAGAGGAGAGAGGGTGACGGTAGGGTCGACGACGGCGAGATGAGCTCCGGCGAAGTGCGGGACGAGGTCGGGGCTGTGGGTTCTTGGGTCGGGTTTTCACAGTTGGTGGTGGTGTGAGGTTGGGAGAAGAGATGAGGTGAGGTGACGAAGGAGGGGTCGACGACGGCGAGGCGAGGTCGCGACAAGAACGGTTCGTCGGGTGCTGGGTTCGAGCGAAGGCGGGAAACAAAAAAAATGGAGAGAAGAAGATGTAAGGAGAGGGAGAGGGACGTGGGGTTTAAAAGGTTGTATAGGGTATTTTTTAAAAAAATAAATAAATTATATAAAGAAAGAGAGGAAGAGAGCTGTGCAAATCTTTTGGTTAGGGAAATATTAAAAATATATTTAGTTAAATTTTATATATATTCGTATAAAATCAGTTTAAATATATTAGGATTTAAAATATTAATAAATCTGAGTTTTTGGCTAATACAAAAAATAGTCCAAAACACGTCCGGATCGGGTCTAAATTTACGGTTTGAAAATACGGATAACATGCGTGTCAACCAAAACCAAAATATGATATCCGGGTAACGAAAATGCATACCCTCAAGAACGGATGCACGTAGCGTGCACGTAGCTATCCAAACAAGTCTGTTTCACTGAACGGAACGAGAACAAGATGTTTGGATGCTATCACAGGGTTAGGGGTATCATGCAGGCCATACTAGATATTTTTAAAATATTTTATTTGACTTTATTTTTTTATTAAAAAAATGCAAATGCTAGATATAATGCAGTGATATAACATGAAAGTGCACGGATTCTTAAACTAGCCAAGATAAATCATAAACAGAAATCAAGACGTGTTTCCAGCAAGCGGGTCGGGTCGGATGCAAATACAGATGTCAAATACACTATTTGCACCCAAAACACAATAAATCAAGAAAATTCCATAAATAAAGAAATACTCAAAATAGAACTGGTATAAATGAAGTAGGGTGTTCCTGTTTCGATCGACGGATTTTTTGGAATCGCATTTCCAAATTCACTGCTTGTTGTTCGAATTTTAAAATTGTTCAAAAAATTGTTCAGGTTGCCTTAAAATTATGTGCAGGAAAACCTAGAGACTAGAAAAAAATTTGGGCATATAAGCCCAAAATTGGCCGCAGAACCGCCGTCAAACATGCCATTTGGCCATGGTTCTGCGGTCCAATTTTGGCCGTTGTGCCCAAAAATATTTCTGGTGCTCTAGATTATAGAAATGTGATTTTTGGAATATTTGGTTTTGGCCCAGATTTGTTTGAGTATTGGTTTGTACTTGGGGAAAATTCAGAAAGTTTTAATTGATCGAAATTTTGAATTCGTGTTTTTCAATGCATTTGTTAGTTTCCGCGACCGTGAATATCAAAACGCGATATAATTCGACTGGTTACTATATGTACAATCAGACTGGTTAATGAACATGATATTCGCGTTGATGTTATATGTTGCACTAATGTTATGGATTGATTGTCGTGATGGATAGCCTTGTGTGCGATGTTAGATGTACAGTTCAGATTCATTTGTATATTCATTATTGCGGGACGAGCGCCCGACATGTGGACTTCCGTTTCTGCCCGTTTGTATATTCTTTTATTGTGGCACAACCGGGTTGAGGTCGATGTCACCATATATATATATATATATATATATATATATATATATATATATATATATATATATATATTTCTTTTCTGTACTAGAATTACCACGCGGAGGAGTGATCGAATAGCCGGGTTCTAGAGGGCAATGGGCCCGCATCTCATGGCGTTGAGACCGGGGGGACTTGCTCTAGAATTGATGGGCTATTCGCCGTACTCATAGGGGCTATAGCTTGACCCACAGAGAGGTGCTCAAGTTACCGGATTCCGTGAAGTGCTGGGTGGCCCATTCAGTTTGTTGATTGGGGTTGCCTTATTTCTGGGATTGGCGGATAATTTGCAGCACTCGTAAGGGTCTAGGTTCTTCATTGCACCGGCTATCCACACAACCGAGAAACGCCGCGTCTCATTTATGGCTCGAATGAAACGTGGGGCTCTTAAATTATCTGCTATTCCATATTGTTGTTCGCATGCCTGTGATGATTTTTATCTGTCTGTGATGACTATTATCTACCTGCGATGTTGATATATATATATATATAGTAGATACTTTTATATATTTTGCATCTGCGCTAGTCCTGCCCCTGCTCTGCCATTAGTTAAGTAACCTAACGGTGCATGACGGGGCTCCGTGGCGAATGCGGATGGCATATAAATAGTATGTTATTTTGGTTGTTTTTTAGGCTTAAAAACGTAAAATGATGGGAACGCGTTATCAGAATAATGCAAGGAAAAATAAACCTAAATGATATTGTCGGAACCAATTTTAAAACTACTCGGTTTTCTTCAGAACTCATAGTCTTATTCCTTTGGTTTGCATAGAAGTATTCTTATAGGAATATCCCGCACCTCATTCTATGAGGAAAGAGCCTTGATCTCTTCATTAGGAGTTCGCTCTTAAGCAAAGGTTTATGTTACTAGTTTTAAACAGCGGATCTTAAACCACTCCATTTCAAAGCCACTCGAGTTCCTTTAGCGATATCAAGTACATTACGTTAAAGGTTTTTCGCCAAAAACCAGCTGTAGCCCTTTGTCATTTCAGATTAGTATTATTTAGTATTCATGCTGCGTTTGTTGACCTAGTCAAGGTGTAGTGTTCGGTAGCTCTGTAGTACTTTTCTATTGCATGGATATGCGATTGGTTAGGACAGTCGTACGGTCATGTTGACTTAGTCAAGAGCATGTGCGGGTGGGTCTAATTAATCCAGGATAATGACGGGTGTAACAACCCTAACTTTCTGTATGCAATTTTTCAAAATACAGAAAGGAACACCTAAACCTGAGCACAAGTTATAAGTCTGATTTGCTTTTGAACATCAAGAAAGAGCTTGTAGCTCACTGGTAAAGACCTAGCACTGTTAAGACATAACACCAGAGTTCAAATCCCATCAGCCACATTATTTTTATTTTGTATTCTTTTAATCTTTTTAGAAGCCCAAAAGACTACACGTGCACTACAAGTAAACTGAAGGTAGAATACCAAACGACCCCGACCCAATACCACAACACCAACCCAACCGTCGGAATTGGGCCGGTGACATTAACAAAAAAATCGGCGGCGTCGGTCATATCCGTCCCAAATGCCTTCATCTTATGCCCCCTGCAACGTTTGGCCCACCCCACTACTCCCCTATTGCTTGTTTACTCTGAATTAATCCAGAGAGCAATAAAATGCCCATTTAACCTCATTTTAATGCATATTTCAATGCATTCTTTAAACAACCTAAACCCTAATTTTTCCTATAAATACCACCCTCATTTCACACCTCCTCACTCACAATTCCCTGCCAAAACTCTTAAGAAATTTCCAAGTTCGCATAGTATGCAAGTGGAGTTAACAAAGGGCGAAACTCCGACGAAGTTCTGGCGACGATACGAGGAGTTTCCGGCAACGAAACGAAGCACCGACGAATCCTAGACCTCCTCCTACTTTCCCCCTCTCATCAAAGCCAGTAATTCCCCTTCCTCTCTCTCTTTTGCTATTCTCAAACTCTTCATTCTTAAAACGTGTCGGAAGCGGAGTTATCCGGCTTTCGATTTTCTTTTCTTTTAAAAATACAACTTTTTCTTAATAACAAACCAACAACTTTTGATATATTGTTTAGTAATCATTAACAAAGACAATAGAACAAGTTTGAATTCAAAATAATAACCGTAGCAAATTTTATTCCACTTTTACATTAAAATACCTTCATGTTTCATTTCGACATGCTTATACCTTTAACCGTATTACCTTAGAAAAACTCACGAGATAATGACCTACCTCATCACAACACACATATCTATCATAGCACGATGAATCTTGGGACAATAGAATACGGGAAATACGACCTTACAAATAAATCTCTTTAACTTATAAAAACCGTTTTCTTTAAAAGATGTATTAAAATATTTCCATGCAATTGAGCCTCTACAACACATTTTGGAGAACCCGTTAGGGATGGTGCGGATTATCGCACATCCTCGGGCTTAGTAGAGCGAGATGCAGACCTCCGCAAGGAGCATTCGATCTCGATGGAATTTTTATACATTTTTCTTTAGAAAATGAGATTTTTACAAGAAAATAAATAAATTTATTTTCATTAAATATGTATATATAAATATTACCAAAATACTTATTTTAAATATATATATATATATATATATATATTATTCCATGTTTCCAAAACTCAAGTAAGGAATTCCAATATTATATGAAACTACCATGATAATTCAAACAATATTCATATTACAAATAAATACCATATATTATGAAATTAGGTTTTATCCACTAGAAATGTCATAATTATAAAATATACATCAATCAAAACCCTAAAGACGATAATTAAATCTTTGAGGTGTATTTTGAAATTATACCAAAACTATTTTTACATAAACCCACCTCAAGTTATACTAAATTACAATAATGACCCTAGTAAACATAGGTTTAAACGGGACCAGTCTCTTGAGCCTTAGGGAGCCGAAGATATGGGTGTTTGCCTATTTAAGCTAGACAATCTAACAAATGGTTTTATCAACACGGTAATTGTCTTTGAAAAAGACACAAATCCTGCCGTCCATGTGCAGCAGTTACCGATAATATCAAAACAATTAGGATTTCAAGTTCTTTTAAAAGAATCTGACTCGGACTGAGTCTCAACCTAATCAATCTGACTTGAATGTGATTCAAGTATAAACTACAATACAACATGATTCAATGTGAATTCATCCATTCAATCTATATTGACTGAACCGAACCATGCATATATTCCATCTACATGTTCATCCATTATATCCGTTCCATTGTTGATATCATGGTTTCGGCAAGTCATCCATCTATACATAACAAGACAAGACAATAAAATACAAACAATATAATCAAGACATCGGGGGTTTATAAGGGGTAGATTGGTACGGAAGGTGTTAAAAGTGACACGAGACTGTAACCATAATACACCTAACCTGAATATCCATTGCCGTTGTACCGTGGCTGAACGGTTTCTTGTGCTCCGTATACCTTAGTCTCCGGAATAGTGGGACTCCTCTCGTATACACTGGCATTCTTCTGTACCAAGCTACAAACAACAGCGTTAATACTAAATATAACATTATAACAATATAATCTCTATTCTGTCTATTCCATTCTTATCTATTTACGGGACTTACCGAGCGATTTGTTCGCTGACGACATTCTCTTCTTCTTCTTTGGAATGCCGTCAGGTGATTCGGACTCACTAGAGATCGAGCCCAGCAGCGAGGACTTGGACCGGTTTGCTGAAGATCCAGAGCTTTAGTTTCACTTGTACATTTCCTTTACATTTCTGTTATGCCACTGTTTAGGCATTGCTTTCATTCCATGTATTTACCTTTCCAGATGTATTGAAAAAAAAGAATGTTAATAAGTAAAGTTGTTGTTCAATTATATCTATTGTAATTGTCTCTTGTGCATTTACTTATATTTCTTATATACGCTTAGCGTGTTTACTTCAGAGTAAATACGTAGCGGGCCAGTCGCGTCCTCTGCCCATACACTGGAAGCGGGGCGTGACAGGTTTTGTTGGTGGCCCATGCAGGTCAGCTCTGTGTGGACATGCATGTCAGTTCTGCATGGACATACAGGTCAGTTATGCGTAGACAACCTAAGCAATATAACACAAAACCCAGCATTTGAAAACATTCTTTACAATTTATATTCCTTGAATCTTCCAATTCCATATATTTTGAATCTATCATAACCCAAATTTTTCTTCCAAGGTTATGGATTCCCCAAACAACACCAGCACAAATGTCAACAATTCTCCCCCACCTTTACCGCTTACACCTGCCATCGCTGCTCCGATCAATGAGCAGACGGTACTACTTGAGGCAATCCGAAGCCTCCTGGAAGGACTGCAGCAGCAGACTGCTATATTATTGAAAGAAGCAACCGGTATAAAGCGTTCTGCCACCCAGATTGCAGGAGAAGCCTATCCTATACAACCTTCAAAACCCAAGAGACAGAAAGAAACAATTAACCAGTCAAGTCCAGGTTTTTATTTCTACTGTAAGAAGGATGGACACTTGTGGAAGGACTGTAGGCGCACAAAAAGCCCGTGCTTAGTTTGCGGCGCATCCAATCACGAAATTGGAACCTGTCCTTATAGACGCAACTCAACTCACACACCCACCAACTACCCGCAGTGGCCATCTATCCAGGCTCCTGCACCTCGTCTTGCACTCCCAGCTCCACCTCCTGCACAGCCTACTCGCCAATTCCATCAGGCACTGAGGAACATGCCTCGAGGGCAATGAAACATGCCCCAAGGACAGATGAATGTGCCTCCAGCTAGGAGGAATGTCCCCCGGCATCAGGCTTTCACCTTAGCAGCCGAAAAAGCCGAGACTGTAGACCAAGATAACACCGGTAACTCTCTTCAACCTTTTCAAACCCTTGTACTATTTTGTTATTTTTCATACACTATCAGTACTTCTATTACCAACCTTTCCTTGAAACTGTTACACTTTCTTTCTACAAATTTCGAGGACGAAATTTTTATAAGGAGGGTAGAATGTAACAACCCTAACTTTCTATACGAAATTTTTTAAAATACAGAAAGGAACACCTAAGCCTGAGGACAAATTATAAGTTTGATTTGCTTTTGAACAGCAAGAAAGAGCTTGTAGCTCACTGGTAAAGACCTTGCACTGTTAAGACATAGCACCAGAGTTCAAATCTCATCAGCCACATTATTTTTATTTTGTATTCTTTTAATCTTTTTAGAAGCCCAAAAGACTACACGTAAACTGAAGAGTCACAGATAATTTAAATATGTGCACTGTAGAATACCAAACGACTCCGACCTAATACCCCAACACCAACCCCAATCGCCGAAATTGTGCCGGCGACATTAACAAAAAAACCAGCGCCGTCGGTCATATCCATCCCAAATGCCTTCATCTTCTGCCCCCTACAACGTTTGGCCTACCCCACTACTCCCTTATTGCTTGTTTACTCTGAATTAATCCCGAGAGCAATAAAATGCCCATTTAACCTCATTTTAATGCATATTTCAATGCATTCTTTAAACACCCTAAACCTTAATTTTCCCTATAAATACCACCCTCATTTCACACCTTCTCACTCACAATTCCCTGCCAAAACTCTCAAGAAATTTCTAAGTTCCCATAGTGTGCAAGTGGAGTTAACAAAGGGCGAAGCACCGACGAAGTTCCGGCGACGATACAAGGAGTTTCCGGCAACAAAACGAAGCACCGACGAATTCTAGACCTCCTCCTACTTTCCCCATCTCATCAAAGCCAGTAAGTCCTCCTCCTCTCTCTCTTTTACTATTCCCAAACTCTTCATTTTTAAAACGTGTCGGAAGCGGAGTTATCCGGCTTTCGATTTTCTTTTCTTTTAAAAATACAACTTTTTCTTAATAACAAACCTACAATTTTTGATATATTGTTTAGTAATCATTAACAAAGACAATAGAACAAGTTTGAATTCAAAATAATAACCGTAGCAAGTTTTATTCCACTTTTATATTAAAATATCTTCATATTTCATTTCGACATTCTTATACCTTTAAACCGTATTACCTTAGAAAAACTCATGAGGTAATGACCTAACTCATCACAACACACATATCTTTCATAGCACGATGAATCTTGGAACAATAGAATACGGGAAATACGACCATACAAATAAATCTCTTTAACTTATAAAAACCATTTTCTTTAAAAGATGTATTAAAATATTTCCATGCAATTGAGCCTGTACAACCCATTTTGGAGAACCCGTTTGGGATGGTGCGGATTATCACACATCCTCGGGCTTAGTAGACCAAGATGCAGACCTCCGCAAAGAGCATTCGATCTCGATGGAATTTTTATACATTTTTCTTTAGAAAATGAGATTTTTACAAGAAAATAAATAAATTTATTTTCATTAAATATGTATATATAAATATTACCAAAATACTTATTTTAAATATATATATTATTCCATGTTTCCAAAACTCAAGTAAGGAATTCCAATATTACATGAAACTACCATAATAATTCAAATAATATTCATATTACAAATAAATACCATATATTATGAAATTAGGTTTTATCCACTAAAAATGTCACATTTATAAAATATACATCAATGAAACCCCTAAAGATGATAATTAAATACTTGAGGTGTATTTTGAAATTATACCAAAACTATTTTTACATAAAACCCCCTCAAGTTATACTAAATTACAGTAAGGACCCTAGTAAACATAGGTTTAAGCGGGACCGGTCTCTTGAGCCTCAGGGAGCCGGAGATATGGGTGCTTGCCTATTTAAGCTAGACAATCTAACAATCGGTGTTATCAACAGGGTAATTGTCTTTGAAAAAAACACAAATCCCGCCATCCATGTGCAGCAGTTACCGATAATATCAAAACAATTAGGATTTCAAGTTCTTTTAAAAGAATCTGACTCGGACTGAGTCTCAACCTAATCAATCCGACTTAAATGTGATTCAAGTACAAACTACAATACAACATGATTCAATGTGAATTCATCCATTCAATCTATATTGACTGAACCGAACTATGGATATATTCCATCTACATGTTCATCCGTTATATCCGTTCCATTACTGATATCATGGTTTCGGCAAATTATCCATCTATACATAACAAGATAAGACAATACAATACAAACAATATAATCAAGACATCGCGGGGTTTATAAGGGGTAGATTGGTACGGAAGGTGTTAAAAGTGGCACGAGACTGTAACCATAATACACATAACCTGAATATCCATTGCCGTTGTACCATGGCTGAACGGTTTCTTGTGCTCCGTATACCTTAGTCTCCAGAATAATGGGACTCCTCTCGTATACACTGGCATTCTTCTGTACCAAGCTACAAACGATAGCGTTACCACTAAATACAACATTATAACAATATACTCTCTATTCTGTCTATTCCATTCTTTAATATTTACGGGACTTACCAAGCGATTTGTTCGCTGATGACATTCTCTTCTTGTTCTTTGGAATGTCGTCAGGTGATTCGGACTCACTTGAGATCGAGCCCAGCAGCGAGGACTTAGACCAGTTTGCTGAAGATCCAGAGCTTTCGTTTCACTTGTACATTTCCTTTACATTTCTGTTATGCCACTGTTTAGGCATTGCTTTCATTCCATGTATTTACCTTTCCAGATGTATTGAAAAAAAAAGAATGTTAATAATAAAGTTGTTGTTCAATTATATCTATTGTCATTGTCTCTTGTGCATTTACTTATATTGCTTAGATACGCTTAGCGTGTTTACTTTAGAGTAAATACGTAGCGGGCCAGTCGCGTCCTCTGCCCGTACACCGGGAAGCGGGGCGTGACAACGGGTTGAACTTAACATGCGACTTATGATATTTTAACCCAGTCAAGGTCATAAGTCTTCAGGGGCAAAAACCATATCGAAAGTTTCAAATATACGGGAAACTTGCCAAGTTTGCGCATACCTTTTGGAATGTGGTAATTTTGGTCGGCTTCCATCAAAATTATCACACGATGATAGTTGGGTCCCGATTCCCACTGATGAGTATGTATTACTCTTTGGGAGATTTTTCGCTTCACAATTAACTAACCTATTAGGTGTCTAGAAAGTATTAATGAGGTTACGCTTCTGCGGAAATGGGGTTATTAATTGGGTCCGTGCTAAAGCACAGGGGACCTCCCTCAGAGTACCAACACTGGCCTTGCTGAATGGTTAGCGAACTTGTAAAGTGTATATGATCCCGACTATTTCTCCTTTTAGGGTTTGAAGGAGAATTCGAGGAAACGGTGGGAGCCATCCTGATTAGATAAATTGATAACCAATATAATTTTGATAGAGTGCACACTGAGTGTTTCTTTTCTCTCTCTCTGGGGTACAGCGAATTATGACTTACCTTAAAAACTCATGAACCAAGTTAACCGAACCTTCTTACACCCTTTGACTTTGGGTTGTCTTGATTCGCGACAAAGTTGCATATATCCCTGCCACTCATATTTTCCCTTTTGCATTTCTTTAGAACACTTCGTATCACTACGATGATCCATATCGCTTGGAACGGCCATTGTATAGTTACATACAAACTTGAAGAAGTTACTTCAGTCGAGGATGGCCACCGGTTCTGAAGAAATTGAATTGGATTATTCGGTTGTCTCTTCCATTTACGTTCTCTCAGATTGTGAGAGCTCCTTGTATTAGGAGAGTGCATCTATTACGCTTATTAGATAGTCTTCTTTCAAACCTTAGGCTGGTGCTGAAAGATAGGAAAGGAAGAAAATCAATTAACCTAAGTGCGGTTTTCAGAAGGTAAGATGTAGAGACATATAAAGGGATTGAGGTGAGGACGAAGAAAATTGCGACTACTGTCATGAATCTGAATAATGGAAAGGGCATACTAGGAATACCTGGCTACCCCCTATGAAACATTTTCATGTTTCAGATTTTTTGTGTATTTATAAAAGAGAATTGTTTTCCCAATTAATTCTAACTCTAGGGTATGTATTTACCGGATTTGGATCTCATTTCTGTACAGTGTTACAGATGATGAGTGAGAGTAGAATATTGGGAAATAGGTGATTTGATCCTCAATATCGGAATTCGTTGCAATCGGTGATATTGGATTAAATCGCCTGGCTTTGCCTGACGGCAAATATTTGGTTTCGAATAACCGTTGTTATGCACCAAATTTTAAAATGAAATATCTGTAACTTTATTTTATAAAGTGAGATATACATTTTGAAAATTGTGTTATAAACATTTAACTTTATCAGTTGAGGATAAGGTATGGTGCATTGAATAGCGGTGTAAGACAATCTTAATCAGGATACGGTTTTCAATTTACAATACACAGAATTTAAGTTAGTATACTCTTGGGACTTATACAAGAAAATGTATGTTGTCCAATGTCATTCGGGACAAGGGGTTAGTACTCTTACTTCATTTAGGTTTACCTATAAGTTCTCTAGTTTAAGACACGCATTCTTAGTAATGCAAGATCAAAGATTTTGAGAAGTTTATAGGTATAAGAATAAAGTAGAGAACTATACATTGGAAGTATCAGGATTCTTCGAGGTAATCGAAGATGTAGTTACTTATGCTAGCTATTCCATTATAGTAATATTGAGAACTTTATTCTCTCGCAGGTTACTCATCCGTGGGTGCGCTCCATGATGAGTAATGCTGTATTGGCCTTTTTCTATTAGGTGATATGCACTGGAAACAGCTGCATGACGTTTGGATCTAATTCCATCTAAATTAGTGTCTTGATTCTATATGGATATAGAATGGTTATATATTTTGAGGTTGTTAAGATATGGAGTTATCCGGTTTTTGTTTAAAAGCAGAATCCGAACAAACTCAAGGCACGTTTCGGTAATGGCGGTTTGTGGATTATCCCAAGCATTCGCTAGGATTTTGTTTTCTACCATTTTCAAGATCAACAGTTACATTGTTCTTGACTCGCCACCTTTTTATAAAAGGAATATTTTGCAAAAGAAACTAGTAGGAGTATGGTAGAATTGGAAGTGATTCTAGAACCACAAACGGTTACAGAAAATTTAGTAGAACCTAAGAATTCAATTGGACTTGACAAACCATTAGCCACTCTGCAGATTTTAGTAGGTGACCTATGACACCCGAGAGATACTTCGGTTTTCCTCGTAGACGGTAAAAGGGAGGTCAGCATCATGGTGATGTTGGTCCTACTAGTTGTCAGCAGGTCGTAGGAAGTAGTAACTTCCAGGTGTCTAGATACTTCATATCCAAGATGGAGTCCACGCACTTCACCAAATTATGGATTTTGGGCTTTGCCGGATGCTCCTAAAGGTGTAAGACTCATCAGGAGCAAGTAGATCTTTTCGAGATCTGTGCAGGTGGAAAGGTAATAACCTAATAAGGCTAGACATGTTGTAAAGAGTTTTCATCAAATACCCATTGTGGATTGTGATGAGATTTTTATTTCAGTATCTATACTGAAGTCCATACGGATATGGCTTGACACTGCTATTCCTCTTACTCGTTATCAGCAGGTCATAGGAATTGGTAACTTCCAGGTGACCAGATACTTCATATCCAAGATGGACTCCACGCACTTCAGCAAATTATAGATTTTAGACTTTGCTGGGTGCTCCTGAAGGGATGAAACCCATTAGGAGCAAGTAGATCTTTCGGGATCCATGCAGGTGGAAAAGTACTAACCTAATAATGCTAGACTTGTTATAAAGAGTTTTCATCAAATACCCATTGTGGATTATGATGTGAATTTTACTTCAGTGTCTACGCTGAAGTCCATATGAATATGACTTGGTGCTGCTACAGTTCTTGGCTATGATATATGGCAGGTGCATGACTATAACGTCTTTCCAAATAGGAATTTGGAAGTGTACGTGTATATGACTCTAGCAGAGGGTTATCGTAGTGTGTGGGAGCGGCGGAAGGTGTGCAAGTTATTTATGTCTATTCATGGACTAAACCATAGAAAGCGGAGACGGATCATCTGTTTTTGATGTGACAATCAAGGTGATTGATTTCATCAAAACAATAGATGAACTTAGTAAGAAGGATGTAGGGAGTACTGTCTGGGATTTGGATGACATACTCCAGATAGGAAGGATGTTCCTATACTACAATCGGTCAAAGTTTGGTTGTTACATAGTGTTTTCTCCATATTGGATGTGGGTAATATATCAGAAATTCTGGTGACTAGATCTAGATTTGGGAATTTTCCTAAATCGGATACTTAGACAACATTCTAAAAGTATTTTAGAATGGACAACTCCTGACGTGGTGGAGTACCCGCAGGTGATGAAGTCACTCTCTCTAAAGAGATATCTTCTAGACTGATGAGGAGAGGGACATGCATGAATGACATATCATTTGTTTAGGCAATTGAGTCAATCATGCAATGTCTTGTACAAAACCAGATAAATAATTCTGGTTTTTGATCTAGATTTGGGATGTTTTCCAATCGGGTACTTAGAAAACATTCTAAAAGTATTTTAGAATGGATGACTCCTGGCGTGGTGGTGTACCCGCAGGTGATGGAGTCACCCTCTCTAAAAGGGATGTCTTTTAGACTGATGAAGAGAGGGACTGGCATGAATGACAGATCATTTGCTTGGCAAATTGAGTCAATCATGTAATGTCTTGTACAACACCAGATATTGCTTTTGCACTAGTTGCAATAAGCACATATTAATCCAATTCTGGAGAAACAAAGGAAAGCTATCATGAACATAAGAGGATGTTCATGGCATAAGATAACGGCGGCCTCCTTGAGAAGGAGGTTATCGATTAAGGCTTCCAAGGTGACTTGGATAACAGAGATGCTGTCAGAGTTTTGAGTTTAGTCTCTTCTGAGGATTAGTATATTGGATAGTGTTCTAATATGGATACTGAGGTAATCATGGTGCAGGATACTGGTTATAACTCAACAGAGGATACAGCCCAAGAAGTTTGTTGGATGGAGTTGTTCATTTTTTAACTTGGTCCCATTAAGTATCTAGACAAATTCTTGAGGCGGGGTATCGCTCATTTTGGGAGATTGTTGTCTTCGCAAAGTTAAGATACAGAGAGATGAAGTTGGAATATTATAGTGGATCCACCCACTGAAGTTGGAACATTGTAGCGGAACATTATTCTCGAACATATTAAGTTTCAAAAATATAGTTTACGAAACTGATTGGTAGAGAAATTAGGTATTCGGTACCACACGAGCTGTGGATACGCGATATCGCAATAATTGGCCTTAAGTGCAAATGAGAGATTGTTGGATATAGTGCCCTCAAGGCAATTATTGTGATTGTAAGTAGATGATTATGATAATTGAACGAAGACTATACATGTATAATAATCTTACTCGAGATGATAGTATACTATTTGGTTTGTCTTCATCATTGATGAAGTTTGTAGGATTGTTGCTCGACAACCAGGATTATGATGGCAATCATATATGTGGGAGCTGGGTTGTCCATAAGCACATCCTTAAATGTCCATAGTCGTGGGAGTATCGAAACCGAGCATCGATATTTCGGAGTAGACTGTCTATATGTTTCTAGACCCTAACGAGGGGCGGAAGCCGGTCTTATAAGCCATTGGTGTTGTGTCACCTAAGATAGTATACAGGTGCTCACTGGAGGTGAGTACACCGGACGGACTCGCCGAGAACTTCTAAATGGTATTATATCTATCGTCAAATGGAAGTTCTTAGGTGGCATGAGTACAGCTTAGTCCTTTGACCTGAAATTGTTATTTGTCTCGTATGAGTTCCCACTATACTTTGAATACTACCCTACCACGCTCAAAGGAGTCGTGCAAACTGGTTTTAGTTGGGTACAGTCCCGAGCCATATGGAGGCAGTGGTCGATTGTCAGGGATTCGTCTCTCCTGGTATTAGGAGTCGATATCGCGCTGTGTTCAGTTGGCTATCACCAGAAATCCGTGGCCACCGTGGATGAGATTTATTGATAGTTGATCAGTAGTATCTCTGTTGGTGATGAGCTTGACTCAGACATGACTTATCGGGTTAATATGGGTCTGACGTTATCCACCCCTAGACCTAATATGCAATATTCTCTGACGAACAGACCGGACTGTACGGAGATTGTCACATTCGGGCTTAGTAGGGTAAGGACGTACTTGATTGTCGACCCCCCTTTCGACAAGTACCTGAGTAGCCGTTACGTACAGCTAGTGCTACTGGCGTGCTTGTGGTTAAACCCACTACCAGCGTATTGTCGAGTCTTTAGAGTCCCACACAGAGGGTTTTCCCGATTCAGGCGATAGATGTAGGAGCCGTACGTTGGTACGTGCAGAGGTCCGATTAAATACGTATATGGTATACCTGGATTTTAATCGGACGGTTGATAATACTAGCCGGCTTAGGATTAAGCTGGATTATTAAATCAGGTTTTGATTTAATAATTTATATATATATTTTGATACATATATTTTAGTGTTATTGTTCACTATTCATTTTCTTTCTTTGGTGCTATCCATATTTTTATACGGATATGCGTATATATAGCGATATATATACCAGGTGAAGTATTCCTTATTTATACGGGAATGCTTCTAGAAGAAGAACACCTCATATTTGATTTTCTTTTTAGAAAATTAAATAGGAAAATGAGGTAGAGGCATGGTGGCATGAGGCCTATAGAGAGGTATGGTTCTAACATTTATTTTTGATAATCTATGGTGCATTATTGATGCATGGTGGCTTATATATAGCCATTCTCTTTTCATTTTAGACTTGATGATTTTTCTTCATCTTGGATGCTTCATGCTTCATGGTTGTAAGTGTTAGCAACCATCATCCTTACCTCTTCTCTTTTTTCTTTCTCTTGCTCACTTGAGCTTGAGAATATGAGAGAAAAGTTTAGTGAAATATTCCTACGTCATCGACCATCCATACCTAGCAAGTTTGGATCATCGGTTAGAGCTTCTTCCGGTTTTCCTCTGGTGGATCATCTTCGGTGAGTGTGATCGATTTTCAAACCCGTTCTCGGTGTCTACGAGCTTGTAGGGGTCTTCCATAATTGGGTGGACACGCGACAAAGGTTGTAGTTTTTCAACCCTTGTATTTCTAGTTAGCTAGTTTAGGTTTTTATATCATATCCTGGGTTTTAAGGGTGTTTGGTACTCGTGTAAATTTTTGTTTTCGCTTCCGTCTAGGCCGCGGCTTTTGCGGCGTGGGCACCGAACCACAACAACCTAGACGATCAACGACAAAAAATATTCATTTGCTTCGTCAACTTGTCGAGCGTTTTTGAGAAAGAAAAAGAGATTTGCATATAATATTTATTGACTTAGAGAAAGTATAAGACAAGCTACCTAGAGAGGTATTATGGAGGACAATGATGAAGAAGGGGGTCCCAGTCAAGTACGTTGACATAATCAAGGACATGTACGATGGAGTAGTGTCAAATGTGAGAACTTGCAGCGGCCTAACGAGTGATTTTCCGATTACAATTGGCTTACATCAAGGATCTACATTAAATCCATTCTTGTTTACCATCATGATGGATGAGCTTACTGGAACTATCTAAGATGAGATACCTGGTGTATGCTATTCGCTGATGATATTGGTTTAGTAAATAAGATGAAAGCAGGGGTTAATACCAAATTAGTGTTTTGGAGGCAAATGTTGGAACCTCGGGGTTCAGATTGAGTAGGTACAAAACAGTATATATGCATTGCAAATTTAGAAAATAGAGAAGTCGAGACCACAACGGTATAACACTGGATGGGTAAGAGATATCAACGAACGATCAATTTAGATATCTAGGTTCCATTATCCAAAAAGATGGGGAGATCGATAGCGATATCAATCAAAGGATCCAAACTGGTTGGTTGAAATGGAGGAATGCAACAGAGATTTTGTGCGATCGTAACTTTCGTTAAGGTTGAAAGGATAGTTTTATTGGAGCGCTATTCGGTCTGCCTTATTATACGGTACAAAATGCTGGGCTCCTAAGAAGCATCATACACAGAAGATGCATGTAGCGGAAATGTGCATGCTTCGCTGGATGTATGATAACACTATAAAAGATAAGGTGCGAAATGAGAATATTCAAGCAAAAGTCGGTGTAGCACTTATGGAGGAGAAGATACTGGAAAACCGGCTAAGATGGTTTGGTCATGTGCGACGCAGACCTATAGAATCACCGGTTCGACGAATGGATACTCTCGATATAGACAATATCAAAAGGGTGAAAGAAAGACCGAAAAAAATATGGATGGAGGTGATACGGAAAGATATGGTTGCCAAAGGCCTCAAGGAAAGTATATTGTTCGATAGGAGTGAGTGGAGGCGGAGGATTCATGTGCTGGACTCGGCATGATTCTCATGTTGGTTCATGTAGCCTACCCCATATGCTTAGAATAAAAGGCTCACTAGTTGTTGTTTGTATTTATAAATTTTATCTATGAAACCAAGGGGTCTATTTTTATTTCATAGGAAGAATATTCTCCTCTTCCTCTAACGATGACCCATCTATCGAGAGAGTATTACGCTAATTATTTTGTCTATAGTGCAAATCTAATTTTAGTGCAAACAATTTGTAAAGAGAATAATTGAATCAAACTCTTGACCTAGTCAAGGCTTGGCTTTAACTCTCAAGCCAAATTATCATTAATATATTGAAATTTATACAAAGAAACTCACATGGTAGTAATTCTTTTTGATGGATTGATGAGAAAGAAGTCTTTCAAATAATTATAATTCGTTTGAATCGTTTACATGATTATTTATAAAAAAAGTTTAGGTAGCCCTATTAAACGAGCGGTGCTTTAGCTTAACCGGGTTTGCTCAATTATGTAATCAAGCTCTTACTGGAGCTTTTTCAAGCTTATTTAGATCCTAAAAAACCTAGCAACAACTATTACAAAGTATATTAAAAAAATATATAGATGTAAAATACTATCATTAACAAGTCCAACGGTAAAAATTATGGCTGTCTGAGCTCAAAACTTAATTAAACCCTACCTGTCTAAACTTAAAGTTATTACTTATCTGAATTAATAAATGTTGTAACATAACAACGTCTGTCTAAATATTTACTACAAGCCGAGTCTTATTTTTATTATTAGTAGCGACCACTATAAATCATAAACCGTTTGAGTCAAAACCAGCCTTAAACAAGCCAAGCTTGAACAAGAACATAGCTCCAACATGCTATTTTCAGATACGTCTATTTATTTTATCAAGCTTCAGTTTAAGTTCAAATTCGGTTTGTTTAATTATCGAATGAGTTTGAATGGGGTTTTATCTAGCCTAAGCCGAGCTTTAAACCTTTTAAGCACCCCTGTTTAAGTCCACTAGAACTGGAGGGGGGTTGTGTGTGTGTGTGTGTGTTACCAAATGCTTAACTCAATACCGCCCCCTCTCTACCTCCCTGTACACACATCTTTTGCTTTTTCTTTTTTCTTCTCGTCTTTTTTCTTCAACCTCTGAAATTGGATACCTTTTCTCTTCCTCCTCCTCCTCTTTCTATCAAACCCCTATTATTCTCTCTCTAAAAATATTAACTTTTCTCTCTCATCTCATCTCATCTCTCCCGATCGTCTCTTCGACCATGGTATGATCTATCTCTCCTCTCTCTCACTTAGGGTTTTCGATCTCTCTATATTTTATTTTTGGAGTTTTTTTTACTACTTGATTTCTTGTTGTCTCGATGAAATTGTAGTTGTTCTTATCTATTTTCTTGAGATCGATCTCGATTGCGTGTGATTAGGCCGCGCTTGATGATGATTGATTGTTAGGGTTTGTATTATTTGCTAATCTCCTCTTTTTAGGTAATTTTTTGGGTATTTAGTATCTGCATCTTGTGTTATGTTTGAGATCTCGCATGGATTCTTATGGATTGCTTATTTTAGATGTAGCTCTACTTATTTTGATCTGTGTTGAGACCGATAGACTCAATTGCGGCTAAGTGATTTATACGTTGATGGAATCAAGTTGGAGTTTGATCTGCGGCGGGATACTTTCCTTGGATTATTTTCCAATTTTCTAAGTTTTAGGATTTTTTTTAATTGTTTAGATTTTTGTTAAAATTAAGATTTGCATGTAGTCTACTGAAATTATAGATTGATTGCTTGACATTATTTTCATATACATACTATTTTTTATTTATTCATAGTTGTTTACCCTTTAGATTGTGTTATGATGATCGCCATCGTTGAGGCTTGAATGCTTGTGTTGCTAGATGATCTGAATGTGGCAACAGCGAAGGGTATTTGTTAATTTTTCTCTTGGATTATTTGCTAGGTTTGATGTATATTTTGGGTTCATAGCTCGCTGTAACCAATATTAGTCTGATTTGATATTTGAAATCTAAATCGTATATAGTATCTACTCTGTTAGAATCTACGATATCATCTGAAATGTTCTTTCATGATTAAGTATTAAACAATTAATTGCGGAACCGATTTCATAAATAAATTCAGGCCAACGCAGCATCAGGGATGGCTGTGGCCGATGATTGCAAGCTGAAATTCTTGGAGTTGAAGGCTAAGAGGACTCATCGGTTCATTATTTATAAGATCGATGACAAGCTGAAGCAGGTTACCGTGGAGAAGCTTGGCGAACCCACCATGAGCTATGAGGATTTCACCACCAACCTCCCTGAGAACGAATGCAGATATGCAATCTATGACTTTGATTTTGTCACCGAGGAGAACTGCCAGAAAAGCAAGATCTTTTTCATCGCATGGTAAATTAATTTTTCTGTGTCATACATCTGTTTCACAAATTTTATGGATTGGTAGGACCATAACCTGATAAAATATATTATTGAAAAAACAATGAAATTACAAACCACGGAGTATAGGTATACACAACAACATTGTCATGAAATGCACCCCTCCAAAAAAGAAAGTAATATAATGAACAAAGAATAGGCTATAACTCAGGTTCCATGGTGACATCATTCTCCAATTGTTGACAATAACAACTGAAAATTAAGTAACATGTTGATTTTATACGGGACGGAATTTTTATCCAAGGAAGTAATTGTTTAATTCTCGTATTTTCGATCATCCTCTTCTAATTATTAGTTTATTACCTTTCATTCGTTCTTTCTTTCCCTTGTTTGTATGAAGGTCTCCCGACACTGCAAGGGTGAGAAGCAAGATGCTTTATGCGAGCTCTAAGGATCGGTTCAAGAGAGAGTTGGATGGTATTCAAGTTGAGCTGCAGGCAACTGATCCTACAGAGGTGGGCCTTGATGTTATCAGAGACCGTGCCAATTGAGTAGTACAAATATATTTACTTCATCATTCTGGTTGCTTTAGTGATGTTTATAGCTCCATGGCTTGTGGTTTCATGTCGTATTATTTCATACAATGTTTCTATCCCGGTTGCTTTATAGTCCTTGCATGTTATGACTTCCATATGGTTTATTAATTTGCGGAACCTATGTTATAATCATGTTGAACTCCTACTTGTCCCATGTAACTATCTGTGGCATGTTTTCAGCTTGTGTATTTGGTAGCAATTTACTCTCAATTATACAAGTTTGCAATGGATGCTTAACCTATCGAGTTCTGCAAATCTAAGCTAGGGTTAGTGTTGTCTAGCTTTAGTGTAAGTGACTTGTTGATCAAATGCACCATCAAGGCTTGTGTTTCAATGTAAACTTTTGACAGCGGTGTTGCAAGCGTGCTGCTTCAGTAAAGTGCCTCGTTTATTTTAACTAGGGGTTTTAAGTTTTGTTGACTTGAGAAGAGACTAGTAAAGTTTGGTATTAACTCTTGTGGGGTGTTTGGTACGCATAAAAAATGTGACATTACCTGTACACACAAATAATCTGACATTACGATTCCTGGAAGTCTTATTGCAAAGAATATTGCACTGCAGGTTATAATATGATCGTTTTTGGTAATTATATGTGCAACGGGCGTGGATGGATGGCATCAATTTTGGCTGTGATGTGAGAGGGAATGGTGGTAGTGAGGGCAATATAGACGGCAATGGTGGACACTAAATTGGGCAGCCGACATGCCCCGAGCAAGCAACTAAAAATTGCACCGCTGAACAGAATGTTTAGCAATAATGCTGTCGTTGAGGAGGGGAGGGGGGGGGGGGAGGGGCAAGATTGTTGCAACTCCATTCTGATTAGCAGAAAGACAGAATATAGTCTTATTTCACTCAATGACGTTTCACGGTAGCAATTAAAAGTAGTCTCTAACATCATGAGATAAAAAAATGTTCCAAGATCCAACGGTTTATAACATGATGCATAGTCCGTTTTCAATAGATGATAAAGGGTTGGATTTTATCAATGTATCTCTGCATTGGATAAAAAGGTCAAAGCAAAGGATCGGTGTTCCTCGAAAATTCACATGGCGGGTGTAATCGCTCCCCCATGAACTTGAGGCACATCGATCCAACTGCACCCAGGAGTCCTTGCGACGCACTTCTTCCTCATCCCAACCATAAACTTTGCCACTTCATCTGATCTCCCCATTGTAGTATTAACATTCGCCAAATAAACAGAACTCCCCGAATGCGTCGGATCCAACTCAAGAATCCGATCCGCAACTCTTCTTCCTCTCTCAACGTCCCCATTAATCCAACAACCCCCCAAAAGTGCACCCAACACGATAGCATTCAGGTCAATCCTCATCCATGAAATCAACTCTTCAGCCTCATCAAGCCTCCCTGCTCGGCTCAATAAGTCAACTATTATACCATAGTGCTCAATCGTCGGATCGATCTCAAACTCTTGGCTCATCATTTTGAAATACTCGAGCCCCTCATCGACCAAGCCCACGTGTGTGCAAGCCGATAAAAGACCCATAAACGTAATTTCGTTCAGTTTAATCCCTTGTTGTAGCATTTTAGGAAACTCATTGACCGCTTCTCTCCAAAGCCCGTGCGTCGCACACGCAGACACCATTATGCTCCAAGAGATCACATCTTTCTCACACATTTTATTGAACACCCTTCTAGCGTCAGCAATCCACCCGCATTTTGCATACATATCGCAGAGTGTTACCCAAGAAAAGGGTCAAGCTCATCGATCTAATTCCGATGTATTTTTCGATCCATTTCCCTAAATCTAAAGCACCCGCATGTGCACAAGCCGACAACACACTCACAAGAGTGACCTCATTAGGCTTAACTTGCCTCATACTCGTAAAAAGCTCGATGGCCTCATAAAACCTTTTATTCTGCACATACCCTGCGATCACCGCGTTCCAACATACGGCATTTCTCTCCGGCATTCATCGAACAGCTCATGCGCTGATCTCAGATCCCCGAATCTCACGTACCCTGAGATCATTGCAGACCATGAGACCACATGGCTCATCCGATCGAAAATCCCTCACGCAATCCCCAACTGCCCAAAGCTAGAATACCCGGCAACAAGAGTGTTATATGAAACAACATCCCTGACAGGCATTTCATCGAACAGCTTGCGAGCGGCCTCGACGCGGCCGAACTTAAAGTACATATCGACGATCGAATTGGTGACGAACAAGTCTGCGCCATGCCCAAGTCTGAGCACCTGGGCATGGACGATCTCCCCGTCTACGCACAAGCAAAGCCTGGCGCAGGCTTTGGCGATGGAGGTGAAGGTGAACTCATCGGGGACGTGGGTCTTGAGAAGGGAGTTGAAGTGGCGGAGGGCGAGAAGAAGAGGTGGTTTTGGGAGAGGGACTTGAGGAGGGAGTTGTGGAGGGTGAGGGAGATGGGTTTGGGGAGGAGAGAGGAGAAGGTGAGGAGAGAGAGGGTGGGCTCATGGAGGTTGGAGGTGGAGGAAGATGAGGCTTGGGTTGAGGGAGAGGGTCGAGGTTGTGATGAGGAGGGAGTGGAGTTGCTTGAGGGAGAGGGAATTGGAACATTTGGGGAGGAGATGCAGCAATGGGTTTTGATTTTGAAGTGCCAGGGTTTTGGATCTTCAAACTAAACTTTAGGTGGGAAATGGCAAATGGCACAAAAATATCCAAGGGTGGTGACTAGTGAGATGTCTCTTGTCATAAGAAGCCCCACAAAAATGTCTGAATAGATATTCATATAATCCATCCTTTTCTCTTTCATGTCCCTCTGAATGCATTTCCATGGAGAGTTAAAATAAACCGTATAATGTGATAAACCCAAACCGGCAACTTTGGAGTTCGGTGGGCTGGTTCATTTTTGCTGGGTTTTCTACTTTAACAATTATAAATTATCAAAATAAAAAAATACATTACTTGAGAGGTGTTATATCACATGCATAAAATTTATACTTTCACGTTAAGTTAAATTTGATGTATCCATATCTTGCATAATATATATGAAGGTGATGGACATCCATCGGCGAAAAAATTGATAGAATGTTGACTTTTTCCGACGCCCCTAAGATTCTACCTAGATTAAATGGTTATGGAATATATCTAGTAATATCGAACTTAGAAAGTTGGTTTGGTTCGGATCGGGTCCACGGGCAGGTTTAATATTATACCCATACCCACCTTGAAATTTTGTATCTAATCTTCAACCTTTCCGATTGAATCCGGACGGGTATCAAGAACTCGAAAAAATCGGGTCAGTGCATGTTCAGATCAAACCCAACCCGATTTCACTCCTAATGAGATATAGAGGTTAAGTGTACAACACAGTTGCCCTTTTTTGTAGGGTTGTTGCTAATTATATGACACATCATTGAGGTGGGTGCTATTTTGAGCATATAGCATTGGTGTTATTTATGATCCAATGGTGGCCAATGGGATTAAACAGGGGTCCCATGATCTTATGATTTTGATGTGTTGCTAGGATTTACAAATAACACCAATATATAGCATGGAAGCAATAGCTAGCACCCACCCCAAATTCTCCCCACAGGGCTCTGCTCATGCTGTTGATGGCTGGATTACCACATGTTTGATATGAATCATTCAGTCTATTTTCATGTTCTGCCTATGCTTAAAGTACTGGTTTGGGTCTTTAATCTTCTCTTCAGTAAATAAAACATACTCATAACTTTAAATTTGATAAAAATATTCATGGGAAAATAGACTTAAAACTTCAAACACACGGTGTTGAGATATTAAAGAGATTTTAGAGGTCACCAACATATTTAAAAATTAAACAGTTAAGGATTAGAATGGAGATGGTGAAGTTAGCAGAGATAGCAAAGGTGGGAATAAGGGAGTATAAGAGAGTTAGCATGGACAACGAAGACGAGAGCAAGAGAGTAGAAGTGTATCAAGGTATCTGTCCTAATTTCAGTTTCGCATTGATATCCTTTTGTTCTAACCAGGTTCTGCAGTAGTTTATATGTTTGTGAAGTTTGAAATTAAATACATATTAATATATCAAATTATATTAGGATTTAGAAGCGATGTTGTGTTTGATCATATACTTTTCTTTATCAAGTTTGCAACTTAAGAATCTTAATCTAGAAATTTATGGGAGATAATAGGTCTGCATTTCATTGTTGTAGATATTAAGGTTATTATATATGTCAATTTTTTTTAAAAATAAATCATTTTAACTACTGATTTAAGACTAAAATTAATACATTTCCTTAAATTTAACTATTTTCATGCAAAATATATGCCAAAAGGAGCAAAAGGAGGGGAAAAATTGGGAAAATCATGATCCTCACTGGAAATTCGTTGGAAATGCTGAAAGCATCGATAGTAAAATTAATTGGAGCACTTTTTTCCCACACAACATAAGACTGTTTCGCTTTACATTTAAATGTTCGAATCAAGCAGTTTTTGCACACCTAAACAAATGCTTAGACGAAAGTTTAGACAGCATAAGGTGACTTCACTCTTCACTTAAGTGGGTTGAGCCTTCTAGACGCCCATATGGCTTGCACGGTCTAACACTCCTCAACGGACGCTTAGGCGGCCAAGTAACTCTTAATCATTTGACTTTTATCAAAGTATTTTAACGTAAAAGATGATACTAATGTAGCACTTTGCTACCTTAAAGTATTTTAATGTTCGACAAATTGATAGTATCAAAATGACGATGGAGTAGAAAATCGATAGTATCACATTTCATCATTAATTCATAAGAGAGAAAAAAGATGGGAGATGCTTTCTAGATCCAAAGTCCATGCTATTAAATCCCCATGCTATTATAAACTGTTAAGATCTTATGGTTCATATTTGTACAAAAGAGGGAGGCCCACTTAGTGTTTTTTGATGAAGATAAGCGGTCAAGATTTATTATAACAGGGAAAACAGCACAATGTAACAGTAGAAGTTCCCAGTCAATGCTTTTTAGTCTCAATTCCTAGGAAATAAACAATTAGAAAATGGTGAAACGTGATTGTTTTCCTAATTATTTCCTACTCCCGATTCAATAATATCAAACGTAAGAAGTCATTTGGAAAATAAAATAAATACTTATCCAACACATTTAATATGGTTATTACCGATGAAGTTCTTTCATGACTTCAACTACTAATAGACAACAAATAAAACTTCTTACTGAACACTCTGAACTAGCTTTTCACTAAAATCCCATATAATTGTTTGGCCAAGTATTCTTGGCTGGCCAAACGGCTCGCTTCAATCGACAAAGTATTTATTAGTGACAAATGCCCACAACAGCGGCAGACGTCTAAAGAGTGCGTGACAGACGTCTGCCAGACGTCCACTCAAATAACAGAGAAGAGCCAGATGTCTGAAGCAGAAAGCGGCAAACGTCTGCATTAAGTCTACCAAACAACAGAGCAGGACCAGAAGTGTGAAGAAGAAGCTCCAGACGTCTGGGTATAGTGCCACCGCTGTAGCGATTATCAATCAGACGTCTGACCAAGAGAAGTCAGACGTTTGTCCAATACAGTCACCGCTGTAGCGGTTATCAATTAGACGTCTGACCAAGAAGAGTCAAACGTCTGCCCAATACAGCCACCGCTACATCAAATCTTCAGCTACCAAATCAAGAAGAATCCTATTTTGATTTTCTCCTGATATTATTTGATTTTATTTGTCTTTTATTTTATCACCATGTTATTGTAACATTATATACTTGTGAAGAACTCAATACAATCAACTAAGTTGAAAACCCTAAAACCCATCTTCTCCAAGGTTTTTATGAAAACCTTAAAAACTGGTGCTTCTCATTACGTCACGTCCGATATTGGGATTATTCATAGTTACACCGATTACGATAGCCCCGATGAGATCAACATACACTACTACAAATAGGGGTTGCCCCTACGGATATATCCGTAAGGGCAATAAATTACCCTGTAGATGCAAACGCCGTAGGTGCAAGTCTTAGCCTTGAACATGCTCCTACGGTCAAAAACTTGCCCCTACGGCATAATGTGTAGGTCCAGTTGTCCCTACGGATTAGGCTGTAGGGACAAAAAACTTATTTAATTTATTGGTTTATAAAATAAATTAGGTGTCCCTACGGACGTATCCGTAGGGCCAAATAGTTACCCCTACGGATACGTGCGTAGGTCCAGATGTGTAGGGACAAAATATTAGGTATCCTGATATTTTGTCCCTACGGATACATGTGTAGGGGCATATGTTTGCCCCTACGGACAACTCCGTAGGGACAAGTATAATCCCTATTACTGAGATCATAGGGGCAAAATATCAGGTATCCTGATATTTTGCCCTTACGGATAAATTAGTAGGGTCAAAGAAGGTCCCTACGGATTAATCTGTAGGGGCAATGTTGGGCCCTACGGATTAATCCGTAGATACATATTATCAGGTTTTTTTTAAAAAAAAGGGCTGCCTATTTTTATCTCGCCCTGTGCACAATAATATATAAAATTAATCAACACGCAGAATATATCGCAGTATTCATAATCACATCTCACGCATAATATACAAAAGAAATCAACAAGCAGAATATGATATCAATATAAACACGCAAACACCACCAATATCAATATCGTCCAAAATATATACAATATGTATCATATAAATAAATAAATGTTTAAAATATAAGAATCAAAAAGCTGCCCTAGCTCGGTCTAGCTCCACCTCTGATAAATGCCATAATCTGGCGCGCCTGCTCCTCGGATATACCCTGAGTCAATAAATCATGCAATGCGGGGTGTACGGGAGTCTGAGCGGGCTGTAGAGCTGTCGGAGTGGTCGCGCAACCGCCGCCGAAATAGTGGCTTGCGGAGCCGCAGCTGTGGGAGTCTGAGCGGGCAGTGGAGCTATATGAGCTGTCTGTGGAACCGCAGTCGAGATAGTGGCTTGCGGAGCCGTAGCCGAAGAAGATGCATGTGGAGGCTCGGACGATGTACCCTATCGCGTCTGGACCTACGTGTGTAATAAACGAGTAAGAACTGTGTATTAGTTGAATTCGTATCATTATCATGTTATTGCGAAACCCTAATCTATGTATACTTAGGGACTTAGGCCTCGTTTGGATATCTAGTTTGGAAAACCGTAGTTTATTTTAATTAGATATGTATGTATGATTAATCAAAACTAAGTCTACAACCAAATAAGCTAAGGCTACGTACTAATATTGGATATGTTGCTATCTATAATATGACATAATATTTTACTATTAAGTAGTATACATACCAACATCTCCTTCAACTCCTGAACGGTGGCCTTCAAGCTGTCCAGTTCTTGCTGGAAACGTCGCTCACTGGAGACGGAGGAAGTAACCGCCGGAGTGGAGTCCAACCTTATATGGGCCCTGCTAGGGCCCAGTCTCCGGCCTCTCTCCCAACCTCCTTGGTGCCCTCCGTGTGCGGCGTCCAGGACTGGGGTCAGCAGTATCGGATCGTTCTGTCCAGTAAAATTGATCCCCGATGCCTCGGCCTGCTCAACCACCCGCTCCTACACCCACATTAACCAGTAAAATATAAGTATATCATTTAAATTTGAACCTTTCAAAACTAAAATTTCAAATAGGGGTTACCACTTACGCAATACTCCTGGGTAGCGGCATCGGGGTATCGAAGCCCGCCCGTGGCGGGATCTGTCGAGGTGCCATGGACGGCAAGATACACGGACAGCACGCTCGGTGTACCACCCTGCGTCAGGGTCTGAGCTCTCTGCAATATTAGAAAATAACTCTTAATATTAGATATATTAGAAAATAACTCTTAATATTACATTATATCACAAAGGCCGGTCTATTGTAATTTACCTATAACTCCATGGCACGAGTAATATTCCTCGAGCCATCTGTATAAGTGGAGCGACCCTTCTTCGCCGACTTCCTATTCTCTTTATTTTGATCGGCCCATTTCTGCACAACACATTCATATTTAGTTTTCTAATTAAGCAACACGAAAAAATAAATTATATACTAAACAATGAATTACATTTAAAATACATACCTGTTTGCGATGAGAGTCGAAATATTCGCACAATAGAGGCCATGGATCTACGTCGACTCTCGCAAAGGCCGGAGTAGATAGGAGGGCCGCTCTCTCTGCCTCGGGGGTTGCCATCCACACGGAATAGCAGTCGGTCTTCAGCTCATTCCTGTTGTATCGGACCTTCGTCTGCATATTCTTCATCAGGCCATTGTACAGAGCGTGAAGATCTAGCACCCTCCCAGGGTGATCAGGGTCGGGTACAGGCTGAAAATCGTAATCCAACTGAAAATACAAAAAAAACATTGTTATTAGATTGCAAGTGTTAATAATAAATATATTGGATAAATCAAATGAAAATATATATTAGTACCCGAGCTTGATCCCAGAAGAGGGCGAATGAGCGCCGGTATTGGTCGCCCCACTCAACGTGAAGTGGATAGTTCTTCACGAGCCGGCTCTCATCCCCCATATACCGGCCGAACCTCTCGGCATGATCGCCGGTATGGCGATAATCAGGGGTAAAAAAGAGGGGGAATGCTGCCTCCCCCCTAGCTCTGTCGGGCCTCAGCCCGTGGGACTCATTCGGGCCTCGAGTCCCCCTCTCGGGATGGGAAGGCCCTGCGTCAGCAAAAAATATCAAGACAATCAATATTAAGACAAAGTTGTATTAAGAAATCAAGATTTAACAAAAATTGAAGTGTGGTATATACCTCCGGTGACTAAAGCACGAGCCTGGGCCCGGGCAGCAACACGAGCGGGACGATAGTTCCTCCGGTGAGGAACAGCCGGTGACCTGGACGTGGACGCATCTCCAACTAGAAAATAAATATCGATAAAATTACATGGAGTTCATGTTTATTCTTAAAGGATATGTAAAATGAATAAATATTTTATATTTATTCATACAAACCTGCAGACTGAGCGGAGGGAATGGAAGTGACGGGAGTGGCCCCTGCACCAGACGATGACGCACCACCTATAATTAGACAATCAAGTATCAGCTATATAAGTAATTGCAAAAAGAATACGTATATCAATAATATAACATTCTAAATCAACATGTATACACTATAGGATATATAAACATACCCGCAGGTATATGATATATAAACATACCTGGAGGTGCGAAAGTGGCCTCTATCCCTGATGTAAGTACGTAAGAGCAAAAAGAATGTATGTATATTTATGATATAGTATTCTAAATCAATATACATGCACTATATGATATATAAGCATACCTGGAGGTGCGGGAGTGGCCTCTGTCCCTAATGTGGACGCATCACCAACAGCTAGACAATCAAACATTGACAATATAAGTAATTTTGACATGAACATGCATGTATATCTATAATATTACATTCAAAATGAATATGCGTGCAATATACCTGGAGGTGTGGCAAAGTCCACACGGAAGGAGGCATCCGAAGGGGTCTCCGATCGGGGTGCAAGACCGGCCCTCTGAAGCTCCCTACGCAGCTCTCCGAATGGCAGAACCGCTCTGCCTCTGCCTCTGCCTCTGCCGGTGCCGCGGCTAGAGCTCCTGCCTCCTCTCACTGCTCCCGTCATCGTCATCAAATCTAGATAAACGGTTCATGGACGGATTAGACAATCATTACAAGTATTGACTATATATGCATAGATCGTAAAATGTGAAGTAATAATATAACATTACTGATAACCTTTTTCGTTTCGTGGGCGCATTAGACATATCTACTTGGATTTCATCATCGATATCATTTCTAACCCACGTAACTTCATGATCAGCCGAAGACAACCCGTCTTTCGAAACAGACGGTCGGAGCACTCTAAGTCTTCTCTCTTCTTCATCCTCATCGCTGTCCTCGAATTCTGAGACATCGTAGACATCCCTGGGTTTCCAACAGCATACGACACTCCATCCCGGATGCTTCAAACACCATGAGTAGTATACTTGGAACGCTTGGTTCGGAAAGATAAACGGATCTTCCTGACCATAAAATCGAAGTGTGTTCACACTGGTCAATCCATATTCATCTTTCCAAGTCCCAAGATTGCTTCTCCACTTATCCGTATCGGTTCGCGTATCGTACCAAGTACACTGGAATATATAAAAGGGTTCTGATCATCCGGGATAGTGGATGGCAAGTATACAATTTAAGTATTCATAATAAATCACACCATCCGATCCTACCGTCGCAATCCCACTATTCTAAGTGGTTCTATATGTTTCTATATCCTTAACTTCGAATTTGTATCCAAGGACACCGAATCCTTTATAATATGCAACCTCCATACTAGGAAATTGAGCTAAACATCTTCAATCACTTTTAAATGATGCAGACAAGTTCGGATCATTGATATAACAAAACAAATTTTACGACAAATACATAACGATATAAGTTTAGATTAAAACTGATAGCAATAACATGTTATTCGAATAACTTACATGATCTGCAACCCAATCGCAAAAATTATGCTGATGATATTTTTCCAATCGTTCATCGTTCTAATCAGGATGCCCCTTACGTACCTCGTTAAAATGAATTCTGTTTTCGACAATAAATTATGACATTAATATTATATCATTTCATACACACACAAACACAAATATAACAATTAATCCAAAAAAACTTACTCTCTAATTTTTTCAAGACATGCGCAATTAAGCAAGATAAACCGGTATATCTTATTGATAAACATAGTGTCTACCCTCTTATAATCGGCTTTACCATATGGCCCGTCTTGAATTCTTCGAGACCGGTTAAGTCTCGTCTCAATGTTCTCGTCTAGATAGCAGGAACAAAATGTGGTCTTCATCAAGAAGATAACCTTGCATGATAGAACCCTCTGGTCGATTTCTATTGCGTATATACTTTTTAAGAGTGTAGAGGTACCTAAAGAAAATATGTTGAATAAATAAATACGGGCATACAGGACAACAATAATTTTAAAAATTGCGCGAAACGAAAAATTCCACGTACCTCTCGACGGGATACATCCATCGATATTGTACCGGTCCGGCTAACTTAGCCTCAGTTGCAAGATAAACCGTCAGGTGTATTATGATATCGAAGAATGACGGTGGGAAAATACGCTCAAACTTGCAAAGTATCAACGCAAAAGAATTTTCTAGTTTATCCAGCGTCACAACATCCAGTGTTTTAGCACACAACTCTCTGAAAAAACAACATAGGTCGTTGATTACTAGACCAACCGATTCGGGGAGAGAAGTCCTGAGGGCTAATGGAAGAAGGTGCTCTATGATAACATGGTGATCATGACTTTTTAGCCCATCGATCTTGCCTTTAACAATTTTTATCTTCTTGCTGAATGATCCTGAGAAACCTGTGGGAACTTTCAAATCATGCAACACCTGCAGAAATATTTTCTTCTCCGGTTGTGACATATGATAAGCGGCATTGGGAAGTACAAACTTGCCTGGTTTACCCGCTACCGGTTTAGGGTGCAATTCACTTCTTGTTTCCCAGTCCTGTAGATCCATCCGAACATTCAAGTTGTCTTTCGATTTTCCGTCTTTACAAAGAAGCAAGTTGAGTATGTGCTCTGATACTCCCTTCTCTATATGCATGACGTCCAGACAATGACGCACTAAATTTGTTGACCAGTATGGAATCTCGAAGAAAATGCTTAACTTGTTCCAAAATGGTGGTTTGACCTGTTTTGTCGGATCCATCCCGAAGGTCACATTATTGTAACCATCCCACTGAGCAGTCACGTCCTCTACGGACAATGGGGCTAGAGGTCCAAGAAGCTCCTGATGACCATCAAAGTGAACAGCGTCTAACCTGTAGGGGTGGTCTAGAGGCAGGAAACGTCGATAGCCGCAATAACAAATCTTCCTGCTAAAATTCAAGAATTTCGATGTTGTGTGTTGATGGCAATGAGGACATGCTTTGTGACCATGTACGGACCAACCTGATAGCATTCAATACGCAGGAAAGTCATTAATTGTCCATATTAAAGCCGCACGCAGTATGAAGGTTGTATTTGTGTTTGCATCGTAAGTCTCTACACCATCAATGAACAAAGATTTTAGCTCCTCGATCAGAGGTCGGAGATAGACGTCGATATTGTTTCCCGGTGAGTTTGTTCCATCGATAAGAAGAGGCATCATAAAGTATGATTGGTCCATAGCCAACCAAGGCGACAGATTATAAATTATCATTACAACGGGCCATGTGCTGTGACTTCCATCCATATAGTTGAATGGGCAGAAGCCATCACTAGCCAGTCCGAGCCTGACATTGCGAGGATCGCTACTGAATATTACATGCCTCCTATCGAAATCCTTCCATGCCGGTGAATCTCTTGGATGGCTCATTTTTCCATCTTCACTTGGAGGAGCACGGTGATGCCAAATCATTGCCTCGGCTGTTTTCTTGCACCTGAATTACCTCTGCAGCCTCTGTGTTATGGGAAAATATCATGCTATCTTGACAGGTATATCAGGATTCTTATCAGAATCTTTCGGCATATACCTGGCCTCTCAATATGTTGGACACTCTTTTAAATCTGAATTCTCTTTCCGGTACAACACGCAATTTTTAGGACATACTTGAATCTTCTCACATTTCAGACCCAATTCAGATATCATCTTCTGGGCTCCGTACCAGCTGTCGGGCACGTTATTTTCCGGGGGTATAGAATCTTTCAAGAACGAAAGAAGTATTGTGAATGACTTGTTGCTCCATTCATTTAGGCACTTAATCGTGAAAAGTTGGACGAACCATGAGAGGGTAGAATACTTTGCATTCTCATAAATTGGTTTTCTAGCATCATTCATGAAATTTTCATATTTATCCGCACGCGGTCCTTGACCGGAAGGAATGTCATTTTCGGTACGAATAGATTCACCTAGGGCAGCCTCTACCATATCCTTCATTTCTTCTGATGGAAAGAAATTACCGTTTTCTTCTTCTACCGCATTACCGTCTTCTCCTTCTTCTCCTGCCTCATTATCGTCTTCTCCTTCTTCTTCTGCCGCATTACTGCGTTCTTCTCCTTCCCCGTGATATTTCCAAGTTGTATAAAGTCTAGTAAAACCATATTTTACAATATGAAGCTCTGCCAATTCTACCTTCTGCCAGTACTTATTCCCACATCTATCGCACGGGCAGAGAATCTTCTCTATCACGATCTTATTATGTGCGCATGCAAATTCAATAAAAACAGCAACTCCTGCGACAAACTTAGGTTGCATACGTTGTTGCCAATCCACATACATCCAGTCCTTAACTCTGACGTACTCATGGGCCATGTTAGACTGTATAACATATAAATTATAGGTTATGATAACTATATTGAGAAATCTAAGAACGAGATGGTTACTGACAAAGGAGAAAATTCGTGTATATGCTTTGTGTGTGCGTTTGTCATTGAAAAGAATAATATCGATAATCAAAGTTAGATTTAAGGATACACATGTATGAGAATATGAAAGTTTCATATTATCATCGAATATCATATATTGGTTTTAACTTGAACATCTTGAATCACTCTCTAATGATGCGTTTGTTGTGTAGTCTTGTTGTGTGTGTGTGTTTCGGCTGTCGGGGGTAAGACTTCTATCCCATTAAGAATGTATAGAGCGAACACCCATTCGTTTGTGCTTTCAACCGTTTCGAGTAAATTTCGGCAACACCTCCCCGCTGTTCTCCGAGTACACTGTAATAGAATAGATAATCATTTCAAAGTTGTGAAACAACATTGAAATGAACATCTAATCTATCTTTGTACACCGAGAACCAGTGGAAAGGTACCGACGAAATATCTCGAAACGGATGAAAACACAAGTGAATGAAAGTGTTTGCTTTATACATTCCTAACTTGTCCACACGGGACAAATCTATCGGTTATCATACGATTGAATCTTCTCGTCACATAGACTACACGACGGTTGTTAGTATCGAGCTATACCGTCCGATATTTAACAACTTTCGTATAGTTCTATGTCACGATGAACATCGAACGTATGTTAACCGATAAACGGGGACTAAATGGCGCTTTGAGTTTCATATATAAGTATCGATGAGAATATGAAAGTTTCATATTATCATCGAGTATCATATATTGGTTTTAACTTGAACATCTTGAATCACTCTCTAATGATGCGTTTGTTGTGTATTCTTGTTGTATGTGTGTGTTTCGGCTGTCGGGGGTAAGGCTTCTATCCCATTAAGAATGTATAGAGCGAACACCCATTCGCTTGTGCTTTCAACCGTGTCGAGTAAATTTCGGCAGCACCTTCCCATTGTTCTCTGAGTACACTGTAATAGAATAGATAATCATTTCAAAGTTGTGAAACAACGTCGAAATGAACATCTAATCTATCTTTGTAAACGGAGAACTAGCGGAAAGGTACCGACGAAATATCTCGAAACGGATGAAAACACAAGTGAATGAATGTGTTTTCTTTATACATTCCTAACTTGTTTACACGGGACAAATCTATCAGTTATCATACGATTGAATCTTCTCATCACATAGACTACACGACGGTTGTTAGTATCGAGCTATACCGTCCGATATTTAACAACCTTCGTATAGTTCTATGTCACGACGAATATCGAACGTATGTTAACTGATAGACGGGGACTAAGTGGCGCTTTGAGTTTCATATATGAGTATCGATGAGAATATGAAAGTTTCATATTATCATCGAGTATCATATATTGGTTTTAACTTGAACATCTTGAATCACTCTCTAATGATGCGTTTGTTGTGTATTCTTGTTGTATGTGTGTGTTTCGGCTGTCGGGGGTAAGGCTTCTATCCCATTAAGAATGTATAGAGTGAACACTCATTCGCTTATACTTTCAACCGTTTCGAGTAAATTTCGGCAGCACCTCCCCGCTGTTCTCCGAGTACACTGTAATAGAATAGATAATCTTTTCAAAGCTGTGAAACAACGTTGAAATGAACATCTACTCTATCTTTGTACACAGAGAACCAGCGGAAAGGTACCGACGAAATATCTCGAAACGGATGAAAACACAAGTGAATGAAGGTGTTTGCTTTATACATTCCTAACTTGTCCACACGGGACAAATCTATCGGTTATCATACGATCGAATCTTCTCGTCACATAGACTATACGACGGTTGTTAGTATCGAGCTATACCGTCCGATATTTAACAACCTTCGTATAGTTCTATGTTACGACGAACATCGAACGTATGTTAACCGATTGACGGGGACTAAGTGGCGCTTTGAGTTTCACATATGAGTATCGATGAGAATATGAAAGTTTCATATTATCATCGAATATCATATATTGGTTTTAACTTGAAAAACGTGCCGTTGAAACAAATTATTGTTCTCCACCTTGCACTCTCTTAACAATGGTACATGCATTAAATAACATGTAAGAGCTATCTATAACAACTCTAAAATTTCATCTGTTGGGTTCAACAAAAAGGTTTTTGATATAACAAACACAACCTTCCTCAATTTTTTTGGAGACATAAATCAAGGAAAAAATAGATTTCAGATGGTGATAAAAATACCAAATTCTTTCATTGTTGGGTTAATGTCAGAAGATGTCAAAACAGAATTACAAAGTTGTACAATGTAGAAGGCATTTGTTTTGAAGAGCATAAACAGATTGTTCATATGACATCTTCTCATTTTGAAAAAGCTTTTACTTCATAAAATATAAATGCAGAATTTGATTGCAGACATATCATTTCTAATATGATTTCAGACATATCAGGTTTAGGGTTAGAGCCTAGGGTTAATTTGGGTTAATTAGAGGCTAGGGTTAATTTTGGTTAATTATTGATAATTTGAAAGGGTTAGAGTGTTGGTTAGGGTTAATTAGGTTAATTTGGGTAAGTTTACTTGAAACAGCGCATTCTGCCTATATGAATGATTAAGTTTGTATAATCTTCACACACGTGTTTTCATGTATGCTGGCCATCTTGAGGGTGCATGTAATATTTTTATTTTCCTCTCAAATTGTAATTTGCATATATCATGAAATTTTGCCCCTGGGAAATGTTTAGGTTTAGGGTTAGAGTCCAGTATCCACTCCAGTTTATTGCAGAACCAAGCAAAATTGTTGAATCAAGACTTGCACTATACACTCACCATTTTGACTCTTCCACACTCACATCTATAGGCACACCTTTTTTCAAGCTAATAATAAGTTAGCAGCCAACACGTCGACATTCACTCTAGTTAGAGTTTTCCGATAGTATCTCTCTCCTCGCTCCATGGCCAATATTCCTGTCATACATCAATCCATGGCCCACGCCCACAAACAAAGTGGGGGCATAGAGAAATGATGCTCTATATAGATTTAAAAAGGGATTGATATGTACAGGATCAACATACATTACGCAAAGCTTTTTCCTAAAGCTAGGAAATATTTTTTCAAACATAAAGAGGTGCCCAGGGCTGTTAATTCTACTCTCGTTTGTCTTATTCCCAAAAAGGCAAATTGTCGCTCCATCATCGATTATAGGCCTATAAACCTTTGTAATTTTCTATACAAAATTTTCATTATCCCCAACTCTAGCCCCAGCCCTATCCCCAGCCGAACCCCAACCCCAACCCTAACCCTAACCCTAACCCCAGCCCCAGCCCCAGCTGAACCCCAACCCTAACCCCAACCCCAACCCCAGCCGAACCCTAACACCAACACCAAACCCCAACACCAACACCAAACCCCAACCGAACCCTAACCCTAACCCCAACAGATGTCTAACCCTAACCCTCATTGGTACCCAAACCCTGAACCCTAGCCCTAAAATCATCAAAATTATGTTTAATTGGATATTTACTAACCTGTAGGCGGTGGAGGAGACAACGGAGACGCTCGATCGGTGGTCGACAAGGCGCGCAATCGGCGATGAGGAAGAACGAGGGCGGTGGCGACGACGAAACGGAGGGCGGTGGAGACGACGAGAACGGCAACGAGAAAACTGCGACACGGCGGGAATGAGAAATTTGGGGATTTTGGGAATTTTGGGAGTTAACGCGCGAGAAAGATGAGGCGTAGGGCATTTCTGTTCCTTTTTAATTAAATTCCCATTTAGATGCCCCTACGGATTATTCCGTAGGTCATTTGTTTGCGGCTTCGTAGGGGCAAACAATAAATTACGATTTAATATTTTTAAATTAAAACGTCGGGCACCGTAGGGACAACCGTCGGGCTTACGGATTAGTCCGTAGGGCCAAAATAAATCTGCCCCTACGGATTTCAATATCCGTAGGGGCAACCCCCTATTGTAGTAGTGATAGGTGATGGTTCAGGTTTGAAAATCTCTCACATTGTTAAAACAACACCGTACTCTTCACAAAAATCATTTCTGTTAGATAACGTTCTATGTGCACCCTTCATTACTCAAAACTTAATTTCCGTCGCCAAACTTTGCAAATTAAACACAGACTCACTTGAATTTTTTCCCTCTCATTTTTTGGTGAAGGATCTTCGCACGGTGTCACGCCCCGGTTCCCAGTAGACGGAAACGATGACGTGGTAAGCTCGCAGCATATTTATTCAGAGAAGGTCATTTCCTAAATAAATATACTAAGCGTATTGAAACAATAATACACAATGCAAGAATAAATGAAGACTATAAAATTTTCAACAAATATATTTATTTACATTCAACTTCCAATATTTATAAGTACATGAGTTTCAACTGGAAAGTAAATACAATAAAGGAAAATGCCTAAATATGTGGTATACATAAGCTGAATAAAAAGTGAAGCTAGTCTAATCCTGAGGAGCAATCCGGTTGTAGTCTTCCTCTATGGCCTCCAATTCCTTCGTCTCGATCGTATCTGACGAACATTCCAAGAAAACAAGGGTGGGTGGTGTTCAGTTGATAAAACTGCACATTTGTATTATATTTTTCCTACCATTTTCATATTAAAAAAGGACTTTATTATAATATATTATACATATGAGGGTTTATGTGTAAAAACATTATTTTCCATGTGTTAATATATTTTTATTATCATTTGGTAGGAAAATGTATGCAAATAATATTATTGACCTAATCCTAGTAGAACAAAGTCTACTAAAATCTTATTTGAGTTGTTGTGCAGAATATTTCCAAGTTGTGCAGAATTTTCCAAGGCTAGAATCAAGCAAATCAAGTTGTTGAAGAAATCTTGCCAAATTAAGAAGCAAACTTGGAGACCAAGTCTGGAAGCAACCGAGAGAAGATTTCTGAAATATGAAGGTGCCTAGGATTGCCACATGTCACAATCAGAAAGCCCAAGAAAATTGACAAAGAGATCTCACCCCTTGAGCGCGGATCCGCGGCCCTAGCCACAATTTGCCGCGGATCCGCCGCACTTCTATGGAGTTGGGAGCTGAGGATTTTTGGGGTGAATCTATGATGAATTTTACCAACTTTTGAAGCAAAATATTCTGGCTTTGCACTATAAAAAGGCACCGAGAGCCTCTTGGAAAAAGGCATCAAGCCGAAGAGATCACGAAGCTCCCGACGCTCACGCATCCAGGCTGATCATCGACTGTTCGACTACCTCCTTAAGAAAGATCGAGAAGCAACTAGTTGTAATCATTTTCTATGGATTAAAAGTGTAGTTTGAAGAAGTCGATTAATAATGATAGTTATTTTTATTTAATTGTCTTTGCACTTTACATTATGTTTTCCCTCGATTTCTTTTCATCTTCTTCTCCCAACATGCGCGAGTAATTCTCCGCTTGTTAGGGTTTGTAGGATTAGGGTAGGCTAATGGACGATGAAAATAACTAAACCCTTTTTAAGTCTTATAAAGTTTAGGAACTTTATCAAAAGAATCACTAACATCCTAATCGGGCGCGCTAGCAATTCTTTACTAGTTCCGACCGCTATTAGAGATTAGATTAATGATTGTTTTGGTAAAGGCTAGATATGAACGGAGTTCCGTGTCGAGATAAGGGTTAAGAGTGGGATTCCTTTTCCCTCCAGAAACCCTAATCTACACGCATCACCGTCGTTCTAGTTCTAAATCTATTAATGGATAAAAAGGGTAACTTTTAATTAATCGTCCATAACTACTAAATCCTAACGAACCTTATAAGCCCTCTTATTATATTAATTATATCTTTAAAATAATCTAGATCTATATTTTACATTCTTGTTTAACGTAGATCTAGAAACTATTCTATAAAATTCTTTATCCCTCCTTTCTCTTTCAACACACCTAAAGTAAAAGTAAAAGGTTCCACGTTTCCCAGAGGACGACCCGTACTCATCTCGGTCTAGCTACGTGCGACACCGTTATTGATTGCGGTTAAACTACAAACAAACACTTTTTCGAATCAAATCAAATGGCGCCGTTGCCGGGGATACGTGCGTAATTTTTTATTTTTACTATTTGTGTTGAATTCTTAGACGAGCCATATCATTATTAACACAAAACTGCAAATTGCATATTTAACGATTTGTGCGTGAATTTTTGCAAGGAGATATGGAGTCACAGAATTGAGGAAAACAGGAAACAGAGACATTTTTAGAGATCCAGAGGAGCAAAGGAGACCACAGAAAAAATTTCATCAACTGATCCTTCTGCCACGCGGCGGAACCGCGGCAAAAACACCACTTTGGCGGCGGAATCGCGGCAGGATAGAAGAGTTAGGGTCACAGAATTCTCTGGTATCTTTCTTAACTCCTTCTTTCTCTCCTCAAATCCAATAAAATCTATTTTCTGCAGGATTCTTTGCAAAATTGCGGCGCTCAAAAATCTTTTTGCAAAAGTTTTATGATTGGTTTTGTTTTGCATATTTAATACGGACTTTAAGGGGCAAAGACCAAATCAAGATTAGGTGGGGATTTCATCACCCTTCCTAAGCCCCACAAATCACAAACTGAGCATATAGATCAACCCTTCATTAATTTAAAAAATATCTAGACCAGACTCTAAGGACTGTCGCGCTCAATAAGGACAGAGGAAGGTCGTGGGTAATCTATCGTTTATCCGCATTACTTTTGTAGTGCCTAGGCAAGTGTGACAAAGGCTAGTGGTTTTTAATTAGGCCCACGACGTGGTTCCTTCCCACTTACCTGGCACTTATCTGGCTACAAGGGTAGTACGGAGGCGGTAGAGGATTGATCCTGCAGCTTGTCCTTTGGAAGTCTAGGAGCGGTCTAGAGACTGGACCTAGGTGACCTTAGTTCTAGGGTTGCTTGTGCATCTTAGGAAGATTTGTCTTGAGTCCCACTTTTTCAAAACAAGCCAATTTTAAAACCACACACACGCTGCCACTTGCACTAAACCCGCTTAGTGCATGCTCGGCTGGACACGGGATCCTAGTGCCTGTCTTGTCCGCGTTCCTGCTATCGACGCCGAAGTCGGTACTTCTTCATCTTCTTTTCCCCCACCACACACCACATCGACCGTGATGGACGACACTCCATCTAATTATAACACCACGCTGCCACCGCCCGCAGGTGAGCAGAATCCACCGCGCATCTCTCTCCAAGAGAGATGCTATCCTATTCGTGGTCCTCTTCCTACTTGTCTATCTCTTCCACCACCTAACGGGGATAATTTCGAAATTAAACCCCACTACATCAATCTGCTGCCTAAATTTCACGGGCTTGAGTCGGAAGACGCGTACGTTTTCATCACCAAATTCGAAAACGTATGCGCAATGATGGGTACTTCACAATTGACTTTAGATGCTATGCGCTTACGACTTCTCCCATTCACACTGTGCGACTTGGCAGAAAAATGGCTTTATAATACTGCCGCACACTCTATCACTAATTGGGATGAATTCGTCGTTGCATTTCTTAAGAAGTTTTACCCAAATCATAAGACTGCACATATTAGGAGCGAGATCAACCAGTTCAGCCAGCTTCCCAATGAACCATTTTGGAAGTGCTTTGAACGTTTCAAAGATCTGCTTGTCCAATGCCCCCATCACGGAATACAAAGATGGGATTTATGTCGGATTATATATGAGGGCATTAATCCAGCGACAAAGCAGATGCTTGAAACAATGTGTCAATGCAATTTCATGTCTAAAGATGATGGTGAAGCATGGAAATATCTGGAAGATCTCGCTGAACACACGTTGCAGTGGGAAAGCGTAAGACCACCTACAACTAAGGGAGGTATTCACCAGCTCGATGTTTCTATCGCAGTAAAAGCCGAAATGGCAGCGATACAAAAGAAACTCGATTCTATTGAGAACAAACTTTCATCAGTCTCCCTAAATCAGGTCACGCTTCCCAAGACTGTCTGTGGTTGCTGTTCGGATCCTTCACACCTAACGGAAGAATGTCCTATGAATGCATTGTTTCAAGCTAATGCTGCTTTTCAGCAGCGACCTAGAAACGACCCTTATTCTTCCACGTACAATCAAGGATGGAGGAATCATCCTAACTTTGCTTGGAATCAAAACCAACAAAGCAATTATCAAAGACCTCCTCCACAGCAACCACAACCACAGAATCAGCCCCCCTTTCAGTCACAGAATTTCCAAAATCCGGCCAACATTTCTACACTACAAGTGGCCGGTATTGACAACTCACTTGCACAAACTTTGGATATGTTCATGAAACAATCCATGCAAAACTCGGCTGAGATGAGGTCTTCTATTGATGCCCTAACGAAAAACTCCTCCTCCCATGGTGAGAGTATCAAATCAATAGAAAACCAAATCGCACAGTTAAACGCCGCAATGAGTGCGAGAGAGAAAGGGAAACTCCCATCTCAACCCCTACCGAATCCTGGCCATTCACAAAGTCATAATGTGAATGTCGTCACTACGTTGAGATCGGGGAGAGTGCTGAACAACCGAGTGGGTGAGCAATTTGATGATAGTGACACATTTGATACCCCTTCTTCTTCTTCTTCTTCTTCCCTTAACTCGTCTAGTCTTCCACCTTCATCCGAGCCTATTCTCCGTTTTCCCCAAGGCTCAAACATTTCACCAAATCTATCTAAGTCGATGCCCACTCCAATTTTGGGATCGAATCCGTCGCCACAGTCTTCTCCACAAACGTTGAACCCAAAACTTATTGATCGAGCTCCATTTCCAAACCGATTGAGGGCCAACCGACCTAACCCGCAAATGGAGAAGATTGTGGAAATGTTTAAGAAAGTTAGCGTGAATATTCCTCTTCTAGATGCTATTCAACAAGTCCCATCTTATGCAAGAATTCTTAAAGATTTGTGCACTAGGAAGAGAAAAACTCAAGTGCCTAAAAAGGTTTTCATGACGAGTAATGTTAGCACAGCTTTTACCCAACAAATACCAAAGAAACGTAAGGACCCCGGCTGTCCTACAATCTCTATTTCTATTGGGGGTAAAAATATAAATCGTGCTTTACTCGATCTAGGCGCTAGCGTCAACTTGCTTCCTTATTCAGTATACGAGCAGTTAGGAATTGGAGAGTTAAAACCCGCCCATTGTACTCTCCAAATGGCTGACCGATCTATCACCAAATCTCGGGGAGAACTAGAGGATGTGTTAATTAAAGTCGGGGAATTCATATTTCCCGTGGACTTTATTGTTTTAGATACACAACCTGTGGCAAACCCACGCAATCAAATCCCAGTGATACTTGGTCGACCCTTCCTAGCAACTTCTAACGCTGTAATTAATTGTCGTAACGGTTCTATGAACTTATCCTTCGGGAAAATGACAATTGAGCTTAATATTTACAAACTAGGAAGTCAGCCATCAGAACCTTCTGCTCAATTGCTGGATGTTTGTTCCATCCACGAGATAGCTTCGGAAAGCTGCATGGATGAGGAGCTTTGCTTTGATGTTCTCGACAACATAAAGGAGACATCGTTTGATCTTGCACCACTTTACAGTGAGGATATGTTCAATGAGTCCGACCTTGAGATTGAACCTGTTGACTCGTTGCAAAAGTCAGCAGCACTTTCCGAGTCAATATCTTATGCAAGTTTTGAATCTCTTCGGGAGTCCGAATATCATTCGCTTACCCCACCTTCTATAGTCTCTCCGCCAATTCTTGATCTCAAACCGCTACCTTCTCATCTTAAATATGCATATTTAGGAGAGAATGAGACTTTGCTAGTGATTATTTCTGCTTCTCTAGCCTTAGAGCAAGAGAATGCACTTTTGGCAGTGTTGAGATCGAATCGGGAAGTATTTGGTTGGACTATGGCTGACATCAAAGGGATTAGTCCCTTAATTGTTGAACATTACATACATCTGATGGATGAAGCCAAACCAACCCGAGACCCACAAAGACGGTTAAATCCCGTTATGAAAGAGGCGGTAAAGAAAGAAATCGTCAAGTGCCTTGATAGTGGAATAATTTACCCCATATCTGATAGTTAATGGGTAAGTCCAATTCATGTGGTCCCTAAAAAGTCTGGCATCACGGTCATCACTAATGAGGCTAATGAGTTAATCCAAACACGCACCCAAACTGGGTGGCGCGTATGTATCGATTACAGGAAACTCAATGCCGCGACGAGGAAAGATCACTTCCCTCTACCTTTTATTGATCAGATGTTAGAACGATTAGCGGGACACGAATACTACTGTTTCTTGGACGGATACTCTGGTTATAACCAGGTCCCCATCGCCGAAAAGGATCAAGATAAAACCACTTTTACTTGTCCTTTCGGAACTTTTGCTTATAGACGCATGCCCTTTGGGTTATGCAACGCTCCCCCTACATTTCAGCGGTGCATGATGGGAATATTTTCAGATATGGTGGAAAATTTTCTAGAAATTTTTATGGACGATTTTTCCATTTTTGGGGACTCCTTTGAGGACTGCCTTCGTAATCTTGACGCTGTTCTTACCCGCTGTAAGGATAAGAACTTGACTTTGAATTGGGAAAAATGCCATTTTATGGTCCAAGAAGGTATTGTACTTGGACATATAATTTCACATAAAGGCATTGAGGTTGACAGAGCTAAAATAGATGTCATTCAAAACCTCCCTCGTCCCAATTGCGTCAAAGATATACGATCCTTCCTTGGTCATGCAGGATTTTATAGGAGATTTATTAAGGACTTTAGCAAAATTGCTAGACCCTTAACCCTTCTATTGGCCAAGGACACTACTTTTCACTTTGATTCGGATTGTGTGGCTGCTTTTGAATCGCTTAAAGAATCACTCACTACAGCCCCCGTTCTATCATCTCCGGATTGGAACCACCCGTTCGAGCTTATGTGTGACGCGTCAGATTTTGCTATTGGTGCTGTCTTAGGACAGCATATTGATAAGATGCCACATGTAATTTACTATGCAAGTAGGACCTTGAATGATGCACAAATAAATTACACAACTACCGAGAAAGAACTCTTGGTAGTTGTATTTGCATTGGAGAAATTCAGGCCTTACTTGATTGGCTCGCCTATTGTGGTTTACACAGATCACTCCGCCCTACGACATCTTTTATCGAAGAAGGATGCGAAGGCCAGGCTAATACGTTGGATACTATTGTTACAAGAATTTGATCTTGTCATCAAAGACAAGAGTGGATGTGAAAACGTTGTAGCTGACCATCTTTCACGCATCACTTCTTCGCCAACTGTGACCGTGCCAATAAATGACTCATTTCCCGACGAACAGCTCTTGAATGTATCTTACGAACCTTGGTTCGTGGATATCGTGAACTATCTTGCGACGGGACTCATACCTAGCGATTGGTCGAAACAAGACAAACTTCGATTTTTATCCCAAGTAAAATATTTTTACTGGGATGAACCATATCTATTCAAGTATTGTTCCGATCAAATCATTCGCAGGTGTGTCCCTAACGATGAATTCAAGAGCGTGTTATCATTTTGTCATGATCAGGCATGCGGCGGTCATTTTGGACCTCGAAAAACGGCGGAGAAAGTTTTGCAATGTGGCTTTTATTGGCCAACATTATTTAAAGATGCACTTGAACATTGCAAAACTTGTCCGCGATGTCAGCATTTGGGTCGGATTTCACGAAGGAATGAGATGCCGCTCCAACCTATTTTGGTTGTGGAAATATTTGATGTTTGGGGTATTGATTTTATGGGCCCTTTTCCCAACTCCTTTGGGAATCTATATATCTTGTTAGCGGTTGACTATGTCTCGAAGTGGGTGGAAGCTGTACCGTGTCGCACTAATGACAACAAAGTTGTCATTAAGTTCCTTAAAGAAAATATCTTTTCGCGATTCGGACACCCTCGCGCTATCATTAGCGACAACGGGACACATTTCTGCAATAGGTCTTTCGAGGCCTTGATGCGGAAATATTCAATTACTCACAAGCTTTCTACGCCCTATCACCCCCAAACAAGCGGGCAGGCTGAGATCTCAAATAGACAGATCAAACAGATATTGGAGAAGACGGTTTCGAAAAACCGTAAAGATTGGTCAACCAAATTGACGGATGCTCTTTGGGCATTCCGCACCGCTTATAAGACCGATCTTGGTATGTCTCCATACCGCCTTGTGTTTGGGAAGGCATGTCACCTCCCTGTCGAGATTGAACATAAGGCAATGTGGGCTATTAAAGAGCTTAATTTTGATCTTGATCATGCATGCAGCTATCGGAAGCTGCAATTGAATGAGCTAAGCGAACTCCGCGATGAAGCTTACAATAATGCGGTGATAGTAAAGAATAGGACTAAAGTATTCCACGATAAAAATCTTTCTAGAAAAACCTTCATATCGGGGCAACAAGTCCTTCTTTACGATTCCCGTCTCCATCTTCATCCGGGTAAGCTTAAATCTCGTTGGAAAGGACCTTTTGTGGTGCGGTATGTACACCCGCATGGAGCAGTTGAAGTCGAAAATTTGAAAAACGGTTCGATTTTTAAAGTGAATGGGCATAGATTGAAACCGTATTTTTCTGCTGACCCCGCGGAGGAGCTCCTGTTTTTACAGGAGCCGCTTTATCAAAACTAAAATTCCTTCGCCTCACCTCCATGTTTTGATAACTTTTTCACATTTTAAGAATGGAGGTGAGTAAAAAAATGATTTGATTGAATATCTGTGCGTGTCAAAGAATAAGTTTGGGGGAATTTTTCATTTCACTATTATTTTACTCCTTGTATCTCTCCTATAGTATACAGGTCCATGTTCTCAAAAGGCTACATCAGTGAGGACACTGCTGAAAACAGGTTTGGGGGGGAGGTTTGTATTCACTGAATTATCTTTGATACCGGGCATTAAAGTTTTTTTTTTATAACAAATGAATAGAAAGTGAAACATTACATCCAAAAGATAGGAATAGTTTAAGAAAACCAAGAAAATTAGAAGTTTTCTTATACGAACTAGTAATAAGTAGTTATGAGCTGTTGTCCCAAGGGTTAGTAAAATGAAGGAAGTCACTAATCTGAGGATAAAAATAAGTCTGAAAAATAATTTCTATTCTGGAAGCCAAATATTTGAATGTTGATACCCTACTATATGCACTTACACACGTCTTGAAACTCGGGATAGTAGAGGATACCTTGAAATGCTCTTGTCTAAAAGCCAAAGTATGAAGGAAGTGAAAAAATGAAGAAAATATAAAAATGGTGAAAAGAAAAAAAAATGGACACTGGTTTTGTATCGCCAAGGCAGCAATAAAAAATATAGCGAGGGTGCCTCTTCACCTAGTGCCCTAAGGCCAACTGGTCTGGGAGTCACTGCTAAGCCTTAGGTGGTGCAAGACGAGGAAAATATTATCACCGAATCTGCAAGCACATGAGTAATCGGTCGGTTAGTACCTCAAGAAGTATTAACGGTCGCATGAAAAGGTGTGAGCAAACCTAAGTATTCATCAAATTAAAAAGTACTAAGGTAGATGGACAAGAGTATGATAGCTTGAATTGAATTCTCCGAGTGTAGGGATGTCCATTTTACACACGTGGGGTTATATGATCAATGTTTGGATGAAAGGTAGGAATGAAGAATAAAGATGATGTTTTATTGAGGGATGATGTGATTTCTAACATTTTTTCATGACTATTAAGATAAGGCTCATGACAACTGAAAAGCTAGTGTAGTTGGAAACTCTAAATTTTCAAAGTATTTCTTTTATGGTTCTTATCTTTATATGTAAATTTCACCATCTCTTTTTTGTTATAGGATTTTGTGGGTGTAATCCGCTGAAAACCCTCAGGAGACAACACTCCTCCTACTAGGGACACCTAGAGGTTTAACGGCTTGTTGCACGTGCTCAGTGCAATCGTGTCTGCCTACGAAAGTGTGCTTAGTTTTCTCCTTTCTTATTCTCCTCTTAAATAAACTAGTTTGCTCGGGACGATCAAAGATAAGTTTGGGGGTATTTGTTCAGTTGATAAAACTGCAGATTTGTATTACATTTTTCCTACCATTTTCATATTAAAAAAGGACTTTATTATAATATATTATACATATGAGGGTTTATGTGTAAAAACATTATTTTCCATGTGTTAATATATTTTTATTATCATTTGGTAGGAAAATGTATGCAAATAATATTATTGACCTAATCCTAGTAGAACAAAGTCTACTAAAATCTTATTTGAGTTGTTGTGCAGAATATTTCCAAGTTGTGCAGAATTTTCCAAGGCTAGAATCAAGCAAATCAAGTTGTTGAAGAAATCTTGCCAAATTAAGAAGCAAACTTGGAGACCAAGTCTGGAAGCAACCGAGAGAAGATTTCTGAAATATGAAGGTGCCTAGGATTGCCACATGTCACAATCAGAAAGCCCAAGAAAATTGACAAAGAGATCTCACCCCTTGAGCGCGGATCCGCGGCCCTAGCCACAATTTGCCGCGGATCCGCCGCACTTCTATGGAGTTGGGAGCTGAGAATTTTTGGGGTGAATCTATGATGAATTTTACCAACTTTTGAAGCAAAATATTCTGGCTTTGCACTATAAAAAGGCACCGAGAGCCTCTTGGAAAAAGGCATCAAGCCGAAGAGATCACGAAGCTCCCGACGCTCACGCATCCAGGCTGATCATCGACTGTTCGACTACCTCCTTAGGAAAGATCGAGAAGCAACTAGTTGTAATCATTTTCTATGGATTAAAAGTGTAGTTTGAAGAAGTCGATTAATAAAGGTAATTATTTTTATTTAATTGTCTTTGCACTTTACATTATGTTTTCCCTCGATTTCTTTTCATCTTCTTCTCCCAACATGCGCGAGTAATTCTCCGCTTGTTAGGGTTCGTAGGATTAGGGTAGGCTAATGGACGATGAAAATAACTAAACCCTTTTTAAGTCTTATAAAGTTTAGGAACTTTATCAAAAGAATCACTAACATCCTAATCGGGCGCGCTAGCAATTCTTTACTAGTTCCGACCGCGATTAGAGATTAGATTAATGATTGTTTTGGTAAAGACTAGATATGAACGGAGTTCCGTGTCGAGATAAGGGTTAAGAGTGGGATTCCTTTTCCCTCCAGAAACCCTAATCTACATGCATTACCGTCGTTCTAGTTCTAAATCTATTAATGGATAAAAAGGGTAACTTTTAATTAATCGTCCATAACTACTAAATCCTAACGAACCCTACAAGCCCTCTTATTATATTAATTATATCTTTAAAATAATCTAGATCTATATTTTATATTCTTGTTTAACGTAGATCTAGAAACCATTCTATAAAATTCTTTATCCCTCCTTTCTCTTTCAACACACCTAAAGTAAAAGTAAAAGGTTCCACGTTTCCCAGAGGACGACCCGTACTCATCTCGGTCTAGCTACGTGCGACACCGTTATTGATTGCGGTTAAACTACAAACAAACACTTTTTCGAATCAAATCAGGTGGCATGCTCGTCAGCGAACTAGCGCTCGGTAAGTCTCAAGGATAAGATAAGAATAAAAGAATGACAAGTGTAGAATATATATATATATATATATATATATATATATATATGACAAGTAAAATTATATGTTCATGGGTAAATATGTACTATAGATCTCTATATGGTCACTATGTTAACGTTAAATTCCAAGTGTGAATGTCAACGCAGCCATAGAAGTATTCACGAGCTCAAAAGTAGGGGCCCCAGGAGCAAGAAAACACGGGCCTATTTCATGTGTTAGTATCAGGGCTTTAGGCCGTGGATGAGTCAACCCGACTGATATTCGAGTAAAATAAAAAAGAGATTAATACGGGACTCCTGAAGCTCCGTTGGATTTACACAAGAAACTATCCCAAACACTCCGAGTATAAATAGTTTATAACTGTATAGAATACTTAATTAAATTGATGGGTTAGTTATAACATGTCTTGATCGAAACCATAGATTGCTAAAAGTGTAAAATGAAGTCGAGTGAGTCCAGTAAAATGCGAGTCATGTCAATTGTAATTTTGGTTCGAGTCAAGTTAGTTCGAGTAGAATGGGTTCGAGTTCATATTCAGGTTTAGATTCGAGTTGGGTTAGAGTTCGATTTCATGTTTAGATTCGAGTTTGGATTTGAGTTCAGTTCTTTTTCATATGAATTGATCTTAAACTGTTAAAAATCTTATGTTCGGGAGAAATCGGCAACTGCTGCACATGGACGACAGGATTTGTGTCTTTTCCAAGACAATTGCCATTGATAACTCCATTAAGTTGTCTAACCTAAATAGACAAGCACTCAGTTTCTCCGGCTCCCCGAGACTCAAGAGAAATGATACTTTTTAAGCCTATATTAATCTAGAGTCCTTAAACTATTGTTTGCATATCTCGAGGGTTTTTTATGAAAAATACTTTAATATAGTTTAAAAATAAACCTCAAGGGTGATTTGTAATATTTAGGGTTTTCATGAACATGTATTTTAATTGTTGTAGTGTTTTGGTAATAAAATCTAGCTTTTAAAAGTTTATGGTATTTTTATGAAAACCAGCTCTTTTGGAAACTTGATGGTATTTTATTAAAAATTCTAATATTTTATTTTAAAAATATAGTTTCATAATACGTTTTTATTGTACGGATTCATAGTTTTATATAATTTCCAAAGTTTAGTTTTGTTTAGAAAAGTCGTATTTCTTAAAAACCGTATTTTTATTTCCTTTCGAGACCGAATACTCCGTGAGGAGTTCTGCATCTCGCTCTACTATTCTAAGGATATGCGATAATCCACACCATCCATTAGCAGATCCCGTAACGAGGGTTGTAGAGGCGTAATTGCCAAGAATTTAAAATATCGATTTAAAAGAAACCCGTTTTGAAAAAAGTGGTATTTTAATGAAAAGATTCTTCTTTGAATTACCCATATACTTAGAATACCGTGCTATGAAACCATAGTGTGCGTATGGGGTAGGTCGTTACCCCGTGAATGGTCTAAAAATTTATACTCTAGTTATTGAAAAACGGTTATACTAAACTTCATAGTATTTTAATGAAAAAGTTTGCTATATAATTCTTTCTCATGAAAACTTTATTAAACTAAAATCTAAATGATTGTAAATAAGGTTACGAGTGGTGTGAGAAAGTTAGTTTGACCTATTTTGCTTAATGAGGGGAGTACAAATGTTAAAATAACATATATCAGAGCTAACTCCACTTTGTCGATGTGTTTTTAGAAGAAGATTTGAGATGAAAGAATTAGAGAGAAGAGAGACTTACTCGTTGTGTAGTGTTAGGAAGAGGTTAAGGAAGAGAGCGAGGGTATTTGTCTCGTCGGAGATACTCCAGTCGTCGGAATTTGATCGCTACTCCCTTTGGCTTGCTTAACTCCACTTGAATAGCCTCAACCCTTCTTGAACTTAGAGAATTTTGAGGAAATTTTCAGAATAGAGGAGAGCTAGGACATGAGGTGATATTTATAGGGTAAAAATAAAAGGATGTGAAATAAAAATGAATTAAAATGGATTTAATGGTTTTAATTAGGGATTTGAGGAGTCTCTGTTTGATTGCAGGAAAATCAAACAGTGCAGAGGAGTTGAGGGGAGCTGAAGGGACGAGTGTCCAAAGCACGAAGTCGTTTGGACATATCAGGACCGTTGGCGGCGGCCAAATGGGGAGTTTGGACGGTTGGATCTAGATCATTTGCCTCGAGATTCGTACTACGTGTTTAGGTGTGTGTTTACCCCTCTTTACGCCTGTTTGTTTTTTTTTGAAACTTTTCGTTTTTCCATGAATTGCACGTGCAACTCTTGGGTTTCCAAAAAATTAAAAAGAAAAATCTTAAAAATAATTAAGACCGATGGGAATCGAACACACAGACTATATCACAGCAGTGTAGAGATTTTACCAGTGAGCTACAAGTTGCTTTTTACTTTTATTGAACAAAAATAACTTATAACTCCTACACAGGATGAAATACCATTTTCTGTACATTTAAACAATTAATTCTGTACATGGATTTCAGAGTCGTTACATTCTACCCTCCTTATAAAGATTTCGTCCTCGAAATTTACATTTATATAGAGACTAATTTTCAAAAATGTAAGGGTACGTGCATGCATATCTTCTTCTCTTTACCAAGTTGATTCTCCTGATGAATCTTTTCTCTACATCACTCGGACTAAGTTTACCTCCTTGTTCCGTAATGTCTTCACCTTTCGGTCTAGAATGTCAACGGGTTGCTACTCGCAAGTTAGATCAGTCTATACCGTGAGCTCTGAGTGATTAGGTATATGGCTGAGATTTCTCACATATCGTCGTAGCTGGGATATATGGAACACGTTGTGCACTCCTTCAAATGAGGGTGGTAGTGCTAAGCGGTACGCCACTTCTCCAACTCGTTCGAGTATGTCGAATGGTCTTATGTACCTTAGACTTAATTTACCTTTCTTGCCGAAACGGATCACTCCTTGGTTTGGAGAGATCTTCAGGAATACATGCTCTCCGGGTTGAAACTCCAGATGTCGACGCTTTACATCTACCTAATACTTCTGTTGGTCTTGGGCTATGCGCATCCTTTCCCTGATCGTGCGAACCACGTCCACAGTTGCTACGATCATCTCTGGTCCAAGGAGTTCACGATCTCCCACGTCGTCCCAACTCAGCGGGGAACGACACTTTTGTTCATAGAGTGCTGCGAATGGTGACATTCCAATACTTTCCTGGTAGCTGTTGTTGTATGAGAACACCGCAAGGTGTAGGTGATCTTCCTACGAACTTCCAGTGTCTAACATACATGCTCGCAGCATGTCTTCCAGAATCTGAATTGTTCGCTTGGACTGTCCGTCCGTTTGTGGATGGTACACCGTGTTGAAATTCAGACTTGTCCCCACGCTAGCTTGCAGACTCTGTCAAAACCGTGATCGGAATCTCGTATCACGATCGAAGACGATGCAGACATGTACTCAATGTAATTTCACGATCTCCTCTATGTACTTCCTTGCTAATTTCTCAGTTGACTGGCCAACTCTGAATGGAATAAAGTGAGCTGAGTGGGTGAGTCGATCCATAATAACCCAAATTTCATCGTTACCCTTCGTGCTGTGAGGGAGAGCAGTCACGAAGTCCATGGTAATGTGTTTCCATTTCCATTCTGGGATTGGTAATGGCTAAAATAGACCAGCAATTTTGTGATGTTCAGCCTTGACTTGCTGACACACCAAACACCTTGCTACGCTCCTTGCTACTTGTTTCCCCCAATCAGAGCAAAGCTCTGCTGGAAATTCGAAATTCAAATTTTGAAGCAACGCTTCAAATCCCGGGCGCAACGCGCCACGTGTCAGGCGCAGACGCATCAGCGCAGCGCCCAAGAAGGCGCGCCCAATCAGAGCAAAGCTCTATTTAAAGCAAAAGGAAGCAACGCTTCAGTTGCGCAAGCACTGCGCTGCGCGACACGTGTCAGCACAGATGCGCTGCGCGACACGTGTCAGTGCAGATGCGCTAGCGAAGTTGCGCTGCGCTATGCGCTGCGCGACACGTGTCACGCGCTGGGGCATTTGCGCCAAACAGAATAAAGATTTTAAAGAAATCTTTCTGTTCTTGTTAAAACAAGAAGATTTCCTTCTGTAAAACAGAAGCCCTTGGATCAAAGATCCAACGGTGGGGAAAATTCCCCAAATCACTCGGAGAAAGATCTCTTTAACAAATTTAACTAATTTATGGGCACTATAAAAAGGACCCTAGGCCTCAATTCAAAGGCATCAACATTTTCTAAAAAAAAGAGAAGGGAAAGAGAACTGTGAAGAATTCCTCAAGAACAAAAAGGTAAAAAAAAACCTTTAGAAGAAAGAGAAAGTTCTCTCATGAACAGATCATAGATCTAAAAACAAGATCAATGATCTTTAATAAAAAAAAAATAATAATAAAATAGTGCTTTGCACTTTTATGAACCTTTGGTTATTTGAGATAAGAAAAACAAGAAAAACTTATCTTTTCTTTGATCTAAATTAGATCAAGAAATTAAATAGTGCTTTGCACTTCTGTTCTTGAATCTAAAAGATTCTTAGTGCTTTGCACTTCCAAACTGCGCTGTTGCGCTCTTGGGAGAGCGCCACGTGTCAGCTACAGAACAACTTGTGCTACGCGCTCTTGAAATAGAGCTTTGCTCTCTGGAATTGGCGCAACTCACCAAGGTACGCCACGTGTCAGCAGCGCAAGCGCAGCGCACTGCGCTTGCATGACACGTGTCGTCATCACAAGCGCTTGCGCTCCCTGATTGGCGCAAAGCGTCTGACAAATGCAATGCATTTCTTAAAGGGCCAGGCCCAAATCAAAAAGACCTAATAGGCCTAAATAAATTGCAAAGCAATAAAAGGGCAGAGCACAAATAAAATTGGTGCCCTGCATCATTCATAAATGAGCAGAGCCCAAGATAAATTGATGCTTTGCATCCTTCATGGGTAGAGCCCAAATAAAAATAAAAAGAGATGCAAATCAAAAGCAAATAAATGTTGAGCATTTCCAACTGGACTTAGCCCAATTTTGGCCGTAAGTTCTCAAATTAAATTGATTGAGCAAGATTGCTCTCTTAAATCAATTTACCTCCGGTTTGAGGGTACATCTCCGAACTCCTCTGACACCCATCGTTGTAATCCTTCAACGACATCAGAGAGGTGACGGGTCCCGACGACTACACATCAACATGGACTGCGGGGTCTTTAAACTCGTGGACCGAAATGTCCTTAAACTAATAATGGACCGAAATGTCCTTAAACTAATGATGGACCACCACGTCCCTAAACTGGCGATAGACCGAAATGTCCTTAAACTAATGATGGACCACCACGTCCCTAAACTGGCGATGGACCGAAATGTCCTTAAACTAATGACGGACCACCACGTTCCTAAACTGGAATATGGACCACCACGTCCCTAAACTGGCGACGGACCACCACGTCCCTAAACTGGAACACGGACCACTACGTCCCTAAACTGGAACAATAGAGCCTCCAAACGCTCTTTTGCCGGATCTAGACGATCCCGTTTAAGTTGATCTTAGCCCCAAATACGGCTAACGTATCCTTAAACATTCAAATGGACTATAAAACTCCAAATCGACTTTGGTTCAAGGGTACATCTCTGAACTCCTCTGACACCTATCGTTGTAATCCTTCAACGACGTCAGAGAGGTGACGGGTCCCGACAGCCATACATTAAATGGATCACCACGTTAAGCTGATCTTAGTCTTAAACAGGACTAACGTATCCTTAACGAACGTTTAAGTTGATCTTATCCTCAATACGGCTAACGAATCCTTAAACTAAAACACCAAACCCAAATCTAAGTAAATACGGATTTGGACTAATCCACGTCCTACGGGCGACGGCATTACTCAGTCTCCGTATACAATCCACGGGCAACCGCAAACAAAACAAACATACACGACACGAAGTGAAATTCTGGAGAAGGAGAAAGTGGCTGCCGCGATGTGGTAGCATAATTAACTGCAGGGGCTTGCGCCTGCAGGGAAGAGCGTCCCCACAATCAAAAACCCCTCTAGCGAGGGGGAATCTGACGAAGTCTGCTACATCGGTCGCATCCGTCTAAACCTCCGATACACGGTGCCATAAATCAACTTGGCATCTTCGGAGAGGTGGACGGGTAAAACCATATAGCATCTGCCCCGAATCTCAGGCCTAGACGTCCCCAGCGTCTCCGCCGCCATTCGGAGGGGAACACTACTTCTCACTTCATTTCATACCACCAGTAGTGTTGTTGTAGATCCTTGTATATCTTTGTACCGCCGAGGTGTACCGAGTACGGAAAGCTATGAGTTTCTTTCATCAACTCTTCTCGAACAGGGCCGACTGGCACATATAAACGGCTTCCATATCGCAAGGATCCATCTTCATGGATGATGAAGTCAGTTCGAAGTCCACTTTCTACTTGTTCTCGGATCTTTTGTAGCTTGGTATTATTTTCTTGAGCTGCCTTGATCTAATTTTCAAGAGTGGACTAGATTTGTAAGTTCATCAAATATGAAGCGTTACCTAGCATAACTACTTCGATCTCCAATTCGTGCAATTCTTGCTGTAGTCTCCACTGAGCGGTGATATTCATTGCTAATGGCTAGCAACTAAGTGCATTAGGAACCACGTTCACCTTCCCAGGATGATACTGTAGGTTGATGTCGAAATCCGCCATGAGTTCTAACCATCTTCTTTGCCGCATGTTGAGTTCCTTCTGAGTAAATACATACTTTAGACTCTTATGGTCAGTGTATATATCCACTCGTTCTCCCAAAAGATAGTGGCGCCAAATCTTGAGTGCGAAAACCACCGCTGCCAGTTCCAGATCATGCGTTGGATAGTTGCGCTCATGAAATTTTAATTGCCTTGATGCAATAGACACAACTTTTCCATGCTGGTGTAAAACACATCCTAATTCTTTACCGGACGCATCACAATTTACATCGAATTCGCCAGATTGATCCGGTATTATGAGAATAGGAGCAGAGGTTAATCTCGACTTGAGTTATACAAAAGCCTTTTCACATGCTTCTGTCCACACAAATACTTCGTCTTTACGTGTGGGCTTGGTCAGGGGTGCTGCTATATTTGAGAATCCTTCAATGAATCGTCTGTAGTATCCTGCTAAGCCCAAAAAATTTCTTATATCTTTCACCGTCTTTGGTATCGGCCACTCACTGACAGCTGACACCTTAGCTGGATCCACAGAGCCGCCTGAAACGATATGTCCAAGAAATCCGACTTGATCTAGCCAAAATTCATACTTACTCTACTTGGCGTAGAGCTGATATTGTCGTAATGTCTCCATGACAATCCATAAGTGCTCGGCGTTCTCTTTCCGATTCTTTGAATACACCAGGATATCGTCGATGAAGATAACAAAAAATCTGTCTAAGTACTCTCGGAAAACTTGGTTGGTTCATCAAGTTCATAAAAATGGTAGGTGCATTGGTCACTCCAAATGGCATTACGAGATATTCATAATGACCATAACGATTCCTAAATATCGTCTTCGGAATGTCGGACTCCTTGACCTTCACCTAATAACATCCTGAACGAAAATCTAACTTTGAAAAGAAAAAAGATCTACTTAACCGATTAAAAAGGTCATCGATGAAAGGTAATGGATACTTATTTTTAATTTTCACCTTGTTCAAAGCTTGATAATCCACGCACATCCTTTAGGTACCTTCCTTCTTCTTCACCAGTAGCACCGGAGATTCCCAACTTGAAATATTGGGTCGGGTCCAACCTTTTTTCAGGAGTTCGTCCAACTGAATATGGATCTCCTTCAATCCCTTTGGACTTAATCGGTACAGAGCTTTTATTACTGGTTGTGCACCGGGTTGTAAATCAATGCTGAATTAAAGAGCTCGATAAGGAGGCAAACCTGATATATCTTCCGGGAATACATCCTCGAACCGTCTCTGGCTTCGATCCTTTCGCTTGCAACGCTGCAATCTTTGCCTTCTTTGGTTTTGCTCGGTAGATGCTAGGTTCTAAGGTCCGGTCTCCACTTTTAAAGTAGAACACTGGGTGATCTGGTATTTCGAACACTACTCTCTTTTGGCAACAGTCGATGGCAGAGAAGAAAGTTCCCAGCAAGTCCATTCCCAAGACTACGTCGAAGTTCGATATATCCAGCACCTTGAAGTCTGCATAGAATTCTCGACTGCAAACGATCACTGGACATAGATCATATCCCAAGGTTACTTTTAGAACATCATTTCCTGAACTAACATTCCAGCTGGATACGAGCGGTTTAGCTGGGATCGCATGAGTTCGGACGAACCATTGCGAGATAAAGCAATGTGATGCCCCAGTGTCGAAAAGCGCGAGTGCATGTAGGGAGGCTACTAAGATTGTACCTAAGTCGTATGGGATAGGTTTAGGTATAACAAATATAAGATGGTTATGAATTGAAAGAAATTGAAAGAGAATAGGGAAGAGATTTACCAGTGATAACCTGACCCGCAGCTTTGGCCTCTTCGACCGACATAGTGAATGCTTGGCGTCACGGCACTTTCCTTTGTACCTGGTTAAATACTCGGCGTTGGGGTTGAGCGGTCTGGGTGCAGGGAGCTGGTAAAGCTAACCGGGTAGGAGGAGCTTGGATTGCCGGTCTAGCTGGAGGGTTGTTGGGTCCTCGGTTCTGGGGGCATGCTCCGATGGCATGAGTAGAAGACCCACAGATCAGGCACAAGTTGTTCGCCCTACGGCAGTTCTTCACAAGATGCCATGTTCTTTTGCAGTAGATGCAAAAGTCTGGTCTGTTGTTGGCGAACAAACCTACTGCCCCCCCGAGATGGTCCATTGAAAGCTGGCCTGGAAGAGGCCCCTCCTGTGGTATGATGCATAGGGCGTTTCACACTAGCAGTCTGCGGCATGCCCTTCTTCTTCACAACTGCTTCATAGCATCGGGGAGTCTTCAAAGCAAGCTTATAGGTTGGGAAATCCCCTGTAGTGAGTGCAGCTTGGATTTCAGGGTCCAACCCTTTCTGGAATCGTCATGCCCGGATTTCAGCAGTAAGAATAAGTTGTGCAGCGAACCTGTTACGACCTTGTGTTAGAAGTGTTGTGAGTGAGATCAGAAAATTGAATTTGAGACTATATCTTATCTGCCGAGTATGGTAAACTCAGCATTATATTCATCCACCGACTTGACCCACATCGAGCCTTGTTGTAAATGGATGAATTGCTGCTCCATGTCAAAGAGGGCAGTCTCTGGAAAGTACTTGGTATCGAAGAGGTCTTCCCTTCCCGAAAGGAAGAACGTGAAATTCTTTTTCCTTTCGAAATGTTCTCCATTCTATCGGTTGTGCGAGATGGCTCTTCGCAACCTTCCACCAAACTCTGGCGTTATCGATTAGCTGCAACTTAGCAACTCTCACCTAGGCTATATTTAGCACTTGAGTTGCTGCCAGGTCATCCTCGATCGCTTGATCCCATTCTTCTACTTCGAGCGGACTCTCTTTACCCGACAAGTTCTTTGGGTGCAGTGCCCGAAACTTCTTAACTTCGGGTGCCTCGGCTTCGGGGCGGTGCATAAGGATAGAAGTCTGCTACTGCTGACCCTTCAATAGGCTCTTGATAGTCTTAAGAAGTACTGTTTTCTCATTGATATGAGCTGCAACGGTAGGTGGTGGTGGTAGTGTAGGCGGTAGAGTATTGCCGTTGACGTTTGTGCTGGTATTGTTCGGAGATTCTGTCACGCCCCGCTTCCCAAGATGCATAAACTACGGCACGTGACAGAGCCAACCATGCTATCTGTGGCTAGGAATCATCCCTCCACAGTCATATTATGGCTGTCTATCGGATATCAAGTACAGAAAAGAATATAATCTAGCTAGTATATGTCCATCTACCACAATAAATAAAATCAAGAAAATGCATAAAGTGGAAACAAATCAAGATCCAATAAACAATATCTGAATCATGTCCTAATATGGGCTAACATCCATAAACAAAACTACGGAAATAAATAAACTAAACATCTCTAACAACACACGTTCAACTCCTCATTGCTTGGCTTGATTGCTAAAGTACTCTTGATCAGCCTACGATAAAGGTAGAGGAATTGGGTCATGCAAAACTCAGACGTCAGTGCGTCATAGTATCAAATAATAGCAATGACCAGGATATAACGATATAAGTAAATATGAATATAAATAAATAACACAGATATGAAACAGTGATGTATGTGTGTGTATGGGTGTGTGATGTGTATCCTAAATCTGTGCTTCTAGGTTATCTATTCTAAAAGTCTTTAAAATCAATTAATGTAATACTCATTGTAACCCAACAGTATATATCCCGTTCATTCCCCACGGGACCACGGTAACAGTATTTATTCCATAACACCTGGAAACACGGCAAACACGTATTTATTCCATAACGTCCAGAAAAACGGCAAACAAGTATTTATTCCGTAACGCCCGGAAAAATAGCAAACAACAATGATTTATTCCGTAACGCCCGGAACCACGGCAAACAATAATAATATCCTCTTGAGTTACGTTTCGGTTACATTCTTGATTTTCCCTTTCCCCCCAGATTTGTGTTCAAGTAAGGTATTGCCGATATAAATCTAATGCCAACACAAGATCAAGCAGGTACAGTTCTCGTCTATGCAGACAACAAGTTACGTCCGTCAGGACAACAAGTCAGGATTGTTGGCATAAGCAATAAGATCCAAGTAACAAGTCAGGTAGTGTGTTGTGAACATATCATGTGATGTATATTAATCAAATAGATACCCAATATGAAACTGTAATCAATATCGGAACACAGTAAACACAACTGATACCAGGATGCACATGTATCTATTTTTAATAACCATTATACATCTATTACCATATATGATGCAAACTAGATAACATGTTGTACCGATGTAGTAGTATAATGATGTTCCGGCATGCAACTAGATAAACGATTATCGGTACGGATACGAACGGATACTGTAAAACTGTAAATTGGTAATATTTGCTGAATAATAAAACACATGCACTATTCTTTTTCATATAGAGATTGATATAATAATATAGCATGTTGCAAGTTAAAACTTGCCTGATCGGATCTCACGTCGAGACACGGATGCTACGTCCGACGTCGGAATAACGTCGCGATGCCAAACTTACACGCGTAGGACTGGACCTGTCTGAGTAGAGACGTGACGTGGTGACTAGGCTGGACGACGATGGTGACTGGGTCGTCCGGATCGTCAGCGACGCGCGTAACTTCGGCGAGCCGATCGGAGAATCAAGAAATGATCGAGAAAAGAAAGAAAGAACTTAAAGAAGAGTGGGTGCTGTTGTGTTGGGTTCTGGGGTGGCGAGAACAGAGGAAAGACGACGGCGACGATGGGCTGCTGTCACGCCCCGCTTCCCAATATACGGAAACGGTGATGTGGCAAGCCCGCAACGTATTTACTAAGAAATAAATATGTTAATCGTAATTAAGCAATATATATAAAATGCAAAGAATGACAAGAGATATTAAAATGAACAACAACTTTTATTAACATTCATCTTTACAATACAGCTGTTTTGAAAAGGAAAGATACAATGATATAAAGCAATGCTTAAATAGTGGCATAAAAACTGAAATAAGTACAAGATGAATTAGAAGTCCGGCTGGGTAGTGAACTGGTCCAAGTCCTCCTGGTTCGACTCGATCTCCTAAGAGTCTGGTCCTTTTGACGAACATTCCAAAGAAAAAAAAGACAGGAATATCGTCAGCGAACTAGCGCTCGGTAAGTCCCAAAAGAAAGAATGGAATAGAACAAGTAATGAGAATTGAACTGGTAATTTGTACATGTATAAGCTTATTAATCTAACGTAGTTATTTGTAGTTTGGTATAGAAGGTATTTGTGTATATGAGAGGAGTCCATCTTACCCCATGGACTATGGTAACATGTAGTACAAGGCCTGTCAAAACCCACGGGACAACGGCACGAGAGTTCATATAGGTGTTTTTAAGTGACCATCTCGTGCCACACTATACATTCCGTACCAATCTACCCCGTTATCCCTGCGTAATGTATTGTATAGATTATAGTTACAAGTCTTGTCGAAACCATAGATACAAGTTGTTCAAGTAGTCAGGTTCATGATGTAATCTTGTAAACATGTCAAATTATAGCTATGGTTCGTTCAAGTTAAGTCATGTATTCAGGTTTGATATTGATGTTTGAATTCAGGTATTCAGGCTCATGTTCCAGTATACATGTTAGAGTTTGGATTCATGTTTGAATTGGACTCTGATTTGAGTTTGGATTCAAGTTTAATTTAGACTTAGACTTGAGTCAGACACTTATAACTGATTTAGATCTTGAATTATGTTCGGGAGTTATCAGTAACTGCTGCACATGGACGACAGGATTTGTGTTTTTTTCCAAGAAAATTACAATTGATAGCTCCGTTAAGTTTTCTACCTTAAATAGGCAAGCACTCACTTTCTCCGACATCCTGGGGCTCAAGAGAATTGATCCCGCTTAAACCTATATTTACTAAAGTCCTTAAATATTGTTTTATATAACTCGAGGGGGTTTTATGATTTTTTTAATATAATTAAAAATAAACTTCGAGAAGTTATTTATATTATTTAAGGTTTTCATGGATGTGAATTTTAAGGATTTGAAGTATTTTAGTGATAATAGCTTAACTTGGAAAGTTCATGGTAGTTTAATGTAAAACTTGTCTTTTGTTGGTATCTTGATGGTATTTTGATAAAACTTGTAATTCTTTTATTTTAAAAAAATGTAATTTTGTTATATTTTGAAAATATATAGATTTTTAATATTATATAATTATTAAAAATTAAAATTTTAATTAAGTAGAAAAATTCGTTTTTCTTAAAAACCGTATTAAAAACCTTTCGAGACCGAATGCTCCATGAGGAGGTCTGCATCTCGCTCTACTAGCCAAAGGATGTGCGATAATCAGCACCATCCAATAGCGGGTCCCCTAAAGAGGGTTGTAGAGGCATATTTGAAAGGAATTTAAAGTACAATTCAAAAGAAAACCGTTTTTATAGTACAGGTATTTTGTTGTAATATTGTATTCGTAACAAAAATACGTTCAAAGATTATCGTGCTATGGAAATCAAGCGTGTACGTAAGAGGTAGGTCGTTACCTCGTGAATTTTCCTAAAGGTATGTTTAAGTAAAACAATAAAAGATAATATATACAAAGTTCATGGTATTTTAATGTAAAAGTTAAGTTAAAGTAATTTTGCATGATGTTTTTGATTAAAAGTTGGTTTAGAAGAAAACGTCGGTATTAACTCCACTTACCGATATATGTTTTCAAATAAGATTTTCAAAGAAGAAGAAGTGGGATTGAGAGGGACATACAAGATAGTTAGCCTATGAAATGGTAGAATAGGGAGGTATGAACTTCATGGCGTCGTGGGATCGTCGGAAAAGTTTCTATTCTTCGCCGGAAGTTGATCGCTTGCTAACTTCTCTTTTACTCCACTTGTACTTAGAAAATTTTGAGAGTTTTGGCTAGGGATTTCAGAATGATGAAGGGCTAGGGCATGGGGTAGTATTTATAGTATAGAATTAGGGTTTTGGAATTAAAATAGTGAATTAACATGAATTAAAATGATGATAAATAGGGTATTGAAGGGTCTCTGTTTGATTGCAGAGCAATCAAATAGTGCATGGGAGTTAGGGGTAGGGGAAAGGTCGAGTGTTCAAAGCCCGGGCCTCATTGGGCTCAGGTCGACCGTCGGTACCGGCCAAACATGAGGATCCACTGGTCGTTTGAGGGAGTGGGGCCGTTGGATTCTTGCCATGTGTTCAAGTCTATATTTAAATCATTGTGCACATGTTTGATTTTTCTGTCTTTTCATTTTTGTGTGTATTGCACGTCTAAACATTTGGGCTTCCAAAAAGTTTAAAAAGAAAATCAGAAAAAATAATATGTCTGATGGGATTCGAATACAGGGGCTACGTCACAGCAGTGTAAGGGCTTTACCGGTGAGCTACAAGTTGTTTCTTGCTGTTCTTAAATAAAAATTAACTTATAATTTGTATTCAAGCATGTAAACTCCTTTCTGTGCATTAAACTGAAAAATTCGTACAGTAAATTCAAAGTCGTTATATTCTACCCTCCTTATAAAAATTTCGTTCTCGAATTTACATTTATATAGGGACTAATTTACAAATAAGCGAGGGTATCTTGCACGCATGTATTCTTCTCGTTCCCACGTTGATTCTCCTGCCGAATCTTTTCTCCACATCACTCAGACCAAATTTACTTCCTTATTCCGCAGTGTCTTTACCTTTCCGTCCAGGATCTCAACGGGTTGTTGCTCGCAAGTCAGGTCAGTCTAGACTGTGAGCTCTGAGTGATCAAGGATGTGGCTAGGGTCGCTCACATATCTTCGTAGATGGGATATGTAGAACACGTTGTGCACTCCTTTTAATGAGGGTGGTAGTGCCAAACGGTATGCCACTTCTTCGACTCGTTCGAGAATGTCGAACAGTCCTATGTATCTGGGACTGAGCTTACCCCTCTTTCCAAAGCGGACCACTCTTCTGTTTGGAGAGATCTTTAAGAAAACATGGTCTCCAGGTTGGAACTCCAGGTGTCGGTGTTTTGCATCAGCCCAATATTTTTGTCGGTCTTGGGCTATGCGCATTTTTTCCCTGATCGTGCGAACTACGTTCACAGTTGCAACGATCATCTCTGTCCAAGGAGTTCACGATCTCCAATTCCGTCCCAACTTAGTGGTGAACGACACTTTCTTCTATAGAGAGCTACGAATGGTGCCATTTCAATGCTTTCCTGGTAGTTGTTGTTGTATGAAAACTCCACAAGGTGTAGGTGATCTTCCCACGAACCTCAGAAGTCTAACATACAAGCTCTTAGTATGTCCTCCAGAATTTTAATTATTCGCTCGGACTGTCCATCTGTTTATGGATGGTAAGTCGTGCTGAAGTTCCCCAGGCTAGCTTGCAGACTCTGCCAAAACTGTGATCGGAATCTGGCATCACGATTGGAGACGATGCAAACTGGTACTCCATGTAATCTCACGATCTCCTGCATGAGTCCATGGGTATCAAATATAGTACACTTTGAGGTTAAATCTTACTTTAGATTCATACTTACCTCCATGTACTTCTTTGCTAACGTCTCAGTAGTTTAGCCAACTCGAAATAGAATAAAGTGAGCCGACTTGGTGAGTCAATCCACAATAACCCATACTGCGTTGTTACACTTCGTGCTGCGAAGAAGGGAAGTCACGAAGTCCATGGTAATGTGCTGCCATTTCCATTCTGGGATTGGTAACGGCTGAAGTAGACCAGCAGTTCTGTGATGTTCAGCCTTTACTTGCTGACACACCAAACACTTGGCTATGCTTCTGGTTATTTCATGCTTCATTCCATGCCACCCATAGTGTTGCCGTAGATCGTTGTACATCTTTGTACCACCAGGGTAAACTGAGTACGGAGAGCTGTGAGCTTTTTTCATTAACTCTTCTCGAACAAGACCTTGTGGTACATGTTACGGAACCAAGACGTTGGGACGTCTGGCCTGAATTTGGGGGCAGATGCTATTTGGATTTATCTTTCCACCTCTCCGAAGATACCAAGTTGATTTATGGCACCATATATTGGAGGTTTGGACAGACATGACCGTTGTAGCAGACTTTATCATATTCCCTCTCATTTTATGAGGGGTTTTTGATTGTGGGGACGCTCTTCCTTGTAGGTGAAAGCCCCTGCAGTTAATTACTTTACCGCATTATGATAGCCACTTTCTCTTGCTCCAGCAGTTCACTTTGTGTCGTGTGTATTTTTGTTTGTTTAGATTGCCCATGGATTGTATACAGAGACTAGTTTATGTCGTCGCCTATAGGGCGCGGATCAGTCCAAATTCGTATATTTTAAATTTGGGCTTAGGTTTATTTAAGGACCGTTAATCTGGTTTGAGATTAAGATAAACTTAAATGTGTGAGCATTTGGGCTCAATTTGTTCTTTCTAAGTACACGTTAGTCTAATTTGAGACTAAGATCAACTTAGCAAAATTTCAAGGATCATTTTTATTTAAGATCCAGCAAAAGAGTATTTGGGCTCAGCTGCAAGAAAATTTCAAAGACTTAGCCAATTTGGGCTAAGTCTGCTTAGCCTTTTTTTTTATTCAAAAGTGCTAAGCACTTATTTGGGCTTTGTTTGTTCAGCCCTTTTTTCATGTAAAAGTAATAAGCACTTATTTGAGCTCTGACGCTCACATGCATGTCATGTGAAGCATTCAGTCATGGACGCTGCCCAATAAATGTTGAACACTTTTAGTCATTTTGACTAAATGTGAAGTGCTAAGCACTTTTTATATGGCGTCCACATGAGGTGCACGTGCGGTGCTGGGCGCTGCCCAATCAGTGCTAAGCACTCAGCCATTTTGGCTATATATGAAGTGCTCAGCACTTTTTGTATGGCGTCCACGTGAGGAGCATGTGCGGCGCTGGGCGCTGCCCAATTAGTGCTAAGCACTTAACTGTCTTCGGCTGCATATGGAGTACTAAGTACTTTTATTCAGCGCCCACGTGTGTTTCACGTGAGGCGCTGGCCTTCTGTTTTGGATGCCCGCGTGTTTTTCATGTGAGGCGCTAGGCGCTGTTAAAAGGGGGTGCCTATGTGAGGAGCACGTGAGGCGTTAGCCTTTATTCCTTTTTAGAGATTAAATCTCTGTTAATGGCATTTTAACCATTAATGATCCCCAAGATCTTCGTTTTTTGAAGATCTGGGATCAAAATTTTCTTTAGGAACTAAGTTCTTTTATAGGTTCTTTTTCCTTTTGTTTTTCTTTTGGACCTAATTCTTTTCTGAATCTTTGATTCTCAAGAACAAGATCCTCCCGATGAGAATTAAATTCTCAACTAGTGGGAGACTTGTCTTATGGATCTCTGATCCAGAGAAAGAACTACTTTCTTTTAGAAGGGTTAAACCTTTAAAATAGGTAAAAAGAGATATTTTGATCTCTGAATTATTTTACCTAGGTTTCTTTTGAAAGGGAAGTTTTCCTCTCTGAGGGTTGAATTCTCTATTGTTTTTGGAAGCTTTCTGTATTTTTCAGAAGCTTATGGTTTTTTTTTCTATCTAAAACTTGAAGTCTCGGGTGCTTTATATAGTGGAGGCAAGTTTGTTATTTAATTCTGAGAAAATCTCTCATTGAGAGATTTCAATTGATTTAATTGGACTCAAAATTGAGTTGGAGAATTTTACCCACTATTGGATCTTTGATCCAAGGACTTCTGTTTTTACAGAATATGATTTTTGTTTTTAACGAGATTGGGGAAATATTTTTCCCTGTACAGAATTTATTCTGCAAAAATGGAAATTTTTGGATTTTTTAATCCAATGGTTCTCTGTTTTACAGAGAGCAATCTTTCTTATTTAGAAAGATTGAGGGAATATATTCCAAAATAGAATTTTATTCTATAATTGGATTTTTGATCCAACCGAAAGTATCTTTCTTATTTTAGAAAGATTTGGAAAATGTTTTCTCCCAACAGAATTTAATTCTGTATTTTGATGATTTATCATCTCCATTGGATGTTTGATTCAACGGCTCTGTTTAACGAAGAGTATTGTAGAATTTAATTCTACCTGGGTGCTGGCGCTCACGTGTCGTGCACGTGCACGCCACCAAGAATTTAGTTTCTAAGATGGGTACTTATATGCTTTGCGCATTGGTGCCCGCGTGAGGAGCACGTGCGGCCCCACCTAAGAATTTAACTCTTATGTAATGAACTCTTCTATGCTTTGCACATTGGCGTCCGCGTGAGGAGCACGTGCGGCGCCATCTAAGAGTTTAACTCTATATAATGAACTCTTTTATGCTTTGCACATTGGCGCCCGCGTGAGGAGCACGTGAGGCGCCACCATAGGATTTAATCCTATAAGATTGGCTCTGGCGCTGGCGCCCTCATGGAGAGCACATGAAGTGCTGCCTCATTAATGATGGTTTCTTTTCACCTTCTTTATCTGCTTATCCTGAGTCAAACTTTTTTCCAATGCCTTCTTTTGTCAGAGTTTGGAAATAGTTTCACCATGCACAACATTTTCTGTGCCAAGACTTAAATGCCTCCCTTTATAATCTAAGCAATGCTCCTCTTCTCTCTCACTTTCAGAAAATCATTTTAACAGAGAAGAGTCATGGCTTGCAATCGTCCGCATGCTAATCGGCAGCCATGGGAGGTGTCTATTGAGGAAATTTTTCCTCTCTTTGTTGCACGCTTGGTGAATCCCGCTCTCATGGATGACCAATGTGATACGGTGCTGGACGAGCTCTTGACTCGTAGAGGATCTCCTCTCCCCATCGGCTCCATTTGACTTCAGATGATATTCCCCTCATCCAGCGAAGATGACTCCGGCGATGCTCGACGCAGCGGAGGACAAGATCGAGTGCTTTCATGAGGTAATTTTGATTACCAAGCCTCTGAGGGATCGTTCTGTTCAGCTTCTAAGCCAGATACGGGCTCAGCGGGCCATCATGTCTGCCTTCACCGATGGGCATGGCGCTAACTGATGGGGAGCAACTCCTCGTGAAGATCGCCGCTTCGACATAGTGGAGAAGGCCGAGAGGGTTTTGGAAAAATTTATTCATAGTTTTATAAACCCTTGTACTTTTGATCCCGTGTTTGGTGATCTATTTCCTGTAGCATAAAATGTTTATTTAAATGCTTTCCCTTTATCGTTGACCACCGAGTGCTTCATTTTTAACACTTTTTCTTCCTCTGATTGTATTGTTGAAATATACATGCAACATACATAAGCGCACATGCACTTCACACTTAGGGATTTTTGCTAACGCCACTGATGTGCTCGTGTCATGCACTAACCCTCCACATGCATATATGAATGAGCCTGCTTTCATACATATCTGTAAACGAAATTTAAACTGGTGTAAACAAATGCTCCCCACTACTTTACTTATGGAGGTATACACGTGAGTGAAGTAGTGTAGAGTAATACATAGCATACGACCGATTTTGGGCTGGTGTATCGTACATAACTTTTAGAATTTTGATCTGAGAAGATAGCGAGCGGACACAAGCGTCGTCATCCATCATTAAATCAAATCTCAACTCTTAAAGGATATAGTTTTAAACCCTGAGGCCCATGAGCTGCACCCTTCTGTTTCTTTATGTTTTAATCTGACGCGAAGTAGTTTATGTACTCGTTTCGGAGTCTGTAGTTTATTCACTCATTTCGGAGTTTCTAGTTTATATACTTGTTTCGGAGTCTGTAGTTTATTCACACATTTCGGAGTTTCTAGTTTATGTACTCATTTCGGAGTCTGTAGTTTATGTACTCGTTTTGGAGTTTCTAGTTTATTTACTCATTTCGGAGTTTATAGTTTATTCACTCGTTTCGGAGTTTCTAGTTTATGTACTCGTTTCGGAGTTTCTTTAGTTTACCTCCCTTGGGTTTACAAGCAAACTTGTCCTAACGTTATATGCAGATAACCCCCATTCTTTACGACAGAGGTCTGTTAGGTTTGTGGTACTAGGGTTTTAGTCCGTGGTACCTCCACGTTTGCTGATATATTTCTCGATATGCAGTCTTTAACCCGTTGTTCGAGTAGCCCCGCGACTGTCATGTCTCTGATCCCTTCCGGGGCTGGACAAGACGTCTTCAAGTAATCTCCTTAGGTCATATTACCGTCGGAAGAGCAAACGTTAGGAATTTACCATGACGCTTTTTACTTGATGTTAGGCTCAGTTTGGAGCCCCGATGAGTCATAACCACTCCGCTCTGGTGTGGGATGATCTCCGATAGTCTCTTAGGCTTTATATGAGTTGTCGTTAAGACCCGAAGCTGGGAATATGTCGTTGCTTCATTTTTTTTATTTTGACGATGTCGCACCGTTCGTTTGCTGAAGTAGGGCAGATATCTGTAAGACTTCTATGTTGTATGCATTGCAATTGAAGTCCGGAGCTAGGAATATGCCATTACTCCAATTTCATTTGATAGTCGCGTTCGCATCCTGCTGAAATGAGGAGGAACGCCGAGATGGTCTCTAGGTTGTATATATGCCGTCGAGACTTGGAGTTAGGATTTAGTCGTTACTCCATTTTTGGTTTTGACCCTTGGGTCTTTTGTTGACGTTGCGTCTACATCCTGCTGGAATGAGAAGAAACGTTGAGATAGTCTCTGGGTTGTATATGAACCGTCAAGACTTGGAGCTAGGATTTTGCCACGGCTCCATTTTTGTTTCGACCCTTGGGTCTTTTGTTGACGTTGCGTCTGCATCCTGCTAGAATGAGAAGCAACGCCGAGTTGGTGCTAGGATTTTTCCATTACTCCGTTTTGATTTGGCTCCTTGGAGCTTTGTTGACGTCACGTCTGCACCCTGTTGGAATGAGAAGAACATCGAGCTGATCTCCAGGCTGTAGTTATTGCCGTAGATATCTGGCTCTCCCTTTGGCAGAGCCTGGTGGGAAAATATGGTTCCCTTTTCATTTGTGCCCATGGATTGTATACAGGGGTCAGTGTGGAGTCACTTGCAGGGAAAAAAGGTTTCACTTCCATTTTTTTATTTCTTTTCGCGATACTCTATCTTTTCAGCTCTTCATATCGTGAAAGTCGTGATTGCCCAATCATTTCGGCTATTTTTCGCGGTGCCCAATCATTTTGGCTATTTTTTTTATATTTTTACTCGCTGCTTTTTATTGCGAATTGCCCAAACATTTCGGCTGTTTTTATATGCATATTTTTTGCTCGCTGATTTTATTGCGAGTTGCCCCATCATTTCGGCTATTTCATATGTATTTTTTTGCTACTCGCTGCTGTTTTTATTGCGAGTTTGGAATCTGATAGCAACCTTGGCATTAGCATCGCTACGACTGGTATTGCCGGGAGCGAATCATCATTTGCCGTGAAAGGACTTGGAGTTTGATACCTGTTTAGGCATCAACATCGCTGCAACTGGGATATTGCCAGGAACGAATCATCATTTTCCTTGAGAAGACTTGAAGTTTGATACCTTTTTAGGCATCAGCATCGCTACAACTGGAATGTTGCCAGGAGTGAATCATCATTTGCCTTTATTAATTTGGACAAAGGTTGCTTAGCAAACAGGGTTAAGATCCTGTCAGCTAAGGCTTTTGACTTTATAAGCTGTAAAGGTCTCATAAAGGTATTTCTCTCTACGAGTCGAGAGGATCTTGTAAGTGTATTTTCTCCTTAGGAATCATGGGGATTCCTAAGTGATATTCTCTCTTATAAATCGTAAGGATCTTGCAAGAGTGTTTTCTCTTTATAAAATTAGAGGACTTACAAGTGTCGTTCACCATACGGGGACATTTCTCGTCGCTGGTAGAACTTGGTGAAGGAATATTTATTCATGCCCGTGGATTGTATACAAGGGTCAATATTGGACCGCCTGTAGGGCAACTTGGGGGATGTGGCTGCTTAAGAACAGGTTCAGATCTTTGTAGCTTAAGGCCTTTGAATCTTATGAGCCGTGAGGGTCTCATAAGGGGAATTCTCCTTACGAGTCGTGAGGATCCCGTAAGTATAATTTCTCCTTAGGAATCATGAGGACTCCTAAGTGTGTTGCTCCTTTGTGAGTCGTAAGCATCTCACGCAGGTATTTTCTTCTCACAAGGTCGAGAGGACCTTGCAAGTGCACATGAATTTTTTTATTTTACGAGTTTGCGCCCTATTTGGGTTTTCACAAACTCGCCGACGGTTCCTGCTGTTTTTTACTCACGGTGCCTTTTCGGGTTTTCATTCGTGCCCATTTTGTTTGTGGACATACCGTTTTTTTAAACGAGATTGCGCCCTTTTGGGTTTTCACAAACTCACCGGCAGTCCTGCTGTTTTTACTCACGGCGCCCTTTCGGGTTTTCATCCGTGCCCATTTCGCTTTTAGACATACCGTTTTTTTTAATGGCGAAACTCTCGAAAGTAGCTTCGTCGCAGGTGACCCACCTGTTTGCTGGTGGGTTTTGGGGGTGGTTTCATCGCTGGAGTAGCTATGTAGCCAGTGAGACTTGAGTTGCAACCTTCGCCGTTAGGACTTGGATTGCAATATAGATCTCAAGGGAGCTTGTCACCGTATTTGGGGGCAATGTGTTTAGGGACATCCTGGTCCAATGTTGCCATATTTGAGGCAAGGTTCTAGTTTAAGGATATCTCGGTCCGTTGTTAGTTTAGGGACTTCTCGGTCCATTATTGTCATATTTGATGTGGATAATTAGTTTAAGGATTTCTCGGTTCTATGTCGCCATATTTGAGGCGGATACTTAGTTTAAGGACTTCTCGGTCCGATGTCGCCATGTTTGAGGCAAGCTTCTAGTTTAGGGACATCTCGGTCCGTTATCGCCATATTTGAGGTGAATTTCTAGTTTAAGGACATCTCGGTCCTTTATCGCTATGTTTGAGACGACGGAGCTTCTTTGCATACTATTCTTAGAGTTCTGACTCAGGAAGATAGCAAGCAGACACGAGCGTCGTCATCTATCATAGACCTAAGTTGTGACTCGTCAAGCGTAGTATTTTTTGAGGAATCGGCCGTTTATTGGCCGGAAGGGTCTTTCGCCATGCATATCCATGAGCAGGTAGGCTCCAACTTGGTAGACTTTTTCTATGATGTACAGGCCTTCATAGTTCGGATCGAATTTCCCCCGTTTTGTACAATTGGGGATCATTAGTCTTTTGACGACTAACATGAGTTCTCCTTGGCGGAATGTTCTGGGCCTAGTCAGTCTTTCGTATGACCGTGTCATCCTTGCCTTATAGGCCTCCAGATTTTTCTATGCTATAAGGAGAGTTTCGTTGAGGGCGTTGAGATCCTCAAGCCGAAGATGAGTATTTTCTTCATCTGTCAGCTCGTATCGAACCGCTATTCGTAGAGAAGGGAGTTCTATTTCCAGGGGAAGCACTGCTTCCATTCCGAATACTAACGCGTATGGTGTTGTATTCGTGGATGTTTTGAACGTTGTTCGGTATGCCCAAAGAGCTTCATGCAGCCTTTCGTGCCAGCCTCTTTTGTTTCTGAACACCGTTTTCTTTATAATCTTCGTCAAGGTTTTGTAGAAAGTTTCAGCTAGACCGTTGGCCCAAGGATTATAAATTGAAGAGTATCTCCAATCTATTTTATGCAGTTGTGCAAAACGGCTAATTTTATGGCTTTTATAAGCTAGCCCATTATCCGAGATAATTCGTCGCGGAGTGCCGAACCGATAGATGACATGTGTTCTGAAGAAATGGAGGATATTCTCTATCTTCACCTCCCTTAGTGGTACTGCTTCTGCCTACATAGAGAAGTAGTCGGTCGTTGCTAATATAAACCGATGTCCTTTGGACGACGCCGGTTCAATGGGGCCAATTATATCGGTTCCCCACATTTCGAATAGCCAGCCAGCTACTGTTGGATGTAGCGGATTCGGATGTTGGTAAATGAAGTCCCTGTGGATTTGGCATGAGTGACACTGGTTTACATATTCGAGGCATTCTTGAATCATTGTGGGCCAATAGTAACCCATTATTTTGATTTTCAGCTTCATCTTTGGCCCAGTTTGGTGAGAACCGCAGTGTCCGTCATGAATTTCTTGAACGACTCTCTTCGCTTCTTTTGGTCCCAGGCATCTTAGCCACATATAGTCGAAAGATCTCTAATATAGAGTATCATTGACAAAGGCGAAGGATAGAGCTCGTTTCATGAGCTGATGTCTAGACGGCGCATTTTTGGGCGTTCGTTGGGATTTGAAGTAGTCTATGAAGACTTCCGTCCAATCCTTGACCTTTTCTTCTTCATCTATTTGAATGGCTACTTGTTCGGTTGTTTCTTTTCTTTTGGATGGCTCTACTAAGTCTTCCGAAGATATAACTGTTAACGCGAGAACACGGCGGCTTTGCATGATGATCCTTATGTCATCGAGGTCTTCATCGGCCAGTTCTTTAGCCAATGCATCCGCCTTTCTATTTTCTGCATGCGGTATACTCTCCATGACGTAGGAGGGGATTTGTGTCAGCAGTTGCTGCACTCTTTCACCATACTTTATCAGCTCTGTCTTGCACGTCCGGTAGTCGCCATTTACTTGGCTAACGATCAGCTGGGAGTCTCCATATATGAGGAGGTCTTTGATTCCCATGTCAACAGCGATCTCAAGAAATTCTATCAAAGCTTCATATTCAGCTTCGTTATTAGTCCTTGGCTCTGTTAAGGAGATGGCGTAACTCAATATCCCTCATTGCGGAGTCACGAAGATAAGGCCCACCCCGGTTTTGATTATGTGGGCGTTTTGCTTTCGCCTCTTATAGAAGACGCTCTATCGAAGTAGAGTTCCATTGGGAATCATTTTCTTCTTTCTCTCCTTCGATTGTGTCGAACGCATGTTCATCCGGCAAGTCACAATTTAAGGGAGAGTCGGCCGGTATCGGATGCTCCGCGAGAAAGTCAGCAATGGCTTGGCCTTTTATTGCTTTGAGGGGTCGATACCTTATCGAGAATTCCATTAGGAGGAGAGCCCATTTGGCAAGCCTTCTTGTTAATATGGCCCTTGACATCAGATATTTGAGAGGATCCACTTTTGATATAAGATGGACCTCATGTGCCAAGGCGTAATGTCTGAGCTTCGTTATTGCGAATATCAGTGCCAGGCAATGCTTTTCAATGGGAGAGTAGTTGTTTTCTTCCTCTAGGAGAACTCGACTCAAATAGTATATAGCTCTCTCCTTTTCTTGATCGTTCTCTTATGCCCATAGCGTGCCTAGAGAACCATCAAGGGTCGTTATATATAGGATAAGGGGTTTTCCCTAAACCAGAGCGGTCAATACCGGCAGATTTTGTAGGTATTGCTTAATTTCGTCTAGTGCATTTTGGCACTTTCGATCCCAGACGAACGGGGTCCCCTTCTTCATCAGATGACTGTAGGGATGACATTTTCCGGAGAGGTTGGCTATGAACCGCTGGATATAAGCGAGCTTTCATTGAAGAGACCGCAGTTGTTTGAGGGTTTTCGGCGTGGGCATTTCCATAATCGTCTTGATCTTCGAAGGGTCGATTTCGATACCCAGGTGCCGTATGATGACTCCGAGGATTTTGCCCGAGGAGACTCCAAACGCGCATTTTAGAGGATTCATTTTCAGATTATACTTCTGAAAACGTTGGAACACTATTTTGAGGTGTTCACAATGCTCCTCATGTGATTTGCTCTTTACCACTAGGTCGTCAATGTAGCATTCGACGATCTCGTGTATGAGGTCATCGAAGATATTCGTCATGGCTCTTTGGTAGGTAGCGCCAGTGTTCTTTAAACTGAAGGGCATCACCTTATAGTAAAATATGCCCAGCGAGGTCCGGAAGGTGGTATGCTTTTGATCTTCAGGTTATATTTTTATTTGATTGTATCCTGAAGATCCATCCATGAAGGAGAAGACCTCATGGGTAGACGTGTTATCGATCATCAGCTCGGTAACAGGTACTGGGAAGTCATCCTTCGGGCAAGCTTTGTTGAGGTCCCGAAAGTCCACGCAGATGCGCACCGTCCCATTCTTCTTTATCACTCGAACGATGTTAGTGATCCAGTCGGGGTATTGAACTTCTTGGATGAAGCCAGAGTCGATTAGTTTCTTGACATCAGCATTGATACTCATCTCAAGTTCGAGCCACATTCTTCTTGGCACCTGTTTGAATGGATTTATGTCCGGCGATATGGCTAATTTATGTACTTCCACCTTTGGATCTAGGCCCGGCATCTCAGAATAGTTCCATGCGAAACAGTCTTTATATTGCATGAGCACGTCCTTCAACGTGGCTACATATTTTTCAGATAGTAGCTCACTGATGAACGTCGGCCTCGGATCTTTTTCTGACCCTAAGTCAATTTTCCTTAGGTTATCCGCCGTAGTGTATATCCCATCTTCCAGCTCCTTTGGGGATGGTGGAAACTCTGAGATCACCTCGTCCTCGTCTTCATTTGCGAAGCACATGTGGAGGTCATCCATAATCTTGTGCCCTCTCTCTTTTGAGAGTGTTATCATATGGAAGGTACGAGTCCGCTTCCCATTTTATGGTTGAGCTGGTCCTATCCTCACGGTATAGGTCCTCTTTGGCTCTTACTTTTGCGGCGGGTTTACCCTCCAGCTGTCGGACAAAGCGAACCTACCTTGCTGATACTGGTCTTCTACCCAGTCTTTGAAGCTGAAGCAGTCTTCGAGGGGATGACCTATTGCTCGGTGGTAGGAGCAATAATCCGGATGATGGACCTCGTTTATTTGTTCAGGATGCCGAGACTCTGGAAGTGTCATCATTTGGTACTTCATGGCAAGATTGAATATTTTTCTTGTCTTGTCTTGGGGGAAAGAGTATTCCCAACCCATATTCTTTATAAAGGATGGATTCCAATCGACCTTTTCTCGATTGCATGGTTTTTTGGATCCGCTTCGTTGTTTTCGAACGTTGTTTACGTTCTTTACCCTGTTTTTGCCTTTATTTCGGGATTTTCCCTCTGCGTGAGGACATACAGCGGACCGGGGATGAAGAACATTATAGTCTTCCTTCTTCACGGATTGCTGATTGAGGCGCTGCGTCCTGGCCTTTTCATAAATGGCCATTTTGCGGTTGTGATCATCTCGGCTCTTTCGACAAGCTTCTTTTATTAGCTTGTCTATTTATTCTTCGAGCGACGGACTTAACGTTTTTAGAGCGGGATTTCGAACTGTTCCAACGTCACAGCCATTCGAAAGAGTGTTTTTTCCTTCGTTGGAGCTGTTTATGACACGGCAGCTGTGGAATTGTTCCCATTTCTTTGACTGAATGTATCCGAGCCCCGTTGTCTCCATCTTCCCGTTGGACATCTTTCGCTGAGTCCCGGGAATATCCCAAATCTTTTTGTAGAAACGGGCTTGTCGAACAGTTTGTTCGAGGGGTATACCTTAGCATCTTAACGGCCTTTTCAATCCCTCCGTGTAGTATCTTGGCAGACGGATTGGTTGAACCCTGTTGAGTGCAAAATCGGTACCATGCCAAACTTCTTTTTCTACTTTGGTCTCCGTAGATTGGTAGAAAAGGATCGCCTTTTCACCTCTTCGCCTAGGAGGGACGTAGAAAGTTTGTAGTTCTGGTATGTTGTATGTATGGAGCGTATCAAGTTCCTTGAAATGCCGAGGCGGAGCCATTGTGATTTGCAGACTCTGGTCTACTTTGTCGAGGGTTTGCACTGACGGGCGAACGGAGAACGCTATGTTGGCCTCGTCCTCAGAGTCGCTGCCAAAGACCAGAATAGGGGTAGATGGTCCGGGCCTATTGTTTTCTTTATGGGGTTTCCCCGAGTAGACCATTTCTTCATCTTCTTCGGAATCGCTGCCAAAGATCGGGATAGTAGCGATGGACTTCTGTTTATCCTCCGGCTTATGACACCTCTCCATGTCTTCGAAGTCTGGTAGGAAGTACTTTGCATCTTCATATTTCCGGACCTCGTTTACGGAGAACGGATTTAGCTCCCCTATGACGGTGCATTCCAAACTATCCTTGAAATACTTCATACACTGATGTTGTGTAGAAGGGATGACGTTGTACTCATGCAACCAGGACCTGCCGAGCAAAGCGTTATAGCAAGTCTTGGCGTCAATGATGTGAAATTTGATGTCAGTGATGAGCAACCCGAAGCGTAACGTCAGTATTATGGACCCGAGCGTCCGTGACGACTGTGAGTCGAACTCGAAGATGGTAATTTTTGTCTCGGGCCAAGTGCTGAACGTTCATGCAAATTTCTTTCAGCACCCTCACGTTGAGAAGGTTGACGGAGGATTCGTTGTCAACAAGGATTTTCCCTATCTTGAAGTCGTGGCAGTACCTTGTGACGTATAACGAGCGGTTATGTTAGCACGTACCGAGGAGGAGATCTTCATCGCTGAATATAATGTAAGCTATGTGAACTTCTGCCAGCTCGTCCTTCATCTTCTCTTCTGTAAGGAAATCTTAGAACTGATCGGACTCTTGTAATGCCTTGATCAGAGACTCTCGTGCCTCTTTGGACAAGAGTAGAGTATCCAATATGCTCAACTGTGAGGGTATTTTCCTCAAATATGTTAGGACATTATAATCCAACTTATTTTTCCTAAGTGGGTCCCTTTCTGCGAGCTCTTTGTCAACTCCATCATCGACGGAAATTTCCTCAGAGATTTTCTCTTTCCCTTTGTCTTTTTTTTCTCGAACCTTTGTTTGTAGGTCCGAGTTTCTTTTAAGGCAGCGTGCGGTTACGCAGCTGAATATTCTCACAGTTTTTCTTTTTCTCTTCTTTTTCGGAGGTGGAGTCTTTGAATAGAGGGCTGAGGGGTATTTCGTTCTCAGAATTGCTCCCGAAAGTAAGAACTTGGGGTTTTCCCCCTTATGAACTGGTTTTAACCATATGACAGTTGTCACTCATTTTTTCACGCGCATCTATCGCACTCTTTTGTCGTCTACAACTTCGTGCTTCATCCTCTTGAAGTGTTTTTGATGAGCAACATATCCTTGCCACCACTTCTTGAAGGTACTGCATTCTTCGGTGGGGTGGGTAACCCTCCGATGATATAGGCAGTAGTTTGGATGTGAATTCTCTCCGTCGAGACATATGACCCCGGAAGTGTTTCCCACGAGAGGTGGCAACTTCATTCCCATTGATAGGGCTTTGGCAAACTACTTCTCTACCTTGATCCTGCTCTTATTTGTCGCAGGTATGCCTTGGTTTGGTTGGAGTACTTTATGACTCCACCTTGCCGCAGCTTCTTCATCCTGACGCTGACGCTTAGCCTTTTCATATATGGCTGTTTCGCGTTCTCGGTCAGCTTTGCTTTTTCGAAAGGCTTCGTTTAACAGCCTATCGATTGGGTCTTTTGGCAGTTCCGGGGATTTTAGCGCCGATTCTGCCCCCAGTTCCTCTGCATTGTTTTCTGACGCTGAGAGAGTTTCTTTATCATTTAACAACGAATGGGAGACCATGTGGCAACTTACTAAATGGTCTTCGGTTTCTTCCGATGGGTCATTTCCTTCATCGTTTTCACTATCTACGTTTTCAAGAATATGCTTAAGGAATTCTTCAAGCGTGACCGGTTTCCGCGCCTTCTGGTTGTACTCCTCCACCGTGTCAATGTACTTTTATAGGTCTGTGTGCTTGTCGTCATACTTGGCAAGCTGCACAGGTTTCTTGGTCTTCTTTTTTTTCTTTGAAGACTTTGAAGGCCTGACTTGGGGATTTTTCCCTTTGTCAGCAATTTTCAGTACGGGACATGGTTTCAGCACCCCTTCGATAATTTCAGGTTCAAGTGGGCTTTTCCACTTGACTGCCGGACATGCATGCAGATCTTTCAGCATTCTTTTGGTTTTAGCTGAAAGAACGATTTCCCATGGAGTTTCTTCCAAGAGTGAGCATGATGCCCCCGGCGCATCCACCTTTTTGGGAGTGTGCTTCTGTGGTGGGTTCATCCTCCAGTTCTCAGACAGCGCGAACTTCCCCTGTTGATACTAGTCCTCGACCTAATTCTTGAAGATGTAGCAATCCTCAATTGGGTGGCTCACCATTCGATGATAGGCACAGTAGTTAGGGTTATTGACGCCGCCGGGTTACGATGGACGCCGTGGGTCTGGCAATGTGATGAGTTTGTTACGCATTGCCAACTCAAATAGTCTCCTCGTCTTATCACGGCAAAACGAGTAAGTGCATCCTATCATTTCTTCCAGGGATAGGCGTGGACGTGCGTCGTTTTGGCGAGCAGCCGGTTTTGGGCTACTCGGTTGTTGTTGAGCGTTGGAGACGAAGGCTGCTTTCCCTTTACCATTGGCGTTTCGAGGGTCCTTACTTGAGGAGGAAGGCCCGTGACCCATCTGATCCATTTGGGCCAGTTTATCGATCAGAGCCTGGAAGGTCATTGGTTTGAAGAACGTCATGAACTGAGACACAGTAGTTTGAGGATCAATGGTCCCGATGAACATGCCCATGGCGGGGAATTCTTCGATGCGCTGTTCGCACTTAGACTATAGGTTCCGCCACCGGATCACATATTAGACCCAGGTTTCTCTCGACTTTACCCCGGCATTGATTAATGCCATGATCGGGGTGCGCTCGCTTGCGTTGGCGAACCGCTGTGTGAACAGCAGTTCCATCTCTGTGAATGTTCTCACGGAGTCATTTAGGAGCTCCAAGTACCATTCAAAGGCCGTCTCTGACTGGCTTCTAACAAACTGGCGAAGCAACAGTTTGTCGTCGCCTCCATTGTTGCCGCACAGAGCTCTGAATTGTGCGACTTGCTGGTGTGGGTTTCCTGTCCCCTTGTATACATGGAATTTAGGGATCGTATATCCCGGTGGGTACTTAATTTGGTCATACCAACGTGGATACGGTCGCCCAGTTCTGACAATTTGTCCTGTGGCATCATTAGTTTGATGAGCTCGTATTTGTTGAGCGATATAATCATCAAGAGCATGATTGGAGATTGTTTCTTCCTTAGCTGTCGATTAGGCCGGAAAAGGGTTTGATGTTCCCCTCTGTCGTCTTCGATGATTATCGGCGGATCCTCGGCTGGGGGTTCTGGCTGGATCATTATTCCAACCATATCCTTAAACAAGAGAGCCATCTGCTTTATGTTAGCAGCCTGCTCAGAAGCTTCCTTGTCCTTTCTTTCAAGCACCCTTCGCAGGAACTCTGTATCAGTCTCCTGCTCCTGGCGATGTTCGGCTATTATGTCCGGGCTTTCTTTCTGCCCGGTAAGTGCTGCCATTTTGGTCAGTATATACTGGAGCTTTTGTTGTTGCTCCTGAGCTTTTTTCAACGACCGAGTTTTCGGTCGATGACCTATGGAAGCACGACTTTCTTCTTTCCCGGAAGCCATGTAGACCGTATGCACGATCATGCTCCCAGACTTGGGGTGTTTGTGTCCATCACCTTTGGAATTTGCCGCAGGCGGTGGGATTTTCTCCGGCCTCATCCTTTTGTGGGATGTCAAAGTTGAAGGAGCCATTGTAACAGGCTCCTGTGTAGAAGAAGTTCCTCGCTGTATGACGGAGGGATGTCTTTCTCTTGCCGAGCCTTCGATTTCTTCGGTCGACGAGAATAGTTTTGATCAATCACGGAGTCTTGGACTTTTTGCCAGACCCTATGAATTTGTGAGGAGAGCCGTTGATGGGGGCGCTCTGTCTTTGCTTGCACTATGGTTTTTGCAGGCGAGGGCGATTCTTTTAGCACCGCCGTTGGAGAGTTCTTGCGTACCTTTCTGAGCAGATCAAAGTTGTTCCCGGTTGGAACATCGTCAACTTCCACCATTGGAGCTAGTGGGGTAAGTCCAGAGGGAGAATTGCCCCTAGCTTTTCTTACTCAGCGCCAGTGATAACGTCGAGTATCTCTTGCAGACGGTACCATCACAAATTTGTAAGCGGCTTCTTCATGCCCCCGACTTTGCTAAGAGGCTGTTGTTGGTGTCTGCCTATTGAAGACTGACGTCCTTAGCAGGGTTTGAGGATGGCCGACCAATCTTTCAAAGACTGACTTTCTGGTAGGGGAAGCACCTTTGACGACTTCGTCCGTAGCAGTAGTTGGGAGGGCTATCCATTTTGGGGTAGCCCCTTCAGGTGTCACAAGCCTCTTTGCGGGCCCGTTTGGGTTCTTGCACAGCCCGTTGAAGACTGAGACGTCAGCTTTGGACGGCCCATTGAGAGGGGCCGTTGTGGTCGCTAGTCGATCGAAGACTGACCTCTTGGGAGCTTCTTCCTGCGGCGCTGAGGCAACGACACACACTGGTGGGAGAATGGTCCTGAAGAACAACCTAGTAGGGGCTTGCGTTACTTGCCCCACTGGTATTGAAAAGATGGAGGCCGTGTTGGGCCCGTAGGTCACTCCTCCATTTAGGGTGGAGCGAGAGTTGCTGTTGCAAGAGGTGCAGTGGGAAGCCATCGATTTTCTTCTTCTGCAAAGGAACAAGACAACAAATTTTAGTACCTCAAATCCAAGGGCAACCATTGCGAACCGCGATTTCGCTCGCGAAACACGACACACGAAGTGTGGAGTGGAAAGCGGAAAAGGTCCCACCGGGTGTGCCAGAATCTGTTCACCGCCGAAAGACCGGATCGAGACGTTGGGACGTCTAGCCTTAATTTGGGGGTAGATACTATTTGGATTTATCCTTCCACCTCTCCGAAGACACCGAGTTGATTTATGGCACCATATATTAGAGGTTTGGACAGACGCGACCGTTGTAACAGACTTTATCAGATTCCTCCTCATTTTGTGAGGGGTTTTTGATTGTGGGGACGCTCTTCCTTGTAGGCGCAAGCCCCTACAGTTAATTACACTACCGCATTGTGATAACCACTTTCTCCTACTCCGGCAGTTCACTTCGTGTCTTGTGTGTTTTTGTTGTTTAGGTTGCCCATGGATTGTATACGGAGACTAGTTTATGTCGTCGCCCGTAGGATGCGGATCAGTCCAAATCTGTATATTTTAGATTTGGGCTTAGGTTTATTTAAAGACCTTTAATCTGGTTTGAGTTTAAGATCAACTTAAATATGTGTGCATTTGGGCTTAATTTGTTCTTTCTAAGGATGCATTAGTCTAATTTGAGACTAAGATCAACTTAGCAAAATTTCAAGGATCATTTTTATTTAAGATCCAGCAAAAAATCATTTGGGCTCAGCTGCAAGAAAATTTCAGAAACTTAGCCAATTTGGGCTAAGTCTATTTAGACTTTTTTTATTCAAAAGTGCTAAGCACTTATTTGGGCTCTGTTTGTTCAGCCCTTTTCTTTTTATGTAAAAGTGCTAAGCACTTATTTGAGCTCTGATGCTCACATGTATGTCATGTGAAGCATTCAATCATGGGCGCTGCCCAATAAATGTTGAACACTTTTAGTCATTTTGACTAAATGTGAAGTGCTAAGCACATTTTATCTGGCGTCCACATGAGGTGCACATGCGGCGCTAAGCACTGCCCAATCAATGCTAAGCACACAGCCGTTTTGGCTACATATGAAGTGCTCAGCACTTTTTGTATGGCACCCACGTGAGGTGCACGTGTGGCGCTGGGCGCTGCCCAATTAGTGCTAAGCACTTAGCTGTCTTCGGTTGCATAGGGAGTGCTGAGCACTTTTATTCAGCTCCCATGTGTTTCACGTGAGGCGCTGGCCTTCTGTTTTGGGCGCCCATGTGTTTTCACGTGAGGCGCTAGGCGTTGTTAAAGGGGGGGCGCTCACATGAGGAGCACGTGAGGCGCTAGTCTTTTTTCCTTTTTTAGAGATTAAATCTCTGTTAACGACATTTTGACCATTAATGATCACCAAGATCTTCGTTTTTTGAAGATCTGGGATCAGGTTTTTCTTTAACAACTAAGTTCTTTTATAGGTTCTTTTTCCTTTTGTTTTTCTTTTGGACCTAATTCTTTTCGAATCTTTGATTCTCATGAACAAGATCCTCCCGATGAGAATTAAATTCTCAATTTCTGAGAGACTTGTCTTGTGGATCTCTGATCCAGAGAAAGAACTAAGTTCTTTTAGAAGGGATAAACCATTAAAATAGGTAAAAAGAGATATTTTGATATCTGAATTTGTTTTACCAAGGTTTCTTTTAAAAGGGAAGTCTTCCTCTCCGAGGCTTGAATTCTCTATTGTTTTTGGAAGCTTTCTGTATTTTTCAGAAACTTATGGGCATTTTTTTTCTATCTGAGATTTGAAGTCTCGGGTCCTTTATATAATTGAGGCAAGTTTGTTACTTAATTCTGAGAAAATCTCTCATTAAGAGACTCCAATTGATTTAATTGGACTCAAAATTGAGTTGGGGAATTTTACCCACCATTGGATCTTTGATCCAATGATTTCTGTTTTTATAGAATATAATTTTTGTTTTTAACGAGATTGGGAAAATATTTTTCCCTGTACAGAATTTATTCTGTAAAATGGTGATTTTTAATCACCATTGGATTTTTTATTCCAACGGTTCTCTATTTTACAGAGAGCAATTTTTCTTATTTAGAAAGATTGAGAGAATATATTCCAAAATACAATTTTATTTTATAATTGGATCTTTGATCCAACCGAAAGTATCTTTCTTATTTTAGAAAGATTTGGGAAATGTTTTCTCCTAACAGATTTTAATTCGGTATTTTGATGATTTATCATCTCCGTTAGATCTTTGATCCAACGACTCTGTTTAACGGTGAGTATTGTAAAATTTAATTATACCTGGGCGCTGGCGCTCACGTGTCGTGCACGTGGACGCCACTCAAGAATTTAATTCCTAATATGGGTACTTATATGCTTTGCACATTGGCGCCTATGTGAGAAGCACGTGCGGCGCCACCTAAGAGTTTAACTCTTATATAATGAACTCTTCTATGCTTTGCACAATTGTGCCCGCGTGAGGAGCACATGCGGTGACATATAAGAGTTTAACTCTATGTAATGAACACTTCTGTGCTTTGCACATTGGCGTCCGCGTGAGGAGCTTGTGAGGCGCCTCCATAAGATTTAATCCTATAAGATTGGCTCTGGCGCTAGCGCTCTCGTGGGGAGCACATGAGGCGCTGCCTCATTAATGATGGTTTCTTTTCACCTTCTTTCTCTACTTTTCCTGAGTCAAACTTTTTTTTCCAATGCCTTCTTTTGTCAGAATTTGAAAATAGTTTCACCATACACAACATTTTCTGTGCCGAGACTTTAATGCCTCGCTTTATAATCTAAGCAATACTCCTCTTCTCTCTCACTTTCAGAGAATCATTTTAACAGAGAAGAGTCATGGCTTGCAATCATCTGCATGCTAATCGGCAGCTATGGGAGGTACCTATTGAGGAAATTGCTCATCGCTTTGTTGCACGCTTGGTGAATCCCTCTCTCCCGGATGACCAATGCGATACGGTGCTGCATGAGCTATTGACTCGTAGAGGATTTTCTCTCCCCATCGGCTTTATTTGGCTCCGGATGATCTTCCCGTTCGTGCTCGATGACATTCCCCCTCATCCAGCGGAGATGACTCCGGCAATGCTCGACACAGCGGAGAACAAGATCGAGTGCTTTCATGATGCACTTTTGATTACCAAGCCTCTGAGGGATCGTTCTGTTCAGCTACTGAGCCAGATACGAGCTCAGCGGACCATCATGTCTGCCTTCGCCGATGGGCATGGCGCTAACCGATGGGGAGCAAGTCCTCCCGAAGATCGCCGCTTCGATATGGTGGAGAAGGCTGAGAGGGTTTTAGAAAACTTTATTCATAGTTTTGTAAACCCTTGTACTTTCGATCCCGTGTTTGGTTATATATTTCCTGTAGCATAAAATGTTTATTTAAATGCTTTCCCTTTATCGTTGACCACCGAGTGTTTCATTTCTAACACCTTTTCTTCCTCTGATCGTATTGTTAAAATATACGTGCAACATACATGTGCGCACGTGCACTTTACCCTTAGGGGTTTTTGCTAAGCGCAAACGCCGCTGATGTGCTCGTGTCTTGCACTAACCCTCTGCAGCCGTATATGAATGAGCCTTCTTTCACACATATCTATAAACGAAATTTAAACCGGTGTAAACAGTACACATAATCGACTTTCATATCTCAAGGATCCATCTTCGTGGATGATGAAGTCAGTTCGAAGTCCACTTTCTACTTGTTCCCGGATCTTTTATAGCTTGGTATCATTTGCTTGAGCTGATTTGATCTGATTGACAATAGTGGACTGGACTTGTAAGTTCATCAAATACGAAGCGTTACCTGGCATAACAACTTTGATTGCCAATCCATGCAATTCCTGCTGTAGCTTCTATTGAGAGGTAAGATTCATTGCTAATAGCTGGCGGCTAAGTGCATCAGGAACTACGTTCACCTTCCATGGATGATACTGTAGGTTGATGTCGAAGTCCGCTATAAGTTCTAGCCATCTTCTTTGCCGCATGTTCAATTCCTTCTCGGTAAATACATACTTCAGACTCTTGTGGTCAGTGTATATATCCACCGTTCTCCTAGAAGATAGTTGCGCCAAATTTTAAGTGCAAAGATAACGGCTGCCAACTCCAAATCATGTGTTGAATAGTTGCGCTCATGAACTTTTAACTATCTCGACGCGAAAGCCATAACTTTTCCATGATGATGTAGAACACATCCTAATCGCTTACCGGACGCGTCGCAATGCACAATAAATCCTCTAGATTGATCCGGTATTACGAGAATAAGAGCAGAAGTTAATCTTCATTTGAGTTCTACAAAAGCTTTTTCATATGCTTCTGACCACGAATGTTTCATCTTTATGTGTGAGCTTGGTCAGGGGTGCTGCAATTTTTGAAAAACCTTCAATGAATCTTCGGTAGTATTATGCTAATCCCAAGAAACTTCGTATATCTTTCACCGTCTTTGGTGTTGTCCATTCACTGACAGCCGACATCTTAGCTGGATCTATTGAGATTCCTTTGCCTGAAACAATATGCCCGAGAAATCCGAATTGATCTAGCCAAAATTCACACTTGCTGTACTTGGCATAGAGTTGATGCTGTCGCAATGTCTCCAGGACAATCCGTAAATTCTCGGTGTGTTCTTTTTGATTTTTTGAATACACCAAGATGTCGTTGATGAAGATGACAACGAACCTGTCTAAGTACTCTCAGAAAACTTGGGTCATCAGATTCATAAATATAGCAGGTGCCTTGGTCACTCCAAATGGCATCACGAGATATTCGTAATGACCATAGCGAGTCCTGAATGCCGTCTTCGGAATATCAGACTCTTTGACCTTCACCTGATGATAACCCGAACGAGAGTCTAGCTTTGAGAACACATATGACCCACTTAGCTGATTGAAAAGATCATCGATGCGAGGTAGTGGATACTTGTTCTTGATCGTCACTTCGTTCAGAACTCGGTAATCTACACTCATTCTGTATGAACCTTCTTTCTTCTCCAGCAGCAAAACTGGAGATCCCCAACTTGAAGTACTGGGACGAATCCAACCTTTCTTCAGAAATTCATCCAACTGAGTATGGATCTCCTTCAATCTTTCTGGATTTAACCGGTACGGGCTTTGATCACCAGTTGCGCACGAGGTATTAAGTCAATGCTAAATTCAAGAGCTCGATCGGGAGGCAAAGCTGTTATATCTTCAGGGAACACATCTTCAAATTCTCGAACTACCTCTGGCTTTTCTTCTTCCACTGTTAGTGTAAACACATTTGAATTCTTTGGTTTAGCACGGATGATTCCTGGCTCCAACGTTCTATCTCCACTCTTGAAGTAGAAGACTGGGTGATCTGGTATATCAAATTCTACCCTCTTTTGACGACAGTCAATCGTAGCATAGAAAACTCCCAGCTAGTCCATTCCCAACATAACATCGAAGTTTGGGATGTCCAGTACTTTGAAATTCGAGTAGAATTCTCGTCCGCAAACTACAACTGGACACTGATCAAATCCCATAGTTGCTTTCAATACTCCATTCCCAGAACTGACATTTCAGCTTGAAATGAGTGGCTTCACGGGAATCGCATGCGTTCTTATGAATCGTTGCGACATGAAGCGGTGTAACGCTCCAGTGTCGAACAGTGCGAGTGCAGGAAGTGTGGCTACTAGTATAGTACCTAATTTGTGTGAGGTTGGTTTTAGATACAAGAAAAACATAGTGATATACATGGATTGAAAAGATGAAAGGATTGGGAATTACCAGTGATAACTTGGCCAGTGGCTTCGGCTTCCTCAACCATCATTGTGAAAGTCTGACGTCTGGATACATTCCTTCTTGATGGAGGCACATTCCTCTGTTCCTGGGGCATGTTTCTTTACCCTTGAGGCATGTTCCTCTGTGTCTGATGGAACTGACGAGGAGGCTGTGCAGGAGGTCCATGTGGAGGTGGAGCAGGGAGAGCTAAACGGGGTGCAGGAGCCTGAATGGTCGGCCGCTGCAGAAAAGTGATTGTGGGTCTTGGTGCTGGAGCTGGGTTGAGTCGAAATGGACATGCTCTTATGGCATGAGTGGATGCGCCACAAACTTAGCACATGCCATTTGCACGCCTGCCGTCTTTCGCCAGGTGTCCATTCCTCTTACAGTAGAACCAAAAGTCTGGACCGGGCCGGTTAAATGTTCCTCCCGGTCTCCTGGATGCAAAAGTTGGCGTGGAAGAGGCTACTCCTATCATCTGTGTGGCCGGGCGTTTCACACCGGCAGTATGCGGTCTGCTCTTCTTCTTCACAACTGCCTCATAGCGTCGGGCAGCCTTCAGAGCAAGATCATGGGTTGAGAAATCCCCTGTAGCGAGTGCAGCTTGGATTTCTAAGTCCAACCCTTACTGAAATATTCATGCCCGGATTTCAGCAGTTGGGATAAGGTGTGTCGTGAACCTGTTACGGTCTTGTGTTAGCAGTGTAATAAGTGATATCAGGAATTTTGAATTTGAGACAATATCTTACATGCTAAGCATGGTAAACTCAACATCATATTCATCAACGGACTTGCTCCACATCGAGCCTTGTTGTAAGTGGATGAACTGCTGTTCCATGTCAAAATGGGCAGTCTCAGGAAAGTACTTCGCGTCGAACATATTTTGAAATGTCTTCCATTCAATCGGTTGGGCGAGACGGCTTTCTTCAGCTTTCCACCAGACTCTGGCGTTGTCTGTTAATTGCATCTTTGCAACTTTCACCCAAGCAATCTCTGGTACTTGTGCTGCTGCCAGGTCATCTTCTATCGACCGAACCCATTCTTCTGCCTCCAGTGGGCTCTCTTTTCATGAAAAGTGTTTTGGGTGCAGTGCCCGGAATTGTTTGACTCCGGGTGTCTTCACTTCTGGGCGGTGCATGAGCATAGCGGTCTGCTACTGTTGACCCTCCAAGAGGCTCTTGATCACCTCAAGCAGTACCGTTTGCTCGTTGATGGGAGCTACAACGATAAATGGTGGTGGTAGAGTAGGTGGTGGAGTGTTTCCATTGACGTTGGTACTTTTATTTTTCGGTGAATGCATGACCTTGATAGAAAAAGAAAGGTTTGGATAGATTCTTATAATTCTTGTGCTGCATGGGATGCATGGGCTGCCAACAAAACTTGTCACGCCCCGCTTCCCAGTGTACGGAAACAGTGACGTGGCAAGCCCGCAACGTATTTACTAAGAAATAAATACGTTAAGAGTAATTAAGTTATATATATATATATATATATAATGCACAAGAATGACTAGAGACATTAAAATAAACAACAATTTTTATTAACATTCATCTTTACAATACAACTGTTTTGAAAAGGAAAGATACAATGATATAAAGTAATGTCTAAACAGTGGCATACAAACTGAAATAAGTACAAGATGAACTAGAAGTCCGGCTGGGTAGTGAACTGGTCTAAGTCCTCCTGGTTCGACTCGATCTCCTGAGAGTCTGGTCCTTTTGACGAACATTCCAAAGAAAGAAAAGACAGGAATGTCGTTAGCGAACTAGCACTCGATAAGTCCCAAAAGAAAAAATGGAATAGAACAAGTAATGAGAATTGAACTGGTAAGTTGTACAGGTATAAGCTTATTAATCTAACGTAGTTGTTTGTAGCTTGGTACAGAAGGTATTTGTGTATACGAGAGGAGTCCATCTTACCCTATGGACTATGGTAACATGTAGTAAAAGGCCCCATCAAAACCCACGGGACAACAGCACGAGAGTTCATATAGGTGTCTTTTAAGCGACCATCTCGTGCCACGCTATACATTTCATACCAATCTACCCCGTTATCTCCGTGTAATATATTGTATAGATTATAGTTACAGGTCTTGCCGAAACCATGGATACATGTGGCTCGAAGAATATTACTCGTGCCATGGAGTTATCGGTAAATTACAATAGACCTACTGTGATATAATATAATATTAAGAGTTATTTTATAATATATGTAATTTTTTTGCGAATTGCAGAGAGCTCAGACCCTGGCGCAGGGTGGTACACCGAGCATGCTGTCCACGTATCTTGCCGTCCACGGCATCTCGACAGATCCTTCCACGGGCAAGCTTCGATTCCTCGACACCGCTACCCAGGAGTATTGCGTAAGTGTTAATATTTTTTCTAACAAGTTTGAAATTTTTGTTTCGAAAAGTTCAAATTTAAATGATATACTTATATTTTAATGGTTAATGTGGGTGTAGGAGTGGGTGGTGGAGCAGGTAGAGGCATTGGGGATTGATTTTACTAGACAGAATGATCCGATACTGCTGACCCCAGTTCTAAACGCCGCACACGGAGGGCACCACGGAGGTTGGGAGAGAGGCCGGGGACTGGGGCCTAGCAGGGCCCATATGAAGTTGGTCTCTACTCCGGCGGTTACTTCCCTTACCCATCGTGAGCGACGTCTAGAGCAAGATGTTGCCACCTTGAAGACCACTGTCCAGGAGTTAAAGGAGATAATGGTATGTATACTAATTAATAGTAAAATATTATATCATAATATAGATAGTAACATATCCAATGTTAGTAACCTGAGCTTATTTGGTTGTAAACTTAATATTGATTAATCTTAGATTGGGGTTTCGCAATAACCTAATAATGAAACTAATTCGACTAATACACAGTTCTTACTCGTTTATTACACACAAAATTGAACAGATGCGACAGGGTACTTCGGCTGCGGCTCCATATGCATCTCCTTTGGCTGCGGCTCCACCTTGGGTGCAGTTGCGCAGACCACTCCTGTAGCTCTACAGCCCGCTCAGACTCCTGCACAGTCCGCTCCTTCATTGGTCGAGATTTTGACGACTCGGGGCTGCATTGAGGAGCAGATGAGCCAGATTACGTTGATTATCAGAGGTGGAGGAGCTGGACCGAGCTAGGGTAGCTTTATTTATATTTTTAAGAATGTATATACTTATCTGATACATAGTGTATAAATTTTGGACGATAATGGTTGGTGGTTGTTTGCTTGTTCACAATGATTTATCCTGATATCGTATTCTGTTTGTCTATTTCTTTTATATATTATGCGTGAGATGTTGATTATGAATATTTCTGTATTTGGTTATATGATGTATATATTATTGTGCACAGAGCGGGTTAAAAACAGGAAGCCTTTTTAAAAAAAACCCTGATATTATGTCCCTACGGATTAATCCGTAGAGCCATCTTTTGCACCTACGGATTAATCCGTAGGTCCACAGTTTGCTCATACATATTTATCCGTAGGGAAAAACTATCAGGATAACTGACATTTTTCCCCTATGGACTCAGTAACAGGCGCTACACTTGCCTCTACAGATATATCCGTAGAGGCATATATCTAGACCTACGGCTAACTCCGTAGGGGCTGGAAGTTGCCCCAACGGATAGCACCGGAGGGGCAAGTATTTTATTTTATAAACCATTGAATTAAATAAATATTTTGTCCCTACGGAATACACCGTAGGTACATAGTCCCCTACACATTAAACGGTAGAGGTAATTTTTACTCTGTAGGGGCATGTTCAGGGCGAAGACTTGCACCTGCGGCCATTGCACCTACGGAGAATTTTCGAGCCCCTATGAGTATATCCGTAGGGGCAGTGCTTTGCCCCTACAGATAAAACTGTAGGGGCAACCCCTTATTGTAGTAGCGACAAGTTATTCAAGTAGTCAGGTCCAGGATGTAATCTTGTAAACATGTCAAATTATAGTCATGGTTCGGTCAAATCAAGTCATCTATTCAGGTTTGATATTGATGTTTGAATTCAGGTATTTAAGCTCATGTTCCAGTATACATGTTAGAGTTTGGATTCAAGTTTGAATTGGACTCTGATTTGAGTTTGGATTCAATTTTAATTTAGACTCGGATTTGAGTCAGACACTTATAACTGATTTAGATCTTGAATTAGGTTCGGGAGTTATCGGTAACTGCTGCATATGAATGGCATGATTTGTGTCTTTTTCCAAGATAATTATCATTGATAACTCCATTAAGTTTTCTATCTTAAATGAAAAGTACTCACTTTATCCAGCTCCCTGGGGCTCAAGAGAATTGATTCCGCTTAAACCTATATTTACTAAAGTCCTTAAATGTTTTATATAACTCGAGGGGGTTTTATAAAAATATTTTTAATATAATTAAAAATAAATCTTGAGAATTTATTTATATTATTTAGGGTTTTCATGGATGTGAATTTTAAGGATTTGAGATATTTTAGTGATGATAGCTTAGTTTGGAAAGTTCATGGTAGTTTAATGTAAAACTTGTTTTTTATTGGTATCTTGATGGTATTTTGATGAAACCTGTAATTCTTTTATTTTAAAAAAAATGTAATTTTATTATATTTTGAAAATATATGGATTTGTAATTATATAATTATTAAAAATTAAATTTTTAATTAAGTAGAAAAATTCGTGTTTCTTAAAAACCGTATTTAAAACCTTTCGAGACCGAATACTCCGTGAGGAGGTCTGCATCTCGCTCTACTAGCCCAAGGATGTGCGATAATCTGCACCATCCAATAGCGGGTCCCCTAAAGAGGGTTGTAGAGGCATATTTGCAAAGGAATTTAAAGTACAATTCAAAAGAAAACCGTTATTATAGTACATGGTATTTTCTTATAATATTGTATTCGTAACAAAAATACGTTCAAAGAGTATCGTGCTATGGAAACCAAGAGTGTACGTAAGAGGTAGGTCGTTACCTCGTGAATTTTCCTAAAGGTATGTTTAAGCAAAACAATAAAAGATAATATATACAAAGTTCATGGTATTTTAATGTAAAAGTTAAGTTAAAGTAATTTTGCATGATTTTTTGATTAAAAGTTGGTTCTAAACATTGGTTTTATGATAACAAGCATAGTGTAAGAATATGGATGAGCAATGTTTAAGAAAAAGTGAAATTTCTAGGGCTTAGAAGAAAATGTCGGTATTAACTCCACTTACCGACCTATGTTTTGAAATAAGATTTTCAAGAAAGAAGAAGAGGGATTGAGAAGGACTTACAAGCTAGTTAGCCTATGAAAAGGTAGAAGAGGGAGGTGTGAACTTCGTGGCGTTGTGGGATCGTCGGAAAAGCTTCTATTCTTCGCCGGAAGTTGTTCGCTTGCTAACTCCTTTTCTACTCTACTTGTACTTAGAAAATTTTGAGAGTTTTGGCTAGGATTTCAGAATGATGAAGGGTTAGGGAATGGGGTAGTATTTTTAGTGTAGAATTAGGGTTTTGGAATTAAAATGGTTAGTTAACATGCATTAAAATGATGATAAATGGGGAATTGAAGGGTCTCTGTTTGATTGCAGAGAGCAATCAAACAGTGCAGGGGAGTTAAGGATAGGGAAAAGGTCGAGTGTGCAAAGCCCGGGCCTCATTGGGCTCGGGTCGACCGTCGACACCGGCCAAACATGAGGATCCGCTGGTCGTTTGAGGGAGTGGGGTCGTTGGATTCTTTCCACGTGTTCAAGTCTGTATTTAAATCCTTGTGCACATGTTTGATTTTCTGTCTTTTCATTTTTGTGTGTATTTCACGTGTAAAATTTTGGGCTTCCAAAAAGTTTAAAAATAAAATCAGAAAAAATAACGTGTCTAATGGGATTCGAACACAGGGGCTACGTCACAGTAGTGCAAGGGCTTTTAAACTCCTTTCTGTACATTAAACTGAAAAATTTCGTACAGTAAATTCAGAGTCGTTATAGCTGCCGTCGGTGGCGAGGTGGTAGTGGGTTCTTGGGTTGTGATCGAGGTCGCGGGTTTGCGAGGTTGGTAGTGGCGGTGGTCTGGGGTGTCGGGAGCGGAGAGGGAGGTAAGGAAGTGAAGGTGGGTGTGATGGTGGGTGGCGATGGCGAAGCTAACAGCAAGGGGTTGTGTGGGTTCTGTTAGGTTGGGTCGCGGAAGGTTGTTGCAGGGTTGGGGTGCAGGGGTCTCGGGATGGAGAGAGAATGAGGAGGTGGAGGTGGTGACGGAGGGTGAGGTCGACGAGGTGATGAAGATGGTGAGCGGTGACGGTGAGGGGCGACGATGGCGAGGACATGGGCAAGGGTTAGGGTTTGGGTTTTCTCGCGGGGCAGAAGAGTGAGGGAGAGAGAGAGAGGGAAAGGTGAGGGGTTGGGTTAATTATTAGGTTATATAATTATATATATATATATAGAGAGACAGAGAAACGTGAGGGGGAGAGAGAGAGAAATTAGTTAATATAGTATATTATATATATATTTATGGGAATTTCTTTGGTGCTTCCAAAGAAGGAGAGAGAAAGAGTGAGTGAATGTGAGAGAGAGAGAGAGGGGAGAGAGAGTGAGTGTGTGTGTGTGAGAGAGAGAGAGGAGAGAGAGTGAGTGTGTGAGAGGAGAGAGAGGAAAATCTTTGGAAGCACCAAAGAATTCCCCTATATTTATATGTATACTATTACTTAGTTTAGCTTTAGAAAAATATTATAATATATATATTTTAGATTTAAATAGCTAATATCAAATTACTCCGAATATTACTCGGGTCTCATCTAAAAATCTAGTTTTTAAATATGGAGAATATACGTAAAAGTTAAAACCATAATATGGTGTCCGGTCAATAAAAAATGCATACCCCCAAGAACGGATCTACGTAAATATACGTAGCGATCCAAATGAGTCTGTTTAGCAATTTGGACATGAACATGCTACATGGGTGCAACCATATGATATGAGGTACGATAACATGCCATGCTAGATATTAAAGATATTATTTGGTTATTATTTGTATTATTTAAAACATATGCGGATACAAAATATATTATATATGTGTATAGAATCTAGATGCGCATGGATCCTCTGTACTAGCAAATATTTGACATAATCTAGAACCATGATGGGTTTCAAACATACAGGTCAGGTCGAATACTAACCATAGTTAGCAAATGCACTATCCGTGCCCAAAAGCAATAGTAATAAAAAAATCTGACGCAAAATTTGAAATACCCCAAATAAAATATCGTATAATAGTTCTAGGGTGTTATATTATACCTAACTACAAAAGAATTTCGTCATCGAAATCCCCGGAATAAGAAAAGACAAGAAAACACGGATCTAAGAAAAGAGGTGTGGAAACTTCTGTCGGATCTCTTCTTCGCGTTCCCAAGTAGATTTTCCGTGCAAACGATTCCCCCATGAAACAAGTACTGGAGGGAAAAATTTGTTCTTGAGGACCTTGCCTCATCGATCCACAATCGCCATTGGTCTTTCTTCATATGTTAAATCTTCCCTTACTGTCAGCTCCAAGTGATCTAGGACGTGCGTCTCATCTCGAACATACTTACGGAGTTGAGATATATGAAATACGTCATGAACACCTGCCAAGGATGGTGGTAAAGCCAACGATACGCTACCTCTCTAACACACTCGATGGTACCGAAATGCCCCATGAATCGAGGACTAAGCTTGCCTCGACTACTAAATCGAATCACTCCTCTGGTCGGTGATATCTTCAGGAATACAAGATCATCAACCGCGAACTCTAGAGGTCTTTATCCTGTATAGGCCCAACTTTTCTGTTGATGTTGTGCCGCCTTCATATGATTTCATATCACGTTAACTTTCTCCACCGTTTGCAAAATAAGATCCGGTCCCAATAATCTTCTTTCTCCAACATCGTCCCAACAGACAGGCGAGCGACACTTGCGACCGTACAATGCTTCGAATGGAGCCATCTGTATAGTTTCCTGAAAACTGTTATTGTAAGAAAACTCCACCAAGTGCAAATGATCCTCCTATGAACCCTTGAAGTCTAACATGCATGCTCTCAACATATTTTCAAGAGATTGGATCGTTCTTTCAGACTGGCCATCTGTCTGAGGATGATAGGAGCTGCTAAATTTCAAGCGAGTCCCCAAACTTTCCTGTAGACTACTCCAAAAGTGCAATAAAAATCGGGTATCACGATTGCAAACGATGCTCACAGGTATTCCATGTAATCTCACAATCTCATGCATGTACCGTTCTGCTAAAACTTCCGTCGATTGACCAACTCGAAATGGTATAAAATTGCTGCCTTGGTTAATTGATCAACAATCACCCAAGTTACATTATTTCCTTTTGGACTCCGTGGTAGAGCTGTCACGAAATCCATGGTTATATGTTCCCACTTCCATTGAGGAATCGTAAGTGGTTGCAATAAATCAACTACCCTTTGATGTTCAATCTTGACCTGCTGACATACCAAGCACTTCGATATATAACAAGCAATCTCCATTTTCATGCCTTCCCACCAGAAATGTTGTCGTAGATCTCGGTATATCTTTGTGCCTCCTGGATGTACGAAATATGCGGAACTATGAGTCTCCTTCATGACTTCTTCACGAACATCTCCTTTAGGCACACATAGATGACTACAATATCGTAACGAACCGTCTTCATGAATTAATAAGTCCGTTCAAAGTCCTGCTTCTACTTGTTCTCGAATCTTCTGCAATCTTGGATCGTGCGACTGCGCTGCTTTAATGTTATCGATCAAGGATGACAATACTTGCAACTGCATCAACTGTCCCGAAGATTTCGGTAGTACAATCTCCAACTCAAAGCTCTGATGGTCAGCTATAATCTTCTTTTGTGCAGTCAACATCCGTATTGCTGGCAACCGACTTAGCGCATCCGGTACTACATTAACTTTCCCCGATGGTAGTTGAGATCAAGATCATAGTCAGCCATCAGTTCTAACCATCTACGCTGCCTTATGTTGAGCTCTTTCTGTGTGAACACATACTTTAGGCTCTTGTGATTGGTAAATACTTCTACCCTTTCGCCCAATAAGTAGTGTCTCCAAATCTACAAAGTGAAAATCACTGCTGCTAGCTCCAAATCATGAGTTGGGTAGTTCTACTTATGGGTCTTCAATTGTCTCGACGCATAAGCTATAACCTTCCTGTAACGAATCTGAATTTACTGTACGGAATTTTCCAGTTTAATGTACAGAAATGAGTTATACAGCTTGAGATTGAGTTATAAGTTAATTTTTATAAATAACAGCAAGAAACAACTTGTAGCTCACTGGTAAAGGCTTTGCACTGCTGTGATGTAGCCCTCGTGTTCGATCCCCATCAGACACATTATTTTTTCTGATTTTTCTTTTTAACTCTTTGGAAGACCAAAAGTTTACACGTACATAAAAATGAAAAGTCAGAAAAATCAAACATGTAAAAAATAGAGTTAACACTGTCTTGTACACATGGCACAAATCCAGCGACTCAACTCCTCTAATCGACCGGCGGAAATTCCATAATGGCCGGCGCCGACGGTTCAACTGTAGCAAATGATGCCCGGGCTTTACACACTTAACTCTTTCCCTACCCCTAACTTCTCTGCACTGTTTGATTGCTCTTCAATCAAACAGAGCCCCTTCAATTCACAATTTATCTTCTTTTTATGCATTTTAATTCACCATTTTAATTCCAAAACCTAATTCTATATTATAAATACCACCCAACACTTTGGATCAACATCATTCTGAAATTTCTAGCCAAAACTCTCAAAAATTCTCTAAGTGCAAGTGAAGTACAAGTGGAGTTAGCAAGCGGTCAATTTCCGGCGAAGGATCGAAACTATTCCAGAGCCCCGCGGCGCCACGACGATAACCCTCTCTTCTTATACCTTTCTTTAAGCCTCCTCACTTGTAAGTCCCTCTCAATCTCTTTTCTTATTTTTTGAAATTCCATTTCAAAACATATATCGGTAAGTGGAGTTAATACCGATATCTTTTTCAAAACCCAAGAAAACTCTTTCTCTTTAATACTTTGCTCAATCTAATTTGTACACTTCACTTGTAACTTTAAACCATAATTGTTTAGAATCAAATTCCAAAAAAAATTCTCATGTAAAATAACTTTAATTTAAGTTTTTCATTTAAATACCATGAACTTTAATATTATCTCTTTTAGCTTTGATTAAACATACCTTTAGAAAACTTCACGGGATAAAGACCTACCCCTCACATACACACATGATTTCATAGCATGATACCTCTTTATGTGAATTTTTGTTACGAGTACATTATTACAAGAAAATACCATTTACTATAAGAACCGGATTTCTTTTAAACTGTGTTTTATAATCCTTTGCGATTATACCTCTACAACCATTTTTAGAGGACCCGCTATTGAATGGTACGGATTATCGCACATCCATAGGATGGTAGAGCGAGATGCAGACCTCCTCACGGAGCATTCGGTCTCGAAAGGTTTTAAATACGGTTTTTAAGAAAAACGCATTTTTCTAATTAAAAAAAATTAATTTTTAATAATTATATAAAAATTACAAATCCATATATTTTCAAAATATAATAAACTTACATTTTTTAAAATGAAAGATTTGCAAGTTTCACTAAAATACCATCAAGATACTAACAAAAGACAAATTTTACAATAAAATACCATGAACTTTCCAAGCTAAGCAATTATCACTAAAATACCTCAAATCCTTAAAATTCATATCCATGAATACCCTAAATAATATAAATAATTATATAAAACAATATTTAAGAATTTTAGTAAATATAGGTTTAAGCGGGATCAATTCTCTAAAGCCCCAGGTAGTCGAAGAAAGTGAGTGCTTGCCTATTTAAGATAGAAAACTTAATGAGTTATCAATGGTAATTATCTTGGAAAAAGACACAAATCCTGTCGTCCATGTGCAGCAGTTACCGATGACTCCCAAACCTAATTCAAGATCTAAATCCGTTACAAGTGTCTGACTCAAGTCTGAGTCTATTCAATCCTGAATCCAAAGTCAAACATGAATACTTGAACATGAACCTGAATACTTGAATTCAAACATCAAAATCAACATGAATACTTGAACATGAACCTGAATACTTGAATTCAAATATCAAAATCAACATGAATACTTGACTTGACTTGACCGAACCATGGTTATAACTTGATATGATTACTTGACTACTTGACTACATCCTGAACCTGACTACTTGAACAACTTGTATCCATGGTTTCAGCAAGACTTGTAAATATACTCTATACAATACATTACACGGGGACAACGGGGTAGATAGGTATGGAACATATTAACGTGGCACGAGATGGTCACTTAAAAGACACCTACATGAACTCTCGTGCCGTTGTCCCGTGGGTTTTGATGGGGCCTTGTACTACATGTTATCATAGTCCACGGGGTAAGATGGACTCCTCTCGTATACACAAATACCTTATGTACCAAGCTATAAAAAACTATGTTAGAATAACAAGCATATACCTGTACAACTTACCAGTTCATTTTACTTGTTATATTCCATTACTTCTTTTGGGACTTACCAAGCGCTAGTTCGCTGATGACATTCCTGTCTTTTCTTTCTTTGGAATGTTCGTCAGGAGGACCGGACTCTCAGGAGATCGAGCTTAGCCAGGAGGACTTGGACCAGCTCACTGCCCAGCCGGACTTCTAGCTCTCCTTGTATTTATTTTCATCTTGTATGCCACTGTTTAGGCACTGCTTTTACCATTGTATCTTTTCATTTTCAAATAGTTGTAAGTTGTTGTTCATTTTTATATCTCTTGTCATTCTTGTGCATATTACATATATTGCTTAATTACGCTTAACGTATTTATTTCTTAGTAAATACGTTGCGGCCCGCCACGTCACCGATTCCGTTCACTAGGAAGCGGGGCATGACAGGTTTTGTTTGTGGCCCATGCAGGTCAGTTCTGCATGAAGTCTCAAGCAATATATCATAAGAATAATAAGAATCAACAATTATACATTCCTTATATTTCAAATTCCTTGAATCCATCCTAACCTTTCTTTTTCTATCAAGGTCATGGATTCTCCCAATAACACCAGCATGAACGTCAATGGCAACACTCCACCACCTACTCTACCACCAACTACCGTTGCAGTTCCCATCAACGAGCAAACGGTACTGCTCGATGCTATCAAGAGCCTTTTGGAGGGTCAGCAGTAACAGACTGTTATCCTCATGCACCGCTCAGAAGCTGAGGCACCCGGAGTCAAAAAATTCCGGGCACTGCACCCGAAGCACTTCTCAGGAAAAGAGAGCCTACTGGAGGCAGAAGAATAGGCTCACTCGATAGAAAATGATCTGGTAGTAGCTCAAGTGCCAGTGATTGCTTGGGTGAGAGTTGTGAAGCTGCAACTAACAGACAACGCCAGAGTCTGGTGGAAGGCTGAAGAAAGTCGTCTTGTCCAACCTATTGAATGGAAGATATTTCGCGGTATGTTCGATGCGAAATACTTCTCTGAGATTGCTCGTTTCAACACGGAACAACAGTCCATCCACTTACAATAAGGCTCGACGTGGAGCAAGTCTGTGGGTGAATACGATACTGAGTTTACTATACTTAGCAGCTAAGATATATTCTCAATATTCAAATTCCTGATATCACTTATTACACTGCTAACACAAGGTCATAACAGGTTCGCTGCACACCCCATCCCGACTGCTGAGATCCGGGCACGACGATTTCAGCAAGGGTCGTTCCCAGAAATCCAAGCTGCACTCGCTACAGGGGATTTCTTAACCCATGAGCTTGCTCTGAAGGCTGTCCGACACTATGATGCAGTTGTGAAGAAGAAGGGCAGACTGCAGATTGCCGGTGTGAAATGCCCTGCCATACAGATGGCAGGAGGAGCCTCTTCTAGGTTGACATTTGCACCTAGGAGACCGGGATGAACATTTAACCGACCCAGTCCAGACTTTTGCTTCTACTGCAAGAGGAATGGACACCTGGCGAAAGACTGCAGGCGTGCAAATGGCCTGTGTTTAGTTTATGAAACATCCACTCACGCCATAGGGGCATGTCCATATCGTTTCAACACAGTTCCATCCCCCAGGCCAGCTATCACATTTCCGCAGCGGCCAGACATTCAGGCTCATCCACCCCGATTTGCTCTCCCTGCTCCACCTCTACGTGGACCTCCTGCACAGCCTCCTCGTTAATTCCATCAGACACAGAGAAACATAACTCAAGGGCAGAGAAATGTGTCCAAAGGACAGATGAATGTGCCTTCAGCAAGGAGGAATGCACCTAGACGTCAGGCTTTCACAATGACGGTTGAGGAAGCCGAAGCCACAGGCCAAGTAATCACTGGTAATTCCCAATCCCTTCACATTTTTTCAATCCTTGTATATCACTATATTTTTCCTGTATTTAAAACCAACCTTACACAACTTAGGTACTATACTAGTAGCCACCCTTCCTGCACTCGCACTCTTCGAAACTGGAGTATCACATTACTTCATGTCGCAACTATTTGTGACAACGCATGCGATTCCCGTGAAGCCACTCATTTCAAGCTGGAATGTCAGTTCCGGGAACGGAGTATTAAAAGCAACTATGGGATTTGATCAGTGTCCAGTTGTAGTTTGCGGACGAGAATTCTATGCGAATTTCAAAGTACTGGACATCCCAAACTTCGATGTTATGTTGGCAATGGACTGGCTGGGAGTTTTCTATGCTACAATTGACTGCCGTCAAAGGAGGGTGGTATTTGAGATACCAGATCATTAAGTCTTCTACTTCAAGAGTGGAGATAGAACTTTGGATCCAGGAATCTTCCATGCTAAACCAAAGAATGAAGAAGTGTTTACTCTACCGACGGAAGAAGAAAAGCCAGAAGTAGTTTGAGAGTTCGAGGATGTGTTCCATGAAGATATATCGGGTTTGCCTCCCGATCGAGCTCTTGAGTTTAGCATTGACTTAATACCTAGTGCGCAACCTATAATCAAAACTCCGTACCGGTTAAGTCCATAAGGATTGAAGGAGATCCGCACTCAGTTGGATGAACTCCTGAAGAAAGGATGGATTTGTCCCAATGCTTCAAGTTGGGGATCTCCGGTTTTACTGGTGAAGAAGAAAGAAGATTCATATATGATGTGTGAAGATTATCGAGCTCTGAATGAAGTGACGGTTAAGAACAAGTATCCACTACCGTGCATCGATGATTTTTTCGATCAGCTAAATGGGTCTTGTATATTTTCGATGCTAGATCTTCCTTCGGGTTATCATCAGGTGAAGGTCAATGAGTCTGATATTCCGAAGACGGTGTTTAGGACTCGATATGGTCATTATGAGTATCTCGTAATGCCATTTGGAGTGACCAATGCACCTGCTATATTTATGAATCTGATGAACCAAGTTTTTGAGAGTGTTTAGACAGGTTCGTTGTCATCTTCATCGACGATATCTTGGTGTATTAAAAGGATCGGAAAGAACACGCCGAGAATTTACGGATTGTCTTGGAGACATTGCGACAACATCAATTCTATGTCAAGTACAGCAAGTGTGAATTTTGGCTAGATCAAGTCGGATTTCTCGGGCATATCATTTCAGGTGAAGAAATCTCAGTAGATCCAGCTAAGGTGTCAACTGTCAGCGAGTGGCTGACACCAAAGACAATGAAGGATATACGATACTACCGACGATTCATTGAAGGCTTTTTGAAGATTGCAACACCCCTGACCAAGCTCACACGTAAAGATGAAGTATTCGTATGGTCAGAAGCATGCGAAAACGCTTTTGTAGAACTCAAGTCAAGATTAAATTCTGCTCCTATTCTTGTAATACCGGATCAATTTGGAGGATTTGTTGCGCATTGCGATGCGTCCAGTAAGTGATTAGGATATGTTCTACATCAGCATGGAAAGCTTGTAGCTTTTGCATCAAGACAGCTAAATGTACATGAGCATAACTATCCAACACATGATCTGGGGTTGGCAGCCGTTATCTTTGCACTTAAGATTTAGCGACACTATCTTCTGGGAGAACGAGTGCATATATACACCGACCACAAGAGTCTGAAATATATATTTACTCAGAAGGAATTGAATATGCGGCAGAGAAGATAGCTAGAACTCATGGCGGACTTCGACATCAACCTACAGTATTATCCAGGGAAGGTGAATGTAGTTCCTGATGCACTTAGCCATCAGCCATTAGCAATGAATCTCACCGCACAGTGGAAGCTACATCAGGAATTGTACAGATTAGAGATCGAAGTAGTTATGCCAGGTAACGCTTCGTATTTGATGAACTTACAAGTCCAGTCCACTCTTGTCAATCAGATCAAGGCAGCTCAAGCAAATAATGTCAAGCTGCAAAAGATCTGAGAATAAGTAGAAAGTGGACTTCGAATTGACTTCATCATCCATGAAGAAGGATCCTTGAGATATGGAAGTCGATTGTGTGTGCCACACGGCTCAGTTCAAGAAGAGTTGATGAATGAAGCTCACAGCTCTCCTTATTCTGTTCATCCTGGTGGTACAAAAATATATAAGGATCTACGGAAACACTACCGGTGGCATGGAATGAAGCGTGAAGTATCCAGAAGCGTAGACAAGTGTTTGGTGTGTCAGCAAGTAAAGGTTGAACATCACAGAACTGCTGGTCTACTTCAGCCGTTACCAATCCCAGAATGGAAATGGCAGCACATTATCATGGACTTCGTGACTGCCCTTCCTCACAGCATGAAGGGTAACGACGTAGTATAGGTTATTTTGGATCGACTCACTGAGTCGGCTCACTTTATTCCCTTTTGAGTTGGCCAATCTACTGTGACGTTAGCAAAGAAGTACATGGAGGTGAGCACAAATCTAAAGTAAGATTTAACTCTTCAAAATGTACTATATTGATACCCATGAACTCATGCAGGAGATTGTGAGATTACATGGAGTATCAGTTTACATCGTCTCCGATCGTGATACCAAATTCCGATCACAATTTTGGCAGAGTCTGCAAGCTAGCCTGGGAACGAATCTGAACTTCAGCACGGCTTACCATCCACAAACAAACGGACAGTCCGAGCGAACAATTCAGATTCTAGAAGACATGCTAAGAGCTTGTATGTTATACTTCGGAGGTTCGTGGGAAGATCACCTATACCTTGTGGAGTTTTCATACAACAACAGCTATCAGGAAAGTATTGGAATGTCACCATTTGCAGTACTCTAAGGAAGGAAGTGTTGTTCACCACTAAGTTGGGACGACATTGGAGATCGTGAACTCCTTAAACCAGAGATGATCGTGGCAACTGTGGACGTAGTTCGCACGATCAGGGAAAGAATGCGCATAGCTCAAGATCGACAGAAGTATTGGGCTGATACAAAGCGCCGACACCTGGAGTTCCAACCTGGAGACCATGTTTTTCTGAAGATCTCTCCAAAAAGAGGAGTGATCCGTTTTGGCAAGAGGGGTAGCTCAATCCCAGATACATAGGACCGTTCGATATTCTTGAACGAGTCGGAGAAGTGGCATATCGTTTAGCACTACCACCCTCATTGGAAGGAGTGCACAACATGTTCCACATATCTCAGCTACGAAGATATGTGAGCGACCCTAGCCACAACCTTGATCACTCAGAACTCACAGTCCAGACTGACCTGACTTGCGAGCAATAACCCGTTGAGATCCTGAACAGAAAGATGAAGACACTGTGGAACAAGGAAGTAATCTTGGTCCGAATGATGTGGAGAAAAGATTCACGACAAGAATCAACGTGGGAACGAGAAGAAGACATGCGTGCAAGATACCCTTACTTGTTTGTAAATTAGTCTTTATGTCAATGTAAATTTCGAGAACGAAATTTTTATAAGGAGGGTAGAATATAACAACTCTGAATTTACTGTACAGAATTTTCCAGTTTAATGTACAGAAATGAGTTATACATCCTGAGATTGAGCTATAAGTTAATTTTGTTAAACAACTTGTAGCTCACTGGTAAAGCATTTGCATTGCTGTAACGTAGCCCTGTGTTCGATCCCTATCAGACACATTATTTTTTCTGATTTTTTTTTAACTGTTTGGAAGCCCAAAATTTTACACGTGCAATACACATAAAAATGAAATATCAGAAAAATCAAACATGTGAAAAATGGAGTTAACACTGACTTGTACACGTGGCACAAATCCAGCGATTCAACTCCTCTAATCGACATGCGGAAATTCCATAATGGCCAGCGCCGACAGTTCAACCGTGGCAAATGATGCCTGGGCTTTGCACACTTGACTCTTCCCCTACCCCTACCCCTAACTCCTCTGCACTGTTTGATTTCCCTACAATCAAACAGAACCCTTTCAATTCATAATTTATCATCTTTTTATGCATTTTAATTCACCATTTTAATTCCAAAACCCTAATTCTACATTATAAATACCACCCCACACTTTGGATCGCCAAAACTCCCAAAAATTCTCTAAGTACAAGTGAAGTACAAGTGGAGTTAGCAAGTAGTTAATTTCCGGCGAAGGATCGAAGCTATTCCAGAGCTCCCGCGATGCCATGACGACAACCCTCTCTTCTTATACCTTTCTTTATACCTCATAACTTGTAAGTCCCTCTCAATCCCTCTTCTTATTCTTTGAAATTCTATTTCAAAACATATATCGGTAAGTGGAGTTAATACCGATATCTTTTTCAAAACCCAAGAAAACTCTTTCTCTTTAATACTTTGCTCAATCTAACTTGTACACATCACTTGTAACTTTAAACGATAATTGTTTAAAATCAAATTCCATCAAAAATTCTCATGTAAAATAACTTTAATTTAAGTTTTTCATTTAAATACTATGAACTTTAATATTATCTCTTTTAGCTTTGATTAAACATACCTTTAGAAAACTTCACGAGGTAACGACCAATTCCTCACTTACACACACGATTCCATAGCACGATACATCTTTATGTGAATTTTTGTTATGAGTACATCATTACAAGAAAATACCATTTACTATAAAAACCGGATTTCTTTTAAATGGTGCTTTATAATCCTTTGCGATTATGCATCTACAACCCTTTTTAGGTGATCCGCTATTGGATGGTATGGATTATTGCACATCCATGGGCTAGTAGAGCGAGATGCTGACATCCTCACGGAGCATTCGTTCTCGAAAGGTTTTAAATACGGTTTTTAAGAAAAACACATTTTTCTAATTAATTTTTTTTTTAATTATTAATAATTATATAAAAATTACAAATCCATATATTTTCAAAATATAATAAACTTACATTTTTTAAAATGAAAGATTTACAAGTTTCACTAAAATACCATCAAGATACCAACAAAAGACAAGTTTTACAATAAAATATCATGAACTTTCCAAGCTAAGCAATTATCACTAAAATACCTCAAATGCTTAAAATTCATATCCATGAAAACCCTAAATAATATAAATAAATACTCGAGGTTTATTTTGAAATTTTATTAAAATATTTTTCATAAAACCCCCTCGAGTTATATAAAACAATATTTAAGGACTTTAGTAAATATAGGTTTAAGCGGGATCAATTCTCTAAAGCCCCAGACAGCCGAAAAAAGTGAGTGCTTGCCTATTTAAGGTAGAAAACTTAACATCAATGGTAATTTTCTTGAAAAAATACACAAATCCTGCCGTCCATGTACAGCAGATACCGATGACTCCCGAACCTAGTTCTAGATCTAAATCAGTTACAAGTGTCTGACTCAAGTCTGGGTCTATTCAATCCTGAATCCAAAGTCAAATATGAATACTTGAATATGAACCAGAATAATTGAATTCAAACATCAAAATCAACATGAATACTTGACTTGACTTGACCGAACCATGGTTATAACTTGACATGATTACTTGACTGCTTGACTACATCCTGAACCTGACTACTTGAACAACTTTCCATAGTTTCAGCAAGACTTGTAAATATACTTTATACAATACATTACGCGAGGTGATTGATCTAGAATTTTATGTGTGTGTAGTTAACCGCAATCAATAACGGTGTCGCGCGTAGCTAGACCGAGATGAGTACGAGTCGTCCTCTGGGAAATGTTGAATCTTTTAATCTTACTTTAGGCGTGTTGAGAAAGGAAGGAGTGTTCCCCTCCGAATGGAGACGCGCAAGACTGCGATGTCTTGGCACTGAGACTCGGGGCAGATGCTAATTGGTGTTATCCGTCCACCTCTCCGAAGATGCCAAGTTGATTTATGGCACCATGTATCGAAGGTTTAGACGGATGCGTCCGATGTAGCAGACTTCGTCAGATTCCCCCTCGTTTGAGGGGTTTTTGATTGTGGGGACGCTCTTCCCTGCAGGCGCAAGCCCCTGCAGTTAATTACGCTACCGCATCGCGGTAACAACTTTCTCCTTCTCCAGATGGTCACTTCGTATCGTGGGTATTTGTTTTGTGTTTTGTTGCCCGTGGATTGTTTACGGAGACTGAGTTATGTCGTCGTCCGTAGGGCATGGACTAGTCCAAATCCGTATTATCTTAGATTTGGGTTTGGGGGTTTGGTTTGAGGATACGTCAGCCATACTTGAGGCTAAGATCAACTCAAACGTTTGTTAAGGATACGTTAGTCTAACTTTGAGACTAAGATCAACTTAACGGGATCGTTTAGATCCGACAAAGGAGCGTCTTAGGCTCCATTGTTCCAGTTTAGGGACATAGTGGTCCATCGTATGTATGGCCGTCGGGACCCGTCACCTCTCTGACGACGTTGAAGGATTACAACGACGGATGTCAGAGGAGTTCAGGGATGTACCCTCGAGCCAGAGTTAATTGGGGGGATTCATAGTCCAGTCTGTTTGAAGGTTTAAGGATACGTTAGCCATCTTTAAGGCTAAGATCAACTTAAACGGGACCGTTTAGATCCGACAAAAGAGATGCGGGGCTCTATTGTTCTAGTTTAAGGACATTGCGGTCCATGGGTAGTTTAAGGACATTGCGGTCCATGGGTAGTTTAAGGACATTGCGGTCCATTGTTAGTTTTAAGACATCTCGGTCAAGGTTAAGGACGTCGTAGTCCATGGGTTTAAGGACCCCACAGTCCATTGTTAGTTTTAAGACATCTCGGTCAAGGTTAAGGACCTCATAGTCCATGGGTTTAAGGACCCCACAGTCCATTGTTAGTTTTAAGACATCTCGGTCAAGGTTAAGGACCTCATAGTCCATGGGTTTAAAGACCCCACAGTCCATATCAATGTGTGGTCATCGGGACCCGTCACCTCTTTGAAGACATTGAGGGATTACAATACCAAGTATCAAAGGAGTGAAGAGATGTACCCTAGAACCGGAGTGGATTAAATAGTCCTTGGCCCAATTTGGGATCAAGACCAATTAATTATGTTATAAGCCTATTAGCCCAGTTGATTACGAATTGAGGACTTATGGCCAGCTTGGGCTAAGTCCAATCAGTAGAGGCTTTGCCTCTATCCATTTAGCCAATAGGACCAATGTCTAGTGTTAAACACTAAAGACCAACCAGTGTTGAACACTGAGAACGAGATTGACAAGTTAGTGTTTAACACTAAAAGATAATTGGTGTTAAACACCAGCAACAGGGCTTTTCAAATTAGTGTTAAATACTAAAACAGATCAGTATCAAACATTGGCAACAGAGATCTCAAATTAGTGTTAAACACTAAGGTAGTCAGTGTTGAACACTGCAAATAAAGTTTTTTGATTAGTGTTGAACACTAAGGCCCAACAGTGTTTTAACACTGGGTTCGGGAGTTTCAATTTAGTGTTAAACACTAAGTCAAGAGGGGTCACGTGGCGACACGTGAGAGCGCCCTCCCTTCATTTATTCTGCTAAGATTATCGCATCTTTCAGAACATCACGTGCCATCACGTGACGAGCATTCAAATGCTTGTGTGTTAAAGCTTCTGTCAAGGGTCACGTGGGTCACGTGGGGCACTGCCTCAAAGGGGCTTTCTGTAGGTCTTTTGGGGGGGTCACGTGGTGGCACGTGACCCTGCCTCTATGTATGTTGTTTAGAGGATCTGTTAATCTTTTCCAGGAATTAAATTCCTCGTAGAGTTGAACCCTGACAGTAATTTCAGAGGAATTAAATTCCTACTTCCTTTTGAAGATTTATATTCTGAATAGAGTTGGACTCTGAATTTTCTGTAGGAATTAAATTCCTCATACATGTGAAGAACCAAATAGGGTTAAACCCTAATAAAAGTTTTTAAGGAATTAAATTCCCACTCTCTGTTAAATTATGATCAAGGGAATTAAATCCCCGCTGTTCCAACAGAACTAGGTTCTTAATTAGGGTTACACCCTGTTTCTTTTTGTTCTGAAGGAATTAAATTCCCATAACACAGGGTCAAGCCCTAGTTTTATTTTAAAGGAATTAAATTCCTATAGTTCTGTGAGAATTAAATTCTCATGCTTCCGTTCCCTCTCTATGTTTTGGATCTGCATGGCAGGATCTCGACCCATTGAGAATTAAATTCTCAACCTCAAGGGGAGATGTGCACTTTGCAGATCCTTTATCAAAGAGAGAAGAAATATGTTCTTCTGTTTTATATATCAGAGTTAAACTCTGTTGAGAATTAAATTCTTCTTTCTTTCAAGGAGCCTTCCCTTTCTTACCTAGGGTTTTTCTTTTGCAGAAGATCCAAGTTCCTCAAAGTATCAAGGCTCCCTCTCCCTTTCTTCCCTCTGCGTATATATTTTTTTGTGTCTCTTGGCTCCTATTTATAGGAGAAGCAGCCGAGTCAATTAGTTTTTTACGAATCTTCATTGAGAGATTTGATTTGCATCCATCATTCGTTCTGGACCTTTGGATTATTAGGTGAATTTTATTCACCATTGGATTTCAAATCCCGGGATTCTCCTTTGTTATTTCGGTTAGATTTAAAGGGGAAATCTTTCCAAACCCGAGATTTTCCCATAAATAGGTGATATTTAATCACCTATGAACCTTTAATTTAATTGTTTCTAGATAGTCGCTTTCCTTTGGAAGGATTTGAATCTCCTTCAGAATTTAATTCTGTTAACAAAATGGGCTTTGAAAGCCAGTCACGTGTGACCACGTGACCCATGGTCACGTGTGGACACGTGACCCCCTTTGGAACGAGCCTTCTTCTTTCTTTCTGCGCTTTGCTTTCTGTTCTCTGTTTAGCTGTCACGTGCCACCACGTGACAACTGGTCACGTGTGAGCACGTGACCCTGGCATGGAGCCTTCTTCTCGATTTAACCGGAGAATGAGCCTGATGTTTTGAGTGTCACGTGCCAACACGTGACCCTGGTCACGTGGGAGCACGTGACCTCTTTTGAAGCCTTTTTCTTGATTCGATCAGGGAACCGTTGTGTCTTTGCCGTTGCTTTTAAATGTCACGTGCCGACACGTGACCCAGGTCACGTGGGAGCACGTGACCCTTTCTGAAGCCCCTTTCTTTGACGTATTTGGGAAGCTGAATTTGCCTTGTCGATAGTTTTAGGTGTCGCGTGCCCACACGTGACTGCTGGTCACGTGTAAGCACGTGACCCTTTTCTGAAGCTTTTCCCATAAGCTTTTCTGATTTTAAATCAGGAAACAAGGAGGAAGAATAAAGAATGGTGAAGAATGGTTGTAGGATCTAGATCTACGTTAAACACGGATGCAAAATATAGATCTAGATTAAATACGGATGTAAGTTTAATATTAAAAGAGGGCTTGTAGGGTTCATTGGGATTTAGTAGTTATGGATGATTAATTAAAGATTACTTTTTTTTATCCTTTAATAGATTTAAAACTATAACGACAGTGATGCATGTAGATTAGAGTTTTTGGAGGGAAAAGGGTTCCCACTCTTAACCCTTATCTCGACATGGATCTCCGTTCATTTCTAGCCTTTACCAAAACAATTGTTAATCTAATCTCTAATCGCGGTCGAGACTAGCAATGAATTGGTAGCGCACCCGATTATGATGTTAACTATTCTTTTGATAAAGTTTATAAACTTTATAGGACGTAAAAAGAGTTTAAGGATCTTCATCATCCATTAATCCAACCCTAATCCCATGAACCCTAACAAGCGAAGAATTACTCGCTCTTATTGGGAGAAGAAGAGATGGAGAGTGAAATCATATTAAAACTACAAAGAGATAGAATAAGAAAACAACTACCTTTATAAATCAACAAAATTCATTTACACTTTGTTTCCTTAGAAAATGATTACAAAATGCTAGTTTGCTTCTCGATCTCTTCTAAGGAGGTAGATGAACCGTTGACGATCAGCCTAGATGCATGAGCCTATCGTGGACTTCGTGATCTCTTCAGCTTGATGATTTTTCCAAGAGGCACTCGGTCCTTATTTATAGTCCCAAAGCCAGAACCCTAGTCTCCTAATTTGGAAACCAGTAGTTAAGATCCAAAACAGCAAAATCCCAACTCCCTACTCTTCAACTACGCGGCGGATCCGCGGCCAATAGGTGGGTTTGGCCGCGGATCCGCGGCCAATAGGTGTGATCTTTGCTTTGTTTCTCTGGAATTTGTTTATCTGACACGTGGTGATCTTTTAACATCTTTGGAAACTGAAAATCTTCTCTTCGTCACTGCCAGCCTTGATTTCTTTAGTTTAATTTCTTAATTAGGCAGGTTTGTTTTACCAACTTTGATTTCCTTGATTTCAGCCCTGCAAATTCTGCACAATAACTCAACAAATAATATTTAGTAGCGTTTGTTTTATTGAGATATTAACTTAACCATTAAGTATTGGTCAAAGGTATAATATGGTAAGCATATTTAAATGGGCCAAATGTTACATGGATGTTATATGCTTAATTTTTTCTACCAAATGTTAATTATAATATATAAACACATGAAAATAGTATTTTTACAGATAAAACCTTATATGTGTCATATATTATAATAAACATCTTTTATTATATAGAAATAGTAGGAAAAATATCATATTAAATGTGCAGTTTTATCAACTGAACAAATACCCCCAAACTTATCTTTGATAGTCCCGAGCAAACAAGTTTATTCAAGAGAAGGAGAAAAAAAGAAAGGAGAAAGCTAAGCACACTTTCGTAGGCAACACGATTGCACTGAGCACGTGCAACAAGCCGTTAAACCTCTAGGTGTCCCTAGTAGGAGGAGTGTTGTCTCATGAGGGTTTTCAGCGGATTACACCCACAAAATCCTATAATAAAAGTGAGAAGGTGAAAGTTACATATAAAGGTAAGAACTATAAAAGAAATACTTTGAAAATTTAGAGTTTCCAACTACACTAGCTTTTCAGTTGTCATGAGCCCTATCTTAATAGTCATGAAAAGATGTTAGAAATCACATCATCTCTCAATAAAACATCGTCTTTATTCTTCATTCCTACCTTTCATCCAAACATCGATCATATACCCCTACGTGTGTGTAAAAGACATCCCTACACTCGGAGAATTCAATTCAAGCTATCATACTCTTGTCCATCAGCCTTAGTACTTTTTAATCGATATTTATATGGAATATGCTCACACATTTTTCATGCGACCGTTAATACTTCTTGAGGTACTAACCGACCAATTACTCATGTGCTTGCTGATTAGGTGTATTAGTATTTTCCTCGTCTTGCACCACCTAAGGCTTAGCAGTGACTCCCAGACCAGTTAGTCTAAGGCACTAGGTGATGAAGCACTCTCGCTATATTTTTTTATTGCTGTCTTGGTGATAACAAAACCAGTATTCATTTTTCTCCACCATTTTATCTTTTATTCATTTATAATTTCCTTCATACTTTGGCTTTTAGACAAGAGCATTTCAAGGTATCCTCTACTATCCCGAGTTTCAAAACGTGTGTAAGTGCGTATAGTAGGGTATCAACAATCAAATGTTTGGCTTCCAGAATAGGAACTATTTTTCAGACTTATTTTTATCCTCAGATTAGTGACTTCTTTTATCTTACTAACCCTTGGGACAACAGCTCATAACTACTTATTACTAGTTTCGTTTAAGAAAACTTCTAATTTTCTAGATTTTCTTAAAATTTTCCAATCTTTTGGATGTAATTTTTCACTAACTAATCTTTTATTATCAAAAAAAAATTTTAAAATTTTTGAAAATGTTGTGCTTATGCAAAGTATGATGCAAATTGATGCGTAAATAAGCACAAACCTCCCCCAAACTTGTTTTCAATAGTGTCCTCGCTGTTGTCATCTGTTAAATCTCCAAAACTTGTAAACTTGGGAGGAAAAATTTATTAATGGGGACATGAAATATGAACATGAAAATCCTCCCCCAAACTTATTTTTGGCTCACAATTTTGTAAAATTTTTCTTTCAAGAGCCAAAATATACCCTCCCCCCTAAACTTAAGTAAAATAGTATTAAGCATTTAAAATTATTGGGGAGGATAAAAGTTATTGGTCAAAAGAAAGCCTTGCAAAGACCAAAAGTCAACACCAACCATTCAAAAATTTTATCGATGAAGCACCAAGGTTGGTGGAAGAACATGTCGCCTATTGATGTGAAGAAGTGGGGAGGAGATAAGAGGTGTAATGGAAAAAGTTTACGTCTCGGTTTGTAGAGACAAAACAATGATGATGGATTACTCGCATTCTCATTCTTGATAAGAAGAAGATGTGGCGGTTCAATTTCTTTGGGTTGGGGTTGATTCATCACAACGCGCATGTTTTCTAAGAATGCAAGTTCTTCAGCAAATTTTTTTTCAAAACTTTCATCGATATCCCTAATAATAATCTCATCAGAAAGAATGGGATGATACTCTGACTCCATAAAAGGTTTACATTTAGCGTTAGCTGTTGGCCCGGACAACAACGTAATAGCGAAGTCGAGATCAGTATCGTGAAGCTCTTCAATTTCGCTGCTGTCGGGATCTATTATTTCGACAGAACACACATGAGCATAGGGTTTGGAGGGTTCACTTCCCAACTTGTAAATGTTAAGCTCAATTGACATCTTCCAGAAAGATAGGTTCATAGAGCCGTTCCTACAATTGATTACTGCGTTGGAAGTTGCAAGAAAAGGTCGACCTAAAATCACCGGAATTTGGTTTCGTGGGTTCGCTACAGGTTGTGTATCTATAACGATAAAGTCCACAGGAAATATAAATTCCCCGACTTTAATTAACACATCCTTTATCTCACCCCTAGGTTGGGTGATAGATCGATCGGCCATCTGAAGTGTGCAATGCGCCGGTTTTAACTCTCCGATCCCTAATTGCTCATAGACAGAATACGGAAGCAAGTTAACACTAACACCTAAATCGAGTAGAGAACGATTGATATTTTTATCCCCAATAGAAATAGAAATTGTAGGACTTCCGGGGTCATTTCGTTTCTTGGGTAGTTGTTGTGTAAAAGCAGTGCTCACATTACTCGTAAGGAAAACTTTTTTAGGTACTTGAACTTTTCTCTTCCTAGTGCACAAGTCCTTTAGGATTTTCGCATAAGACGGAACTTGTTGAATAGAATCTAGGAGAGGAATGTTTATGTTAACTTGCTTAAAAATTTCCACAATCTTCTCCATTTGTGGACTTGGTCTGTTGCCCCTTAACCTATTTGGATAAGGTGCTTTATCAATAAGGTTTGGGTCCAAAATTGGAAAGGATTGTGGGGATGGAATGGATCCCAGAATTAGAGTGGGGATCGTTTTAGATAGATTTGTGGAAGTGGGCTGAGAGTTCAAGCCTTTGGGAAAACGGAGAATAGGCTCGGAAGAAGGTAGGAGACTAGACGAATTAGGGGAAGAAGTAGAAGCTGGGGTTTCATTGGTATCACTATCATCAAATTGCTCACCCACTCGGTTATTCAGCACTTTTCCCGATCTCAACGTAATCACGGCACCCACGTTATGATTTTGTGAGTGGCCAGGATTCGGTAGGGGTTGAGATGGGAGTTTCCCTTTCTCTCTCGCACTCATTGCGGCGTTCAACTGTGCAATTTGGTTTTCTACTGATTTAATACTCTCACCGTGGGAGGCGGAGTCTTTCTTTATGGTATCAATAGAAGACTTCATATCAGCCGTCATTTGAATAGAATGTTGTTCCCCTCCGAATGGCGGCGGAGACGACGCGAGGATGTCTTGCCTGAGATTCGGGGCAGATGCTATATGGTTTTACCCGTCCACCTCTCCGAAGATGCCAAGTTGATTTATGGCACCGTGTATCGGAGGTTTAGACGGATGCGGCCGATGTAGCAGACTTCGTCAGATTCCCCCTCGCTTGAGGGGTTTTTGATTGTGGGGACGCTCTTCCCTGCAGGCGCAAGCCCCTGCAGTTAATTACGCTACCGCATCGCGGTAGCCACTTTCTCATTCTCCAGGATTTCACTTCGTGTCATGGGTGTTTGTTTTGTTTGTGGTTGCCCGTGGATTGTATACGGAGACTGAGTAATGCCGTCGCCCGTAGGACGTGGATTAATCCAAATCCGTATTTACTTAGATTTGGGTTTGGTGTTTTTAGTTTAAGGATACGTTAGCCGTGTTGAGGCTAAGATCAACTTAAACGTTCGTTAAGGATACGTTAGTCTTGTTTGAGACTAAGATCAACTTAATGTGGTGATCAATTTAATATATGGCCGTCGGGATTCGTCACCTCTCTGACGTCGTTGAAGGATTACAATGATAGGTGTCAGAGGAGTTCGGAGATGTACCCTTGAACCGAAGTTGATTAAGGAATATGTAGTCTGTTTGAATGTTTAAGGATACGTTAGCCGTGTTTGGGGCTAAGATCAACTTAAACGGGACCGTTTAGATCCGGTAAAAGAGCATTTGGAGGCTCTATTGTTCCAGTTTAGGGACGTGGTGGTCGATGTTCCAGTTTAGGGACGTGGTGGTCCATCGCCAGTTTAGGGACGTGGTGGTCCATCATTAGTTTAAGGACATTTCGATCCATCGCCAGTTTAGGGACGTGGTGGTCCATCATTAGTTTAGGGACGTTTCGGTCCGATATTAGTTTAAGGACGTTTCGGTCCAATATTAGTTTAAGAACGTTTCGGTCCTTCGCCAGTTTAGGGACGTGGTGGTCCATCATTAGTTTAGGGACGTTTCGGTCCGATATTAGTTTAAGGACGTTTCGGTCCGATATTAGTTTAAGAACGTTTCGGTCCACGAATTTAAGGACCCCGTAGTCCATATTCATATGTGGTCGTCGGGACCCGTCGCCTCTCTGACGTCGTTGAAGGATTACAACGAGAAGTGTCAGAGGAGTTCGGAGATGTACCCTAGAACCGGTCGTAAATTGATTTAAAGAGCAGCCGTGCTCAATCAATTTAATTTGAGGACTTACGGCCAAAATTGGGCTAAGTCCAGTTGAAAATGTTCAACATTTTATTTGCTTTTGCATTGCATTTTTATTTGGGCTCTACCCATAAAAGATGAAGAATATCAATTTGTTTTGGGCTCTGCCCATTTATGAATGATGCAAAGCATCTGCTTTGTTTGGGCTCTGCCCCTTTTAAAATGCATAGCATTTTTATTATTTTGTTTGGGCTCTGCCCATTTATAAATGATGCAGAGCATCGATTTAATTAGGCCTGCTTGGTCCTTTGATTTGGGCCTGGCCCTTTAAGAAATGTTTTGCATTTATCAGGCGCTTTGCGCCAATCATAGAGCGCAAGCGCTTGTAGTGTCGACACGTGTCATGCAAGCACAGTGCGCTGCGCTAGTGCGCTGCGCTTGCGCTGCTGACACGTGGCGCGCTCTGGTGAGTTGCGCCAATTTCAGAGAGCAAAGCTCTATTTCAAAAGCGCATAGCGCAAATGGTTCAGACGCTGACACGTAGCGCTCTCCCAAGAGCGCAACAGCGCAGTTTATAAGTGCAAAGCACTCTAAATTTGAGAATCTTTTAGATTCAAGAACCAAAGGTTCATAAAAAAAAGAAGTGCAAAGTACTGTTTGCTTTCTTGATCTAATTTAGATCAAAGAAAATAAGTTTCTCTTGTTTTTCTTATCTCAGAGAACCAAAGGTTCATAAAAAGTGCAAAGCACTAATTTTTTTATATTCAAGATCATTGATCTTGATTTTAGATCCATGATCTGTTCATAAGAGAATTTTCTCTCTTTTCTAAAGGATTTTTACCTTTTTTGTTCTTGAGGAGTTCTTCAGAGTTCTCTCTGTTTGATTTCTCTCAAAAATGTTGATGCCTTTGAATTGAGGCCTAGGGTCCTTTTTATGGTGCTCATAAATTAGTTAAATTTATTAAAGAGGTCTTTCTCTGAGTGATTCGGGGAATTTTCTCCACCGTTGGATCTTTGATCCAAGCGCTTCTGTTTTACAGAAGAAAATCTTCTTGTTTTAACAAGAACAGAAAGATTTCTTTAAAATCTTAATTCTGTTTGGCGCAAATGCCCCAGCGCGCGACACGTGTCACGCAGCGCGCAGCGCAGCGCAACTGCGCTAGCGCATCTGCGCTGACACGTGTCGCGCAGCGCAAAGCGCAGCGCAACTGCGCTAGCGCATCTGCGCTGACACGTGTCGCGCAGCGCAGCGCTTACGCAACTGAAGCGTTGCTTCCTTTAATTTTGTTTAAAATAGAGCTTTGCTCTGATTGGGCGCGCCCTCTTGGGCGATGTGCTGACGTATCAGCGCCTGACATGTGTCGCGTTGCGCCCGAGATTTGAAGCGTTGCTTCAAAATTTGAATTTTGAATTTCAACAGAGCTTTGCTCTGATTGGGGAAACAATTGCCCCCCCACCGTTGCGCTCACGTGGCGCGCACGTGAGTGCAGCGGTGGCAAACTCTTGACCGTTGGATCAAGGGGCGAGCTGAAGGGGCGCAAGCGCCTTATAAATAGGACCTATGGCCCTTAGAAAATCTTCACCGTTTCAAGATTTTGATTTTCCAGAGTTTTGCTCTCACTCAAGAACTTCAGAGCTTTGCTCATTTCTAAAGTCAAAAACTTTAGGTAAAAATTAATCGAAATCAAATTAATTTAACTTAATCTCAACCAAAGAGTTTTGCTCTCACAGATCTCTTGATCTAAAGAGATCCCCATTGGGGTTTCATAAACAGAGCTTTGCTCTCAAGAACTTATAGATCTGCAGAGATGTTGTTCATGGGTTCTAACCCATGAACAGAGCTTTGCTCTTGAATCAACTGTAGATCTTTTAGATTTGAAAAATGAAGAATCTTTTTATAAGTTTTTCATGAATCTTTCAAGATTCCAAATTTTTTAATTCTTTTAAGTGTAAATTTTTTTCTGATGGACCTTTTCCATTATTACCACAGAGCTATGCTCCTTTAAGGAATTTTATTCCTTTGAGACCAGAATTTGACAAGTATCATTCTATGACAGAGCTTTGCTCTGAAAGAGGAGATTTTCTCCTTGTCTCTAGGGATTCCCTACTGATGATAATATTCTCTTGGGGATCTTTTCTCTAACTGACAGTCTCACCCAATGATGAGGCTGTCTTATTAAAAGAGGCATTTCATTCAGATTTTGTGGGTCCCTATTTGGTCCCCTACCCACTGCACTGCAGTGTGGTGTAATTAATTAATTTTAATTTAATTAATTTTTAATTTAATTAATTAATTAACGCATTTTTTTTAAACGCCAAGCGTTGGAATTACAACACTAACGGCTAAATTGTTCCTTTGCAGCGATCATGTCTTTCGACACCTCATTCCCGTTCGTCCGCTCGGAGGAAGGGTTTCCTGAAGCGCCCTTGGATCGTGACGTCTTGGCTATGATTAGGGACTACGACCCGGGATATAAGAGTCTCCACCTTTGGGGGTCGTGGTATAACCAGATCATTATGGGTCGACGCAGCTTCACATGCTCAGTGCCGTTAGAACCCATCACGGCGATTCATTACGCCAGCCCACCCCCGGTGCAGTACGCCGTGGAGATGGTTGATTGGACATCGAAGGGCTTTCTACATCCCGCCATAGATGCCATCCCGGTTCAGCGTCCTATGGTCTTGGATATCCTAGGACGCCGTATCTGTCAGGGCGAGGCGAGACCCTGGGGGCAATCATATAACATTGGTCTGATCCCCCGCCACCCGACTGGCTATTTGCCATGGGCCCGGTACATCTTGTCGACGAAAAAGTTGCAGTTGATAAGGTTAGGACTATACACTGCGGTCTACTTCTCTCTCTTCCAGTATCCCACGCTCCCCACCTGGTGGTTCAAGGCTTTCTTGGAGCAGTGGAATATTCCTACCCACACTTTCCTTGCCATGGATCGGGAAGTGTCAATCTCCTTGGAGGAGTTCACGGAGGTATCCGGTTTACCAGTCATGGGGGAACATTATGAGGAGTTGCTCCCGACAGATGAGTACGTCTTTGGTGCTAAGACGATAGTAAGGGGGCTCACGCCGGAGAATGCTGTTCAACACCAGTTCCCAAGCTTGATTAAAGTGTTGAACATATATGAGTCCCTTTTCGTCGAACATGGAAGTCGAGGAGTTAACTTTGAGGATTTCATTGCTCGGTTTCTTCACCCAAACGTCCTCTCGGCAGACGCTGCCAAGTTTGCTACCCTTGAGGACCCTTTCGGTTTAGGTTTGGATAACCTACCGGCGAATGAAGTAGGCCAAAAGGATTTTTTTCTTCCTAACTTCCTGACCATGTCTCTTGCAGAAATTGCGGCCCCTGTAATGGATGAGGAGGCCTTTTTCTTAGGATTTCTTGGGCTATGGCTGAATTGGTTTGCGCTCCCAATGCACTCTCACCGTATGCGGCCTTCCGTCTTTTACCCAGCCCACCGGATGACCATCGGGGTAAAGGTGGCCGTTGGGATCGCTGGCTTGGCACACCTATATCATGGCCTCAGCCGAGCAGCGGATGCTAACGAGCCTGAGGTATTGTACGTGGTCTTCCCGATGCACTACTTTATGTCGTGGCTCGAGCTACATACATCGGGTGTTTTCGGCATGCATAAAGGCCCTCGTTCTACGAAAGGTGCAGCTTCCCTCGCATCATACAGCTGATTGGCGCATCAATTGTGAATCCATCGCCACAAAATGCCAGGGGTTTACTCCTTCGCTTCTACACCGTTGGAGCCGGTGTATCTTTCGTTGACAAGGTGTTGACTATTAGAAAAGCATCTACCACTGCAGTGCGGTCATTGCAAGACACCTTCAAGGATAGAGCTTCGGTTTTAACGGCCCGGGAGACCCTTCACTTATATTCCATCAGACCGGGCTTCTTGGTGTTTAGGCAGAACGGGGCAGCGATCTTCATGAGATATAACCCGCATCGCTTCGCCCAGCAGCTGAGCTATAATCAAGGGGCACCGCTGGAGGCTTTCTTATCGGAACCTGCTGCGACCAAAGAAGGGATGGAGAGAGCGCTGCATCATTTCATGCGTCTAAACACGGTCTCCCACTTCTTTAACAGTGAGCCGGCTTGTGCCCCGCGACTCCTCAGGGTATACACAGAATGGTACAGTCATTCGACGGGAGTGGTCATAAAGGAGGAAAGGCGGTTGCTGATCGACCGTAAAGGTGCACCTCCCGGCACCGACCGTAACGCTCCCTTAGTGTCAAGGACCCCGTTGGTCCCCCCTCTAAAAGATGCCGGGGCCGGACCATCGCGTGCGCAAAGTCCTCCACGCGGATTGCCGCTTTCTGATATTGCGGTTGCACCACCAGTGCCCTGTGCTCAAGTGGAGACAGTGGTTATAGCCTCGCCGGAGTCTGGCGTGGGTGCGGACATTGGGACCCGCCGCCCCAAGGTGGCTGCTAAGCGTAAGTCAATCCCACGTGAGCCTAGGGTCGGAGGGCAGAAGAAAAAGAAGTCGCTCTTCGCTGCAGATGTCGTGTTTGGCCAGGAACCCCATGCTCCCTATGCCGAGGGCCTGATCGAATATGGGACTAACGAGGGATTAGTCATGCCGCCGGATGACACGAACTTGGAGGCCGCCCTCGAAGCTTCAGAGTGGTTAGCGAGGCGCGACGCGTGGCTGGCTAAGCTTGCGGCATCAGGTAATCACTAGTCACACATTTTTTACTGCATCATATTTTCATTATTGCCTTTGACTAATATTCTTCCTTCTTTTCTTCCAACAGGCATCACCACTGAAGAAGCCATCGCCGCTTCCTTAAAGACTTTCCAAGAGGAGGAGCGTCTTAGAGCATCCATGGGTCTTAGTAAGTTTCAATTCATCAAGTTTTCATTTCCCTTGTGTTATGGTCGATTTAACCTCTTCCTTTTTATCGCAGGAACCTAAATACCGTTCCCGCCAAGCGACGCAAATGTTCTGCTAGCTGCCGATGTTCCCGCTTCCTCTGGGCCATCGCAGGAGGTTCGTCTTGAAGAGCCGATGAGAGATGCCTTAAAGGCTCTGGAGGTATCTTTAAATGAGGACGATGATGCTTCGATAAAGGAAGCGTCGAAGAGGTCCATCGTGACGGCCCGGGAGGAGAGGAAGCGGTCAAGGCGCGAAGCAAAGGCACGCAGGGCTGCTTTGGCCATTGGAGCTGGCCCCAGCACCGTTCCTCGGGCCGAGACTCCGTCAGAAGAGTCGCCAGTCGCCCTGTCTACAGCTCATAGACAGGCGATCCGCGCCAATAGAGAGGCTAACGACAAGTCTACCTCAGGTAATACTTCTTTCAGAATTTCGTTATAAGACTCATAAAGCTGTCGGTTCTTATATATTTTATCTTACAGGGTCCAGTCCGACCGAGGGGGAGGCGGAGACCGTTGAACCCAAGGAAACAGAGGAGGCGGCGCTTGCCGAACCTGAGCCGACGGTGGGCAACGTCGCTGAGGCTTCGGAGCCTGAGATGGAGGTTGGGGAGTCTGCAGCCGAGAAGGTCATTGATGCCGAGCCTGAAGTGGCGGCAGATGAAATGATCATTACAACCGAGCCCAGGGTGGTGGCGGACGAGGCGCTTGAGGCCGGTGACCTCGTGGTGACGGTGGATGAGCCGATGGAGACCGCGGAGCCCGCAGAAGTAGCGGGTGAGATGGGTACGACTCTTGGGGAAGAGTTAGCCGCTCTCTCCCAAGAGTCCGGAAACGCTCCAATCATTGCCCTCCCCGCCTACGATCTTCTGTCGTCTCCTGGCCTTGCGAGCACGACAACGGTCCCTATCGAGTCGGGTGATGAGGCCACGGACGGTGGCCTCATGTCCATGGAGGAGGGAGTCGCCTCCGTTTCAGCCGGCAGCTCATCAGGTAAATCCCAAATTGCTGTCTTTCTTTACCTTACAATCCTTTCTGACAAGTTCACCTTTTTTGTAACGTAGGTGCAGCCAGCGCTGATGCCCCACTGCTCGAGGGAGCGCCCTCAACTACTGCCTTGGCGGTGGTCACCTCTCAACTCTCTCTCATACCGTCGTAGGTGTTGGAAGGTATGGGTTTGCAATTTATTAATCTTATCTTCCAAACGCATAATTTGTGTACTAAAGTCGCACTGTTATGTGTTTTCAGGAGTGCTCTTTGATCATCTATATCAAGTGTTGCTCCCACACTTCTCCTTCCCATCCGAACTCGCTTCTTCCTCTGGTGGCGCTGGTGAGCATGATTTCCATTGATATCTTTCTTTCTTTTTATTGCTGGAGTTACTTCTAAACCCTTTTTTTTATCTCGACTGCAGTGCTATAGATTGAAGGAGGGGATAAAAGATCGGCTGCGCCACCGGCCCTTCCGGCCCTGCCACCTATCTCAGCTGGTACGGTGACTATCACATCGATAACTCTCCCCTTTTTATTTCTTGTACTGTTATCTGATCACATCTTGTTTCTTTTCAACTGTCGTTCCGGTCTCGGCGCCCTTCGAGCCTCGCATTACAATGCCGGCGGGTCCTTATCTGAGACGTCCATCTTCGAAAGGCGCCGCGAATAGTCTGCGCATGTTGAGTGACTACGTCGAGGAACTCGACGTTGAAACTCCTACATCTGCCGCAGACTTCGCTACGGCGGTTAACCCGATGCTGGTGATACTCGTGAACTTTCATGACGAGGGTATCGTCGCATCTTAGGTTAACCATTGCACGGAGATCGAGGCCCGCCTGCATCAGTTGGAGTCGCTGCGTCCTGCTCCCGAGACCTTGGCCGCCAGCAACCAAAGAGCAGCGTGGATTGAGCTGAGCGCTTCTTACTTCCGCCATCTCGAATAAGAAGTCATTTCAAGGCGTAAGGAGCGCGGCGAGACTTCGAGCAAGTCTGCCCAACTGCATGCTCGGGTGGAGGCCAATGCTGCACGGCTGAAGGTTGTCTTTGAGGGCCTTCTGCAATGTCTTTCCGAAGGGTTATCATTGAGGCAACAGCTTGACGTTGTCGAGCGAGATGCGCCCAGCCAGGAAGCAGCCCAGAAGGCGGCGGAGGAGCAACTTTCATCCTTCTTGCAGCAGCGAGCCCAGGTGGAAGCAGAAGTGGCCGCGGCAGCCACCCATGAAGAGGCGCTGAAGGAAGTGCGAGAGCAGCTTGTGAATTTACTAAAGACACTCCCTCCTCAGTAGCCATCCCTCTTTGTATCGTTTGTACTTGTTGATAAAATATGTGTATATACATTTTTTATTCTTTAACATAATGTATCCTGTACCCAATTAAGTTTATGAATAAAAGATACACATTTTTTTTGTCTTGTGTCGTTTTCTCTGTCTTTTCTTTCTTTTATTATCAGCATACCACCTTATTAAACATGGTCAACAGATAATAAATCACGCATCTTGACTTTCTTAAGAAATAGCGATGGCTTAGACCGCAGGTTCAGATTTGCTGCCTAAGATTTTTCAACTCTATGAGCCGTGAGGGTCTCGTAGAGATTTTTCTCCCTACGGATCGAGGGGATCTCGTAGGTGGGTTTTCTCCTTAGGAATCGTGAGGATTCCTAAGTATGTTTTCTCTTGTAAGTCGTAAGGATCCTATAAGAGAATTTTTCCCTTTTACGAGTCGAGAGGACCCGTAAGCGGTTGTTTCCCTCCTTGTCGAAACTCGACTTTGGAGAGTGAGACCCATGAATAGTATGCAAGAGACCGTTTTAGATCGACTTGCAGGGTCCCATTGTTCAGGAAGCAAGTTTTTTAATCCCTGCTGCCTGAGGCTTCATCTTGCAAGTTGAGACGAGTCGGGAATTTCCTGCGGAGACACTGGTTTCTCTGCGAGCCGACACGAACCAGGAGGCTCTCGTCAAGGAGTGTTTGTATCCATGAGTTGAGGTGTTTAGTAGGGATTATTTGTTTCCTTGGGGTTTGAAACGAGTCGAGAATTTCCCACGGAGGCACTGGTTGCTCTGCGAGTCGACGCGAATCAGGAGGCTCTCGTCAAGGAGTGTTTGTATCCGTGAGTTGAGGTGTTTGCTAGGGATTATTTGTTTCCCTAGCGCCAAGGATTATTTGTTTCCTTGGGGTTTGAAACGAGTCGAGAATTTCCCACGGAGGCACTGGTTGCTCTGCGAGTCGACGCGAATCAGGAGGCTCTCGTCAAGGAGTGTTTGTGTCCGTGAGTTGAGGTGTTTGCTAGGGATTATTTGTTTCCCTAGCGTCAAGGATTATTTGTTTCCTTAGGGTTTGAAACGAGTCGAGAATTTCCCACGGAGGCACTGGTTGCTCTGCGAGTCGACGCGAATCAGGAGGCTCTCGTCAAGGAGTGTTTGTATCCGTGAGTTGAGGTATTTGCCGAAGACATTGGTTTCTTCAGAGTTGGGATGAATCGTCGAGATTTGACCTCGTTTTCTGGCGGATCCTGTTGGGAAAGTATGGTTCCCTCTTCGTTTGCGCCCTTGGATTGTATACAGGGATCGATGCGATCTTAACTGTAGGGCCAAAGTTTTATCATTTCTTTTTTTTTTCATTTCCGCGATGCTCTATCATTTCAGCTTTTATATCGCGAAGGCCGCGATTGCCCAATCATTTCGGCTATTTTTCGCGGTGCCCAATCATTTCGGCTGTTTATTTTATTTTTACTCGCTGCTTTTTATTGCGAGTTGCCCAATCATTTCGGCTATTTTTTATTTTTACTCGCTGCTTTTTATTGCGAGTTGCCCAATCATTTCGGCTATTTTTCATGCATACATTTTCACTTGCTGCTTTTTATTGCAAGTTGCCCCATCATTTCGGCTATTTCATATGCATGTGCGGCCTACTGGCTTTTCGCCGTAAACCTGAAATTAGACGCCGATTTCGGCATCAGCACCACTACAACTGGGATATTGCCAGGAGCGAATCATCATCTGCCTCTGTCGATGTCGAACAAGGGTGGCTTAGCGAACAGGGTTAAGGTCCTGTCGACTAAGGCTTTTGACTTCATGAGCCGTAAGGGTCTCACAAAGGTATTTCTCCCTACGAGTCGTGAGGATTTTGTAGGTGTATTTTCTCTTTAGGAATCGTAAGGATTCCTAAGTGTTTGTTCCTCTGTAAGTCGTAAAGATCCTACAGGAGAGTTTTCTCCTTGTAAGTCGAGAGGACTTATAAGGGTTGTTCGTCATGCGAACATATCCCCAGTCTCGGATGGGACTTGATTAGGAAAATTTTTATTCGCGCCCGTGGATTGTATACAAGGGCCAATATTGGACCACTTGTAGGGCAATATCGGGAGTTGTGGGAGTTGATTAAGCACAGGTTTAGGTCTCTGTAACTTAAGCCTTTCAAATCTTATGAGCCGTGAGGGTCCCATAAGAGAGTTCTCCTTACGAGTCGTGAGGATCTCGCAAGTGTATTTTCTCCTTAGGAATCGTGGGGATCCCTAAGTTTGTTTCTCCCTTATGAGTCGTAAGGATCTCACGCGGGTGGTTTCTCCTTACAAGGTCAAGAGGACCCTATAAGTGTCTTTTAACGAGCTTGCGCCCTTTCGGGTTTTCACAAAAACTCGCCGGTAGTCCTGCTGTTTTTACTCACGGAGCCTTTTCAGGTTTTCATCCGTGCCCATTTTGCTTATGGACATACCCTCTTTTTTTATTTATTATTTATTTTTTTTATTTACTTTTTTTTACGAGGTCGCGCCCTTTCGGGTTTTCACGAACACTCGCCGGTAGCCCTGCTGTTTTTACTCACGGAGCCCTTTCGGGTTTTCATCCGTGCCCTTTTTTGCTTATGGAAATACCGTTTTTTATTATTATTATTATTTTTTCCTTCTTTTTTTTTATCTCTTCAGCCTATGGATGCTGCGGTATTAGTTTAAGGACGTTTCGGTCCGTCATTAGTTAAGGACGTTTCGGTCCGTCTTTAGTTTAAGGACGTTTCGGTCCGCTATTAGTTTAAGGACGTTTCGGTCCGTGCTGGAGAGGGCTGGCTACTGCTTATAAAGCTTGAGCTTAGGAAGATAGCAAGCGAACATAGTCGTCGTCATCTATCTTCGACCTAGGCTGTGGCTCATTAAGCGTAGTATTTCTTTAGGAATCTACCATTTATCGGCCTGAAAGGTCTTTCACCGTGCATATCCATGAGTAGATAGGCTCCACCCTGGTAGACCTTGTCTATGATGTATGGGCCTTCATAGTTCGGCTCAAATTTTCCCCGCTTGGCGCGATTGGGGATCATAGGCCTTTTGACCACTAGCACAAGTTCTCCTTGGCGGAATGTCCTCGGTCGGGTTAATCTTTCATATGAGCGCGTCATCTTTGCTTTATAAGCTTCTAGATTTTGTTGCGCTATGAGCCGGGTTTCATCAAGGGCGTCAAGCTCCTCAAGCCGAAGGTGTGCATTTTCTTCGTCCGTCAGTTCGTAGTGGACTGCCACTCGTAGAGAGGGTAACTCTACCTCGAGGGAGAGTACTGCTTCCGTCCCAAATACCAACGCGTACGGCGTTGTGTTCGTGGCCGTCTTGAACGTAGTTCTATACGCCCAAAGAGCCTCCTGCAGTCTTTCTTATTTCGGGACACCGTCTTTTTCATGATTTTCGTCAGGGTCTTGTTGAAGGCCTCAGCTAGACCATTAGTTCGCGGATTATAAACCGAGGAATATCTCCAGTCTATATTGTGCTGCTGTGCGAAGCGACTAATCTTGTGGCTCCTGTAGGCAGGCCCGTTATCGGAGATGATCCGTCGTGGAGTCCCAAACCGGTATATGACGTGCGTCTTGAAAAAATGGAGGATATTCTCCGTCTTCATTTCTCTCAACGGTACTGCTTCTGCCCATTTGGAGAAGTAATCAGTTGTCGCCAGGATGAAGCGATGTCCTCTAGACGATGCTGGTTCAATGGGGCCGACTATCTCAGTTCCCCACATTTCGAATGGCCAGCTAGCCACTGTTGGATGGAGTGGATTTGGATGCTGGTGGATGAAATCCCCATGAATTTGACATGAGTGGCACTGCTTCGCATATTCGAGACAGTCCTGAATCATCGTGGGCCAGTAGTAGCCCATCCGCTTGATCTTCAACTTCATCTTTGGGCCTGCTTGATGAGAACCACAGATTCCGTCATGAACTTCCTGAACGACTCTTTTCGCTTCGCCAGGTCCCAGACATCTCAGCCATAGAGAATCGAATGACCTCTTGTATAGAGTATCATTGACGAAGGCGAAAGACAAAGCTCGTTTCATGAGCTGATGTCTTGTGGACGCTTCTTCAGGCATTCGGTGGGACTTAAAGCAGTCTATGAAGACTTCCCTCCAGTCCTCAGCCTTTTCCCGGTCTTCTATTTGCAAGGTTGTCTGTTCAGTCGCCCCCCTCTCTTCGGATGATTCCAGAGATATTTCTGCTGGGGCAAGCACCCGACGGCTTTGTACCACGATTCTAACGTCATCGAGGTTCTCGTCAGCCAGTTCTTTAACAAGTTTGGCTAACGCGTCTGCTTTGCTGTTTTCCGCACGCGGTATGCTTTCCAAAGTATAGGAGGGAATTTGTGTCAACAGTTGATGCACCTTTTCACCGTACTTCACCAGCTCCGGTTTGCACGTTTGGTAGTTGCCGTTTACTTGACTAACGACCAGTTGAGAATCTCCGTATATGAGGAGATTTTTAATTCCCATGTCGATGGCGATCTCGAGACCTGCTATCAAAGCTTCGTATTCGGCTTCGTTATTTGTCCTCGGCTCTGTTAAGGAGAAAGCGAAACGCATTATCTCTCCTCGTGGAGTCACGAAGATGAGGCCTACCCCTGATTTGATTATAGGGGTACTTTGCTTACGCTTTTTCATGGAAGATGCTCCGTCAAAATAAAGCTCGCATCGGGTATCACCACCGTCGATCGCATCAAACGCATATTCGTCTGGAATATCGCAATTCAAAGGAGAATCGGCGGGTATCGGATACTCAGCGAGAAAGTCGGCGATGGCCTGGCCTTTGACTGCCTTGAGAGGTTGATATGTTATCGAGAATTCCATCAAGAGCAGAGCCCATTTAGCGAGTCGCCCCGTCAATATGGCCTTCGACATCAAATATTTAAGAGGGTCGACCTTCGAAATGAGACAGACCTCATGTGCCAATGCATAGTGCCTGAGCTTTGTTATCGCGAAGATCAATGCCAAGCAGTGTTTTTCAATAGGGGAATAATTGCTTTCTGCCCCCAGTAGGACTCGACTTAAATAGTATAGTGCTCTTTCTTTCCCTTGGTCGTTCTCTTGCGCCCATAATGCGCCTAAAGAACCTTCGAGGGCGGTCGTGTAAAGAATGAGAGGCTTTCCCTTAACCGGAGCAGCCAACACTGGCGGGTTCTGCAGGTACTGTTTAATCTCGTCCAGCGCGTCCTGGCATTTTTGATCCCAGACGAACGGGGTTCCCTTCTTCATCAGGTGACTGTAAGGACGACACTTGCCCGAGAGGTTGGCTATAAACCGCCGTATATATGCGAGCTTCCCTTGGAGAGATCGCAGCTACTTAAGAGTCCTTGGCGGAGGCATTTCCATGATCGCCTTGATCTTTGACGGATCTATTTCAATACCTCGGTGTCGGACGATGAATCCCAGGAATTTGCCCGAAGAAACTCTGAATGCACACTTGAGAGGGTTCATCTTCAAGTTATATTGCCGAAGGCGTTGAAATACAGTTTTTAGGTGTTTGAGATGTTCCTCATACGATTTGCTCTTAACTACAAGGTCGTCAATATAACATTCGACGATTTCATGTATAAGGTCATCGAAGATCTTCGTCATGGCCCTCTGATAGGTGGCACCGGCATTCTTTAAACCGAAGGGCATCACCTTGTAACAGAATATACCCAAAGGAGTCCTGAAGGCGGTGTGCTTCTGGTCTTCGGGATGCATCTTTATCTGATTATACCTTGACGAGCCGTCCATAAAAGAGAAGACCTCATGAGTGGACGTGTTGTCTATCATCAGTTCAGTGACTGGCACCGGAAAATCATCCTTTGGGCATGCTTTATTGAGATCCCGAAAATCCACGCATATGTGCACCATCCCATTTTTCTTCATCACCGGGACGATGTTGGCGATCCATTCATGGTATTGGACTTCCTGAATGAAGCCAGAGTCGATCAGCTTTTTGACCTCGGCGTTAATACTCATCTTAAGCTCGAGCCGCATTCTTCTTGGTGCCTGTTTGACTGTCTTGACGTCCGGGGATACTGCCAATTTGTGCACAGCAATTTCTGGATCTAGTCCCGGCATTTCGGAGTAGTTCCATGCAAAGCAATCTTTGTGCTGTATAAGCAGGTCCTTTAACGCAGCCACCCTTTCTTCAGACAGCAGGTCGCTGACAAATGTCGGTCGCGGGTCATTTAGCGTTCCCAACTCAATTTTCTTGAGGTTATCTGCGGTGGTATGTATTCCATCCTCCAGTTCTTTCGGAGCTGGCGGAAATTCTGAGATCACCTCATCATTGCTGTTTTCGAAGCACCAGGGAAGGTTGTCCATGTTCTCGGTCCCTTCTTTTAATATTGTGATCATGCGACAAGTGCGAATCCGCTTCCAATCCCAATGTGGAATTGGTTCTGTTCTTGCGGCTTTGGGTTCGTGCTTTTGTGGTGGCGCTACCCTCCAGTTGTCAGACAGAGCGAATTTGCCAAGCTGATACTGATCTTCAACCCAATTCTTGAAGGTGAAGCAATCTTCAAGAGGATGCCCTATTACTCGATGGTAAGAGCAATAGTTTAGGTCAGAAACTTCTCCTGCTCGTTCGGGGTGCTTGGACTCCGGCAGTGTAAGCATCTGATGTTTTAGAGCAAGCTCAAGTATCTTCTTCGTCTTGTCCCGAGGAAACGAGTACGCTCAACCCATTTTCTTCATGAGGGACAGATCAATAACGCCCGACTCCCGCTTGCGTGGCTTCTTAGCCCCGCTTTGTTGCTGTTGAGCGCCTTTTTGGCCTTTCGGCTTGTTTCTGCTTTTGCGTCGAGCTTTTTTATAACAGGTTGGCAGGGGGCGGCACTTTCATCTTTGACGGCCTGTTGAAGGAGGCGTTGCGTTTTGGTTTTCTCATAGATGGCCATCTCGCGGTTGTGATCATGTCGGACTTTTTGACCAGCTTCCCTTATAAGCCTGTCCATTTGTTCTTCAAACGACGGATTGGGCTCTCTTGCATCAGGAACTTTTACTGGTTCAGGATTGGCCTCCTCCCGTTGAGCACTTGCTTCTTCATTGAAGTTGTGCACGACATAACAGTCACGGAGCAGCTCTCGTTTCTTGGAGCGACTGTATCCGAGCTCGATCATCTCCATCCTGCCACTAGGCAGCTTGCGCTGAGTTCCGGGGACGTTCCAGACCCTGTCATAGAATTTAGCCTTTCTAACGGTCTGTTTGAAGGGTATCCCTTGGCGCTTCAACAGCTTCTTCAAGCCTTATGTATAATATCTGGGTAGACGGATGGGCTGAAGACTGTCCAGCGTAAGATCCGCCCTGTGCCAGATTTCTTTCTCCACTTTGTGTTCTTCAGAGCGGTAGAATAGAATTGCCTTATCGCCTTCTCGCCTGGGAGGGATATAGAACGTTTGCAGCTCTTCTACATTGTAAATATCGAGTGCATCCAGTTCTTTATGGTGTTTAAGCGGTACCATAGCGACTTGTAGACTTTGCTCTCCGTCAGCGGAAGCCTGTATTGAAGGTCGAGCAGAGAATACAGCATGGACCTCATCCTCCGAATCACTACCAAAAATTAACGCAGGAACGGATGGTCCCGGCTTGGTGTATTGGGGAGGACCCGAATAAACTGTCTCCTCTTCCTCCTCGGTATCACTACCGAAGACAGGGATGGTAGCGTTAGTTTTATTCTCCGGCTTGCGACACTTTTCCGTGTCTTCAAAATCCGGCAAGAAGTATTTGGCATCTTCATATTTGCGAACTTCGTTCACGGAAAACGGATTCAATTCTCCTGTCACGGTATACTCGAGACCATCCCTAAAATATTTCATACACTGATGCTGTGTAGAAGGGATGATGTTGTACTCGTGTAACCATGGTCGGCCGAGCAGAGCGTTGTAGCATGTCTTGGCATCTATGACGTGGAATTTAATGTCCGTGATGAGCAGTCCGAAGCGTAGCGTCAGTATCACAGATCCAAGAGTCTTTGATGATTGGGAGTCGAACCCGAAGATGGTGATCTTGTCTCGGGCGAGGTGTTGAACGCTCATGCAAATTTTTTTTAAAACCCGCACATTGAGTAGGTTGACAGATGACCCGTTATCGATCAGGATTTTGCCTATTTTTATATCATGGCAGTATCCTGAGACATAGAGGGGGCGATTGTGTTCGCACGTCCCAAGGAGAAGGTCTTCATCGCCAAAAGTGACATCGGCCGTGTGCACTTCTTCCAGTTCATCCTTCATCTTTTCTTTGGCCAGGAAAGCCTGGAACTGCTATGGGTCCTGTAGTGCCTTAATTAATGAATCTCTCGCTTCCTTTGATAGCAAAAGGGCGTCAAGAATGCTGATCTGTGAGGGTAGCTTCCTCATATGCGCTAAGACGTTGTAATCCACCTTATTTCTTTTCGGAGGGTCCTTGGCGCTTAGCTCCTCCACAACTTGGTCATCTAAGACGATATCTTCAGGGACCTTCTCTTTTCCCTTATCTTTTTTATTTGAGGGTCCGAGATTCTTTTCGGGCAGCCTGCGGTTACGTAGCCGGATATTTTCGCAGACCTTCGGCTCTTTTTCTTTTCCCGAAGTGGATTCTTTAAAGAGGGGGCCAAGCTCCAGCTCCTCATCAGAATCACTCCCGAATGTAGACACTTGTGACCTGCCGGTGTTAACCATGCAACAATCGCCAGTAGTTCTTTTAAGCCCTTCGGTCGTATTTCTTCGCTCCCGACGAGTTTTGCGCTTTTCCCGCTTGAAGCATTGTCTATGAGCAACGTATCCTTGCCACCATTTATCGAAAGCTTTGCACTCTTGAGTGGGGTGCGAAACCTTCTGACGGACGTTTTGGATCCGGCAGGTTTATGAGTCGGTTGCGCAACGCCAGCTCGAATAACCTTCTCGTCTTATCTTGGGGAAAGGAATAAGAACGTCCTAGCCTCTCCTCAAGGGCCACGTATGGACACGTATTATTTTGATGAACAACTGGCTTCGAGTCGCTCGGTTGTTGTTGAGCATTAGCGACAATGATCGCTTTTCCCTTCCCTTTGTCATTTCGGGAGTCCGGCTTTAGAAGAGGGGGTTTATGGCCCATCTGATCCTTTTGCGCTAGCTTGTCAATCAAGGCCTGGAAGGTAGTCGGCTTGAAAAACATCATAAATTGCGAGATGGTTGCTTGCGGATCAAGGGTGCCCAATAACATACCCACCGCGGGAGCTTCTTCAATGCGCTGCTCGCACTTTGACCATAAATTACGCCACCGTATAGCATATTGGACCCATGTCTCGCCTGGCTTTACCCTGGCGTTAATCAGTACCGTCATCGGGGTACGTTCACTGGCGCTTGCAAAACGTTAAGTAAACAACAGCTCCATCTCCACGAAGGTCTTGATCGAGTCGTTCGGGAGCTCAGAGTACCACTCGAACGCCGTATCTGATAAACTTCCAACAAACTGGCGAAGCAACAGCTTGTCGTCACCGCCGGTGTTGCCGCAGAGTGCCCTAAACTGGCAACATGCTGGTGGGGATTGCCAGTCCTCTTGTAGACATGGAACTTAGGAATTGTGTAACCGGGTGGGTATTTGATTTGGTCGTACCAACTTGGATATAGCCGTCCCGTTTTTACGACCTGACCCGCTGCTTCAGTCGCATGATGAACCCGTATTTGCTGTGCTATGTACTCGTCCAAGTCAGCTTTGGAGATTGTCTCTTCTTTAGCTGCTGACAGAGCCGGCGGAGGATTCGACGTCTCTCCCTTATCGTCTTCAAGGATGATCGGGGGATCTTCGGCCGGCGGATCTTGTTGGATCATCATCCCTACCATGTCTTGAAACAGGAGGCCCATACGCTGTATGTTGGCTGCTTGTTCAGCAACCTTTTTGTCCTTCTTTTCCAATATTCGACGAAGGAATTCGGCGTCGGTTTCTTCCTCCTGACGTTCATCCGAGGACGTTTCAGGGTTTTCTTTTGGCCCAGTAAGTGCGGCCATAGCGTTCATCATCTCTTGGAGCTTCTGCTGTTGCTCCTGCGCTTTGGTCACGGATCGCGTAAGTGGTCGATGACCCGTAGATATGCGACTGCCCTCTTTACCAGACGCCACGTAGACTGTATGAACCACAATGCCCCCTGACTTAGGGCGTTTGGGTTCACCACCTTTGATATTCGTCATCGGCGTCGGCACTTTCTCCGGCCTTCTTCTTTTATGGGCCGTAGAAGTTAAGGGGGCCGTTGCTTTGGGCACCCGTTGCATGACCAGGGGATTTTCTTCCTGCCGACCTTTCGACTTCTTGTGCTGGCGAGAGGAGCTAGGATCAATGACAGATTCTCGGACTCGTCGCCATATCTTGTAGATCCTGGAGGACAGCGATTGAGGAGGCTGCTCCGGCCTTTCTGTTTCCACGGCAGTCTCTACCGGTGGAGGAGATCTTCTGAGCACCGCAGTTGGTGAGTTCCTGCGTACCCTATTCAGCAGCTCAAAGCTGTTTCCGGTTGGAACAGCAGCATTGACTCCCGCCGTTGGAGCTGGTGGAGTTATCCCAGAAGGGGAGTTGCCCCCAGTTTTTCTTACCCGGCGCCAGTGGCGTCGTCGGGCGCGATGAGTCGTCGGTATTGGCTCAGAGACAGAAACAGCTTCTTTTTGCCCCCTGTTCGGGTGTGGGGCGGTTACCGGTGTCAGCCTATTGAAGACTGATGTCTTTTGAGCAGCAAGAGTAGGAGTGTGAGTTGGGACGGTCAATATTGTAAAGACCGATCTCTTAGCAGGAGAAGCCGCCTTGACGACTTCAAGAGCATGTTTGGGTACTCCTTTTGGAATAACCTTTTCTGAGACTGCACGCTTCATTACGGGTCCGCGAGAGTTTTGGTCCAATCTGGAGAAGACCGAGGCACCGGTGTTGGGCGACCCGTTGAGAGGGGCCGCAGTAACTGAAAGTCGATCGAAGACCGACTTCTTAGGAGCATCTTGTACGGGCACAGGGGTGCTGAAGCTTGTTGGCGGAAGCATAGTTCCGAAAAACAGCCCCGTGGTGGCTTGAGTAATCTGCTCCACGGGCATGGTGAACAGAGAGGCCGCTTGGGGCCCGTAGGTTATGCCCCCAGTTGAGGCCGGACGCGAGCTGCAGTTGTAGTTGGAGCACTTCAAACAAGTTGAGGCCATCGATGTTTGATTCCTCTTCTGCACCAAGCGAGACACCAAATCTTAGTAAACTTGAAATCCAAAGGCAACCGTCAACAAAACGCGATTGGTTCGTGAAGACGACACACGAAGTGTGGAGTGGAAAGAGGAAGAGGTCCCACCGGGCGTGCCAGAATCTGTTCCCCTCCGAATGGCAGCGGAGACGACGCGAGGACGTCTTGCCTGAGATTCGGGGCATATGCTATATGGTTTTACCCGTCCACCTCTCCGAAGATGCCAAGTTGATTTATGGCACCGTGTATCGGAGGTTTATTCGGATGCGGCCGATGTAGCAGACTTCGTTAGATTCCCCTTCGCTTGAGGGGTTTTTGATTGTGGGGACGCTCTTCCCTGCAGGCGCAAGCCCCTGCAGTTAATTACGCTACGGCATCGCGGTAGCCACTTTCTCCTTCTCCAGGATTTCACTTCGTGTCGTGGGTGTTTGTTTTGTTTGTGGTTGCCCGTGGATTGTATACGGAGACTGAGTAATGCCGTCGCCCGTAGGACGTGGATTAATCCAAATCCGTATTAACTTAGATTTGGGTTTGGTGTTTTTAGTTTAAGGATACGTTAGCCGTGTTGAGGCTAAGATCAACTTAAACGTTTGTTAAGGATACGTTAGTCTTGTTTGAGACTAAGATCAACTTAACGTGGTGATCAATTTAATATATGGCCGTCGGGATTCGTCACCTCTCTGACGTCGTTGAAGGATAACAACGATAGGTGTCAGAGAAGTTCGGAGATGTACCCTTGAACCGAAGTTGATTAAGGAATATGTAGTCTGTTTGAATGTTTAAGGATACGTTAGCCGTGTTTGGGGCTAAGATCAACTTAAACGGGACCGTTTAGATCCGGTAAAAGAGCATTTGAAGGCTCTATTGTTCCAGTTTAGGGACGTGGTGGTCAATGTTCCAGTTTAGGGACGTGGTGGTCCATCGCCAGTTTAGGAACGTGGTGGTCCATCATTAGTTTAAGGACGTTTCGGTCCATCGCCAGTTTAGGGACGTGGTGGTCCATCATTAGTTTAGGGACGTTTCGGTCCGATATTAGTTTAAGGACGTTTCAGTCCGATATTAGTTTAAGGACATTTCGGTCCTTCGCCAGTTTAGGGACGTGGTGGTCCATCATTAGTTTAGGGACGTTTCGGTCCGATATTAGTTTAAGGACGTTTCGGTCCACGAGTTTAAGGACCCCGCAGTCCATATTCATATGTGGTCGTCGGGACCCGTCGCCTCTCTGACGTCGTTGAAGGATTACAACGAGAAGTGTCAGAGGAGTTCGGAGATGTACCCTAGAACCGGTCGTAAATTGATTTAAAGAGCAGCCGTGCTCAATCAATTTAATTTGAGGACTTACGGCCAAAATTGGGCTAAGTCCAGTTGAAAATGTTCAACATTTTATTTGCTTTTGCATTGCATTTTTATTTGGGCTCTACCCATAAAAGATGCAGAATATCAATTTGTTTTGGGCTCTGCCCATTTATGAATGATGCAAAGCATCTGCTTTGTTTGGGCTCTGCCCCTTTTAAAATGCATAGCATTTTTATTATTTTGTTTGGGCTCTGCCCATTTATAAATGATGCAGAGCATCGATTTAATTAGGCCTGCTTGGTCTTTTGATTTGGGCCTGGCCCTTTAAGAAATGTTTTGCATTTATCAGGCGCTTTGCGCCAATCAGAGAGCGCAAGCGCTTGTAGTGTCGACACGTGTCATGCAAGTGCAGTGCGCTGCGCTAGTGCGCTGCGCTTGCGCTGCTGACACATGGCGCGCTCTGGTGAGTTGCGCCAATTTCAGAGAGCAAAGCTCTATTTCAAAAGCGCATAGCGCAAATGGTTCAGACGCTGACACGTGGCGCTCTCCCAAGAGCGCAACTGCGCAGTTTGCAAGTGCAAAGCACTCTAAATTTGAGAATCTTTTAGATTCAAGAACCAAAGGTTCATAAAAAAAAGTGCAAAGCACTGTTTGCTTTCTTGATCTAATTTAGATCGAAGAAAACAAGTTTCTCTTATCTCAGAGAACCAAAGGTTCATAAAAAGTGCAAAGCACTAATTTTTTTTATATTCAAGATCATTGATCTTGTTTTTAGATCCATGATCTGTTCATAAGAGAATTTTCTCTCTTTTCTAAAGGCTTTTTACCTTTTTTGTTCTTGAGGAGTTCTTCAGAGTTCTCCCTGTTTGATTTCTCTCAAAAATGTTGATGCCTTTGAAGTGAGGTCTAGGGTCCTTTTTATAGTGCTCATAAATTAGTTAAATTTGTTAAAAAGATCTTTCTCTGAGTGATTCGGGGAATTTTCCCCACCGTTGGATCTTTGATCCAAGGGCTTCTGTTTTACAGAAGAAAATTTTCTTGTTTTAAAAAGAACAGAAAGATTTCTTTAAAATCTTAATTCTGTTTGGCGCAAATGCCCCAGCGCATGACACGTGTCGCGCAGCACGCAGCGCTAGCGCAACTGCGCTAGCGCATCTGTGCTGACACGTGTCGCGCAGCGCAAAGCGCAGCGCAACTGCGCAAGCGCATCTGCGCTGACACGTGTCGCGCAGCGCAGTGCTTGCGCAACTAAAGTGTTGCTTCCTTTAATTTTGTTTAAAATAGAGCTTTGCTCTGATTGGGCGCTCCCTCTTGGGCGCTGTGCTGACGTATCAGCGCCTGACATGTGGCGCCTTGCGCCCGAGATTTGAAGCGTTGCTTCAAAATTTGAATTTTGAATTTCATCAGAGCTTTGCTCTGATTGGGGAAACAAATATTTCATAAACAAATCCAAAGTTTGTGCAAGTGAAGAGTTATCAGTACCGGCCAATTGCGATGCAGAAGTGTTGGCCGAATTTTGAAAATTTTGTGACTGAAAGGGGTGCTGATTTTGTGGTTGTGGTTGCTGTGGAGGAGGTATTTGATAATTGCTTTGGAACTGATTTTGATTTTGGGGTTGGTTTTGGTTCCAAGCAAAGTTAGTATGATTCCTCCATCCTTGATTGTACATGGAAGAATAAGGATCGTTTCTAGATCGCTGCTGAAAAGCAGCATTAGTTTGCTCGTGACCTTGAAACGATGCATTCATAGGACATTCTTCCATCAAGTGTGAAGGATCTGAACAGCAGCTACACACGGTCTTGGGAAGCATTACCTGATTTAGGGTGACTGATGAGAATTTGTTCTCAATAGCGTCGAGTTTCTTCTGCATCGCTGCCATTTCGGCTTTTACTTGGATGGAAACATCAAGCTGATGAATACCACCCCTAGATGAAGGTGGTCTTACGCTTTCCCACTGCAAAGTGTTTTCTGCGAGGTCTTCCAGATATTTCCAAGCTTCACCATCGTCTTTGGACATGAAATTGCATTGACACATTGTTTCAAGCATCTGCTTTGTTGCTGAATTAATGCCATCATATATAATTCGGCACAAATACCATCTTTGTATTCCATGATGAGGACATTGGACAAGCAGATCCTTGAAACGTTCAAAGCACTTCCAAAATGGTTCATTGGGAAGCTGGGTGAACTGGTTGATCTCGCTCCTAATATGGGCGGTCTTATGATTTGGGTAAAATTTCTTAAGGAATGCTATCAAGAATTCATCCCAATTGGCAATAGAGTGTGCGGCAGTATTATAAAGCCATTTTTTTGCCAAGTCGCACAGAGTGAATGGGAGAAGACGCAAGCGCATAGCATCCACAGGCAGTTGTGAAGTACCCATCATTGTGCATACGTTTTCGAATTTAGTGATGAAAATGTAAGTCCACGTTGCGACCCCCGGTTCTTACGGGGAGGCGGAAACGGTATAAAAAACGAATTTTTATCGCAAGAGGCAACATGGACTAAACTATGGTCGGGATCGTTGTCTAAACTAAAACTAGCAAACTAAGCTAAAGATATTTAGCTACTCGGATGAAGATGGTTATACCTAAACTTGAACTCCTTCTCTTCAAGCTCCGATGGTGGTTCGATGGCTCCTTCTCGTTGTCTCCGTACGCCGAAGATAGATCCACTTGAAAGCTCCAACCTTTAGCTCCTTCTTCGTTCTTTGAAGAAACTAGTTCACTTGGTTTGCTAAACCTAGTGAACTAGAATGAGTAGAGATGATTTAGAATGGGATTTTATCTATGGTTCTTGATTCTCAACTCATGAGACAAGAGAACCATAGATCAAGAGAGGGAGCAAGAGGTTGAGGATGAGAGCAAGAGGAGAGCTCAAGAACAAGAGAGAGAATGAGCAAGAAAGAATGAGGCTCTCTTTTTCCTTTCACCCTCTCATAATCCAAAGTGATCATAACTCATCATATCAAAAAAAGTCTTTTGGTAATGGTTAGAAGCAACCATAAGGTTATCATATCATGCACTCATTTTACTCAAAAAAGCAAGCAAGAAAAAAGTCTTTGGCATGAAATGATAACCATGGTCATCATGATGGTCAACTAGTCAAGCCTAGTCAACCGGTCAACAAGTCAACAAAAGTCAACAAGTCACCAAAGTCAACAAGTCAACAACCATATCACCATAATACTTAATTAATATAATAGTTAATCACAAATCATATTCTCATTAGGGTTGAGCATAAAGTCAAAAAGTCAACGGTCAACTGTCAACAACCCTAATGAGAATCCGCTGCCTCTGCCTCCCTGTCAACTGTGCATACACACCCGCATCCGCGTTCCGAGGAACACGAATGCAAACTGGATAAATCCAATCCCATAAGGTACACTAGGATCTGGCTTAAACCAAAGCCCGCTAGTGTAAACTGTCCGGACACTGTACGTGCACAAGTGCACGGATGTGACCGAACCCTGTCGCAAAACCATGCGACCTGTCGCAATACCATGCGACCTCTACTCTTTTGCCTAAAGGCGAAAAGCTTTCTGTGTGGGACTCTAAAGACTCGACACTACGCTGGCAGTGGGTTTAACCACAGACCGCAAGCGGCACTAGCTGTGCGTAACGGTCCCCAGGTAATGCCGACAAGAAGACCGACGAGGCGAAACCCATCTGAACTCCTACTGAGCCTGAGTGTGACATTCTCCATACAGTCCGGTCTGTTCGTCTGATACATCGCATGGCGGGCCTAGGGGGCGGTAAACGTCAGTCCCCCAATAGCGGTACAAGTCGTGCCGGAGTGAAGCCCAATACACCCTGAGATAACACTGGAAACCTACCAGTATATCTCGTTTGCCCTGGCCAGGGACTACTCGTGTAATGGCTCTCCTAGACACAGCGCGATGTCAACCCCCAATACCGGGAGAGACGAATCCTGTCTAACCGTCACTGCCTCCAAGTGCTTCGGGACTGCACCCAACCACCACCTGTTTGCACGACTCCTTTGAGCCGTGGTAGGGTAGTGATCAAAGTACAGTGGGAACACACCCGAGGCGAAGTGACAGTGTCAAGTCAGCGGACTAAGCTGTACTCATGTCACCTGGGAACTGATAACTGACGATAGGTATAATACCAACTAGTCAGTTCCCTACGAGTCCTGTCCAGTGTACCCGTAACCTAACGAGCACCCGCATACTATCTCAAGTACGACGTACTGACGGCTGTGGGACAGACCGTCTCCCACACTGGGATGAGAAGCGCATGCGCTGGTCTACTCCGGAGTATCGATGCCCTGTCTCGATAGTCCTGCGACCAGGGACCTGAATAAGGATGTGCTTATAGATTACCCAGCCCCCACTAGTGTGACTGCCATCACAACGCTGGTAATCAAGCAAAGATCCTAAGGGCTCCACTAATGCGTATAAGTGATATACTGAAATAAACACAAGTACACATTGAAGTAGAAACAAACCAAGTAGCATACTACTATTTTGAGCAAGATTGTATATACAAGGTGAATATCCCAAGCATCCATTAAGTAATATACAAACTAGTATGATACAGTAATGGCCTCTAGGGCATATACACTAACAATCTCCCACTTGCACTAAGGCCATGTACTGGCGTATCGAAGACCTATTATCTCGATCAGCCGCTCGAACTGAGTCTGGGGCAAGGCCTTGGTGAATGGATCTGCAGTGTTGTCTTCTGAAGCGACTCTCCGAACCTCGATCTCCTGGCGATCTACGATCTCCCTGATCAGGTGATACCGCCTTAAGATGTGCCTGGATTTCTGATGGGACCTGGGTTCCTTCGCTAAAGCTATAGCCCCGTTGTTGTCGCAATACAGAGGTATTGGATCAACAATGGACGGAACCACCTGAAGTTCTTTCAAGAACTTCCTCATCCAGACAGCTTCTTTTGCGGCATCAGATGCAGCGATGTATTCCGCTTCCATCGTCGAGTCTGCAACGGTTTCCTGTTTGGAACTCTTCCAACACACCGCCCCTCCATTGAGGGTAAAGACAAAACCCGACATGGACTTGGAATCATCCTTGTCACTCTGGAAGCTGGAGTCAGCAAAGGCCTCGATCTGGAGGTCCTTTCCGCCATACACCAAGAACATCTCCTTAGTCCTTCTCAGGTACTTGAGAATGTTCTTTACCGCTATCCAGTGTTTCTCCCCAGGGTTAGACTGATACCGGCTTACCACACTCAGTGCATAAGCTACATCCGGTCTGGTACACAACATCGCATACATTATAGAGCCTACCGCAGAAGCGTAGGGTATAATAGACATGCGATCCCTCTCCAAATCAGTCTTGGGAGACATCTCTTTAGAGAGGATGATCCCGTGACAAGCCGGTAGGTTACCGCGCTTGGAATCTTCCATACTGAATCTCTTCAGTATGGTGTCGATGTACCTGGACTGTGAAAGTCCTAATATCCTCTTGGATCTGTCACGGTAGATCCGGATACCCAGAATGTATGAGGCATCACCCAGGTCTTTCATGGAGAACCTGTGTGACAAGAACCCCTTGACAGATTGTAGCATAGGAATGTCATTTCCTATTAAGAGAATGTCATCCACGTATAAAACGAGGAATACTACAGTTCTCGCTACAAATCTACTATAGATGCATGGTTCATCTGGATTTTTGATAAAGCCAAATTCTTTGACCGTCTCATCAAAGCAGATGTTCCAACTCCGCGATGCCTGCTTTAGTCCATAGATGGACTTAAGCAACTTGCACACCTTTCCGCTGCTCCCACTCTGAATGAAACCCTCTGGCTGGTCCATATAGACACACTCCTCTAAATTTCCATTTAGAAAAGCTGTCTTTACGTCCATTTGCCAGATCTCATAATCGTGGAAGGCAGCAATGGCAAGAAGGATCCGAATGGATTTCAGCATGGCTACTGGAGAAAAGGTTTTGTCGTAGTCCAAGCCAGGTCTTTGACGAAAACCCTTTGCTACCAGCCTAGCTTTATAGGTCTCAACCTGTCCATCTACACCAATCTTCCTTTTGAAGATCCACTTGCATCCTACGGGTTTTACCCCGTCTGGAGCAATGTCCAACGTCCATACCTTGTTGGTGTACATGGACTCCATTTCGGTCCGCATTGCATCCAGCCATTTCACTGAGTCAACGCTCTGAACGGCCTGCTGGAAGCTAGTAGGCTCATCATAATCTATGATGCAATCCTCTCTATCCCCGTCTATGAGAAAACCGCAGTATCTCTCGGGCGGATGAGACTGCCTACTACTCCTGCGGAGCGGCGTAGGAATGTCCTGTTCTGTTGAACCCTCTGGTTCCACTAACCTTTCAGTAATAGTCTGTGGTTCTGGAATTTCTTCTAGTTCTACTGCGCTCTCACTAATTTCCTTTTCCAAGAACTGGTGTTCTAGAAAGTGGGCATTACGAGAAACAAGGACTTTTTGTTCCTCTGCGTAGTAGAAAAGATACCCCCTGGTGTTCTTTGGGTATCCCACAAACTTGCACAGTACTGAGCGTGCCTCAAGTTTGTCCGCATGCTGCTTTTTGACAAAAGCTGGACATCCCCAGATCTTCAGATATTGAAGATAGGGTTTCTTCCCACTCCACATTTCATATGGGGTGGTAGGCACAGTCTTAGTCGGAACTCGGTTCAAAAGGTATGCTGCTGATTCTAGCGCATATCCCCAGAATGATCGCGGCAACTCAGCGTTACTCATCATGGACCGCACCATATCCAATAGGGTGCGGTTCCGTCTCTCCGATACACCGTTATGTTGCGGGGTGTATGGAGGAGTAAGCTGAGAGAGAATTCCGTTCTCTTTTAAATAGTCCAGGAATTCGGCACTTAAGTATTCTCCACCTCGATCCGATCTTAGAATCTTAATACTTTTGCCGGTCTGTTTCTCTACTTCATTCTTATACTCTTGGAATTTTCCAAAGGCCTCGGACTTATGTTTCATTAAGAAGACATAACCATACCTTGAGAAGTCATCCGTAAAAGTAATGAAGTAAGAATGTCCGCTTCGGGCATGTGTAGACATTGGACCGCACACGTCACTATGTACGAGTCCCAAGAGCTCGCTCGCTCTTACTCCTTGTCCAGTAAATGGAGTCTTTGTCATCTTTCCTTTGAGACAAGATTGACAAGTGGCATACGATTGATATTCGAACGCATTCAAATATCCTTCTGTATGTAACTTAGTCAACCTTCTCTCATTGATGTGACCCAATCTACAATGCCATAAGAAAGTCTGATTTATTTCTGGAGACTTTCTTTTGTGTGTATTCTGGACGTTGAAAATCTGTGGTTGGTTTAACACGTATATACCATTACTCAATGTACCTGACCCAATCAAAACTTGATTAAGGTGAATGTTTACAACATTACTTACAAACGCAAATTCATAACCTTCTTTAGAAACTAAAGATACAGAAATGATATTACAAGTTGCGTTGGGTACAAAAAAGCAATTACGCAAAACCAAAACATGTCCATCTGACATTCCCAGGTGATAGTCCCCCACGGCTTTAGCATCCATGCTAGCTCCGTTTGCAACTCTGAGGGTCATGTCACCTGCTTTCAAAACACTACGGTTTCTCAACGCCTGCAAAGAATTACAGATATGAGATCCTGATCCGGTATCCAATACCCAGGAAGTAGAGTTTATTGAAAGACAGTTTTCAATAACATACACACCTGAAGCTGAAGCTGCAACCTGCTTCAATTCCTGTGTTCTGGCCTTCCAGGCCCTGCAATCATTCTTCCAGTGTCCTTTCTTATGACAATAGAAGCATTCTTCCTTATCCACAAGCTTCCCCGCTATCTTTGTTGCTTTGCCTTTTCCCTTCGTATCCACTTTACCAACACCGCCCCTTGGTTTGGCGGGGGCCTTCTTCTTCTTTCCCTTGGCTTTCGCCTTGGACCTAGAAGAAGATGATCCTCCTACAAACAAAGTGGATGTTTCCCTACCTTTCTGTAGGGTGCCCTCTGCGCTCCTCAGCATGTTGAGGAGCTCTGATAGTTCAACCTCTTTTTCTTGTAGGTTGAAGTTCAGTATAAACTGGGCGTAAGTGGAAGGAAGGGACTGGAGAACTATATCCGTATATAGCTCACTCTCCAATGTGATCCCTAGGTCAGCGAGCTCCTCAATGAAGCCGATCATCTTTAGCACATGCTCGGCTACTGATGATCCGACGGCCATTCTTGTCGAAAACAACTTTTTCGACGCTTCGTATCTTGCGATACGTGATTGCTCTCCATACAGTTCTTTTGTATGGAGCAATATGGACTCCATGTCCATATTCTCATGCCTCCTCTGATGTTCGTTGTCCATCGAGGCAAGCAGGAGGCATTTGGCCTTCGTGCTATCAATCTCCCAAGTCTTACGGATTTCCTTATCCGCGACGCTGGAAGTTGGACCAGGGACAGGGGGAGCTTTGGTGGTAAGAAGATACCCCAGCTTGTCATAAGTGATTGCTATCGTGACATTCCTGAGCCAATCTTTGTAGTTTGGCCCTGTCAGTTTGTTTTTATCTAGGAGTAACTTAAGTCCAGTCATGTTGATTGGTCGCTGCAATTAGGAGAGAGAAGAAGAAACACTCAGCATGATGCTCTTGCAAGTTTAGAGTGGTTTTTAGTTTGTCTAAACAGGATGGCTCCCACTGTTTCTCGAATCCCTCCTCAAACCATAAAGGAAGAATTAGTCAGGATCAATCCCACCGTACAATACTTGCTTAACCGTTCAGCCAGGCCGGTGTCGGTACTTCGAGGGAGGTTTTCCAACGCTTTCGCGAAGTTCCTTAATTAGAGAACCTCTTTTCCCTGGGGGCGTAGCCCCGCTAACACCTTTCTAGGCACCTACTAGGTTTATAGCATTGATCGTTAAGTGAGAAATTTCCCGAGGAGTAGCATATACTCACAGTAGGATCGGGATCCAAATATCATCGCGTGACGAAACTGAAGGAATCCTACCAGAATCATCACACTCCAAATGGTATGCAAATCTAGCAAGTTTCAGTACTTATGAAACTCCCGATGTGGATTTTTGCCCCATGCTCTTATGACCTTGGCGTGAGGTCAAAATGTCATAAGTCACATGTCAAGTTCGTCCCATCATTATCCAGGTTAATTTGAATCCACCCGTACATACCCTTGACGTAGGCCAAAATGGCAGTACGACTGTCTCAAACCAACGCATTCTATCTATGCAACAGATAAATATCCGGCAGCTACCAATCACTATGCCTTGGCGTGAGGTCAAAATACATAGCTTGAATACTACCGAATATTTAACTGAAATGATGGAGGGCTACGGATGGTTTTGGCAAAACCGTGAACGTAGTGAACTTGATTTGGTCGATGGAACGAGATAGCTTTTAAATGGAGTGGCTCAAACTCCGTATTTTAAAAGTTTGTTTTGAAAAGAACCGAGTGGTTTTTCGAAAGTGTTCCAACGACTTTAACTTGGTTTATTATCTTGCATTAGTTCTTTTAATGCGTGATATTCTTGCATTAGTTCTTTTAATGCGTCCCATCATTTAACCCTACCATTGCAGAAAACAACCAAAATATGACGTACGCTTATGCCATTCGCATTCGCCACTGGGCCCCGTCATTACCCGTTAGGTTACTTAACTAACGACAGAGCGGGGGCTGGGCTAGCGCGTCTGTAAAACATAAGCAACGCCTAAATAGTAAGCAATGATAGACATTACAGATCACAGATGAATGCATTGGATATACTAGCAATCCGCAATCCTTTCGAGCCTGAAACGAAAAGCGGATAACACGGTCGCGGTGAATAGCCAAATACCCCACCCAAGACCCCTACGGGTGCGGCAAACTACCCGCCAAGTACTCGGTAGTTTGTGCACCCCTCCATGGGTCTATCCTAGGAGCAAAAACAGTAAAAAGAATTATACAATGACGGCTACAACCCCGACCCGGTTGTGCGGCCAAACAAATAATATTATTACATCAATTTACATTTACAATGAATGAAAGAAAAACAAAAGCTCATCTCACATCCACCCCGGCTATTCACCCGCGACAGTCCAACACATTCATATACACATTCCAGCACATTACAGATCATGTATAACCCCGACTAATCGACTTATAGCGATTAGCCGACGTTCAATACATGCAAGCATCACAGATATAACCATCATAGTCAAAGTGCAGTGAAGTTCGGAAAAAATACGGAATTATAGGACCCCAAAAGGAAATTTCTTTTCTGGACAATCTGGGCACATATAATATATTTTAAAAATCCCAAAACCAACACACAAACACACTGCACGAAAAACGATGCAGAGAAGACACCAAGTCGCGGCGGTTCCGCGGCGTCTAAGAAGGATCACGCGGCGGAAGCGCGGCACTTTAGGCGAATCACTGTATCGTTTTTCTTGGGTGTTCACACAAAACCCTGAGCCGAATTTAGGAGTATAAAGTTTTTCATTTTGAGCAGAAAAAATTTCAACAGAAACTCAGTTTTTGTGATTATCCGGTTTTGTGATTTTTTTCGGTTCCGAACTTCGTTACACTTCACTACCAAGCTAGTTTAAGTTTAGTTAGGCTCTGATACCGCTGTAAGTCCACGTTGCGACCCCCGGTTCTTACGGGGAGGCGGAAACGGTATAAAAAACGAATTTTTATCGCAAGAGGCAACATGGACTAAACTATGGTCGGGATCATTGTCTAAACTAAAACTAGCAAACTAAGCTAAAGATATTTAGCTACTCGGATGAAGATGGTTATACCTAAACTTGAACTCCTTCTCTTCAAGCTCCGATGGTGGTTCGATGGCTCCTTCTCGTTGTCTCCGTACGCCGAAGATAGATCCACTTGAAAGCTCCAACCTTTAGCTCCTTCTTCGTTCTTTGAAGAAACTAGTTCACTTAGTTTGCTAAACCTAGTGAACTAGAATGAGTAGAGATGATTTAGAATGGGATTTTATCTATGGTTCTTGATTCTCAACTCATGAGACAAGAGAACCATAGATCAAGAGAGGGAGCAAGAGGTTGAGGATGAGAGCAAGAGGAGAGCTCAAGAACAAGAGAGAGAATGAGCAAGAAAGAATGAGGCTCTCTTTTTCCTTTCACCCTCTCATAATCCAAAGTGATCATAACTCATCATATCAAAAAAAGTCTTTTGGTAATGGTTAGAAGAAACCATAAGGTTATCATATCATGCACTCATTTTACTCAAAAAAGCAAGCAAGAAAAAAGTCTTTGGCATGAAATGATAACCATGGTCATCATGATGGTCAACTAGTCAAGCCTAGTCAACCGGTCAACAAGTCAACAAAAGTCAACAAGTTACCAAAGTCAACAAGTCAACAAAAGTCAACAAGTCAACAACCATATCACCATAATACTTAATTAATATAATAGTTAATCACAAATCATATTCTCATTAGGGTTGAGCATAAAGTCAAAAAGTCAACGGTCAACTGTCAACAACCCTAATGAGAATCCGCTGCCTCTGCCTCCCTGTCAACTGTGCATACACACCCGCATCCGCGTTCCGAGGAACACGAATGCAAACTGGATAAATCCAATCCCATAAGGTACACTAGGATCTGGCTTAAACCAAAGCCCGCTAGTGTAAACTGTCCGGACACTGTACGTGCACAAGTGCACGGATGTGACCGAACCCTGTCGCAAAACCATGCGACCTGTCGCAATACCATGCGACCTCTACTCTTTTGCCTAAAGGCGAAAAGCTTTCTGTGTGGGACTCTAAAGACTCGACACTACGCTGGCAGTGGGTTTAACCACAGACCGCAAGCGGCACTAGCTGTGCGTAACGGTCCCCAGGTAATGCCGACAAGAAGACCGACGAGGCGAAACCCATCTGAACTCCTACTGAGCCTGAGTGTGACATTCTCCATACAGTCCGGTCTGTTCGTCTGATACATCGCATGGCGGGCCTAGGGGGCGGTAAACGTCAGTCCCCCAATAGCGGTACAAGTCGTGCCGGAGTGAAGCCCAATACACCCTGAGATAACACTGGAAACCTACCAGTATATCTCGTTTGCCCTGGCCAGGGACTACTCGTGTAATGGCTCTCCTAGACACAGCGCGATGTCAACCCCCAATACCGGGAGAGACGAATCCTGTCTAACCGTCACTGCCTCCAAGTGCTTCGGGACTGCACCCAACCACCACCTGTTTGCACGACTCCTTTGAGCCGTGGTAGGGTAGTGATCAAAGTACAGTGGGAACACACCCGAGGCGAAGTGACAGTGTCAAGTCAGCGGACTAAGCTGTACTCATGTCACCTGGGAACTGATAACTGACGATAGGTATAATACCAACTAGTCAGTTCCCTACGAGTCCTGTCCAGTGTACCCGTAACCTAACGAGCACCCGCATACTATCTCAAGTACGACGTACTGACGGCTGTGGGACAGACCGTCTCCCACACTGGGATGAGAAGCGCATGCGCTGGTCTACTCCGGAGTATCGATGCCCTGTCTCGATAGTCCTGCGACCAGGGACCTGAATAAGGATGTGCTTATAGATTACCCAGCCCCCACTAGTGTGACTGCCATCACAACGCTGGTAATCAAGCAAAGATCCTAAGGGCTCCACTAATGCGTATAAGTGATATACTGAAATAAACACAAGTACACATTGAAGTAGAAACAAACCAAGTAGCATACTACTATTTTGAGCAAGATTGTATATACAAGGTGAATATCCCAAGCATCCATTAAGTAATATACAAACTAGTATGATACAGTAATGGCCTCTAGGGCATATACACTAACAGAAAACGTATGCGTCTTCAGATTCAAGACCGCGAAATTTGGACAACAGATTGATGTAGTGGGTTTAATTTCAAAATTATCCCCGTTAGCTGGTGGAATAGATAGACAAGTGGGAAGTGGACTACGGATAAGATAGCATCTCTCTTGGGGAGAGATGCGCGGTGGATTCTGCGCACCTACGGGCGGTAGCAGCGTGGTGTTAAAGTGTGACAGAGCACCGTCCATCTCGGTTGATGTGGTGTGTGGTGGGGGAAAAGAAGATGAAGAAGCACCGACTTCGGAGTCGATAGCAGGAATGCGGACAAGACGAGCACTAAAATCCTGTGTCCAGCCAAGCATGCACTAAGCGGGTTTAGCGCAACTGGAAGCGTGTGTACTTTTAAAAATGGTTTGTTTTGAAAAGCGTGTCGGACTTAGACAAATCACACAAAAATGCACAAACAACGCTAGAACTAAGGTTACCTAGGTCAAGTCTCTAGACCGCTCTTAGTCTTCCAAAGGACAAGCCGCAGGATTAATCCTCTACCACCACTTTACTACTCTTGTGGCCAGGTAAGTGCCAGGTAAGTGGGAGGTATCCACTACGTAAGTAGTGGGCCTAATTAAGTAACCACTTATCTTAGACACACTTGTCTAGACACCACAAAAGTAATGCGGATAAGTGATAGATTACCCACGACCTTCCTCTGTCCTTATTGAGCGCGATAATCCTAAGAGTCTTGTCTAGATATTTTTAAAATTAATGTAGGGTTGATGCAGATGCTCGGTTTGTGATTTGTGGGGCTTAGTAAGGCTGATAAAATCCCTACCTAATCTAGATTTGGTTTTTGCCCCTTAAAGTCCGTATTAAAATATTCAAAACAAACCAATCACAAAACTTTGCAAAAATATTTTTGAGCGGCGATATTTTGCAAAGAATTCTGCAGAAAAGATATTTTATTAGATTTCATAGGAGAGAGAAAGATATAGAAAAAATACCAGAGAAGTTTGCAACCCTAAATCCCCCAATAAGCCGCGGTTCCGCCGCCAATAGGCTCTTTGTGCCGCGGTTCCTCCGCCGACTAGGAAGATCTGATGAAGATTTTTGCTATGTGGCCTCCTTTGCTCCTCTGGATCTTGATGAATGTCTCTGAATCTCTGTTTCCTCAAATTTGTGACTCCAGATTCCCTTGTAAAATTCACACAATAATCGTTAAATATACAATTTGCAGTTTTGTTTATTTTTATGATATAGATCGAATAAGAATTCAACACAAATAGTAAGAATAAAAAATTACGCACGTATCCCCGACAACGGCGCCATTTGATTGATCTAGAATTTTATGTGTGTGTAGTTAACCGCAATCAATAACGATGTCGCGCGTAGCTAGACCGAGATGAGTACGGGTCATCCTTTGGGAAACGTTGAATCTTTTAATCTTACTTTAGGCGTGTTGAGAAAAGAAGGAGGAAGAATAAAGAATGGTGAAGAATGGTTGTAGGATCTAGATCTACGTTAAACACGGATGCAGAATATAGATCTAGATTAAATACGGATGTAAGTTTAATATTAAAAGAGGGCTAGTAGGGTTCATTGGGATTTAGTAGTTATGGATGATTAATTAAAGATTACTCTTTTTATCTTTTAATAGATTTAAAACTAGAACGACAGTGATGCATGTAGATTAGGGTTTTTGGAGGGAAAAGGGTTCCCACTCTTAACCCTTATCTCGATATGGATCTCCGTTCATTTCTAGCCTTTACCAAAGCAATTGTTAATCTAATCTCTAATCGCGGTCGAGACTAGCAATGAATTGGTAGCACGCCCGATTAGGATGTTAACTATTCTTTTGATAAAGTTTATAAACTTTATAGGACGTAAAAAGAGTTTAAGGATCTTCATCATCCATTAATCCTACCCTAATCCCATGAACCCTAACAAGTGAAGAATTACTCGCGCATGTTGGGAGAAGAAGAGATGGAGAGTGAAATCATATTAAAACTACAAAGAGATAGAATAAGAAAACAACTATCTTTATTAATCAATAAAATTCATTTACACTTTGTTTCCTTAGAAAATGATTACAAAATACTAGTTTGCTTCTCAATCTCTTCTAAGGAGGTAGATGAACCGTTGATGATCAGCCTGGATGCGTGAGCCTGTCGTGGACTTCGTGATCTCTTCAGCTTGATGATTTTTCCAAGAGGCACCCGGTCCTTATTTATAATCCCAAAGCCAGAACCCTAGTCTCCTAATTTGGAAACCAGTAGTTAAGATCCAAAACAGCAAAATCCCAACTCCCCACTCTTCAACTACGCGGGGGATCCGCGGCCAATAGGTGGGTTTGGCCGCAGATCCGCGGCCAATAGGTGTGATCTTTGCTTTGCTTCTCTGGAATTTGTTTATCTGACACGTGGTGATCTTTTAACATCTTTGGAAACTGAAAATCTTCTCTTCGTCACTGCCAGCCTCGATTTCTTTAGTTTAATTTCTTAATTAGGCAGGTTTGTTTTACCAACTTTGATTTCCTTGATTTCAGCCCTGCAAATTCTGCACAATAACTCAAAAAATAATATTTAGTAGCGTTTGTTTTATTGAGATAGTAACTTAACCATTAAGTATTGGTCAAAGGTATAATATGGTAAGCATATTTAAATGGGCCAAATGTTACATGGATATTATATGCTTACTTTTTCCTACCAAATGTTAATTATAATATATAAACACATGAAAATAGTATTTTTACAGATAAAACCTTATATGTGTCATATATTATAATAAACATCTTTTATTATATAGAAATAGTAGGAAAAATGTCATATTAAATGTGCAGTTTTATCAACTGAACACGAGGATAACGGGGTAGATTGGTACGGAACGTATTAACGTGGCACGAGATGGTCACTTAAAAGACACCTACATGAACTCTCGTGCCGTTGTCCCATGGATTTTGATATACTACATGTTACCATAGTCTACGAGGTAAGATTGACTCCTCTCGTATACATAAATATCTTCTGTACCAAGCTACAAACAACTACGTTAGAATAACAAGTATATACCTGTACAACATACCAGTTCATTTTACTTGTTATATTCCATTCCTTCTTTTGGGTTTTACCGAGCGCTAGTTCGCTGAAGACATTCCTGTCTTTTCTTTCTTTAGAATGTTCGTCAGAAGGACCGGACTCTCAGGAGATCGAGCCTAGCCAGGAGGATTTGGACCAGCTCACTGCTCAGCCAGACTTCTATCTCTCCTTGTATTTATTTCCATCTTGCATGCCACTATTTAGGCACTGCTTTTTACCATTGTATCTTTTCATTTTCAAACAATTGTATATAAAGTGAATGTAAATAAAGTTGATGTTCATTTTTATATCTCTTATCATTCTTGTGCATATTATATATATTGCTTAATTACGCTTAACGTATTTATTTCTTAGTTAATACGTTGCAGCCCGCCACGTCATCGATTTCGTACACTGGGAAGCGGGGCGTGACACTTCCTATGCTGCATTAGAACACATCCCAAGCCTTTCCTAGATGTGTCGCTGTGAATAACCAGCCCTCCGGAACCGTCTGGTACTGTCAGAATAGGAGCGGTGGTCAATCTTTGCTTCAACGCTTCAAAAGCTGACGCACATTTCTCCGTCCATACGAACGGTACCTCTTTTCGTGTTAGCTTGGTCAATGGTTCAGCTATTCGAGCGAAGTTCTCCACAAATCTTCTATAATATCCGGCAAGCCCAAGAAAACTTCTGATCTCCCCTACATTCTTTGGAATTGGCCAATCATGAACAGCTGCAATCTTTTCATGGTCAACAGCAATTCCATCTCTGGATACAACATGATCCAAGAACTTCACTTCTTCGAGCCAAAACTCGCACTTGCTCATCTTAGCATATAACTTTTCTTGTCTCAACGTTAGCAACGCGATTCTCAAGTGTTCTGCATGCTCTTCTTTACTCATCAAATAGACCAGAATATCATTAATAAACACCACTACAAACTGATCCAGATACGGTGAAAAGATTCGGTTCATCAAGTCTATAAATATTGTCGGTGCGTTAGTAACTCCAAATGGCATCACTAAGTACTCGTAATGCCTATATCGAGTTCAAAACGATGTCTTACAAATATCTTCTGATTTCACCCGAACTTGATGATATCCGGATCGCAAATCCAACTTCGAGAATACCCTCGCGCCACTGAGTTGATCGAATAATTTGCTGATGAGAGGGATTGGGTACTTGTTCTTAATAGTCACCCAGTTTAATTCTCAATAATCAATGCACATCCTCCGCGTGCCATCCTTCTTCTTGACTAGAAGAACTGGAGCTTTCCAGGGTGATTCGCTGCTACAAATCCAGCCCTTCTCAAGCAATTTAGCAACATGTTTCTTTGCCTCTTCTAGTTCCACTGGTGCCATTGGATAATAAGCCTTTGAAATCGGCGCTGCTCCAGGAATAAGATCAATCACGAACTCCACATCTCGTTTTGGTGGTAAACCCGAGATGTCCTCGAACACATCCATAAACTCTCGAACTACTGCTGGCGCTTCCTCCTTATTTACTTCCATCGACGATAGAATGACACTTGTCGGCCTAGCCCTAAATTCAACTGGCCCGACAGATCTGCTACCTCCTGAAAATATAAATTCCGGATCTCCGGGAATTTGGAAAATCACTTTCTTTGCCCTAAAATCGATGTGAGTATAGAAAGTGCCAAGAAAGTCCTGTTTTCGCTGAAAGACCGGGAAAGACTGATGTTTTTTCCTGAATTTAGGGGCAGATGCTATTTGGTTTTATCTGTCCACCTCTCCGAAAATGCCAAGTTGATTTATGGCACCGTATATCGGAGGTTTAGACGGATGCGGCCGTTGTAGCAGACTTCGTCAGATTCCCTCTCATTTGAGGGGGTTTTTATTGTGGGGATGCTCTTCCCTGCAGGTGCAAGCCCCTGCAGTTAATTACGCTACCGCATCACGGTAACCACTTTCTTCTTCTCCAGATGGTCACTTCATGTCATGTATGTTTGTTTTGTTTTTGGTTGCCCGTGGATTGTATACGGAGACTAATTTATGTTTTCACCCGTATGGCGTGGATTAGTCCAAATCCGTATTTTCTTAGATTTGGTTTTGGGTTGGGTTTAAGGATCGTTAATCTCATTTGAGACTAAGATCAACTTAAACGTTTGTTAAGGATACATTAGTCTAATTTTAGACTAAGATCAACTTAACCATTTGTTAAGGATACGTTAGTCTAATTTTAGACTAAGATCTACTTAACATGATCATTTAGATCCAACAAAAGAGCATTTGGACTCTATTGTTTTATTTTAGGGACTTTGCGGTCCAAAAGTTTAAGGACATCATAGTCCATGGAGTTTAGGGACATCATAGTCCATAGTTTAAAGACGTCATAGTCTGTAAAGTTTAAAGACATCATAGTCTATGAGTTTAAGGACCCCACAGTCCATAAAGTTTAAGGACATCATAGTCCATGAGTTTAAGGACTCCACAGTCCGTGGAATGTCTAGTTGTCGGGACCCGTCACCTCTCTGAAGATGTTGAAGGATTACAACGATAAATATCAGAGGAATGAAGAGATGTCCCCTTGAACCAATATTGGTTGGGAGATTTGTAGTCCAATTTGGGACTAAGATCAAAGATTTATAAGCATATGGGCTCAGTTAATCTGAATTAGAGATCTGTGGCCAACTTGGGCTCGGCCCATTCATTTAAAATGTTGGACATTTAATTAGGCTCAGCCCTTTTTCATTTAACAATGCCGAGCATTGGTCCTGACAACTTTTTGTCTTTTATTGAATGCCGAGCACTCATTATGTCTCCGGGCTTTATCATTTAAAGAACAATTTATGTTCTCTTAGAGCACATGTAAGGAGTATGTGGCGCACTTGGCGCTGAGCGCCAGTCAATGAGCGCAGAGCGCTTCTGTTTAAGTAGCGCACACGTGAGGAGCACGTGGCACGCATGGCGCTGAGTGCCAGTCAATGAGCGCAGAGCGCTTCTGTTTAAGTAGCGCATGCGTGAGGAGCACGTAGCATGCTTGGCGCTGAGCGCCAGTCAATGAGCGCAGAGCGCTTCTGTTTAAGTAGCGCACACATGAAGAGCACGTGGCGCGCTTGGTGCTGAGCGCCAATCAATGAGCGCAGAGCGCTTCTTATGAAATAGCGCACATGTGAGGAGCACGTGGCGCGCTTGGCGCTGAACGCCAGTCTTCGGAGCGCTGAGGTACTTCTTTAAACTTGGAGCGCTAAGGCTCTGCAGCACTGTGCGCTAGATTTGGAGCGCTGAGACGCTTCTTAAACTTGGAGCGCTAAGGCTCTGCAGCGCTGTTTGCTAGATTTGGAGCGCTGAGGCGCTCCTTTTAATTAGAGCGCTAAGGCTCTTTTTAGGCAGCTTTGCGCTCTGAGAATTAAATTTTCTCTTATAAGAGAGTTTGTCTCATGGATCTAAGAACAAAATTCTTATTTTATAGGGGATGTTTCAATCTCTTATATTCTTGGTGAAAGGCTTTGCCTTTATGGATCTGTGATCCTAAGAGAATTGAATTATTCTCCCCTCTTTTTATAATGAGATGTTATAATCCCTTTTGTGAAAAGATAATTTGTCTTAAAGATCTATGATCTGGCAAAAGAATTAAGTTCTTTTTCTAATGAGATGCTTTGATCTCTTTATTTTACCTTGAAGAAATTTTTCTTCTGCTGAGAGCTTGCTCTTCTCTCTGGAATTTCTCAAATTTTGTATGTGTGTGTGTGGGGGGGTTCCTCTCTGTGAGACTTGAAGTCTTGGGGCCTTTATATAGGGTAGGCTGATTTGTTGAATCAGTTGAAGAGATCTCTTCTCTAATTGATTCGAGGATTTCCCCACCGCTGGATCTTTGATCCTAGGGCTTCTGTTTTACAGAAGGCAATCTTCTTGTTTTTAACAAGATTGGAAAATCTTTTTCCACACAGAATTTATTCTGTATTTTGGTGATTTTTAATCACCATTGGATCATTGATCCAACGGTGCTCTGATTTTCAGAGCATAATCTTTCCTGTTTGGAAAATTTTTGAGGAATGTTTCCTTAACAGAATTTTATTTCTGGTTAATTGATGATTTTTAATCATGTTCGTTGGATCTTTGATCTAAGGGCTGAGAACATTTTGTTCTATCGCTAGCGCTCACGTGCTTTGCACGTGGTGCGCTGCTTAAAGTGCAGCGCTCTTAGCGCTAGGGCTCACGTGCTTTGCACGTGGTGCGCTGCTTAAAGTGCAGCGCTCTTAGCGCTAGCGCTCATATGCTTTGCACGTGAGCACTGCCTCAGAGTCTTTGACTCTCAGCGCTGGCGCTGCTATGAAGCACTGCTTCATTTCAAATTTCAAAATTTGAACAGTGCTTTGCTCTGATTGGGGAAACAAATGCCACTCCACCGTTGCGCTCACGTGGCCTACACGTGAGTGCAGCGGTGGCAATATCTCTGCCATTGGATCAACTCAGAAGTTGAAACGGCTCTCATTGCCTATAAATAGGGCCTTTGGCCCTTGAGATGATCTCTGTTCATCTTCTTTCTTGTTTTTTGAGAATTAATTCTCCTTCAGAATATAGCTCTTTGTCTTAAGAACTTCCTTAGGGACAGAACTCTGTCAAAAATTTAGGTAAAAATTAAATCTTTGAAGGAATTAGTTAATAATCTAGGGTTTCACCCATAAATAGAGCCCTGCTCTTTTCAGATCATAGATCTAAGAAAACTTTTTTAGGATTTTGTTAACAGAGCTTTGCTCTCATAGATCTAAAGAGATCTTTCTTAGGGTCTCTTAACCCATTAACAGAGCTTTGCTCTTTCAAATCATGTAGATTTGTTAATCTTTTATGAAGAACTCTTAGAGTTTGTTCACAGATCTTGAAGATCCCAGAATTTTTAATTCATTAAAAGCTTTACTTTAAGTTTTCTGATGGGTTATTCCATCTTCTTCACAGAGCATTGCACTTTAGAATTTTTGGGGAATTTTATTGATTTTGACAGGTGTCACTCCTGTTTGCAGAGCGTTGCTCTCGAGGAGTTTAACTCCTTGACCCGAGGAGTTTCTCATTAAACGAGAATATTTTTTTAGGATTCCTCCTTTATCTGCACAAATTTGAATTTGTTGGGTCTCTTAATCAGAACTTATTTTCTCCATGACGATAGCAAGACTTGTTTAAATCCCATGTCTGTTTCAATAAGCTTTTTCTTAATCAGTCTGCCCACTAACTTCTCACTGATTTTCCTTTTCAGACGTTATGGCCGCTCATCTGTATGATCTCGACGAGATTATTTCTTATGGAGACATTCGCGCACTAGGCCGCTGCCAGAACTAGGAGTTTACAAACGCTCAGTGCGCCGAAATCATGCGTCGCTTTGATGAATACAATGGTTGACTGCTTCCTCGTCGTCCGCTCTTTTGAAGCTCATTGTGAGAGCGATCTGGGAAGTACTTCCTTTATTCTATGACAGCATGCCGCTTAAAGCATTGGATGACGCCGAAGATAAGGTATACTCAGTGTATCTGATGGGCCTAATCTCAAAGAAAAGGCGAGACAATCTTGTTGATATTCTGCATCAAACTTTTCAACAAGCGACGATAATCACTGCCTATCGAAGGGCGGAGAACATCAGTGAGGACCCTGAAGCTTGTGACCATGAAAGAAAGCATACAAGAATGGTCCGAGAGGCCCGAAACATTTTAGATGGCCTAACTTTTGAATTTCTCAATCCATGTCCTTGATTTGATGTCTTGCCATTGTAAATATTTTAATGATGTTTTTGTTTACCATTTTCATCACTTTAAGAATTTTCTGAAGTATGAATAGACAATTTTTGTTTCCGCGTATTTATTTTATGCACTAAACTTTTTCCGCACATACATAAATGGGTATGCTTCGAATGCTTATCTGGATGCAAATCAAATGTTCTTCTTACTGTCATTCATAGTATGTGGTTGACGTCCGTAGGTTGCGCCTTTTCATTTCGATTTGACACAGTGCAGTTTTACGCACCCTTGAGTAGCACCTTCATTTTTCTGGCATGTAATTTTGGCAAATGTAACTTATGGACGATAGATAACAGTTCATCTTGAACTCTTTGTAGGGCAGCGATGGCTTAGGAGATAGGTTCAGATCTGCCGCCTAAGACTTTTCAACTTTATGAGCCGTGAGGATCTTATAATAGTTTTTCTCCCTACAAGTCGAGAGGATTTGGTAGCTGTATTTTCTCCTTAGGAATCGTGAGGATTCCTAAGTGTTTTATCTCTTGGGAGTCGTAAGGATCTTACAAGAGAATTTTCTTCCTTACAAGTCGAGAGGACTCGTAAGTGATTGATGAGTTGACCTGCTCCCGAATCAAAGCATTGCTTTGACAGGGAGGTCATGGGTTGACTTTGGCCGTTGGCCACGGGGTCAGGATTGACTTTAGCCGTGTTCCATAGGGTCAGGGGTTGACTTTGGCCATATGGGGTCAAGATTGACTTTAGCCATACAGGGTCAGTTGATGACGTATTTCCGCGACGGGGTCATTGGATGACGTATTTCTGCGACGGGGTCATTTGCTGACGTTGCGTCTGTTGTAACGAGACGAATGTCGAGGTGGTCTCTAGGTTGTCTGTGAACCGTAGAGATTTGGAACTAGGGACTTTGCCGTGGCTCCACTTTGCTGACGTTGCATCTGCTGTAACGAGACGAATGTCGAGGTGGTCTCTAGGTTGTTTGTGAACCGTCGAGATTTAGAACTAGGGACTTTGCCATGGCTCCACTTTGCTGACGTTGCGTCTGCTGTAATGAGACGAATGTCGAGGTGGTCTCTAGGTTGTCTGTGAACCGTCGAGATTTGGAACTAAGGAATTTGTCATGGCTCCGCTTTGCTGACGTTGCGTCTGCTGTAACGAGACGAATGTCGAGGTGGTCTCTAGGTTGTTTGTGAACCGTCGAGATTTGGAACTAGGGACTTTGCTGTAGCTATACTTTGCTGACGTTGCGTCTGCTGTAACGAGATGAATGTCAAGGTAGTCTCTAGGTTGTTTATGAACCGTCGAGATTCGGAACTAGGGACTTTGCCGTGGCTCCACTTTGCTGATGTTGCGTCTGCTGTAATGAGACGAATGTCAAGGTGGTCTCTAGGTTGTTTGTGAACCGTCGAGATTTAGAACTAGGGACTTTGCCGTAGCTCCGTTTTGCTGATGTTGTGTCTTCTGTAACGAGACGAATGTCGAGGTGGTCTCTAGGTTGTTTGTGAACCGTTGAGATTTGGAACTAGGGACTTTGCCATAGCTCCGCTTTGCTTACGTTGCGTCTGCTGTAACGAGACGAATGTCAAGGTGGTCTCTAGGTTGTCTGTGAACCGTCGAGATTTGGAACTAGGGACTTTGCCGTGGCTCCGCTTTGCTGACGTTGCGTCTGCTGTAACGAGACGAATGTCGAGGTGGTCTCTAGGTTGTCTGTGAACCGTCGAGATTTGGAACTAGGGACTCTGCCGTGGCTCCACTTTGTTGACGTTGCGTCTACTGTAACGAGACGAATGTCGAGGTGGTCTCTAGGTTGTCTGTGAACCGTCAAGATTTAGAACTAGGGACTTTGCCATGGCTCCGCTTTGCTGACGTTGCGTCTGCTGTAACGAGATGAATGTCGAGGTGGTCTCTATGTTGTTTGTGAACCGTCGAGATTTGGAACCAGGGACTTTGCCGTGGCTCCGCTTTGCTGACGTTGTGTCTGCTGTAACGAGACGAATGTCGAGATGGTCTCTAGGTTGTTTGTGAACTGTCGAGATTTGGAACTAGGGACTTTGCCGTGGCTCCGCTTTTCTGACGTTGCGTCTGCTGTAACGAGACGAATGTCGAGGTGGTCTCTAGGTTGTTTGTGAACCATCGAGATATGGAACTAGGGACTTTGCTATGGCTCCGCTTTGCTGACGTCGCATCCGTGCTCTGCTGGCATAAGGAGGAACGCCATTGTTGATCTTCTGGGATGCAGATGCTGCTATTGAGATCCGACTTTCCCTTTTGACAAGATCTGGTAGGGGACATGTGGTTCCCTTTTCGTTTATGCCCATGGATTGTATACAGGAGTCAGTATGGACTCGCCTGTAGGGTAAAGGTTTCATTTTATATGTATTATTTTTTTTGTTTTCTTTCCGTGATGCTTTATCATTTTTGCTTTTTGTATCACGAAAGTTGCGATTGCCCAATTATTTCGGCTATTTTTCGCGGTGCCCAATCATTTCGGCTATTTTTCTTTTTCTTTACTCGCTGCTTTTTATTGCGAGTTGCCCAAACATTTCGGCTATTTTTATATGTATATATTTTACTTGTTGATTTTCATTGCGAGCTGCCCAAACATTTCGGCTGTTTCATATGCATTTTCTTTAGTACGGAACTCAAGATCCGATATCAATCTTAGCATCAGCATCGCTGCGACTGGAATGCTGCCAGGAGCGAATCATCATTTTCCATGAAAGGACTTAGAGTTTGATACCGATTTAGGCATCAGCATCGCTACAACTGGGATATTGCCGGGAGCGAATCATCATCTGCCGTGAAAGGACTTAGGATTTGATACCGATTTAGGCATCAGTATCGCTACAACTGGGACATTGCCAGTAGAGAATCATCATTTGCCTTTGTCAATTCGAACAAAGGTGGCTTAGCAAACAGGGTTAGGATCCTATCGACTAAGGCTTTTAACTTCATGAGCCGTAAGGGTCTCATAAAGGTGTTTCTTCCTACGAGTCGTGAGGATCTCGTAGGTGTCTTTTCTCCTTAGGAATCATGAGGATTCCTAGGTGTATGTTCTCTTGTAAGTCGTAAGGATCTTACAAGAGTGTTTTCTCCTTATAAGTCGAGAGGACTTAAAAAGGTTGTCCACCGTGTGAGCATATCCCTAGTCGCTGGTGGGACTCTGTTAGGGAAATGTTTATTCGTGCCCGTGGATTGTATACAAGGGTTAATATTGAAACGCTTGTAGGGCAGTCTGTGGAGTGTGATGGCTTAAGAACATGTTCAGATCCCTGTAGCTTAAGGCTTTTGAATCTTATGACCCGTGAGGGTCTCATTAGAGGGTTCTCCTTACGAGTCGTGAGGATCTCGTAAGTGTGTTTTCTCCTTAGGAATCGTGGGGATTCCTAAGTGTGTTGCTCCCTTGTGAGTCGTAAGGATCTCACGCAGGTGTTTTCTCCTTACAGGGTCGAGAGGACCTTGCAAGTGTCTTTTAACGAGATTGCGCCCTTTCGGGTTTTCACAAACTCGCCGGTAGTCCTGCTGTTTTTACTCACGGAGCCCTTTCGGGTTTTCATCCGTGCCCATCTTGCTTATGGACGTATCCCCTTTTTTGCGTCATCCTTGGGATGCTGCGGTCCGTAGTACTTTATAGACGTCTCGGTCAGGCGTAGTATTTCTTCAAGAAACGTCCTTTTATTGGCCTGAAGGGTTGTTCTCCTTGCATATCCATGAGCAAGTAAGCCCCACTTTGGTAGACCTTGTCTATGATGTACGGGCCTTCATAGTTCGGCTCGAATTTCCCCCGTTTGGCACGATTGGGGATCATAGGTCTCTTGACCACTAGCACGAGTTCGCTTTGGCGGAATGTTCTCGGCCTAGTCAATCTCTCGTATGAGCGCGTTATTTTTGCTTTGTAAGCTTCCAAGTTTTGCTGCGCCATGAGCCGGGTTTCGTCAAGGGTGTCGAGCTCCTCAAGCCGAAGATTAGCATTCTTTTCGTCCGTTAGCTCGTAATGAACTGCCACTCGTAAGGAGGGTAGCTCTATCTCCAAGGGAAGTACTACTTCAGAGCCGAATACCAATGCATACGGCGTTGTATTCGTGGCCGTCTTGAACGTGGTCTGATACGCCCAGAGAGCTTCATGCAGTCTCTCATGCCAATCCTTTTTTATTTTTGGACACTGTCTTTTTCACGATCTTCGTCAAGGTCTTATCGAAAGACTCAGCCAGACCGTTAGCTCGGGGATTATAGACCGAAGAGTTTCTCCAGTCTATATTATGTTGCTGTGCGAAGCGGCTGATTTTGTGACTTTTGTAGGCCGACCCGTTATCGGAGATAATCCGTCACGGAGTGCCGAACCGATAGATGATGTGTGTCTTGAAGAAATGGAAGATATTCTCCGTATTCACTTCTCTTAGTGGTACTGCTTCTGCCCACTTGGAGAAGTAATCAGTTTTCTCCAGTAGGAACCGATGGCCTCTGGACGATGCTGGTTCAATGGGCCTGATTATGTCAGTTCCCCACATTTCGAACGGCCACCTAGCCACCGTTGGATGTAGCGGATTTGGATGCTGATGGATAAAGTCCCCGTGAATCTGGAACGAGTGACACTGCTTCGCGTATTCGAGGCAGTCTTGGATCATTGTGGGCCAATAGTAGCCCATCCTTTTGATCTTCAATTTCATCTTCGGCCCGGCTTGGTGAAAACCGCAGAGTCCGTCGTGAGTTTCTTGGACGACTCTCCTTACTTTTTCAAGTCCCAGGCATTTTAGCCATAGAGAATAAAATGATCTTTTATATAGAGTGTCATTGACGAAAGCGAAGGATAGAGCTCGTTTCATGAGCTGATGTCTTGAGGACGCATCTTCAGGTGTTCGACAGGATTTGAAGTAGTCTATAAAGACTTCTCTCCAATCCTTGACCTTTTCCTGGTCCTCTATCTGTAGGGCCGCTTTCTTGGTCGCTTCCTTTTCTTCAAACGACTCCGGAGATATTTCTGCCGGTGCGAGAACCCGACGGATTTGCACAACCATCCTCACGTAATCGAGGATTTCGTCAGCCGGTTTTTAGCGAGTTTGGCTAACGCATCCGCCTTGCTATTTTCCGCACGCGGTATGCTTTCCAGGGCATAGGAGGGAATTTGAGTCAGCAATTGTTGCACTCTCTCACCGTACCTTACCAACTCTAGTTTGCACGTTTGATAGTCGTCGTTTACTTGGCTAACGACCAGCTGGGAGTCTCCGTATATGAGGAGGTTTTCGATCCCCATGTCGACAGCGATCTCAAGTCCGGCTATCAAAACTTCATATTCGGCTTCATTGTTTGTCCTCGTCTCTGTTAGGGAAAAGGCAAAGCGCATTATCCCTCCTTATGGAGTCACGAAGATGAGGCCAACCCCAGACTTGATTATGGGGGAGCTGTGCTTTCGCTTCTTCATGGAAGATGCCCCATCGAAGTAGAGTTCCCACCGGGTGTTACTCTCTTCTTTCTCCCCGTCGATTGTGTCAAACGCGTGCTCGTCTGGGAATTCGCAATTTAGGGGTGAATCGGCAGGTATAGGATGCTCGGCGAGGAAGTCGGCGATGGCCTGACCTTTCACTGCTTTGAGAAGTCGATACGTTATCGAGAACTCCATCAAAAGGAAGGCCCATTTAGCGAGTCGTTCTGTTAATATAGCTCTTGACATCAAATATTTGATAGGATCCACCTTTGATATGAGATGGATTTCATGCGCCAAAGCATAATGTCTGAGCTTCATTATTGTGAAGATTAACGCCAGACAGTGTTTTTCAATGGGGTAGTAATTGTTTTCTGCCCCCAGGAGAACTCGACTTAAGTAGTAGAGGGCTTTTTCCCTCCCTTGATCATTCTCTTGTGCCTATAGTGCGCCTAAGGAACCTTCAAGGGTGGTTGTGTACAGGATGAGAGGTTTTTCCTTGACCGGAGCGGTCAGTACTGGCGGATTTTGCAGGTATTGCTTGATCTCGTCCAGTGCGCTCTGGCATTTACGATCCCAGACGAAAGGGTTCCCCTTCTTCATTAGATGACTGTAGGGACGGCATTTGCCGGAGAGCTTGGCTATGAACCGTCGGATATATGCGAGTTTTCCTTGGAGAGACCACAGTTGCTTGAGAGTTCTTGGCGGAGGCATTTCCATAATCCCCTTGATCTTCGACGGGTCTATTTCGATGCCTCGGTGTCATACGATGAATTCTAGAAATTTTCCTGAGGAGACTCCGAACGCGCATTTGAGAGGGTTCATCTTCAGATTGTATTTATGAAGACGTTGGAACACTATCTTCAGATGCTCCTAATGCTCCTCGTGCGATTTGCTCTTTACCACGAGGTCGTCAATATAGCACTCGACGATTTCGTGTATGAGTTCATCGAAAATCTTCGTCATGGCCCTCTGATAGGTGGCGCCAGCGTTCTTCAAGCCGAAAGGCATCACTTTGTAAAAGAATATTCCCAGGGGAGGCCGGAAAGCGGTATGCTTCTGGTCTTCGAGATGCATCTTTATTTGGTTGTACCCCGATGAGCCGTCCATGAAGGAGAAGACTTCGTGAGTGGACGTGTTATCTATCATCAGCTCGATGACCGCTATGGGGAAGTCATCCTTCGGACATGCTTTGTTGAGGTCCCGAAAGTCTACGCAGATGCGTACCGTCCCATTTTTCTTCATCACTGGGACGATGTTGGCGATCCGGTCAGGATACTGAATCTCTTGGATGAAGCCAGAGTTGATTAGCTTCTTGACCTCAGCATTGATGCTTATTTCAAGTTTAAGCCGCATTCTTCTCGGTGCTTGTTTGATTGGCTTAATGTCCGGAGATATCACCAATTTATGCACGACTACTTCTGGATCTAGTCCTGGCATCTCGGAATAGTTCCATGCGAAGCAGTCTTTATACTGCATGAGCACGTCTTTTATCATAGCCACTTGTTTCTCAGACAGCAGCTCACTGACGAACGTAGGCCGTGGGTCGTTTGCCGTCCCCAAGTCGATTTTTCTGAGGTTATCTGCCGTAGTATGTATCCCATCTTCCAGTTCTTTTGGTGCTGGTGGAAACTCTGAGATCACTTCGTTATCATCGTTTTCGAAACACCAGGGGAAGTCATCCATATCCTCGGGCACTCCTTCCGACATCATTATCACGTGACAGGTACGAGATCGCTTCCAAAACCGATGTTGATCCGGCTCTACTCTCGCTGCATATGTGGATTTCGGTTCATGCTTCTATGGCGCGGTTACCCTCCATCTGCTGGATAAAGCGAACCTACCTTGCTGATACTGGTCTTCTACCTAACCTTTGAATGTGAAGCAGTTTTCGAGAGGATGTCCTATCGCTCGGTGATAGGAGCAATAATCCGGGTGATGAACCTCTTTTGCTTGCTCGGGGTATTTGGACTCCGGGATGGTAATCATCTAATGTTTAATGACAAGACTGAATATTTTTCTTGTCTTTTCTTGGGGAAAAGAATATGCTCGACCCATCTTCTTTATAAGAGACGGATCCCGGCTGCTCAATTTTCGATCGCGGGGCTTCTTGGACCCGCTTTGTTGTTGTCAGACATTTTCTCCGTTCTTCAGTTCATTTTTATCTCTGTGTCGGGTCTTTTGTATGATGGGCTGGCGACGAAGAGCATCGTCTTTCTCTGTAGCTTCTAAAGGAGGCGCTGCAAACTGGCTTTCTCGTAAATGGCCATTTCGCGGCTATGGTCATCCCGGACCTTTTGACTCGCTTCCCTTATTAGCTTGTCCATCTGTTCTTCGAACGACGGACTTGGCATTTTCATAGTGGGACATCGTTTTGGTTCAACTGCAGTGTCTTTTAACAGAGCATCTCCTTCTTCATCGAAATCATGTATAACGTAGCAGCTATGGAATCGCTCCCTTTTCTTGGATTGAACGTATCCAAGCCCTACCGTTTCCATTCTTCCGTTGGGTAATTTTCGCTGAGTTCCGGGGATGTTCCAGATCCTGTTGTAGAACTGAGCTTATCGAGCAGTCTGTTTGAAGGGTACGCCTTGGCACCTCAACGGCCTTTTTAATCCTTCTGTGTAGTATCTAGGCATACGGATGGGCTGGAGCCTGTCAAGCGTAGAATCGGCACCATGCCAGATTTCTTTCTCCACTTTGGTTTCCATGGATCGATAAAAGAGGTTCGCCTTTTCATATCTTCGCCTGGGAGGGACGTAGAACGTCTGCAGTTCTTGCACACTATAGGTATCAAGTGCGTCGAGCTCTTTGTAATGCTCTTGCGGAACCATAGCGATTTGTAAACTTCGTTCATCTCCAATGAAGGCTTGCATTGATAGACGAGCCGAGAGTACTGCATTGACCTCGTCTTCAGAGTCACTGCCAAAGACCAGAATAGGGGTAGACGGTCCCGGTTTGTTGTATCGGGGAGGTCCCGAATAAACTATCTCTTCCTCCTCTTCGGTATCGCTACCAAAGACCGGAATAATGGTGATAACTTTATGCTTATTCTCCGGCTTATGGCACCTTTCCGTGTCTTCGAAGTCTGGCAAGAAGTATTTTGCATCTTCGTACTTTCAGACTTCATTCACGGAGAACGGGTTCAGCTCTCCTGTCACGGTATACTCGAGACCGTCCTTGAAATACTTCATACACTGATGTTGTGTATAAGGGATAATGTTGTACTCGTGTAACCAAGGCCGGCCGAGCAAAGCGTTGTAGCAAGTCTTGGCATCAATGACGTGAAACTTGATATCAGTGATGAGCAGCCCAAAGCATAACGTTAGTATCACAGACCCGAGCGTCTGTGATAACTGGGAGTCGAACCCGGAGATAGTGATTTTATCTCGAGCGAGGTGTTGAACGCTCATGCAGATTTCTTTTAGCACCCTCACATTTAGGAGATTGACAGAAGACCCATTGTCAACTAGGATCTTCCCTATCTTAATGTCATGGCAATACCCGGAGACATATAGGGGACGGTTGTGCTCGCATGTTCCGAGAAGGAGATCTTCGTCGCCGAAAGTGATGTCAGCTGTGTGAATTTCTTCCAGCTCGTCCTTCATCTTTTCTTCGGCGAGGAAAGCTTGAAACTGGTCAGGCTCTTGTAATGCCTTGATCAGAGAATCTCCCACCTCTTTAGATAGCAGAAGAGCATCGAGATGCTTAGCTGCGAAGGTATCTTCCTCAGGTGTGCCAGAACGTTGTAATCCACCTTGTTTTTCTTGGGCGGGTTCTTGGCTGCCAGCTCTTCGATGACTCGGTCATCGAGGGTGATATCCTCAGGGACCTTTTCTTTACCTTTATCCTTTTTGTTCGATCCCTTGTTTGCGGGTTCGAGATTCTTTTCAGGTAGCGTGCGATTGCGCAGCTGAATGTTTTCGCAGGTCTTCATCTCTTCTGTTTTAGAGATAGATTCCTTAAAGAGAGGGCCGAGGGCTATTTCTTCATCAGAATCACTCCCGAAGGTGAGAGCTTGCGATCTCCCGGAATTAACCATGTGACATTAACTGGAAGTTCTTTTATGCTCATCTGTCGTGCTTCTTTGTTCCCGACGAGTTTTGCGCTTCATCCGCTTGAAATGCTGCCGGTGAGCAACGTATCCCTGCCACCAATTTTTAAAGGCGTTGCATTCTTCGGTAGGGTGTGCAATCCTCTGATGGTATAAGCAGAAGTTAGGATGTACGTCCGCTTCATCAAGATGTATACCGACGGGAGAATTTCCTCTGAGAGAGGGCAACTTCATTCCCTTTGACAGGGCTCTAGCGAATCGTTTCCTTGCCTTAAGTTTGCTTTTGTCTGCGGCGAATGTGCTTCAATCTGGTTGGAGTGCCTTAACCTTTTCATTCAGTCGCCGGCGTTTGGCTTTTTCGAATATAGCCAGTTCACGCTCTCGATTGGCTTTTCTTTTCTGACAGACTTCATTCAGCAGCATGTCAATCATCTCGTCTGACGGTTCTAGGAGTTCCGTTTCTGGATTTGCTCCCAGTTTTTCTGCATCAGGATATTCTTTTCCATTTATCGAGTGAGAGATCATGTGGCAGCTCGCCACATAGTCTTCAGGCCCTTCTGAAGAATCGTCTCCTTCATTAGCGTCATCGTCTTCATTCTCAAGAACATGCTTAAAGAATTCGTCCAACGTGATTGGGGTCCGTGCCTTCTGGTTATATTCTTCCAGTGCATCGATGTATTTCTGTAGACCTGTACGGCTGTCTTCGGGTTGGACGGGCTTTTTGTTCTTCTTCTTCTTCTTCGAAGACTTTGACGGCTGGGCCTGAGCGTTTTGATTATCGCTACCAACTCTTGGCGTTGGGCGCGGCTTCAGCATTCCTTCAATGACCTCGGGTTCTAGTGGAATTTTCCACCTGATTAACGGGCATGTGTGAAGATCCTTCAGCATTCTTTTCGTCTTGACTGAAAGAGCGACATCCCATGGAGCTTCTTCTATAAAAGAGCACGATGCCCCCGGTGTGTCCACCTTTTTAGGAGCGTGCGGCTGGGGCGGGCTTACTTTCCAATTCTCGGACATTGCGAATTTGCCTTGTTGGTATTGGTCCTCAATCCAGCCTTTGAAAATGAAGCAATCTTCGATTGGATGGCTTACTGCTCGGTGGTTGGAGAAGTAATTAGGATTGTTGGCATCGCCTGGTTGCAGCGGACGTCTTGGCTCTGGCAGATTGATGAGTCTATTGCGCACTGCCAGCTCGAAAAGTCTCCTTGTTTTATCCCGAGGAAACGAGTAAGGACGTCCCAATCTCTCCTAGAGAGTTTGGTGTCGACGCACGTTGCTTTGACGAACAACAGGTTTTAAGTCGCTCGGCTGTTGTTGAGCATTGGCGACAAAGGTGGCTTTCCCTTTGCCCTTTTCATTCCGCGGTTCTGTCTTTGAAAAGGAAGGCTTATGACCCATCTGGTCCATTTGGGCCAGCTTATCAATCAAGGTCTGAAAGGTAGTCGGCTTGAAAAACAACATGAACTGGGATATTGTCGCCTGCGGATCGAGGGTTCCTACAAACATGCCCACTGCAGGAGCCTCTTCGATGCGCTGTTCGCATTTCGACCATATGTTCCGCCACCGGATTGCATACTGAACCCATGTTTCTCCCGGCTTCACCCTGACATTGATCAATGCGGTGATTGGGGTGCGTTTGCTAGCGCTTGTGAACCTTTGTGTAAACAGTAGCTCCATTTCTGCAAATGTCTTAATGGAGTCGTTCGGGAGCTCGGATTACCATTCAAACGTTGTCTCTGACAAGCTACCAACAAAGTAGCGAAGCAGCAGTTTGTCGTCACCTCCGGTGTTGCCGCACAGAGCCCTAAATTGAGCAACGTGCTGGTGTGGATTCCCCGTCCCTTTATATACATGGAATTTAGGGATCGTATATCCCGGCGGGTACTTCATTTGGTCGTACCAACCCGGATAAGGTCGTCCAGTCTTAACAATTTGCCCGGCCGCTTCGTTCGCCTGATGAGCTCGTATCTGTTGAGCGATATATTCATCCAGGGCGGCTTTAGAAATGGTCTCCTCTTTGGCTGCTGAACAAGCCGGAGGAGGGATTGATGTCTCTCCCCTATCGTCTTCAAGGATAATCGGAGGGTCTTCAACTGGAGGATCCGGTTATAACATCATCCCGACCATATCTTGGAATAAAAGTGCCATTCGTTTTATGTTGGAAGCTTGTTCCGTTGCCTCTCTGTCTTTCTTTTCGAGGATTCTGATGAGGAACTCAGCATCGGTTTCTTGTTCATGACGATGCTCTGACGATGTCTCCGGGCTTTCTTTTGGCCCGGTGAGTGCGGCCATCTATGTTAACATTTCCTAGAGCTTCTGTTGTTGCTCCTGGGCCTTTGTTACCGATCGGGTGAGTGGTCGATTACCCGTGGAGATACGGCTATCCTCTTTTCCGGATGCTATATAAACAGTGTGCACCACCATACCCCCAGACATCGGGCGTTTAGATTCATTGTTCTTAAGATTCGTTGCAGACACAAAAATTTTCTCAGGCCTTCCCCTTTTGTGAGCGCCCGAAGTTGAGCGAGCCGTTGCAGCGGGCATCCAAGTAGACGACACCTTCTGTGGTACAACAGGGTGGTCCTTCTCTTGCTGAACTCTCATCTTCTTCGGTTGGCAGGAGTAGTCTTGGTTGATCACCGAGTCTTGGACCCTTCGCCAGATCCTGTGAATTTTGGAGGACAGCCGCTGAGGGGCCAGCTCTGGCTTCACCTTTGTAACTTTCTCCATAGGTGGAGGAGATCTTTTCAGCACGGCCGTCGGAGAGTTCTTGCGCACCCTCCTAAGTGGTTCAAAGCTGTTCCTAGTTGGAACAGCAGCGTTGACTTCCACTGTTGGAGCTGGTGGAGTCAATCCAGATGGGGAACTGCCCCCAGCTTTCCTCACTCGGCGCCAGTGACAATGGCTAGCATGTCATGCGGATGATATTGATTCAGCTATGGGGGTGGTTTCATCATGCCCCCTTCTTTGATGAGGGGCCGTTGTCGTCGTTAACCTGTCGAAAACCGACGTTCGCTGAGAGGGAACGATCAATCTTGAAAAGACCGACTTTTTGGCAGGGGAAGCAGCCTTGGTTACTTCGCTTAGAGTGGGAGCTGAAACGTTCAGTCTTGCAAAGACCGACTCCTTAGCAGGGGAAGTCCCTCTGATGACTTCAGGAACAGGAATGACTCTCCTCTTTGGGATGGCCGCTTCAGATATCGCGGGCTTCTTCATGGGCCCACTTAAGCTTTGTCCCAGTCTGTTGAAAACTGAAGCATTGGATTTGGGCGACCCGTTGAGAGGGTCCGCGGTAGTTGTAAGCCGATCAAAGACCGACTTCTTCGGAGCTTCTTACGATGGCAATAGGGCGTTGAAGCTCATTGGTGGGAGCATGGTCCCAAAGAATAGCCCTGTGGTGGCTTGCGTCACCTGGTCCACCGGCATTGTAAAAAGGGAGGCCGCTTGAGGCCCGTAGGTCACTCCTCCAGCAAGGACGGAGTGTGAATTGTTGCGGTTGTTGCAGTTTGTGCAGTTGGAAGCCATTGATCTTCTGTTTTCTGCACGGAGCAAGACACCAAATCTTAGTACTTCGAATCCAAAGGCAACCATAGCAAACCGCAATTCGTTCGTGAAACACGACACACGAAGTGTGGAGTGGAAAGAGGAAAAGGTCCCACCGGGCGTGCCAGAATTTGTTCTCCGCCGAAAGACCGGGAAGACAAATGTCTTGCCTGAATTTGGGGGCAGATGCTATTTGGATTTATCCTTCCACCTCTCCGAAGATACCAAGTTGATTTATGGCACCGTGTATCGGAGGTTTAGACGGGTGCGGCCATTTTAGCAAACTTCGTCAGATTCCCCCTCGTTTGAGAGGTTTTTGATTATGGGGACGCTCTTCCCTGCAGACGCAAGCCCCTGCAGTTAATTACGCTACCGCATCGCGGTAACCACTTTCTCCTTCTCCAGATGGTCAGTTCGTGTCGTGTGTGTTTGTTTGGTTTTTGGTTGCCCATGGATTGTATATGGAGACTAATTTATGTTGTCACCCGTAGGGCGTGGATTAGTCCAAATCCGTATCTTCTTAGATTTGGGTTTTGGGTTGGGTTTAAGGATCGTTAATCTCATTTGAGACTAAGATCAACTTAAACGTTTGTTAAGGATACATTAGTATAATTTTAGACTAAGATCAACTTAACGGGATCATTTATATCCAACAAAAGAGCATTTGGGCTCTATTGTTTTAGTTTATGGACTTTGCGGTCCAAAAGTTTAAGAACATCACAGTCCATGGAGTTTAGAGACATCATAGTCTGTAAAGTTTAAATACATCATAGTCTGTAAAGTTTAAAAACATCATAGTCTATGAGTTTAAGGACCCCACAATCCATAAAATTTAAGGACATCATAGTCCATGAGTTTAAGGACCCCACAGTCCGTGGAATGTCTGGTTGTCGGGACCCGTCACCTCTCTGAAGACGTTGAAGGATTACAAAGACAAATATCAGAGGAATAAAGAGATGTACTCTTGAACCAATATTAGTTAGGAGATTTGTAGTCCTATTTGGGACAAAGATCAAAGATTTATGAGCATATGGGCTCAGTTAATCTGAATTAGAGATCTGTGGCCAACTTGGGCTCGGCCCATTCATTTAAAATGTTAGACATTTAATTAGGCTCAGTCCTTTTTCATTTAACAATACTGAGCATTGGTCCTGACAACTTTTTGTCTTTTATTGAATGCGGAGCACTCATTATAGCTCTGGGCTTTATCATTTAAAGAACAATTTATGTTCTCTAAGCGCACACGTGAGGAGCACATGGCGCGCTTGGCACTGAGTGCCAGTCAATGAGCACAAAGCGCTTCTGTTTAAGTAGCACACACGTGAGGAGGACATGGCGCGCTTGGCGCTGAGCGCCAGTTAATGAGCGCAGAGCGCTTCTGTTTAAGTAGCGCACACGTGAGGAGCATGTAGCGCGCTTGGCGCTGAGCGCCAGTCAATGAGCACAGAGCGCTTCTGTTTAAGAAGCGCACACGTGAGGAGCACGTGGCTTGCTTAGCGCTGAACGCCAGTCAATGAGCGCAGAGCGCTTCTGTTTAAATAGCGCACACGTGAGGAGCACGTGACGTGCTTGGCACTGAGCGCCAGTCAATGAGCGCAGAGCAATTCTTGTGAAATAGCGCACACGTGAAGAGCATGTGGTGCGCTTGGTGCTGAACGCCAGACTTCGGAGCGCTGAGGTACTTCTTTAAACTTGGGGCGCTAAGGCTCTGCAGCGCTGAGGCGCTTCTTTAAACTTGGAGCGCTAAGGCTTGCAGCATTGTGCGCTAAATTTGGAGCGCTGAGGCGCTCCTTTTAATTAGAGCGCTAAGGCTCTTTTTAAGCAGCTCTGCGCTCTGAGAATTAAATTTTCTTCTATAAGAGACTTTGTCTCGTAGATCTAAGAACAAAATTCTTATTTTATAGGAGATGTTTCAATCTCTTATGTTCTTGGTGAAAGGCTTTGCCTTTATGGATCTGTGATCCTAAGAGAATTGAATTATTCTCCCCCTTTTTTATAATGAGATGTTATAATCTCTTTTGTAAAAAGACAATTTGTCTTAAAGATTTATGATCTGGCAAAACAATTAAGTTCTTTTTCTAATGAGATGCTTTGATCTCTTTATTTTACCTTGAAGAACTTCTTCTTCTGCCAAGAGCTTGCTCTTCTCTCTGGATTTTCTCAAAGTTTGTGTGTGTGTGGGGGGGGGTTCCTCTATACAAAACTTGAAGTCTTAGGGCCTTTATATAGTAGAGGCCGACTTGTTGATTTAATTAAAGAAATCACTCATTGAGAGATCCTTAATTGATTTGGGGATTTTATCCACCGTTGGATCTTTGATCCAAGGACTTCTGTTTTACAGAAAATATCTTTCTTGTTTTTAACCAGATCGGGAAATATTTTCCCTTACAGAGCTTATTCTATAGCTTGGTGATTTTTAATCACCATTGGATTTTTAATCCAACGGTGTTCTGTTTTACAGAGTGTAATCTTTCTCGTTTAGAAAGATTGGGTAAATATTTTCCCATACAGAGCTTATTCTGCAGCTTGGTGATTTTTAATCACCATTGGATCATTAATCCAACGGTGCTCTGTTTTACAGAGCGTAATCTTTCTTGTTTTGAAAGATTCGGGAAATATTTTCCCATACAGATTTTATTCTGTAGCTTGGTGATTTTTAATCACCATTGGATTTTTAATCCAACGGTGCTTTGTTTTACAAAGAGTAATCTTTCTCGTTTAGAAAGATTTGAGAAATATTTCCTCAACAGAATTTAATTCTGTATTTTGATGATTTATCATCTCCGTTGGATCTTTGATCCAACAACAGAGAACTTTTAGTTCTGGCGCCGGCGCCCTCATGCGGGGCACGTGAGGCGATGTCTTAGAGTTTTTAACTCTTGGCGCTGGCGTTCTCGTGCAAGGCACATGAGGCGCTGCCTCAGAGTTTTTAACTCTTGGCGCTGGCGCCCTCGTGCAAGGCACATGAGGCGCTGCCTCAGAGTTTTTAACTCTTATTTAATAGATTTCTTTTTGTGCTTTGCACATTGGCGCCCGCGTGAGGAGCACATGAGGCGCCATCATAGGATTTAATTCTATCCGAGGCAGTACCTACATGCTTTGCATGTGGAGCTTTCCATTTATTTTTATTTTTATTTTATTATTATTATTTTATAAGGGAGCAAGTTTTGAGCCAAAATTTTGGCGGGAACAAGTCCATTCCCAAGACAATACCATAACTGCCAGTATCTATCACCAAGAAATCCGCGAATAACTCCCGTTCGCAAATAACAATCGAACAATCCTTGCACTCATTACTAGATATAACTTTCCTATTTCCAGTGTGTATATCCCAGCAACTAGACAGGGCCGCGTGTGGAATAGAGTGTGCATTAATGAACTTGGTTGACATAAAGCAATGAGACGCACCGGAATCGAATAAGGCTAATGCAGGAAAGTTATAAACGAGCAGGATACCTAAAACAACTTCGTCTGAAGCTTTGGCCTCCTCGGCCGTCAAAGTGAAGGCTCGTGCTTGATTAGGCCCCTGAGTAATCTGCTTCTGCTGTGCTGTCGGAGCATCACCCTTTAACTGAACTCTCGATGGACAAGTATGCATTCGATGACCAGCAGCTCTGCAAATCAGACACTGCCCAAGCCTCATCTGGAACTCCCTCCGAAAATGACCCGGTTGTTGGCAGTAATCACAAAACACACTTCTATTCTGATCAGATACAATGGGCTTCTTCATGGGTACAATGCCTCGCTTGTTCACCGAAATGCTTCTGCATACAGGAGCTCGGTTTTGCATAAACGCCGGCTTCCGCACTACGACGGCTTGTTGTTGAGTACTCTTCACTTTCACCAATAAACTCTGCTGCTCCCTGGCTGCCTTGAGAACTTGGGAGAAGGTGGTCAATCCCAGAGATATGATGTGTCTCTGAATCTCCACATCCAAGCTACGCATAAACCTTCTTGTCCTATCTGCCTCGTTGGCAACCAAAGACCCTGCAAACCGACTGAGTCGAGTCCACTTAGCTGCATGCGTATCAACGGATCCGCCATTCTGCTTTAGGCTAATAAACTTCTCTTCCATCTCTTCCCGAGCAGATTGCGGAAAGAACTTCTCCAAGAAACTCCGCGAAAACGTTGCCCAACTGATCGGCTTGGTCAGGTGGGTCTCCTCTATGAGCCACCACTCACGAGCGTAATCTACTAATTGGATGCGTACTACATCCACCCTTTTCTCATCTGGAATCTGTGCGGCGACTAGCAGATTCTCAGTATCAACTAGCCACTGCTCCGCTAGCAATGGCTCCTCCAATCCTGTAAATGTAGATGGATCGAGCTTTCTAAAGTTCGCCACGGTGCCCTCATGTTGTGTTGGCCTGGGTGCTAATACAACTACGAACAGCTGGACTATCCGCAGACCCTCGTGGAAACCCTCGGCATGCCGCTGATTCAGCTCAGTTTGCTGCTTCTGGTTTTCCAGCATACCACGTACAACACCAAGCAATGCGGTGTCATCAACACGCCTCTGGTATGATCGCAAGTCTCTATCCGCTATGATTCTGAAACCAAGATACTGAAGAGGATTAGTAACGGTAAACCGGATTTAATAAACAAGATAGCTATAGATTCAAGACTGGCAAGATAGTAATGTGGCAAGACGGCTGTCTATCGAATATCAAGAACAGAAAAGAATATAATCTAGCTAGTATATGTCCATCTGCCAAAATAAATAAAATCAAGAAAATGCATAAAGCGGAAACGAATCAAGATCTAATAAACAATATCTGAATCATGTCCCAATATGGGCTCACATCTATAGGTAAAACTACGGAAATAAATAAACTAAACATCTCTAATAACACATGTTCAACTCCTCATTGCTTGGCTTGATTGCTAAAGTACTCTTGATCAACCTGCGATAAAGGTAGAGGAACTGGGCCATGAAAAACCCAGACGTCAGTGTGTCATAATATCAAATAATAGTAATGACCAAGATATAACGATATAAGTAAACATGAATATAAATAAATAACACAGATATGAAACAGTGAGGTATGTGTATGTATGGGTGTGTGATGTGTATCCTAAATCTGTGCTTCTAGGTTACTTATTCTAGAAGTCTTTGAAATCAATTAATGTAATCATCATCGTAACCCAACAGTATATATCGCGTTCATTCCCCACGAGACCACGGTAACAGTATTTATTCCATAACGTCCGGAAACACGAAAAACAAGTATTTATTCCGGAACGCCCGAAAAAACGGCAAACAAGTATTTATTCCGTAACGTCCAGAAAAATGGCAAACAATGATTTATTCCGTAACGCCCGGAAAAACGGCAAACAGTAATGATTTATTCCGTAACGCCCGGAACCACGACAAACAATAAAAATATCCTCTTGAGTTACGTTTCGGTTACATTCTTGATTTCCCCTTTTCCCCCAGGTTTGTGTTCAAGTCAGGTATTGCCGATATAAATCTAATGCCAACACAAGATCAAACAAGTACAGTTCTCGTCGATGCAGACAAAAATTTATGTCCGTGATGACAACAAGTTAGGATTGTTGGCATTAGAAATAAGATCCAAATAACAAGTCTGGTAGTGTGTCGTGAACATGTCATATGATGTATATTAACCAAATAGATACCCAATGTGAAACTGTAATCAATATCGGAATACGGTAAACACAACTGATGCCAGGATGCATATGTATCTATCTGTAATAACCATTATACATCCATTACTATGTATGATGCAAACTAGATAACATGTTGTACTGATGTAGTAGTATAATAATATCATGATGTTCCGGCATGCAACTAGATAAACAATTATCAGTACGGATACCGTAAAACTATAAACGGTAATATTTGCTGAATAATAAAACACATGCACTATTCTTATTCATATAGAGATCGATATAATAACATAGCATGTTGCAAGTTAAAACTTGTCTGATCGGATCTCACGTCGAGATACGGATGCTACGTCTGACGTCGGAATAACGTCGTGATACTAAACTTACACGTGCAGGACTAGACCTATTGATTAGTCAAAAATAGTGCACATTTATATGAACATTTTCCCTACTATTATTAACAGCTAAAATGTGTTAATTGTAAATAAAGAACATATGTGGGTTTATTTGTAAAAAAATTATTATCATATGTTTCTTCATTTTAATTAATATAATTAGAGAAAATATATGCATATAATATTTAAATGAAATATTAGTAATTAAAATTTGCATATCATATCAAATATTCCTAATCAATATTCTTAAGATATTATATCATATAAATGGTTAGGATAATATCTCAAAAATATAAAATGCTATTAAACACTTTGATTTGAGATATTGTGCAGATATTAGCTCAGGTCTTGAGTCTAAGTAAGAGATCCAAGTCAAATCAGGATATCGGAACCGAATCTGCCAGATTTTAGAAGAAAATCGAGAAATCAAGCAACGACAGAGACTCGGAGAAATATTTTCAGAATCTATACATCAAAAGGATCTCAAAATATCGACATAAAAAGCCAGAAAAAATCTCAAAACCAAGTGCCACCGGGAAGCGGCGGATCCATGGCCAAAGTAGGTATTATGCGGCGGAAGTGCGGTCGAATCTAGGCCGTAGGATATGGGATTTTAGGATCATGATCTCAACTGCATATATTCACAGATGGCATCGAAGGTTTCTGGTTTCAGGGACTATATAAAGGACTGAGAGCTGTACATTCAAAATCATCGTCGAAGAGATCAAGAGTTCCAAGTATCCGAGATCAAATATTCATCTATCCATCGCAGAATTCTAGAGAAAGATCTAGCGAGCAATCGGGGTTCCTGCAATCTACTTTCTAAGGAGAAAAGTTGTAATGCAATAGTTGATTAATAAAGGTAGTTTTTGTTTTAATTCTTTTTGCATTTACTTTTCCGCATTTACTTTACGCATTAATTTTCCGCATTACTTTTCTGTATCTTAATTATGGTTTCATTCATCTTCAACCTCTCTGTTATGCTACTAACCATGAGTGAGTAATTCCTTCCTTGCTAGGGTTTGTAGGATAGGGTAGAATAATGGATGAAAAATCTTTTAACTTCTTTTTAACATTTTAATGTTTATAAACTTTATCAAAATAAATGTTAACTTTCTTATTGGGCGCGCTATCAATTTATTGATAGTCATGACCACGATTTGAGATTGGTTAAACACTTGTTTTGTTAAGGACTTAAAATGAATAGAGATCAATGGAAGGACAAGGGTCAAGAGAGGGAAACCCTAATTTCCTCCAAGAACCCTAATCAATATTCATCGCCATCTCTCTAGCTTTAAACTATTAAAAGATAAAAAGAATCATTTTTAAAATTCATCGATTAACTCCTAAGTCCAATGAACCCTACAAACCTTTTTATTATAAATTTTATATCCGTATTAAAATAGAACAACAACAAACATCTTATCTTTTATCAACTTGTCTAAACTAAGAAAAGAATTCATGTTTCCTTGCGGACGACCCGTACTCATCGCGGCTAGCTATTAGAGACACCATTTTGATTGCGATTATTTACAAAACACTTCTTCGTACGATCAATCAAATGGCGCTGTTGCCGGGGAAACGGTCATAATTTTTTTCTTCTTATTCGGGTTGATTTCTTATAAAAACTAGCGAACATAAAATAAACGAGAACCAAAACTGCATCTTGCGTTTTTAACGATTATTGTGCCAGTTTTACAAGAACATCTAGAGTAACTAGAGCAAGGAAACAGAGATTCAGAGATTTAAACTTTGACCAGAAGAGCATAGGGGTGCTCTGAAGAAAAATTAGCAAAAGACCCTTCCTTTAGGCAGCGGAACCGCGGCAACTAGGTGTATTCGGCGGCGGAAGCGCGACCTTCTTGTGGTGTTGGGCCTCCGAACTTCTGTGGTATTTTCCTACATTATTTCTCTCCTTTAAAGCACCAATAATCTGATTTTACCTGCAGGATTCTTTGCAAACAACGCCGCTCAAAAATCTTTTTGCGTGCTTTGCTTTCGGTTTGTTTTGCATATTTAAACCGGACTTTAAGGGGCAATAAACCCAAATCAGATTAGGTGGGGATTTCATCACCCTTCGTAGGCCCCACAAATCATAAACGAGCATACTATCACCATACATTAATAAAAAAAATCTAGACCAAGCCCCTAAGGACTGTCGCGCTCAATTAGGATAAAGAAATGTCTTAGGTAATCTATTACTTATCCGCATTTCTCTTGTGGTGTTTAGGCAAGTGTGAGTAAGGAAAGTGGTTAATTAATTAAGCCTGCTATTTCGGTGATTCGTATAGCGGATACCACCTACTTACCTGGCACTTATCTGGCTGCAAGATTGATAAGGAGGTGGTAAAGGATTGATCCTACGACTTGTCCTTTGGAAGTCTAGGAGCGGTCTAGTGACTTAATCTAAGTGACCATAGTTCTAGGAATTGATTGCGCATTTTGTGATTTGTTAAGTCAAGCCTCACGTCCGATATTTTTCAAAACAAGCCTTCTTTAAAAGCATTCTCACACATAACACACGCTGCCACGTGCACTAAACTCGCATAATGCATGATTGACTGGACACGGGATTCTAGTGCCCGTCTAGTCCGCGTTTTTGCAATCGACTCCGAAGTCGATACTTCTTCATCTTCTATTTCTCCTCCACCCACCACATCTCCCGAGATGGATGGATCTCCATCGGGTTTTAATGATACCACCTTGCCACTACCCGTAGGTGTGCAAAATCCTCCATTCATCACTCTACAAGACAGATGTTATCCCGTATGCAGACCACTTCCTACGTGTCTATCTCTTCCACCAACCAATGGGGATAATTTCAAAATTAAACCCCACTTCATCAACTTGTTGCCCAAATTTCACGGGCTTGAAACCGAAGATGCATACGTTTTTATAACCAAATTCGAAAACGTATGTGCTATGATGAGCACAACCCAACTTTCATGGGATGCAATGTGATTACGTCTTCTCTCTTTTACCCTGTGTGATCTTGCAGAAAAGTGGTTTTGCAGCACCGCCGCACATTCTATCGCTAAATAGGATGAATTCGTTATAGCATTCTTTAAGAAATTCTATCCTCATCACAAGACCGTCCGTATTCGGAGCGAGATTAACCGGTTTGCCCAACTTTCCAACGAACCCTTTTGGAAATGCTTTGAACGGTTTAAAGATCTTCTTGTCCAATGCCCTCATTACGGAATCGATAGATGGAAACTTTGTCGCATTGTATATGAGGGTGTTAATCCAGCAACAGAACAAATGCTAGAAACCATTTATCAATATCATTTCATGACGATTGTGAAGCATGGCAATTTCTGGAAGATCTTGCCGAACAAACATTACAGTGGGAGAGCACTAGACCAACATCGTCTTCATCTAGGGAAAGTATTTATCGGCTCGACATTTCCATCGCATTGAAACCCAAAATGGCCACGATGCAAAAGAAACTTGAAGCTATTGAAAGCAAATTCTCTTCAGCCTCCCTAAACAAAATTACGCTCTCCAAAACCGTTTGTGGTTGCTGTTTTGACCCATCACATTTAACAGAAAAATGTCCTTTGAATCCTCTGTCTCAAGGTCATGAACAAACCAATGCTGCTTTTCAGCAACAATCTAGAAATGATCCTTATTCATCTACTTATAATCAGGGATGGACGAATCATCCTAATTTTGCTTGGAACCAAAAACAGTCTCAAAATCAAAATCAGTTCCCAAGCCAAAATAACTATCAAAGAATTCCTCCACAATAACAACCGCCACAACAGCAAATTCAGCAGCCCTTTCAATCGCAAGCTTTTCAAAATCCGATCAACAACGTTGCTCCTTATAATAATCCTTTCCAATCACAGACTAATCTTCCAACTGCCGGTACCGAAAAATTCTCTACACTCGAACGAAACTTAGAAACTTTTATTAAATAATCCATCCAAACGACGGCTAATTAACATCTTCTATCCAAACGTTAGTCCAACACACTGCTTCCCACGGTGAAAGCATAAAATCGATAAAAGCACAAATTGCACAGTTAGATGCCGCAGTGAGTGAGAGAGAGAAAGGGAAACTTCCATCTAAATCTCTACCAAATCCCGGCCACTCACAAAGCGCAAATCTCATCCTTCACCAACAAAATCATAATGTGAGTGTCGTAACCACGTTGATATTGGGAAGAGTGTTGAATAACAAAGTTGGTGAACAAGTTGAAGTTGATGATATTGATGATACCCCGGCTACTAGTTCTACTCCTACTTCATCTGATCCAACATCTTCTTCCAAGTCTATTCTCCGTTCTTCTCTAGGCTCGAACCCTCATCCCACCTCCTTGAATGAATTAACATCTACAACCATATCAAATCCACTTTTGGGATCCATTCCATCCCCACAAACTTCTCCTCAAATGTTGGACCTAATCCTTATTGATAAAGCCCATTTTCCAAATAGGTTAAGAGCCAACAGACCAAGTCCCCAAACAGAGAAGATTATGGAAATTTTTAAGCAAGTTAACATAAATATTCCTCTTCTAGATGTTATCCAACAAATTCCATCCTATGTGAAAATTCTAAAGGACTTATGGATTAGGAAAAGGAAAATTCAAATACCTAAAATGGTTTTCTTAGCGAGTAATACGAGCAATTCTTTTACCCAACATGTGCCTAAGAAACGTAAGGACCCCGGTTGTCCTACAATATCTATTGCTATTAGGGGTAAAAACATTAATCATGCTTTACTCGATTTAGGTGCTAGTGTTAACTTGCTCCCGTATTCTGTTTATGAGCAATTAGGCATAGGAGAGTTGAAACCTGCGCACTGCACTCTCTAGATGGTCGATCGATCTATCGCCCAACCTAGGGGTGAGCTAAAGGACGTATTAATTAAACTCAAGAAATTTATATTCCCTGTGGATTTTATAGTTATAGATACACAGCCTGTGGCAAACCCACGGAACCATATCCCGGTGATTCTAGGTCGACATTTTCAAGCAACTTCCAACGCGATAATCAATTGTCGTAACGGTTCAATAAACCTGTCCTTTGGGAAGATGACAAATGAGCTTAACATTTACAAGTTAGAAAGTCAACCCTCTGAACCTTATGCTCATATAATTGATGTATGTTCTGTCGACAAGATAGCTACTGACAGTTGTAAATTTGAGGAGCTTCACGATACTGATCTTGACGCCACTAATGCGTTATTGTTTGATCATGTTATTTATTATACACATGAGGACCCTTTTGTCGACAAGTCCACACCCAAGTCAGAATCCTTTGACTTGTCGAATGATTTAGTCGAGCTATCCGAGTATCATACATTTCTTTCCGATAAGATTATCAGTCGGAATATCGATGGAAGTTTTGAAGACATTTTTGCCGAAGAACTCGCATTCCTAAAAGACATGGATGTTGTGATGAATCAACCTCCACCTAAAGAAGCTGAACCTCTACATATTCTTATTATCAAGTATACGAATGTGAATATTCCACCTATTCCTTATCTTTCATATTCGTGTTTTCATCTGCGGTCACTGTTTCGTCTCTACCAACCAAAACATACACCTGTTCAAGTACACCTCTTATCTCCTCCCCATTTCTTCACGTCTATCTGTAACATGATCTTCTACCAACCACGGTATTACATTGATAAAATATTCGAATGGTTGGTGGTGATTTTTGGTCTTTGTAAAGTTTTGTACGGACCGATAATTTTACCCCCTACCCCTCTTATGATTTTAAATGCTTAATAATAAAGAAAAATACTGTTTTACTCAAGTTGGGGGGGGATATTTTAGCTCTAGAAAGAAAAGAAATTTTTTTGCACGATTGTCAGCCAAAAATAAGTCTGGGGGAGGATTTCACTGACTTTTTGTCCCCTTTACTAATCATTGAGAACTTTTCCTCCCAAGTCTTTACCTTTTGAGAATTAAAAGATAATATCAGTGAGGACACTGCTGCAAATAATTTTGGGGGAGGTTTATGTTTATTTACGCATCATTTTGTATTATGCTAAATAATAGCACTAAAATTTTTTGAGAATAAAATTTTGAAAGTGAAAAATACATACAAAAGATAGGAAGAGATTTGAGAAAAGCAAGAAAATTAGATATTTTGAAACGAATTTAGTAATAGGTAGTCATGAGCTGTTTTTCCAAAGGTTAGTGAGATGAAAGGAACCAGTAATCTGCGGATAGAAATAAGTCTGAAAAATAGTCTCTATTCTTGAGTCCAAACATCTGAACGTTGATACCCTACTATTAGCACTTGCACACATCTTGAAACTTGGGATAGTAGAGAATACCTTGAAATGCTCTTGTCTAAAAGCTTTAGTATGAAGGAAAAAAATATATAAACAAAAATATAAATGACACATAAAAAAATAAATGGTGAAGAAAAATGAACACTGGTTTTGTAATTACTTAAAGCGGCATAAAAAAAATATTGCGAGGGTGCCTTCTCACCGAGTGCCTTAGACCAACTGGTTTGGGAGTCACTGCTAAGCCTTAGGTATTGCAAGACTAGAATATTGCTAATTACGCCTAAAAGAATGAGCACATTTGGTAATCGGTTGGTTGGTACCTCAAGAAGTATTAACGGTCGCATGAAGAATGTGTGAGCAATTCCATCTAAAAACATTCACCGACTAAAAAGTACTAAGGAAGATGGACAAGAGTATGATAGCTTGAATTGAATTATCTGAGTGTAGAGATGTATTTTACACACACGTAGGGGTATATGATCGATATTTGGAAGAAAGGTAGGGAGGAAGACTAAAGACGATGTTTTATTGAGGGATGATGTGATTTCTGACATCTTTTCATGACTATTATGATAGGGCTCATGACAACTAAAAAGCTAGTATAGTTTGAAACTCTTATTTTCAAGATTCTTTCTTTTATAAGTTCCTTATTTTTGTATGTAACTTCCAACTTCTTTCTTTGATTATGAGATTTTATGGGTGTAATCCGCTAAAAACCCTCAGGAGACAACACTCCTCCTACTAGGGATACCTAGAGGTTTAAAGGCTTGTTGCACGTGCTAAGTGCAATCGTGTTGCTTACAAAAGTGTGCTAGTTAGGTTTTTCTTTTTCTCTTTGATAACTAGTTTGCTCGGGACGATTAAAGATATATTTGGGGGTATTTGATTAGTCAAAAATACTGCAAATTTGTATGAACATTTTCCCAACTATTATTAACTGCTAAATGTGTTAATTGTAAATAAAGAACATATGTAGGTTTATTTGTAAAAAGATTATTATCATATGCTTTTTCATTTTAATTAATAAAATTAGGGAAATATATTCATATAATATTTAAATGAAATATTAGTAATTAAAATATGCATATCATATTAAATATTCCTAATCAATATTCTTAACATATTATATCATATAAATGGTTAGGATAATATCTCAAAAATATAAAATGCTATTAAACACTTTGATTTGAGATATTGTGCAGATATTAGCTCAGGTCTGGAGTCCAAGTAAGAGATCCAAGTCAAATCGGTATATCGGAACCGAATCTGCCAGATTTTAGAAGAAAATCGAGGAATCAAGCAACGACAGAGACTCAGAGCAATATTTTCAGAATCTATACATCAAAAGGATCTCAAATATCGACATAAAAAGCCAGAAAAAAAATCTCAAAACCCAGTACCACCAGGAAGCGGCGGATCAGCGGCCAAAGTAGGTATTATGCGGAAGAAGTGCGGTTGAATCTATACTGTAGGATATGAGATTTTAGGATCATGAAATTAACTGCATATATTCACAGATGGCGTCGAGGGTTTCTAGTTTCAAGGACTATATAAAGGACTGAGAGCTGTACATTCAAAATTATCATCGAAGAGATCAAGAGATCCAATAGATCCAAGTATCCAAGAGATTAAATAATCATCTATCCATCACAGAATTCTAGAGAAAGATCTAGCGAGCAATTAGGGTTCTTGTAATCTACTTTCTAAGGAGAAAAGTTGTAATGCAATAGTTGATTAATAAAGATAGTTTTTGTTTTATTTTTTTTTGCATTTACTTTTCCGCATTTACTTTACGCATTATTTTTCCGCATTAATTTTCCGCATTACTTTTCTGTATCTTAATTATGGTTTCATTCATTTTCAACCTCACTGTTATGCTACTAACCATAAGCGAGAAATTTCTTGCTTGCTAGGATTTGTAGGATAGAGTAGAATAATTGATGAAAAATCTTTTAATTTCTTTTTAACATTTTAATGTTTATAAATTTTAGCAAAATAAATATTAACCTTATTATTGGGCGCGCTATCAATTTATTGATAGTCACGACCACAATTTGAGATTGGTTAAACACTTGTTTTGTTAAGGGCTTGAAATGAATAGAGATCAATGGAAGGACAAAGGTCAAGAGAGGGAAACTCTAATTTTCTCTAAGAACCCTAATCCACATTCATCTGTTCACACCAGAATATTGCATTATTATATTCCCCATTCTTATTCTTTTTATAAATAAACAGGCGCTTTTGACGCATATCTGCTACATGTTACAGGTTACTGGTTTTTGGAGCGAAAACAGTGAAAAAGACACAAGATAACAGAAAAGGGACTTTTGACCAACAAATAGAGGGATCCTAGTCAAGCCTAGACGAAGAACAGTGCATGGTCCAAAATTTCAAGGCAAACGGTTAAAAGATCGCTACATGTTTTTCACTGAAAGATCTGGAGAAGAATAAGAAGCCAAACAGAGAAATGAGATGAAGAAATAACAAGCCCAGATAACCACAAATAAGCCCAGAAAAAATGGTTCAATGATCTGACCAAAGGGCCGCGGAACCGCGGCCCAAGGCCCACATTTGTCGCGGTTCCGCGGCCAGTTAAAGCACGTGTCGGTGCAAAATTGCTGTGTCGGTGAGTCGGTGCGGGGGTTTGGATTTTCCGTGGGCATATCTGTAAAATCACGTGTGCGAGAATCTGTAACCCTAGTTTCCCTGTTTACGTATAAATTGTAATCACAGATCTGTAAAACTCATGCCTCTATTCATTTTCACAAATTCAGATCTGTTCTGTATTCTTGCTTGGAGAGAGCCATCAATAAAAATTAGTAAGTTACTTTTAATTCTTTGTTTTAATTCTCTTTTAATTAGAATGTCTTTTAATCCCCTAATGAGCGAGTAATCTCCTTGCTTGTTAGGGTTAGCCTTAGGGAAAGGTTTGAGAGATGAGATCTCTCACCCCTTTCATGCCATTTCATACCTAAGAATTAGAACTGCATGCATGCACGCACACCCCGCTCCCTACGGCACCTTATCCCTCGAGGTAATGGAAACACCGTAGTGTAAAGGACCGGTTCGCGTGTTTTCCATGGAGGTTAGGGTAAGTATCGATAAAGGAAGGATAAGAATCTAGAGGAAGAAACATCTTCCCAAAAGATTCTAATCCACTTTATTGATAATTACTATAACATCTAATAGATCTAAAATATGGCATTGAAAGCGGTGAGGGAACCTTTAATCTCCCAACTTCCCCTAAGCCTAACCCTAGCAAGACTTTAATTTAGATCAATTTAGTTTATTGATAGATCTAGGTTTTTTTAGATTTAATAAATCAATCCAAACAACATTTGGAATCAACTCGTAAAAACACATTAAGAAAATTACACATCTCTGTGGATCGACCCGTACTCACCGGCTAGCTGCATAGCGATGCCGTTTCTGATTACGGTTAATAAGTAATATTTTTGCATTAATCAAATGGCGCCGTTGCCGGGGATGGCGTAAAATTTCTTTCTGTGTAATTTCGGGTTGATATAAATTTTAAAAAAAATTATAAAAATCTGAAAATAAAAAAAGAAATAAAAAATTATCAATTTTGATCTGTTTGACGGGTGTATCTTTTGAATCTTGCAGGAACAACAAAGAATCGCGGATCTGGAAATTCACAGAGGGCAAAACAAAATAAATCATATCAGAACAGAGAGGGAAGATAACAACAGAGCCACAAAAATTTTTTGAGCCACTGATCTCCTCATCCCGCCGCGTTTCCGCGGCAAAACTACCCCCCAGACCGCGGTTCCGCCGCTACTTGGCCACGTCAGCGCACCAAATTTTCTGGGTTTGTTTCTCCTTCTCCTCTCTGTCAACCTCCATATATCTTTTGTGAAAATTTTCTGCAGGATTTCTTTGCGCTAAAAACCTTCTCTCCCCTTCTAGATAACAGATTTTCTGCAGGTTTCTTTGCGCTGCGCTAAAAAAATTGATTGCAAGTGAATTTTATTGTTTTGCATGTTTTAATTGGACTTTAAGGGGCTAATTGACCAAACTCAGATTGGGTGGGGATTTCATCACCCTTCCCAGGACCCCAGAAAACACTTAAAGCATTTTGCATCGACCACAATTAATAAAAAAATATTAGACTCAGCCCTAAGGACGTCTAGCTCAATAGGAAAAAGGACTAGTATAGGCATCGACCGTTTATCCTAACTGACTTTGCGGTGTCTAGGCAAGTGTGTCTAGGCTAGTGGTTATTAATTAGGCCCACTACTGTGGTTCCTTCCCACTTACCTGGCACTTACCTGGCCGTAACTGTCGGTGAAGAGGCGGTTTGAGGTCCTATTTCTAGCCCTAGTTAGGAGCTGTCTAGCAGACCTAGGTGATCCTAGATCTAGACCTGATTGTGCATGTGTGGTTGATACATTTGTGTCACAAGTCCCTTTTCAAAAACCTCTTTGCAAACATTCTCACATAAAAAAAAAAGAAAAATCTTTTCAAAACTTGCAACTTGTCGCTAAAGAAAACTTGCAACTCACTTCCATCACTTCTTCTCATTGACGTTATCTTACCTCCACATTCTGTTTTTCAATTTTTTTTCTGACTACACTACCCCTTTAGTGTATGTCACTTTGGATTAGGGATACTAACGCCCGATTAGTCCGTGTTTCGTTGGTACCAACCGACGAACCTTTCGACACCGAAGTCGAAATTCCCTCCATTTCCTTACCTCCACCTTCAAATTCTTCTTTCGAAGGTATGTCGGGACACAACCCCAACGATACCTTACCGACGGGAATGATTCCACCTCCGTTAGGTGCGAATAACCCGAATCTTCCGCCTGTTGTAGCGCCCGCACGAGTCGCGCTCCAGGATCTCTTCTACCCCGTCCGCACTTCTTTACCTACCTGTCTTTAACCCCCACCGGCTAATGGGGACAACTTTGAAATAAAACCACATTTCATCAATATGCTGCCAAAATTTCATGGTTTGGAATCAGAAGATGCATATATCTGTAACAACTCCAATTTTGTATACCAAAAATTTGCTTTAAATATGATGTATGCTTGGAGTATTGATGTTGCTGGAAACAATTTAAGTATCTATTTCCTTACAATAATTACAAGAAGGAGCTTGTAGCTCATTGGTAATACCTTGCACTGCTGAACCAAGCCACCAGAGTTTGAATCCCATGCCTCACATATTTTTTTATATCATTTTGTTTTAAATTTTTTTGTGAAGTCAAACGGTCAAACAGCCATAACTCACAATTTATTGCGAATTATAAAAAATAAAGTATACTAAAATCTCACCCAGACCAAACCCCACCCGACGGCACCTGACTCAGCCCTGACTCGGCCGAGTCGGCCGGCGACTCGGCCGAATCGGCCGGTCAGCCGAGTCGTCAACACGAAAAAGTTTCGTGTTGACTTGGTCAACCCCCCTGTATACTTTAATTTTCCAGTACTGTTACCAATTTTCCATTAAACCTCTTTTAAGTCCAAAATTAATTAATTTTTAATGATTTTTACATTTTTTTTAAATATTTTTTAATCCAAACCCTAACCCTAGCCTAGCCCTATATAAAGACCTCTACCCTCTACCATTTCACCTCACAACTCTAAGTCCACTCTCCCAAATTCTCGAGAACTCGGTACGAAGAGCGAGAAGCGAAGCGCTGCCGAAACCGACGACGGATTCCGGCGACCGGATCAGAACCTTCGTGACGTTTTCGACGAATCGACAACCACCACATCTCTTAGCTTCCTTAGCTTGTCCAAACCGTAAGACCTATCTCTTCTATCTCTCTTTTCCTTAATGTAAAAATACGACTTTTTGGAACCCGACGGAAATCGGACAAACCGATTTCCGATTCGGTTTTTCTATAAATTTTCACTTGTCACCTAATACATAACACCTACCCATATTCATGTTGACTATTAATTACCTATAAACCAATTTAATCAAACTTTTTCACATGAAATGATAGCTTCTTTCCAAAACCGTATTCTTTTCATAAAAATACCATGAAGTTCATTTTTTCTTAGTTTAATCAATTACCTCACTCCTAAATATGTTTATCTGGATCACAAAACTTGTACAACCCAATTTGAATGAAATTTCACACGTGAAATGATAACGTTTTCGAATACCATATTCTTGCGCTATAATACCTTTAAGTTTAACATAACATGTTTAAACTCTAAACTTCACCAAAATTTAAAATAAGTCACGAGGTAATGACCTACCTCTACACACACACAAATTTAACCCTAATTGATATATGTCAAAACATAGAATACGAAATTACAGGACTTTTCACTAAGATACCGCATTCTTTATAACCTTTTCTTGAAAACTTTAAATTGATTAAAATTATAAATAAAATAAAAGTACGATTGGTCATGGACATCGATCGTTTATCTAAACTGTCTTGTGGTGTCTAGGCAAGTGTGTCCAAGGCTAGTGGTTTTTAATTAGGCCCACGACTGTGGTTCCTTCCCACTTACCTGGCACTTACCTGGCCGCAATTGACGGTGAAGAGGCGATTTGAGGCTTCTAATGACTCATCCTTTAGACCTTAGAAATAGGCTAGTTGGCTTAGGAAACCCTAACAACTAAAATACGGAAAACTATACTCTTTTGCAAATAAATACCTTATATTTATAACACCGTTTTCCTAAATGAATAGTATTTATAAAACCTAAGCAAAGTGCCGCTACAACCCACTTTTGGGGAACATGTTAGGGATAGTACGGTTCATCGTGCACCCGCAGGCTAGTAGTGCGAGATTCAGACCTCCGCAAGGAGCATTCGGTCTCGAAAGGTTAAAAATACGATATTTAAGGAAAATGAGATTTTTTTTCTAAATAAAATATTTATATAAAATTATTCATGTGTTAATATATATATATAATTATCATTTAAACTCCTATTTTATCATAAGATAAAGTTTCCATCTTTTTCTAAAATTAAAAGATTAAAAGTTACATTAAAATACCATGAATTTCAGATAAAACAATTAATACTTTTATTAGGATATATTCACTAGAATAACACAAATAAAATTCACATTCATTATAATTATAAATACGATAATAAATACTTGAGATGTATTTGAAAACCATACAAAAATACTTTTTATATAAAACCCCCTCAAGTTTTACAAATTACAATAAGGCCCCTAGCTAATATTGAACTCCAAATTATCTTTCTTTTAGTCTGACTCGGGTTAGAGTCTGACTATTTCTGACTTGAATATGATTCAAGTCAACCTACATTCCTTAATATTCCAACACAATTTGAATACATGAATCCCTAAATCCAGTTAACAATATATTCCTTTGACTGAATCAAACCATGGATATTCATCTATTATCCTGATATTCCATTTACCTGATTATACAGTTACATCATGTTTACTGATATCATGGTTTTGGTCAGTCACCCAACTTATATATTCCAATACTACAATACTGTTAAAACACTACGGGGTTTAAGGGGTAGATTGGTACGGAAGGTATTAAAGGTGGCACGAGGTGGTCAGATTAAGACACCTAACCTGAATCCTATTGCTGTTGTACCGTGGCATAACGGTTCCTTGTATTTTCCTTTTGCCCTGACCTCTAGCATATAGAGATCCCCCTCGTATACACTGGCATCCTTCTGTACCAAGCTACAAACAACAGCGTTAAACAATGTTCCATAATGTTCAACAATATAATACTTTAGAAAATACTGTTACTCTGTCATTCTCATTCTTCTTATTCTTTGGGACTTACCGAGCGACCTGTTCGCTGACGACATTCTATTTCTTTCTTCTTTGAATGTCGTCAGGTGCGTTGGACCAAGCTGAGATCGAGCCCACCGGTGAAGTTTTGGAGTAGTTCCAAGAAGACCCAGAGCTCTAGATAATTGTACTTTCATTTTCTGTTATGCCACTGTTTAGGCATTGCTTTTTTTTTATTTCAGTTGTATTTTCCTTTCATGCATTGTACAAAGAATGTTATTAATAAAAGTTGCTGTTATTTCTATATTATTCGTCTCTTGTGATTTATTTTATATTGCTTAGCTACGCTTATCGTATGTACTTCTGAGTACATACGTAGCGGACCTTGTCGCGTCCACTTCGCAGTACACTGGGAAGCGGGGCATGACAGGTTTTGTTGGTGGCCCATGCAGGTCAGAGCTGTATGAATCCCTATCATACAGTTCTGGTCTGCGTGAACAACCTAAGCAATATAACACAAGAACCAGCAACTAAAACATTCTTTACAATTCATATTCCTTGAATCTTGCAAATCTCTGTTCTTTGAATCTTATCATGTATTTGAATCTATCCTAACCCAAATTTTTCTTCAAGGTCATGGATTCCCCGAACAACACCAGCACCAACGTCAACAACACCCCTCCAGCACTACCTCTCACTCCAGTTGTTCCGGCACCACCCACTAAGCAAACGATGCTATTCGATGCGATCCGTAGTCTTCTCGAGGGACAGCAACAACTTTTGAGCCATCCTGAGACAGATGCACCGGGAGTAAAGCAATTCAGGGCTTTGCACCCAAAGCAGTTCTTTGGTAAAGGAAGCCCTCTCGAAGCAGAAGAATGGGCACAAAGTATCGAGGACGATCTGGCAGCAGCTCAAGTGCCAGACCACGCTTGGGTCCGTGTAGCGAAACTACAGCTCACGGATAACGCTCGCAATTGGTGGAAGGCGGAAGAGACCCGTCTGGCACAACCAATTGAATGGAAGACATTTCGCGAGAAGTTTGACGCGAAATATTTCCCTGTGACTGCCAGGTTCGCTATGGAGCAGCAGTTTATTCATCTACAGCAAGGATCAATGTGGGAAAAATTGGTAGATGAATACGATGCTGAATTCATTATATTGAGCCGGTAAGATCTGTCACAAAAGTTTAATTTTTAAAATATCACATTCTACACAGCTAACACAATCTTTAAAACAGATTCGCGGCACACCTGATACCGACGGACGAGATCAGAGCCCGTCGTTTTCAGCAAGGTTTGGACACAGAGATTAAGACTGCTCTAGCCACAGGAAAGTTTTTGACTCATGAGGAAGCCCTAGAAGCTGCCCGCGGTTATGAGGCAGTAATAAAAGAGAGGGGCAGACCTCAGTCTACAGGAGTCAAGCGCCATGCCAACCAGATGGCAGGTGGAGCCACGTCCAGACCATCTTTCGTGCCGAGGCGACCCGGAGTACCAACTCATCGTCCTAGCCCAGCTTTTTGCACTTACTGCAAGAGAACTGGACATATGATGAAGGACTGCCGTTAAGCCAACCGCCTATGCTTAGTCTGCGGTTCAGCCACTCATGATATTGGATCTTGTCCCCAAAGGCAGAACTCAGTTGCTGCACCCAGGCCAGCAAATACTTATCAGCAACGACCAGCTCTTCAGGCACCTGCTACCAGACTTGCACTGCCTGCACCACCTAGGGGACCACAAGCTGCACCACCTCCTCGACAGTTCCATCAAGCTCAAAGGAACGTTCAGAGGAATGCTCCTCAGGCCAGGAAGAATGTGCCGAAGCGCCAGGCTTTCATGATGTCTGTGGAAGAAGCTGAGGCCACTGGCCAAGTCATTACTGGTAAATTTCCTTCTCAAACTTATCTTTTAGTTTTGTTTACCTACACACTTTCCCTATACCTAAAACCTATCCCTAATACCTTAGGTACAATCCTAGTAGCTTCACTACCTGCACTTGCACTATTTGATACTGGAGCATCTCACTGCTTTATGTCGCAACGGTTTGTCCGAACCCATGCGATTCCAGTCTCACCGCTTGTATCCAGCTGGAACGTCAGTTCCGGAAATGGTGTTCTAAAGGCAACTATGGGATACAGCATGTGTCCAGTCGTCGTCTGCAGTCGAGAGTTTTACGCTGACTTCAAGGTACTGGACATACCAAATTTCGATGTGGTTCTAGGAATGGACTGGCTTGGAGCCTTTTATGCAACCATCGACTGTCATCAAAGGAGGGTAGTATTTGAGATTCCTGATCATCCGGTCTTCTATTTCAAGAGTGGAGACCGTACACTGGAGCCAAGTACTTACAAAGTAAAGCCAAGGGAAGCAGTAGTTGCAGCAGCTCAGGCAGAAGAAGAATCAAGACCGGAAGTAGTTCGAGAGTTTGACGATATATTCCCTGACGATATATCAGGTTTGCCTCCCGATCGAGCTCTTGAATTCGGTATTGACTTAGTACCAGGAGCACAACCAGTGATCAAAGCACCTTATAGGCTAAGTCCGGAAGGTTTGAAGGAAGTTCGAACACAGTTGGACTAATTACTGGCGAAGGGATGGATTCGTCCCAGCACTTCAAGTTGGGGAGCACCAGTACTATTGGTGAAGAAGAAGGAAGGTTCATACAGAATGTGCATCGATTATAGGGCCTTTAACGAAGTTACTATAAAGAATAAGTATCCACTCCCGCGCATCGATGATTTATTCGATCAGCTAAGTGGATCTTGTGTCTTCTCCAAACTAGATCTTCGTTCAGGTTATCATCAAATGAAGGTCAAGGAAGCTGATATTCACAAAACAGCTTTCAGAACTCGCTATGGACATTACGAATTTCTAGTAATGCCATTTGGAGTGACCAATGCACCAGCAATCTTCATGAATCTTATGAACCAAGTTTTCCGGGAGTATTTAGACAGGTTCGTTGTCATCTTCATCGACGACATCCTGGTATATTCAAAGAACCGGAAAGAGCATGCGGAGCACTTACGAATTGTTCTGGAAACTCTTCGACAGCATAAGCTTTATGCCAAATACAGCAAGTGCGAGTTTTGGCTAAAACAGGTTGGTTTTCTTGGACACATCGTATCAGGAGAAGGGATTTCTGTGGATCCAGCAAAAGTTTCAGCAGTCAGCGAATGGCCTACACCAAAATCAGTGAAAGATATTCGGAGTTTCTTGGGCTTAGCTGGATATTACAGAAGATTCATTGAAGGCTTTTCGAAGATTGCAACACCCCTGACCAAGCTCACACGAAAAGATGAAGAATTTGTGTGGTCAGAAGCATGCGAGCAAGCCTTCGTAGAACTCAAGTCAAGACTGACATCTGCACCTATTCTCGTCATACCGGATCAATCTGGAGGATTTGAAGTGCATTGCGATGCATCCGGTAAGGGATTAGGATGTGTTCTACATCAGCACGGTAAGGTTGTAGCTTATGCTTCAAGACAACTGAAGACTCATGAGCGTAATTATCCCACGCATGATCTAGAGTTGGCAGCTGTTATTTTTGCTCTTAAGATTTGGCGCCACTACTTGGTGAACGAGTGAACATTTACACAGATCACAAAAGTCTGAAGTATGTGTTTACTCAGAAGGAGTTGAATATGCGGCACAGAAGATGGTTAGAACTTATGGCGGACTTTGACATCAATTTGCAATATCATCCAGGAAAGGTGAACGTAGTACCTGATGCTCTTAGTCGCCAACCATTAGCAATGAATCTCACCGCCCAGTGGAAGCCGCAGCAAGACTTACATCAGATGGAGATCGAACTAGTCATGCCAGGTGATGTTTCAAGTTTGATGAATCTACAAGTTCAATCAACTATTGTCAATCAGATCAAAGCAGCTCAAGCCAGCGATGCTAAGTTGCAAAAGATCAGAGAACAAGTGGAGAATGGACTCAGAAAAGATTTCATCATCCATGAAGACGGATTTTTGAGATACGGCAGCAGATTGTGTGTACCAAAGGGTCCTATTCGGGAAGAGTTAATGAAAGAAGCTCACAGCTCTCCCTATTCGGTACATCCTGGAGGTACCAAAATGTACAAGGATCTACGTCAGAATTATTGGTGGCATGGAATGAAACGTGAAGTGGCCAGAAGTGTCGCAAAATGTTTGGTGTGTCAGCAAGTAAAGGCTGAACATCACAGGACAGCTGGACTACTTCAACTGTTACCAATACCAGAATGGAAGTGGCAGCACATCACGATGGACTTTGTAAATGCTCTTCCTCGCAGCACAAAGGGTAACGATGCGATTTGGGTCATTGTGGATCGACTCACAAAGTCGGCTCACTTCATCCCATTTCGAGTTGGCCAATCAACTGAGACATTAGCGAAGAAGTACATGGAGGTAATAATCTAATTTATATTTAAAAACTCTTCATAATGTACTATCTCTGATACCCATGAACTCATACAGGAAATTGTGAGACTTCATGGAGTACCGGTCTGCATTGTCTCCGATCGTGACACCAGGTTCCGATCGCAATTTTGGCAAAGTCTGCAAGCAAGCTTGGGAACAAGTCTGAACTTCAGCACGGCTTATCATCTACAAACAGATGGTCAGTCGGAACGAACTATTCAGATCTTGGAGGATATGCTCAGAGCATGTATGTTCGACTTCAAAGGATCGTGGGAAGATCACCTGCATCTTGTGGAGTTTGCGTACAACAACAGCTACCAAGCAAGCATAGGAATGGCACATTTTGCAGTATTGTATGGAAGGAAGTGTCGATCGCCATTAAGTTGGGACGACATCGGAGATAGAGAACTCCTTGGACCAGAGATGATAGTAGCGACCGTTGATGTGGTTCGTAATATCAGGGAAAGAATGCGCATAGCCCAAGATAGACAGAAACACTGGGCTGATGAGAAGAGACGACACTTGGAGTTCCAGCCAGGAGATCATGTATTCCTGAAGATCTCTCCGAACCGCGGAGTGATCAGATTTGGAAGACGGGGAAAGTTGAGTCCAAGATACATTGGACCGTTCGATATACTCGAACGAGTCGGTGAAGTGGCATATCGTTTAGCGCTTCCACCCTCATTGGAAGGAGTACATAACGTGTTTCACATATCTCAACTCAGAAGGTATGTGAGTGACCCCAGCCATGTACTTGATCATTCCGAGCTCACGATACAGCCCGATTTGTTTTGTGAGCAACAACCTGTGGAGATCCTGGACAGGAAAGTGAAGATACTTCGGAACAAAGAAGTTAATTTGGTCCGAGTAATGTGGAGGAAAGACACTCCAGGAGAATCCACGTGGGAAAGGGAGGATGAGATGCGTGCAAGATATCCGCACCTTTTTGTAAACTAGTCCTTAAATAAAAGTTGTAAATTTCGAGGACGAAATTTTTGTAAGGAGGGTAGATTGTAACAACTCCAATTTTGTATACCAAAAATTTGCTTTAAATATGATGTATACTTGGAGTATTGATGTTGCTGGAAACAATTTAAGTATCTATTTCCTTACAATAATTACAAGAAGGAGCTTGTAGCTCATTGGTAATACCTTGCACTGCTGAACCAAGCCACCAGAGTTCGAATCCCATGCCTCACATATTTTTTTATATCATTTTGTTTTAAATTTTTTTGTGAAGTCAAACGGTCAAACAGCCATAACTCACAATTTATTGCGAATTATAAAAAATAAAGTATACTAAAATCTCCCCCAGACCAAACCCCACCCGACGGCACCTGACTCGGCCCTGACTCGGCCGAGTCGGCCAGCGCCGCCGGCCGGACTCGGCCGGTCGGCCGAGTCGTCAACACGAAAAAGTTTCGTGTTGACTTGGTCAACCCCCCTGTATACTTTAATTTTCCAGTACTGTTACCAATTTTCCATTAAATCTCTTTTAAGTCCAAAATTAATGAATTTTTAATGATTTTTACATTTTTTAAATATTTTTTAATCCAAACCCTAACCCTAGCCTAGCCCTATATAAAGACCCCTACCCTCTACCATTTCACCTCACAACTCTAAGTCCACTCTCCCAAATTCTCGAGAACTCGGTACGAAGAGCGAGAAGCGAAGCGCTGCCGAAACCGACGACGGATTCCGGCGACCGGATCAGAACCTTCGCGACGTTTTCGACGAATCGACAACCACCACATCTCTTAGCTTCCTTAGCTTTTCCAAACCGTAAGTCCCATCTCTTCTATCTCTCTTTTTCTTAATGTAAAAATACGACTTTTTGGAACCCGACGGAAATCGGACAAACCGATTTCCGATTCGGTTTTTCTATAAATTTCCACTTGTCACCTAATACATAACACCTACCCATATTCATGTTGACTATTAATCACCTATAAACCAATTTAATCAAACTTTTTCACATGAAATGATAGCTTCTTTGCAAAACCGTATTCTTTTCATAAAAATACCATGAAGTTCATTTTTTCTTAGTTTAATCAATTACCTCACTCTTAAATATGTTTATCTGGATCACAAAACTTGTAGAACCCAATTTGAATGAAATTTTACACATGAAATGATAACGTTTTCGAATACCGTATTCTTGCGCTATAATACCTTTAAGTTTAACATAGCATGTTTAAACTCTAAATTTCACCAAAACTTAAAATAAGTCACGAGGTAATGACCTACCTCTACACACACACAAATATAACCCTAATTGATATATGTCAAAACATAGAATACGAAATTACAGGACTTTTCACTAAAATACCACATTCTTTATAACCTTTTCTTGAAAACTTTAAATTGATTAAAATTCTACATAAAATGAAAGTACGATTGGTCATGGACATCGATCGTTTATCTAAACTGTCTTGTGGTGTCTAGGTAAGTGTGTCCAAGGCTAGTGGTTTTTAATTAGGCCCACGACTGTGGTTCCTTCCCACTTACCTGGCACTTACCTGGCCACAATTGACGGTGAAGAGACGATTTGAGGCTTCTAATGACTCATCGTTTAGACCTTAGAAATAGGCTAGTTGGCTTAGGAAACCCTAACAACTAAAATAAGGAAAACTATACTCTTTTGCAAATAAATACCTTATATTTATAACACCGTTTTCCTAAATGAATAATATTTATAAAACCTAAGCAAAGTGCCGCTACAACCCACTTTTGGAGAACCTGTTAGGGATAGTACGGTTCATCGTGCACCCGCAGGCTAGTAGTGCGAGATTCAGACCTCCGCAAGGAGCATTCGGTCTCGAAAGGTTAAAAATACGATATTTAAGGAAAATGAGATTTTTTTTCTAAATAAAATATTTATATAAAATTATTCATGTGTTAATATATATATAATTATCATTTAAACTCCTATTTTATCATAAGATAAAGTTTCCACCTTTTTCTAAAATTAAAAGATTAAAAGTTACATTAAAATACCATGAATTTCAGATAAAACAATTAATACTTTTATTAGGATATATTCACTAGAATAACACAAATAAAATTCACATTCATTATAATTATAAAGACGATAATAAATACTTGAGGTGTATTTTGAAAACTATACAAAAATACTTTTTATATAAAACCCCCTCAAGTTTTACAAATTACAATAAGGCCCCTAGCTAATATTGAACTCCAAATTATCTTTCTTTTAGTCTGACTCTGGTTAGAGTCTGACTATTTTTGAGTTGAATATGATTCAAGTCAACCTACATTCCTTAATATTCCAACACAATTTGAATACATGAATCCCTGAATCCAGTTAACAATATATTCCTTTTGACTGAATCAAAGCATGGATATTCATCCATTATCCTGATATTCCATTTACCTGATTATACAGTTACATCATGTTTACTGATATCATGGTTTTGGTCAGTCACCCAACTTACATATTCCAATACTACAATACTGTTAAAACACTACGGGGTTTAAGGGGTAGATTGGTACGGAAGGTGTTAAAGGTGGCACGAGGTGGTCAGATTAAGACACCTAACCTGAATCCTATTGCTGTTGTACCATGGCATAACGGTTCCTTGTACTTTCCTTTTGCCCTGATCTCTAGCATATAGAGATCCCCCTCGTATGCACTGGCATCCTTCTGTACCAAGCTACAAACAACAGCGTTAAACAATGTTCCATAATGTTCAACAATATAATACTTTAGAAAATACCGTTACTCTGTCATTCTCATTCTTCTTATTCTTTGGGACTTACCGAGCGACCTGTTCGCTGACGACATTCTATTTCTTTCTTCTTTGAATGTCGTCAGGTGCGTTGGACCAAGCTGAGATCGAGCCCACCGGTGAAGTTTTGGAGCAGTTCCAAGAAGACCCAGAGCTCTAGATAATTGTACTTTCATTTTCTGTTATGCCACTGTTTAGGCATTGCTTTTTTTTTATTTCAGTTGTATTTTCCTTTCATGCATTGTACAAAGAATGTTATTAATAAAAGTTGCTGTTATTTCTATATTATTCGTCTCTTGTGATTTATTTTATATTGCTTAGCTACGCTTAGCGTATGTACTTCTGAGTACATACGTAGCGGACCTTGTCGCGTCCACTTCGCCGTACACTGGGAAGCGGGGCGTGACAATATCTTTATCAATAAATTCCAAAATGTGTGCGCTATGATGAAAACGACCCAATTAAGTGATGACGCTATAAGGCTAAGGGTCGTTCCTTTTACCTTATGTGACCTAGACGAGAAGTGGCTATACAGCACCGCATCACATTCTATTAGAAATTGGGACGAGTTTGTGAAAGCTTTTCTGAAAAAGTTCTATCCTCATCACAAAACTGTTAGAATCCGTAACGAGATTATACAATTTTCACAGCTTCCTTCCGAACCATTTTGGAAGTGCTTCGAGAGATTTAAAGACCTACTCGTTCAATGCCCTCATCATGGGATCGAAAGTTGGCAACTTTACCAAACATTATACGAGGGATTGAACTCGGCAACGAAGCAGTTGCTAGAAACCATATGTCAAGATCATTTTCTCTCCAAGTCTAGCGACGAAGCGTGGCAGTTTCTTGAGGATCTTAGTGAGCAAAAAATTCAGTGGGAGAGTACCAAGACCACATCATCTTCTTCTATTGGTCAATCTAGGGCAGGCATACATCAAGTAGATATGTCGATTGCTATGAAGGCCGAGATGGCCGCACTTATGAAAAAGCTAGAAGCCATTGAAACCAAAATCTCATCGCCTTCTCCTGCCCCTGTTATTCCTCCACGAACTGTTTGTGTTTGTTGTGCGGATCCATCGCATCTAACCGAAGAGTGTCTTTATAATGCATCTACTCAAGGACAGGATCAAGTCAATACTGCATTTCAGCAACGACAAAGAAACGATCCATACTCTTCGACATACAATCCGGGGTGGAGGAGTCACCCAAATTTTGCTTGGAACCAAAATCAACAATTCCAAGGAAATAACAATTTTCAAAGACCTCCTCCTCTACAACAACAACAAGCACCTTCACAAACTCAAAACCAGCAACCTTTCCAACTACAACCTTATACAAATCAAACGAACAATTTGGTTCAACCAAATGATGATAAGGTTATCTCGCTAGAAAAAAGTCTAGATGCATTTCTCAAGCAAAATACAGAATCCGCAGCAAGATTTGAAAATTATGTTCAGTCTTTGATGCATAACAATGCTTCACACGATCAAAGTATCAAATCTATTGAGGCACAAATTGCACAATTAACTGCTGCGTTGAGTGAGAGAGAAAAGGAAAAGCTTCCATCTCAACCATTGCCAAATTCCGGTCACACACAAAACGCATATAACAATCACAATGTAAATGCGGTGACCACGTTGAGATCCGGAAGAGTGTTGCAGAATAATGTGGGTATTAGTGACGACATCCCCACCGGTGGTTCTTCTTCTTCCTCTTCTGCTCCATCGTCATCTTCTTCTTCTTCTCCATCGTCATCTTGTCCTTCTTCTCCTCCTTCTTCTTCACCCTCATTTCCTCCGCTAGAGCCTATTCTCCATTCTTCAAAAGGCTCTTCTTCTTCTAATCCGAACGGACCCACACTGGGATCCGTTCCTACTCCACATTTTACTCCACAGACATTTGACTCAACAAATTTTCAAAATGCTCAATTTCCAAACAGGTTGAGTCCCAATAAACCAACTACACAAGTGGAGAAAATTGTGGAGTTATTTAAGCAGATTAGCATAAATATACCTCTCTTGGATGCAATCCAACAAGTCCATTCATACGCGAAAATCTTAAAGGGCTTATGCACCTCGAAGAGAAAGTCATCTCAAGTACCCAAGAAAGTGCTAGTAGCTAGTGCAGTGAGCAATGCTATTAACCACCCTCAAACCTTACCCCAAAAACGAAAGGACCCCGGCTGTCCTACGATTTCAATCACAATTGGGGATAAGAAAATTAATCGAGCATTTTTAGATCTTGGGTCTAGTGTTAACCTGCTTCCCTACTCCGTGTACGAACAATTAGGGTTGGAGAGTTGAAGCCCACTCGTTGTACTCTCCAAATGGCTGATCGATCAATCACCCATCCAAGGGGTGAGCTAGAGGATGTGTTGATCAAAGTTGGGGAGTTCATATTCCCCGTTGATTTTATTGTTATAGATACACAACCTGTTGCTAACCCACGGAACCAAATTCCGGTGATCCTCGGTCGACCATTTTTGGCCACTTCCAATGCTGTAATAAACTGTCGCAATGGCTCCATGACTCTATCCTTTGGGAAGATGTCTAGTGAGTTCAATATTTATAAGATGGGAAGTCTGCCCCCCGTGCCTAAAACTAGTACACGAGAAGTTTGCTCTGTTCACGAAATCACGCAGGAGGACTGCGAGCTTGAAAGATTCTTGTTTGATGAAAACAGTTTTGACGTCACTAGTGCGTCCCTCCTTGAGCCTACCACCATTGACACAACCGATATTGATTATGAATGTTTCACTTTTTCGGATGATGACGACTCACAGCCCGAATATGAGTCTTTTGAATTTGTGGATGAGTTTGTCGAACCATCCGAATCGGTTGTTTGCAGTGATTTCGAACCTGTGTTGGAGTCCTTTGAGTTCGAGGTAGATTCCGCAATGATTCTTTCGCCTCCGAAACTCGAACTCATGTCCTTACCGCCTCACCTTAAATATGCTTACATAGGTGAGAATGAGACTTTTCCCATTATAATATCAGCCTCTCTAGCCTTCGAGCAAGAGAACGCTATTTTAAAGGTCTTACAAGATAGGCGGCAAGTTTTCGGTTGGACTATGGCGGATATCGAGGAGATCAGTTCCCTTATAATTAAATATCATATGCAATTGATGGATGATGCCAAGTCAATAGAGGACCCACAGAAACATTTTGGAGGTATTGTGGTGAGTCGACCTCCTCCTTTAGAAGTTGAACCACCCCCATTTTTTTTAATAACCTACGAGAATGCCAATATTCTACTGATTGCTGATCATTCACATTCTCATTTTGATGCATCACCACCTCCTATATATTCACCTCCACACCTTCCATACCACCACTTCTATCCTCCCCAATTCTTTTTGGATCGCTACAACTTATTCTTCCACCAACCGATACTCTTTACAGATAAATTTTTCAACTAGTTGGTGTTGACGTTTGGTCTATGCAAAGTTTGGCAGTAATGTCTAACATAGTTTAAATGAAGTTTGGGGGAGGGCCTTTTTGTATATATTTTTGTTTTTCTTAACAATAAAAAATTATAAATAAATAAACAGGGAAGTGACGGTATTTTGACCCTCTTGGTTTAGTATGACAGTGAGGACACTGTCAAGTTCAAGTTTGGGGGTATGCTCGGTACGTCTTCTTCCTTCGCATTCATTTGTACATATTTTTGCATGTGCATACTTATTTGAAAAAACCATAAAAATCTGAAAAAATTCAAAAATTATAAAAATTATTGTTTTCAATTTTGGCTTATTTGACTAGAGTTTGACAGATAGGTTAACTAGCTAGGAACAACTAGATCTTAGACTTAGTGAATTAAAACCCCTAAAAATAACATTCCTTAAAGTTTAACGGTAGAAAGTATATGCCTTGTAGTTTATTTAGAAATAGGCAAATTTTGGGTTCACTTCTTGGGCTAAGTCGAAACGAAGGAAGAGTATTGATGTTCTCATTAGAGTATAAGTTTGAAAAATAGTTCCTCGCTTAAGTCTAGATTCTGAAAACGTATACCCTACAATTTGCAAAATCACGCACTTTGAAACTTGGAATAGTAGAAGAGACCTTGAAATGCTCTTGTCTAAAGTCTTTAGTACAATGGAAAAAAAAAGTGAATAAAGAATTAAAAAAAAATGGACACTGGTTTTTGTGATTACTTAAGGCTGTAAAAATAGAAAAATATTTAGCGAGGGTGTTTCATCACCTAGTGCCTTAGACCAACTGGTTTGGGAGTCACTGCTAAAGCCTTGGGTGTTGCAAAACTAGGAAGTATGCTTTAAAAGTGCAAACACATTTTGTAATCGGTCGTTGGTACCTTAAGAAGTATTAACGGTCGCATGAAGGATGTGTAAACGAAATTCAATTAAAAATTCACCTACTGATAAGTACTTTGGACAACGGACAAGGGCATGATTGCTTGATTTGAATTTCCAAGTGTAGGGGTGATATTTATACACACGTAGGGGTATGTAATTAGAGTTTAGATGAGAGAAAGGGATGAAGAATAGAACTTGTATCTTTAATAGAGTTGATAGAAATTCCTAAGTGAAGATGAAACCCTAGAAGAAAGACTTAAGAGATGCCGAAAGCTAAGTAGGTCTACATAACATATATAATCTTAAGTTAAATAATGAGGAAGTGTGAAGAATGTGGGTGGATAATTTGCGAGTCAAAAGATAATAGAATTCCTTGTTAGAAAACCTAATTGGAGAACAAAAGTCAATGGGCCAAGTTGATAGGATTTTGTGGGTGTAATCCGCTGAAAACCCTCAGGAGACAAAACTCCTCCTACTAGGGACACCTAGAGGTTTAACGGCTTGTTGCACGTGCTCAGTGCAATCGCGTTTCCCTGCGAAAGTGCGGCTAGGTTAGATTTTTATAAAGAATAAATATAATAATAAGTTTGCTCGAGTACGAGCAAAAGATAAGTTTGGGGGTATTTGTTCACACCAGAATATTGCATTATTATATTCCCCATTCTTATTCTTTTTATAAATAAACAAGTGTTTTTGACGCATGTCTGCTACATGTTACAGGTTACTGGTTTTTGGAGCGAAAACAGTGAAAAAGACACAAGACAACAGAAAAGGGACTTTTGACCAACAAATAGAGGGATCCTAGTCAAGTCTAGACGAAGAACAGTGCAAGGTCCAAAATGTCAAGGCAAACGGTTAAAAGATCGCTACATGTTTTTCACTGAAAGATCTGGAGAAGAATAAGAAGTCAAACAGAGAAATGAGATGAAGAAATAACAAGCCAGATAACCACAAATAAGCCCAGAAAAATGGTTCAATGATCTGACCAGAGGGCCGCGGAACCGCGGCCCAAGGCCCACATTTGCCGTGGTTCCGCGGCCAGTTAAAGAACGTGTCGGTGCAAAATTGCTGTGTCGGTGAGTCGGTGCGGGGGTTTGGATTTTCCGTGGGCATATCTGTAAAATCACGTGTGCGAGAATCTGTAACCCTAGTTTCCCTGTTTACGTATAAATTGTAATCACAGATCTGTAAAACTCATGCCTCTTTTCATTTTCACAAATTCAGATCTGTTCTGTATTCTTGCTTGGAGAGAGCCATCAATAAAAATTAGTAAGTTACTTTTAATTCTTTGTTTTAATTCTCTTTTAATTAGAATGTCTTTTAATCCCCTAATGAGCGAGTAATCTCCTCGCTTGTTAGGGTTAGCCTTAGGGAAAGGTTTGAGAGATGAGATCTCTCACCCCTTTCATGCCATTTCATACCTAAGAATTAGAACTCCATGCATGCACGCACACCCCGCTCCCTACGACACCTTATCCCTCGAGGTAATGGTGACACCGTGGTGTAAAGGACCGGTTGCGCGTGTTTTCCATGGAGGTTAGGGTAAGTATCGATAAAGGAAGGATAAGAATCTAGAGGAAGAAACATCTTCCCAAAAGATTTTAATCCACTTTATTGATAATTACTATAACATCTAATAGATCTAAAATATGGCATTGAAAGCGGTGAGGGAACCTTTAATCTCCCAACTTCCCCTAAGCCTAACCCTAGCAAGACTTTAATTTAGATTAATTTAGTTTATTGATAGATCTAGGTTTTTTAGATTTAATAAATCAATCCAAACAACATTTGGAATCAACTCGTAAAAACACATTAAGAAAATTACACATCTCTGTGGATCGACCCGTACTCACCGGCTAGCTGCATAGCGACGCCGTTTCTGATTACGGTTAACAAGTAATATTTTTGCATTAATCATCATCGCTATCTCTCTAGCGTTAAACTATTAACAGATAAAAAGGGTCATTTTTAAACATTCATCGATTAACTACTAAGTCCTATGTACCCTACAAGCCTTTTTATTATAAATTTTATATCCGTCTTAAAATAGAACAACAACAAATATCCTATCTTTTATCAACTCGTCTAAAGAAAGAAAAGAGTTCACATTTCCCTACGAACGACCCGTACTCATCGCGGCTAGCTACTTGCGACACCGTCTTGATTGCGGTTATTTACAAAACACTTCTTCGCAAGATCAATCACCTGTCTGAGCAGAGACGTGACGTGGTGACTAGGCTGGACGACGACGGTAACTGGGTCGTCCGGATCGTCGGTGACGCGCGTAACTCCGACGAGCCGATCGGAGAATCAAGAAACGATCGAGAAGAGAAAGAAAGAACTTGAAGAAGAGTGGGTGCTTTTGTGTTGGGTTCTGGGATGACAAGGAAAGAGGCAAGACGACGATGATGATGGGCTGCTGTCGGTGGCGAGGTGGTAGTAGGTTCTTGGGTTTTGATCGGGGTCGGGGGTTTGCAAGGTTGGTCGTGGCGGTGGTCTGGGGTGTCGGGAAAGGACAGAGAGGTGAGGAAGTGAAGGTGGGTGTGGTGGTGGGTGGCGACGGCGAGGATAACGGCGAAGGGTTGTATGGGTTCTCTGGGGTTATGTCTTGGGAGCTTGCTATAGGGTTGGGGTGCAGGGGTTCTCGGGATGGAGAGAGAGAGAGGAGGTGGAAGTGGTGATGGAGGGTGAGTTTGACGAGGTGATGATGATGGTGAGCGGTGACGGTGAGGGGCGGCAATGGTGTAACACCATAGTTCATTTATATCAGTTCTATTTCAAGTATTTCTTTATTTATGGTATTTTCCTGATTTTCTGTGTTTTGGGTGCGAATAGTGTATTTGACATCTGTATTTGCATCCGACCCGACCCGCTTGCTGGAAACCCGTCTTGGTTCTTATTTATGATTTATCCCGGCTTGTTATGTTGATCCATGCATTTTCATTTTTTAAATATTGCATACTGGCATTATATTTGGCATCTAAATTTTTTTAATATAACATTTAAAGTCACATAAATTATTTTTAAAATATATTGCATGGCCTGCATGATACCCCTAACCCTGTCGTAGCATCAGCGCACCTTGTTCTCGTCCCGTTCAGTGTAACAGACCTATTTGGATGGCTACATGCACATGCGTGCATCCGTTCTTGGGGGTATGCATTTTCGTTATCCGGATAACCAATTTTGGTTTTAGTCAACACGTATATTTTCCGTATTTTAAACTGGATTTTTAGACCCGACCCGGGGGTGTTTTGGACTATTTTTGTATTAGCCAAATATTAAATATTTTACTAATATTATATTTTTTTTATTAAACAGTTTTAACAAAAAAAAAATTCGTAACAGAATAATCTTTTTAAATTTTTAAGAGAAATCTTTTTTTAAAATATAACAGACTCTCCCCACCCCCCACCCCCCTCTCTCTCCTTCTCTCTCCTCTCGCGATTTCTGTTCACGAGGGATCCGCTCACCTTCCTTCTCTCCTTTAGCGTCACACTCCTTCATTCTTTCTTTTTTTTTAAAAAAACCCATGCAGGCCGCCATGAGAACGAGATCCCCACGACAAACCCTAACCCTAGCTTCTCATCTTCCCTTCGCCTGAGCCTCGACTTCATCCCCTCCGTCTCCTCACCTCCCTCTTCAACTTCCACCACCACCATCCCTAAAAAAACCCCGTGAACCCTAGAATCCCCTGCACACCCTCGCCTTACCGGAGCATCGACCTCGTCGTCGTCTCCACACCCCGTCGTCGCCCTCACACCCTCTACACCACCTCTCTCCTCTCTCATCTCCTGTTCCCTGCACAGAAACCCCTGACCCCAGAGCACCAACATTCACCCGAATTCAAGAAAACCCGCAACCCCTGGCCTCGCCGGAAAAACACGCTTGCAACCTCGCCGTCGACGGCCCATCGTCGTCGACGACTCCCTCGCCTCACCTCACCTCTGAATCCAGAGCACAAAACCCAGTGAGCACCAGCTCTCTTCTTTCTTCTCCTTCTTTTTGCATTTCTTCTTTTCTTGATCCATATTTTCCGATCATCTCGGCAGCCGTGCTCGTCGCTGTCGATCAGGCAAACCCAGTAGACATCCCCAGCCTGCATGGTTACTTTCTTACCATGCCTGGACCCGTCCCGTGCGCGCGTATGGTTTTTGCGACGTTTACCCGACGTCAGAAGTGCTGTACGTACCCGTCGTGTGATCCAATCGAGGCAAGTTTATCTTGCTACATGCTATAATACTTATCTTGCATCCATATGAATACAAATATTACATGTTGATTGCATTGTTCATCCATGTTAAAGTTTTACTATTTTCGGATACCCGTATGTACCCATACCATTAATTATATATCTAGTTGCATGCCATGTCACTTTATTTCATATTACTGCTACATTAACACCCCATGCTAGATAATGCGCATCCTACTTAGTTATGGAGCTGTAGTTGTAACCCCTGATAGTTATTTATGCATCCATGCTTTATTGTGTATCCATACTATTAATTCTGCAAACCTAGTTGTATGCCATATTACATTAACTCATATTATTATTACATTAGTACCCCATGCTTGATAACGTGCATCCTGCATAGTCATGAGGTAACCCCTGATAGATATTTATGCATCCATGCTTTTACCGTACATCCGTACTTTTACCCTGATTCGATACTTGCTACATTTTACTGTTGGGCACCCACTTGATACATGTACAATACCTGACATAACCTGATATATCACTACTTGACATGTTACCTGATCCTGTTTCTAATGCTGACAATCCTGACATGTTGTCCCGATGGACATATCCTATTGTCTGTATAGACAAACCTATACCTGCTTGATCCTGTTTTGGCATTAGCTCCAGCTTTATCAATACCTGACTTGAACACATAACTTGGGGGTAAGGGGAAATCAATGATGAAACCTGACTTGTAACTCAGCAGTTCGACGCTTATACTGATCAGTTTTGGGGGCTAGGCCAGTCCCGGGATGATGTTGCTGATATCATTCGTCTGTACATGTTTCCTGTTTGTGCTTAGCGGCACGTCTCGGATTCAGCCCTGAGATTCTGGACCGTGGTCCCGGGTATGCATGGGATACTATTGAGTTACATCGACGATTCATTAAATTGATTTCACAAACTTGAGAGTAATTAACCTAGTAGTTGGTTCAGATTACTCACCGCACGTCACATGTGCACATACACTTCACTGTTCCATATTCGCATTACTGTTATACACTCTTATTACTATTCATACTCATGCTTGCATATCTTGTTACCTCCTGATTATATTTTATTGTTTGATATTATGACGCACTGACGTCTAGGTTTTGCATGGCCCAGATCCTCTATCCTTGTCGCAGGCCGTTCAGGAGTATTTCAACCGAGCAGTGAGGACCCTGTTAGTATTCTAGTTTAGTTTCATTCCAGCATTTTTATTTCCTGATGTGAGCTCGTATTTGGGACGTACTTTCCAGATTGTTATTGTTACTTGGATCTATTGCTTCCGCATATTATTTCTTGACTCGTTTATTCTGGCTTATGGACATGTACTAGATAGTTTATTTTATTTTCTACTGTTCTTAATATCTTATAGACAGCCATAATGTGACTGTGGAAGGATATTTCCTAGTCACAGGTAGCATGGTTGGCTCGGTCACGTGCCGATCTTAGCGCACTCTGAGAAGTGGGGCATGACAAATGGCGAGGACATGGGCAAGGGTTAGGGTTTGGGTTTTCTCATGGGACAGAAGAGTGAGGGAGAGAGAGAGAAAGGTGAGGGGTTTGGTTAATTATTAGGTTATATAATTATATATATATAGAGAGAGAGAGAGAGAAACGTGAGGGGAGAGAGAGAGAGAAATTAGTTAATATTATATATATATATATATATATATATATATATATATATATATATGTATACCGTTACTTAGTTTAGGTTTAGAAAAATATTATAATATATATATTTTAGATTTAAATAGCTAATATCAAATTACTCTGAATATTACCCGGGTCTCATCTAAAAATCTAGTTTTTAAATGTGGAGAATATACGTAAAAGTTAAAACCATAATGCTGTGTCCGGTCAATAAAAGATGCATACCCCCAACTACAGATCTACGTAAATATACGTAGCGATCCAAACGAGTCTGTTTTAGCAATTTGGACATGAACATGCTACATGGGTGAAACTATATGATATGGGGTACGATAACATGCCATACTAGATATTAAAGATATTATTTGGTTATTATTTGTATTATTTAAAAGATATGCAGATACAAAATATATTATATATGTGTATAGAATCTAGATGTGCATGGATCCTCTGTACTAGCAAATATTTGACGTAATCTTGAACCATGTTGAGTTTCAAACATACGGGTTGGGTCGAATACTAACCACAATTACCAAATGTACTATTCGCGCCCAAAAGCAATAGTAATAAAGAAATCTGCCGCAAAATTTTAAATACCCTAAATAAAATATTGTATAATGGTGCTAAGGTGTTACATTATACCCAACTATAAAAAAATTTCGTCCTCGAAATTCCCGGAACAAGAAAAGACACGAAAACACGGATTTAAGAAAAGATGTGTGGAAACTTCTGTCGGATCTCGTCTTCGCATTCCCAAGTAGATTCTCTATGCAAACGATTCCCCCATGAAACAAGTACTAGAGGGATAACTTTGTTCTTGAGGATCTTCCCTCGTCGATCCACAATCGCCATTAATCTTTCTTCATATGTTAAATCTTCCCTTACTGTCAGCTCCGAGTGATCTAGGACGTGTGTCTCATCTCGAACATACTTGCGGAGTTGAGATATATGAAACATGTCATGAACACCTGCAAAGGATGGTGGTAAAGCCAATCGATACACTACCTTTCCAACATGCTCGATGATACTGAAAGGCCCCACGAATTGAGGACTAAGCTTGCCTCGACTACCAAATCGAATCACTCCTCTGATCGGTGATATCTTCAGGAATACAAGATCACCAACTGTGAACTCCAGAGGTCTTCGTCCTGTATCGGCCCAACTTTTCTGTCGATCTTGTGCCACCTTCATATGATTTTGAATCACGTTAACTTTCTCTACCGTTTGCACAATAAGATCTGGTCCCAATAATCTTCTTTCTCCAATATCGTCCCAACAGATAGGTGAGCGACACTTGCGATCATACAATGCTCCAAATGGAGCCATCTGTATAGTCGCCTGAAAACTGTTATTATAAGAAAACTCTACCAAGTGCAAATGATCTTCCCATGAACCTATGAAGTCTAACATGCATGTTCTCAACATATTTTCAAGAGTTTGGATCGTTCTTTCAGACTGTCTATCTGTCTGAGGATGATAGGCACTGCTAAATTTCAAGCGAGTCCCCAAACTTTCCTGTAAGCTCCTCAAAAGTGCGATAAAAATCGGATATCACGATCAGAAACGATACTCATAGATACTCCATGCAATCTCATAATCTCCTGCATGTACTGTTCTGCTAAAACTTCCATTGAATGACCAACTCGAAACTGTATAAAATGAGTTGCCTTGGTCAATCGATCAATAATCACCCAAACGGCATTATTGCCCTTTGGACTCCGTGGTAGAGCTGTCACGAAAACTATGATTATATGTTCCCACTTCCATTGAGGAATCAGAAGTGGTTGTAATAAACCAGCAACCCTTTGATGTTCAGCCTTGACCTGCTAACACACCTAGCACTCCGATAAATAACGAGCAATTTCCCTTTTCATGCCTTCCTACCAGAAATGTTGTCGTAGATTTCGGTACATCTTTGTGCCTCCTGGATGTACGGAATATGCGGAACTATGAGCCTCCTTCATGACTTCTTCAAGAACATATCCTTTAGGCACACATAGACGACTACCATATTGTAACGAACAGTTTTCATGAATTAACCAGTCAGTTCGAAGTCCCGCTTCTACTTGTTCTCGAAACTTCTGCATCCTTGGATCGTGCGACTGCGCTGCTTTAAGGTTATCGATCAAAGATGACTGTATTTGCAACTGCATCAACTGTCCCGAAGAATTCGGTAGTACAATCTCCAACTCGAACCTCTGAAGGTCAGCTAAAATCTCTTTTTGTGCAGTCAACATTCGTATTGCTAACAACTGACTTAGCGCATTCGGCACTACATTAACTTTCCCCGGATGGTATTTGAGATCAAGATCATAGTCAGCCATCAGTTCTAACCATCTACTCCGCCTCATGTTGAGCTTTTTCTATGTGAACACATACTGTAGGCTTTTGTGATCGGTAAATGGAGACTGTAAAATTTTCCCTAAATAAATTTACTAAACGTATTGAAACAATAATACACAATGCAAGAATAAATGGAGACTGTAAAATTTTCAACAAATATCTTTATTTACCTTCAACTTTCAATATTTACAAGTACATGAGTTTCAACTGGAAAGTATATATAATAAAGGAAAATGCCTAAACATATGGCATACATAAACTGAATAAGAAGTGAATCTAGGCTAATCTTGAGGTGCAATCCGGTTGTAGTCTTCCTCTGTGGCCTCCAATTCTTTCTTCTCGATCGTATCTGACGAACATTCCAAGAAAACAAGGGTAGGTGGATTGCCTGTCAGCGAACTAGAGCTCGGTAAGTCCCAAGGATAAGGTAAGAATAAAAGAATGATAAGTGTAGAATATATATATATATATATATATATATGACGAGTAAAAGTATATGTTCATAGGAAAATATGTACTATAGGTCTTTATATAGTCACTATGTTAACGTTAAATTCTAAGTGTGAATGTCAACGCAGTCGTAGAAGTATTCATGAGCTCAAGAGTGGGGCCCCAGGAGTAAGGAAACACGAGCCCATTTCATATGTTAGCATCGGGGCTATAGGCTGTGGATGAGTTATCCCGACTGATATTCAAGTAAAATAAAAAAAAAGGTTAATACGGGACTTCTGAAGCTCCGTTGGATTCACACAAGAAACTATCCCCAAAACCCCGAGTATAAATAGTTTATAACTGTATAGTATATTTAATTAAATTGATGGGTTGGTTATAACATGTCTTGATCGAAACCAAAGATTGCAAAAGGTGTAAAATGAAGTCGAGTGAGTCGAGTATTAATGTGAGTCATGTCAATTGCAATTTTGGTTTGAATCAAGTTAGTTCGAGTAGATTGGGTTCGAGTTCATGTTCAGGTTTAGATTCGAGTTGGGTTAGAATTAGAATTTGTGTTCGAGTTCGAGTTCAAGTTTAGATTCGAGTTTGGATTTGAGTTCATGTCTTTTTCATATGAATTGATCTTAAATTGTTAACAATCTTATGTTCGGGAGAAATCGGCAACAGCTGCACATGGACGGCGGGATTTGTCTCTTTTTCCAAGACAATTACGATTGATAACTCCGTTTAGTTGTCTAACCTGAATAGGCAAGCACTCACTTTCTCCGGCTCCCCAAGGCTCAAGAGAAATGATACTTCTTAATCCTATATTAATCTAGAGTTCTTAAAATATTGTTTGCGTATCTCGAGGGGGTTTTATGAAAAATACTTTAATATAGTTTAAAAATAAATTTCGAGGGTGATTTGTAATATTTAGAGTTTTCAGGAACATGTATTTTAATTGTTGTGGTATTTTGGTGATAAAACCTAGTTTTTAAAAGTTTATGGTATTTTTATAAAAACCAGCTCTTTTGGAAACTTGATGGTATTTGTTTCCCCAATATATTTAACCTAATAAAAGAGCAAAGCTCAATTGAATTCAATGAGGCAGCGCTTCACGTGCTCTCCACGAGGGCGCCAACGCAAGAGCCAATTTCATAGGATTAAGTCCTATGGTGGCGTCTCACGTGCTCCTCACATGGACGCCAATGTGCAAAGCACAGAAGAGTTCATTATATAAGAGTTAAACTCTTAGATGGTGCAGCACGCGCTCCTCACGCGGGTGCCAATGTGCAAAACATAGAGATACCCATCTTAAGAATTAAATTCTTAAGTGGCGCCCACGTGCACAACACATGAGCGCCAGCGCCCGGGTAGAATTAAATTCTACGATACTCTCTATTTAACAAAGTCGTTGGATCAAAAATCCAACCGAGATGATAAATCTTCAAGATATAGAATCAAATTCTATTAGGAGAAAATATCTCCCATATCTTTCTAAATAAGAAAGATACTCTCGGTTGGATCAAAGATCTAATTATAGAATAAAATTATATTCTAGAATATATTCTCTCAATCTTTCTAAATAAGAAAGATTGCTCTCTGTAAAACAGAGAACCTCTGGATTAAAAAATCCAATGGTGATTAAAAATCACCGTTTTACAGAATAAATTCTGTATAGGAAAAATATTTCCCCAATCTTGTTAAAAATAATCAAAATCATATTCTGTAAAAAACAGAAGTCCTTGGATCAAAGATCCAATAGTGGGTAAAATTCCACAAATCAATTTTGAGTCCTATTAAATCAATTGGAATCTCTCAATGAAAGATTTTCTCAAAACTAATTATAATCTTCCTTCACTATATAAAGGACCCGAGACTTCAAGTCTCGAGGGAAGGAGGAGAGAAGAGAAAAAAAGGAGGAGACACACGGAGGAGACAAATATGTACAGAGAGAAGGAGATAGAACGAACATGTAATGACTCTAATTTTACTGTACGAAAATTTTCAAGTTAATATACAGAACAGATTTTATTAGCCTTAGCACAAGTTATTGTTTAAGAATAACAAGAAATCACTTGTAGCTCATTGGTAAAACCTTTGCACTGCTGTGACGTAGCCCCTGTGTTCGAATCCCATCAGCCACATATATTTTTACTGATTTTTCTTTTAAAGTTTTTGGAAGCCCAAAAGTTTACACGTGCAATACATGTAAAATGAAAAGTCTGATAAAATCAAACATGTGCTGAATGTTATATGAACCGACCTAGACACGTGGCAAAGATCCAGAGACCCATCCCCACCCAATGGCCGTCGTGATCTGCATTTAGGCCGGCGGTGCCGGGCTAAACCGTGGGTAATGCCCCCATGTTTTTCACACTAGTCGTTTGGCCCACCCCTACTACTCCTCTTCTGTTTGATTTCTCTGTAAATTAACAGAGAGATTAAATTCACCTCATTAATCCTATTTTAATACATTTTTAATTCTCTTTTCAATTCTAAAAACCCTAATTCTATCCTATAAATACAACATCACACCCTAGCTTTCCTCATTCTGAAGTCTATTTTTAAAATTCTCAAAAAAATTCCAAGCCCAAGAAAAGTACAAGTGGAGTTAGCCCAAGTTCCTTTCCGACGAGGATTCGAAACACTTCCAGTGACTCCGCGACACCACGACGATCTCAATACCTTCCTCCCTTTATTCTTAACCCAAACAACTAGTAAGTCCCCTTTCTCTCCTCCTCTTAACTTAAAATATTCTCTTTCCAAATCACGTCGGGAAGTGGAGTTATACCAACACTTAATACTATTCTCTTTTAAATTTCAATTTTCTCTTAAGAACCACTTAACCATATCATTATATCTTTCTTGTTAACCATTAACTAAAATTTAGAAACAAGTTTCATTTTAAAACTCCAAGTAAAACAACTTTTATTACACTTTTACGCTTAAATACCATGAAGTTACATATGATATCGTTTAATCATTCTTGCTTATATTACCTCTAGAAAATCTCACGAGATAATGACCTACCTCTCACAACACGCATCATGACATAGCACGATTAGCTTTTAACAATATATATTTTGGAAAAAATACGACTTTTACAACAAAATACCATAAACTATCAAAACCCGTATTCTTTAAATTGTGTTATTTACATTCCTTGCAATTATATCTCTACAACCCATTTTGGGGAACCCGATCGGAAAGGTGCGGGTTATCGCACATTCTCGAGACTAGCAGAGCGAGATGCAGACCTCCTCACGGAGCATACAATTTTGATGGAATTTATAATACAATTTTTAAGAAAAACGTGGTTTTCTATTTAATAATTAAATTTTATTTTTAATAATTATATATAAATATTATCATACCATCTATTTTAAATATATAATAAATTCCATATTTTTCTAAACAAAAGAATTACAAGTTTCATTAAAATATCATCAAGAATCCATTCAAGTCAAGTTTACACTAAAATACCATGTATTATTCAAGCTAGGTATTTGTTCACTAGAATACTTCACTTTTAAAAATTACATCCATGAAAATCTTAAATACGATAAAAAATACTTGAGGTTTATTTTGAAAATATACTAAAAATATTTTTCATAAAACCCCCTCAAGTTATATTAAACTACAATAAGGACCCTAGTAAATATAGGTTAAGCGGGACCAATTCTCTTGAGCCTCAGGGAGACGAAGAAAGTGGGTGCTTGCTTATTTAAGGTAGAAAACTAAAACGGGTTATCAATGGTAATTGGTTTGGAAAAATTCATAAATCCTGCCGTCCATGTGCAGCAGTTACCGATAACTCCAAAACCTAATTAAGGAATCCAATTCTATTTAAGTGTCTGATTCAATCTGAGTCTCAGTCTAATCCGAATATAATCTAAACATGAACACAATCCAATCTTAACTATAATACAACATGAATCCAATCTATATTTGAACTTGAACATGAATACCAGAACAAAATCAACATGACTTGAATTGACCGAACCATGGGTATATCTTAACTTGACTACATGACTATCCTTTTACATCCTTATCCATTTACATGAACAACTTATACCATGGTTTCGACAAGTCTTATACAACAAATCATTACAATCAATACAATACGCATTACGGGGTTTTTAAAGGGGTAGACTGGTACGGAATGTGTTAAAAGTGGCACAAGATGGTTACTCAAAGACGTAAATAAACATCCATTGCCGTTGTTCCGTGGTATTGACGGAGCCTTGTACTACGGGTTACCTTAGTCCATGGGGAAAGTTGGACTCCTCTCGTATACACTGATATATTCTGTACCAAGTTACAAACAACTACGTTAGCATAACAAACGTATAAATTAACTATTCTATTCTCTTACCTGTCTATTTCTATTCTACCTCTTGGGACTTACCGAGCGATTGTTCGCTGACGACATTCCTATTTCTTCTTTCTTTGGAATGTTGTCAGGAGGACCTGACTCGCAGGAGATCGAGCCTAGCCAGGATGATTTGGAGCAGTTCACTGAGAATCCAGAGTTCTAGTTCCTACTTGTACTTACTTTACTTTCAGTTCATATGTCATTGTTTAGGCATCACTTTCCAGCATTGTATTTATTTTCCAGTTGTATGTAAAGAATGTTTAATCAATAAAAAGTTGTTGTTTATTTATATCTCTTGTCATTTCTTGTGTATATTTATTATATTGCTTATTTACGCTTAACGTGTTTACTTCTGAGTAAATACGTCGTGTCCCTGCCACGTCCTCTTACCCGTACATTGGGAAGCGAGGCGTGGCAGAACCCCTGAGAAGCTTCTGTAAAATACAACGAGCTCTTAAAAGAACAGAGAATTTAATTCTCAAAGGAAGAATACTTTCCTCTTCAAAACCCTAGGTAAAGAAAAGATATCAAAATATCTCTATCATATCTAAGGGTTTAACCCTTCTCAAAGAACTTAGTTCTTTCTCTGGATCTGAGATCCACATGGCAAATCTCCCACAAATTGAGAATTTAATTCTCATCGGAAAGAGCTTGTTCTTGAGAATCAAATATTCTGGGAAGAACAAATTTTAAACAGAGTCCATAATGCTCCAGGAACTCAGTTCCTTCAAATCGAGAACTTAGTTCTTTAAAAAAACTCAACCTAAAATTCTCAAGTATAATGATTTTAGTGAGCGTTAATGGTCAAAATGCCAGTGATAGAGGTTTAACCTCTCTGAAAATATGAACAGAGATTAAAATCTCTAAAAATGATAAAAGAAAAAAGACAGGTGCCTCACATGCTTCCCACGTGGGCGCCCCTTGTAACCACGCCTAGCGCCTCACGTGAAAAGCATGTGAACGCCCAAAATAGAAGGCCAGCGCCGCACGTGTTCATCACGTGGGCGCTGAACAAAAGTGCATAATACTCCACAAACAGCCAAAATGGCTGAGTGCTCAGCGCTCATTGGACGGCACCCATGACTGAATGCTTCACATGTCATATATGTGAGTGTCAGAGGTCAAATAAGTGCTCAACACTTTAGCATAAAAGAAAGGAGCTGAACAAAAAAAGCCCAAATAAGTGCCTAGCACTTTTGAATAAAAGAAAAGACTAAGCGTGTCAAGCCCCCAAATTGGCTAAGTCTCTGAAGTTTTTCCTGCAGCTGAGTCTAAATGCTCTGTTGTTGGATCCGAGATAAAATGATCCTTGAAATTCCGCTAAGTTGATCTTAGACTCAAATTGGACTAACGCATCCTTAGTCAAAAACAAATTGAGCCCCAAATTCTCATATATATTTAAGTTGATCTTAATCTCAAACTAGATTAACGATCCTTAAATAAAACCAAGCCCAAATCTAAAATATACGGATTTGGAATAACCCACACCGTACGGGCGACGACATAAATTAGTCTCCGTATACAATCCATGGGCAACCAAAACCAAAACAAAACATACACACGACACGAAGTGAACTGCCGGAGCAGAAGAAAATGGTTATCGTAATGCGGTAACGTAATTAACAGCAGGGGCTTACGCCTGCAGGGAAGAGCGTCCCCACAATCAAAACCCCCTCAAAAAACGAAGGGAAATTTGACAAATTTCGCTACAACGGCTGCATCCGTCCAAACCTTCGATATACGGTGTTATAAATCAACTTGGTATCTTCGGAGAGGTGGACGGATAAATCCAAATAGTATCTGCCCCCAAATTCAGGCAAGACGATCCATCCCAGGTTTATCTCTACTTTCGGAGGTAAACAGATTCTGGCACGCCCGGTGGAACCTTTTCCTCTTTCTGCTCCACACTTTGTGTGTCGTGTTTCGTGAACAAAATCACGGTTCGCTATGGTTGCCCTTGGATTCAAGGAACTATGATTTGGTGTCTTATTCCTATGCAGAAGGAGAAGAAAATTGATGGATTCTAACTATACAACTTGCAACAGCAACCCCCGCTCCGCCCCAACTGGAGGGGTGACCTATGGGCCCAAGCGGCCTCCATATTTTCAGAGCCGGTGGGTCAAGTAACGCAATCCACTACTGGACTATTCTTCAGGACCATGTTCCCACCGGTGGGTGTCGGTGCCTCAGCGCCGTAGGAAGAAGCTCCTAAAAAGTCGGTCTTCAATCGACTGGCAACCACAACGGCCCCTCTCAATAGGCCGTCCAAATCCGATGTCTCATTTTTCGACAGGCTGAGCCGAAGCTCAGACGTCTCAGTCTTCAATAGACTGAGCAAGAACTAAAACGGGCTCATCTTCAAACTCTGCCAAGGACGCCAGTCTTCAACAGGCAGGCACCAACAGCAGCTCCTCGACAAAGCTGGGGGCACAACGAAGCCGCTTCCAAAACTGAGGCGGTACCATCTGCAAAACACGCTCAATGTCGTCACTGGAGCCGAGTGAGAAAAGCTAGGGGTAACTCCCCCTTCTGGACGTACTCTACCAGTTCCAACGGTGGAAGTTGACGCTGCTGTTCCAACCGGGAACAACTTTGATCTGCTCTAGAGGATACGCAAGAACTCTCCATTGGCGGTGCTAAAGAAATCTCCCCTGCCTACAGAAGCCACAGTGCAGGAAAAGACGGAGCGCCTCCATCAACAGCTCTCCTCTCAAATTCATAGAGTCTGGCGGAAAGTCCAAAACTCTGTGATCAAAAAAGATTACTTGATTGATGTGTGCTGAAAAGTGTTTTATGTAAAGTAACCGCAATCAAGACGGTGTCGCTAGTAGCTAGCCGCGATGAGTACGGGTCATCCGCAGGGAAACGTGAACCTTTTTCTTGTTTTAGACGAGTTGATTGAAGAAGGGTGATTGTTTGTCGTTACGGATATAAGATTTATGAAGAGAAGGCTCATAGGGTTCATAGGACTTAGTAGTAATGGATGAATAATTAAAAATGACCCCTTTTATCTTTTAATAGTTTAAAACTAGATCGATAGTGATGAATGTAGATTAGGGTTCTTTGGAAGAAATTAGGGTTTTCCCACTACTAACCCATATCCTTGAATTGATCTCTATTCATGTTTAGCCCCTACCAAAACAAGGGTTAAACCAATTCTCAAATCGTGGTCGTGACTAGCAAGAAATTGGTAGCGCGCCCGATACGGATGTTAATATTTGTTTTTCTAAAGTTTATAGACTTTAAAATGTATAAAAGAAGTTAAATGATTTTATCATCCATTGATCTAACCTAGTCTACTAACCCTAACAAGTTAGGAATAACTCACTAATGGTTTGAGATTTAGAAGAAAAATTAAAGAATGAAAACATGATTAAGATGCATAAAGTAAGTGCGGAAAGTAAGTGTGGAAAGTAATTGCAAAAAGAATAATAAAAACACTACATTTATTAATTACTACTATTGCATACAACTTATGAAAGTAGAGTACAAGAACCCTAGTTGCTCTAGATCTCTATCTTATTGGAAATAGATGACTAGTTGATGATCACTCGGATATGCGGATCGCTTTAGACCTCTTGATCTCTTCAGTGATGATTTTTGATGTGAACCTCTCGGTCCTATATATAGTCACAGAAACTAGAAACCTTAGATACCATCTGTGATTATATGCTGATACGATCCAATCACCAAAATATCTCATTAAGCGACCCTAGAACCCCCGCGGAACTGCCGCATATTTACCTATTTGGCCACGGTTCCGCCACGTATTGATGGCTTCAGTCTCTGGGATTTTTTGTGCTATTTTATCTTGATTTTTGGAGATCCTCTCGATATCTAGATTCTTAAAATAATGCTCTGAGTCTTTACCGTTACTAAATCTTTCGATTTGCTTCGATATTTTGGCAGAATTGATTCCGACATCTTAATTTATCCCGGATCTCTTGGATTCCAGACCTGAGCTAATCTGCACAATATCTCAAATCAAAGTGTTAGTAGAATTTGGTATGTTTTTTTGAAATATTATCCTAACCATTTTATATGATGTTATATGTTAAGAATATTGATTAGAAATATTTGATATGATATGCATATTTTAATTACTAATATTTCATATAAATATTATATATATGTATTTTCCCTTATTATGTTAATTTATAATGTAGAAACATATGATAATAAACTTTTTACACATAAACCCTCATATGTTCTATAATTACAATAAACACCTTTTAGTATTTAAAAATAATAGGGAAAATGTTCAATCAAATGTGCAATATTTTAGACTAATCAAATATCCCCAAACTTAACTTTGATCGTCCTGAGAAAACTAGTTATTAAAGAAAAGAAGAAGACAAAGAAAAACCTAGCACACTTTCGTAGGCAACACGATTGCACTGAACGCGTGCAACAAGCCTTTAAACCTCTAGATGTCCCTGGTAGGATGAGTGTTGTCTCCTGAGGGTTTTCAACGGAGTACACCCACAAAATCTCATAATAAAAGAAAGATGATGAAAGTTACATACAAAGATAAAGAACATATAAAAAAAGAACTTGAAAATAAGTGTTTCAAACTACACTAACTTTTTAGTAGCCATGAGCCCTATCTTAATGGTCATGAAAAAATGTCAGAAATCACATCATCCCTCAATAAAACATAGCCTTTAGTCTTCCTCTCTACCTTTCTTCCAAATATAGATCATATACCCCTACGTGTGTGTAAAAGACATCCCTACACTTAGAAAATTCAATTCAAGCTATCATACTCTTGTCAATATTCCTTAGTACTTTTTAGTCGGTGAATATTTCAGATGGAATTGCTCACACATTCTTCATACGACCGTTAATACTTCTTGAGGTACGAACCAACCTATTACCGAATGTGCTCACTCTTTTAAGCGTAATTAGCAATATCCTAGTTTTGCAACACCTAAGGCTTAGCAGTGGCTCTCAAACCAGTTGGTCTAAGGCACTGGTGATAAAGCACCCTCGCTATATTTTTTTCTATTCATAATAAGGCTTTTAGACAAGAGCATTTCAAGGTATCCTCTACTATCCCAAGTTTCAAGATGTGTACAAGTGCTTATAGTAGGGTATCAACGTTCAGATGTTTGGATTCAAAAATAGGGACTATTTTTCAGACTTATTTCTATTATCAGATTAGTGATTTCCTTCATCTTACTAACCCTTGGGACAACAGCTCATGACTACCTATTACTAGCTTCGTTATAAAACATCTAATTTTCTTACTTTTCTTAAAGCTCTTCCTATCTTTCATATGTATTTTTTCACTTTCTAAATTTCATTATCAAAAAATTTTTGTGATTTTATTTAGTATAATGTAAAAAATGATGCGTGAATAAGAACAAACCTCCCCCAAACCAATTTGCAGCAGTATCTTCACTGATGTCATCTGTGTAATACCTTAGAATGCGATTAGTGTTAATTAGACGATAATGCGGGTTTTTGGTAAAAAGTTTACCAATTTGGGTTCCTCACATTTTATAACATTTAATTAATAATTTATTATTATTTGTTATGGTTTGCACACACATGTGCATGTTTATATGAGGGTGTGTTTGTGTAATCTTACTTAAGTGACCATGACAACTTAACCTTAACCTAATCCTTGCTTTGCCTTAACCTTAAACCCTAGATATTTGTTGTGAGATATTTCTTCTTATTTTGGAATGAAGAGGAGTTGGCAAGGTGAGTCATGGAGACTTGATGGCTTGCATTGATGGTGAGTTAATGCAATGGTGCACTCACCCTTATTCTCACCCCTCTCTCTCTCTCTCTCTCTCTCTCTCTCTCTATATATATATATATATATATATATATATATATCATTTCATCCTCTCATTTTTCTCTACCTCTTTTCTCATTATTTCTCATACTCCTCATAGCCTCAACTGAACACTTGCTCATTCCCTCACAAAACCATCACAAACTTCACAAAATCTCACCCAAATCACTTCATAAACCTTATTTTGCCTCTTGGATGCCTTGGAGCTTGGAAAGCTAGGATTTTTGAGCTTATGGGGGTTGATAATGATTTCTTTCTGTTAAGTAAGTTTTTTTAGTGTTGCGTAACTTGTTCGTTTCAGTTTAGAATGCGTAAAGTTTCGTTTCGTGCAAATATTGTATTTTTTAGTGTAGTTTTGGGTCTCGGATGATCTGCTATCAAACCAGATATTTGTTGGAAAAGTTCCCATCACAGTGACCTTGAGTAGTGACCTAAAACCCACCATAAAAACCTGAGACAATTCCATGAACAGTGGGCTGCAATTTTATTGCTTCCGGCCGCAATTTGCGGCCGGACGGGGGTGTTTGGGTTTGGGTTTTGGTCTGGAGGTTTCTGGGGTTGTGTGTGGTCTTGTGGTATGTGCAACTTTTACAAATTGTTTATTTAGCAAAATCTGGGATCACTTTGCTAGTTTCTAGTGTTTCAATTACGCGCGTTACGTTATCTGATACGGTTCGTGTTTTTGTGTATCTGTTGCTCTTGGGTTAGTTTCGTAGTGTCGCTACGCACGTTAGCCACTAGACGAACACTTGAAAGTATGTTTGGAGTTGGTGCGTCGGTCAAACATAGTTTGTACGTGTTATTGGTAAATTGCTAATATACACGTGTTATATTGTTTTATGATCTTAGGGATGCAGGCGGGGACTTCGGACGCTGTGAAGAAGGGAAAGCGAGTGGTTGGCTTTACTTAGCCCCAGGATAATCTGTGAGTAGATTTAACATCTACAGGGGAATCGCCCGCATGGCGTTATACGTCTGGGGTAGATATGATATGATATTAGTCGCATGTTATATTGCACATATAGAGATTGTGCATAAAACTCCATTGCATATTATTACTTGTTTTGCTTGGACTTGTACCCTTTGGACACTGCACTATTATTGACGGCTCATGTTGCACGAGCACTGATTGTATGCCACCCACACCGTCAATAATTGCCATGACATGCACAACACTTATACATACGTGAGATTGTATTGGTTAGGGACATTGAGACATTGATTCATATTTCATTTTGCATATGACATATAGCATACCTGTATACCTACATGCTTACACATATGTCTTGACATGCCTACATGCTAGTTACCAATATACCTATATGGTAGTGTACCATTAGTGATAGGTATATACATATTTGAGACATAGCTACAAGTACATCTTGTATACATACTTACATATACACTTACCTAGCTTGATATAGCTACACATATACTTGGAGGGTATTGTATCATTATTGACATGTATATACACATACCTAGCTTGATATAGCTACACACATATCTGGAGGGTATCACATCATTATTGATAGGTATATACACATATCTTGCTATACCGACATGATTACGCATACCTGGCTATAGCTACATGTTCACTTTTATATGATGTTGTATGAGTTTGGAGAAATTAGGAACCGCATGATACATTTCATAACTTGTTGCAGTTAAATAGCGGTTTTTCCTTTATATGCTCATATTACTGTTTCATGTTGAATATATTATATTTCATGGATTTACGCATTGAGATATGGATTTCATATGATGTTTTCTGGATTTGAGGACCGTGGTAGTTCATGAAATTATGCATTATTTGAAAAACTCGGTTTCTCTTGATATGATATTTCAGCGTCCACCATGAGATTTCTCGGTTCTGATGTATACCCCATGCGAGGAGTGGTGTGGGCTGTGTGCGGGTATATGGTGGAGCCCGGTATGGTACCCCGGGGCAAGAAAGGTATATCGACGGATTTTGCCGATGTGCCTGGCAAGGGATGTGCACTGCCTACCGGTGATAGTATTTTGGACTCGACGGTGATCGTGGAGATATCGACCGGAGTCATGTACGTATGGATACGGGGAATTCGAGTGTCGAAGTTGGGCAATCGGGTTTCCGATGAACGTATGATACGTACATATCAGGGGCAATTGAGGTGATGACGCCTGATAGATGAGTATTTATGTGTCGATGCTGGACACTAGTTTTCATGATATTTTACTCCTAGGTATATATATCAGTTGTATGGGGACGCTGTTATATATGCATATATATATATATATATATATCATCATAATGATCTATGCATGTATTCTTATTCATTACTTGATATGAGGGCCGATCTGTGGGCCGATATGAGGGCCGACCTGAGGGCCAATTTGAGGATATTTGGGATTTGGATTGTCTTGATGAACATTGGTCCTGCCACGATGAGGATTCCGTGAGTATAACATGTTTTATCCCATATTCCGCATTTACTTATATGCATTGCTTCATGTATTAGTAGTACCTGATAGAGTACCTTTCATGACTGTTGCATATACATATTGCCATATTATTGCTTCATGTATTAGTTGTACCTGATAGAGTACCTTTCATGACTGTTGCATACATATGGCCATTTATTGCTATTATCTTGCATGTGATAGATTTGCACAGTACGTGCATACTTGCGATTACCTGCATATATTATTTACTATTCACGAGTTGGAAACTCACCCCTGTTGTGCCACAGGGTTTGTAGGTTGTTCCTCAGAGTAGTCGAGGCAGGGCTTCTACCTATCGTATCATCTTTTGCAGCGGATACTGCTACGGCTGACTGTGTGCATTTTTACTATAGGTGGGTTTTGCGGTTATCCGATGTTGCTCATTGTATATCTTTGTACCATGTACTCTCCATCTACCACTTTCATGTATTGACTTAGAGTCGTGATGTGAGGACGATATTGTATATTATTTATGACTTGGAGATTTTCATGTTGTTCACTTTATATCGTCTTTTTCTTCACTACGGCATCGTATATTTGCTTGTGGTGGTTGTTTTCCACCTTTGGGCGTGGATTTGCTCCCGTTGGGGATGCTTTACTTATATATTTATGTTGTACCCTTTTTGGGGGGCTTGTTTTACAATGGAGGTGCTGCCAAATTTTAAAGAAAGTAAATTTGGATTTTAAAGAATTTTGATTGAGATTTCAAAAGTTTTAACGATGTTATTATCACTTACTACTTTTGATGGTTTAGATTGCTGGGTTTTTGGCTTACTTGAATTACGTTACGCCTGGAGACGTTACGTAGTTTAAGGGCCGTCACGTGCCAAATTTCGGGTCGTGACAAAGTTGGTATCAAAGCGCTAGGTTTTACCTTTCGGAGTGTAGGATGTCCTTGGTATGATGGAGTAGGTAGCTTAAGCAGAGTAACATAGTGTGTGTATGTCCGCAACATACTTACGACACGGTACTCTGCCTAAGTGACCTAAATACTAATTACTTGAAATTCCTTCCTCGATGATACATATCCTTGTGATTCGATTTCCGTGTTCTTATCAAATCCTTTTCCATTTATAGCCTTTTGCCGCAGATGACTATGAGGGCTCAGAGTGATGCAGCGAGAGACGAGGTCAGAGTTGACTCGTTTGAGGCAAGGACTGACCAGGATGGTACGCTCGTTGCACAGGAGCAGATTGATCTGCCTTCGATAGATCGTATCGCTAGGCTGGAGGCAGATATGCAGGAATTGCGCCAGATAATGAGGTCGTTGGTTGAGGCCAGTCGAGCGCAGCGACAGAAGGTTTCTACCCCTGTTACCCAGTTATTCCTTGCGATCAGCACACATCATTGTGTTACGTATACAGCACCAGTGGACACAGCCCTATTCGATGAGGAGCATCTTTCTGAGACTTTGGGAGTCCGGGAACAGAGGAAGGCTCATGCAGGTGTACCAGCACAGAGACAGAGGTTCAGTCGCTGTGACAGGTTTTGTGCACATCGCGGGAGTAGCAGAGGCGTAGGACGAGAACAGTGGTTTAGCTCTCATCCTCAGGAGGGGCAGCAGTTTTTATTTGGATGTTACCGGTGCGGGAGTTTTGGTCATCGGGTTCGAGATTGTACAGAGCCACGTGAGCACGATGCAGCTGTACCGCAGAGAGGTCATAGTCGTGGAGGATTCATTCCGAGTGTACCGGATGGCAGAGGAGGAGTTCAGGCAGTTGTGGGTAGAGGGCAGACACGAGCGTTTGCTTCTACTCATCGGGACGCGCGGGCGTCCAATGCAGAGTTTTCAGGTAGTCTTATTCGTATGTTTTCTTATTGCGTATGTCTGTTTAACTCGGGATCTATGCACTCGTTTGTTCTACACACTTAGTGCTGAGGTTGGGCCGAGAGTCGTGTATGCCAGATCAGCCGTTTGTTGTGTTTACTCTTGTTAGCGATCCTTTGGTTGCGCGACACGTGTTTCGGTCATGTGAAAGTTGGGTAGGAGATAGAGATTCGTCCGTCAATTTGATCCTTCTTGAGATGTTGGACCTTGACGTTCTCCTGGGCACGGACTGGTTAGGTATGTGCTAGGCGTCTGTGGACTGCCGCGAGAAGATAGTCAGGTTTTTTTTTCCCGGCGAGTCTATTCTTGTTATGCAGGGGGACTGTGGTGCCGCCCCTCACGGCTTGATTTTGCCTTTTCGCTAGTCGGCTTTTGAGGAGAGGATGTCGAGGATTCTTGGCTTCCATTCGTGATACCGGAGCCACAGTGGGCTCGTTGGACCGGGTTTTTTTGGACGAGCGTTTTCCGACGTTGTTCCAGATGAGCCGGCGGAGCTTAGGTAGCTTAACGATCAACTGCGGGGTTGCTAGATAGGGGGACTTGTGCGTCCGAGTGTTTCGCTTTGGGGAGCTCCTACTCTATTCGTCAAGAGAAGGACGGCAGTTTGAGGTTGTGTATTGATTGATCGTAAATTGAACCGAGTTATGGTGTGGATAGGTATCCTTTACCTCGCATTGACGATTTGTTCGATCAGCTCCAGGGTGCGAGACATTTTTCTAAGTTTGTTTGGGATCAGGTCATCATTGTTGCGGGATTGTAGTGATGACATTTCGAAAACTGCTTTTGTGCGCGCTACGGGCATTATGAGTTTTGGTGGTGTCGTTGGACTCAACAATGCCCTAGCAGCATTCGTGGATATGATGAACCAGATTTCTTCAGGCCGTTCCTCGACCAGCGGATTGTTGTGTTTTAGATGACATTCTGGTCTTTTCCAAGAGTCGTGAGGAACAGGAGTAGCACTCGAGGATTTCCTTGCAGACGTTGAGAGAGCACTAGCTGTTTGCTAAATTCTTAAAGTGTTCCTTCAGGATTGATGGTGTTGACTTCCTGGGTCATGGGGTTACGGGAGACGGTATTCGTATGGACCCGAGGGAGATCGAGGCCATACAGCTTTGGCCTAGACTTGTATCAAGGACAGAGGTCCACAGATGTTTCCCCCAATCAGAGAAAAGCTCTGTTTAAAATTCAAATTTTGAAATGAAGCAATGCTTCAGAAGCAGCGCCAAGTGCGCTGCGCCCTAAGCAGCACACCACGCACAAAGCACGTGTGCGCTAGCGCTAGGTGCGCTGCGCTCTAATCAGCGCACCACATGCAAAGCACGAGCGCGGTAGCGCTGGAACTAAAAGGTCCCCACCATCAGATCAAAGATCTAATAATAATGATAAATCATTAATTGATCAGAATTAAATTCTGTTAAGGAATGATTCCTCAAAATCTTTCCAAACAACAAGATTGTGCTCTATAAATCATAGCACCGTTGGATCAATGATCCAATGGTGATTAAATATCACCAAAATACAGAATAAATTCTGTATGGAAAAGATTTCCCAATCTTGTTAAAAACAAGAAGATTGCCTTATGTAAATCAGAAGCCCTTGGATCAAAGATCCGACGGTGGGGAAATCCCTAAATCAATTGGAGAAAAGATCTCCTTAACTGATTGAACTGATCAGCTTGCCTTATAAAATAGCCCCAAGACTTCAAGTCTCACAGATACAAAAAGGATACAGAAGCATAGAGAGGAACCCCCCATAAGTTTTGAGAGATCTCAAAAAGAAGAGCCAAGCTCTCAGAGAAAGAAGATTTTTCTTCAAGGTAAAAAAGAATGATGATGAACAGAGAGATGAAATCATCTCGTAATTAATTTCAAAAGAAGGATTCACTTCTTTAAAAGATCATAGATCTACAAGACAAAAGTCTTTCACAAAGAGATCAAAAGATCTCATCATAAAAGAAGAAGAACATAATTCTTCTCATAGATCATAGATCTATGAGACTCAGGTCTTTTCACAAAGAGATCATGAACATCTCATTATAAGAAGGGGGGAGAATAATTCAATTCTCTTAAAGATCATAGATCTATAAAGGCAAACCCTTTCATCAACATAAGAGATTGGAAACATCTCCTACAAAATAAGAAATGTTGTTCTTAGATCTTAAGAAAAAGTCTCTTTTAAAAGAACATAAATTTATTTCTCAGATCAAAAAATTGATCAGACGCGCTTTGCGCTCTTGAACTGCGCTTCTGCGCTCTTGGACTGGTGCTCTGCGCCAAGCGCGACACGTGTCCTTCACGTATGCGCCACTTAACAGTTAGCGCTTCGCGCTCATGGGCTGGCACTTAGCGCCAGGCGCACCACATGTCACTCACGTGTGCGCCACTGAACTAATAGCGCAATGCGCTCATAAACTAGCGCTCTACCCTCATAAACTGGCGCAATGCGCCCATCATCTGGCGCTTAGCGCCAAGCGCGACACGTGTCCTTCAGATATGCACTACTCGGCAGAAGCGCATTGCGCTCTTTGATTGGCGCAAAGCGCCAAGCGCACCATGTGTTGCGCTGATAGAACATAAATTGTTCTTTAATAAAGCCTGGAGCTATGATGAATGCTTAGCATTCAATAAAAGACAAAAACACTGTCAGGGCCAACCCCAAATAAAGGCTCAACAGCTCAAAATAAATGTTAAACATTTTAACTTGATTGGACTTACCCCAAAATTGGCCATAAGTTCTCAATTCAGATTAACTGTGCCCATGTGCTCACAAATCTTTTGATCTTAGTCTCAAATTGGACTACAGATCTCTCAACCAAAATTGGTTCAAGGGTACATCTCTTTACTCCTATGATATTTGTCGTTGTAATCCTTCAACATCTTCAGAGAGGTGACGGGTCCCGACAACCATACATTTCATAGACTATGACGTCTTTAAACTACGGACTGTGGGGTCCTTAAACTCATGGACTATGATGTCCTTAAACTTTATGGACTGTGGGGTCCTTAAACTCATGGACTATGATGTCATTAACCTCGGACTGTGAGGTCCTTAAGCCCATGGACTATGATGTCCTTATCCTTGGACCACCATGTCCTTAAACTGTTAATCGACCGCAATATCCCTAAACTAAACAATAGAGTCCAAATGCTCTTTTGTTGGATCTAAACGATCCCGTTAAGTTGATCTTAGTCTAAAATTAGACTAATGTATCCTTAACAAATGTTAAGTTGATCTTAGTCTAAAATTAGCTAAAGTATCCTTAATAAACGTTTAAGTTGATCTTATTCTCAAATGGGACTAACGTATCCTTAAACCCAACCACAAACCCAAATCTAAGAAAATACGGATTTGGACTAATCCATGCCCTACGGGTGACAACATAAATTAGTCTCCGTATACAATCCACGGGAAACCAAAAACAAAACAAACACCCACGACACAAAGTGACCATCTGGAGAAGGAGAAAGTGGTTACCGCGATACGGTAGTGTAATTAACTACAGGGGCTTGTACCTGCAGGGAAGAGCGTCCCCACAATCAAAAACCCCTCAAATAAGAGGGAATCTGACGAAGTCTGCTACATCGGACGCATCCGTTTAAACCTTCGATACATGGTGTCATAAATCAACTTGGCATCTTCGGAGAGGTGGACGGATAGCACTAAATAGTATCTGCACTTGAAATTCAGGCAAGACAGACCTACGCGGTCTCGTCTCTGTGTTCGGCGGAGAACAGCAGATTTTTGGCCTTAGCCGGTTTTTACCGCCGTTTCGTGATTTCTTGAGTATCACTGCACTGTTGACCGTACTGACAAGGAAGGGGTTCCTTTTCTTTAGACTGTGGCATGCGAGCCGAGTTTTCAGCAGTTGAAGACTTGGTGGACGATTGCACCAGTTCTATCCTTGTTTCTGGATCGGGTGACTTTGTTATTTACTCTGATGTTTCGCGAGTGGGGCTCGATTGTGTACTGATGTAGCATGATAGAGTTATCGCTTATGCTTCCCGATAGTTGGAGCAAGTACGAGCAGGATTTATCCCACTCATGATCTAAAGATGGCCGCGGTGGTTTTGCGCTGGAGATTTGGGGACACTACTTGTACGAAGAGTCATATTAGATTTTCACGGACCACCAGAGCTTAGTGTACATCTTCCTGCAGCGGGTTTTGATTGTTGAGACAGCGCCGTTGGATGGAGCTTGTGAAGGATTGTGATTGTGAGATCCTTTATTACCCGTGGCAAGACGATTGTGGTAGCTGATGCTTAAGTCGTAGGCCAGGGGGTAGTTTGTTCCAGTTGTGCGCAGTTCGGAGACAGTCTTCTGCAGATTTGCAGTACTTGTGCGACAGATGAGTACAGTTAAGTTCGCCTCTACTGAGGGGACAGCTTGCTCATGTCCGCGCCCGTCCACTTTTACTAAATCGTTCTCATGAGGCACAGCTCGCCGATGCTCGTTGTCGGAGATTCTTGAGCATGTTCGGCTGGGTAAAGATTCGGAGTTCTTGATTTATGACCAGGGTGTGCTGTGTTAGGGACTCGATGGCGTGTACCGATACTGATGGGTAGAGACGCGAGGTCCTAAAGCAGGCACATCGGTCAACTTTCTGTGTTCATCCAAGTGCCACCGAGATGTGACGTGACTTGTGAGATAGTTACGGGTGGGCAGGGATGATGAGTGAAGTTTCGGATTTCGTTTCGAGGTGCTTGGCTTGTCAGCGAGCTAAGGTTGAGCATTTGATCCCGGCTGGAGAGTTGCAACCTTTTTACCGTTCCAGAGTGAGAATGGGAGCAGATCTCTATGAATTTCATTGTGGTGTCTACCCAGGTTTAGACAGGGTGTGACTCCATTCGGGTGATTATTGTCCGGTTATGCTCAGTTTGCTCAGTTGTTCTTTGGTAAGTTTGTGCGTTTGCATGGAGTTCTTTCATACATTGTATCCGATAGAGGCACCAAGTTCGCTAGCCATCTTTGGCAGAAACTTCAGGAAGGCTTGGGTACTGGTTGAACTTTAGCTCCGCTTTTCCATCTGTAGGCCAATGGTCAGACAGAGCGGACTATACAGACTCTGGAGGATATGATTATGTGTACATACTATTTGTTTATTGGTTGTGGGATCGTCACTTTCCATTGATGGAGTTCTCCTACGATAACAGTTATCAGGAGACGTTTCAATTGGAAACTTTTAGGCCTTGTGTGGTAGGTTGTGTCGATCGCCGGTTTATTTTACTGACTCTGCGAGAGCAGGATTTTTTGGACCCCAGCTAGTCGAAAGGCTTCGGAGGAGATCCAGTTGTTTTAGGTCAGGATGAGAGCAGCCAGTGCAAACAGAAGTCTTATGCCAACCGTGGTGGTCGCAGACTTGAGTTCGCGGTGGGAGATCATGTATTCCTACGGATTTTTCCGATGAAATGGCGTGTTGAGTTTTGGGAAGCTTAGTCCCGGATTGTAGGTCCTTTTGAAATCCTTTAGCGAGTTAGTATCGTTGCCTATAATTTGACACTTCCGTCCAGATTTTTGAGTATTCATCCCATATTCCTTGTGTTCATGCTTTTTAATTACCTTCATGACCCTTCTCACGTGATTCAGCATCAGACCGTTTAGCTTGGACGCGATCTTTTCGTTCACCGGCAGCCGATAGTGTTAGTGGATCGGCAGTTGGAGAAACTTCGGTCAAGGGTCTTGCCATCTGTGGAGGTTTCTTTGGCGTAATTGTATAGTGAGGAGATCACTTGGGAGGCTGCAAGCGAGATTTGAGAGTTTTGCACTCATCTCCTTAAAGGAATGCATAGTAAGAATTTTTAATTCGGGAACGAATTTTCTTTAAGGGGGGCGGGGATTGTAACACTTTAGAATGCGATTAGTGTTAATTAGACGATAATGCGGGTTTTTGGTAAAAAGTTTACCAATTTGGGTTCCTCGCATTTTATAATATTTAATTAATAATTTATTATTATTTGTTATGGCTTGCACACACATGTGCATGTTTATGTGAGGGTGTGTTTGTGTAATCTTGCTTAAGTGACCATGACAATTTAACCTTAACCTAATCCTTGTTTTGCCTTAACCTTAAACCCTAGATATTTGTTGTGAGATATTTCTTCTTGTTTTGGATTGAAGAGGAGGAGGCAAGGTGAGTCATGGAGACTTGATGGCTTGCATTGATGGTGAGTTAATGCAATGGTGCACTCACCCTTATTCTCACCTCACACTCTCTCTCTCATTATCATTTCATCCTTTCATTTTTCTCTATCTCTTTTCTCATTATTTCTCATACTCCTCATAGCCTCAACTGAACACTTACTCATTCCCTCACAAAACCATCACAAACTTTACAAAATCTCACCCAAATCACTTTATAAACTTTGTTTTGCCTCTTGGATGCCTTAGAGCTTGGAAAGCTAGGATCTTTGAGCATGTGGGAGTTGGTAATGATCTCTTTCTGTTAAGTAAGTCTTTTTAGTGTTGCGTAGCTTGTTCGTTTCAGTTTAGAACGCGTAAAGTTTCGTTTCGTGCAAATATCGTATTTTTTAGTGTAGTTTTGGGTCTTGGATGATCAGCTATCAAATCAGGTATTTGTTGGAAAAGCCCCCATCACAGTGACCTTGTGTAGTGACCTAGAACCCACCATAAAAACCTGAGACAATTCCATGAACAGTAGGCCACAATTTTATTGCTTCTGGCCGCAATTTGCGGCCAGGCTGGGGTGTTTGGGTTTGGGTTTTAGTCTGGGGGTCTCTGGGGTTGTGTGTGGTCTTATGGTACGTGCATCTTTTACAAATTGTTTGTCTAGCAAAATCTGGGATCACTTTTCTAGTTTCTAGTGATTCGATTACACGCGTTACGTTATCCGATACGGTTCGTGTCTTTATGTATCTGTTGCTCTTGGGTTAGTTTCGTAGTGTCACTATGCACGTTAGCCACTAGACGAACACTTGAGAGTATGTTTGGAGTTAGTGCGTCGGTCAAACGTAGTTTGTACGTGCTATTGGTCGATTGCTAATATACACTTGTTATATTATTTTATGATCTTAGGGACGCAAGCGGGGACTTCGGACGCTGCGAAGAAGGGAAAGCGAGTGATTGGCTTTACTTAGCCCCAGGATCATCTGTGAGTAGATTTAACATCTACAGGGGAATCGCCCGCATGGCGTTATACGTCTGGGCTAGATATGATATGATATTAGTCGCATGTTATATTGCACATATAGAGATTGTGCATAAAACTCCATTGCATATTATTACTTGTTTTGCTTGGACTTGTACCCTTTGGACACTGCACTATTATTGACGGCTCATGTTGCACGAGCACTGATTGTATGCCACCCACACCGTCAATAATTGCCATGACACGCACAACACTTATACATATGTGAGATTGTATTGGTTAGGGACATTGAGACATTGATTCATATTCCATTTTGCATATGACATATAGCATACCTGTGTACCTACATGCTTACACATATGCCTTAACATGCCTACATGCTAGTTACCCATATACCTATATGGTAGTGTACCATTAATGATAGGTATATACACATTTGAGATATAGCTACGTGTACATCTTGTATACATACTTACATGTACACTTACCTAGCTTGATATAGCTACACATATACCTGGAGGGTATTATATCATTATTGACATGTATATACACATACCTAGCTTGATACAGCTACACGCATACCTGGAGGGTATCACATCATTATTGATAGGTAGATACACATATCTTGCTATACCGACATAGTTACGCATACCTTTCTATAGCTACATGTTCACCTTTATATATGATGTTGTATGGGTTTGGAGAAATCAGGAACCACATGATACATTTTATAACTTGTTACAGTTAAATAGCGATTTTTCCTTTATATGCTCATATTACTGTTTCATGTTGCGTATATTATATTTCACGGATTTACGCATTGAGATATGGATTTCATATGATGTTTTCTGGATTTGAGGACCGTGGTAGGTCATGAAATTATGCATTATTTGAAAAACCCGGTTTCTCTTGATATGATATTTCAGCGTCCACCATGAGATTTCTCGGTTCTGATATATACCCCATGCGAGGAGTGGTGGAGGCCGTGTGCGGGTACATGGTGGAGCCCGGTACGGTACCCCGAGGCAAGAAAGGTATATAGACGGATTTTGCCGATGTGCCTGGCAGGGGATGTGCACTGCCTACCGGTGATAGTATTTTGGACTCGGCGGTGATCGTGGAGATATCGACCGGAGTCATGTACATATGGATACGGGGAATTCGAGTGTCGAAGTTGGGCACTCGGGTTTCCGATAAACGTATGATACGTACATATCAGGGGCAGTCGGGGTGATGACGCCTGATAGATGAGTATTTATGTGTCGATACTGGACAATAGTTTTCATGATATTTTACTCCTAGGTATATATATATCAGTTGTATGGGACGCTGTTATATATGCGTATATATATATATATATATATCAGTGGTATGGGATGCTGTTATATATATTTTTAATATATATCATCATGATGATCTATGCATGTATTCTTATTCATTACTTGATATGAGGGCCGATCTGTGGGCCGATCTGTGGGCCGATATGAGGGCCGACCTGAGGGCCTATTTAAGGATATTTAGGATTTGGATTGTCTTGATGGACATTGGTCCTGCCACGATAAGGATTCCGTGAGTATGACATGTTTTATCACATATTCCTCATTTACTTATATGCATTGTGATTGTTGAAATTTCGTTGTGTTTATCAAATGATCCCCGGCAACGGCGCCATTTGATTGTTGCTTTTTGTTGTGTTTATCAAATGATCCCCGGCAACGGCGCCATTTGATTGATACGATTTTCCGTTGTGTTGGTTTTTAGAAAATTGTATTTAGAAATCACAACCAAAAATATTTTGACCGCAATCAATAACGGTGTCGAATGTAGCGCGTTAGTAAGTGCGGATCGTCCACAGGGATTGTGCGATTCGTTTGTATTTTGATTTGTTTGAATCGAAAAGTTAGTAGAAAAGAAAAGAAAACATGATTCAAGATTTTTATCAATGAGTTTCAAGTGTCACTATTCTAATCAAGAATCAAGAAAATGATAAACATCGAGAATCGAGTTTCGATAGAAGTCCAATCAATTTGGGTTTCAAGATTTGATGTAAAGCTCGTAGGAATCGATTAGATTGTAGATGTGATGAAGATTAGAAATCAACGTTTCTTATCCATTAACAAATTGATGCTAACACGATGTCGATTGATCGAGATTTAAGGATCTTGCGAAGAATTAAGGTTCTTCGTCCTATCCTTTATCCTTTCGATGAATCACATTCACTTGATAGCTTCTTGAAAATCCAATGATCGATCGTTCTCAGGATGTTGCGACGAACATTAGTAACATGGTGCACACGATGCAAAGAAAGAACTCACCCCGAAGAGAACTTCATGTCCACGCGTCCATATCTTAACACCTTAGCCGCAGTTGAGTTTCCCATCATCACTGATTTTTTATCTACATGTTGGTAAGATTTGAAAAGCAATTTATCAGCACAAATGTGCACATTGCTCCAGTGTCTACCAACCACTCTTGAGGTTCATAAATAGAAAGAAGTTCAGGGTTAAAAGAAACATACCATTTAAGTGAACTTGCAACCTCAGTCACCATATTGACTTGAGGTTGGCTCGCAGAACCTGGGTTTGCCTTAGCTTTCTTTGTAAGACAAGCTTTAGCCCAATAACCCACCTGTCAACATATCCAACATGGTTTGTTTGCTTTTGGTTTCTTTTGGATCTTGGCCTTGGTCTTTAATTTGTCATCCAGTTTAGACTTAAATTTATTGTTTTTCCTAACTGTTATAACGTTTGCTTTAGGTTTGTACTTAACAGGCACAACATGTGTTTGATTCTTATGCTCTTCCTCAATAGCAATGGCCACCATTAAATCATCAAGACTAATTTTTTCTTTTTGATATTTGAGAGACATAGCAAAGTCCTCCCAAGATCGAGGGAATTTTTCAATGATAGCCATTACCCTAAATTTTTCGGGAAGTTCTATATCAGCTTCTCTAAGAGCGTGTAAGATAAACAAAAACTCATGTGCTTGTTCCGTAACCGACTTTCCTTCAACCATTTGAAACTTTAAGAATTTTACTACAGAATACCGTTCAAGACCGAGATCTTCGGTATTATATTTCTTATCTAATTCTTCCCATAGTGCCTTTACAGTGTCGGATGAAGAACAATAGACATCGAAGAGCGCGTTGGATAAAGCCAACAATATGCATCCTTAAACTATTTGGTCCTTCTTTGTCCACTGTGCAATCTTCTCTGCACTGTTAGGGTCATTTTCATCAGGTTTAGGACATTCAGTTAATATTAATATCAACAGCCCCTTAGTTGTCAATCAGAATTTCATTCTCTATTGCCAACGTTTAAAATATTGACCTGAGAATTTTTCAGGCATCCCGGTCATATCCATCTTGGGTGTGAAACTACTAGTACTATCTAACGTAGACATAACCGTAAATAACTTCTTCAAGATTGTTTGACTAAGCAGTATGCATAACATGTTAAAAATGATTATTTTAATATAAGGGTAATTATTAACCATATCCGAAGTCAACGAAAACAAACAACGCATTATTGGAATCAACAACAGTAGAGAATAAATTAGTAAACATAATTTTACTGACTGAATCGCCCTATGTAGAGGACTGACCTTGAAGAACTTATCGCCCCACATACTGGTGCGATGGGTACTGCGATCTTCTCCGTAGGATAAGATAGTCCAAGATTTGTGTATGCACACACCTTCAAGAACTTCTCCGACCACCGTTTCAGTCACCTCCGAAGGAGTTTTCACCGCCGAAAGAGTTTTCACTGCCAAGATCGTAAAAGAGAGCTGGAATTTTTCAGAGAGCAAGAAGAAATTCTGCAGAGCAAAAATTCTTTTCTATTTTTTTATTCAGTGTATTTCTTCTCTGGTTTTCTCTGGGTATATATAGGCCGATAGTGTAGAGCCTTTTAATTGCACTGTTAATGACCATTTTAATTCGCATTAAGAGGCCTATTTAATTCAGCAATTAACTGTCCATTTGAATCAACAATTAACTATTTTTTTTTAGAGAATTTTCAAATTCAAACTGTTTAATTTAATTGCCTTATTAATTCTGTAGTTAACCATAATTTTAATTCTGCTCAATTTAAATTGCAATTAACCAAATTAATATTCAATTAGAATTTAAATCAGCATGTGAAAGGTCGGAGTCAGTTGGGTCAAGTTCCAAAAGATAACCCGAGACAATTAACCCAAACGCCCGATCCCGAGCCCGACGCGACGAGCAGGCACGCGCGCGGATGTGGTTTCCCAATAGCACCTTTGTTGTTGTTTTACAAGATATATATCACCTTATGCTATTTAACCACTTCTTTTTATTATTCACTAGCCGATGTGAAACTAAAAGCTCTACTACAAAAGAGCCTTTCTCAAAGTCCCTTTTTACTCTATTACAAAAAAACCTTCTTTCTGTTTTTCATCCATGAAATCCAACCAAGTTGGTTTCTCTTCATGGAAAACGGCTCATATAAATCCAATAAATTCCAACATCTCCGACTACAGCAAATACTCCAGCAACATGATGACATGCCACAAATCTCCTCCTCCAGAAAGAAGGGTTTTTTCTTGATTATCATTATTATTATTATGATTCTTAAAAATAGCAGATTTCAGAAACATTACAAGAAAAGAACTCGATTTTTCCCATGTTTGAGCTGTTCTGTAGTTTGAGGGGGTTTCTTGAGTTGGGTATTTGTGTGATGATCAAGAGATTGAAGCAAAATATTCTTTTGCTTGGTGGAGTTAAGTGCATGATATGTGTTTGATCTAATGTCTTTGAGGCAGCCATTTTATGTTTGGTGCTACATGATTCCATATTCCAAACACTAAACTTGCCTGACGAAATGTTGTAGAGAGACATCTCCTCTGACGTCTTCATCTACACCATCCTCATCGTGACCGCCTGTAAGTCCTCCGCCATACGCCTTTTCCATGAGATGTGCTCCAATGGGTTAAAGAAGTGTGAATGGAGAATGGTACTTAGAATGTGTTTATGTAAATTATTGAGAGAGATTTTTTTTTGAGTTGTTTAGTGTCTGGAATATATATGTTTGTGTAGATTTTGAAGATAATGGTGTTTGGAATGTGTTTGTATAAATATTTGAGAGAGATTTTTTTGTTTGTATATAAAGATTGTGTTTGTATAAATTTTGGAGATTTGAGAACGTGGGAAGCTTTTGTTTTATGCTGCATATATGCACACCAGGTGTTTGGCAGAAAGAAAGGAAATTTACATATTCCGAGTCGTAGTAGACGATATAGGTGAGACAGCTCATTGATATTTGAGCCGTCTCATAAATCCTTCAGAATAATCATTTCTTCTCTGGTTTCTTGAGATGGCTCATGACCATTTTGAGTCGGCTCGAACCCTTTTTAGGCCGGCTCAAAATATGACAGTTTCACAACACTAACTTAAAAAAAAAAATCATGACACTAACTCAAATTTTTAGTGTTGTTAGATGTGTGCATTAATCAATAAACAGAAACTGGAATTCAAAAAACTGCAAAATATAGGCTCATATATATTACTGGATCATAACATTCCATACATTCATATTTTCACAACAAAAAGTTTACAAAGATCAAGCATTGTATTTCTTCACTTTCTCAACAGCTCCAGTATATGAAAAAGCACAAACAAATCGTTAAAATTAACACAATCCTAAGCCACATCCATTGTTCAGCTCCTAAGCCAACAACACTAACTACAACATTTGCATTTTCTACCCTATCAATTCTCATATTTTACTCCAATTGCGCAATTCTTCCTTGAAATGCTTCATTCTCTCTCTGCGGTTGTTGAACATGTGCTTCATTTTCTCTCTGCGGTTGTTGAACTAGTATCTTGCACGTGCGATACACGCGTTGAAAATAAAAATCGTGTTTAACATTTTCAATTCGAATTCTAAAAAATTAGAAAAGATTAAAACTTATATGATGGGAGTGATTAATTTGTTTTCAAAATGATTAACAATGATTCCAGTAGTTATTTAATACCAGTAAAGATGATTATATAGTTATTACTGATTCAGTAGATAATTGTATTTATTAATATTTGTTAAAAGAAATATCTACATTTGATTTTTTTAGTGCTGATGTGGGGTTATTTGAGGCTGCATTAGACTATCAAATTGAAATCAATTTGGAGACCCTCAAGTTTTGTGGTTATAATGGTTGAGATATTTTAAGTTTATAATTATAAATCACTTTTCTTTCCTGTATTGGAGTTCATTTTCATGGGAGTTTTTTTTTTTGATCTTTGGATTTTATTTCTTAAGGTGTTTTGGTAAATTTTGCTTCCAGAATGTCTGTTGTTCAAATTGTTTTTTCAAACAGCATGTGGTTTGCTGTATCAATCAAGTGTCCACGGTGCAACAATTCCTTACTGTGTATATGGCAGCGTTTTGGCGACGTGGTTAAATCATGAATATTTGCATTCAAATATCTGAAAATTCAAATCTTCCATTAATAGATATCGATCAATATGTACAAAACTAGGTTTTTCTTGCGTGTGGTATTTAAGATAGTTTTTTTATTTTCATTTCAACAAGTGGTCATAACCCAATGCTAGTTTTTTTATTTTCATTTCAATAAGTGGTCATAAACCAATGGGAGAGGGTTTAATTCCAAACCTTTTGCTTGAGATCAAGAGGCTTTACCATTATGCTCACCTTTTGAGGTTAGTTTGTGAAAGAAATCGATTGAGTAGCTCTTTACTTTTGTCCTGAGAAGCAATTGATACAATACAAAATAATAGTCCACCGAATCCGCAAGGTAAAAGCCAAATACAAAATCAAATACTAGTGTTAGGATAGTTGTCTTGTGATGGAAAGGTATACAACATATGAAGTATTTTCTAGTCCGTAACCTGATACAAGAGCGGGATTGGAATCTAGCCTTTTCATTCACAGCAAACCTGACGCGATCGGGATTTGAATCTAGGCTTTTCATTAATTAACCAAGGAATATCATAGTATATAACAAGAAACATATAAAAAGAACCGTTCGTATACATTTTCTCATTATCTCATGGACCGTAGAAACTATTGTTAAATTTTCGTCTCCTTTGCACTCAATAACGAACATGAAGATAAAAAATTTCTCAGCATATCCTATAGCACTTTTGTGCTAGTGAAAGAAGGAAGTCCAGATTTTATGCAGAGAAGATGGACTTTCGGCTAACTTTTACTTGCAAAATAATGATGGGATCTAACATCATTACTTTGCATGTGCTCAGCATATCCTATATCACTTTTAGCATAAACCTTTTTAGTTTCCCAGTTTCGTGTGCTTTGTTTGTTGTGGAACTGGAATCTAACCAAGTGCTTCGACTTTTGCACTTAAATTATGGTCCGTGTTGCTTAGCTTTTCTAAAGAGGAATATTTCAAACTGGGGTGTAAACAAAGCGAACTTCAATGCGCTAGGTTCAGCACGAGTTCAGCATGTTTATTTTCGGCCGGGCTCGAGTTTGTGTTGAGTTCATTTTGAGCTAAGCTTGTGTGGCTCAAATTCGATTAGGCTCATGTACCTGAATATCAGTTCAGGCCTTTTATTTTCAGCTTGGCTTGAATTCGTTTCGAACTGAGTGTGGCTATCTCAAGTTCAGTTCGACTCGTTTATCTCAACTTGAGTTAACGGCTCAATTACAAAACGAGATTATAAATGGACAAACAAATTAGGTTTTGGCTTGTTTATAGCTCATAACCAATACTACCAATATAGTTTCAATGCAAAAGAATATAATTAAAACCGTTTTTGGGGTCCTGAAAAGTGGGTATTTGTGTATTCCAATGATTTTACTAAATATGTGTGCTATTTGGATTTGCTATTTGTTTACTTATAAACTAAATATTATTTGAAATGCAGAGAATACAATATCCCTTCTTGAGCTATAGATGAATGAGTCAGGTTAGCTCGAGTGTGGCTCGTTAGAAGGACAAGCCCTATTTATATAGCTTTTCACTAAAAACAAGTAGGATCATGTGTGTGGTCATATGGATTCATATAAAGGAGAATGAAGGGGAAAAGAAATTAAAAAAATAATTTCAAGTCTTTTTGTAGGAAACTGTAGGTAGATGCCCATGCTCGGGCTGTTAACTTGCGGCCAAGACGGAATACAAAACAAAATTTTTCTAAATAAGAGTACGAACTCTACGACCTAGAATCGAATCCAAACACTAAACTAGTAAACACAAGGAGTTTAACTACTCGGTTAGTTATAACCGCCTTTGTAGTCGTGTCTTTCATCTTCTATACTACTTCTTTAGCTCCTAGGTTGACGAGAACGAGCTTAGAAGTCGGTCTTACTCATCAAAAATGATCCATCTGAAGGAACCCTAATATAGGCTCTAGTTTCATACCAATAATCAAAGTGAAGCAACTAGTGATCAAGACTTGCTATGAATTGGTCGCTAGGATATAGTAATGGCTAATTTCTAAATGATCTCTCATTTCTTTTCTTCTTTCTTATCTAAGAAATTTTCAAGAGAAGAAGAAGAAACAGCAAAGGGTGACGATGGAAAAATCAAGCATTGCTCAACTATTCTCACTCTCTTATTTTCTTTTATTTTCTTTTAGAATTAAATTGAATGGATTTGTGACTCACAATGAAGAGTCAAAGGTCAACTACATCTTAAAGAGATCAAGAAGAAAAGAGAAGAGAGGAGAATGCCACCTAATGTGTGCACATATACATATGCATGTGTGTGTATACAAATACACTAATACAAATATATGCTACAATTACATACACCCGTATTCGCATCAAAATATGAATACCTTATTTACATCAAATACGAATACCCGTATTTTTATTAAGATACAAATACCCGTATTTATATCAAGACACAAATACCCGTATTTATACAAATACTCGTATTCGTATAACTACTGTATTATGTCAAAATACGAATACCGAAAAGAGAGATACTAAAAAGAGATATATAATACTAACTCATATTTTATCCAAATGTGATAATGTGGCTATCTTTCAAACCGGTTAGTATTAACAAAACGTTTGATTAAAAGTATGTGTACAAAAACACGTATTTGATCGAACCTAAGTATGTATGAAAATACGCACATTATATCGTTTCGCCTGATCTGAGAAACCCTTTGTATGCGACTCTAAAAACTCGACAATACACGGTAGGTTTAACCACAAACACGTCACCGGCACTAGCTGTACATAACGGCTACCCAGCTATTGAACGAAAAGAAGATCGACAAACAAACTCGTCTGTATCCCTACTGAGCCTGAAGTAACAATCTCTGTACAGTCTGGTCTGTTCGTCTAAGAGTATCGCATATCGGGTCTAGGGAGATGGATAAAGTCAGACCCTTAATAACGCGATAAGTCGTGTAAGTGTGAAACTCATCACCCATTGAGAAACTACTGATCCAAATCAGTAAATCTCGTCCACCTTGATCAAGGATTTCTGGTGATATTTACCCGTGCACAGCGCGACATCTAACCCTAATACCGGGAGAAATGAATCTCTGACGATCTGCTCACTGCCTCTATGTGGCTCGAAACTGTACCCAACTAAAACGTGTTTGCATGACTCAGTAGAGTCGTGGTAGGATAGTAATCAAAGCACAGTGGTGAAATTTCCTAGTACCCTCGCCGCGGAAACCGCGGCTGATGCGAAACCGAAAATCGAAAATTTTCAAAAGAACACTAGAAAAAAATCCCTAGCGATCGTTTTAAACACTAAACTAGAAAGAAAGCATGCAAGGTTCGTAGAGATTACAACCTTTGACGCATGGCCACCCAATCATGGAAGACCCCTCCAAACTCCTCGTAGGCCGTCAGGAACAAACTTAAGAGACGACCGCCCTTATCGAAGATGATCCACTTGAAGGAACTGATCCAAGCTCCAGCTTCACCTAGTAAAACAACCGATACTCCAAGCTTGATAGGAATGGAGGATAGAGATGTAGGAATTTTCCACTATCATTTTCTCTCAAATACCAAAACTCGAAAGAGCTATCAAGAAGAATGAGGAGAAGATGAAGAAAAGGTAGCCATGCAACAAAAGAAAATGAACCTAGTGTAGAATGGAATAAGAGAATGAATGAATGGCTTCATTATTTTTCCAACCAAAAAAAATATCATAATCATTTTTCCAACATAAACAAATGAAGCTCATTTCTCTCTACATTCCCATAACCATACCCAAATGACACCTCACTCTCCACCTCATATTTGATTTTCCTAAAATGAAAATCAACAAAGAAGGTGTCTTTCTTCTAGAAGTATTTCTGTATAAATACAGAATAATTTCCGGTATACGTACGAAATACATATACGCGTATCTTTATAAAAATACGAATAGCCAAGAGAGAGAAAATGAATAGTGAACAATAATCTAGAATATATATATATATATATATATATATATATTAAATCAAAACTTGATTTAATAATCCGGCTTAATTTTAAGCCGTCTAGTATTATTAACCGTCCAATTAAAATCCATGTAGCTTGTACACATATTTAATCGGACACCTGTATGTACCAACATACGTCATCTGCATCATATCGCATGAACCGGGAAAACTCTCTGTGTGGGACTCTAAAAACTCGACGATACGCTGGCAGGAATTACTGGATAAATCCATAACCACAAGCACCTCTACGGCACTAGCTGTACGTAACGGCTATCCAGGTATATACCGAAAGGAATGTCGACAATCAAGTCCATCTATACCCTACTGAGCCTGAATGTGACAATTTTCGTACAGTCCGGTCTCTTCGTCTAAAAGTATCGCATACCGGGTCTAAGGGGAGGATAACGTCAGACCCCTAATAACCCGATAAGTCATGTTGAAGTCAAGCTCATCACCAACCGAGAAACTACTAAACTCCTATCAATAAATCTCATCCACCGTGGTCACGGATTTAGGGTAATGGCCAACCGAAGACTGCGCGACATCGACTCCTAATATCAGGAGAGACGAATCCCCGACAATCGCTTACTGCCTCCATATTGCTCGGGACTGAACCCAACTAAAATATATTTGCACGACTCCTTTTGAGCCGCGGTATGGTAGTAATTTAAGTACAGTGGAAACTCATACGAGACAAATGACAATCTTAGGTTAAAAGACTAATATGTACTCATACCACTATAGAACTTCCATCCGACGATAAATATAATACCTCCCAGAAGTTCTCGGCGAGTCCGTCCAGTATACTCACCTCCAGTGAGCACCTGTATACTATCTTAGGTGACACAACTGTTAGTTATATGTATGCCCTAGAGGCCATTACTATACATAGGATTTATATTGTAGTGGATGCTTGGACATATATAGGGAGGACTTTCTTGCTCGACATGATAGTATGCTATCTGGTTACTCTTTACCTTAACGTGTATACTGATTGTCTCTCTGTTACATGTTGGTAAAACCCTTAGGATGTATACTTAACTACCTGGACTATGATGCGGATCATACTAGTGGGGACATGGTAGTGTATAAGTATATCCTTCAAGATCCCTAGTCATGGGTATATCGAGACGGGGCATCGATATACCAGAGTAAACTAGTGTATACCTTCTCGACCCATACAGATGGGCGATGGATGATCCCATATCCATTGGTATTTGACATCAGAGATGATATACGGGTGCTCAGTGGAGACTGGGTACACTGGACGGACTCACCGAGAACTCCCAGATGGTATTATACCTTACGTCAGATGGCGGTTCTCAGATGACACTGGTACATGTTAGTCTGTAGACCCGAGATCGTCATAGAGTCTTATGTGATTCCTACTGTGCTTTGATTTCCACCTTACCACGTCCAAGAGGGCATGCAAAACGGTGGTTTTTGGGTACAGTCCCGAGTCACATGGAGGCAATGAGCGATAGGAGGGGTTTCGTCTCTCCCGGTATTGGGGGTTGATGTTGCGCTATGCTGGATTGGCCATAACAGGGAAGTCCCTGGCCAGGGCTGGTTTAGAGATATACTGGTAAGTATTACCAGTAGTTTCTCGACCCGTTATGAGCCTCATATCGGCATGACTTATCGGTTATTGGGGTCTGACGTTTACCACCCCTAGACTTGATATGCGACATATCAGACGAGGAGACCGGACTGTACGGTAGTGCCACTTGATCAGTCGAAAATATTGCATCTTTTAATCGGCAATTTTCCTATCATTTGCACTCATTTAGAAGTGTTCGGTATTCATATTTCACATATTAGCAAAACAGTCGTTAAATATCAGATTACATGTGTTAGACTCTAAAACTGACATTTCTGAGGAAATTGACTGTTTATCATGGCATCGCATCATCCCTATATTGCGCAACACTTGTTTCGAGATTTATGCAGGAAAATCCAGGAGACAGGCCAAAATTGTTATTTAGCTGATCAAACATTACGCCAACTCAATGATTTCAGATCTGGTAGCAATTCAAAAGGCAATATAAAATTCAACATATCAATAAAAGCCCCATACATCATCCCAAAGCAACAGAAGAGAGCCCAAGCCCTGAAGCTTCAAAAGAGCCGCGGAACCGCGGCGGGAGCCGGCTTGCGCCGCGGAACCGCGGTGCTTTTGCTATGTCATCGCTTGAATTTTGGTGCATAATTCTTCTCTCAGTGGCTACACCTCATTTTGACACGTCAAATTCCAGAATTCTCCAGAGTCTTCTGCCAGATCAGCAAAGATCATTAAGCATGCTAATCTTGATTAAGCTCCTAACTAATCACATCTAGAAGCTTCTCCTCAACAACCTTTTGGAGGGAAATTCAAATTTCATCTAACAAACTTTTGGAGGGAAACTTAAAATTCAAATCCTAGATCTAGGGTTTTGATGGCTATAAATAGGAACCTAGATCTAAGGGTTGGGGTTCAATCATTAGTTCAATAATCTTTAGTCTTCTTCAATTCATCATCTTTTTCCACAAGTCTAGTGACAAGGCTTGTGCGAAACCCTAACCCTAATTCCACTCCAAATTCAAGATCCCGAGTACCAATCAAGCAAGAAGCCTTCAACCTTTATGGAGCCGAGCCGATCTTCAATCGGGCAAGTGATCCAAGCCGATCCGCGACTCAAGGAGACGAGCGAAGCCAAATCGACGATCGAGTTCTTCCTCTTATAGTTCTTGAGCGAATGTAATGAAATTGTTGATATAAATAAAAGGTGAAATTCTTTAATCTTGCTTTCTTTAAATTCTTGCATCATGATTCGATCTCAATTTGTGATTGTGGTTCTTGTTGTGATGTTCGAGTAAAACTCCGCTCGTAAAGGAGTCGAGACGATCAATAGAATGATGATGTAACAAATTTTAATACGATCCTTGAGTCCTACGAGTTTTGTAAACCCTAACAAGTTCAAGAATCGATGACCTAGTTTCGTTGCGATGCTTTCTTGATTGTGATCGCTCGAAATTAGGGATCTACGATCGTTTCTTGAAATTTCTAGAGGCTAGAATGTGAATGATATCGATGAAAGAACAAGGGATAAGATGAAACCTTAGTTTCATAAGAAATCCCTAATTCTCGATCGAGCATCATCGATCTAGTATCAATTCATCGAAGGATAAGAATACGTCATTGAAAGATTACATCACATCTATAGATCCGATCGATTCCTACGAGCCTCATTTCGATTCTTGATATTTGGTTTGGAAAAATCATCAAACTATCAATTCTTGATCCTATCTTTTTCTTGTTATTAGATCTAGATTTTCTAATTCTTGAACTTCAACTATAAATCATGAATTGTTTGCTTTCTTTTCATTAAAGTTTCAATTCATCTAATTCAAAAGATGAACGATTACACTGTCCCTGTGGACGATCCGCATTTACTAACGCGCTACAACCGACACCGTTATTGATTGCGGTCAAATATTTTTGGTTGTGATTTCTTTACAATTTTCCAACATACACATCCTAAAAATCATAAAAATCAAATGGCGTCGTTGCCGGGGACTATTTGATTTGATACACACAATCGGAAATTTATTGACAATCAAATGGCGCCGTTGCCGGGGATAGTGCGCTAATTGTTCATATTTTGAAATTTGAGTTGAAAAATTTATTCCATTATAATTTTTAGATCAAAAATTCGCGCAAACACTAATACGAGTGTTGTGATTTGTTGCAAGGAATTCTGGAATCATTGGAGCTAGAGAAATTTTTTTCAGAATGTACCAGAGAGCTGAGGGAGTGAACAGAAGCTTGGAGAAAAATTTTGGAGCAGTGATCTACTCATATCACCGCGATTCCGCGGCCCTAGCGTGAAACTGCGGCGGTTCCGCGGCGTACTTGCTGCATCACTGTACCAAAATTTCAGGTATACTTCTACACTTTCTTATCTTCTCCCTCATCTGCTCCAATTAATATTTTGTCCAGTTTTTTTTGCAAATAATCGCTGCGCCGCAAAAGCAAAATAAAATTTGTGCGTGTTTTGATTCTTGGTTGTTTGCATAATTAATACGGAAAATTAAGGGGCACGACCAAATCCAGATTAGGTGGGGATTTCATTACCCTTCCTAGGCCCCGAAAATCGCAAAACTTGGATCCGCATTTACCCTCATTAATTAAAAAATATCTAGAGATGACTCTAAGGACCGTCGCGCTCACTTAGGACAGAAGAAGGCCGTGGGTAATTCATTGCTTATCCGCGTTTTCTTGTGGTGTCTAAGGCAAGTGTGTCGAAGGCTAGTGGTTATTAATTAGGCCCACTACTTACGTAGTGGAGTACCTTCCCACTTACCTGGCACTTACCTGGCCACAGAGGGACAAAGAGGCAGTGGAGGATTGATCCTGCGACTTGTCTTTTGGCAGTTAGGAGCGGTCTAGAGTTTGACCTAGGTGACCACTAGAATTAGGGTTTTGTGTGTTGCATTTGTTGTGTTGCATCATATTTTCAAAAATCCGTCCACTTTTCAAAACAAACACCGCATACATCATTTCCCCTAATTATAAATTCACGCTGCCACTTGTACTAACCCTTTTTAGTGCAAGATAGGCTGGACACGGGTTTCTAGTGCCTGTTAGTCCGCGTCCCTTCGATTGACCCTAAAGTCGGTATTTCTACATTTACCCTTTCTTTTACCCACCACCACACCCACATCGATGGATCCGTCTCCATCGAACTTCTTTTCCACTACCCTGCCGCCGTCCGTTGGTGCGCAGAATCCACCTCGCATCTCTCTCCAAGAAAGGTGCTATCCTACACGAGGCCCACTTTCCACCTGTCTTTCCATACCACCAGCCAACGGGGAAAATTTTCAAATAAAACCCCAATACATCAACCTTCTACCAAAATTTCACGGTCTTGAGTCTGAGGACGCATACGTGTTTATCACGAAATTTGAAAATGTATGCGCAATGATGGGTACTTCACAGTTGTCTGTGGATGCTTTGCGTCTTCGTCTTCTCCCATTTACCTTGTGCGATTTAGCCGAGAAGTGGCTATATAACACTACCGCACATTCCATTTCAAATTGGGATGAATTCGTCAAAGCATTCCTGAAGAAATTTTACCCACATCAAAAGACAGCTCGAGTCCGTAGCGAAATCTATCAATTCACCCAGCTTCCAAATGAAACATTTTCAAAATGTCTTGAACGTTTCAAGGATCTGTTAGTCCAATGTCCACATCACGGCATCCCGAGATGGGAACTGTGCCGAATCATTTATGAGGGCATTACTCCTTACACAAGACAGACCCTTGAATCCATGTGTCAAGGCAACTTTATGACCAAGGATGATGGGGAAGCATGGAAATTCCTAGAAAATTTCGCTGAAAAATCTTTACAGTGGGAGGGTATGAGTCAATCGTCTAGGGATGGCAATGATATTTCCATAGGAGTTAGAGCTGACATTGCAGCTATACACAAGAAACTCGAGACTATGGAAAACAAATTTTTAGCCGCCGCCCTAAGTCAAATATCACTCTCCAAAACTGTATGTGGATGCTGTTCTGATCCGTCTCACTTGATGGAAGAATGTCCGTTTCAAGGTCATGAGCATACCAATGCCGCATTTCAAAGACCTAGAAACGATCCATTTTCCTCCACATATGATCAGGGTTGGAGGAATCACCCTAATTTTGCTTGGAACCAATCACAATCTCAAAACACGGTTCCAAACCCGAATCAATTCCAAAGGGTCCCTCCAGCACAACAGCAACCACCACAATTGAGTCAGCACCCCTTTCAAGCACAAAATTTTCAAAATCCGGTCAACACTTTTGCACCATCTAGTCCTTTGCAGTTGACCGGGACTGATGAATTCTATTCATTTGCACAATGCATGAATTTGGTCTTAACAAATATCATGCAAGTTTCGGCTGAAATGAAGTCTTCTGTCGATAAAATTGAGAAAAACTCAGCGTCCCAAGCTGAGAGTATCAAATTGATGAAAGCAGAAATTTCACGATTAAGAGCCGAAATGAGTGCAAGAGAGAAAGAGAAGCTTCCAGCTCAACCTTTACCCAATCCTGGCTATTCACATCATGTGGATGCAATCACGTTGAGATCTGGAAGAGTGCTTGACAATCATGTTGGGGAAGAGTTTGATGATACTGATAAATCAATCAATAACACCCCGGCTGAGACCTTTCCTCACACACACACTTCTAATTCTGACCCCAGTTCTTCTACCCCACCACCTTCTTGCGAGCCTATTCTTCGCTTCCCAAAAGGCTCGCCACTTCAGCCCACCTCTTCTACTCCTCCACGGACGATCCCCACTTCTATTCTGGGATCGGTTCCACACACACTTCCTTCTCCTATGATGGACCCAGTGCTTATTGCTAAAGCACCTTATCCTAATCGGTTAAGGGCAAACACACCGAGTCCACATATGGAGAAGATCATGGACATTTTCAAGCAAGTTAACATCAACATCCCTCTCCTAGATGCTATCCAACAAGTTTCGTCCTATGCGAAAACTCTTAAGAACTTGTGCACTAGGAAGAGGAAGACTCAAGTGCCCTAGAAGATTTTCATGGCAAAGACAGTAGACACGGCTTTCCCCCAACAATTACCGAGGAAACGTAAGGATCCTGGATATCCTACGATTTCCATTTCTATCGGGAAAAAACACATCAACCGTGCTCTACTAGATCTGGGCGCTAGTGTTAACTTGCTTCCTTTCTCAGTCTATGAGCAGTTAGGTATCGGAGATTTGAAGCCAACCCATTGCACTCTCCAGATGGCTGACCGATCAATCACCAAACCCAGGGGTGAACTGGAGGATGTGTTAATAAAAATCGGGGAATTCATATTCCCTGTGGACTTTATTGTAATTGATACACAGCCTGTAGCGAACCCACGGAATCAAATTCCGGTGATTTTAGGTCGCCCCTTTTTGGCCACTTCCAATACTATCATCAACTGTCGTAATGGTTCTATGACCCTATCCTTCGGGAATAGGTCAATAGAGCTGAACATTTACAAGTTGGGAAATGTACCCTCCGAACCTACTGCTCAGGTCTGTTCTGTCGACTTAATGGATGTCGACAGCAGTGAATTTGATGATCCTCCTGATACCGATCTTGACTCTTTTCATATGTTGTTGTTTGACCCTAATATGTATCATACACATACGGACTCTTCCACCGAGTTGTCCGGGTCAACAATTAACACTGATTATGAACCGTTCTTAGAGTCTGAAGATCACCCCGCACTTTGTGATGACATTATTCATCGGGGTATTGATGGAACTTTTGAAGAAATCTGCACTGAAGAACTCGCATTTTTGAATGACACGGGTGTTGAGATGAATCATCTTCCAACCAATGAAATTGAACCTCCACCACTTCCTCTGAACTGTAAAAAGAATGCGAGCAATCCATCACAATCACTGCATCGTCTCTCCAAAATGAGACGCACACACATTCTTTTCCACCCCTTGACCTTTCCCCACTTCTTCTTTCACCAACCAGAGTATTGCATTGATAAATTTTTTGAATGATTGGTATTAACATTCGGTCTTTGCAAAGCTTGGCATCGACCAATGATTTTTAACCCCCTCATGTGATTTTCAAAGATTAATATTGCTTAAGTTTGGGGGGGTACATTATCTGACTCTTGAAAAGAAAATTTTTACAAAATGTTGAGCCAAAAATAAGTTTGGGGGAGGTTCTTCACTTAAATATTTTGCCCCCACTAATAAATTCCTCCCAGGCTTACAGTTTTTTTTTCAAGATTTAGCTGAAGGCAATAGTGAGGACACTGTTGAAAACAAGTTTGGGGGAGGTTTGTGCTTATTTTTGCATCATTTGCATATCATTTGCATAAGCACAAAACATTTTCAAAAAACCTATAAAAATTTAAAAAATTTCAAAAGATAAAAATATTTTTGTACATAAATAAGATAATAAAAGTTTAGATAGTGAGCAATTACATCCATGAGATTAGAAAAATTTAAGAAAACTAAGAAAATTAGAAGTTTTCTTATACGAACTAGTAATAAGTAGTTATGAGCCGTTGTCCCAAGGGTTAGTAAGATGAAGGAAGTCACTAATCTGAGGATAAAAATAAGTCTGAAAAATAGTTTCTATTCTGGAAGCCAAACATTTTGAACGTTGATACCCTGCTATTCGCACTTACACACGTCTTAAAGCCTAGGATAGTAGAGGATACCTTGAAATACTCTTGTCTTAAAGCCGATATATGAAGGAAATAAAAAGAAAAAGTGAATAAAAAAATATAAAGTGGTGAGAAAAATGGACACTGGTTTTGTTATCACCGAGGGCAATAAAAAATATATAGCGAGGGTGCCTTTTCACCTAGTGCCCTAAGGCCAACTGGTCTGGGAGTCACTGCTATGCCTTAGGTTGTGCAAGACGAGAAAAATACACCAAATAAGCAAGCACATGAGTAATCGGTCGGTTAGTACCTCAAGAAGTATTAACGGTCGCATGAAAGTGTGTGAGCAAATTCATTTAAATATTCATTAATTAAAAAGTACTGAGGCTGATGGGCAAGAGTATGATAGCTTGAATTGAATTCTCCGGGTGTAGGGATGTCTTTACACACATGCAGGGTGATATGATCGATGTTTGGAATAAAGATAGGAATGAAGAATAAGACGATGTTTTATTAAGGGAGGACGTGATTTCTAACATCTTTTCATGACCATTAAGATAGGGCTCATGACAACCGAAAAGCTAGCTTAGTTGGAAACCCTAATTTTCAAGGCTTTTCTTTTACAATTCTTATCTTTAAATGTAATATTCATGATCTTCCTTTTATTATTGGATTTTGTGGGTGCAATCCGCTGAAAAACCTCAGGAGACAACACTCCTCCTACTAGGGACACCTAGAGGTTTAAAGGCTTGTTGCACGTGCTCAGTGCAATCGTGTTGCCTACGAAAGTGTGCTAGTTAGTTTTTCTCTTTCTTTATTTTCTCCTTCTCTTTTTAATAAAACAATTCGCTCGAGACGATCAAAAATAAGTTTGGGGAAATTTGATCAGTCGAAAATATTACATCTTTTAATCGGCAATTTCCCTATCATTTGCACTCATTTAGAAGTGTTCGGTATTCATATTTCACATATTAGCAAAACAGTCGTTAAATATCAGATTACATGTGTTAGACTCTAAAACCGACATTTCTGAGGAAATTGACTGTTCATCATGGCATCGCATCATCCCTATATTGCGCAACACTTGTTTCAAGATTTATGCAGGAAAATCCAGGAGACAGGCCAAAATTGTTATTTAGCTGATCAAACATTACGCCAACTCAATGATTTCAGATCTGGTAGCAATTCAAAAGGCAATATAAAATTCAACATATCAATAAAAGCCCCATACATCATCCCAAAGCAACAGAAGAGAGCCCAAGCCCTGAAGCTTCAAAAGAGCCGCGGAACCGCGGTGGGAGCCGGCTTGAGCCGCGGAACCGCGGCGCTTTTGCTATGTCATCGCTTGAATTTTGGTGCATAATTCTTCTCTCAGTGGCTACACCTCATTTTGACACGTCAAATTCCAGAATTCTCCAGAGTCTTCTGCCAGATCAGCAAAGATCATTAAGCATGCTAATCTTGATTAAGCTCCTAACTAATCACATCTAGAAGCTTCTCCTCAACAACCTTTTGGAAGGAAATTCAAATTTCATCTAACAAACTTTTGGAGGGAAACTTAAAATTCAAATCCTAGATCTAGGGTTTTGATGGCTATAAATAGGAACCTACATCTAAGGGTTGGGGTTCAATCATTAGTTCAATAACTTTAGTCTTCTTCAATTCATCATCTTCTTCCACAAGTCTAGTGACAAGGCTTGTGCGAAACCCTAACCCTAATTCCACTCCAAATTCAAGATCCCGAGTACCAATCAAGTAAGAAGCCTTCAACCTTTATGGAGCCGAGCCGATCTTCAATCGGGCAAGTGATCCAAGCCGATCCGCGACTCAAGGAGACGAGCGAAGCCAAATCGACGATCGAGTTCTTCCTCTTGTAGTTCTTGAGCGAATGTAATGAAATTGTTGATATAAATAAAAGGTGAAATTCTTTAATCTTGCTTTCTTTAAATTCTTGCATCATGATTCGATCTCAATTTGTGATTGTGGTTCTTGTTGTGATGTTCGAGTAAAACTTCGCTCGTAAAGGAGTCGAGACGATCAATAGAATGATGATGTAACAAATTTTAATACGATTCTTGAGTCCTACAAGTTTTGTAAACCCTAGCAAGTTCAAGAATCGATGTCCTAGTTTCGTTGCGATGCTTTCTTGATTGTGATCGCTCGAAATTAGGGATCTACGATCGTTTCTTGAAATTTCTAGAGGCTAGAATGTGAATGATATCGACGAAAGAACAAGGGATAAGATGAAACCTTAGTTTCATAAGAAATCCCTAATTCTCGATCGATCATCATCGATCTAGTATCAATTCATCGAAGGATAAGAATACGTCATTGAAAGATTACATCACATCTATAGATCCGATCGATTCCTACGAGCCTCATTTCGATTCTTGATATTTGGTTTGGAAAAATCATCAAACTGTCAATTCTTGATTCTATCTTTTTCTTGTTATTAGATCTAGATTTTCTAATTCTTGAACTTCAACTATAAATCATGAATTGTTTGTTTTCTTTTCATTAAAGTTTCAATTCATCTAATTCAAAAGACGAACGATTACACTGTCCCTGTGGACGATCCGCACTTACTAACGCGCTACAACCGACACCGTTATTGATTGCGGTCAAATATTTTTGGTTGTGATTTCTTTACAATTTTCCAACATACACATCCTAAAAATCATAAAAATCACCACTGTCAGGCTTTTACAGGAGTTGGAGTGGGCTTGCTTGCTGATCTTCTGATCGCTCAATACCCGGGTAGCCGTTACGTCCAGCTAGTACCGCTGACGGCTTGTGGGTGCTTGATATGATCATCACCTACTGCCGGCGTATTGACGAGTCTTTAGAATCCTACATAGAGATTGTACTGGCTCAGGCAAAACGAGATAGGAGCGCATATGCGATATGTGTGGGACCGAGAATAATGCGTGTATGTGATACCGTATTCTATTCTCACGATGTTTGTATCGAATGGTTGTATGCGATATAACCTAGTTATCGAATCAAGGATTGATTCGATAAGTCGATACATTGATATTAGTCGGTTATATGCGATATGACCGGATCGTTAAATCAAGTGTTGATTTAATAATTTAATGTATAATTATATATTTGATATATTATTTTACATTAACTAGTATTGGTTCACTTTAGGGTTTTTCTCACATGAGCACAATTTTAATGTATATATGATATATATTAAAATTGTGTTTTCATTTTGTATCATGTTTGATGATACACTAGACATGGGTGTGCAAGACATACACCATTCTATTCTAAATGATGATTTATATTTATTTAAAGTAATTACAAATTAGTGGAATTTCTTTCATAAGCATGAAGCTTGTAGAAGCTTGTGGTTGCTTTGAAAAAGTCCACTAGTTTTGTTTTACTTTAGATTTTGTTGACCTAACCATTTAGACTTAGCCATGGTTATGTCTCACCATGAGTTAGTATATGATACTCACTCACCATGGTTAGTTTTCTAACTTGATCATTATCCTCTTCTCTTTCCTTTTGGAGATCGTCTTCTTTTTGATTCATAAAGGAAAAGCTTGCTAGGGTTTGATCTTAAGTGAGAAATATTGTGAGAAATGAAAATCCAAAGAGTACCCATTTCCTATCTCACCATCCTCTACTGGACTAGCACTTTAGTTTAGGGTGTTTGCTTCACTAATTCTATGGTTAGTGAGGTAGAATCTTGAGTCCGTATTCTCTCGACGTAGATCATCTTCGGCATCGAAGATTTCAAGCGATCCCGTTGCAATTTCTCATGGAGCCGTCCGAGAGTCCGGAAATTGGATGATCGCAGCGAAGGGACTACATCAAGGAGCTTAAGAAGTGAAGGACCGATCTACAAAGGTTTTATTTCGTATTCACTTAGGGTTAAAGTGTTTAGCTTGCATAGTTTTCGCCTAATCTCTAGTTAACCTAGCTTAGGGTTGTTCGACACCTAAAAATTTTAATCCGGCATGGTCGATGCCTTGTAGAGCCTTGTTAGAGTGCCTAGTAACCCTACAGTGGTATCAGAGCCTAGATAGAGAATTAGGCGATGTGTTTACGATGTTAAAACTCCGATCGAACCCCGACGTGTCAAAGTTAACCCCCTCTCTGTAAATTTTTTCAAAATTGGGATTTTTCTGAATTAAAAATATCTAAAAAATTCAGCAGGGTTTTCTAAGCTTTACTGTGAAATTCGATGACGTAATTCCTACATCATGCCGCGGAACCACGGCCATACCCTGCTTGGGCCGCGGATCCGCGGCCGTACAGTGTGATTATGTCATGTTTTTTGCACAGTAATTCTTATTTCTATGATTTGAATTTTATAGGTATTTTTAACCTGACTTAAGTGTTGAGTGTTCTGGGGTTTATTTTGTAGTCGTTGATTCGATCGGAATATTTAATTTCGTTGGGTTTTCCGGATATTTAGAAACTGTTAAAAAATTCGATCCGACGTCAATAACTCACTTTTTCCCCGACCCGGAAAATTTCCAAGTGTTGGATTTTTCCGTTTGTTTAAGAACGTCTAGATCGTGCAAGTTACGCAATGGACCCTCTAGAAGACAACAAACCTTAACTCGATTATGTGACCGTCTTGAACTGCCCTTTGAACCTTAAGGTTTGAGGCAGTACGACATGCCACATGTGAGGCGTTGGCTTGACCCTTTTTACGACTGGACCGTTGGTACTGTGGCATGAAGTGGATGTTTTTAAATTTATTTCATGTGTTGAGTTTTTCCGGGAAAACTTGGGTGTTTGATTATTCGATCGGAAAGTTTAACATTTTCTAATTATCTGGAATGTGATACAATATTTGGAATCCAGAAGCAGTTATGAGATAACTGATTTGAAGTTATAAACATAGCAGTTTAGTCTCATATGATCGGTTGCCACGGAATTTTGATGCGATCAAAAGTCCGTCGCAATCACGTAGCGTACGCGGATACTCGCCGGGTAAACTTAATAGACAGCCATGCCCCATAGCCCCGACCAAGTGACTGTAGGAGAACCCCGTCGCCGAAAGCATCCGTCAGGGTGCTCGTGGCAGCGGTATTCCGCCTCAGTGCACTTCGTCGACGGCATCGGGGGTGCGGCCGTCTACTAAAGTTTGCGACGAGCATTCGATCAAATTATCGGGAATCTTTTTGAATTGCCCGACTACATATTGAAAAGTGTTTTCGATATAGAGACTAAAATGCGGGGTTTATAATTGTTAGGCATGCAATATCTAAGGAGGTTGCGGATTCCAACTATTCTAGTTTTACACTTTCTTTTCTGCGACCGTAAGTGTAATATATGATATCGCCGGTCTCATTGCTATATGTAAACGACAATTGGGATGCGCATATTTACTTACGTTGATGACATGTGATGTTATGTGTTGCTGGATATGTTATATTGGATCGTCGCGTTTTGAATAGCCGGGGGTTTTATGTGAGATGGGAGTTTTTATTTTTCATTCATGTAAAATTAAATGTATGTAATATTCTTTTATTGGGACACTTCCGAGTTGAGGTCGATGTCACCATTTGTATATTATTTACTTTTCCGTACTAGGATAGACCCAAGGAGGAGAGCACAAGTAACCGGGTTCTGGAGTCCAGTGGGAGACCAACTCGAGGAGTTGAGTCCGGGTCTCCTAACTCTAGAATTGGTAGGGTTGCTTGCCGCTCTCGTAGGGGTCTAGGGGTGTGGGTTTGGCTATTCATCGCGACCGTGGAATCCGTGTTTTATACAAGCTTAAAATAAAATACGGACATCCTAGTATATCCAATGTTTCATATGTTTCTTCTGCTGCGATATCTGTGATGTGATCATGTGATGTTCTGTGATAGATACAGTATATAGTATATATGATATGTTATATAGACGTTACTTATGTTTTACACCCGCGCTAGCCCTGCCCCGCTCTGCCGTTAGTTACCTAACCTAACGGTGCACGAGGGGACATCGAGGCGAATGCGGATGGCATAAGCGTACGTTATATTTATCTGTGATGTTTAGGTGGACTTAAATGATGGGACTTCATTAATATGATTAATGAAAGAAAAAGAAACCTAAAAGATATTGTGGAATCGAATTTTCAAAAACAGGTAGCTACAGTTCTTGCTTTGCATCGCGGTGTTCCTTGTAGAACATCCTGCACCTTATTCGATAAGGAAAGGGCCGAGATCCCTTCACCAGGAGTGACCCCTTTAGCAATAACTGGCAGATGCTACAACCCTCGGTTTGTCTTTTGATTGCTTTTATAGTTCTTGCTTTGCATAGTGATATATATGATATATCATGCACCTCATTCGACGAGGAAAGGGCCGACGATCCCTTCACCGGGAGTGACCCCTTTAGCAAAACTAGAAAAGCCTCAAAAACACTCCATTTTAAAATCATTTGATTCTACAACGATATCAAGTTCATTACGCAATAGGTTTTCAGAAAAACCTGTCGTAGCCCTCCGTCATTTCAGATAAGTAGTAGTTAGTATTCGTGCTGCGTTTGTTGGCCTTTGTCAAGGCGTAGTGTGCGGTAGCTGACTAGTGTTTATCTGCTTATGCATATGATGCAGATTGGGTTAGGGTAGTCGTACGACCTTGTTGGCCTTTGTCAAGGGTCGTGCAGATGGGTTTAATTCAATCAAGAAATGACGGGTTGAACTTGACTAGCATCCTATGGTTTGTTGGCCTTTGTCAAGATCATAGGAGGTTAGAGGCAAAATTATCGGGAATTTCAAGTGTTGAAATTTGCAATGAGATTGCATACCTTCTATGAGATAGTTGGATCCCGATACCCACTGCGAGTAATTGTTACTCCTGGGAGAGTTTTACACATTACAATTAGCCGATCAAGTAGGTGTCTAGAAAGGTGTCAACAGGGTTACGCCTCTGGGAAAACGAGGTTTACTTTAATTAGGTCCGTGCGAAAGCACGGGGAACCTCCCTCAAAGTACCGACACTAGCCTGGCTGAAAAATTGGCGAACTTGTAGAGTGTAATTAATCCTGGCTAGTCTTTCCTTTTAAGGTTTGAAGGAAGATTTGATAAAAACAGTGGGAGCCATTCTGATTAGATAAAATAAATAACCAATCTAATCTTGTAAGAGCGCACGCAGAGTGTTTTCTTCTCTCTCTCTCCAGGTAGCAACCATATCACGCCTTAATCAAGATAATAATATGGATGTATTGACCGAACCCGCTTGTTATACTGAACTAGGGAACTTTGGTCCCGCTCCAACTTATAATTGTTATAAGACAGAGCAGGAAATAGGGGAATATCAGGATTCCTATGCCGCCCAAACGAAAAAAGTGCATATGATGCATCTCCTTCGGGTGTGTTCATTATAAAGAACTGTTTCTTAGTGTCCTCTACATCCTAGGTATTAGATACCGGATCAGGATCCCGCAAATGTAATCCGTTACATGGGCTACAGAAAGGTAAAGAACTGAGAACGGGTGATAAGTTTCATGAGACAGAAAACGGTGCAAGTGTTGCAGCCAAGTCTGTTGGTCACTGTCACCCTGTATTATCAATACATTGATTCTGAACAAATGCTATTAGATACCGAACCTGATATACAAAATCATATCAATCTCTTTATTTATTAAAGAAGGATATAATTTTGTATTGTTGAACATTTCAAAAGTTGATCGGTTCAGGCACGTTATCTAAAACCATTAACGTTCTAAATCAAACTACAGTTCTTAGTATATAGAACACACACAAGAAGAAGAGTTCAGAAATGAACGGATCCTTCTTAAGGTATTGTAGACTAGGTCATATCAATGCGACCCGACTAGCTAAACTTACATATAGATGCATATTTAAATTTGTTTGAATTTACATCTGGTGAAACTTGCCGGTCATGTCACAGAGATAACATGACCATAGCTCTGTTTATTGGAAACAGAGAAAGAGTTGGTGAACTCTTGGGATGATACATGTTGATGTATAAAGGTCCCCTGTCTACATATGCCAAGACCGGTTCTTTGTACTTCATTACATTCTCTGATGATCTCTCAAGATTCAGACATATGTTCCTATCTAAAAACATAAGTCCGAAGCTTTTGAGATATTCACATAATATAAGTTAGAAGTAGAGAACCAAAATGGGTATAAGTATTATGTCCTTTGATGCGATCAAGGAGGAGAATACTTGAGTACGGAATTTCTGGATTATTCTAAAGGAGAGTGAGATTCTCTCTCAGCATTACTCCTCCATATACACCACAGCACGTCGGTGTATTGGGGCAGAGCAATCACACCCTATATGATAAGGTGTGCTCTATGAAGAGTACTACTGAGTTACCTATTTTCTTTTGGGAGTTATGCACTTATGAAGTTGCATACCTATTGAATGGCGTTCCAACCAAATCAGATGCCTACCACTCCATATGAGATATGGAAAGGGAAGAGCCCATACCTTAAGTTTGTTAAGATTTGGGGTTGTCCAGCCTATGTCTAAAAGCATAATCCGGACAAGCTCGAAGAAAAGTCAGTTCTGTAGAAGTTTGTTGGATATCCCAAGCAATTGCAAGGGAATATCTTCTACCTAACCGAGGAACAAAAGATGTTTTGTTTCTCAGCATGCCACATTTGTGAAAGGGAATTTCTTATGGAAAAATTAGTGGTCATGAGGTAGAACTGGAAGCAGTTCCAGCTATACAAACTACAGCAGATGATTTGGTAGAACCGAAGGATTCAATAGGAACCAACGAACCTCAGCCTCTCCGCCGACCTAGTAGGGTTCATCACCCACCTAAGAGATACTTCGGTTTCTCTATGACAGTGGGAGCGAGGAATGCATCATGAGATGATGACCCAACTAGTTTCGAGCTGGCCATCAGGAGTGGGACTCTGTAAGAATGGCTGGATGCTTAGCAATCTGAGATGGAATCTTTATACACCAACAAAGTATGGACTTTGGTTGCTTTATCTGAAGGGTTAAATCCCCATCAGGAGCAAGTATATCTTGAGAAGATTACTTGGTGTACATGGAAAAGTTAAGACTTTCAAAGCTAGACTTGTTAAAGGTTTGCATCATAGACCAGTTGTGGCTAATGATGAAACCTTTTCCGAGGCCTATGCTTAAGTCCATCCAGATCCTACTTGCCACGGCTACATACCATGACTACGATATCTGGTGGTTGGATGTCATGACTGCTTTTCTAAATGATATTTTAGAAGAGAGAGTCTGTAAGTACACAGTCAAAGGGCTTCGTAGACAGTGGGAGCAGCGGAAACGTGTGCAAGATGTTTTATGTGATAAAGCAGGTATCGCGGAGTTGGAACGTCTGTTTTGATGTGTTAGTCAAAGAGTTTGACTTCATCAAAATGGTAGATGAACCTTGTATATACAAAAAGGTAGTAGGGAGTATGGTGGCAATCCTCGTAGAGTACGTGGATGACATACTCTTGATAGGGAAGAGTTTTCCTATGCTACGCTCGATCAATCTCCGCTTATCACAAGGATTCTCCATATAGGATCAAAATGATACCTACTAAATCCTGGATTTTGGATCTATGAGAATAGATCTAATTGGATGTTAGGATTCTCACTAGTTGTAGTGAGATGGTATCAATCGATCCTAGGGAGAATCACTGGAAGGGTTCCAGGGTGATAAGGACGACTGAATGCCAGTCACAGGCATTGTCTTTACCCTCAGTAAATGGACGGTATGTTGGAAGAGTTCCAAGCTAGATACCGTGACATACTAAACGATTAAAGGCAAGATACATCGTTACCAAAGATACTACCAAAGAGGAAGTGTGGGTGTATATTAGTTCATGAGATGAACTTCGTTCCTGCCATTATGAGACAATGGAGTTGTGGCTTATGCCTAGGAACGCCCGTCCCATCAGTGATCCAGACATATTCTGAGGCAGTGTCACCTGATCATGGAGATGGTTGATCTCCAGGGGATCGAGGTCAGGAGAGTAGACTCAGAGGACAACACGGCGGATCCACTCACAAAGGCCTTTTACCAGAGAGAGACTATTATGGGATGGTTGAGTATGAGATACTACAACCACTGCTATCAGATGGCCCTAGTGCAAGTGGGAGATTGTTAGTTATATGTATGCCCTAGAGGCCATTACTATACATAGGATGTATATTGTAGTGGATGCTTGGACATATATAGGGAGGACTTTCTTGCTCGACATGATAGTATGCTATCTGGTTACTCTTTACCTTAACGTGTATACTGATTGTCTCTCTGTTACATGTTGGTAAAGCCCTTAGGATGTGTACTTAACTACCTGGACTATGATGCGGATCATACTAGTGGGGACATGGTAGTGCATAAGTACATCCTTCAAGGTCCCTAGTCGTGGGTATATCGAGATGGGGCATCGATATACCAGAGTAGACTAGCGTATACCTTCTCGACCCATACAGATGGGTGATGGATGATCCCATATCCATTGGTGTTTGACATCAGAGATGATATACGGGTGCTCAGTGGAGACTGGGTACACTGGACGGGCTCGCCGAGAACTCCCAGATGGTATTATACCTTACGTCAGATGGCAGTTCTCAGGTGACACTGGTACAGGTTAGTCTGTAGACCCGAGATCGTCATAGAGTCTTGTGTGATTCCCACTGTGCTTTGATTTCCACCTTACCACGTCCAAGAGGGCGTGTAAAACGGTGGTTTTTGGGTACAGTCCCGAGTCACATGGAGGCAATGAGCAATAGGAGGGGTTTCGTCTCTCCCGGTATTGGGGGTTGATGTTGCGCTATGCTCGATTGGCCATAACAGGGAAGTCCCTGGCCAGGGCTGGTTTAGAGATATACTGGTAAGTGTTACCAGTAGTTTCTCGACCCGTTATGAGCCTCATATCGGCATGACTTATCGGTTATTGGGGTCTGACGTTTACCACCCCTAAACTTGATATGCGACATATCAGACGAGGAGACCGGACTGTACGGTAGTGCCACTGTCAGGATTTTACAGGAGTTGGAGTGGGCTTGCTTGCTGATCTTCTGATCGCTCAATACCCGGGTAGCCATTACGTCCAGCTAGTACCGCTGACGGCTTGTGGGTGCTTGATATGATCATCACCTACTGCCGGCGTATTGACGAGTCTTTAGAGTCCTACATAGAGGTTGTACTGGCTCAGGCAAAACGAGATAGGAGTGCATATGTGATATGTGCGGGACCGAAAATAATGCGTGTATGTGATACCGTATTCTATTCTCACGATATTTGTATCGAATGGTTGTATGCGATATAACCTAGTTATCGAATCAAGGATTGATTCGATAAGTCGATACATTGATATTAGTCGGTTATATGCGATATGACCGGATCGTTAAATCAAGTGTTGATTTAATGATTTAATGTATAATTATATATTTGATATATTATTTTACATTAACTAGTATTGGTTCACTTTAGGGTTTTTCTCACATGAGCACAACTTTAATGTATATATGATATATATTAAAATTGTGTTTTCATTTTGTATCATGTTTGATGATACACTAGACATGGGTGTGCAAGACATACACCATTCTATTCTAAATGATGGTTTATATTTATTTAAAGTAATTACAAATTAGTGGAATTTCTATCATAAGCATGAAGCTTGTAGAAGCTTGTGGTTGCTTTGAAAAAGTCCACTAGTTTTGTTTTACTTTAGATTTTGTTGACCTAACCATTTAGACTTAGCCATGGTTATGTCTCACCATGAGTTAGTATATGATACTCACTCACCATGGTTAGTTTTCTAACTTGATCATTATCCTCTTCTCTTTCCTTTTGGAGATCATCTTCTTCTTGATTCATAAAGGAAAAGCTTGCTAGGGTTTGATCTTAAGTTAGAAATATTGTGAGAAATGAAAATCCAAAGCGTACCCATTTCCTATCTCACCATCCTCTACTAGACTAGCACTTTAGTTTAGGGTGTTTGCTTCACTAATTCTATGGTTAGTGAGGTAGAACCTTGAGTCCGTATTCTCGCGACGTAGATCATCTTCGGCATCGAAGACTTCAAGCGATCCCGTTGCAATTTCTCATGGAGCCGTCCGAGAGTCCAGAAATTGGATGATCGCAGCGAAGGGACTACATCAAGGAGCTTAAGAAGTGAAGGACCGATCTACAAAGGTTGTATTTCGTATTCACTTAGGGTTAAAGTGTTTAGCTTGCATAGTTTTCGCCTAATCTCTAGTTAACGATCTAGCTTAGGGTTGTTCGGCACCTAAAAATTTTAATCTGGCATGGTCGATGCCTTATAGAGCCTTGTTAGAGTGCCTAGTAACCCGTTATTTAATGCACCTTATCTTATCCTCAATTGATAAAGGTAAATATTTGGAACACAATTTTCAAAATTTATATCTCACTATATAAAATAAAGATACGGATATTCAATTTTAAAAATTGGTGCATAACAACGGATATTCGAAACCAAATATTTGTCATCAGACAAAACTAAGCGATTTAATCCAATATCACCAATTGCAATGAATTCCGATATTGATGATCAAATCGTCCATTTCCCAATATTCTACTCTTACTCAGCTTCTGTAACGCCGTACGGATGTGAAATCCAAATCCGGTAAATACATACCCTGGAGTCAAAATTAATTGGGAAAACAATTCTCATTTACATGTACACAAAAATTCTAAAACATAAATGTTTCAAGGAAGTGGCCGGGTAATGCCTCTTCCATTATCCAGATTCATGACAGTAGTCGCAATTTCGTTTGTCCTCACTTCAATCCCTTTATATGTCTCTACATCTTACTTTCTGTACACCGCACTTAGGCTAATTGTTTTTTTTCCTTTTCTATTTTTCGGCACCGGCCTAAGATTTGGAAGAAGACTATCCAATAAGAATAATAGGTGTACTCTCCTGATACAAGGAGCTCTCGCAACCTGAGATAAGGTAAAGAGAAGAGACAACTGAATAATCCTATTCAATTTCTCAAGAACCAGTGGCCATCCTCGAATGAAGTAACTTCTTCAAGTTCGTATGAAATTATACGATGGCCTTTCGAAACAATATGGATCATCGTAGTGATATAGAGTGTTCTGGAGAAAAGCAAAGGGAAAGAAGGAGTAGCAGGGAAATATACGAATTTGTCATGAACCATGACAATCTAAATCCAAAGTATGTAAGAAGATTCAGTTAACTTAGTTAATGAGTTTTAGTTTAAGCTAAGTCATGGTCATAACTAGAAAGAGAAAAGAAACACTCAGCGTGCACTCTATCAAGATTAGATTGGTTAATCACTTTATCTAATCAGGATGGCTCCCACCGTATCCTTGAATTCTCCTTCAAACCCTAAAAGGAGAACTAGTCGGGATCATATACACTTTACAAGTTCGCTAACTGTTTAACCAGGCCAGTGTTGGTACTCCGAGGGAGGTCCTCCGTACTTTTTCATAGACCAAATTAAATAACCCCATTTTCACAGAGGCGTAATCTCGTTAATACTTTCTAGACATCTAATAGTTTAGATAATTGTGAAGTGAAAATCTCTCGAAGAGTAATACGTACCTATCAGTGAGAATCGGGACCCAACTATCATTGTGTGGTAATTTTGATGGAAGCCGACCAAAATTACTATACTTCAGAAGGTATGCACAAACTTGGCAAGTTTCCCTTATGTTTGAAACTCCCGATATGGTTTTACCTCTAGCGGTGAAACACCCTTGCACGTTCATACGACACTAATCGGTATTTTAAATCTTGCTTTATATTTTTTATTTTTTTATTTGGGTTGCGATTGATCTGAATAGTAGAAATGGTTATCTGACCCGACTCGCATGTGTGAAACCTATTATAGTTATATTTTATTAATATTTATCTATAAACTAAATCCATGTGAGTCTAGTATAATATATATGAATATATATAATATCTAAATCATATGCTTTTATCTTCTGGTAGCCACACGTTAAGCATAATTTATATTTGTTAACTGCCATCGTATGGTTAAGCATCCCATATTTTATTTTGATTTTTATCTATTACGCTTAAATCTAATAGAATATGGATACCAAATATTTCTTAGATTCAAAAATATTTAAATCCTTTTAAAATCTTAAATAAGGGGTATGAGATATTTAAATAATATTCTTGCATTATGGTTAAAAAGGTTACATATATGTATTATTTTTCCAAAATATATTTTTGTGAGATTTTGGTGGAGACGGAGTGTAGTTTGATATTATCTTTAGTAATATTAAACTATAATATATATTTATAACCAAATATAAACTATATATATATATATATACACTATTATATACTTTACATTTTATAAGACAGAAAACTTTATCTCTCTCTCTACACATAACATATCTCTTTCTCTCTCTCTCCTCTAACTAAATCTCTCACTCATCAATTTATATATTCTCCTTCTTCGTTCTTCAAACCCACACTCATCCTCGCCGACGCAACTTCAGCCGCATTCTAGGAACTTAACCGAGCCATCAAAACTTGGTGTTGATTTGTATAGCATCGTATTTCTTCCGTTCATCACGTTTGTTTCGAGACAAGTTTACAACTTGCTACATATTATGGTTTACGCAATTTACTTATATATTTTCGTACTATTATTATTATTATCATACAACTATATCTATATAATTTATACACCGTAGTTATTTAACGTTAACCGGTTTTATAATATACAGTGTATGCAAGTTTACAACTTACGACATACTATATATATATATACAAACACACACACACACCCCATTATAATACTTCTTATTATCATCATTATACCGTTTATATCTATATAATCCGTATATTATTAATTAGTTTATAATCTGTATTTTATAATATTATGTAAAATATAGTTTGAAAATATTATGGTTTACACATGAAACGTCGTCGCCAACTGAATACGACAAATCTGGAATTTACTGTACATCTTAGCTTATAAAATTCATTATAAATTATAGAAAAATCATTAGCACGTTTTCTTTAGTTCATTACGAAGCTAACTCAGAATACTATAACCATGTGAAACATTTACTTAGAAAATAAATTGTTTAAATAACGTAAATTATAAACAAAAGTACCTCTGGACTGCTGTCCAGGGAAATCCCAGCAGCAAACTTTTAATTTTGAAATTTTATAACTTTTTGTAGGAACAACCTGGTATACTTTAACTTATAAAAATGAAAACCTTATTTAATTAGATTTGTTTTGGTATATGACACGTCTCTTTTGGAGAGCGTTTGTTATTTTTAAACTATTTTACAAATCAGGATGATGCTGAATTTCTGAACGGAACTTTCTTATGCATGCTTAATCAACACCACTTTTATAGTTATTAATCGAATTGAATATATTGTCCCTGTTAATGCTATTATCTTGGTCTTATACATGATATGATTACATTATCCTTGACATGCTTGTAACCGCCAAACTGTACTATTTTTGTTATCATGTTAATATCCGTTGCCTGTAATACTTACCAATGCCAACAATATTGACATGTTATCCTGATTGACCGACTTGTTGTCTTGCAAGCAAGACATGTACACGATTGTTCCTGTGTTGGCATTAGATAGATATTTTATTGATACTTAAGTTGAACATGAAATCTGGAGGAAAGGGGAAATCAAGAATGTAACCAAAACATAACTCAAGAGAATATTATTATTGTTAGCCGTGATTTCGGACGTGAACGGAATAACCATTATTTATTTTACCCTGGTCTCATGGGGAATGAACAATATATATTATACCGTGGTCCCGTATGGAATGAACGGCATATATACTGTTGAGTTACGATGAGAATTACATTAATTGGTTTTAAATACCGTTAGGATAGATAACCTAAAAACACAAATTTTAGGATACACGTGAGATACCTATAGGCTGCCGTTATATCACCTGATATTGTTTGTTTATATTTATATCTTATTTTGCACATAACACCCTATATAGTACATTGCTCAATTATTATTATTATGATATTTATGACGCACTGACGTCTGGGTTTTGCATGGTCTAGATACTTGACTTAGCACATGAGTACTCGGAAGGATCGCCGATCAATGAGAACCATTTCACTGATATAGCTCTTATTGATGGTTAGTTATTATTTAGATCTTTATTTCTTTCGCTACTATTTCATGTTATCGTTTGTGGCTATTGGACATGTTTATAGATAGACGATTATATCATTACTCTTGATTATTGATAGATAGCCGTAATGTGACTATGGGAGAATATTTTCCTACCGTAGATAACATGGCTGGCTTTGTTACGTTTCTGATTGTATGTATTTTGGGAAGCGGGGAGTGACAAGCAACTTATGATCTTGACAAGGTCAAAAAACCATAAGTCGCTAGTTAAGTTCAATCCGTCATTATCCTGGATTAATCTAAACCCACATGTACAAGCTTTTGACAAGGTCAATAAGGCCGCACAACTGTCCTAACTAATCGCAACACCATGCAATAAAAAAGTACTATAGAGCTATCGAACACTATGCCTTGACAAGGTCAACAAACGCAGTACGAATACTAAGCAATACTAATCTGAAATGACGGAGGGCTACAACTGGTTTTTGGCGAAAACCTTTAACATAATGAACTTGATATCATTGAAGGAACTCAAGTGGTTTTGAAAAAGAGTTGTTTAGGCTCCGCTTTGAAAACTAGTAACATAAACTTTTGTTTAAGAGCGAACTCCCCGTGAAGGGATCATGGCTCTTTCCTTATAGAATGAGGTGCAGGATATTCCTAACCGAATACCTCTATGCAAAGCAAAAGATTATTATTATGGTTTTGAAGAAAACCGAGTAGTTTTAAAAAATGGTTCCGATAACATTATATAAGGTTTATTTTCCTTGCATTAAACATATAATGCAGTCCCGTCAAGTTAATTTTCTAAGCCACGCCAGAAACAACCAAAATACCATGCTTTTATATACCATCCGTATTCGCCACAGGGTCCCGGGTCTTCACCGTAAAGTTACTTAACTTACGGCAGGGCGGGGACAGGGCTAACGCGGATGCAAAATATATAGAAATATCTACTGAATATATATAATATATATCATCACAGTCATGTAATAGCATCACAGGAAGATAAAAACCATCACAGGAATGTGAACAACAATATGGAATAACAGATAAATTAGGAGCCCCGCGTTTCATTTGAGCCGCAAATAAAACGTGATGTTCCCCGGTCGTATGAATAGCTCGTACATCATCGATCCTAGACCCCTACGAGTGCGGCAAACCACCTTCTAATTCTAGAAACTGGATAACTCGCCCTCAGTAGCATGAGTCGGTCACCCATCGCTATCTAGAATCCGGTAACTTGGGCACTCCTCCGCGGGTCAATCTTATAACCCTTACAAGTGCGGCGAGCAACCCGCCAATTCTAGAGCGAGGCAGTTCCGGTCTCAAACACCATGAAACGGCCACCTAGCGCATTCTAGAATCCGGCTACTCGAGCACTTCTCCTGGGTTAATCGTAGTACAGAAATGAAAACTATACAATGGTGATACGACCACATCCTGGTCGTGCCCCAATAAAAGAATATACATAATACGGAAACGATGACCACAAGTTGGAGCTCGTCCCGAACAACTAAATACAACAAAATAAATCAAAATTGTACAAGCAAACGCACGAGAGGTTATCCAACACGACAATCTGGCTAAACCATCACAGAGATATATATATCACAGAAACATATAACAAAAGTAAGTGTGCAATCCCGTTTAATTAAACATATAGAAATTAGACGACATTTAACAACACACATACAAACTATGGATCGTTAAACAATTCTAAAATTTCGATCAAAAGTCTTTCCGTGATTGCCCAAATTGAAAAATATGTCAAAACAAAATCTGGACAAAATCAAACAAGTCTAAAAATCCTAATTCTACGTATCCAATCAAGTGAAGAAAACTGGAGCCAATCAAAGAAAACAAAACCGCCCATGTCGGGGAAAAACCAATTTCTGGTGGTTTACTATTCATTGATTTGACTTGTTTTTGCTCTGGATAATTTTGACATTTAGAAGAGACTTCTTCACTTGTTTAAAAAATATTTAAAAGACTTTGAAAATCCTAACAGAAACTTGGATATTTGGAATTAGATACGGAAAAATTTCAGTTTCGAAACTATCTCATTGTCTAAACTAGTTCTGACGTTTGGGTTGGCTCTAATACCATTGAAAGTTCTTAGTGCCCTCACCGCGGCAACCGCGGCCGATGCAGAACCAAAAAGCGAAAATTTTCAAGAGGACACTAGAAACAAATCCCTAACGATCGTTCCAAACACTAAACTAGAAAGCAAGCATGCAAGGTTCGTAGAGATTACAACCTTTGACGCGTGTCCACCCAATCGTGGAAGACCTCTCCAAGCTCCTCGTAGGCCGTCGAGAACAAACTTGAGAGGCGACCGTCCTTGCCTAAAATGATCCATCTGAGAGAACCGATCCAACCTCCAGCTTCACCTAGTAAAATAACTGACGCTCCAAGCTCGTCAGGAATAAAGAGTGGGGATATAGGAATTTTCCACTATCATTTTCTCTCCAATACCAAAGCTCAAGAAAGCTATCAAGAAGGAGGAGGAGGTGAAGAAGACTTAGCCATGCAACAAAAGAAAATGAGCTAAGTATAGAATGGAATAAGAGAATGAGAGAATGAATGAATGGCTTCATTATGTTTCCAACCTTAAAAAATATCATAATCATTTTTCCAACATAAACAAATGAAGCCCATTACTCTCTATATTCCCATAACCATACCCAAATGCCACCTCACCCTCCACCTCATATTTGATTTTCCTAAAATGAAAATCAACAAATGAGGTGTCATTCTTTTAGAACTATTTCCGTATAAATACGGAATACTTCCCGGTATACGTATTGAAATACATATACGCGTATCCATATAAAAATACGAATAGCCAAGAGAGAAAATGAATAGTGAACAATAATACTAGAATATATATCAAAAATATATATATAAAATATTAAATCAAAACTTGATTTAATAATCCGGCTTAATCCTAAGCCGGCTAGTATTATTTACCGTCCGATTAAAATCCATATAGCATGTACACAAATTTAATCGAACACCTGTATGTACCAACATACGTCATCTACATCATATCGCATGAATCGGAAAAACCCTCTGTGTGGAACTCTAAAAAATCGACAATACATTGGCAGTGATTACTGGATAAATTCATAAGCACAAGTACGTCAGCGGCTCTAACTGTACGTAACGACTATCCAGGTATATGCCGAAAGGGAGGTCGACAATCAAGTCCGTCCGTACCCTACTGAACCTGAATGTGATAATCTCCGTACAATCTGGTCTCTTTGTCTAAGAGTATCACATACTGATTCTAGAGGGTGGATAACGTCAAACACTTAATAACACGATAAGTCGTGTCAGAGTCAAGTTTATCACCAACCGAGAAACTACCGAACTCCTATCAATAAATCTCATCCACCGTGGCCATGGATTTAGGGTGATGGCCAATCGAACATTGTGCGATATCGACTCCTAATACCAGGAGAAAGAATCCCCGACAATCGCTTACTGCTTCCATGTGGCTCAGAACTGTACCCAACTAAAACCTGTTTGCACGACTTCTTTTAAGCCGTGGTAGGATAGTAATCTAAATACAGTGGGAACTCACACGAGACGAATGACAATCTCAGATCAAAAGACTAACATATACTTATGTTACTAGAGAACTTCCATCCAACGATAGATATAATACCACCTAGAAGTTCTCGACGAATCCGTCTGGTATACTCACCTCCAGTGAGCACCTGTATACTATCTTAGGTGACACAGCATCAATGGCTTGTGAGACCGGCTACCGCCCCTCATCGGGGTCTCGAAACGTATACACTAGTCTATTCCGGAATATCGATGCCCAGTCTCGATACAACCACGACTATGGACATTTAAGGATGTGCTTATGTACTATCCAACTCTCACGTATATGATCATCATCATAATACCGATAGTCAAGCAAGAATCCTACATGCTTTATTATTATGTATTAGAGACGTATTAATAAGTAAAACGTATACACATCAATAATAAAGACAAACGAGATAGCATACTATCATCTCGAGTAAGAATGTTCTAGCTATATAGGTCTCCCTTCAATTATCATAATCGTCCACCTGTAATTTCAATAATTGCCTTGAGGGCACTATATCCAACAAGTGGGAACTCACATGAGACAAATGACGATCTCAGGTCGACAGACTAGTCTGTACTCATGTCACCAAAGAACTGCTACCTAACAATAGATATAATACCATCTAGTATGTTCCCGACGAGTCCGTTCAGTGTAACTCATAACACCAATAGCTATGAGACCGGCCATCGCCCCTCGTCAGGGTCAAGAAACGTATACACTAGTTTACTCCGGAATATCAGCGTCCAATTTCGATACTCGCACGACTAGAAACATTTAAGGATATGCTTATAGACTACCCAGTTCTCACGAGTGTGATCGCCACAATAACCCTGGTAGTCAAGTATGAATTCTAAGGGCTCTACCAACATGTAATAGTGATCTGTAATACCACATAATACATATACATGATGATATAGATGAACCGGATAGCATATTACCATCTCGAGTAAGACTATTCTATCCGTATAGGTTCTCCTTCAATCATCATAATCGGCTGTCTGCGATTACAGTAGTTGACTTGAGGTACTATAACCAACAGAAACAAACAAAGGTGAAATATAATTGTATTCTTAATTACTTCCCGCTACTAATTCAATAATATCAAGCATAAAAGTTCATCTGTTAAAAATAAAATAAACTTGCTTATCTAACACATTCAATAAAGTTATTCCCGAAAATTCTTTCACTACTTTAACTAACTATAAACGAACAAATAAACTTTATTAATTAACACTCGAAACTAGCTTTTCACTAAAATCCCATAATTGTTTGGCCAAGTTTTCTTGGCTGGCCAAACGACTCGCTTTCATCTCGTTGCAATCGACGAAGTATTTTGCTGCCACGCCCTTGAGCTTTGGATGCAGAGCGACATAACATGTCGTCGCCGCTCCCTGCGAAAACATACATTTTTTTAATACGTAATTATACGATGCTCGATTCTATTTTTAGAAAATATACTTTACACAGAGAACTTTATTGTTGAAAGGGTCTGTTCACTCACTTGGGGTACATTCTTCCAGAAGAAATAGGTGAAAACTTGTAGCATCTCTGCAGGAAAATAAAGTAGTTGCAGATATTAATCACTTTTCAAACTCAATTATAATGCACCTTAATTTTTAATGAAAGACTTGATTGCTAGTTAATGACATACTCATTAGAGTGAAAGAATGCCTCATCAAATTGGTCATGATCAGCCCTGGATGAACTGAATTTACCGTAACATTCGCACCCTCTTCCTGTTTCAGGAAAAGCTTATCTTTTTTAGCATATTCAAATTTTACACACTAATAATCATATTGGTATTTTAGTGCAAGTTCTTGGAAAAGGTTCAAAGATTTTTACCATTAGGTGCCTCGATAGCCCATTTGCATGCAGTATGCTCGCTAACTTCGATTGCCCGTATGCCTTTTTATCATTGTATCTGAAAAATTCAAAAGGTAGTATTAATAAATATGATATATTTGATAACTGATATGCAAATTAAAGATCACATACCCATCCTCGTCATTGATTTTTTCGAACCTAATCCCTTCTTTGTAAGTATGATGATGAGCAATCGATGACAAGTTTACGATGCGGCCCTCAATTCCTGTTTCCTTCGCTGTGCTTTTCAATTTCTCAAGAAGAAGTTTCGTCAACAAGAAATGACCTGACACAAAATCATAATGTGGATATCTCATGAAATACTAGGTTCCTTTTTCCGATACGATACACTTGTTAAATATATATTAATTTGATGTATATATTTCATGTGGTATATTAATGGAACACTTGGTATCAGAATAGAGAAAAAGCGATTTCATGTGGTAAACACTCAAATACCCTCAACTGTGGCTGTATTTCACTAAACTACCTTGCATTTTAAACAAAATTTAACCAAAATTATCACACAATAAAGATGTGTGGTGTACAATACCAAGATAATTTGTAGCGAACTGCATCTCGATACCGTCTTCTGAAAGCTTAAAAGGGCAGAACATAACACCAGCATTGTTTCTACATAAAAAAAAAAGAACAGGAATTAAATTTACTGTAAAGAAATAAAAGATTATAAGAAACACATATGGCAAATGAATAAAAAGGTCTACATTAAGATGTTGAGTGGGAGATTCATCACATTGAAATTCTCCACAAATGCTCGTACAGACTTCAACGAATTGAGATCGAGTTTCAATACATCGATGCGAGCTTTTGGATTGCTTCCAGTGATGAGATTCTTTGTAGAATTTGCAGCATCGATATTTCTTGCGGCGATAATGACACGGGCTCCTCGAAGTGCAAGTACTCTAACAGTCTCAGCACCAATACCACTAGCTCCTCCTAAATTATTGAATCAATAGCTGCATTAATATTCTCATAATCGAGTATCTAGAAAAAGAATATACTGATAATAGAGTTTCTCAAACCGTGTTTGGGAATTCAAAATTTAATCGAGAGGGTGAAAGGGTCCATGTGGCTGACCCCAAAAATTTAGGATAAAGTCTTCTGTCGTTGACTCATTGTTGTTTGGTTTTTGGTTTTTGAAACTCGGGGCTTTCCAAAACCAGATGTAATGTACTCTCAACATTCTTGTTTCGAAATACAACAGTTTAAAAGCGGTGGTTTTAATAATGATTTTGATGTCTCTGTGGTACTAAAGGGTGGTCCCCCCTCCCTTTAATTCTTAGGACCCAACCTTTCTCTATATGCTGCTGCAGTCGACTGTAGCCACATACGCCTTTTTAATATTTATGTCGGGTTGCTCGACAATAAAATCAGTAGGGTTTGAATATGCCAACAGAATTAAAAGGTAATTTGTATATTAATAAGATGAAATCATTTTCAATAATATATTCCTTATTTTGCCTCCATTTTAGGTTTACATGGTATGGGAGCCTAGAGAAACCCTAATTTATATTAACATGAAAAAAATATCGAACTGTTTTTTATAGAGCAAATTATGAAAAGGAAAGATGGTTGTCATCATCCCAAAACTAATGGAAAATCATATTCAACTGCTAGACACGACACAATATGTGATAAAAAAAATAATAAGTAGGCAAAAACACTAAAGATCACGTCAAGATCATTGATAAACGAAAAATTAATAACGCGGAAAGAGTCCGGCCATAATCCTAAATGACAATATATACCCTAATTTGCTTATTAAAGAACTATGTCCAAAAGGGAGCAATAAACACACAATTCACAATATAGGCGCTCGGAGGAATAAAATAAAAAGATCACAAACCAGTGACGATGGCAGTGAGCTTGGAGGCATCGATGCTCTCGGTGACCTGCTCCGCGGTGGACATGGATCCGAACCCGCTCGGACCCGGCAGACCCGTTACCAGAGAAAAAACACCCCCCATTGTTGTATCTCTGAGAACAATAGAGAGAGAAAGAGAGTTTAATATAAAAAAAATGAAGGATACAGGTTACTTGTAGTTGAGAAACAGATAGGTGTTTGGTTAAAAATTGAATGTATGCCATTGCAATGTGCATCGAAGATATTGAAAACTTTATCAAACAAAAGAATTTATGGTTCCTTTTTTAACAAATTTTCTAAAGAAATAATAAAATTAAAAATAGTACCTTTTCGGCCAAACTCTAAAAAATCGGAGAGAGGAGATTTATGTATTTTATGTGTCTTGTATTTTTTGAATCTATATATAGAGAGAGGGGTTAAGTTAAGATCAAATCATCCATGTGTGGTAAATTAAATCAAAGTATCTTTTGAAACTAATTTTTAAATTAAATTAATATTTTGAGCTATCTATAAACCCAGAATATGCTAACTACTTTTTAATTGTAACTCCAAAATTTTTATATATCTATAATTATTGTTAGGGATTAATTTTTCTGTATTGCACCCTAAATTCTTCTAATTCTTCTTCTTCTTCTTCTTCTTCTTCTTCTTTTGAGGAAATTCTTCTTTTTTTAATTGAACACCCGTGATCTTTGTATTTATGTATGACTTTAATGGTGCGTTTGACTGTAACCAACTAGCTGTGGTCCGATAGCTATAATTATCTCTTATATATTTCATTGTTGAATCTAAAAGTTACTTTAAAATTCACCTCAAACCTTAGTATTATTATTTTCATCTATAAATATCTTTGTTATTTAAAATTAACATTATCTCTTAATTTCTTCAAACTTGATTAGTATTATTATCTCTTTGTTTATTACCAAATACAAATATCCTCTATCTCTTAATTACTTCAATTTTGTTCTTGGTATATATTTAGCAATTCATGCTTCATTAAGATCAAAATGAATGCTTCTAGATAATTTCCTGCTTTCAACATCTCTCACTTAAAATAATTAGATCATATTCTTTTTACTTTTGAGGATTTTGAGATAACCACATTGAACTTTAAAAATGCTATAAAACCCTATTAAAAGTTATTTTCGTAAGAAAATACATTTTAATGTAATTTTGTCAAAAAATATCATATTCCGTAAATTTTTAGCCTATTCAATTTATTCGTAAGACATTTAGGGTTATTTAATCCAATTGTGGTTTGCACGAGTTAATCAAACTAACGATTTTATAAAATATGGCAGTTCAGTGGGATTATATAGAATTTTGAAGTTCAATGAGATTATCTTAAAAACCCCAACCCAAAAGATGAATGAAATTTAGTAAAATTTATCTTTCTTTTTATAAATAATAAAGTAATTTAACGGTGAAATTAAAAATAGTTAAATTAAAGGATTTTTTAGGAAAAGAAAGAATTTAGGGTGTAATATCAAAACATATCTAAGATTAAAGGATGAAACTTTAAAATCTATATCTATCTATATCTAAATTTATAGCTACATATATATCAAATTGAAATCAATTTAGAGACCTCTGGGTTTTATGGTTATAATAGGAGAGATAAGTGCAACCCTAATTAGTTAGGGAAAGAAACTATAAATCTCTGCCTATTACAGCCAGAAGAGGAGGAAGTGTGTGTAAGTCTACGGTGCTAGGACCGCAACACTTGCAAATCACGGCGGAAATATAGAACAAAACTTTTCTAACAATAACATCATATACTACAATCAAGATCATCCATAAAGTAGCAATTGTAAAAACTCAAGAGAGCAAAACTAAACTATCTAAAAGTTTAAAGGGGGCTACAACCTTTGTATCGTGTTCACACTCAAGTGGAATACCCAAGCCATGCCTTCGGGTGTTAGGATCGAGCATGATAAACGACCTCTTCGTCAAAGATGATCCATCTTGAAAGCAACTCACTACAAGTATCAACTCCACCAAAAAATACTTCTTTATGAAGTAACTAGCTCTCACAAATTGCTAGTAAGTAAAAGGTAGAAGATAAAGTGGAAAGACTCTCTTTTTCTCTGTAGTTCTTACTTTTTGTTCTTATCAAATGAGAGAAAAGATGGGGAGGAAAATGAATTAGCCATCTTTTTCTCTCTCTCCTATAACATATATGTCATGAGAGGGCTTGAGAAAATATCTTCTCAAGTGGTCCCTACCGTCCACATGCATGCTTGCTACTAAACGACAAATAAGTATATGTATCATATACATATTAATACATATGTATCATATACATATGCAAGCGAGAGTGTATCAAATACACTATACTAGTTCATTTGTATCATATACAAATAAAAGAGAGAGAGAGAGAGAGTGCCATATACATAATACTAGTAAACATAGATATAAGGATATTAAGTCAACACTTGACTTAATACACAGTCTTATAAATAAACCGGCTAGAATTATCAAACAACCGATTAATATACATGTATCATATACACGTGTTTAATCGAACTCCCTCATGTATCAACTATATTCACAATACAGATTCACATCATCGCTTTGCCAGAGCTGGCACTTTCGGCGTGGGACTCTAAAAACTTGACAATATACTGGAAATAGGTGAACACGATCATATCCGATTGAATCTGAAATAATTTCAGATTAATCCTCTAACGGGTTAACCCAAAAGCATGTCAGCCGCACTAGCTGTATATAACGGCTATCCAGATATTGATCAAAAGATAGGTCAACAAGCAAACTCATCCGAACCCAACAAGACCTGTCAGTGACAATTACCGTACAGTACAGTCTTTTTGTCAAAGAGTGTCGCATATCGGGTATGGGGGTAGAAACTGTCAAACCCCTAATAGCCCAATAAGTCATGCCGATATGAAACTCATAACCATCCGAGATATAACTGATAAATATTATCAGTTTATCTCAACCGCCCTGGCCAGGGATTTATGATTGTAGTTTATCATACGCAGCGCGATATCAACTCTCTATACCGGGAGAGACGAATCCCTTCTTGATCGCTTACTGTCCATATGATTCGAGACTATATCCAACTAAAAATTGTATGCATGGCTCTTTAAAACCGTGGTTGGGTAGAGTCAAAATATAGTGGGAACACACATAAGACATTATGACGATCTCATGTCAAAAAACTACATTGTGTTGGTTATAGTGCCCTCAAGGCAATTATTTTAATTGCAGATAAACGATTATGATAATTGGAGAACCTATATAGGTAAAACAATTTTGCTCGAGATAATAATATGCTATCTGGTTTTTCTTTATCATTGATTTGTATACGTTTTATTACAAGTCGCTAATACATAATGATAAAACCCGTAGGATTTTTACTTGATTACAAAAGTTGTGGTGGAGATCATACTTGTGAGAGCTTGGTAGTCCATAAGCACATCCTTAAATATCTCTAGTCGTGAAAGTATCGAGACTGAGTATCGATATTTCAGAGTAGACTAATATATATGTTTCTAGACCCCGACGAGGGGTGGCGGCAGATCTCATAACCATTGGTGTGATGCACTTAAGATCATATACAGATGCTCACTGGATATGAGTATACCGGACGGACGCACTGAGAACTTCTAGATGGTATTATGCATATCGTCAGATAGCAGTTCTCAGATGACATGAATACAGGTAGTCTGTTGACCTGAGATCGTCGTTTATCTCGTGTGAGTTCCCACTGTACTTAAATTACTAGTCTACCACAGCTTTACTGAGTCGTACAAACAAGTTTTAGTTGGGTGCAGTCCCGAGCCATATGGAGGCAGTGAGCAATCGTCAGGGATTCGTCTCTCCCGGTATAGGGGGTCGATGTCACACTGTGTTCGGCTGGCTATCACTATAAATCCCTGGTCAGGGTGGATGAGATTTACTAATTGTAGATCATTAGTTTCTCGGTAGGTGATGAGCTTGACACCGACACGACTCATCGGGTTATTAGGGGTCTGACGTTTTCCACCCCCTAGACCCGGTATGCGATACTCTTAGACGAAAAGACCAGACTGTACGGAGATTGTCACTTATAGGCTCTATAGGGATATGGATGTGTTTGCTCATCGACCTTCCTTTTGTTCAATACCTAGATAGCTGTTACGTACAGCTAGTGTCACTGACGTACTTGTGGTTAAACTCACTGCCAGCGTATTGTCGAGTCTTTAGAGTCCCATACAGAGGGTTTTCCGGTTCAGGCGAAACGATGTAGTGTGTGCGTATTTTAATACGCACTCAGTATCTATTAAATACATGTATTTAGTGCACGTACTTTAATCGGGCGTTTTGATAATACTGTCAGGTTTGAAAGATAGCCGGATTATTATGAGCTTATATCTCTCTTTTGGTATTCGTATTTTTATACGAATATGGTATTTGTATTTTTATATGAATACGGTATTTGTATTTCGACATGAATACGGTATTTATACGAATACGAGTATTTGTATAAATACGGATATTTATATCTTAATACGAATACGGGTATTTTTATCTCAATACGAATATGGGTATTCGTATTTTGATACGAATACGGATATATGTATTTTGATACATATTTAGTTTTATGTATATATGTATATATATACATGCTTGTGTAAGTATTGATGCACACATCTTGATTATCTAGAGCTTGTTTTGGACTCTCTCAGGTGGATCATCTTTGTCGAAAGAGGGTCACCTTGCAAGTTTGTTCATACGACTCGAAGCTTAGCTAGAGTCCTTCGAGCGGTGTAGGGGTCTTCATTGCACGGACATGATACAAATGTAGCTACCCCCTCTTAACCTTGTATGTTAGATATTTAGTTTAGTGTTTGGAATCGATTCTAGGATATTGATCGCGAGTGCTCGTTTTAAATTTTTTGTTTTTGCCTTCGCCTTCATCGTGAGTCTTGCGACTTGAGCACTGGGGTCCTTACAGTGGTATCAAAGCCATACCAAACACTTTAACTAGTTATAAACGATACAAACATTTTGAAACCGAAATTTTAACCGTTTTCGACCAAAAACCAAGTTTCTGTAAATTTTTTGAAACGGCACATAAATTTTTTTAAAAACAATTTTAGAGAACTTATCTTTAAAAAGAAAAAATGGCCCAAAATTCAAAGCAATTTAGCCCGTTTTTGGCCGTCTGTTTCCCATTTCTGTCGGCCCAATTTTATCATTAGGTCCCTGGTTTTTTGTAGGTGCTTGGTTGTTTGGAAACCTGATTTATGATTATGTTTGTTTTTCCCAGATTTCTGTTTGTGTTATCTTTGTATTCGGGCAAGTTCGGAAAACTTTTCGGTCGAAACTAATGCATCGGTTATGATCCATTTTTTTGTTTGTGTGCTGTTAAACGTCGTTTAATTACTATATATTCGATTAGACAGGGTTGCACACTTGTTATTTGTTATGATGTTTTAGATATATATATCTTATAATGGTTTAGTCAGATTGTTGTGATTGAATAGTCCCTCGTGTGATTTGTGTATACAATTTTGATTCATATATTCATGTATTTGTTTATTCAGGACGAGCGGCCGGATGGTGGCCACCGTTGCTGATTAATGTATATTATTTTTGGGACACGTCCGGTTTTAGGTCGTTTTCACCTTTGTACATATTTCATTACTTGTACTAGGATGCCCCATGACGAAGTGTTTGGATAGACGAATTTAAGAATTGAACGGGTGACCATCTCGTAGAGTTGAGACCGGGCTATCTCATTCTCGGATTGGCGGGTTTCTTGCCGCACTTATAGAGGGTGTAGCTCTGACCTAAGGTGGAGTGCTCAAGTTACCGGATTTTAGAAAGCGTCGGGTAGCCTGCTTACATTATCGAGGGAGGGATATCCCATTTTAGGATTGGCGGGTAGCTTGCCGCGCTCGTAGGGATCTTAGTTCGAATTTGTACGGCTTATCCACATGACCGGGAAACGTTGGTTTTCGTTTGCAGCTTAAACGAAACACAGTGCTCCTAACTTATCTGCTATTCTGTCTTATTTGTTGTTTATCGCATGTCGTGATGTTTATTACTTGCCTGTGATATATATATATATATATATATATATATATATATTAGATGGTTATATATGGTTTGCATCCGCGCTAGCCATGTTCCCCTCATGCCGTAACTTAAGTAACCTTACGATGAAGACCCAGGACCCCGTGGCGAATGTGGATGGCATATAAAAGCATCCTATTTTGGTTGTTTTTATTGTGGTTAGAAATATAGAATGATGAGATCGCATTATAGATTTAATACAAGGAAAACAAATATAAATGATGTCGGAATCAATTTTTAAAACTACTCAGTTTTCTTCAAACCCACTCATTTTAAAAGCGGAGCCTAAACCACTCTTTTTCAAAGCCATTCGAGTTCCTTTAATGATATCAAGCTCATTACATTAAAGGTTTTTCGCAAAAACCAGTCGTAGTCCTCCGTCATTTCAGATAGGTATTGCTTAGTATTCGTGCTATATTTGTAACACCTTAGCACTATTATAATATATTTTATTTGGGGTATTTCCAAATTTTGCGACAAATTCTTGATTATTATTGCTTTAGGGTTGCGGATAGTGCATTTAGCAACTGTGGTTAGTATCCGACCCGACCCGTATATTTGAAACCCATCATGGTTCAAAATTACATCAAATATTTGCTAGTATAGAGTATCCATACAAATCTAGATATTATATATGTATAATATATTTTAGTATCCGCATATCTTTTAATACAAAATAAAAACCAAATAATATAGTTTTAATAACTAGCCTTGCATGTCATCATACCCCATAGCATGTGGTTGCACCCATATATCGTGTTCATACCCCAATTACTAAAATAGATTCGTTTTAATCGCTTTGTATATTTACGTAGATCCATACTTGATGGTATACATTTTTATTGACAGATATCGCATTATGGTTTAAACTTTTACGTATATTCTTCACATTTAAAAACTAGATTTTTAGAAGAGACTCGGGTAATATTCGGAATAATCTGGTGTTAGCTGTAAAATCCTATAATATATATTATAATATTTTCTATATAACTAATAATATACCAAATGTTATATATATATATATATATATATATATATATAATTAAACTAAAATATAAAACTAACTCTCTCTCTCCCCCCCGGTCCCTCTCTCGTCTCTCTCTCTCTTTAAATAAATATATATTATATAATATCTAATTATTTATATAAACCTCACCTTCTTTCTCCCTCCCCCTCATTCTCTTTTTTATTGCCGCGAACCCAGAACCTTAACCTACGCCCGCTCCCTCGCCGCCGTTCACCCCTCGACCTCCCCCGACCTCACCATCATTGTCTCCCGCGTCCTCACCACCTCGTCCACCCCGTCCTTTTCCCCACCTTCTCCTCTTCCCGAGCATCCCCTGCATCTCGCCGACACCAACCAAAGAAACCACACCCCATCGCCGGAGCCCTTGTCGTCACCCCTCACTTCACCCATCACCGCCACCTCCATCTTCTCCTTATCACCTCTTCGCCTCTTAGCAACACCCCAGACCACCACCACCACCAACCCTATACTTTCCCGACCCCCGATCACTAACCCTCGAAACTTACAGCCACCTCGCCGATGCAGCACTTCGTCATCATCAACCCCCATCACCTTACTACCATTCCTCTATCCTCGCCACCCCAGCAAACTCTTCTTCTTCTTTTCTTTCCATCTTTCTTTCCTTCTTTTCTTTTCTTGATTTTCCGATCGGCTCGCCGGATTTGCACACGTCGTCGACGATCCAGACGACCCAGCCACTGTCGTTGTCCAGCTCACCACGCTACGTCATTGATCAACCAGGTCTAGTCCTGCGCACATAAGTTTGCATCGCGACATTATTCCGACATTGGACGTGGCATCTTTATCTCGACGTGAGATCCGATCAAGCAAGTTTTAAACTTGCAACATACTATTTTATTATATCGATATTTATATGAATAAGAATAGTGCATGTGTTTTATTATTCAGCAAATATTACAGATTTACAATTTTACGATATCCGTCTGTATCCGTACTGATAATAGCATATCTAGTTGCATGCCGGAACATCATGATATTATTATACTACTATACCGGTACAATATATTATCTAGATTGCATCATACATGGTAATAGATGTGTAATAGCTATTACAGATAGATACATATGCATCCTGGCATCAGTTGTGTTTACCGTGTTCCGATATTGATGACAGTTTCACATTTGGTATCTATTGGTTAAAATACATTACATGACATGTGTTCTCCGTCGAAAGACGCGACCGGAACGTTGGGACGTCCGGGCCTGAATTCCGAAGGCAGATGGTAATTGGTGCTATCCGTCCACCTCTTCGAAAATGCCAAGTTAATTTATGACACCATGTATCGAAGGTTTAAACGGATGCGGCCGATATAGCAGACTTCGTCAGATTCCCCCTCGTTGAGGGGTTTTTTGATTATGGGGACGCTCTTCCCTGCAGGCGTAAACCCCTGCAGTTAATTACGCTACCGCATTGCGGTAACCGCTTTCTTCTTCTCCAGATGGTCACTTCGTGTCATGTGTGTGTTTGTTTTGTTTTTGGTTGCCCGTGGATTGTATACGGAGACTAATTTATGTTGTCGCCCGTAGGGCGTGGATTAGTCCAAATCCGTATCTTCTTAGATTTGGGTTTGGGGTTGGGTTTAAGGATACGTTAGTCTCATTTGAGACTAAGATCAATTTAAACGTTTGTTAAGAATACGCTAGTCTAAATTTAGAGTAAGATCAACTTAACAGTTTGTTAAGGACACGTTAGTCTAATTTTAGACTAAGGTCAACTCAACGATTTGTTAAGGATACGTTAGTCTAATTTTAGACTAAGATCTACTTAACAGGATCATTTAGATCCAACAAAAGAGCATTTGAGCTCTATTGTTTTAGTTTAGAGACTTTGCGGTCAATTTCCAATTTAAGAACATGGTGGTCCAAGGTTAAGGACATCATAGTCCGTGGGTTTAAAAGGACCCCACAGTCCGAGATTAAGGACATCATAGTCCGTGGATTTAAAGGGACCCCACAGTCCGAGGTTAAGGACATCATAGTCCGTGGGTTTAAAGGGACCCCACAGTCCGAGGTTAAGGACATCATAGTCCATGGGTTTAAAAGGACCCCACAGTCCGTGGAATGATTGGTTATCGGGACCCGTCACCTCTCTGAAGACGTTGAAGGATTACAACGATAAATATCAAAGGAGTGAAGAGATGTACTCTTGAACCAAAGTTGATTGGGAGATCTGTAGTCCAATTTGGAACTAAGATCAATTAATTAGATTATGAGCACATTGGCTCAGTTAAATCTGAATTGAGGACTTATGGCCAATTTAGGCCAAGTCCAATTAAGTTTGAAATGTTGGCCCTTTGTTGGACTATTGAACATTTGTCTGCGTTCAACCCCCCCTATTATTTAGCAATGCTAAACAGGGGTTTGGGAGCTCTGACAACATTTTGTCTTTTATTGGGCATTGACCATTCATCATGGCTCTGGAGTTTTCTTTGAATGTCATATGAAATGATCAAGTTTGAAAGAATGTAGTCGGGGTTTAATCAAAGGGGAGTCTTGACTCAGAAAGACTTAGCCAATTTGGGCTAAGACCGGTTTGAGAATATTGTTAAACACTAACATATATTTTGCGATCACGTATTCCCACGTGATGCGCTTTAAAACAGTGTTAAACACTGGGGACAAAATGCTCAAAATGGTGTTAAACGCTAAAACTGGGGTGTCACGTGGGGTCACGTGAGGCGTCTGAGAATTGGGCCAAACCTCCTTTATTTTGTTCTCAGAATATTCAAATAAATGTTAAACACTTTTAGTCTTCAGGCCATCACGTGTTGGCACGTGATGGGTATTCATGTATTTATTATTAAAGTGTTTATTAGGGGTCACGTGAGGGCGCCCAAAATTGATTCTGCCTTTGGCTTTGTTCCCTTTATTTTGAGGGTCACGTGGGAGCACGTGAGGCATTGCCTCCAAGTTTTTCTTTCTCATTTTGAGGAACTTGTTATAGGGTCACATGGCGGCACGTGAGGTATTGCCTCCAACCTTGTTCTTTCTCATTTTGAGGAGTCCGTTTAAAGGTCACGTGGGGGCACGTGATCTAGTGTTGTTCGTTTTCTTTTGATCATTGAGAGGGAGGGTCACGTGTTGCCACGTGACCAGATTGGGTACTAATTTCTTTACGTGCATGGAGAGTTTTAAGTCTCTTGTTTTAAGAATTAAATTCTCTGTAGGGTTAAACCCTAATTCCTTCTTAGAGGATTTAAATTCCTATGAATTTAGGAGAATTAAATTCTCATATAGGGTTAAACCCTAGTTATGTTTTAGAGGAATTAAATTCCTATGAATTTGGGAGAATTAAATTCTCATATAGGGTTAAACTCTAGTTTCATTTGGAGGAATTAAATTCCTATGAATTTTAGAGAATTAAATTCTCATATAAGGTTAAACCCTAGTTTCATTTGGAGGAATTAAATTCCTATGAATTTGGGGGAATTAAATTACTTAAACTCAATTCTCGCTCTAAGTTTTAGATCTGCATTGCAGGATCTCCCTGATGAGAATTAAATTCTCAACTTGTAGGGAGATCTGCTTCTGCAGATCTTTAACTAAAGGAAGAATTATGTTCTTATTCAAAAGAGTTAAACTCTTAAATTGAGAATTAAATTCTCTTTGTTTTATAGAACTTAGATCTCTTTCCCCTTTCTCACCTAGGCTTTCTTTCTTTTTTCAAGAGACATTCTTTTCTCTCTAGAGAATTAAATTCTCTTCTTTTTTCTCTCTCTTCCTCTTCTTGGCTCCTATTTATAGGAGAAAGAAAAGAATCAATTTGTTTTGTCAATATTTCATTGAAGGATTTTAGTTGTTTTTTGTAACCAATATGATCTTTTAGATCACTCAGTGAATTTTATTCACTATTGGATTTTTAATCCAAAAGATCTTTTATCTGTTATTCAAATTTCAGGGAAATCTTTCCTTGTATAAATTTTTTTCATAAATTGGTGATTTTTAATCACCATTGGATTTTTAATACAACGGTGCTCCATTTTACAGAGCGCTATCTTTTTTGTTTGGAAAGATTTAGAGAAATATTTTTCCAGTTAGGGATTTTGATTTCCTCTTAATTAGAATTTAATTCTATTAATTCATAGATCTTTAGGAACCCATCACGTGTTGGCACGTGACCCCCTGATTAAGCATCTGACCAGAATTTAATTCTGTTGTTTTAAAGAATTCAGGAATTATCACGTGTTGGCACGTGACCCCCTGATTAAGCATTTGACCAGAATTTAATTCTGTTGTTTTAAAGAATTCAGGAATTATCACGTGTCAGCACGTGACCCTTGGTCACGTGTTGGCACATGATGCCCCATTGGGGTTTTTCCTTATTATTTTATTATACCTTTAATTCTTTTCAGTGGGTTTAAAGGCCCATCACGTGTTAGCACGTGACCCCACTGATTAGTTATTTTCAATTATTTATTTTATTCAGTGCCTATAGGCTTTCCCTGTAAATGGTCACGTGTCTGCACATGATACCCGGTCACGTGTGGGCACGTGATGTCCGGTCACGTGTGAGCACGTGATGCCTCATAAGTTTTGATCCCGGATGAATTATGAGGCCCATAATATATCAAATCAAAGGATATTTTGAGACACTTTCGATACCATTAGAATCTAGCTGTTTCACATTCGGGAGTTTGTCAAAATGCAGCCCGGAAAATATTGGTTCGCATTTTCTTCCTTAGATTACACGTGCGTAGCATATTTGCTCATAACTTTTGATCCCGGATGAATTATGAAACCTATAATATATCAAATCGAAGGTTTTTTTGAGACACTTTCGATACCATCATAATTTAGCTGTTTCTCATTCGGAAGTTTATCAAAATACTGCCCGGAAAATACTGGTTCACATTTTCTTAAACTTATCGCTGCCATTTGATACCTTGGGCTCTGTTGTGCAGATTTTTTTTTTGGCGGGAACAAATGTCCCCTACTACTTTGCCCACGTATGTATATACATGGGTGAAGTAGTGCAGAGTAATTCATAGCGTATGACCAGTTTTGGGTTGGTATATAATCTTCAGGATCTTGATCTGAGAAGATAACGAGCGGACACAAGCGTCGTCATTTATCATTGACTCAAATCTCGACTCTTAAGGGATATAGTTCCAAACCCCGAGGTCCATAAGCTGCACCCTTCTGTTTTTTTTTGTCTTATTCTGGCGTGAAGTAGTTTATATGCTTCATGAGTAACTTCTCCATTTCAGTGACATGTAGCTTTGGCAAGTGTGGCCCATAGATGGTAAATAACAGTTCATCTTGAACTCTTTATAAGGTAGCGATGGCTTAGGAAACAGGGTTAGGATCTGTTGTCTAAGACTTTCCAATTTTATGAGCCGTGAGGGTCTCACAAAGGCTTTTCTCCCTACGAGTCGTGAGGATCTCGTAGGTGTTTTTTCTCCTTAGGAGTCGTGAGGACTCCTAAGTGCGTTTTCTCCTGAGAATCGTAAGAATCCCATAAGAGAATTTTCTTTATGCGTAGGGACACTAATTTCCCCGGAAGTTGAGAAGAATCGAGATATTCTCGCAAAGACACTGATTTCCTTGCGGGTCGAAACGAATCGAGAGGTTATCGCCAAAGACGCTGATTTCCCTGAATCGAGATAAGAAGCGATGGCTTAGGAAACAGGTTCAGATCTGCCGCCTAAGACTTTTCAACATTATGAGCCATGAGGGTCTCATAAAGATTTTTTCTCCCTACGAGTCGAGAGGATCTCATAGGTGTATTTTCTCCTTAGGAATCGTGAAGATTCCTAAGTGTGTTTTCTCTTGAGAGTCGTAAGGATCTCACAAGAGAATTTTCTTCCTTACAAGTCGAGAGAACTCGTAAGTGGTTGATGAGTTGACCTACTCCTGAGTCAAAGCATTGCTTCAACAGGGAGGTCGAGGGTTGACTTTGGATTGTCTGTGCACCGCCGAGTCATAGAACTGGGAACTTTGCCGTGGCTCCGCTTTGCTGACGTTGTATATTCCTGCAGAGACACTGATTTCTCTGCGGGTCGGCGCGAATCGAGATGCTCTCGTCAAGGATACTGATTTTCCTGAATCGAGGTATTTGCCAAGGACACTGATTTTCTCAGAGTTGAAACAAATCGAGGTATTCCTGCAAAGACACTGATTTCCTTGCGGGTCGACACGAATCGAGATGCTCTCGCTAAGGACGCTGATTTCCCTGAATCGAGGTTTTGCCAAGGACACTGATTTCCCTGGAGTAGAAACGAATCGAGGTATTCCTGTAAAGACGCTGATTTCTCTGCGGGTCGACGCGAATCGAGATGCTCTCGTCAAGGATACTGATTTCCCTGAATCGAGGTTTTTGCCAAGGACACTGATTTCCTCGGAGTTGAAACGAATCGAGGTATTCCTGCAAAGACGCTGATTTCTCTGCGGATCGACGTGAATCGAGATACTCTCGTCAAGGACGCTGATTTCCCTGAATCAAGATGTTGGGCCAAGGACACTGATTTCCCCGGAGTTGAAACGAATCGAGGTATTCCTGCAAAGACGCTGATTTCTCTGTGGGTCGACGCGAATCGAGGTGCTCTCGTCAAGGACACTGATTTCCCTGAATCGAGGTATTGCTAAGGATACTGATTTCCTCGGAGTTGAGACGAATCGAGGTATTCCTGCAAAGACGCTGATTTCTCTGCGGGTTGACGCGAATCGAGATGCTCTCGTCAAGGACGCTGATTTCCCTGAATCGAGGAGGTTGCCAAGGATACTGATTTCCTTGGGGTTGAGACGAATCGAGGTATTCCTGCAAAGACGCTGATTTCTCTGCAGGTTGACGCGAATCGAGATGCTCTCGTCAAGGATGCTGATTTCCCTGAGTCGAGGAGGTTGCCAAGGACACTGATTTCCTTGGTGTTGAGACGAATCGAAATATTCCTGCAAAGACACTAATTTCTCTGCGGGTCGATATGAATCGAGGTGCTCTCATCAAGGATGCTGATTTCTCTGAATCTAGGAGGTTGCCAAGGACACTGATTTCCCTGGGGTTGAGACGAATCGAGATATTCCTGCAAAGACGCTGATTTCTCTGCGGGTCGACGCAAATCGAAATGCTCTCGTCAAGGACGCTGATTTCCCTGAATCGAGGAGGTTGCCAAGGACACTGATTTCCCTGGGGGGTTGAGACGAATCGAGGTATTCCTGCAAAGACGCTGATTTCTCTACGGGTCGACGCGAATCGAGATGTTCTCGTCAAGGACGCTGATTTCCTTGAATCGAGGAGGTTGCCAAGGACACTGATTTCCCTGGGGTTGGTTGACTTATTTCCGAGACAGAGTCATTGGATAACATATTTCCGAGACGGGGTCATTTGATGACGTGTTTCCATGGCGGGGTCATTTGATGACGTATTTCCACGACGGGGTCATTTGCTGATGTGTATCCGAGACGGGGTCATTGGTTGACTCCAGGTTGTCTGTGAACCGTAGAGTCTTGGAACTTGGGACTTTGTTGTGGCTCCGTTTGTTGATGTTGCGTCTCCATCCGATTGGAGGGAGGAAGAACGCCGGTGTTGATCTCTAAGTTGTCGATGTTGACGTCGAGACCCTGAAGCTAGGGATCTTCCTTCACTTCGTTTGTTGACATTGTGTCTGCAATATTGCGATGAATGTCGAGATTGTCTTTAGGTTGTCTATGAACCGTCGAGATTTGGTTTCGCTTCGACAAAGCCTGGTGGGACGATATGGTTCCCTTCTTGTTTGTGCCCATGGATTGTATACAGGAGTCAATGTGACCTCACCTGCAGAGCAAAAAGTTTTATTCTTTCATTTTTTTAATTCTTTCCGCGATGCTCTATCATTTCAGCTTTTTATATCACGAAAATCGCGATTGCCCAATCATTTCGGCTATTTTTCATGGTGCCCAATCATTTGGTCTATTTTTCTTTTTACTCGCTGCTTTTTATTGCGAGTTGCCCAATCATTTTGGCTGTTTTTGTATCCATACATTTTTACTTGCTAATTTCGTTGCAAGTTGCCCCATCATTTTGGCTATTTCATATGCATTTTTCGCTCGCTGATTTTTTATCGCGAGTGTGGAACTTGGAATCTGGTGCCAATCTCAGCATCAGCATCGCTGCGACTGGAATATTGCCAGGAGCGAATCATCATTTGCCATGAAAGGACTTGGAATTTAATACCGATTTAAGCATCAGCATCGCTACCACTGGGACATTGCCAGGAGAGAATTATCATATGCCTCCGTCAATGTTGAACAAAGGTGGCTTAGCAAACAGGGTTAGGATCCCGTCGACTAAGGCTTTTAACTTCATGAGCCGTAAGGGTCTTATTAAGATGTTTCTCCCTACGAGTCGTGAGGATCTCGTAGGTGAGTTTTCTCCTTAAGAATCATGAGGATTCTTAAGTGTGTGTTCTCTTATAAGTCGTAAGGATCTTACAAGAGTGTTTTCTCCTTACAAGTCGAGAGGACCTACAAGTGTTTGTTCACCGTGTGAGCATATCCCTAGTCGTTGGTGGGACTCTATTAGGGAAATGTTTATTCGTGCCAGTGGATTGTATACAAGGGTCAGTATTGAACTGCTTGTAGGGCAGCATTGGAGATTATGATGGCTTAAAAACAGGTTCAGATCCCTGTAGCTTAAGGCTTTTGAATCCTATGAACCGTGAGGGTCTCATCCCCTTACGAGTCATGAAGATCTCGTAAGTATATTTTCTCCTTAGGAATCGTGGGGATCCCTAAGTGTGTTGCTACCTTGTGAGTCGTAAGGATCTTACGCAGGTGGTTTCTCCTTACAAGGTCGAGAGGACCTTGCAAGTGTCTTTTAACGAGATTGCGCCCTTTCGGGTTTTCACAAAACACGCCGGTAGCCCTGCTGTTTTTACTCACGGAGCCCTTTCGGGTTTTCATCCGTGCCCATCTCGCTTGTGGGTGTACCATTTTTTTTACGAGTCTGCGCCCTTCCGGATTTTCACAAACATCGCCGGTAGTCCTGCTATTTTTACTCACGGCGCCCTTTCGGGTTTTCATCCGTGCCCATTTTGCTTATGGACATACCGTTTTTTTAGCCTTGGGATGCTGTAATCCATAGTAGTTTATAGACGTCTCGGTCAGTTGCAAGTTTTAGGACATTGCGGTCCATTGTTAGTTTAGGGAAATTTCGGTCCTTTGTTTACCTTGTGTGCACGTGCATTTGTTATGTGATGGGATACATGACGCTGATGTGGAATACACCCATTTAGGGAGTGATTCCTATCCTTATCATGACTTCTCCAACTTGACGCCGATGCCTGGCCCCTTCGAATAGGGCCATTTGGCATTCTCGATCAGTTTTTCTCTTCTGACGGGCTTCGTTCAATCGCATATCGATCATCTCGTCTAACGGTTCCAAGGATTTTGGCATTGATCCTGCCCCCAGCTCCTCTACATTATCTTCTGATACCGAGTGAGCTTCTTTGTTATTTAGCGACGAATGATAGATCATGTGGCAACTTGCCATATAATCTTCTGGTTTCTGTGACGAGTTGTCTCCCTCATCATCATCGCTATCTCCGCCCTCCAGGATATGGTTGAGAAATTCTTGGAGTATGACCGGGGTTCGCGCCTTTTGGTTATATTCCTCCAGCGCGTCAATATACTTTTGTAGATCCGTGCGCTTGTCATCAAACTGCGCGGGCTTTTTGATATTCTTCTTTTTCTTCGAAGACTTTGACAGCTGGGCCCGAATGTTTTGTCCACCATCACTATTAACTCCCAATATTGGGCATGGTTTCAGCATCCCCTCGATGATCTCCGGCTCTAGCGGGCTTTTCCACCTGATCGCCGGACATGTTTGAAAATCTTTCAGCATTCTTTTAGTTTTTGCCGAAAGAACGACTTCCCATGAAGCATCCTCTATAAATGAGCATGATACCTTCGGCGTGTCCACCCCTTTAGGGGTGTGCTGTAGTGGTGGATTTACCTTCCAGTTTTCAGACAGCGAGAATTTGCCTTGCTGGTACTGGTCTTCAACCCAATTTTTGAAGACGTAGCAGTCTTCGATCGGATGGTTCAATACTCGGTGGTAGGGGCAGTAATTGGGATTGTTGACGTCGTTCGGTCGCGGTGGGTGTCTTGACTCCGGTAGAGTGATGAGCCCATTGCGTACTGCCAGTTCAAACAGTTTCCTTGTTTTATCCCGGAGAAACGAGTAAAGACGTCTCAACTTCTCATCAAGGTATTGCCGCTTGTTGCTTTGGCAAACAACCGGTCTCGGGCCAATCGGTTGTTGTTGAGCGTTAGCAAAGAAGATTGCGTTCCCTTTGCCCTTTTCATTCCGAGGCTCTGTCTTTGAAAAGGAAGGCTTATGACCCATCTGGTCCATTTGGGCCAGCTTATCAATCAAGGTCTGGAAGGTGGTCGGCTTGAAGAACATCATGAATTGGGATATGGTCGCTTGCGGATCGAGGGTTCCCATAAACATGCCCACTGCAGGAGCCTCTTTGATGCGCTGTTCGCACTTCGACCATAGATTCCGCCATCGTATCGCGTATTGCACCCATGTGTTGCCTGGCTTCACTCTGGCATTAATTAACGCGGTGATCGGGGTGCGCTCGCTAGCGCTTGCGAAACGTTGAGTGAATAGCAATTCCATCTCCGTAAAAGTTTTGACGGAGTCGTTGGGAAGCTCCGAACACTACTCAAAGGACGTTTCCACCAAGCTACCGACGAATTGGCGAAGCAGTAGCTTATCATCTCCTCCAATATTGCCGCAGAGAGCCCTGAACTGAGCGACATGTTGATGGGGATTTCCCGTCCCCTTATATACGTGGAATTTGGGGATCGTGTATCCCGGCGGGTACTTTATTTGGTCATACCAACCCGGATAGGGTCGTCCAGTTCTGACGACTTGACCAGCCGCTTCATTTGCTTGATGAGCTCGTATTTGTTGAGCGGTGTAATCAGCCAGGGCAGATTTGGAGATTGTTTCCTCCTTGGCTGCTGACAGAGCCGGCAAAGGGTTTGATGTCTCTCCTCTATCGTCTTCAATTATTACTGGAGGGTCTTCGGCTGGAGGGTTCGGTTGGATCATCATGCCCACTATATCTTGGAATAGAAGGGCCATTCGTTTTATATTGGCCGCTTGTTCCGCGGCCTCTTTGTCCTTCTTTTCAAGCATTCTGCGGAGGAACTTAGTATCAGTTTCTTGTTCTTGACGTTGCTCCGATGACATTTCCGGGCTTTCTTTTGGCCCAGTGAGTGCGGCCATTTGCGTTAGCATTTCCTGAAGTTTTTGCTGCTGTTGCTCCTGAGCCTTTGTTATCGATCGGGTAAGCGGTCGATGACCCATAGAAGCACGGCTTTCCTCTTTTCCGGAAGCCATATAAACGGTATGTGTTACCATGCCCCAGACTTGGGGAGTTTAGATTCAGTGTCTTTACAATTTGCCAAAGACGCAGGGATCTTCTCCGACCTCCTTCTTTTGTGGGCGGTCGAAGCTGAGGGGGCCGTTGCAACGGGCACCCAGGTAGACGACACCTTTTGTGGCTTGACAGGATTGTCCTCTTCTCGCCGCGCTTTCATCTTTTTCTGTTAGCGGGGATAGTCTTGATCAATCACGGAGTCTTGGACCTATCGCTAAACTTTATAAATTTTAGAGGACATCCACTGAGGGGGCTGCTCCAGCTTCGCATTTGTGATCTTTTCAACGGGCGGAGGAGACTTTTTAGCACGGCAATTGGCGAACTCCTGCACATCCTGTTAAGTAGTTCAAAGCTGTTCCCGGTTGGAACAGCAGCATCAACTTCCACCGCCGGCGGAGTCAGTCCAGAAGGGGAATTGCCCCCAGCTTTTCTCACTCGGCGCCAGTGGCGACGTCGAGCATGTCGTACGGCCGGGATCACCTCCGCTATTGGATCAGCTTTCCCGTGCCCCCAGTACTGATGAGAGTCTGCTGTTGGTGCCAGCTTGTCAAAGACAGATGCTCGATGAGAGGGGGTAGTCAGTCTTGCGAAGGCCGACTTTCGAACGGGGGAAATAGCCTTAGTTACTTCACTCGGAGTGGGAGCTGAAACAGCCAGTCTTGTGAAGATCGACCCCTTAGCCGGAGAAGCCACTTTGGTGACCTCAAGAGTAGGATTGGCTATCCGCTTCGGGATAACGCCTTCTAGTATTGTGGGCTTCTTCACTGGCCCGTTGGAGCTTTGGCCCAGTCTGCTGAAAACTGAGGCGCTTGGTTTGGGCGACCCGTTAAGAGGGGCTGCAGCAGTGGTAAGCCAATCAAAGACCGGCTTCTTCTGAGCTTCTTGCAATAGTACAGAGGAGTTGAAGCTCATCGGTGGGAGCATGGTCCCGAAGAATAGCCCAGTGGTGGCTTGAGTTACCTGCTCCACTGGAATTGTGAAAAGGGAGGCCGCTAGGGGCCCGTAGGTTACTCCTCCAGATGAGGCGGAACGGGAGTTGCAGCTGGAGCAGTTAAAGGCCATTGATGTTCTCTTTTCTGCACGGAGCAAGACACTAAATCTTAGTACCTCGCATCCACAGGAAACCATAGCAAACCGCGATTCGTTCGCGAACACGACACACGAAGTGTGGAGTGGAAAGAGGAAAATGTCCCACCGGGCGTGCCAGAATCTGTTCTCCGCCGAAAGACGCGACCAGGATGTTGGGACGTTCGGGCTTGAATTCCGAGGGCAGATGTTAATTGGTGCTATCCGTCCACCTCTCCGAAGATGCCAAGTTGATTTATAACACCATGTATCGAAGGTTTAACGGATGCGGCCGATGTAGCAGACTTCGTCAGATTCCCCCTCGTTGAGGGGTTTTTTGATTGTGGGGACGCTCTTCCCTGCAGGCGCAAGCCCGTGCAGTTAATTACGCTACCGCATTGCGGTAACCGCTTTCTCCTTCTTCAGATGGTCACTTCGTGTCATTTCTGTGTTTGTTTTGTTTTTGGTTGCCCGTGGATTGTATACGGAGACTAATTTATGTTGTCGCCCGTAGGGCGTGGATTAGTCCAAATCCGTATCTTATTAGATTTAGGTTTGGGGTTGGGTTTAAGGATACGTTAGTCTCATTTGAGACTACGATCAACTTAAACGTTTGTTAAGGATACACTAGTCTAATTTTAGACTAAGATCAACTTAACAGTTTATTAAGGACATGTTAGACTAATTTTAGACTAAGGTCAACTCAACGATTTGTTAAGGATACGCTAGTCTAATTTTAGACTAAGATCTACTTAACAGGATCATCTAGATCCAACAAAAGAGCATTTGAGCTCTATTGTTTTAGTTTAGGGACTTTGCGGTCAATTTCGAGTTTAAGGACATGGTGGTCCAAGGTTAAGAACATCATAGTCCGTGGGTTTAAAGGGATCCCACAGTCCGAGGTTAAGGACATCATAGTCCGTGGGTTTAAAGGGACACCACAGTCCGAGGTTAAGGACATCATAGTCCATGGGTTTAAAAGAACCCCACAGTCCGTGGAATGATTGGTTATCGGGACCCATCACCTCTCTGAAGACGTTGAAGGATTACAACGACAAATATCAAAGGAGTGAATAGATATACCTTTGAACCAAAGTTGATTGGGAAATCTGAAGTCCAATTTGGAACTAAGATCAATTAATTAGATTATGAGCACATTGGCTCAGTTAAATATGAATTGAGGACTTATGGCCAATTTGGGCTAAGTCCAATTAAGTTTGAAATGTTGGCCCTTTGTTGGACTATTGAACATTTGTCTGGGATCAGCCCCCCATTATTTAGCAATGCTAAACAGGGGTTTGGGGGCTCTGACAACATTTTGTCTTTTATTGGGCATTGACCATTCATCATGGCTCTGGAGTTTTCTTTGAATGTTATATGAAATGATCAAGTTTGAAAGAATGTAGTCAGGGTTTAATCAAAGGGGAGTCTTGACTCAGAAAGACTTAGCCAATTTGGGCTAAGACCGGTTTGAGAATAGTGTTAAACACTAACATATATTTGGCGATCACGTGTTCCCACGTGATGCGCTTTAAAACAGTGTTAAACACTGGGGACAAAATGCTCAAAATGGTGTTAAACGCTAAAAGTGGGGTGATCACGTGGGGTCACGTGAGGCGTCTGTGAATTGGGCCAAACCTCCTTTATTTTGTTCTCTGAATATTCAAATAAGTGTTAAACACTTTTAGTCTTCAGGCCATCACGTGTTGGCACGTGATGGGTATTCATGTATTGATTATTAAAGTGTTTATTAGGGGTCACGTGGGGACACGTGAGGGCGCCCAAAATTGATTCTGCCTTTTGCTTTGTTCCCTTTATTTTGAGGGTCACGTGGGAGCACGTGAGACATTGCCTGCAAGTTTTTCTTTCTCATTTTGAGGAACTTGTTATAGGGTCACGTGGGGGCACGTAAGGCATTGCCTTCAACCTTGTTCTTTCTCATTTTGAGGAGTCCGTTTAAGAGTCACATGGGGGCACGTGACCTAGTCTTGTTCGTTCTCTTTTGATCATTGAGAGGGAGGGTCACGTGTTGCCACGTGACCGGGTTGGGTACTGATTTCTTTACGTGCATGGAGAGTTTTAAGTCCCTTGTTTTAAGAATTAAATTCTCTGTAGGGTTAAACCCTAATTCCGTTTTAGAGGAATTAAATTCCTGTGGATTTGGGAGAATTAAATTCTCATATAGGGATAAACCCTAGTTATGTTTTAGAGAAATTAAATTCCTATGAATTTGGGAGAATTAAATTCTCATATAGGGTTAAACCCTAGTTTCATTTGGAGGAATTAAATTCCTATGAATTTGGGGGAATTAAATTCCTTAAACTCAATTCTCCTTCTAAGTTTTGGATCTGCATGGCAGAATTTCCCCGATGATAATTAAATTCTCAACTTGTGGGGAGATCTGCTTCTGCAGATCATCAACCAAAGGAAGAACTAAGTTCTTATTCAGAAGAGTTAAACTCTTAAATTGAGAATTAAATTCTCTTTGTTTTATGGAACTTAGATTTCTTTCCCCTTTCTCACCTAGGGTTTCTTTCTTTTTTCAAGAGACCTTCTTTTCTCTCTGGAGAATTAAATTCTCTTCTTTTTTCTCTCTCTTCCTCTTCTTGGCTCCTATTTATAGGAGAAAGAAAAGAATCAATTTGTTTTGTCAATCTTTCATTGAAAGATTTTAGTTGTTTTTTGTAACCAACATGATATTTTAGATCACTCAGTGAATTTTATTCATTATTGGATTTTTAATCCAAAAGATCTTTTATCTGTTATTCAAATTTCAGGAAAATCTTTCCTTGTATAAAACCTTTCCATAAATTGGTGATTTTTAATCACCATTGGATTTTTAATCCAACGGTGCTCCATTTTACAGAGCACCATCTTTTTTGTTTGGAAAGATTTAGAGAAATATTTTTCCAGTTAGGGTTTTTGATTCCCTCTTAATTAGAATTTAATTCTATTAATTCATAGATCTTTAGGATCCCCTGATTAAGCATTTGACCAGAATTTAATTCTGTTGTTTTAAAGAATTCAGGAATTATCACGTGTCAGCACGTGACCCTTGGTCACGTGTTCGCACGTGATGCCCAATTGGGGTTTTTTCCTTGTTATTTGATTATACTTTTAATTCTTTTCAGTGGGTTTAAAGGCCCATCACGTGTTGGCACGTGACCCCACTGATTAATTACTTCCAATTATTTATTTTATTCAGTGCCTACAGGCTTTGCCTGTAAATGGTCACGTGTCTGCATGTGATGCCCGGTCACGTGTGGGCACGTGATGCCCGGTCACGTGTGCGCACGTGATGCCTCATAACTTTTGATCCCGGATGAATTATGAGGCCCATAATATATCAAATCGAAGGATTTTTTGAGAAACTTTCGATACCATTAGAATCTAGCTGTTTCACATTCGGGAGTTTGTTAAAATACAGCCCGGAAAATACTGGTTCGCATTTTCTTTCTTAGATTACACGTGCATAGCATATTTGCTCGTAATTTTTGATCCCGGATGAATTATGAAGCTCATAATATATCAAATCAAAGGATTTTTCGAGACGCTTTCGATACCATCAGAATTTAGCTATTTTTCATTCAGGAGTTTATCAAAATACAGCCCAGAAAATACTGGTTCACATTTTCTTAAACGTATAGCTACCATTTGATACCTTAGGCTTTGTTGCGCAGAATTTTTTTTTTGGCGGGAACAACATGTTCACGACATACTACCAGACTTGTTACTTGGATATTATTGCTAATGTCGACAATCCTGACTTGTTGTTCTAATGGACATGACTTGTTGTCTACATAGACAAAACCTGTACCTGCTTGATCCTGTATTGGCATTAGATTTATATCATCAATACCTGACTTGAACACAAAATCTGGGGAGTAAGGGAAAATCAATAATGAAACATGACTTTTAACTCAATAGTTCGATGCTTATACTGATCAGTCTCTATGGGTTCGGCCAGCCTCAGAATGATGCTGCTGACATCATTCATCTGTACATGTTACCTGTCTACTGCTTAGTGGCACGTCTCGGATTCAGCTCGAATCTTGACCGTGGTCCTGAGCACGCATGGGATACTATTGAGTTATATCGATGATTCCATTAAATTAATTTCAAAGACTTGTAGAATAGATAACGTAGGAGCACAGACTTTAGGATACACATCATATACATGTACCTCACTATTTTATACCTGTGTTTGTTCCCTTATGAAAAATAAATAATAAATATAAAAGGCAATAGGAAAAGTCCTAAAATGGAGCATCACGTGCTCATACGTGATAGGCACTGCGCTTGACAAAACAAGGCTGAAACTGAGCCTCACGTGCAGACACGTGAGCGCCATATACAAAGTATATAGGCGCCTTCTTAAAACAAAAAATTGGCCAGAAAAAAGTCACGTGATAGCACATGACTCTCTTTGATGGGCTTAACTTCGTAGGGCCACGTGCTACATGTGATGGGCTCCTATTCCTTATGAACCAATAGAATTAAATTTTAAATAAAAGGGATAAAATCCCTATTTGGAAAATGTTTCCTTAGATCTTTCTAAACAAGAAAGATTGCGCTCTGTAAAGCAGAGCGCCGTTGGATTAAAAATCCAATTGTGATTAAAAATCACCAATTTACAGAAGAAGATTCTGTATAGGGAAATATTTTCCTAATCTTATGAGAAATATCTTCTGTAAAACAGAAGTCCTTGGATTTAAAATCCAACAGTGAATAAAATTCACCTATTGATCTAAAAGGTCATTTTGGTTGATTATAAAATCAACCAAAATCTCTCAAGAAGAGATTTCCTGAACAAATTGATTCTTTTCTTTCCCCTATAAATAGGAGCCAAGAGACACAAAAGAGAGAGAGAGAGAGAGAGAGAGAGAGAAACCCATCGTAAGCTTAAAAGAAAAGAGAATTTAATTCTCCAGAGAGAAGAAGACCTCTTAAAAAAGAGAAGAAGAAACTCTAGGTAAGAGAAGGAACAAAACACAGAGAATATCTCATCTCTTTTTTTATTTCCATATGAGTTTAACTCTTCTAAAAAGAACTTAGTTCTTCTTCTGGTTGAGATCTGTAGAAACAGATCTCCACGCAAGTTGAGAATTTAATTCTCATCGGGGAGATTCTGCCATGCAGATCCAAAATTTAGGAGAAGATCTAAGTTCAGAGAATTTAATTCTCCCAAAAAGTATATAGAAATTTAATTTCTCTGTTAAAACAAGGGTTTAACCTTTCATATAAGAACTTGGTTCTTCTTTATAGTGAAAGATCTGCAGAAGCAGATCTCCCTACAAGTTGAGAATTCAATTCTCATCGGGGAGATTATGCCATGCAGATCCCAAACCTAAGAGGAAAACTAAGTCCTAAGAATTTAATTCTTACGAAATAATGGGCTTAAGAGTCTCGAAACTCAGGATCTCCATGCACATAAAAAGACCGGTATCCAACATGATAACGGCCGATCACGTGCTCCCACGTGAGCACCCGATCCCATGTGACCCCAAAGTAGTGCCTAGCACTTATAAAGAGAAAAGGGAATAAGCCCTGCTTTTAGGACATCCCAACGTCCCGGTCGCGTCTTTCGGCAGTGAACAGATTCTGGTACGCCCGGTGGAACCTCTTTCTTTTTTCCACTCCACACTTCATGTGTCGTGTTTCGCGAACAAATCGCGGTCTGCTATGGTTGCTTGTGGATTCGAGGTACTAAAATTTGGTGTCTTGCTCCTCTAGAGAAAAGAAGATCAATGGCTTCCAGCTGCACTAACTGCAACAACTTCCGCTCCGTCCCATCTGGAGGAGTAACTTATGGGCCCCAAGCGACCTCCATTTTCGCAATGCCGGTGGAACATGTGACACGGGCCACCACAGGGTTGTTCTTCGGGTCCAAGTTCTGCCAATAAGCTTCAACGCTCCAGTGCCATCACAGGAAGCTCCAAAGAAGTCGGTCTTTGATCGGCTTACCACTACCACGGCCCCTCTCAACGGGCCGTCCAAGTCTAACACCTCGGTCTTTAAAAGACTAGGCCAAAGCTCAAGCGGGCCCGTGAAGAAGCCTGCAATACCCGAAGGAGTTATCCTGAAGCGGATAACCATCCCAGCTCCGGTAAACGAAGTCGTCGGAGGGGCTTCTCCTGCTAAGGGGTCGGTCTTTCCAAGCTTGGCCATCCCAATTCCTGCTTCGGGTGAGGTCGTTACAAGTGCTTCCCCTGCTTAAAAGTCGGCCTTCACGAGATTGACTATTCCACCTCAGCGGACGTCTGTCTTCGATAGGCTGACACCAACAACAACTTCTCCCTTAAACCTAACGGACCATAACGTCTCTAAACTAAAATGATAGAGCCCAAATGCTCTTTCATTGGATCAAAAATGATCCTAAACCCCCGTTAAGTTGTAACAACTCCATTTTTAAAGTACAAAGAATTGATTTAAATTCAATGTATACTTGGAGTATTTATTGCGGCTGATATCTCTTTATGTATTTATTTCACTCCATAATTACAAGAAGGAGCATGTAGCTCATTGGTAATACCTTGCACTGCTGAACCAAGCCATCAGAGTTCAAATCCCATGCCCTACAATATTTTTGTATTTATTTTGTTTTAATTTCTTTTGGAAGTCAACAGTCAAAAGGCCATAACTCCCAAAATTTGTACTGGACATGAAAAAGTAAATATACCATTAAATACCCCCGAAGATTCCCCGGCCTCTGGTGGTTTGACTCGGCCCGACTCGGCGCCGCAGGCCGGCGAACCGGCCGACTCGGTCCGGCGCCGCCGGCCGGACTTGGCCGGACGTCCGAGTCACCAACAGAAAGTTGGGCCTTGACTTAGTCAACCCTCCTACACACTTTTTATACCTGGATCGGTTATCAATTGCCCAATAAATCCCTTTTACTCCTAGGTTTAATGAGTTTTAATGAATTTTTATATAATTTTTATATATTTTTATATTTTTTTTATTAAAAACCCTAACCCTAGCCTAACCCTATATAAACCTCCCATACCCTCTACCTTCTCATCCTAAATTCCTAAGTCCACTCTCTCAAAATTCCAAGAGAACTTGGTACGTTAGAAAAACGAGCGAAAAGCGAAGCGTTGACGAAATCGACGGTGAAATCCCGGTGATCGTGCTAGGACCTCTCAACGACGTTTCGACGCACCGGCAAACCCTCTACCTCCCTCTCACTATCTAGCGTTGTCCAAACCCGTAAGTCCCCATTTTCTACCTTTCTTTTCCTTCATAATAATACGACTTTACAAACTCGACGGAAATCGGAACAACCCGATTTCCGATTCGGTTTTCTATCAAATTTTACTTATCACCAATTCCATAATATTTAAACATCTTCATGTTGACTACTAATCACTTAAAAATTAATTTGAACAAGTTTTCACACATGAAATGATAGCTTTTGCAATATACCGTACTTTTGCACTCAAATACCATAATGTTTAATTTTCACATTTAACCTCTTAACATTGCTATACCTTAAAGTAGAACACGAGGTAATGACCTACCTCCTCACACGCTCATATGCAATCATAACACGCTACCTTGAAAACTTAGAATACGATAAAACAAGATTTTACATTAAAATACCATTTTCTTAATAAAACCTTTTCTAAAAGTTCTAGGTTTTATACACTTTTAAAACACATATCTTTTAATAAGAAAATACGATAAGTTGTGGACATCGATCGTTTATCTAAACCTGACTTTGTGTTGTCTAGGCTAGGCAAGTGAGAAAAGGTAACTTTAAAAGGCCCGTCTCACGATTCGTGAGCGGATCCCTCCTTTTCTCATTTGTACTTACCTGACCACAATTGGTGGTGAATAGGCGATTTGAGGCTTCTAATGACTTGTCATTTAGACCATTTAGAAATAGGCTAGTTGTCTTAGGAAACCCTAGAATTTAAAATACGGAAATTTACACCTTTTACAAATAAATACCTTATCTTTATAAAACCGTTTTCTAAATGATTAGTATTTATTAAATCTTTGCAAAGCGCCACTACAACCCATCTTTAGGGAACTCGTTAGGGATAGTACGGTTTATCGTGCACCCTCGGGCTTAGTAGTGCGAGATTCAGACCTCCGCAAGGAGCATTCGGTCTCGAAAGGTTTAAAATACGACATTTAAGAAAAATGAGATTTTTGGAAAATAAAATATTTATTAAAAATTATTCTTGTATAAACATATGTATAGTTATCATTTAAACACCTATTTTATTATAAGATAAAGTTTCCACCTTTTCCTAAAAATTACAAGATTAAAAGTTACATTAAAATACCATGAATTTCAAATAAATCAATATTACAAATTAATACCTTTATTTATGTAATTAGGATATTTTCACTAGAAATAACACAAAATAAAATGACACTCATTATAACTATAAATACGAATAATAAATACTATCTTGAAAACTATACGAAAGTATTTTTACATACAACCCCCTCAAGTTTTATAAATTACAATAATGACCCTAACAAATATAGAACTTCGACTTACATTTCTTTTAGTCTGACTCGGGTTTGAGTCTGATTATTTCTGACTTAAATATGATTCAAGCCAATCTATATTCTTTAATATTCCAACTCAATATGAATACATGAATCCCAGAATCCAGTTAACAATCTATACAACTTAACTGAATCAAACCATGGATATACATCCATTATTCCGTTATTCCATTTACCTGATTATGCAGTTACAATCTGTTCACTGATATCATGGTTTTGGTCGGTCATCCAACTTACATAATACAATACAATAATACAATCAAAACACTACGGGGTTTAAGAGGTAGATTGGTACGGAAGGTGTTAAAGATGGCACGAGGTGGTCAGATTAAGACACCTAACCTATATTCCGTTGCTGTTGTACCGTGGCTTAACGGTTCCTTGTACATTCCGTTTGCCCTGGCCTCTAGCATATAGAGACCCCTATCGTATACACTGACATCCTTCTGTACCAAGCTATAAATAACAGCGTTAACACAATATCCTACAATATTTTACAATCTCTTTAGAAAATACCTCTTATTCTGTCTTTTCTAATTCTTCATTATCTTTGGGACTTACCGAGCGACCTGTTCACTGACGACATTCTATTTCTTTCTTTTTTGAATGTCGTCAGGTGCTTTGGACCCGGCAGAGATCGAGCCCACCGGTGAAGACTTGGATCAGTTTCATAAAGACCGCGAGCTCTAGACATTGTACCTTGTCCTATTCAGTATTTTCATTTCCTGTTATGCCATTGTTTAGGCATCGCTTTTCATTTCAGTTGTACTTACTTTTCATGCATTATACAAAAGAATGTTATTAATAAATTTGATGTTATTTCTATATCTCTTGTCTCTTGTGATTTATTTTTATATTGCTTAGATACGCTTAGCGTATGTACTTCTAAGTATATACGTAGCGGACCTCGTCGCGTCCCCTTCGCCGCACACCGGGAAGTGGGGCGTGACAGGTTTTGTTGGTGGCCCATGCAGGTCAGAGCTGTATGAATCCCTATCAAGCAGTTCTGGTCTGCGTGAACAACCTAAGCAATATAACATAAGAACCAGCAACTAAAACATTCTTTACAATTCATGTTTCTTAAATCCTACAAATTTCTATTCCTTAAATCTTATCATTTCATGTACTTGAATCTGTCCTAACCCAAATTTTTCTTCAAGGTTATGGATTCCCCAAACAACACCAGCACCAATGTCAACAACACACCTCCAGCACTACCTCTCGCACCAGCTGTTCCTGCACCACCCACCGAGCAAACAGTGCTACTTGAGGCGATCCACAGCCTTCTCGAGGGACAGCAACAACTCCTGAACCGTCCTGAGATCGACGCACCAGGGGTAAAGCAATTCAGGGCTTTACACCCCAAGCAGTTCTCTGGTAAAGGAAGCCCTCTTGAAGCTAAAGAATGGGCACAAAGCATCGAAGATGATCTGGCAGCAACACAAGTGCCAAACATAGCTTGGGTCCGTGTGGAGAAGCTACAGCTCACGGATAATGCTCGCAACTGGTGGAAGGCGGAAGAAGGCCGTCTGGTACAGCCTATTGAATGGAAGACTTTTCGCGAGAAGTTCGACGCGAAATACTTCCCTGTGACTGCCAAGTTTGCCATAGAGCAGCAGTTTATTCATCTACAACAGGGTTCAATGTGGGACAAATCAGTAGATGAATATGACGCTGAATTCACCATGTTAAGCCGGTAAGATATGTCACAATAGTTCAATTTTTAAATATCATATACTACACAACTAACACAATCTTTAAATAGATTCGCGACACACTTGATACCGACGGACAAGATCAGAGCCCGTCGATTTCAACAAGAACTGGACACGGAGATTCAGGCTGCTCTAGCCACGGGAAAATTTTTGACTCATGATGATACTCTGGAAGATGTCCGCAGTTATGAGACAGTGATAAAAGCAAGGGGCAGATCTCAGTCTGCAGGAGTCAAACGCCCTGCCAACCAAATGGCAGGTGGAGCCTCGTCCAGGCCACCTTTCGTGCCAAGGCGACCCGGAGTACCAAACCATCGTCCCAGCCTAGCCTTTTGCACCTACTGCAAGAGAACTGGACATATGATGAAGGACTGCCGTCGAGCCAACCGCCTTTGCTTAGTCTGCGGCTCAGCTACTCACGATATTGGGTCTTATCCCCAAAGACAAAACCCAGTTGCTGCACCCAGGCCAGCAATTACCTATCCGCACCGACCAGCTTTTCAGACACCTGCTCCAAGACCTGCACTACCTGCACCACCCAAAGGACCACAAGCTGCAACACCTCCTCGTCAGTTCCATCAAGCTCAAAAGAACGTTCCGAGGAATGCTCCTCAGGCCAGGAGGAATGTACCAAGGCGCCAGGCTTTCACGATGTCCGTGGAAGAAGCTGAGGCCACTGGCCAAATCATCACTGGTAAACTTTTCTTTTCAAACTTTGCTTTTCTATCCTGCTACTTAGTTACATATTTTTTATACCTAAAACATATCCCACATACCTTAGGTACAATCTTAGTATCCTCAATCCCTGCACTTGCACTGTTTGATACTAGAGTATCATACTGCTTTATGTCGCAGCGGTTTTTTCGAACCCATGCGATTCCAGTCTCACCGCTTGTATCCAGCTGGAATGTCAGTTCAGGAAATGGCGTTCTAAAGGCTACTGTGGGATACAGCTTGTGTCCAGTCGTCGTCTGCAGTCGAGAGTTTTATGCTGACTTCAAAGTACTGGACATACCGAACTTCGATGTGGTTCTAGGAATGGATTGACTTAGAACTTTTTATGCTACCATAGACTGTCGTCAAAGGAGGGTAGTATTCGAGATTCCAGACCATCCGGTCTTATATTTCAAAAGCGGAGACCGTACACTGGAACCAAGTACCTACAAAGCGAAGCCAAGAGAAGCAGTAGTTGCAGCAGCTCAAGCGGAGGAAGAATCAAGACCAGATGTGGTTCGAGAGTTCGACGATGTATTTCCTGAAGATATATCAGGTTTGCCTCCCGATCGAGCTCTTGAATTCAGTATTAATTTAGTACCCGGAGCACAACCGGTGATCAAAGCACCCTATCGTTTAAGTCCAGAAGGTTTGAAGGAAGTCCGAACACAGTTGGACGAATTACTGGCGAAAGGATGGATTCGTCCCAGTACTTCAAGTTGGGGATCACCTGTATTACTTGTGAAGAAGAAGGAAGGTTCATACAGAATGTGCATCGATTACAGAGCCTTGAACGAAGTCACTATAAAGAACAAGTATCCACTCCTACGCATCGATGATTTATTCGATCAGCTAAGTGGATCTTGTGTTTTCTCTAAATTAGATCTTCGTTCAGGTTATCATCAAGTGAAGGTCAAGGAAGCTGATATTCACAAAACAGCTTTCAGAACTTGCTATGGACATTACGAATTTCTAGTGATGCCATTTAGAGTGACCAACGCACCCGCAATATTCATGAATCTTATGAATCAAGTTTTCCGGGAGTATTTAGACAGGTTTGTTGTCATCTTCATCGACGACATCCTGGTATATTCTAAGAGTCGGAAAGAACATGCAGAGCACCTACGAATTGTCCAAGAAACTCTTCGACAACATCAGCTTTACGCCAAGTACAGCAAGTGCGAGTTTTGGCTAAATCAAGTTGGTTTTCTTGGACACATCGTATCAGGAGAAGGAATCTCTGTGGATCCAGCGAAAGTTTCAGCAGTTAGCGAATGGCCTACACCGAAGTCAGTGAAGGATATTCGAAGTTTCTTGGGTTTAGCTAGATATTACAGAAGATTTATTGAAGGCTTTTCGAAGATAGCAATGCCCCTGACCAAGCTCACACGTAAAGATGAAGAATTTGTATGGTCAGAAGCATGCGAACAAGCTTTCGTAGAACTCAAGTCAAGGTTGACATCAGCACCTATTCTCGTCATACCGGATCAATCTGGAGGATTCGAAGTGCATTGCGATGCATCCGGTAAGGGATTAGGATGTGTTCTACATCAGCACGGTAAAGTTGTGGCTTATGCTTCAAGACAACTGAAGATTCATGAGGGCAATTATCCGATGCATGATTTGGAATTGGCAGCCGTCATCTTTGCTCTCAAGATTTGGCGTCATTATCTACTTGGTGAACGAGTGAACATCTATACAGATCATAAGAGTCTAAAGTACGTGTTTACTCAGAAGGAGTTGAATATGCGGCAGAGAAGATGGTTAGAACTCATGGCGGACTTTGACATCAACTTGCAATATCACCCAGGGAAGGTGAATGTAGTACCTGATACTCTTAGTCGCCAACCATTAGCAATGAATCTCACCGCTCAGTGGAAGCTTCAACAAGACCTGCATCAGATGGAGATTGAAGTAGTCATGCCAGGTAATGCTTCAAGTTTGATGAATTTACAAGTTCAATCAACCATTGTCAATCAGATCAAAGCAGCTCAAGCAAGTGATGCTAAGTTGCAAAAGATCAGAGAACAAGTGGAGAATGGACTCAGAACAGACTTCATCATCCATGAAGACGGATCTTTGAGATACGGCAGCAAATTGTGTGTACCAAAAGGCTGTTCGGGAAGAGTTAATGAAAGAAGCTCACAGCTTTCCCTATTCAGTACACCCTGGAGGTACCAAAATGTACAAAGATCTACGTCAGAATTATTGGTGGCATGGAATGAAGCGTGAAGTAGCCAGAAACGTCGTAAAATGCTTGGTATGTCAGCAAGTAAAGGCTGAATATCACAGGACTGCTGGATTACTTCAACCATTACCAATCCCAGAATGGAAGTGGCAACACATCACGATGGACTTTGTGACTGCTCTTCCTCGCAGCACAAAGGGTAACGATGCGGTATGGGTTATCGTGGATCGACTCACAAAGTCGGCTCACTTCATCCCATTTCGAGTTGGCCAATCTACTGAGACACTAGCGAAGAAATACATGGAAGAAATTGTGAGACTTTATGTAGTACTGGTTTGCATTGTCTCCGATCGTGACACCAGGTTTCGATCGCAATTTTGGCAGAGTCTGCAAGCAAACTTGGGAACAAATCTGAACTTCAGCACGGCTTATCATCCACAAATAGATGGTCAGTCGGAACGAACTATTCAGATCTTAGAGGATATGCTCAGAGTGTGTATGCTAGACTTCAAAGGATCGTGGGAAGATCACCTACATCTTGTGGAGTTTTCATACAACAACAGCTACCAAGCAAGCATAGGAATGGCACCTTTTGCAGCATTGTATGGAAGAAAGTGTCGATCGCCATTAAGTTGGGACGACATCGGAGATAGGGAACTTCTTGGACCAGAGATGATAGTAGCAACTGTTGATGTGGTTCGTACTATCAAGGAAAGGATGCACATAGCCTAAGATCGACAGAAGCACTGGGCTGATGCAAAGAGATGACACTTGGAGTTCCAGCCAGGAGATCACGTATTCTTGAAAATATCTCCGAACCGCGGAGTGATCCGTTTTGGAAGACGGGGTAAGCTAAGTCCGAGATATATTGGACCGTTCGACATACTCGAACGAGTCGGTGAAGTGGCATACCGTTTAGCGCTTCCACCCTCATTGGAAGGAGTGCATAATGTGTTCCATATATCCCAACTCAGAAAGTATGTAAGTGACCCCAGCCATGTTCTCGATCATTCCGAGCCCACTATACAACCCGACTTGTCTTGTGAGCAACAGCCAGTGGAAATCCTGGACAGGAAGGTGAAGACACTTCGGAACAAGGAGGTTAACTTGGTTCGAGTGATGTGGAGGAAAGACACTCCAGGAGAGTCTACTTGGGAAAGGGAAGATGAAATACGTACTAGATATCCACACCTCTTTGTAAACTAGTCCTCAAATAAAAGTTGTAAATTTCGAGGACGAAATTTTTGTAAGGAGGGTAGACTGTAACAACTCCATTTTTAAAGTACAAAGAATTGATTTAAATTCAATGTATACTTGGAGTATTTATTGCGGCTGATATCTCTTTAAGTATTTATTTCACTCCATAATTATAAGAAGGAGCTTGTAGCTCATTGGTAATACCTTGCACTGCTGAACCAAGCCACCAGAGTTCAAATCCCACGCCTCACATTATTTTTGTATTTATTTTGTTTTAATTTTTTTTGGAAGTCAACAGTCAAAAGCCCATAACTCCCAAAATTTGTACTAGACATGAAAAAGTAAATATACCATTAAATACCCCCAAAGATTCCCCGGTCTCTGGTGGTTTGACTCGGCCCGACTCGGCACCGCCGGCCGGCGAACCGGCCGACTCGGTCCGGCGTCGCCGGCCGGACTTGGTCGGACGGCCGAGTCACCAACAGAGAAAAGTTGGGCCTTGACTTGATCAACCCTCCTGCACACTTTTTATACCTGGATCGGTTATCAATTGCCCAATAAATCCCCTTTACTCCTAGGTTTAATGAGTTTTAATGAATTTTTATATTATTTTTATATACTTTATATTTTTTTTATTAAAAACTCTAACCCTAACCTAACCCTATATAAACCCTCTATGCCCTCTACGTTCTCATCCTAAATTCCTAAGTTCACTCTCTCAAAATTCCAAGAGAACTTGGTACGTTAGAAAAACGAGCGAAAGGCGAAGCGCTGACGAAATCGACGGCGAAATCCCGGTGATCGTGCTAGGACCTCTCAACGACGTTTTGACGCACCGGAAACCCTCTACCTCCCTCTCACTCTCTAGCATTATCCAAACCCGCAAGTCCCCCTTTTCTACCTTTCTTTTCCTTCATAATAATACGACTTTACAAACCCGACGGAAATCGGAACAACCCGATTTCCGATTCGGTTTTCTATCAAATCTCACTTATCACCAATTCCATAATGCTTAAATATCTTCATGTTGACTACCAATCACTTAAAAATTAATTTGAACAAGTTTTCACACATGAAATGATAGCTTTTGCAATATACCGTATTTTTGCACTTAAATATCATAATGTTTAATTTTCACATTTAACCTCTTAACATTGCTATACCTTAAAGTAGATCACGAGGTAATGACCTACCTCCTCACACATTCATATGCAATCATAACACGCTACCTTAAAAACTTAGAATACGATAAAACAAGATTTTACATTAAAATACCATTTTCTTAAAAAAACCTTTTCTAAAAGTTCTAGGTTTTATACACTTTTAAAACACATATCTTTTAATAGGAAAATACGATAAGTTGTGCACATCGATCGTTTATCTAAACCTGATTTTGTGGTGTCTAGGCTAGGCAAGTGAGAAAAGGTAACTTTAAAAGGCCCGCCTCACGATTCGTGAGCGGATCCCTCCTTTTCTCATTTGTACTTACCTGGCCACAATTGGCGGTGAAGAGGCGATTTGAGACTTCTAATGACTTGTCGTTTAGACCATTTAGAAATAGGCTAGTTGGCTTAGGAAATCCTAGAATCTAAAATACGGAAATTTACACCTTTTACAAATAAATACCTTATCTTTATAAAACCGTTTTCTAAATGATTAGTATTTATTAAATCTTTGCAAAGCGCCACTACAACCCACCTTTGGGGAACTCGTTAGGGATAGTACGGTTTATCGTGCACCCTCGGGCTTAGTAGTGCAAGATTCAGACCTCCGCAAGGAGCATTCGGTCTCGAAAGGTTTAAAATACGACATTTAAGAAAAATGAGATTTTTGGAAAATAAAATATTTATTAAAAATTATTCTTGTATAAACATATGTATAATTATCATTTAAACACCTATTTTATTATAAGGTAAAGTTTCCACCTTTTCCTAAAAATTACAAGATTAAAAGTTACATTAAAATACCATGAATTTCAAATAAATCAATATTACAAATTAATACCTTTATTTATGTAATTAGGATATTTTCACTAGAAATAACACAAAATAAAATTACACTCATTATAACTATAAATACGAATAATAAATACTTGAGGTGTATCTTGAAAACTAAACAAAAGTATTTTTACATAAAACCCCCTCAAGTTTTATAAATTACAATAATGACCCTAACAAATATAGAATTTTGACTTACATTTCTTTTAGTCTGACTCGGGTTTGAGTTTGATTATTTCTGACTTAAATATGATTCAAGTCAATCTATATTCTTTAATATTCCAACTCAATATGAATACATGAATCCCAGAAACCAGTTAACAATCTATACAACTTGACTGAATCAAACCATGGATATACATCCATTATTCCGTTATTCCATTTACCTGATTATGCAGTTACAATCTGTTCACTGATATCATGGTTTTGGTCGGTCATCCAACTTACACAATACAATACAACAATACAATCAAAACACTACGGGGTTTAAGAGATAGATTAGTACGGAAGGTGTTAAAGGTGGCACGAGGTGGTCAGATTAAGACACCTAACCTATATTCCATTGCTGTTGTACCGTGGCTTAACGGTTCCTTGTACATTCCGTTTGCCCTGGCCTCTAGCATATAGAGACCCCTCTCGTATACACTAGCATCCTTCTGTACAAGCTACAAACAACAGCGTTAACATAATATTCTACAATATTTTACAATCTCTTTAGAAAATATCTCGTATTCTGTCTTTTCTAATTCTTCATTATCTTTGGGACTTACCGAGCGACCTGTTCGCTGACGACATTCTATTTCTTTCTTCTTTGAATGTCGTTAGGTGCTTTGGACCCGGCAGAGATCGAGCCCACCGGTGAAGACTTGGATCAGTTTCATAAAGACCCCGAGCTCTAAACATTGTACCTTGTCCTATTCAGTATTTTCATTTCCTGTTATGTCATTGTTTAGGCATCACTTTTCATTTCAGTTGTACTTACTTTTCATGCATTGTACAAAAGAATGTTATTAATAAAATTGTTGTTATTTCTATATCTCTTGTCTCTTGTGATTTATTTTTATATTGCTTAGATACGCTTAGCGTATGTACTTCTAAGTATATACGTAGCGGACCTCGTCGCGTCCCCTTCGCCGTACACCGGGAAGCGGGGCATGACATAAGTAGACCTTAATCTAAAATTAGACTAACGTATCCTTAACAAACATTTAAGTTGATCTTAATCTCAAACAAGGTTAAAAAGCCTTAAATCAACCAAATCCAAATCTAAGAAAATACGGATTTGGACTAATCCCCGCCCTACGGACGACAACATAAATTAGTCTCCGTATACAATTCACGGGCAACCAAAAACAAAACAAATACATACGACACGAAGTGAACATCTGGAGCAGGAGAAAGTGGTTATCGCTACACGGTAGCGTAATTAACTGCACGGGCTTGCGCCTGCAGGGAACAGCGTCCCCACAATCAAAAACCCCTCACAACGAGGGGGAATCTGACGAAGTCTGCTACAACGGCCGCATCCGTCCAAATCTCTGATACGCAGTGCCATAAATCAACTTGACATCTTCGGAGAGATGGACGGATAAATCTAAATAGCATCTGCCCCCAAAATTCAGGCCAGACGTCCCCATGTCCCGGTCGCGTCTTTCGGCGGTGAACAGATTCTGACACGCCAGGTGGGACATTTTTCCCTTTCCACTCCACACTTCGTGTGTCGTGTTCGTGAACGAATCGCGGTTTAGTATGGTTGACCCTCGATTCGAGGTACTAAAATTTGGTGTCTTGCTCCGTGCAGAAGAGAAGATGGCGTCAATAGCTTCCAACTGCACCAACTGCAGCAACAACTCCCGCTCCGTCCTCGCCGGAGGAGTGACCTATGGGCCTCAAGCGGCTTCCATCTACGCAATGCCAGTGAAACAGGTGACACAGGCCACCACTGGGTTGTTCTTCGGGACCATGCTCCCGCCAATGAGCTTCAACGCTCCGGCACCGTCACAGGAAGCTCCAAAGAAGTCGGTCTTTGATTGGCTTACCACTACCACGACCCCTCTCAACGGGTCGTCCAAGTCCAGCACCTCGGTCTTTAACAGACCAGGCTAAAACTCAAGCGGGCCCGTGAAGAAGTATGCAATACCTAAAGGAGCTATCCTAAAGCGGATAGCTATCCCAGCTCCGGTAAACGAAATCATCAGAGGGGCTTCTCCTGCTAAGGGGTCGGTCTTCGCAAGACTGGCCGTTCCAACCCCCGCTGCGGATGGAGTCATCCAAACTACTTCCCTTGCCCAAAAATCAGTCTTCGACAGATTAGACGTTCCCCCTCAACGGACGTCGGTCTTTGACAAGTTGACCCCAGCAGCCCTTCACCCGAACAGGGGGCATGATGAATCCACCCCCGTAACTGAGCCAGTCCCATCTGCAAGACATGCTCGACGTCGCCACTGGCGCCGAGTGAGAAAAGCTGGGGGCAGTTCCCCTTCTGGACTTACCCCACCAGCTCCAATGGTGGAAGTTGATGCTGCTGTTCCAACTAGGAACAGCTTTGAGACGCTCAGGAGGGTGCGCAAGAACTCTCCAACTGCCATGCTAAAAAAGTCTCCTCCGCCTGCTGAAAACATCACAAAGGCAAAGCCGGAGCAGCCCCCTCAGCGTCTGTCTTCCAAAATCCACAGGGTCTGGCGAAGAATCCAAGCCTCTGTAGTTGACCAAGACTACCCCCGCCGACAAAAGAAAATGAAAGTTCATCAAGAAGAGGACCATCCCGCCGCCAAGCTACGGAAAGTATCGTCTGCCCGGGTGCCTATTGTAACAGCCCCGTCAACTTCGACCGCCCATAAAAGGAGAAGGTCGGAGAAGATCCCCATGTCTGGGACAAATCTCAAGGGTGCTGAATCCAAACGCTCCAAGTCTGGGGGCATAATAGTGCACACCATCTACATGGATTTCGGGAAAGAGGATATCCGTATCTCCATGGGGCATCGACCACTAACCCGGTCTGTGACAAAAGCCCAGGAGCAACAGCAAAAGCTTCAGGAGATGTTAACGAAGATGGCCGCGCTCACTGGGCCGAAAGAAATTCAGGAGACATCATCGGAGCAGCGCCAGGAACAGGAAACCGACGCCGAGTTCCTCCGAGGAATGCTCGAGAAGAAAGAAAAAGAGGCCACGGAACAAGCAGCCAAAATAAAACAAATGGCGCTCTTGTTCCAAGATATGGTCGGGATGATGATACAGCCGGATTCTTCAGCTGAAGACCCTCCAATAATCCTTGAAAACGACAGAGGGGAGACATCAAACCCTCTTCCGGTTCTATCAGCAGCCAAGGAAGAGACCATCTCTAAAGCCGCCCTTAACGACTATATAGCTCAACAGATACAAGCTCATCAGGCGAGCGAAGCGGCCGGCCAAATCGTCAAGACTGGACGACCCTATCCGGGTTGGTACGATCAAATAAAGTACCCACCAGGATATACGATCCCTAAATTCCATGTGTATAAGGGGACGGGTAATCCACACCAGCACGTTGCTCAATTCAGGGCACTGTGCGGTAATACTGGGGTGATGACAAACTGCTGCTTCGCCAGTTTGTTGGAGACAGCATTTGAATGGTACTCCGAGCTCCCGAATGACTCTGTCAAGACATTTGCAGAGATGGAGCTACTGTTTACACAAAAATTCGCGAGCGCTAGCGAGTGTACCCCGATCACCGCACTAATTAACGCTAGGGTGAAGCCAGGAGAGACATGGGTTCAGTATGCAATTCAGTGGCGGAACCTGTGGTCGAGATGCGAACAACGCATAGAAGAAGCTACTGCCGTGGGCATGTTCATGGGAACCCTCGATCGGCAGACGACTATATCCTAATTGATGATGTTTTTCAAGCCGACCACCTTCCAGGCCTTGATCGACAAGCTGGCCCAAATGGACCAGATGGGCCATAGACCGTCCTCCTTAAAGACGGATCCTCGAAATGAAAAGGAGAAAGGGAAAACGACCTTCGTCACCAACGCTCAGCAACAACCGAGTGGCCCGAAACCGGTCGCTCACCAAAACGATAAACAGCGATCACTCGGAAAAAAGATGAGACGCCCTTACTCGTTCCCTCGGGATAAGACGAAGAGATTATTCAAGCTAGCGCTGCGCAACAGGCTCATCAGTCTGCCAGAGCCGAGACGCCCAACGCAATCAGGCGACGTTAACAGCCCCAATTACTGTCCTTACCACCGGATATTGCGTCACCCAATAGAAGATTGTTACATCTTCAAAAGTTGGATCGAAGACCGGTACCAACAGGGCTGTTCCCTGATTAAAAATCAGGAAAAACTTCAAAAGAGGCATCATGTGCTCACACGTGACCAATGGTCACGTGTTGACATATGACAGTTAAAGCAGCAACTCAAAAAAGCGCAGAGGAGAGAAGTCCATCCAGGGGTCACGTGTCTACACATGACAAGGGGTCACATGCTTACACGTGACCAGGGGTCACGTGTCAACACATGACTGGCGTTAAAAGCCTCACGGTTTACTAGAATTAAATTCTAAAAGATTATTTAAATCTTTCCAAAATAGAGAAGAGTTATGGAGAACCCTTGGATTAAAAATCCAAGGGTGATTAAAAATCACCAGTTTATGGAAATATCTTAAAGAAGGAAAGATCTCCCTAAATCTCACCGAAATAACAAATAGAATATCTTTGGATAAAACATCCAAAGGTGAATAAAATTCGCCTAGTAATCCAAAGGCTCGGATTAATGATGAAAACAAATCAAATCTTTCAATGAGAAATTTGCTAAACAAATTGATTCTTTTCCTCCTCCTATAAATAGGAGCCAAGAGAAGAGAAGGATATAGAGAATTTTGGAGAGAAAACTTTGGAGAGAATTTTGGCATCTTGAAAATTCAGAAAGAAAACCCTAGGTGAGAAAAAGGAAGGGGATCAAAACTTCAGAAAAAAGAGAATTTAATTCTAAAAAATCTAAGAGTTTAACTCTTTTGCAAAGAATTTAGTTTCTTCCTCTGGTTGAGGATCTGCAAAGAGCACATCTCCTCATAAGTTGAGAATTTAAATCTCATCGGGTTGAGATCCTACCATGCAGATCCAAAACTTAGAGGGGAAATCGAGTTTAGAGAATTTAATTCTCCCAAAGCAATAGGAATTTAATTCCTTCCAAAATAAAATTAAGGTTTAACCCTATATGAGAATTCAATTCTCCAAAATTATAGGAATTTAATTACTTCAAGATGGACAGAACTAGGGTTTAACCCTAATTGAGAATTTAATTCTCTCGAGCTCATAGGAATTTAATTCCTCTAAAAATGAAATTAGGGTTTCACCCTATGCCAGAACTTAATTCTTTACATATATGGGAATTTAATTCCTCTAAAAAAGAAAATTAGGGTTTAACCCTACATAAGAATTTAATTCTTTCATAAGAGAGGCATTAACCCACCCCCAGAATTACAATTAGGGTTTAACCCTATGAAGAATTTAATTCTTGAAAAGATAAAGAGATCTTCAAACATGCAAAGAACCAGGGTCACGTGTCCCCTATAAAGATCCACAGAAATAAGGAGGAAAGAGCTCGGAGGCAACGCCTCACGTGCTCCACGTGACTTACGAAACACAGAGAGAAAAAGTAGAAGAAATAAAGGCCTTGGGCGCTCTCACGTGTTCCCATATGACCCCTTGGCAGACGCTCTAACAATCAGTGCATGAATCCTCCTCACGTGTCAGCACGTGATGCTCCAAAGTAAAATATAAAAAGTGTTTAACACTTAATTGCAGAACGAAGAAAAGGAGATCTGGCCCCACCTTTGGGCACCCTCACGTGTCCCCACGTGACCCTTTTTTTAGTGTTTAAACACTAATTCAAGAGCTTTATTCCCAGTGTTTAACACTGATCATCTTTTAGTGTTTAACACTAATTTGAGAATCTTACTTTCAGTGTTTAACACTGATTATCTTCTAGTATTTAACACTAATTCGAGAATCCTGTTTCCAGTGTTTAACACTGTTATCTTCTAGTGTTTAACACTAATCTGAGAGCTTTATCTCCAGTGTTTAACACTGTTGTTTCCTATTGTCTAACACTACTTTTAGCCAACTTGGTTAATTTTCCAGGGGCAAAGCCTCCCCTTCGATTGAATCTCAAAATTGAGGAAATCAAAGATGAAAATGTTTAGCATTGCTAAATAATGGGGGCTTGAACCCAAACAAATAGACTAATGGTCCAATAAAGGGTCAATATGTCAAACTCAATTGGACTTAGCCCAAATTGGCCATAAGTTCTCAATTCAGATTTAACTGAGCCAATGTGCTCATAATATAATTAATTAGTCTTGGTTCCAAATTGGTCTACAGATCATTTAATCCATCTTGGTTCAAGGGTACATCTCTTCACTCCTTTGATATTCGTCGTTGTAATTCTTCAATGTCTTCAAAGAGGTGACGGGTCCCGACAACCATACATAACATTGGACTGTGGAGTCCTTAAATCCACGGACTATGATGTCCTTAACCTTGACCATGATGTCTTAAAACTAACACTGGACTGTGGAGTCCTTAAATCCACGGACTATGATGTCCTTAACCTTGACCGTGATGTCTTAAAACTAACATTGGACTGTGGAGTCCTTAAATCCACGGACTATGATGTCCTTAACCTTGATTGTGATGTCTTAAAACTAACATTGGACTGTGGAGTCCTTAAATCCACGGACTATGATGTCCTTAACCTTGACTGTAATGTCTTAAAACTAACATTGGACTGTGGGGTCCTTAAATCCATGGACTATGATGTCCTTAACCTTGACCGGGATGTCATTAAACTAACAATGGACCACCATGTCCTTAAACTGGTAATCGACCGCAATGTCCCTAAACTAAACAATATAGCCCAAATGCTCTTTTTTTGGATCTAAACAATCCCGTTAAGTTGATCTTAGTCTGAAATGAGACTAACGTATCCTTAACAAACGTTTAAGTTGATCTTAGTCTCAAATGAGGCTAACGTATCCTTAAACCCAAACCCCCAAACCCAAATCTAAGAAAGATACGGATTTGGACTAGTCCACGTCCTATGGGCGACAATATAACTTAGTCTCCATATACAATCCACGGGCAACCGAACACAAAACAAACACCCATGACACGAAGTGACCATCTGGAGAAGGAGAAAGTTGTTAACGCGATGAGATAGCGTAATTAACTGCAGGGGCTTGCGCCAGCAGGGAATAGCGTCCCCACAATCAAAAACCCCTCAAGTGAGGGGGAATCTGACGAAGTCTGCTACATCGGATGCATCCGTTTAAACCTTCGATACACGGTGCCATAAATCAACTTGGCATTCTCGGAGAGGTGGACGGATAGCACCAATTAGCATCTGCACCGAATATCAGGCAAGACATTCGCCGCGTCTCTGCCGCGTCTTTCGGAGGGGAACAGATTCTGGCACGTCCGGTGGGACCTCTTCCTCTTTCCACTCCACACTTCGTATGTCGTGTTCGCGAACCAATCGCGGTTTGCTAATGGTTGCCTTTGGGTTTCAAGATACTAAGATTTGGCGTTTGGCTTGCTGCAGAAAGCAGAAAATCTATGGCGTCCACTTGTGCAAGATGTTCCAACTGCAACTGCAACCTACGCTCCACCTCACCTGGAGGTGTAGCTTATGGACCTCAAGCGGCGTCCCTGTTCACGATGCCCATGGAACGGGTCACTCAAGCCACCACAGGGCTGTTTTTCAGAACCATTCTTCCGTCGACAAGCTTCAGCACCCCAGTGCCCGTACCGGAAGCTCCTAAGGAGTCGGTCTTCGATCGGCTGACAGCTAATGCGGCCCCTCTCAACGGGTCGTCCAGTTCCAGCGCCTCGGTCTTTTCCAGATTGGGCCAAAGTTCAGATGGGTCCACGATGAAGCTTGCAGTCCCAGAGAAGGTTATCCGAAGAGGGTAACCAACCCTACTCCTGAAATCACCAAGGCGGCTTCTCCGGCTAAGGGGTCGATCTTTACAAGACTAACCGTCCCAACTCCTGCTCCTGCTACTCAAAGGACATCAGTCTTTAATAGGCTGACACCGGCAGCGGCCCCTCACCTGAATAGGGGGCAAGACAAGGCCATCCCCATCAGCACGATACGCTCGACGTCGCCACTAGCGCCGAGTGAGGAAGTCAGGGGGAAACTCCCCTTCTGGGTTAACTCCACCAGCCCCGACGGCTGAAATTAATGCTGTTGTTCCAACTGGGAACAGCTTTGAGCTGCTAAATAAGGTGCGTAGGAATTCTCCTAACGCCGTACTAAAAAGGTCTCCTCCTCCATTGAAAAATGTTGCGAAAGCCAAACCAGAGCAATCCCCTCAACGGCTGTCCTCCAAGCTCTACAAGGTCTGGCGGCAGGTCCGAAACTCGGTGGTGGATCAAGAATATTCCCGCTGGCAGAAGAAGCTGAAAGTCCAACAGGAAGAAAGCCATCCTGCCAAGTCACGGAAAGCTATTTGGGTGCCCACTGCTACGGCCCCCTCAACTTCGACCGCTCATAAGAAGAGAAGGCCGGAGAAGATCCCCGTGCCTGCGACAAAAGTCAAAGACACCGAACCTAAACGCCCTAAGTTTGGGGGCATGGTGGTACATACCATCTACATGGCATCCGGCAAGGAGGATAGTCGCGCCTCTACGGGCCACCGACCACTCACCCGATCCATCACAAGAGCCTAAGAACAACAGCAGTTGAAGCTCCAGGAGATGCTAACTGCGATAGCCGCACTCACCGGACCAAAAGAAAGCCCGGAGGCGTCGTCAGAACAACGTCACGAGCACGAAACCGATGCTGAATTCTTTCGGAGAATGCTCGAAAAGAAGGACAAGGAGGCTGCAGAACAAGTGGCCAATATAAAGCAAATGGCTCTTCTGTTCCAAGACATGGTGGGCATGATGATACAGCCGGACCCTCCAGCTGAAGATCCTCCGATTATCCTCGAAGACGACAAAGGAGAAACATCAAATCCACCTCCAGCTCTGTCAACAGCCAAAGATGAAACAATCTCTAAAGCTTCCCTGGATGACTATATAGCTCAGCAGATACGAGTTCACCAGGCAAATGAAGCGGCCGGCCAGGTCGTCAAAACTGGGCGACCATATCCGGGCTGGTATGACCAGATAAAGTACCCGCCGGGATACACGACCCCGAAATTCCATGTCTACAAGGGGACAGGCAATCCCCATCAACATGTCGCCCAGTTCAGGGCTCTTTGTGGTAACACCGGCGGCGATGATAAGCTCTTCCTTCGCCAATTCGTCGGCAGTTTATCGGAGACGGCATTTGAGTGGTACTCCGAACTTCCAAATGACTCCGTCAAAACTTTCGCTGAAATGGAGTTATTGTTTACCCAGCGTTTCGCAAGCGCCAGCGAGCGTACTCCAATCACGGCGTTGATCAATGCCAGGGTGAAACCGGGCGAGACATGGGTTCAGTACGCAATCCGATGGCGGAATTTGTGGTCGAAGTGCGAACAGCGCATCGAAGAAGCCCCAGCGGTGGGCATGTTCGTGGGCACCCTAGACCCTCATGCAACTATTTCACAGTTCATGATGTTCTTCAAACGGACCACCTTCCAGGCTTTAATCGACAAGATAGCCCAGATGGATCAAATGGGTCACAGACCGTCTCTCCCAAAGCCGGAACCGCGGAACGACAAGGGTAAAGGGAAGGCAGCCTTCGTTGCGAACACCCAATAGCAGCCCAGTACCCTAAAGCTAGCAGATCAACTGGAGGAGAGACGTCGCTATTAAAATGAGAAAATGAAGCATCCTTACTCATTCCCACGGAACAAAACGAAGAGGCTGTTCGAGCTGGCGATGCGCAACGGGCTTATCACTTTGCCGAATCCAAGGCGACCACCGCAACCCAGCAAAGTGAATAATCCCAATTATTGTCCTTACCACCAAACGGTAAGCCACCCGATCGAGGATTGCTTCGTCTTTAAGGGATGGATCGAGGATCAATACCTACAAGGCAAGTTTGCGCTGTCCGAGAAGTGAAAGGTAAACCCACCACAACCGCACACTCCTAAGAAGACGGACACACCGGGGGCAATGTGTTCTTTTGTTGAAGAAGCTCTATGGGAAGCCGTGCTTTCAGCCAAAACCAAAAGGATGCTGAATGAGCTTCAGACATGCCCGATGATCAAGTGGAAGAACCCGCTAGAACCCCAGATAATCGAAGGGATGCTGAAACCGCGCCCAACTCCAAAGATTGGTGGTGATAGCCAGAGTGTTCACACCCAGCCGTCGAAATCTTCAAAAAGGGAGAAGAAATCCAAGAAGCCCGTGAAGCCTGGAGACAAGCGCACGGACCTACAGAAATAGATTGACGCGCTGGAAGAGTACAACCAGAAGACACGAACCCCAATCACGCTTCAAGAGTTCCTTGGCCACATCCTTGAGGACGAAGATGATGGAGAAGACTCGTCGGATAGATTTGAGGATTATGTAGTAAGTTGTCATGTGATCTCTCACTCGTCTACAGACGACGAAGAAGCTCCTTGCACAGAGAGACTGGGGGCAGGTCCCGAGCTGGAACTTCTATGGCCGTGAGACGAAATGATCGACGCCTTCCTAAATGAGATTCATCTAAAAATTAAAGCCAATCGGGAGCGTGAGATAGCCATATTTGAAAAGGCCAAACGCCAGCGACTGGACGAAAGAGTCGAGACATTCCCGTCGAATCAAAGGACATCTGTCGCAGATAAAAATAAGTTCAAGACGAGGAAAAGGTTTGCTAAAATCATATCAATGGGAATGAAGCTACCACCCTCCGAAGGAAACACTCTGAGCAGAAACACATCCTAGCTACTGCTTATACCATCGAAAGATTTCGCACCCTACCGAAGAGTGCGATGCTTTTAAAAGATGGTGGCAGGGATATGTTGCTCACCGGCAACATTTTAAGCGGATGAAACGCAAAACTCGTCGGGAGCAGAGAAATACGACCGAGGAGCATAAAAGAACCACCGGTAACTGTCGCACGGTCAATGCCGAAGGATCGCAGGTTCTCACATTTGGGAGCGACTCCGACGAGGAAATGGCTCTGGGCCCTCTCTTTAAAGAATCCACCTTGGGGAAGGAGGGAGAACCGAAGGCCTGTGAAAATATTCAGCTGCACAGCACACTTCCAGAAAAGAATCTCGAACCTACGAGTAGAAAAGATAAGGGAAAAGAAAAGGTCTATGAGGAAATCGCCCTGGATGACCAAGTTATGAAAGAACTGACCGCCAAGAACCCGCCAAAGAAGAGTAAGGTGGACTATAACGTTCTGGCGCACTTGAGGAAGCTACCCTCTCAGCTCAGCATTCTCGAGGCCCTCTTATTATCAAAAGAAGAAAGAGATTCATTAATCAAGGCACTGCAAGAGCCCGAGCAATTCCAAGCTTTCCTCGCCAAAGAAAAGATGAAGGACGAGCTGGAAGAAGTGCACACAGCCGATGTCACTTTCGGTGATGAAGACCTTCTCCTCGGGACGTGCGACTACAACCGTCCCCTATATGTCTCTGGATACTGTCACGATATCAAGATAGGTAAAATCCTGGTCGATAATGGATCCTCCGTCAATCTCCTTAATGTACGGGTGTTGAAGGAAATCTGCATGAGCGTCCAGCATCTCTCTCGTGATAAAATCACCATCTTTGGTTTTGACTCCCAGTCATCGCGAACTCTCGGGTCTGTGATATTGACGTTACGATTCGGGCTACTTGTCATGGATATTAAATTTCATGTCATTGACGCCAAGACATGCTATAACGCTTTGCTCGGCCGGCCTTGGTTACACGAGTATAACATCATCCCTTCTACACAACATCAGTGTATGAAATACTTTAAGGATGGTCTCGAGTATACCGTGACGGGAGAGTTGAACCCTTTGTCCGTGAATGAAGTCTGCAAGTACGAAGATGTAAAATACTTTTTGCCAGATTTCGAGGACACGGAGAGATGTCATAAGCCGGAGAACAAAGCTATCACCACCATTCCTATCTTCGGGAGTGATACCGAAGAAGAAGAAGAGATAGTTTATTCTGGGCCGTCTCGACGCAACAACCCGGGACCGTCCGCTCCTATCTTAATCTTTGGCAGCGACTCAAAAGATGAGGTCCATGCTATATTCTCCGCTCGGCCACCAATACAAGCATTCGCTGGTAATAATCAAAGTTTGCAAATTACCATGATTCCGCGGGAGCACTACAAAGATCTCGACGCACTTGAAGCTTATAGTGTGCAAGACCTGCAGACATTTTACGTCCCTCCCAGGCGAAAAAGTGAAAAGGCGATCCTATTCTACCGGTCCACGGAAACAAGAGTGGAGAAAGAAATCTGGCACGACGCGGATTCTACACTTGACAGGCTCCAGCCCATCCGTTTGCCCAGATATTACACGAACGGACTAAAAAGGCTATTGAAGCGCCAAGGGGCACCCTTCAAACAGACCATTCGACAAGCTCGGTTCTACAACAGGATTTGGGATATCCCTGGAACTCAGCGCAAGCTGCCCAACAGGAATATCGAAACGCTCGGGCTTGGATATGTGAAATCCAGGAAACGGGAACGAGTTCATGGTAGCTACGCCGTATATAACTTCGATGAAGAAGAGGACACTCTGTCAGAAAACGCCGGCCCATCACCAAAACAAGATCCTGCAATCAAAATGCCGATTCCGTCATTTGAAGAACGAATGGACAAGCTTATTAGGGAAGCGGGTCAGAAAGTTCGGGACGACCATAACCGCGAAATGACCATCTATGAGAAAGCCAGGACGCAACGCCTTCTTCAACAGACTGCGAAAGATGAAAATGCTCCTCCCTGTCAACCTGCTGTGCAAAAGGCCTGACGCAGAGGCAGAAACAGGTTAAAGAGCGAGAAAGGCGCTCGGCAGCAACAAAGCGGGACCAAGAAGCCACGCGATCGAGAATCGAGTAATCCAGATTCGTCCCTTATGAAGAAGTTGAGTCGAGCGTACTCTTTTCCTCAGAACAAAACACAGAAGATACTTAATCTCGCTATAAAACATCAGATGATTACACTTCCGGAGTCCAAATACCCCGAGCAAGTCAACGAGACCTCCCACCCAGATTACTGCTCTTATCACCGAGCAATAGGCCATCCTCTCGAAGACTGCTTCACCTTCAAGAACTGGGTCAAAGATCAATATCTGCTCGGCATATTCGCATTATCCAGCAGCTGGAGGATAAATCCGCCACAGAAGCACAAACCAAAACCCGCCCATACAGCGGGGGTAGAACCGGATCAACATCGGTCCTGGAAGCGAGCTCGTACCTGTCACATGATAACGCTGTCAGAAGAAGGGCATGAAAATATGGATGACCTCCCCTGGTGCTTCGAAAATGATGATGACGAAGTGATCTCAGAATTTCCACCGGTGCCGAAAGAGCTGGAAGATGGAATACATACCACTGCAGATGAGCTCAAGAAGATTGACTTGGGAACGGCAAGTGACCCGCGACCAACATTCGTCAGTGAGTTGCTGTCTGAGGAAATGATAGCTGCACTAAAAGACGTGCTTATGCAGCATAAAGATTGCTTCGCATGGAACTATTCCGAAATGCCAGGACTAGATCTAGAGATTGCTGTCCACAAACTGGCAATATCTTTGGACGTCAAACCAATCAAACAAGCGCCGAGAAGAATGCGGCTTGAGCTTGAGATGAGCATCAACGTCGAGGTCGAGAAGCTGATCAACTCTGGCTTCATCCAAGAAGTTCAGTACCCTGATTGGATCGCCAACATCGTCCCGGTAATGAAGAAAAATGGGACAGTGCGCATCTGCGTAGACTTTCGGGATCTCAATAAAGCTTGTCCGAAGGACAACTTCCCAGTACCGGTCACCGAGCTGATGATAGACAATACGTCCACTCACGAAGTCTTCTCCTTCATGGACGGATCGTCAGGATACAATCAGATAAAGATGCATCCCGAAGACCAGAAGCACACCGCTTTCCGGACCCCTTTGGGCATATTCTGCTACAAGGTGATGCCCTTCGGTCTAAAGAACGCCGGTGCCACCTATCAGAGGGCCATGACGAAGATCTTCGATGACCTCATACACGAGATTATCGAATGCTATATCGACGACCTCATGGTGAAAAGCAAATCATACGAGGAACATCTCGAGTACCTAAAGATCGTATTTCAACGTCTTCGACAATACAACTTGAAGATGAACCCTCTCAAATGCGCGTTCGGGGTGTCTTCAGGCAAACTTCTAGGATTCATCATCCGACACCGAGGTATCGAGATAGATCCGTCAAAGATCAAGGCAATCATGGAAATACCTCCGCCAAGGACTCTCAAACAATTGCGGTCTCTCCAAGGGAAGCTCGCGTACATCCGGCGGTTTATAGCCAATCTCTCTGGTAAGTGCCGCCCTTACAGTCATCTGATGAAGAAGGGAACCCCGTTCATGTGGGATCACAAATGCCAAGACGCACTGGATGAAATCAAGCAGTACCTGCAGAACCCGCCAGTGTTGGCCACTCCGGTCAAGGGAAAGCCCCTTATTCTTTATACAACACCCCTCGAAGGTTCTTTAGGCGCGCTGTGGACACAAGAGAACGACCAAAGGAAGGAGAGGGCTCTCTACTACTTAAGTCGAGTTCTTCTGGGGGCAGAAAGAAATTATTCTCCCATCGAAAAACACTGCCTGGCGTTGATCTTCGCGATAACAAAACTCCGGCACTACGCATTAGCACATGAAGTCCGTCTCATATTGAAGGTGGACCCTCTCAAATATTTAATGTCGAAGGCCATACTGACGGGGCGACTCGCTAAATGGGCCCTGCTCTTGATGGAGTTCGCAATAACTTATCAGCCTCTTAAGGCAGTGAAAGGCCAGGCCATTGCCGACTTCCTCGCCGAGCATCCGATACCGGCCGATTCTCCCTTGAATTGCGAATTGCCAGACGAGCATGCGTTTGATGCGATCGACGGTGGTGATACCCGATGGGAAATTTACTTTGATGGAGCGTCTTCCATGAAGAAACGCAAACAAAGTACCCTCATTATCAAATCAGGGGTAGGCCTTATCTTCGTGACTCCGCAAGGAGGGTAATGCGCTTCGCCTTCTCCTTGACAGAGCCGAGGACGAACAATGAAGCTGAATACGAAGTTTTGATAGCAGGCCTCGAGATCGCCATCAACATGGGGATTGAAAACCTTCTCATATACGGAGACTCCCAACTGGTCGTTAGTCAAGTAAACGGCGACTATCAAACGTGCAAACCAGAATTGGTGAAGTACGGTGAGAGGGTATAGCAACTGCTGACTCAAATTCCTTCCTACACCTTGGAAAGCATACCGCGTGCGGAAAATAGCAAAGCGGATGCATTAGCCAAGCTTGCTAAAGAATTGGCCGATGAGAACCTCGATGACGTAAAAATCGTGGTACAAAGCCGTCGGGTTCTTGCACCGGCGGAGATATCTCCGGAATCATCCGAGGAAAAGGAACCGACCGAGCAGATGGCCCTACAAATAAAAGACCAAGAGAAGGTTGAAGATTGGAGAGAAGTCTTCATAAACTACTTCAAATCCCGTCGAACGCCTGAAGATGCGTCCTCAAGACATCAGCTCATGAAACGAGCCCTATCTTTCGCCTTCGTCAATGATATTCTGTACAAGAGGTCGTTCGATTTTCTGTGGTTGAGATGCCTAGGACCTGAAGAGGCGAAATGAGTCGTCCAAGAAGTTCACGACAGACTCTGCGGTTCTCACCAAGCCGGCCCAAAGATGAAGCTGAAGATCAAACGGATGGGTTATTATTGGCCCACGATGATCCAGGACTGCCTCGAATATACGAAGCAATGCCACTCGTGTCAGATCCATAGAGACTTTATCCATCAACATCCAAATTCGTTACACCCGACAGTGGCTAGCTGGCTGTTTGAAATGTGGGGGACTGACATAATCGGCCCCGTCGAGCCAGTATCGTCCAGAGGACATCGATTCATTTTGGCGACAACCGATTACTTCTCCAAATGGGCAGAAGAAGTACCGCTGAGGGAGGTGAAGACGGAGAATATCCTCCACTTCTTCAAGACGCACGTTATTTATCAGCTTGGAACTCTGCGACGGATCATCTCCGATAACGGGCCAGCCTACAGAAGCCACAAGATCAGCCGCTTCGCACAACAGAACAATATAGACTGGAGATACTCCTCAGTTTATAATCCCCGAGCTAACGGTCTAGCTGAGGCTTTCAACAAGACCTTGACGAAAATTGTGAAAAAGACGGTGTCTCAAAATAAGAAAGACTGGCACGAGAGACTGCATGAAGCTCTCTGGGCACATCAAACTACGTTCAAGACGGCCACGAATACAACGCCCTACGCGTTGGTATTCGGTACAGAAGCGGTACTCCCCATCGAGATAGAGTTACCCTCTCTACGAGTGGCAATGCATTACGAGCAGACGGACGAAGAGAACGCTCACCTTCGGCTTGAGGAGCTCGACGCCCTTGATGAAACCCGGCTCCTGGCGCAGCAAAATCTGGAAGCTTATAAGGCAAAGATGACGCGCTCATATGAAAGATTGACCAGGCCAAGGACATTCCGCCAAGGCGAACTCGTGCTAGTGGTCAAAAGACCTATGATCCCCAATCGCGTCAAGCGGGGAAAATTCGAACCGAACTATGAAGGCCCATACATTATAGACAAGGTCTACCAGGATGGAGCCTATCTACTCATGGACATGCTTGGCGAAAGGCCCTTCAGACCAATAAATGGTCGCTTCCTGAAGAAGTACTACGCTTGACGAGTCACGGCCTAGGTTAATGATAGATGACGACGACTATGCCCGCTCGCTATCTTTCTAAGCCTAAACTCTATAAGTAGTGACAGGTCTTCTTCAACAACAGACCGAAACGTCCTTAAACTAACAGCGGACCGAAACGTCTTTAAACTAACGACGGACCACTATGTCCTAAAACTAGCTGTTGACCGAGACGTCGAGAAACTACGGTGGATTGCAGCATCCCAAAGCTGATACAAAAAAAAAAGAAAAAAAAAGAAAATGGTACGTCCACAAGCAAAATGGACACGGATGAAAACCCGAAAGGGCTCCTTGAGTAAAAACAGTAGGGCTACCGGCGAGTTTTGTGAAAACCCGAAAGAGCGCAATCTCGTTAGAATAAAAAAGAAGAAAGAAAAAAAAGAGAGAAAAAATAAAACGGTATTTCCACAAACAAAATGGGCACGGATGAAAACCCGAAAGGGCTCCGTGAGTAAAAACAGCAGGGCTACCGGCGAGTGTTTGTGAAAACCCGAAAGGGCGCAACCTCGTTAAAAGACACTTGCAGAGTCCACTCGACCTTGTGAGGAGAAACCACCTGCGTGAGATCCTTACAACTCACAAGAGAGGAACACACTTAGAGATCCCCACGATCCCTAAGGAGAAAATACACTGGCGAGATCTTCACGACTCGTAAGGAGAACCCTCTTATGAGACCCTCACAGCTCATAAGATTTGAAAGTCTTAAGTTACAGAGACCTGAACCTATTCTTAAGCAGCCCCCACAACCTCCAATACTGCCCTACAAACGGCTCAGTACTGACCCTTGTATACAATCCACGGGCGCGCATAAACATTTCTCTAACCAAGTCCCATCCGTGACTGGGATGTGTCTACACGGTGAACAGCCCTTGTAAGTCCTCTCGACTTATAAGGAGAAAACACTCTTGTAAGATCCTTACGACTTATAAGAGACTATGCACTTAGGAATCTTCATGACTCCTAAGGAGAAAACACACATATAAGATCCTCACGACTTGTAGGGAGAAATACCTTTATGAGACCCTTACGGCTCATGAAGTCAAAAGCCTTAGTCAACAGGATCTTAACCCTGTCTACTAAGCCACCTTTGTTCGATATCGACAGAGGCAAATGATGATTCGCTCCTGGCAATATCCCAGTTGTAGCGATGCTGATGCCAAAATCGGTGTCCAGTTCCAAGCCTGCAGCAAAGAAACTAGCATGCCACACATGCATGCGAAATAGCCGAAATGATGGGGCAACTTGCAAATAAAAATCAGCGAGTAAAAAAAATGCATGCATGCAAAATAGCCGAAATGATTAGGCATCGCGAAAAAATAGCCGAAATGATGGGGCAATCGTGACCTTCGCGATATAAAAAGCTGAAATGATAAAGCATCGCGGAAAGAAATAAAGTAAAATATATATATATATATATATATAATGAAATTTATGCTTTACAGGTGATATCACAGCAATCCCTGTATACAATCCAGGGGCGCAAACAAAGAAGGAATCACACTCCTCCTCTCCCAGGTTCACAGGTAGCCTGGAGATCATCTCAACATTCGTCTCAGCAGACACAACTTCAAGCAAAGCGGAACAGCGGCAACTCCCAGTGCCATGACTCGGCGGTGTACAGATGACCGAGAGTCAAGTCCTAACTCCGTGAAATGCGGATATAATCAACAAAATTCCTGGTTACGTGGAACGCGGATAACGTCACTTCTGACCCCGTAGAAGACATCCAGAGCGGAGCCTAGTCCTCGCCGAACACGGCAGTGAACCCGTGGGAAGCATCTAGAGCAAAATTCCTGGTTATGTGGAACGCGGATAACGTCACTTTTAACCCCGTGTGAAGCATCCAGAGCGGAGCCTAGTCCTCGCCAAACACGGTAGTGAACCCATGGGAAGCATCTAGAGCAAAATTCCTGGTTATGTGGAACACGGATAACGTCACTTTTGACCCCGTGGAAAACATCCAGAGCGGAGCCTAGTCCTCGCCGAACACGGCAGTGAACCCGTGGGAAGCATCTAGAGCAAAATTCCTGGTTATGTGGAACGCGGATAACGTCACTTTTGACCCCATGGAAAACATCCAGAGCGGAGCCTAGTCCGCGCTAAACACGGAAGTGAACCCGTGGGAAGCATCTAGAGCGAAATTCCTGGTTATGTGGAACGCGGCTAACGTCACTTTTGACCCTATATGAAGCATCCAGAGCGGAGCCTAGTCCTCGCCAAACACGGCAGTGAACCCATGGGAAGCATCTAGAGCAAAATTCCTGGTTATGTGGAACGCGGATAACGTCACTTTTGACCTCGTGGAAAACATCCAGAGCGGAGCCTAGTCCTCGCCGAACACGGCAGTGAACCCGTGGGAAGCATCTAGAGAAAAATTCCTGGTTATATGGAATGCGGATAACGTCACTTTTGACCCCGTGGAAAACATCCAGAGAGGAGCCTAGTCCTCGCCGAACACGGAAATGAACCCGTGGGAAGCATCTAGAGCAAAATTCCTGGTTATGTGGAACGCGGATAACGTCACTTTTGACCCCGTGGAAAACGTCCAGAGCGAAGCCTGGTCGTCGCCGAACATGGCAGTGAACCCGTGGGAAGCATCCAGAGCAAAATTCCTGGTTACGTGGAGCGCGGATAACGTCACTTCTGACCCCGTGGAAAACGTCTAGAGTGGAGCCTAGTCCTCGCCGAATACGGCAGTGAACCCGTGGGAAGCATCTAGACCAAAATTCCTCGTTACGTGGAACGCGGATAACGTCACTTCTGACCCCGCGGAAAATGTCCAGACCAGATCCTGGTCCTCGCAGAGCACAGCAGTGAACCCGTGTGAAGCATCCAGAGCGGAGCCTGGTCCTCGCTGAGCCCGGCAGTGAACCCGTGGGAAGCATCCAGAGTAAACATCGGACTGTGGAGTCCCTAAATCCACGAACTATGATATCCTTAACCTCGACCGTGATGTCTTAAAACTAACAATCAACTATAGTGATTTTAAACTGATTTTACCTTGGTTCAAGGGTACATCTCTTCACTCCTCTGATATTTGTCGTTGTAATTCCTCAACGTCTTCAGAGTGATGACGGGTCCCAATAACCACACATTTCATGGACTGTGGAGTCCTTAAATCCACGGACTATGATGTCCTTAACCTCGACCGTGACGTCTTAAAACTAACATTAGACTGTGGAGTCCTTAAATCCACGGACTATGATGTCCTTAACCTCGACCGTAATGTCTTAAAACTAACATTGGACTGTGGAGTCCTTAAATCCACGGACTATGATGTCCTTAACTTCGACCGTAATGTCATAAAAATAGCAACAAACCGTGGAGTCCTTAAATCCACGGACTACGACGTCCTTAACCTCGACCGTAATGTCTTAAAACTAGCAACGGACGGTGGAGTCCTTAAACCCACGGACTATGATGTCCTTAACCTCGACCGCGATGTCTTTAAACTATGGTACCCTGGAAAACATCTAGAGCAACCCCTGACCCCGTGAAATACGGATAAGGGCAACTGCACCCAGCACTTGCGGGTCCTCACGACCCGTAAGGGAGCAAATTCTCTTGTGAGATCCTTACGACTTTCAAGAGAAAACACGCTTAGGAATCCTCACGATTCTGAAAGAGAAATTACACCTATGGGATCCTCTCGACCTGTAGGGAGAAAAACTCTTTATGAGACCCTCACGGCTCATAAAGTTGAAAAGTCTTAGGAGGTAGATCTTAACCCTGAATCCTAAGCCATTGTTGTCCTGCAAAGAGATCAAGATAGACTATCCGCAGAATACATTCAATAAAAAGAGACACACCATTGAGAAGAAAAATATGTCTTTTATTCATAAACCAAAATGGATACAAAGTACAATTTGTGAAAGAACAAAAAAAATATACTCTCATTCAGGAGTATGTACAAAAGAAGAAAAAAAAGATATACAAGTCTTCAGGCCGGCGGGCGATTTAGCAGCTTGGTCAGCTCATCCTTCTTCCGCTGGGCCACGCCTTCGTGATTCAGTATTGCCAGAAGACGGGCCTCCGCCTGAGCCTGCTGGGCCTGATATGAGGCAAGCCGACCTTCGAGCTCCTTCTCGGTAGCTTTGTGAGCCTCGACCCTTTCGCGAGTAAACTCGGCGGCCTTGTCGATGGCCACCACCTCCTTGATGGCCTCTTGAAGTACCCGCCAGAGTTCATACGCTTTGTTGGCTTTGGCTGTAAGGTTAGCCTGGAGCTCGTTCAACGCCTTGGAAGCCAGCCCCCCTCTCCGAGAATTTGCGGCCGAGCCTCTTCTCGCATGACACCATACTCGCCGTGCACCGCTCGATTAAGCCCCGTAAGCTCACCTTCGCAGCCAAAGCCTCTGGAGTAGGACATGTACGCTCAAGACTGTATAAACAAACCTCCATTCGACGACAATAGTCGATCTGAAACACGCACACATCACCTGATATGGGAAGCAAAAAGGGAAATTTCCGATGCGGACCCTATCAAGCATGCATTTGCGACTATATGAATATTCGAAAAGAACTGATACCCGAAGCTCTGATGTGCATGCAACATAATGGTAGTACTCGCAATTAAAGAAAGTTCTCATGGGAGGAATATGAAGCTCATTTACGCAGGCAAAACACATGTACGAGTGCACAACAAACATGAAAATTCAATATAAAGCACGCAACAACTAATAAAAAAGGAGTACACTAATTTGAATATACTATGCTAGCGGAAAAAGGTCACCAAACAAAGGATCGGTGGCACAAGAATTAACAAAACAAAGAGCAAAATTCTCCATCTCTCTTTCTGCCTTCTCCAACACATCGAAGCGACGGTTCTCGCGAGGATTCGCTCCCCATCGATTGGCGCCATGTTCGTCCACAAAAGCCGACATAATAGCCCGCCGGGCTCTTATTTGGCCCAACAGGTGAACCGAGCAATCTTTCAAAGCCTGAGTAATCAGGAACGCTTCGTGAAAACACTCGAGCTTGTCTTCAGCCGCGTCAAGTATCGCCAGGGTCATCTCCGCTGGGTGAGGAGGGATGTCAGCAAGCATGGCAGCAAGAATCATCCGGAGCCAAAGGGATCCCATTGGGAGGGGGGACCCCCTACGGATCAAGAGATCATATATCGCCGAATCACATTCGTCGTCGGTAAGAAGGGGATCCACCAGTCGTGCAGCAAAGCGAGGAATCATCTCATCGATAGGTACTTCCCAAGGCTTTCGACGAGCATGGGGGCGGTTGCAGGCCATGGCACTCAATTGTTTTATCAAGATAAATCACACTAAAGTGAGAATAGATTTCTCTGTGAAGAAACAAAGAAGACCATGGCCTCAGGTTATAAAGAAGGGGCATTAAATGCTGCGCCCGAAGAATATTGTGTTAGTGTATATGCCCTAGGGGCCATTATTGTATCATACCAGCATGTATATTACTTAATGGAAGCTTGGGACATTCACAGTTGTATATAACAGTCTTGCTAAACATGGTAGTATGCTACTTGGTTTGAGTCTACTTTAATATGTGCATATGTTTCTTGTAACGTATCACTTATACATATTAGTAGAGCCCATAGGATCTTTGCTTGATTACCAGCGTCGTGATGGCAGTCACACTAGTGGGGGCTGGGTAGTCTGTAAGCAACATCCTATACAGGTCCCTGGTCGTTGGATTATCGAGATAGGGCATCGATATTCCGGAGTAGACTAAGTGTGTACGCTTCTCATCCCAGTTGGGGAGATAGTCTGTCCCACAGCCATCAGTACGTCGTACTGGAGATAGTATGCAGGTGCTCGTTAGGTTACGGGTACACCGGACAGGACTCGCAGGGGAACTGATTGGTTGGTATTATACCCATCGTCAGTTATCAGTTCCCAGATGACATGAGTACAGCATAGTCCGCAGACTTGACACTGCTGCTTCGCCTCGAGTGTGTCCTACTGTTCTTAGATTGCTACCCTACCACGGCTCAAAGGAGTCATGCAAACAGGTAGCAGTTGGGTGCAGTCCCGAGCACTTGGAAGCAGTGGCGGTTAGATAGGATTCGTCTCTCCCGGTATTAGGAGTTGTTATCGCACTGTGTCAGAGAGCCATTTCGCAAAGTCCCTGGCCAGGGCAAGCGAGATATACTGGTAGGTTCCAGTAGCTTCTCAGGGTGTAATGGGCTTCGCTCCGACACGACTTATACAGCTATTAGGGGACTGACACTTGCCGCCCCCTAGGCTTGATAAGTGATAGTCTTAGACGAACAGACCAGACTGTACGAAGATTGTCACATCAGGCTCAGTGGGAGTTCGGATGATTTTCCTCATCGGCCTTCTTATCGACATCTACCTGGGGACCGTTAAGTACAGCTAGTGCCGCTTGCGGTCTGTGGTTAAACCCACTGCCAGCATAATGTCGAGTCTTTAGAGTCCCACACAGAGAGTTTCCCTGCTCCAGGCGAAACGATATAGAGGTCGTATGGTTTTACGACAAGGGTTCGGATGCGTACGTGTGTTTACGCACGTACGACTTTTCGGACTGTTTTTACTAGCCGACTTTGGTTTAAGCCAGATTCTAGTATCGGGTTATTGGATTTATACAGTCTAAAGTTTTTCCGTGTTTTCACGGATTGGAGGGGCGTTCTCGTAATTTGTCGGGAAGGTTCTAGAAGAGTGGTGACTAAGGGGTTAAGGTGGCATGAGCATTAATTGCTTAATGACTCATTTGTGTGATTCATGCTTTGTATTAAATGATTCATTAATGAGTTAGTGAGTCATATGATGAATCACACTAGATGAATGAATCTAACCATGATGATAAATCATTTATATTATTTATTTGATTTATTGTTATGGTTGATATATTCATATGAGTTCATTATTCTTTTGATTATCATTCTCACCTTCTCTCTCCTCAAGCTCACTCTCTCTTGAAACCCTAACCCTAACCTCTCATGTGTTAAGATCAAGGGTTAGATAGACTAAAACATCCATAACCTCACTCTATATACTCTAGGTAGCTTAGATTAACACTTTAAGCAACCTAGTTATCTCAAGTTTGAGATTAAACTTGGCGTAGGAGCTTTCGGGTGGATCGTCTTTGATTTGAGGAGGCCGTGAAGTTGCCGATGTTCCAAGGAGCCTACGAGGAGCGGAGAACAGCGATGAAGACCCGAAGGACATGGTTCTTGAGGTATAATCATTTCACATAGTAGTTTAGAACTTCTATGATTGTTGTTAGTTATCGTTTAGTTTCGATTCATGCGGTTAGTCGATGTTTAAGCAAAGAACAAGATCGTTTTTCATATTTCCGCCTCCCCGCAAGTCATGGGGTGTTGCACATCGACTTACAGTGGTATCAGAGTCTCGCTAAACAATAAATAACTCACTTGCAAAATTGTATGAATTTCGAACGGAAAAAACAAACCGGAAAACCTCGATATCATGAGTTTTCTGTCGATTTTTAAATGAGGTCCAAAAATTTTTCAGGGACCTTCAGAAAGCCTTAAATGATAGTATAAGAACACCCAAGAAATTTGGGCTCATGAATCGGCCAAAGCGCCGCGGAACCGCGGCCGATCCCACTGATCCGCCGCGCTTTGGACTATTCATCAGCCAAATTTTCCTGTGTGGGTCCTCTGTGATATTTGGTATTTTCTGGAATTTTTTAATTTTTGCTCAGGTTTCAGATTTACAGAGAAGTATTGGAGCAAAATTAAATGTGTTTAATCGATCGAAATTATACGGTATTTGCTTGTTGGATTATATCTGTGTTTGTATAATGTGTTCGTAAACCTCCCTTAACTGCTAGTATATCGGTTGGCAGGGGGTTGCACATTTCTGTAATGGATTTTATCTGTTTGTGTATATGAACTGTGTTGGACTGTTGTGATGTATAGCCGGGGTTATGTGATGGGTTATTATTTAATTCATTTGATGTAAATGTAATTTGTTGTAATATTATTTTGCGGGGCACATCCAGGTTGCGGTTGTAGCCACCGTTGTATTATTTCATTTTACTGTTTTTTGCTCCTAGGATAGACCCAAGGTGGGGTGCATAAACTACCGGATATTTTGAAGTGTTGAGGCAGACCGCTTCACTTCTGGTACTTGGCGGGTAGTTTGCCGTACCCGTAGGGGTCTGGGGTGGGGTAATGGCTATTCATCACAACTGTGTAATCCGTCTTTTATTGCAGGCTCAAAACAAATGCGGATTGCTAATAAATCCAATAAAGTTTATCTGTGATCTGGAATGCTTATTATTGCGTCTGACGAATGTACAATATCTATATATGATAGCTATTAGACGTCACTTATGTTTTACACCCGCGCTAGCCCAGCCCCCGCTCTGTCGTTAGTTAAGTAACCTAACGGGTGATGACGGGACCCCGTGGCGAATGCGGATGGCATAAGAGGACGTGGTATTTTCGTTGTTTTCTGCAATGATAGGATAAAAGATGGGACGCATTATTATAATGCAAAGAAAATAAACCAAAGTTATATCGTTGGAACAAATTTAAAAGAAACCACTCGGTTATTTTAAAAAAAGGATCAGAATTTTTAATTGCGGAGCTTTGACCACTCCTTTTAAAAAGTATCAGGTTCTTTCGATTAAATCAAGTTCACTACGTTCACGGTTTTGCCAAAACCATTCGTAGCCCTCCGTCGTTTCTTATGATTGGTCAGTAGTATTCAAGCTATGTTTGTTGGCCTTCGTCAAGGCATAGTGTTTGGTAGCTGCTGGGGTATTCATTTGGTGCATAGATAGATGTGTTGGTTTGGGACAGTCGTATTACCTTGTTGGCCTTCGTCAAGGGTATGTACGGGTGGGTTCAAATTAACTAGATAATGATGGGCAGAACTTGACATGTGACTTATGATTTGTTGGCCTTCGTCAAGGTCATAAGAGCATGGGGCAAAAATCCACATCGGGAATTTCTAAAGAAACCGAAATTTGCAGAGAGAAGCATACCATTTTGGAGTTTGATGAATGTTGGTAGAATTCCTTCAACATTATCATACAATGATATTTTGGATCCCGATCCTACTGTGAGTATATGCTACTTATCAGGAGATTCGTCACTTAACGATCAATGCCATAAACCAAGTAGGTGCCTAGAAAGGTGTCAGCGGGGTTACGCCCCCAGAGAAAAGAGGTTATTTAATTAAGGAACTTCGCGAAAGCGTTGGAAAACCTCCCTCGAAGTATCGACACTAGCCTGGCTGAACGGTTAAGCAAGTATTGTACGGTGAGAATTGTCCTGGCTAATTCTTCTTTTATGGTTTGAGAAGGGATTCGAGAAATAGTGGGAGCCATCCTGTTTAGATAAATTAAAAACCAATCTAAACTTACAACAGCATCATGCTAAAATGTTTTCTTCTCTCTCTCTTAATTGCAGCGACCTTGTGACCACACATAGGTTACATCTAGATAACAAATTGACTGAATCTGACTTATATGACTGGCAAAGGTCTGTCCAGATGTCCATTGGCTATGACAAGCTGGACCACCCTATTACTACTCAAGATCCCGCCGTCTCAGGTCCAGTTTCCACTGTCGCGGATATGGATATCCGTCAGACAAGGGAAAAAGATAAAGCGAAAGCTAAGTGCTTCGTGTTAGCTTCAGTTAATGGTGTATACCAGAAGCAGCACGAGAAGATGGACTTAGTTTCCATCTTTCTCCATAATAAAGATTTATATGGAGAGCAATCTCATATCACAAGATATGAAACCTCGAACGAATTAATTCAAACGAGGTTAGCTGACGGGTTATCTGTAAGGGACAACGTCCTTACAATGAGTAGCTGTATTGATGAGCTCCAGGACTTGGAGACCGCGTTGGGAAACGAGTCAAATACTGACTTGATTCTACAGTCTCTGCTTTCTATCCTGAAGGAAATCAGGGAAGGATAAGGAAAGAGAAAGGCAAAAGTTTCGGGACTAGATATAGTAAAACAGGGACGTTCCTATTGTTACAGGAATGAACATTGGCAGAAAAATTGCAGGGCTTTAGAAGCCCGTAACCAGGATACGAAGCTTGTTGTGGCTTCAACCTCAAGTATGTTAGTAATAGAGAACTGTTTGTCAATTAACTCTACTTCCTGGGTACTAGATACCGGAGCAGGATCTCATATCTGTAATTCATTACATGTTTTGAGAAACCGTAGAGTTATAAAGGTAGGTGATTGGTCTCTCAGAGTTGCAAACGGAATGAGCGTGGACGCTGAATCCGTGGGAGAATATCGCCTAGGTTTGACAAGTGGGCAGATATTGATTTTACGTAACTGTCTGTATGTACCTAGTATGACTTGTAATATCATATCAGTGTCCTCACTTTCAAGAGAGGGATATAATTTTACATTCGAAAGCGATGTAGTATACATCCACCTAAATCAAGTTCTGATTGGGTCAGGTACATTAGATAACGGTATATACGTATTAAGTCAAGCTCAGGTTTTCAATGTCCAGAATACACTTAAAAGAAAGTCTCCACAATTAAATCAGGCTTTCTTATGGCATTGTAGACTAGGTCACATCAATGAAAGAAGGTTGACTAAGTTACACAGAGAAGGATATTTGAATCCGTTCGAATATCAATTTTATGCTACTTGTGAATCTTGTCTCATAGGAAAGATGACCAAGACTCCGTTTACTGGACATGAAGTAAGAGCAAGCGAGCTCTTGGAACTCATACACAGTGACGTATGCGGTCCAATGTCTACACATGCGAAAGGTGGTTATTCCTACTTCATTTCTTTTACGGATGATTTCTCTAGGTATGGACATGTGTTCTTGATGAAACATAAATCCGAGACCTTTGAGAAATTCCAGGAATACAAGAATGAAGTAGAAAACCAAAAAGGCAAAAGTATCAAGACACTGAGATCTGATCGAGGTGGTGAATACTTAAGTGCCGAGTTCCTGGGTTACCTAAAAGAGAATGGAATTCTCTCTCAGCTTACTCCTCCATACACACCACAACACAATGGTGTATCAGAAAGGAGGAATCGAACCCTATTAGATATGGTTCGTTCCATGATGAGTAAGGCTGAGTTACCGCGATCATTCTGGGGATATGCACTAGAATCAGCTGCATATCTTTTGAAGAAAGTTCCAACCAAAACTGTGCCTACCACACCATATCAGATATGGAGTAGAAAGAAACCCTATCTTCAGTACCTGAAGACATGGGGATGTCCATCTTTTGTAAAAAGGCAGCATGCGGACAAGCTCGAGGCACGCTCAGTACAGTGTAAGTTTGTAGGATATCCAAAGAACTCCAAGGGGTATTACTTCTATTACGCAGAGGAACAAAAGCTTTTTGTTTCTCGTCATGCCCACTTCTTAGAAGCTGAATTTTTAGAAAATCAGAAGAGTGGGAGCGCAGTAGAACTGGAAGAAATTCCAGAACCACAAGCTATTACTGAAACCTTGGTGGAACAAGAAGGTTCAGGAGAACAGGACATCCCAACGCCACTCCGCAGGAGTAGTAGGCAGTCTCATCCGCCCGAGAGATACTACGGTTTTCTCATAGACGGGGATAGAGAGGATTGCACTATTGACTATGATGAGCCTACTAGCTTCCAGCAAGCCATTCAGAGCGGTGACTCAGTAAAATGGCTGGATGCAATGCGGACCGAAATGGAGTCCATGTACACTAACAAAGTATGGACTTTGGACGTTACTCCAGATGGGGTAAAACCCGTAGGATGCAAATGGATCTTCAAAAAGAAGATTGGTGTAGATAGACAGATTGAAACCTATAAGGCTAGACTTGTTGCAAAAGGTTTCCGTCAAAGACCTGGTTTGGATTATGACGAAACCTTTTCTCCAGTGGCTATGCTCAAATCCATTCGGGTCCTTCTTGCTATTGCTGCCTTCCACGATTATGAGATCTGGCAGATGGACGTAAAGACGACCTTTCTAAATGGAAATTTGGAAGAGAGCGTCTATATGGATCAGCCAGAAGGATTCATTCAGAGTGGGAGCAGCGGTAAAGTATGCAAGCTGCTTAATTCCATTTATGGACTAAAGCAGGTATCGCGGAGTTGGAACATCTGTTTTGATGATGCTGTCAAAGAATTTGACTTTATCAAAAATCCAGATGAACCATGCATATACAGTAAGATTGTAGGGAGAGCTGTAGTATTCCTCGTCGTGTACGTGGATGACATTCTCCTAATAGGAAATGATATTCCTATGTTACAGTCAGTCAAAAGATTCTTGTCATATAAATTCTCCATGAAAGACCTGGGTGATGCCACCTACATTCTGGGGATCCGGATCTATCGAGATAGATCAAAGAGGATATTGGGACTTTCGCAGTCCAGGTACATAGACACTATAGTGAAGAGATTCAGTATGGATGATTCTAAGCGCGGTAACCTACCGGCTTGTCACGGAATCACCCTATCCAAAAAGATGTCTCCCAAGACTGATTTGGAAAGGGATCGCATGTCGATTATACCCTACGCTTCTGCGGTAGGCTCTATAATGCATGCGATATTATGTACCAGGCCAGATGTAGCATACGCATTAAGCGTTGTAAGCCGGTATCAGGCAAACCCAGGGGAGAAGCACTGGATAGCAGTAAAGAACATTCTCAAGTACCTAAGGAGGACTAAGGAGATGTTCTTGGTATATGGCGGAAAAGACCTCTAGATGGAGGCCTTTGCCGACTCCGGCTTCCAGAGTGACAAAGTGACTCCAAGTCCATGTCGGGTTATGTCTTTACCCTCAATGGAGGGGCGGTCTGTTGGAAGAGTTCCAAGCAGGAGACCGTTGCTGACTCAACAATGGAAGCAGAGTACATAGCTGCTTGCGATGCCGCAAAAGAAGCAGTCTGGATGAAGAAGTTCCTCACGGAACTTCAGGTGGTTCCTACCAGTGTTGGTCCAATACCTCTGTATTGTGACAACAACGGCGCTATAGCTTTAGCGAAGGAACCCAGGTCCCATCAGAAGTCCAGACACATCTTAAGGCGGTATCACCTGATCAGGGAGATCGTAGATCGCCGGGAGATTGAGGTGAAGAGAGTAGAGGCAGAGAATAACATTGCTGATCCATTCACAAAGGCCCTTCCTCAGACGCAGTTCGAGAGGCTATTCGAGATGATAGGTCTACGATATGCCAGCTCATGGCCCTAGTGCAAGTGGGAGATTGTTAGTGTATATGCCCTAGGGGCCATTATTGTATCATACCAGCATGTATATTACTTAATGGAAGCTTGGGATATTCACAGTTGTATATAACAGTCTTGCTAAACATGGTAGTATGCTACTTGGTTTGAGTATACTTTAATATGTGCATATGTTTCTTATAACGTATCACTTATACATATTAGTAGAGCCCATAGGATCTTTGCTTGATTACCAGCGTCGTGATGGCAGTCACACTAGTGGGGGCTGGGTAGTCTGTAAGCAACATCCTATACAGGTCCCTGGTCGTTGGATTATCGAGATAGGGCATCGATATTCCGGAGTAGACTAAGTGTGTACGCTTCTCATCCCAGTTGGGGAGATGGTCTGTCCCACAGCCATCAGTACGTCGTACTGGAGATAGTATGCAGGTGCTCGTTAGGTTACGGGTACACCGGACAGGACTCGCAGGGGAACTGATTGGTTGGTATTATACCCATCGTCAATTATCAGTTCCTAGATGACATGAGTACAGCATAGTCCGCAGACTTGACACTGCTGCTTCGCCTCGAGTGTGTCCCACTGTTCTTAGATTGCTACCCTACCACGGCTCAAAGGAGTCGTGCAAACAGGTAGCAGTTGGGTGCAGTCACGAGCACTTGGAGGCAGTGGCGGTTAGATAGGATTCGTCTCTCCCGGTATTGGGAGTTGATATCGCACTGTGTCAGAGAGCCATTACGCAAAGTCCCTAGCCAGGGCAAGCGAGATATACTGGTAGGTTCCAGTAGCTTCTCAGGGTGTAATGGGCTTCGCTCCGACACGACTTATACAGCTATTAGGGGACTGACGCTTGCCGCCCCGTAGGCTTGATATGCGATAGTCTTAGACGAACAGACCGGACTGTACGAAGATTGTCACATCAGGCTCAGTGGGAGTTCGGATGATTTTCCTCATCGGCCTTCTTATCGACATCTACCTGGGGACCGTTACGTACAGCTAGTGCCGCTTGCGGTCTGTGGTTAAACCCACTGCCAGCGTAGTGTCGAGTCTTTAGAGTCCCACACAGAGAGTTTCCCTGCTCCAGGCGAAACGATATAGAGGTCGTATGGTTTTACGACAAGGGTTCGGATGCGTACGTGTGTTTACGCACGTACGACTTTTCGGACAGTTTTTACTAGCCGGCTTTGGTTTAAGCCAGATTCTAGTATCGGGTTATTAGATTTATACAGTCTAAAGTTTTTCCGTGTTTTCACGGATTGGAGGGGCGTTCTCGTAATTTGTCGGGAAGGTTCTAGAAGAGTGGTGACTAAGGGGTTAAGGTGACAAGAGCATTAATTGCTTAATGACTCATTTGTGTGATTCATGCTTTGTATTAAATGATTCATTAATGAGTTAGTGAGTCATATGATGAATCACACTAGATGAATGAATCTAACCATGATGATAAATCATTTATATTATTTATTTGATTTATTGTTATGGTTGATATATTCATATGAGTTCATTATTCTTTTGATTATCATTCTCACCTTCTCTCTCCTCAAGCTCACTCTCTCTTGAAACCTTAACCCTAACCTCTCATGTGTTGAGATCAAGGGTTAGATAGACTAAAACATCCATAACCTCACTCTATATCCTCTAGGTAGCTTAGATTAGCACTTTAAGCAACCTAGTTATCTCAAGTTTGAGATTAAGCTTGGCGTAGGAGCTTTCGGGTGGATCGTCTTTGATTTGAGGAGGCCGTGAAGTTGCCGATGTTCCAAGGAGCCTACGAGGAGCGGAGAACAGCGATGAAGGCCCGAAGGACACGGTTCTTGAGGTATAATCATTTCACATAGTAGTTTAGAACTTCTATGATTGTTGTTAGTTATCGTTTAGTTTCGATTCATGCGGTTAGTCGATGTTTAAGCAAAGAACAAGATCGTTTTTCATATTTCCGCCTCCCCGCAAGTCATGGGGTGTTGCACATCGACTTACAGTGGTATCAGAGTCTCGCTAAACAATAAATAACTCACTTGCAAAATTGTATGAATTTCGAACGGAAAAAACAAACCGGAAAACCTCGATATCATGAGTTTTCTGTCGATTTTTAAATGAGGTCCAAAAATTTTTCAGGGACCTTCAGAAAGCCTTAAATGATAGTATAAGAACACCCAAGAAATTTGGGCTCATGAATCGGCCAAAGCGCCGCGGAACCGCGGCCGATCCCACTGATCCGCCGCGCTTTGGACTATTCATCAGCCAAATTTTCCTGTGTGGGTCCTCTGTGATATTTGGTATTTTCTGGAATTTTTTAATTTTTGCTCAGGTTTCAGATTTACAGAGAAGTATTGGAGCAAAATTAAATGTGTTTAATCGATCGAAATTATACGGTATTTGCTTGTTGGATTATATCTGTGTTTGTATAATGTGTTCGTAAACCTCCCTTAACTGCTAGTATATCGGTTGGCAGGGGGTTGCACATTTCTGTAATGGATTTTATCTGTTTGTGTATATGAACTGTGTTGAACTGTTGTGATGTATAGCCGGGGTTATGTGATGGGTTATTATTTAATTCATTTGATGTAAATGTAATTTGTTGTAATATTATTTTGCGGGGCACATCCAGGTTGCGGTTGTAGCCACCGTTGTATTATTTCATTTTACTGTTTTTTGCTCCTAGGATAGACCCAAGGTGGGGTGCATAAACTACCGGATATTTTGAAGTGTTGAGGCAGACCGCTTCACTTCTGGTACTTGGCGGGTAGTTTGCCGTACCCGTAGGGGTCTGGGGTGGGGTAATGGCTATTCATCACAACTGTGTAATCCGTCTTTTATTGCAGGCTCAAAACAAATGCGGATTGCTAATAAATCCAATAAAGTTTATCTGTGATCTGGAATGCTTATTATTGCGTCTGACGAATGTACAATATCTATATATGATAGCTATTAGACGTCACTTATGTTTTACACCCGCGCTAGCCCAGCCCCCGCTCTGTCGTTAGTTAAGTAACCTAACGGGTGATGACGGGACCCCGTGGCGAATGCGGATGGCATAAGAGGACGTGGTATTTTCGTTGTTTTCTGCAATGATAGGATAAAAGATGGGACGCATTATTATAATGCAAAGAAAATAAACCAAAGTTATATCGTTGGAACAAATTTAAAAGAAACCACTCGGTTATTTTAAAAAAAGGATCAGAATTTTTAATTGCGGAGCTTTGACCACTCCTTTTAAAAAGTATCAGGTTCTTTCGATTAAATCAAGTTCACTACGTTCACGGTTTTGCCAAAACCATTCGTAGCCCTCCGTCGTTTCTTATGATTGGTCAGTAGTATTCAAGCTATGTTTGTTGGCCTTCGTCAAGGCATAGTGTTTGGTAGCTGCTGGGGTATTCATTTGGTGTATAGATAGATGTGTTGGTTTGGGACAGTCGTATTACCTTGTTGGCCTTCGTCAAGGGTATGTACGGGTGGGTTCAAATTAACTAGATAATGATGGGCAGAACTTGACATGTGACTTATGATTTGTTGGCCTTCGTCAAGGTCATAAGAGCATGGGGCAAAAATCCACATCGGGAATTTCTAAAGAAACCGAAATTTGCAGAGAGAAGCATACCATTTTGGAGTTTGATGAATGTTGGTAGAATTCCTTCAACATTATCATACGATGATATTTTGGATCCCGATCCTACTGTGAGTATATGCTACTTATCAGGAGATTCGTAACTTAACGATCAATGCCATAAACCAAGTAGGTGCCTAGAAAGGTGTCAGCGGGGTTACGCCCCCAGAGAAAAGAGCTTATTTAATTAAGGAACTTCGCGAAAGCATTGGAAAACCTCCCTCGAAGTATCGACACTAGCCTGGCTGAACGGTTAAGCAAGTATTGTACGGTGAGAATTGTCCTGGCTAATTCTTCTTTTATGGTTTGAGAAGGGATTCGAGAAACAGTGGGAGCCATCCTGTTTAGATAAATTAAAAACCAATCTAAACTTACAACAGCATCATGCTAAAATGTTTTCTTCTCTCTCTCTTAATTGCAACGACCTTGTGACCACACATAGGTTACATCTAGATAACAAATTGACTGAATCTGACTTATATGACTGGCAAAGGTCTGTCCAGATGTCCATTGGCTATGACAAGCTGGACCACCCTATTACTACTCAAGATCCCGCCGTCTCAGGTCCAGTTTCCACTGTCGCGGATATGGATATCCGTCAGACAAGGGAAAAAGATAAAGCGAAAGCTAAGTGCTTCGTGTTAGCTTCAGTTAATGGTGTATACCAGAAGCAGCACGAGAAGATGGACTTAGTTTCCATCTTTCTCCATAATAAAGATTTATATGGAGAGCAATCTCATATCACAAGATATGAAACCTCGAACGAATTAATTCAAACGAGGTTAGCTGACGGGTTATCTGTAAGGGACAACGTCCTTACAATGAGTAGCTGTATTGATGAGCTCCAGGACTTGGAGACCGCGTTGGGAAACGATTCAAATACTGACTTGATTCTACAGTCTCTGCTTTCAATCCTGAAGGAAATCAGGGAAGGATAAGGAAAGAGAAAGGCAAAAGTTTCGGGACTAGATATAGTAAAACAGGGACGTTCCTATTGTTACAGGAATGAACATTGGCAGAAAAATTGCAGGGCTTTAGAAGCCCGTAACCAGGATACGAAGCTTGTTGTGGCTTCAACCTCAAGTATGTTAGTAATAGAGAACTGTTTGTCAATTAACTCTACTTCCTGGGTACTAGATACCGGAGCAGGATCTCATATCTGTAATTCATTACATGTTTTGAGAAACCGTAGAGTTATAAAGGTAGGTGATTGGTCTCTCAGAGTTGCAAACGGAATGAGCGTGGACGCTGAATCCGTGGGAGAATATCGCCTAGGTTTGACAAGTGGGCAGATATTGATTTTACGTAACTGTCTGTATGTACCTAGTATGACTTGTAATATCATATCAGTGTCCTCACTTTCAAGAGAGGGATATAATTTTACATTCGAAAGCGATGTAGTATACATCCACCTAAATCAAGTTCTGATTGGGTCAGGTATATTAGATAACGGTATATACGTATTAAGTCAAGCTCAGGTTTTCAATGTCCAGAATACACTTAAAAGAAAGTCTCCACAATTAAATCAGGCTTTCTTATGGCATTGTAGACTAGGTCACATCAATGAAAGAAGGCTGACTAAGTTACACAGAGAAGGATATTTGAATCCGTTCGAATATCAATTTTATGCTACTTGTGAATCTTGTCTCATAGGAAAGATGACCAAGACTCCGTTTACTGGACATGAAGTAAGAGCAAGCCAGCTCTTGGAACTCATACACAGTGACGTATGCGGTCCAATGTCTACACATGCGAAAGGTGGTTATTCCTACTTCATTTCTTTTACGGATGATTTCTCTAGGTATGGACATGTGTTCTTGATGAAACATAAATCTGAGGCCTTTGAGAAATTCCAGGAATACAAGAATGAAGTAGAAAACCAAAAAGGCAAAAGTATCAAGACACTGAGATCTGATCGAGGTGGTGAATACTTAAGTGCCGAGTTCCTGGGTTACCTAAAAGAGAATGGAATTCTCTCTCAGCTTACTCCTCCATACACACCACAACACAATGGTGTATCAGAAAGGAGGAATCGAACCCTATTAGATATGGTTCGTTCCATGATGAGTAAGGCTGAGTTACCGCGATCATTCTGGGGATATGCACTAGAATCAGCTGCATATCTTTTGAAGAAAGTTCCAACCAAAACTGTGCCTACCACACCATATCAGATATGGAGTAGAAAGAAACCCTATCTTCAGTACCTGAAGACATGGGGATGTCCATCTTTTGTAAAAAGGCAGCATGCGGACAAGCTCGAGGCACGCTCAGTACAGTGTAAGTTTGTAGGATATCCAAAGAACTCCAAGGGGTATTACTTCTATTACGCAGAGGAACAAAAGCTTTTTGTTTCTCGTCATGCCCACTTCTTAGAAGCTGAATTTTTAGAAAATCAGAAGAGTGGGAGCGCAGTAGAACTGGAAGAAATTCCAGAACCACAAGCTATTACTGAAACCTTGGTGGAACAAGAAGGTTCAGGAGAACAGGACATCCCAACGCCACTCCGCAGGAGTAGTAGGCAGTCTCATCCGCCCGAGAGATACTACGGTTTTCTCATAGACGGGGATAGAGAGGATTGCACTATTGACTATGATGAGCCTACTAGCTTCCAGCAAGCCATTCAGAGCGGTGACTCAGTAAAATGGCTGGATGCAATGCGGACCGAAATGGAGTCCATGTACACTAACAAAGTATGGACTTTGGACGTTACTCCAGATGGGGTAAAACCCGTAGGATGCAAATGGATCTTCAAAAAGAAGATTGGTGTAGATAGACAGATTGAAACCTATAAGGCTAGACTTGTTGCAAAAGGTTTCCGTCAAAGACCTGGTTTGGATTATGACGAAACCTTTTCTCCAGTGGCTATGCTCAAATCCATTCGGGTCCTTCTTGCTATTGCTGCCTTCCACGATTATGAGATCTGGCAGATGGACGTAAAGACGACCTTTCTAAATGGAAATTTGGAAGAGAGCGTCTATATGGATCAGCCAGAAGGATTCATTCAGAGTGGGAGCAGCGGTAAAGTATGCAAGCTGCTTAATTCCATTTATGGACTAAAGCAGGTATCGCGGAGTTGGAACATCTGTTTTGATGATGCTGTCAAAGAATTTGACTTTATCAAAAATCCAGATGAACCATGCATATACAGTAAGATTGTAGGGAGAGCTGTAGTATTCCTCGTCGTGTACGTGGATGACATTCTCCTAATAGGAAATGATATTCCTATGTTACAGTCAGTCAAAAGATTCTTGTCATATAAATTCTCCATGAAAGACCTGGGTGATGCCACCTACATTCTGGGGATCCGGATCTATCGAGATAGATCAAAGAGGATATTGGGACTTTCGCAGTCCAGGTACATAGACACTATAGTGAAGAGATTCAGTATGGATGATTCTAAGCGCGGTAACCTACCGGCTTGTCACGGAATCACCCTATCCAAAAAGATGTCTCCCAAGACTGATTTGGAAAGGGATCGCATGTCGATTATACCCTACGCTTCTGCGGTAGGCTCTATAATGCATGCGATATTATGTACCAGGCCAGATGTAGCATACGCATTAAGCGTTGTAAGCCGGTATCAGGCAAACCCAGGGGAGAAGCACTGGATAGCAGTAAAGAACATTCTCAAGTACCTAAGGAGGACTAAGGAGATGTTCTTGGTATATGGCGGAAAAGACCTCTAGATGGAGGCCTTTGCCGACTCCGGCTTCCAGAGTGACAAAGTGACTCCAAGTCCATGTCGGGTTATGTCTTTACCCTCAATGGAGGGGCGGTCTGTTGGAAGAGTTCCAAGCAGGAGACCGTTGCTGACTCAACAATGGAAGCAGAGTACATAGCTGCTTGCGATGCCGCAAAAGAAGCAGTCTGGATGAAGAAGTTCCTCACGGAACTTCAGGTGGTTCCTACCAGTGTTGGTCCAATACCTCTGTATTGTGACAACAACGGCGCTATAGCTTTAGCGAAGGAACCCAGGTCCCATCAGAAGTCCAGACACATCTTAAGGCGGTATCACCTGATCAGGGAGATCGTAGATCGCCGGGAGATTGAGGTGAAGAGAGTAGAGGCAGAGAATAATATTGCTGATCCATTCACAAAGGCCCTTCCTCAGACGCAGTTCGAGAGGCTATTCGAGATGATAGGTCTACGATATGCCAGCTCATGGCCCTAGTGCAAGTGGGAGATTGTTAGTGTATATGCCCTAGGGGCCATTATTGTATCATACCAGCATGTATATTACTTAATGGAAGCTTGGGATATTCACAGTTGTATATAACAGTCTTGCTAAACATGGTAGTATGCTACTTGGTTTGAGTATACTTTAATATGTGCATATGTTTCTTATAACGTATCACTTATACATATTAGTAGAGCCCATAGGATCTTTGCTTGATTACCAGCGTCGTGATGGCAGTCACACTAGTGGGGGCTGGGTAGTCTGTAAGCAACATCCTATACAGGTCCCTGGTCGTTGGATTATCGAGATAGGGCATCGATATTCCGGAGTAGACTAAGTGTGTACGCTTCTCATCCCAGTTGGGGAGATGGTCTGTCCCACAGCCATCAGTACGTCGTACTGGAGATAGTATGCAGGTGCTCGTTAGGTTACGGGTACACCGGACAGGACTCGCAGGGGAACTGATTGGTTGGTATTATACCCATCGTCAATTATCAGTTCCTAGATGACATGAGTACAGCATAGTCCGCAGACTTGACACTGCTGCTTCGCCTCGAGTGTGTCCCACTGTTCTTAGATTGCTACCCTACCACGGCTCAAAGGAGTCGTGCAAACAGGTAGCAGTTGGGTGCAGTCACGAGCACTTGGAGGCAGTGGCGGTTAGATAGGATTCGTCTCTCCCGGTATTGGGAGTTGATATCGCACTGTGTCAGAGAGCCATTACGCAAAGTCCCTAGCCAGGGCAAGCGAGATATACTGGTAGGTTCCAGTAGCTTCTCAGGGTGTAATGGGCTTCGCTCCGACACGACTTATACAGCTATTAGGGGACTGACGCTTGCCGTCCCGTAGGCTTGATATGCGATAGTCTTAGACGAACAGACCGGACTGTACGAAGATTGTCACATCAGGCTCAGTGGGAGTTCGGATGATTTTCCTCATCGGCCTTCTTATCGACATCTACCTGGGGACCGTTACGTACAGCTAGTGCCGCTTGCGGTCTGTGGTTAAACCCACTGCCAGCGTAGTGTCGAGTCTTTAGAGTCCCACACAGAGAGTTTCCCTGCTCCAGGCGAAACGATATAGAGGTCGTATGGTTTTACGACAAGGGTTCGGATGCGTACGTGTGTTTACGCACGTACGACTTTTCGGACAGTTTTTACTAGCCGGCTTTGGTTTAAGCCAGATTCTAGTATCGGGTTATTAGATTTATACAGTCTAAAGTTTTTCCGTGTTTTCACGGATTGGAGGGGCGTTCTCGTAATTTGTCGGGAAGGTTCTAGAAGAGTGGTGACTAAGGGGTTAAGGTGACATGAGCATTAATTGCTTAATGACTCATTTGTGTGATTCATGCTTTGTATTAAATGATTCATTAATGAGTTAGTGAGTCATATGATGAATCACACTAGATGAATGAATCTAACCATGATGATAAATCATTTATATTATTTATTTGATTTATTGTTATGGTTGATATATTCATATGAGTTCATTATTCTTTTGATTATCATTCTCACCTTCTCTCTCCTCAAGCTCACTCTCTCTTGAAACCTTAACCCTAACCTCTCATGTGTTGAGATCAAGGGTTAGATAGACTAAAACATCCATAACCTCACTCTATATCCTCTAGGTAGCTTAGATTAGCACTTTAAGCAACCTAGTTATCTCAAGTTTGAGATTAAGCTTGGCGTAGGAGCTTTCGGGTGGATCGTCTTTGATTTGAGGAGGCCGTGAAGTTGCCGATGTTCCAAGGAGCCTACGAGGAGTGGAGGACAGCGATGAAGACCCGAAGGACACGGTTCTTGAGGTATAATCATTTCACATAGTAGTTTAGAACTTCTATGATTGTTGTTAGTTATCGTTTAGTTTCGATTCATGCGGTTAGTCGATGTTTAAGCAAAGAACAAGATCGTTTTTCATATTTCCGCCTCCCCGCAAGTCGTGGGGTGTTGCACATCGACTTGCATATTGCATGGTGAAACTATTTCCAAGGCCCAAAAAAGGGAAGGCATTGGAAATCAAGGAGATGGAACTATTTCCAAGGCTCCTTTTCAGCATCTAATGCTGTGCACAGAAAATATGGCATGAAAAATTAAACAGCACCATCAAAAGGGCCCCACGTGCGGAGCACGTGAGCATCACACTTGATGTACACTGAAAAGTGAAATAGTGCCTCACACGCCAAACACATCAGCAGCAACAATGACAAAATGATGAAATCCCATAAAGAAGGCATGCAAACACAGAAGGGCACAATAAAGTTTATCACTCATACTTTAAAAGTTCATACAAAAATAAAAAAAGAAACGATTACAACGGCAAGACTTCAGATGGGGGGCAGGGATTGAGAAACTCAAAAGTGACTTTGTTCAAGATCTTCCAGGCATTTCGAACCATCCTAGTATGTTTTCTTTCACGATCACAAGCGTCGGGATCCTCACGGATGTCCTTCACCCTCCGATAGGCAGCAAATATGGCCGACTGCTGGAAAGCCTTGTGCAAGAGATCAATGAGGTTGTCTCGCCTCCTCTTAGAGATTAGGCTCATCAGATACACCGAATGCACCTTATCCTCGGCGGCATCCAATGCCCTGAGCGGTACGCCAGTGCAAAAGAGAGGGAGTGCCCCCCAGATCGCCAGCACAATGAGTCTCAAAAGAGAAGAGCGACGAGATAGTAACTGACCGTTGTACTCGTCGAAGCGGCTCATGACCTCAGCACACTGAGCGTTGGTGAACTCCTGGTCTGACTGCATCCCAGTGCGCGAATATTTCCATAAGAAATAATTTCGTCAAGATCATACAAATGGGCATCCATAATACCTGAAATAAAGATCATGGAGATTCATTACAAACTTCTTCTTCTCGGATTGTGAGAGAGACAACTCAGGGCAAGAAAACCCAGGAAGTCCCCATGGGAAGAACTTAGTTTCTCATAGGAATTAAATTCCTTTTTGAAAAAGGGAATTAAATTCCCGGAAATTTTTTTGTTCCAGAGGCAGAGCTCCTTTATGATGGAATTAAATTCCATGGAAAAGACAACCGACACCATCATCTCCCTAAAGATTAGAGAAACCCTAAGAGATTCTACTATCTGAAGGTTAAATGGTTTGTTGTTTGTGTTAAAGAACTTATAAAATGGGTTCTTGTTAAAAGAGAAAACCCTTGGTGTGGTTTTGAAATCCAGTGAAGATTCCTGTGAAGGTTCTTCGATCGTTTAAAGCCATTACCTGAAGAGATGGGTCTTTCTTGAACAGAGTTAAACTCTGAAGATTTTGAGGCAGAGAACTAAGCTCTGGAAAAGGAGAATTAAATTCTTAAAGTAAGAAAATTAGCAAAGGAGGAAGGTGAAAAGTGGAGGCGCTTCTGAAGAGACCCCTGCATTTATAGGATGTGATGGAAAACGTTTCATCTACCCTACTCCCTAGACAGATCCAACGGTCACAAAAGTGACAGCGTTACACTCACGTGTAGACACGTGAGAGCAACGCTGTGGGGGCATTTGTTCCCTGATTAAAAATCAGGAAAAACTTCAAAAGAGGCATCACGTGCTCACACGTGACCAATGGCCACGTGTTGACACGTGACGGTTAAAGCAGCAGCGCAGAGGAGAGAAGTCCATCCAGGGGTCACGTGCCTACACGTGACTGGCGTTAAAAGCCTCACGGTTTACTAGAATTAAATTCTAAAAGATTATTTAAATCTTTCCAAAATAGAGAAGAATTATAGAGAACCATTGGATTAAAAATCCAAGGGTGAGTTTATGGAAAAATCTTAAAAAAGGAAAGATCTCCCTAAATCTCACCGAAATAACAAATAGAATATCTTTTGATTAAACATCCAATGGTGAATAAAATTCGCCTAGTAATCTAAAGGCTCGGATTAATGATGAAAACAAATCAAATCTTTCAATGAGAGATTTGCTAAACAAATTGATTCTTTTCCTCCTCTTATAAATAGGAGCCAAGAGAAGAGAGGGATATAGAGAATTTTGGAGAGAAAACTTTGGAGAGAATTTTGGCATCTTGAAAATTCAGAAAGAAAACCCTAGGTGAGAAAAAGGAAGGGGATCAAAACTTCAGAAAAAAGAGAATTTAATTCTAAAAAATCTAAGAGTTTAACTCTTTTGCAAAGAATTTAGTTTCTTCCTCTGGTTGAGGATCTGCAAAGAGCACATCTCCCCATAAATTGAGAATTTAATTCTCATCGGGTTGAGATCCTGCTATGCAGATCCAAAACTTAGAGGGGAAATCGAGTTTAGAGAATTTAATTCTCCCAAAACTATAGGAATTTAATTCCTTCCAAAATAAAATTAGGGTTTAACCCTATATGAGAATTCAATTCTCCAAAATTATAGGAATTTAATTCCTTCAAGATGGACAGAACTAGCGTTTAACCCTAATTGAGAATTTAATTCTCTCGAGCTCACAGGAATTTAATTTCTCTAAAAATGAAATTAGGGTTTCACCCTATGCCAGAACTTAATTCTTTACATATATGGGAATTTAATTCCTCTAAAAAAGAAAATTAGGGTTTAACCCTACATAAGAATTTAATTCTTTCATAAGAGGGGCATTACCCCCCCCCCCCAAAATTACAATTAGGGTTTAACCCTATGAAGAATTTAATTCTTGAAAAGATAAAGAGATCTTCAAACATGCAAAGAACCAGGGTCACGTGTCCCCACGTGACCCCTATAAAGATCCACAGAAATAAGGAGGAAATAGCTCGGAGGCAACGCCTCACGTGCTCCACGTGACTTCCGAAACACAGAGAGAAAAAGTAGAAGAAATAAAGGCCTTGGGCGCTCTCACGTGTTCCCACGTGACCCCTTGGCAGACGCTCTAACAATCAGTGCATGAATTCTCCTCACGTGTCAGCACGTGATGCTCCAAAGTAAAATATAAAAAGTGTTTAACACTTAATTGCAGAACGAAGAAAAGGAGATCTAGCACCACCTTTGGGCGCCCTCACGTGTCCCCACGTGACCCTTTTTTTTTAGTGTTTAAACACTAATTGAAGAGCTTTATTCCCAGTGTTTAACACTGATCATCTTTTAGTGTTTAAAACTAATTTGAGAATCTTACTTCCAGTGTTTAACACTGATTATCTTCTAGTGTTTAACACTAATTCGAGAATCCTATTTCCAGTGTTTAATACTGTTATCCTCTAGTGTTTAACACTAATCTGAGAGCTTTATCTCCAGTGTTTAACACTGTTGTTTCCTATTGTCTAACACTACTTTTAGCCAACTTGGCTAATTTTCTAGGGGCAAAGCCTCCCCTTCGATTGAATCTCAAAATTGAGGAAATTAAAGATGAAAATGTTTAGCATTGCTAAATAATGGGGGCTTGAACCCAAACAAATAGACTAATGGTCCAACAAAGGGTCAATATGTCAAACTCAATTGGACTTAGCCCAAATTGGCCATAAGTTCTCAATTCAGACTTAACTGAGCCAATGTGCTCATAATATAATTAATTGGTCTTGGTTCCAAATTGGTCTACAGATCATTTAATCCATCTTGGTTCAAGGGTATATCTCTTCACTCCTTTGATATTCGTCGTTGTAATTCTTCAACGTCTTCAAAGAGGTGACGGGTCCCGACAACCATACATAACATTGGACTATGGAGTCCTTAAATCCACGGACAATGATGTCCCTAACCTTGACCGTGATGTCTTAAAACTAATATTGGACAGTGGAGTCCTTAAATCCACGGACTATGATGTCCTTAACCTTGACCGTGATGTCTTAAAACTAACATTGGACTGTGGAGTCCTTAAATCCACGGACTATGATGTCCTTAACCTTGACCGTGATGTCTTAAAACTAATATTGGACTGTGGAGTCCTTAAATCCACGGACTATGATGTCCTTAACCTTGACCGTGATGTCTTAAAAGTAACATTGGACTGTGGAGTCCTTAAATCCACGGACTATGATGTCCTTAACCTTGACCGTGATGTCTTAAAACTAACATTGGACTGTGGAGTCCTTAAATCCATGACTATGATGTCCTTAACCTTGACCGGGATGTCTTTAAACTAACAATGGACCACCATGTCCTTAAACTGGTAATCGACCGCAATGTCCCTAAACTAAACAATAGAGCCCAAATGCTCTTTTGTTGGATCTAAATGATCCCGTTAAGTTAATCTTAGTCTGAAATGAGACTAACGTATCCTTAACAAACGGTTAAGTTGATCTTAGTCTGAAATGAGACTAACGTATCCTTAACAAACGTTTAAATTGATCTTAGTCTCAAATAAGGCTAACGTATCCTTAAATCCAAACCCCCAAACCCAAATCTAAGAAAGATACGGATTTAGACTAGTCCACGTCCTTTGGGCGACAACATAACTTAGTCTCCGTATACAATCCACGGGCAACCGAACACAAAACAAACACCTACGACACGAAGTGACCATCTGGAGAAGGAGAAAGTTGTTATCGCGATGCGGTAGCGTAATTAACTGCAGGGGCTTACGCCTGCAGGGAAGAGCGTCCCCACAATCAAAAACCCCTCAAGTGAGGGGGAATCTGACGAAGTCTGCTACATCGGACGCATCCGTTTAAACCTTCGATACATGGTGCCATAAATCAACTTGGCATTCTCGGAGAGGTGGACGGATAGCACCAATTAGCATCTGCCCCGAATTTCAGGTAAGACGTTCGCCGCGTCTCTGCCGCGTCTTTCGGAGGGGAACAAGGGCAAGTTCATGCTATCCGAAAATTGGAGGGTGAACCCGCCACAACAGCACGCTCCTAAAAAGGTGGACACGCCGGGGGCATCATGCTCACTTATAGAGGAAACCCCATGGGAGATGGCCCTTTGTTCATATCAGAATTTTGCATTATTATATCGCCAATTCTTAATCATATTACATATAAATAGGTGCTTTTGATTCATGTCTGCTAAATAGTTGCAGGTTACAGGTTCTCAGATCGTTACAGTGAAATTCATGAAAAGTCGCTACAAATGTGAGACTACGACCAACAATAGATGAATCCGTATGATACCGCCTACCAGTTCAAGGAACAAATGAAAATCATTAGACAGTTCAATACACAAAGTATAAGGGCAGCACAAGATTCAAGACTTCAAAGCGAAGCTCAAGGCAAAAGTCCACATCATTCTGCACTGTTGGAAATCTGGAAAGAAATAGAAGAAATTCTGAGAAACCAAGTAAAAAAAACAGAAGATAAAAGCAATACAGAGAAACCCTGAAGAGATGGGCCCAAGATCCCACCAATTGGCCACGGAACCGCGACCAATCAGGCTATTATGCCACAGAACCGCGGCCGTGTGGTGCAGGTGTCGGTGGAGGTGTCGGTGCTTTGACCCAGTTTTCTTAGGGTAGTTTGGTAAATTCATGTATGAATTAGAATGTAACCTAAGGTTTTTTCTATCTATAAATAGGAAAGCCAAAAGCCTAATTAGGGTGCCTCTTTTAGGGTGCCTCTTTCTTAGGATGCCTCTTTTTAATTCTTAGATTAAAATTTTAATTCCAGTTGTAATGCACTTGTTGAGAGGTCATTAATAAAGGTATTTTTATTTTTATTTTGCATTATTTTTTATCCGAATTTAATTACTGAAATTTTCTTTATCTGTTCTTTTATTATCTGCAACTTAGATAGTCTTTTAAAATAAAATATAAAAATGAATTCTGTTGTCACTTTCCTAATGAGTGAGTAATTCCTCACTTGTTAAGCTTAGGATAGGGAAGGTTTGAGAGAAGGAAATCTCTCTCACTCCTTTTTTTGCCTATATAATTTTTAAAATACGGACTCTTTTTAATTCAACCACAAACCGCTCACTACGGCACCCTATCCTACATGATAACGGTGATTCCCTAGTTAGACCGGTTGTAGTTGAATTAACTGGAGATTAGGGCTAAGAGTTAAGAACGGACGGACAACGACCAAAAGGAAGAAACTACGTTTCTTACTAGTCGTGCTAATCCCCGTTGTTGACTATTACCCCAACACCTATACTCTTAACTAGGGCATTGTTAGCAGTGAGAAGAATCCATATTTCAAACTAACCTAATCCTAACCCTGGCAAGCTTTTTAAATCGATTAATTTTCATTTTTAGATCGTAAAACAAAACCTACCAAAAATAGGACTTAACTCGTTAGAATTTAAAGAAAAGAACACCTTTTCTCTGTGGATCGACTCGTACTCAACCGGCTAGCTACCAAGCGACACCGTCTTGATTGCGGTATTCTTAATTTTAAAACGCACATACAAAATGTCTACCAATCAAATGGCGCCGTTGCCGGGTTGACGGTAGTCTCTTTCTTTGTGTAATTCGGATTAATTAAAAAAAAATTGAAAAAATTATAAATATTGAAAAAATTTAAAACAAAAAATAAAAATAAAAAATAAAAATCATCTTGTTATTTTTGAAAGGTTTTTGTGCGAGTGTGCAGGCTTGGAGCAAATTCTGATTCAGATCTGGAGCAAGCTCAGTGAACAAATTCAGAAACAAGAGATCTGAACAAACAGAGGAGAACCAACTCAGCACGGAGAAGAATTTTAGAGATCTAAACCTACTTCTCTGCCGCAGAACCGCGGCAGAATCAGGCCTTTGACCGCGGAATCGGGTCAACCTGTGACGTCAGCACCCCATTTTCTCTGTGAGTATATTTTTTCTTCTCTCCTATCCCCTGAACTCCACTGAAATAATTTTCCTGCAGGTATTCTTTGCACAGCAATCTCTTCTCTCTCTCCAATAAATTGTTTTTGTGCACTGTGATGTCAGCACCCCATTTTCTCTGTGACTATCTTTTTTCTTCTCTCATATCCCCTGAACTCCACTGAAATAATTTTCCTGCAGGTATTCTTTGCACATCAATCTCTTCTCTCTCTCCAATAAATTGTTTTTGTGCAGGATTCTTTGCGCTGCAAAATAAAAAAAATTGAAAGTGTTTTAGATTATTTGGTTGTTCCTGCTTTGCATAATTAATACGGAATTTAAGGGGCTATAATACCAACTCAGATTGGGTGGGGATTTCATCACCCTTCCTAAGACCCTAAAAATCACTAAAAGCATACACATCACCCTTGAGCTTAATTAAAAAATATCTAGACTCGGCCAATTAAGGACTATCGCGCTCAATAGGACAGAGGAAAGTTGTGGGCATTCAGTCGTTTATCTAAACCTGATTTTGTGGTGTCTAGACTAGACAAGTGAGAAAGGTAACTTTAAAAGGCCCATCTCATGACGATTCGTGAGCGGAACCCTCCTTTCTTCATTTGTGCTTACCTGACCACAATTGCCGGTGAAGAAGCGATTTGAGGGATATCTCACAACTTGTCACTTTGGAACAGTTAGGAGCAGTCTAGTTGACTTAGGAGACCCTACCTCTAGGTTTGATTGTGCATGTTTAAACTGTGGTTATTTGAAATTGTGCTATAGTTCCGTACAAATTTTTGCATAACTCTTTCTAAAAAAAATTTCAAAACTCCAAAAGCAAACAATTTTTTTTAAAATATAAAGAAATTTAAAAATTAATAAAAAAAATCACATTCTTTTTCTTCTCCATTCTCTCATCATATCATGGGTACCCCACATCGCAAAAGTCTTGCCGAACTTTGGTACACACAACCAGACATTACTTCCTACGGTTCTTATTTTGGTCGAATTTCGAACGACCCCTCCATGCCAAAAATCTCTTTGAAAGATCGAATAGACGCTTCTAGGACAAACAATTGGACTCAGCAATCCACTTCGTATCAACCGTTTCAAATATTCACCCCTTCTCATATTGATACCCCTTTTGAGAGTTCAGTTGTAACCCCAAAACCTATGTCTATTGCTGAACATATTGAACAATCTCGTAACCGATCTTTCACTCCTTTCACCACTGGGAATTCTTTGGATCAACAATTCCATTCATCTTCTTATCCGTATGTTGATCCTACTTCTGTCCAACCATTCAATTCCTACCAGTCATACCCGACTTTCGCACCTTCCCTGGACATTGCTTCTACATAGCCATTTGGGACTTTTCAGTGTCCAAACAAATTTGAATGTTTTACTGAAACTCCTTCATAGCCCATATCTAGTTTGCAACAGGCGTTGGAAGACTTTAGGGCAGCGTCATGCCAACAGATGATGGATTTGAATGGATCCATGGCCGCTCTCATACAACCTAGTGACCTGGTAGCTAGTTTCCAACTAGTTCCAAATTTTCCAATGTATGATGAGGCGGTTGGACAAATTGAGAATTTGAGTGGAGAGAGTGAGCTGTGCACCCTTCCAAATCAAACCTACCCATCACCAATTGAATCCCACAACTCCAGTTTTGAATGTCTATCAAGTGTCCTAAATGATTCACCAGTTGAAGATAGAACGATTAATAAGTTGTGCGACTTTGTAGTGTTTGATTTACCTGATTGTGAAGGGTCCCTTTCGAGTGAAACCATCACCAATCCTTTTGACCTCTACACCTCTACTCTAGAACCTGATTTGATTAATATCCATGCTTTTGATGAGGTGTCTAAGAAAATTGATTTTCACTTGATTGAGAATATCGACGCTGGGAATATTTTGGATGATGAACCCGCAGATTTGACTGAATTTTTCTCTCCAATTCATCATCCCGAGTCATTAAATGTTTTTCCCGAACTTCATATGGATCTTGATTTTGATGAGAATTGCATGGATAAGCTAAATTTTGAGGAGAGTATTGAGGAAATTATTGAGGATGAAGCAGTTTTACTTGAGGAGTCAGATTTTCCAATTCATTCTATCCCTTTCATTGACTGTGCACACACTCCTAAATCTTTAACCGATACCCTTCCTCACTCACTTCCCTCCATCCTCGCTCCGACCTTGCAAGAAACCGTTACACTTTCATTTTCAATATCTGGTTTACCAAGTTCGACGTACCCATGTTTTCTCACGACTCTTGATGGATTTGACCTCATTTCTCAGTGGGTTGATAGATTAGCACAATCGCTTTTTACACATCGGTCATTACAAATTGTGCTAATTTATACACTCCATTTACACTCTCAAGTTCGTATTCCACTTCTTTCTCACACTTTCTCTAGTTCATCTTCTAATCTTCCTTTAATGATAGCGAGTGTTAATGAATCACAATCCTATATTTTGAGTTCGATAATTCTAGAAAAACAACTTGATTTAGGCTCTTTTAAAAATAAGGTAGATGAGCCTTATGAGTCTCCTACCTCCGTAATTTTTGAAAAATCAAGTGTGTTGAATTCTGGCGCGACACTTATTGACATTGAAACGTTCAATCGGACCATCGATGAAAGTTTCGAAGATATTTTCGCCGACGAACTCACAATCCTAAACGACACGGATTTTGTGTAATCAACCTCCACCTGAAGAAGTCGAACCAACACCATTTCTTCTTATCCCATACGAGAATGTGACCATTCTTCCCATTCCTAATCATCCACATTCTCGTTTCAGTTCACCATTATTGTTTCGTCTCTACAAATCGAGACGTAAACCTTTTCCATTACACCACTTATCTTTACCTCATTTCTTCCTGACTCTATACAATATGTTCTTTCACCAACCGCCGCTTTATAACGATAAAATTTTTGAATTGTTGGTGCTAACCTTTGGCCTATGTAAGGCCTTGTATTGCTTGATACTGTGTTTTTCTCCCCCAACTCTGAACTTTAACGCTTAAACAGTGGAAACACTGTTTCACTTAAGTTTTTTTTTGGGGGGGGGTCTTTTTGTGTATATATATTTTGTTTTCTTTTTCTGTTAATTATAAAAAAGGGGAGTGCCAAAAATTTTGACCCTCTTGGTGTAGCCTGACAGTGAGGGCACTGTCAAGTTTAAGTTTGGGGGTGTGCTCGGTAAGCTTTCTTCCTTCGCATTCATATGTATATTTTTTGCATTTGCATACTCATTTTAAAATCCATAAAAATAAAAAAATTTAAAAATTTTAAAAATTGAAAAGTTCAATTTTGGCCATATTTGACTTAAGTTTAACATAACGGTTGACTAGTTAGGAAAAACTAGATCCTAAACTTAGTAAATTAAAACCCCTAAAAAATAACCTTTTTTAAAGTTTAACTGTAGAAAATATACGTCCGTGTAATTTATTTAGAAATAGACAGATTTTGAGTTCAGTTCTTGGGCTAAATCGAAATAAGGGAAGAGTATTAAAAGCTCTATTTGAAGTATAAGTCTGAAAAATAATTCTGAACGTTAAGTCCAAATTCTGAAAATATATACCCTATTATACGCACTTACACGCATATTAAAACTTGGGATAGTAGAGGATACATTGAAATGCTCTTGTCTAAAATCCTTAGTATAAAGGAAAATAAAATATAAATGGTGAATAAAGAGATAAAAAAAAATGAACACTAGTTTTGTAATTACTTAAGGCAGCATAAATAAAAAAAATAGCGAGGGTGCTTTATCACCTAATGCCTTAGACCAACTGGTTTGGGAGTCACTGCTAAGCCTTAGGTATTGCAAGACGAGAATTTACACCTAAATACGCAAGCACATTTTGTAATCGGTCGTTTAGTAGCTCAAGAAGTATTAACGGTCGTATGAAGAATGTGTGAGCAATTTCATCTAAAATTCACCAACTAAAAGTACTTTGGACATGGACAAGAGTATGATTGCTTGAATTGAATTTCCAAGTATAGGGGTAAAAATTACACACACGTAGGGGTATATGATTGGGGTTTGGATGAGAGATAGGAATGAAAGATAAGCCTTATATCTTCAGTAAAGATGATAAAAATTCCTGAGTTGAGATTGCATCTTAGAAGGAAAATTCAAAAGATGCTGAAAGCTTTATAAATTTGCAAAACGTATATGATTCTAAGGTTAAATGAAAAGGAAGTGTGAAGAATACAGGTTGATGATTTCTAATTTGAAGATAATAGACTTCCTTGCTAGAATACTGAATTGAAGAATTAGAGTCAACGGCCAAATTGATTGGATTTTGTGGATAGTATCCGCTGAAAACCCTCACGAGACAACACTCCTCCTACTAGGGACACCTAGAGGTTTAACGGCTTGTTGCACGAGCTCGGTGCAATCGTGTTCCCTGCGAAAGTGAGGCTAGGGTTTTTCGAGAATAAAATTGGCTTTGCTCGGGACGAGCAAAAGATAAGTTTGGGGGTATTTATTCATATCAGAATTTTTCATTATTATATCGCCCATTCTTAATCACATTACATATAAATAGGTGCTTTTGATCCATGTCTGCTAAATAGTTGCAGGTTACAGGTTCTCAGATCGTTACAGTGAAATTCATGAAAAGTCGCTACAAATGTGAGACTGCGACCAACAATAGATGAATCCGTATGATGCCGTCTACCAGTTCAAGGAACAAATGAAAATCATTAGACAGTTCAATGCACAAAGCATAAGGGCGGCACAAGATTCAAGACTTCAAAGCGAAGCTCAAGACAAAAGTCCACATCATTCTGCACTATTGGAAATCTGGAAAGAAATAGAAGAAATCCTGAGAAACCAACACAGAGAAATCCTGAAGAGATGGGCCCAAGATCCCACCAATTGGCCGTGGAACCGCGGCCAAACAGGCTATTATGCCACGGAACCGTGGCCATGTGGTGCACGTATCGGTGGAGGTGTCGGTGCTTTGACCCGGTTTTCTTAGGGTAGTTTGGTAAATTCATGTATGGATCAGAATAAACCCTAGGGTTTTTTCTATCTATAAATAGGAAAGCCAAAAGCCTAATTAGGGTGCCTCTTTTAGGGTGCCTCTTTCTTAGGATGCCTCTTTTTAATTCTTAGATTAAAATTTTAATTCCAGTTGTAATGCACTTGTTGAGAGGTCATCAATAAAGATATTTTTATTTTTATCTTGCATTCTTTTTTATCCGAATTTAATTCCTGAAATTTTCTTTATCTGTTCTTTTATTATCTGCAACTTAGATAGTCTTTTAAAATAAAATATAAAAATAAATTCTATTGTCACTTTCCTAATGAGTGAGTAATTCCTCACTTGTTAGGGTTAAGATAGGAAAGGTTTGAGAGAAGGAAATCTCTCTCATTCCTTTCTTTGCCCATATAATTTTTAAAATACGGACTCTTTTTAATTCAACCACACACCGCTCATTACGGCACCCTATCCTACATGATAGCGGTGATTCCCTAGTTAGACCGGTTGTAGTTGAATTAACTGGAGATTAGGGCTAAGAGTTAAGAACGGACGGACAACGACCAAAAGGAAGAAACTACGTTTCTTACTAGTCATGCTAATCCCCGTTGTTGACTATTACCCCAACACCTATACTCTTAACTAGGGCATTGTTAGCAGTGAGAAGAATCCATATTTCAAACTAACCTAATCCTAACCCTGGAAAGCTTTTTAAATCGATTAATTTTCATTTTTAGATCGTAAAACAAAACCTACCAAAAATAGGAATTAACTCGTTAAAATTTAAATAAAAGAACACCTTTTCCCTATGGATCGACTCGTACTCAACCGGCTAGCTTTCAAGCGACACCGTCTTGATTGCGGTATTCTTAATTTTAAAACGCACGTACAAAATGTCTACCAATCACCCTTCCAGCTAAGACTAAAAGAATGCTGAAGGACCTTCAAGCATGTCCGGCGATTAGGTGGAAGAGCCCGCTGGAGCCTAAGATTATTGAAGGGATGCTGAAGCCGTGGCCAACGCTGAAAGTTGGTGAGGGTGGACAGAACCTTCAGGCCAAGCCTCCGAAGTCTTTAAAGAAAAAGAAGAAGACCAAGAAGCCCGTCCAACCCGATGACAACCGTACAGGTTTGCAGAAATACATCGATGCACTGGAAGAATATAACCAGAGGGCACGGACCCTAATTACATTGGATGAATTCTTCAAGCATGTTCTTGAGAATAAAGACGATGACGCTGATGAAGGAGACGATTCTTCAAAAGAGCCCGATGATTATGTGGCGAGTTTCCACATGATCTCTCACTCATCAATAAAGTGCAAAGGAGCTCCTGATGCAGAGAAACTAGGGGAAAATCCAGAACTGGGACTCTTGGAACCGTCGGACGAGATGATTGACATGTTGCTGAACGATGCCCGTCAGAGGAGCAATGCTGATCGAGAGCGCGAAATGGCCATATTTGAAAAAGCCAAACGTCGGCGAACAGTGTTATTTATATTCATGTTCAATCATGTCATCATATCCTGGTTATCACTATTATTTTGATATTATGACGCACTGACGTATGGGTTTTACATGACCCGGTTCCTCTACCTTTATCGCAGATAAATCAAGAGTACTTTAATAGTCAAGCCGAGCAATGAGGAGCTAGCCATTTAGTTTAGAGACTCTTAGTTTATTTATTTCAACAGTTTTATTTCTGTTGATGTGGGTCCATATTGGGACATGATTCAGATACTATTGTTTATTGGATGTTGATTTGTTTCCACTTTATGCATTTTCTTAATTTTATTTATTATGGCAGATGGACATGTGTTAGCTAGATTATATATTTTTACTGTTCTTAATATCTTATAGACAGCCGTAATGTGACTGTGGATGGATGATTCCTAGCCATAGGTAGCATGGTTGGCTCCGTCACGTGCCGTATTTACGTATCTTGGAAAGCGCGGCGTGACAGAAATTTTTTGGTATCAGAGCCATAGGATTTAGGGTTAGTCGGATTTGGTTCTTTTGTAGTTGGGTATTAAACCCAATACACTAATCAGGAAATCCAGAATTAGGAACATGTCCTGCCACATTACTATCTTGCCAGTCTTAAATCTATAGTTATCTTATTTATTGAATCATGTTTACCGTTGCTAATTCTCTTCAGTGTCTTGGCTTCAGAATGGCAGATAGAGATTTGCGGTCATACTAGAGGCGTGTTGATGACGCCGCATTGCTTGGAGTTATACGTGGTATGCTGGAAAACCAGAAGCGGCAAACTGAGCTAAATCAGCGGCAGGCCGAGGCTTTTCAGGAGGGTCTGCGGACGGTCCAGCAGTCCGTAGTTGTAGCAGCACACATGCCAGCACAGCGTGAGGGCACCGTGGCGGACTTTAGAAAGCTCGGTCCATCCACATTTACTGGACTGGAGGAGCCATTGCCAGCAGAGCAGTGGTTACTTGACACAAAGAACCTACTAGTCGCCGCGCAGATTCCAGATGATAAAAATGTGGATGCAGTACGCATCCAGTTAGTAGATTACGCTCGCGAGTGGTGGCTCGTAAAGGAGACCCGTCTGCCCAAGCCGATCAGTTGGGCAACAATTTTGCGGAGTTTCTCAGAGAAGTTCTTTCTGCAGTCTGCTCGGGAAGAAATGGAAGAGAAGTTTATTAGCCTGAAGCAGAATGGCGGATCCGTTGATGCACACACGGCTGAGTGGACTCAGCTCAGTCGATTTGCGGGGCTTTTGGTTACCAACGAGAGAGAGAGGGCACAGAGATTTATGCATAGCTTGGATGTGGAGATTCAGAAACACATCATATCTCTGGGATTGACCACCTTCTCCTAAGTTCTCAAGGAGGCTAGAGAACAACAGAGTTTATCGGTGAAGGCAAAGGTACTCAACAGCAAGTCGTCGTAGTGCGGAAGCCGGCGTTTTTGCCAAACCAAGCTCCTGTACGCAGAAGAATTTTGGTAAACAAGCGAGGCATTGTAGCCATGAAAAATCCATTGTATACGATAAGAAAAGAGGTGTGATTTATGACTTTTTCCATCTACCCGGTCACCTACAGAAGGACCGTCGAAGGAGGCTTGGAATTTTTCTTGTTTGTGGATCAGCTGACCATACCATCAGTACTTGCCATCCAAAGCTACGATTGAGAGACGCTATTCAAAAGCCACCGCAGAAGAAGATTCATAGACAGAAGCTGACCACTCAGAAGCTTAATCAACTTCGGGCCTTCACCTTGACGGCCGAGGAGGCCAAGGCTTCGAATGACGTTGTTTCAGGTATCCTACTCGTTTATAATTTTCCCGCATTGGCGTTATTCGATTCAGGTGCATCCCATTACTTCATGTCGTCCAAGTTTATTAGTGCACACTCTATTCCACACACGGCCATATCTAGTTGCTGGGACATACACACTGGGAATGAGAAAATTATATCTAGTAGTGGGTGCAAGGGTTGATCGATTGTTATTTGCGGATGGGAGTTATTCGCAGATTTCTTGGTGATTGATACTGGAAGCTATGATGTTGTCTTGGGAATGGACTTTTTTTGGCACTTTCCACGCTCACATCGATTGTAGGGCAAAGAAAGTGATTTTCCAGATTCCCGGACATCCGGAGTTTATATTTTCGGGAGGTAGTAGATCTGTCGGGCCAGTCGAATTTAGGGCTAGGCCGACTAATGCCGTTCTTTCGTTGATGGAAGTAAACAAAGAGGAAGCGCTAGCGGTAGTTCGAGAGTTTATGGATGTGTTCGAGGATATCTCGGGTTTACAGCCAAAACGAGATGTGGAATTTGCGATTGATCTTGTTTCAGGAGCAGCGCCGATTTCAAAGGCATATTATCCAATGGCGCCGGTGGAACTGGAAGAAGTAAAGAAACAAGTTGCTAAATTACTAGAGAAGGGTTGGATTCGCAGCAGCGGTTCACCATGGAGCGCCCCAGTTCTTCTTGTCAAGAAAAAGGATGGCACACAACAGATGTGCATCGATTATCGAGTATTAAATCGGGTGACTATTAAGAATAAGTACCCAATCCCTCGCATCAGCGAATTATTCGATCAACTCAGTGGCGCGAGGGTATTCTCGAAGCTGGATTTGCGAGCCGGATATCATCAAGTTCGGGTGAAATCAGAAGATATTTGCAAGACAACGTTCTGAACTCGATATGGGTATTACGAGTACTTAGGGATGTCATTTGGAGTTACTAATGCACCGGCAATATTTATGGACTTGATGAACCGAATCTTTTCACCATATCTGGACCAGTTCGTAGTGCTGTTTATTGATGATATTCTGGTCTATTCGATAAGCAAAGAAGAGCATGCCAAACACTTAAGGATCGCACTGCAAACGTTGAGACAAGAAAAGTTATATGCTAAGATGAGCAAGTACGAGTTTTGGCTTGAAGAAGTGAAGTTCTTGGATCATGTTGTATCCAGAGATGGAATTGCCATTGACCCTGAAAAAATTGCAGCTCTTCATGATTGACCAATTCCAAAGAACGTAAGGGAGATCAGAAGTATTCTTAGGCTTGCCGGATACTATAGAAGGTTTGTGGAGAATTTCGCTCAAATAGCAGAACTATTGACCAAGCTAACAATAAATGTGCGTCAGCTTTTGAAGCGTTGAAGCAATGGTTGACCACCGCTCCTATTCTGATAGTGCCAAATGGTTCCGGAAGACTAGTTATCCACAGCGACGCATCTGGGAAAGGCTTGGGATGTGTTATAATGTAGCATGGAAAGATCATAGCATATGCATCGAGACAATTGAAAACTCATGAGAAGAACTACCCAACTCATGATCTGGAGTTAGCAACAGTGATTTTCGCTCTGAAGATTTAGAGACAATACTTATTGGGCGAAAGGGTATAAGTATTTACCGATCATAAAAGCCTAAAATATGTGTTCAATGAGAATGTGATCAACATGAGGCAGCGTAGATAGTTAGAGCTGATAGCTGACTACGATCTTGATCTAAAATACCATCCGGTGAAAGTTAATGTGGTGCCGGAAGCTCTAAGTCGGTTTCCAGCAATACAGATGTTGACTGCGCAAAAGGAGATTATAGCTGATCTTCAAAGGTTCGAGTTGGAGATTGTACTACCAGATTCTTCATGACGGTTAATGCAATTGCAAGTACAGTCATCCTTGATCGATAACATTAAAGCAGCGCAGTTGCACGATCCAAGATTGCAGAAGTTCCGAGAACAATTAGAAGCGGGACTTTGAATGGATCTATTGCTTCATGAAGATGGTTTGTTACGATATGGGAACCGTTTATGTGTGCCTAAAGGAGATGTTCGTGAAGAATTCATGAAGGAGGCTCGTAGTTCCGCATATTCCATACATCCGGGAGGCACAAAAATGTACAAAGATCTGCGACAAGATTTCTGGTGGGAAGGAATGAAAAAGGAGATTGCTCGCTACGTATCGAAGTGCTTGGTGTGTCAGCAAGTCAAGACTGAACACCAAAGGGTAGCTGGTTTATTGCAACCACTTCCGATTTCTCGATGGAAGTGAGAACATATAACCATGGATTTCATGACAGCATTACCACGGTGTCTAAAGGACAATAATGCAGTTTGGGTCATTTTCGATCGATTGACCAAGGTAGCTCATTTTATACAATTTCGTGTTGGTCAGTCGACAGAGGCTATGGCAGAGCAGTACATGTAGGATATCGTGAGATTGCATGGAGTACCCGTAAGCATCGTTTCAGATCATGATACTCGATTTCTATCCCACTTTTGGAGGAATCTACAAGAAAGTTTGGGAACTCGCTTGAAATTTAGCATCGCCTATCATCTTTAGACAGATGGGCAGTCCGAAAGAACAATCCAAACTGTTGAAGATATGTTGAGAGCATGCATGTTAGACTTTAAGGGTTCATGGGAGGATCATTTGCACTTGGTGGAGTTTTCTTATAAAAACGGTTTTCAGGCGACTATACAGATGGCTCCATTCGAAACATTATATGGTCGTAAGTGTCGCTCGCCTGTCTGTTGGGACAATGTTGGAAAAGAAAATTATTAGGACTTGATCTTATTGTGAAAACGTTGGAGAAAGTTAACGTGATCCGAAATCATATGAAGGCGGTATAAGATTGACAGAAGAATTGGGCTGATACCGGAATAAGACCTCTGGAATTCGCAGTTGGTGATCTTGTATTCTTGAAGATATCACCAACCAGAGGTGTGATCCGATTTGGTAGTTGAGGCAAGCTTAGTCCTCGATTCGTGGGGCCTTTCGGTATTATCGAGCAAGTTGTAGAGGTAGATTATCGCTTGGCTTTACCACCAATCTTGGCAGGTGTTCATAACGTGTTTCATTTATCTCAATTCCACAAGTATGCTCAAGATGAGACGCGCTTCCTAGATCACTCGGAACTGACAGTAAGAGAAAATTTAACATACGAAGAGCGACCAATGGCGATTGTGGATCGACGAAAAAAGGCCCTCAAGAACAAAGTTATCCCACTAGTACTTATTTCATAGGGGAATTGTTCGCACGGAGAATCTACTTGGGAACGTGAAGACGAGATCCGATAGAAGTTTCCACACCTCTTTTCTTGGATACGTGTTTTCTTATATTTTCTTGTTCCGTGAATTTCGAGGACGAAATTCTTTTGTAGTTGGGTATAACGTAACACCCTAGCACTGTTATAGTGTATTTTATTTGGGGTATTTCCAAATTTTGCGACAAATTCTTGATTATTATTGCTTTAGGGTTGCGGATAGTGCATTTAGCAACTGTAGTTAGTATCCGACCCGACCCGCATATTTGAAACCCATCATGGTTCAAGATTACATCAATTATTTGCTAGTACAGAGTATCCGTATAAATCTTGTAACGACTCTGAATTTACTGTATGAAAATTTTCAGTTCAATGTACAAAAAGGAGTTTAAAAGCCTGAGTATACTTTAAAAGTTAATTTTTATTAAGAACAGCAAGAAACAAACTTGTAGCTCATTGGTAAAGCCTTGCACTGCTGTGACGTAGCCCCTGTGTTCAAATCCCATCAGACACGTTATATTTTTTTTTAGATTTTTCTTTTACACTTTTTGGAAGCCCAAAAGTTTACACGTGCAATGCGCATAAAAATGAAAAGTCTGAGAAAACAAACATGTGCAAAATGATATAAACACATAGGAGTACACGTGGAAAGAATCCACCGGTCCCTACCCACTAAATGGCCGGCGAGATCGGCTCTAGGGCTGGCGGGGACAGGCCCCCTATGGCTAAAAGTCCCTGGGCTCTGCACACATGACTCTTGGCCTACCCCTATTACCCCTACACTATTTGATTACTCTGCAATTAAACAAAGACTCTTCAATTCCCTAATTAATCACTTTTTAATGCATTTTAATTCACTCTTTTAATCCCAAAACCCTAATTCCATACTAGAAATACTATCTCATGCCCTATCCCTTTCTCATTCTGAAAATTCTAGCCAAAACCCTCAAATTTTCTCAAGTACAAGTGGAGTAAAAGAGGAGTTAGCCAACGACCAACTTCCGGCGAGGAATTAAGGCTATTCCGGCGACCCCGCGACAACACGACTACCAAGCTATCTTCTTCAACCTTTCCTTACCCTATTCCACTTGTAAGTCCCTTCCAATCTTCGTTCCCTTCTTTAAATTTTTTTTTAAAACGAATATCGGTAAGTAGAGTTAATACCGATATCGATCTTTTAAACCCTAAAAACTTACCATTTTTCTTACATATTGTTCATACAACTTTTACACAATACTTATAACATTAGAATAAATGTTTAGAATAATTTTTAACCTAGAATTCCATGAAAAATCACTTTAATTTAACTTTTCGTTAAAATACCATAAAATTTACATATCACCTTTTAGTATGTTGTTAATATTATATCTTTAGAAAACCTCATGAGGTAATGACCTACCCCTCACAAACACACATGATTCCATAGCACGATTCTCTTTGAACCTAGTTTTGTGGCGAATACAATATATTACATTAAAATACCATCAACTATAAAAAAACAGTTTTCTTTGAATAGTATTTCAAAACCCTTTTGCAAATAAGTCTCTACAACCCTCTTTAAGGGACCTGCTATTTGATGGTGCGGATTATCGCACATCCTTGGGTTAGTAGAGCGAGATGCAAACCTTCTCACGGAACATTCGGTCTCAAAAGGTTTTTAATACGGTTTTTAAGAAAAACGCATTTTTCTACATAAATAAAATTAATTTTTAATAGTTATATAAATATGATCAAATCACATATTTTCAAGATATAATAAAATTCCATGTTTTCGAAAAATTAAAAGAATGACAAGTTCACCAAAATACCCTCAAGTTATCCAAAAGACAAGTATTACACTAAAATACCATGAACTATTCAAGTTAAGATAATTATCACTAAAATGCCTCAATTCTTAAAATACACATCCATGGAATCCTAATGAATATAAATAATTTTTTGAGATTATTTTTGAACTATAATAAAAATATTTTTCATAAAACCCCCTCGAGCTATATAAAACACTGTTAATGACTTTAGTAAATATAGGTTTAAGCAGGATCAATTCTCTTGAGCCTCAGGAAGCCGGAGAAAGTGATTGCTTGCCTATTTAAGATAGAAAAACTTAACGATATTGTCAATGGTAATTGTCTTGGAAATAGACACAAATCCTGCCGTCCGTGTGCAGCAGTTACCGATAACGCCCGAATATAATTCAGAATCTAAATCAGTTCTAAGTGTCTGACTCAAGTCTGAGTCTAAATCAAGCTTGAATTCAATCCAAACCAAAATCCAATTCAAACATAAATCCAAACCCTAACATGTATACTTGAACATGAACCTGAATACTAGAACAATATCAACATGCAAACATGACTTGACTTGACCGAACCATGGCTATAACTTGACTTGGTTACATGACTACTTGTATACATACTGAACTTGATTACATGAACAACTTGTATCCATGGTCTCAGAAAGTCTGATAATTATAATCTATATAATACATTGCAGGGTTAAAGGGGTAGATTGGTACGGAATGTATTAAAAGTGGCACGATGATGGACGCTAAAAGACACCTACATGAACTCTCATGCCATTATCCCGTGGGTTTTGACGGGGCCTTGTACTTACATGTTACCATAGTCAACGTGATAGTTGGAATTCTCTCGTATACACTGATACCTTCTGTACCAAGCTACAAACAACTACGTTAGAATAATAATCTGATACCTGTATAACTTAACAGTTTCTTTCCACATTATTTATACTATTCCTTCATTTCTTTTGGGACTTACCGAGTGCTAGTTTGCTGACGACATTCATGTCTCTTTCTTTCTTTGGAATGTTCGTCAGGAGGACCGGACCTTTAGGAGACCAAGCCCAGCCAGGAGTACTTAGAGCAAATTGAGGTACGACCAGACTACTAGTTTACTTGTACTTACTTTCCATTTTGTATGCCACTGTTTAGGTATTGCTTTTATTATTGTACATTTTCTTTTCAAATCAGTTGTATTGTAAAAATGAATGTTAAATAAACTTGTTGTTTACATTATATCTTGTCATTTCTTGTGCATTTTATATATTGCTTATTTACGCTTAACGTGTTTACTTCTGAGTAAATACATCGCGGCCTCGCCACGTCTCCTTCCCCATACACCGGGAAGCAGGGCGTGACAGGTTTTGTTGACGGCCCATGCAGGTCAGTTCTGCTAAGCAATATATCATAAGAATTATAAGAATCAGCAACTATACATTCTTTACATTTCAAATTTCTTGAATCTATCCTAACCTTTCCTTTTCTATCAAGGTCATGGATTCACCGAACAACACGAGTACCAACGTCAATGGCAACACTCCACCGCCCACACTATCACCACCACCTACTGTTGCAGCTCCCATCAACGAGCAAACGGTATTGCTTGAGGTGATCAAAAGCCTATTGGATGGTCAGCAACAGCAGACTGCTATCCTCATGCACCGTCCTGGAGCCGAGGCACCCGGAGTCAAGCAATTCCGGGCACTGCACCCGAAACATTTCTCTGGGAAAGAAAGCCCACTAGAGGCAGAGGAATGTGCGTAGTTTATCGAGGATGGCCTGGCAGCAGCACAAGTACCGAAAATTGTTTGGGTGAGAGTTAAGAAGCTGCAACTGACAGATAACACCATAGTCTGGTGGAAGACTGAAGAAAGCCGACTCGCCAAACCGATTGAATGGAGGAAATTTCGCGATATGTTCAACGCGAAATACTTCCCCGAGACTGCCCATTTCGATATAGAACAGCAGCTCATCCACTTACAGCAAGGTTCAATATGGAACAAATCTGTGGATGAATACGATGTTGAGTTTACCATGCTTAGCAGGTAAGATATGTCTCGATAATTAATTTCCTGATACCACATACTACACTACTAACACAAGGTCATAACAGGTTCGCGGCACACCTTATCCTAACTGCTGAGATCAGGGCACGGAGATTTCATTAAGGGTTGGACCCGAAAATCCAAGTTGCATTAGCTACAGGGGATTTCCCAATCCATGATCTTCCTCTGAAGGCTGCCCGACGTTATGAGGCAGTCGTGAAGAAGAAGGGCAGACCTCAGACTGCCGGTGTGAAACGCCCTGCCACTCATATGGCAAGAAGAGCCTCTTCCACGATACCTTTTGCACCCAGGAGACCGGGAGTAACTTTTAACCGGCCCAGTCTAGACTTTTTCTTCTATTGCAAGAGTAATGGACACCTGGTGAAGGACTGCAGGCGTGCGAATGGCCTGTGCTTATTTTGTAGCACATCCACTCACGCCATCGGAGCTTGTCCACATCGTCTTAACCCAGCTCCTGCACCCCGACCAGGGATCACTTTTCCGCAGCGGCCAGCTATCCAGGCTTCTGCACCTCGTCTTGCTCTACCTCCACGTGGACCTTCTGCACAGCCTCCTCGTCGGTTCCATCAGGCCCAGAGGAACATGCCTCAAGGGCAGAGGAATATGCCCCAGCGACAGAGGAATGTGCCTACAGCAAGAAGGAATGTACCCCGGCGTCAGGCTTTCACCATGACCGTTGAGGAAGCCGAGACCACTGGACAAATTATTACTGGTAATTCCTAATCTTTTCATCTTTTCAATCCTTGTATACTTCTATATTTTTCCTTGTATCTAAACCAACCTCATACAACTTAGGTACTATACTAGTAGCCACTCTTCCTGCACTAGCACTGTTCGACACTGGAGCGTCGCACTGCTTCATGTCCTAACGTTTTGTGAGAACATATGCGATTCCCGTGAAACCACTCATTTCAAGCTGGAATATCAGTTCCGGGAATGGAGTATTGTTGGCAACTATAGGATTGGATCGGTGTCCAGTTGTAGTTTGCGGACGAGAATTCTATGCGAATTTCAAAATACTGGACATTCCAAACTTCGATGTTGTGTTGGGAATGGACTGGCTGGGAGTTTTTTATGCTACAATTGACTGCCGTCAAAAGAGGGTAGTATTTGAGATACCAGAGCACCCAGTTTTTTACTTCAAGAGTGGAGACAGAACTTTGGAGCCAGGAATCTTCCGGGTCAAGCTCAAGAATGCATAAGTATTTACTCTACTACCGGAAGAACAAAAACTAGAGGTAGTTCGAGAGTTCGAGAATGTGTTTCCTGAAGATATAATAGGTTTGCCTCCCGATCGAGCTCTTGAATTCAGCATTGCTTTAGTACCTGGTACGCAACCGGTGATCAAAGCTCCATACCGGTTAAGTCCTGAAGGATTGAAGGAGATCCATACTCAGTTGGGCGAACTTCTGAAGAAAGGTTGGATTCGTCCCAGTACTTCAAGTTGGAGATCTCCAGTTTTGCTGGTGAAGAAGAAAGAAGGTTCATACAGATTGTATATAGATTACCGAGCTCTGAACGAAGTGACGATAAAGAATAAGTATCCACTACCGCGCATCGACGATCTGTTCGATCAGCTAAGTAGGTCTTGCATATTTTCAAAACTAGATCTTCGTTCGGGTTATCATCAGGTAAAGGTCAAAGAGTCGGATATTCCTAAAACGGCGTTCAGGACTCGCTATAGTCATTACGAATATCTCGTGATGCCATTTGGAGTGACCAAAGCACCTGCTATATTTATGAATCTGATGAACCAAGTTTTCCAACAGTACTTAAACAGGTTCGTTGTTATTTCCATCGACGACATCCTGGTGTATTCAAAGAATCATAAAAAGCATGCCGAACATTTACGGATTGTTCTGGAGATTTTGCGACAATATCAACTCTATGCCAAGTACAGTAAGTGCGAATTTTGGCTAGATCAAGTCGGATTTCTCGGACACATTGTTTCATACGAAGGAATCTCGGTAGATCCAGCTAAGCTGTCAGCTGTCATCGAATGGCCGATACCAAATACGGTGAAGAATATCCAAAGTTTCTTGGGATTAGCAAGATATTACCGAAAATTCATTGAAGGTTTCTCGAAGATTGCAGCACTCCTAACCAAGCTCACACGTAAAGATGAAGCATTCATATGGTCAGAAGCATGTGAACAAGCTTTTGTAGAACTCAAGTCAAGATTGACATCTTCTCCTATTCTCGTAATACCAGACCAATTTGGAGGTTTCGTCGTGCATTGTGATGCATCCGGTAAGGGATTATGATGTGTTCTACACCAGCATGGAAAGGTTGTAGATTTTGCATCAAGACAGCTGAAATTTCATTAGCGCAACTATCCAACACATGATCTGGAGTTGACAGTCGTTATCTTTGCACTTAAGATTTGGCGCCACTATCTTCTTCGAGAACGAGTCGATATATACACCGACCATAAAAGTCTGAAATATGTATTTACTCAGAAGGAATTGAACATGCGGCAGAGAAGATGGCTAGAACTCATGGCGGACTTCGACATCAACCTACCATATCATCCAGGGATGGTTAATGTAGTTCCTGATGCACTTAGCCGTCAGCCGTTATCAATGAATCTCACCGCTCAATGGAAGCTACAGTAGAAATTGCATGGAATGGAGATCGAGGTAGTTATGCCAGGTAATGCTTCAAAGTTGATGAACTTACAAGTTCAGCCTACTATTTCCAATCAGATCAAAGCAGCTCAAGCAGGTGATGCCAAACTGCAAAAGATCCGAGAACAAGTAGAAAGTGGACTTCGAACCGACTTCATCATCCATGAAGATGGATCCTTGAGATATGGAAGTAGATTGTGTGTACCACAAGGTCCTGTTCGAGAAGAGTTGATGAAAGAAGCTCGCAGCTCTCCGTACTCAGTACACCCCGGTGGTACCAAAATGTATAAGGATCTACGGAAACAATACTGGTGGCATGGAATGAAGCGTGAAATAGCCCGAAGCATAGCCAAGTGTTTGGTGTGTCAGCAAGTAAAGGCTGAACATCACAGAACTGCTGGTCTACTTCAACCGTTACCTATCACAGAATGGAAATGGCAGCACATTATCATGGACTTCGTAACCGCTCTTCTTCGCAGCACGAAAGGTAACGATGCAATATGGGTTATTGCGGATCAACTCACCAAGTCGGCACATTTTATTCCACTTCGAGTTGGCCAATCTACCGAGAGTTAGCAAAGAAGTACATGGAGGTAAGCATGAATCTAAAGTAAGATTGAATCTCAAAATGTATTATTTTTTATACCCATGAACTCATGCAAGAGATCGTGAGATTACATAGAGTACCATTTTTCATCGTCTCCGATCGTGACACAAGATTCCGATCACAGTTTTGGTAGAGTCTGCAAGCTAGCCTGGGAATGAGTCTGAACTTCAACACGGCTTACCATCCACAAATGGACGGACAGTCTGAGCAAAAAATTCAGATTCTGGAAGACATGCTAAGAGCTTGTATGTTAGACTTTAGAGGTTCGTGGGAAGATCACCTACACCTTATGGAGTTTTCATACAACAACAGCTATCAGGCGAGTGTTGGAATGGCACCATTTGCAGCTCTCTATAAAAGGAAGCGTCGTTCACCACTAAGTTAGGACGACATCGGAGATCGTGAACTCCTTAGACCAGAGATGATCGTGGCAACTGTGGACGTAGTTCGCACGATCAGGAAAAGAATGCGCATAGCCTAAGACCGACAAAAGCATTGGGCTGACGCAAAGTGTCGATACCTGGAGTTCCAACCTGGAGATCATGTTTTCTTAAAAATCTCTCCAAACCGAGAAGTAATCCTCTTTGGCAAGAGGGGTAAGCTTAGTCCGAGATATATAGGACTGTTCGACATACTCGAACGAGTCAGAGAAGTGTCATATCGTTTAGCACTTCCACCCTCATAGGAAGGAATGCACAACGTGTTCCACATATCCCAGCTCCGGAGATATGTGAGCGACCCCAGCCACATCCTTGATCACTCTGAGCTCACTGTACAAACAGACCTAATTTGTGAGCAACAACCCGTTGAAATCCTGGACAGAAAGGTAAAGACACTTCAGAACAAGGAAGTAAACTTGGTCCGGGTGATGTGGAGAAAATATTCACCAAGAGAATCAACGTGGGAATGAGAGGATGACATGCGTGCAAGATACCCTTATTTATTTGAAAATTAGTCCATATGTAATTGTAAATTTCGAGAAAGAAATTTTTATAAGAAGGGTTGAATGTAACGACTCTGAATTTACTGTACGAAAATTTTTCAGTTCAATGTACAGAAAGGAGTTTATAGGCCTAAGTACGCTTTAAAAGTTAATTTTTGTTAAGAACAGCAAGAAACAAGCTTGTAGCACATTGGTAAAGCCTTGTACTGCTGTGACGTAGCCCCTGTGTTCGAATCCCATCAAACACATTATATTTTTTTCAGATTTTTCTTTTAAAATTTTTGGAAGCCCAAAATTTTATACGTGCAATGCACATAAAAATGAAAAGTCTGAGAAAAAAACATGTGCAAAATGATATAAACAAATAAGAGTACACATAGCGAGAATCCACTGGCCCCTACCCACCAAATGGTCGGCAAGATCGGCTCTAGGGCTGGCGGGGACGGGCCCCGTGGCTAAAAGTACCCGGGCTCTGCACACATGACTCTTGGCCTACCTCTATTACCCCTACACTGTTTGATTACTCTGAAATCAAACAGAGACTCTTCAATTCCCCAATTAATCACTTTTTAATGCATTTTAATTCACTCTTTTAATCCCAAAACCCTAATTCCAAACTATAAATACTATCCCATGCCCTATCCCTTCCACATTCTGAAAATTCTAGCCAAAACCCTCAAATTTTCTCAAGTACAAGTGGAGTAGAAAAGGAGTTAGCCAACGACCAACTTCCGGCGAGGAATCGAGCCTATTCTGGCGACCCCGCGACGCCACGACTACCAAGCTATCTTCTTCAACCTTTCCTTACCCTAATCCACTTGTAACTCCCTTCCAATTTTCTTCCCCCTTCTTTAAAAATTCTTTTTAAAACGAATATCAGTAAGTGGAGTTAATACCGATATCGATCTTCTAAACCCTAAAAACTCAACCTTTTTCTTACGTATTGTTCATACAATTTTTACACAATACTTGTAACATTAGTATAAATGTTTAGAATAATTTGTAACCTAGAATTCAATGAAAAATCACTTTAATTTAACTTTTTCATTAAAATACCATGAACCTTACATATCACCTTTTAGTATATTGTTAATACTATACATTTAGAAAACCTCACGGGGTAATGACCTACTCCTCACAAACACACATGATTCCATAGCACGATTCTCTTTGAACCTAGTTTTGTGGCGAATACAATATATTACATTAAAATACCATCAAATATAAAAAAACGGTTTTCATTGAATTGTATTTCAAAACCCTTTTGCAAATAAGCCTCTACAACCCTTTTAAGGGGACCCGCTATTGGATGGTGTGGATTATCTCACATCCTTAGGCTGTTAAAACGACATGTAGACCTCCTCACAGAGCATTCGGTCTCGAAAGGTTTTTAATACGGTTTTTAAGAAAAATGCATTTTTCTACATAAATAAAATTAATTTTTAATAATTATATAAATATGATCAAATCACATATTTTCAAGATATAATAAAATTCCTTGTTTTCGAAAAAATAAAAGAATGACAGGTTTCACAAAAATACTCTCAAGTTATCCAAAAGACAAGTTTTACACAAAAATACCATGAACTATCCAAGTTAAGATAATTATCACTAAAATACCTCAATTCTTAAAATACACATCCATGAAAATCCTAAAGAATATAAATAATTTCTCGAGCTTATTTTTGAACTATAATAAAAATATTTTTTATAAAACCCCCTCGAGCTATATAAAACACTGTTAAGAACTTTAGTAAATATAGGTTTAAGAGAGATCGATTCTCTTGAGCCATAGGGAGCCAGAGAAAGTGAGTGCTTGCCTATTTAAGATAGAAAAAATTAACGGTGTTATCAATGGTAATTGGCTTGGAAATAGACACAAATCCTGCCGTCTATGTGTAACTGTTACCGATAACGCCCGAATATAATTCAGGATCCAAATCAGTTCTAAGTGTCTGACTCAAGTCTAATTCTAAATCAAGATTGAATTCAATCCAAACCAGAATTTAATTCAAACTTGAATCCAAACCCTAACATGTATACTTGAACCTGAACCTGAATACCAGAACAATATCAACATGCAAACATGACATGACTTGACCGAACCATGGCTATAACTTGACTTGGTTACATGACTACTTGTTTACATCCTGATCCTGATTACATGAACAACTTATATCCATGGTCTCGGCAAGTCCAATAATTATAATATATATAATACATTACGGGGTTAAAGGGGTAGATTGGTACGGAATGTATTAAAAGTGGCACGATAATGGACGCTAAAAGACACCTACATGAACTTTCCTGCCATTGTCCCATGGGTTTTGATGGGGCCTTATACTTATATGTTACCATCGTCCACGGGATAGTTAGACTCCTCTTGTATACACTGATACCTTCTGTACCAAGTTACAAACAACTACGTTAGAATAATAATCTGATACTTGTATAACTTAACAGTTTCTTTCCACATTATTTGTATTATTCCTTCCTTTATTTTGGGACTTACCGAGCGCTAGTTCGCTGGCGAAATTCCTGTCTCTTTCTTTCTTTAGAATGTTCGTCAGGAGGACCGGACCTTCAGGAGACCGAGACTAGCCTAGAGTACTTGGAGCAAATTGAGGCACAACCAGACTACTAGTATACTTGTACTTACTTTCCAGTTTATTTGCCACTGTTTAGGCATTGCTTTTATCATTGTACATTTCCTTTCAAATCAGTTGTATTGTAAAAATAAATGTTAAATAAAGTTGATGTTTACATTATATCTCTTGTCATTTCTTGTGCATTTTATATATTGCTTATTTACGCTTAACGTGTTTACTTCTGAGTAAATACGTCGCGGCCTCGCCACGTCTCCTTCCCCGTACACCTGGAATTATACATGTATAATATATTTTAGTATCCGTATATCTTTTAATAATACAAAATAAAAACCAAATAATATATTTTTAATATCTAGCCTTGCATGTCATCATACTCCATAGCATGTGGTTGCACCCATATATCATGTTCATACCCTAATTGCTAAAACAGATTCGTTTTAATCGCTACGTATATTTATGTAGATCCATACTTGGGGGTATATATTTTTATTGACAAGACATCGCATTATGGTTTAAACTTTTACGTATATTCTTCACATTTAAAAACTAGATTTTTAGAAGGGACCTGGGTAATATTCGGAGTAATCTGGTATTAGTTATAAAATCATATAATATATATTATAATATTTTCTATATAACTAATAATACACCAACTCATATATATATATATATATATATATAACTAAAATATAAAACTAACTCTCTCTGTCCCCCCGGCCTCTCTCTCTCTCTGAGTCCCCCTCTCTCTCTCTCTCTATATATATATATATATATATATATATATATATATATATATATGTATGTATGTATGTATATATATAAACCTCACCTTCTCTCTCTCCCCCTTCACCCTCATTCACTATATATAAACCTCACCTTCTCTCTCTCCCCCTTCACCCTCATTCACTTCTTCATCGCCGCGAACCCAGAACCCTAACCCACGCCCGCTTTCTCTATATATATAAACCTCACCTTCTCTCTCTCTTCCCCTTCCCCCTCATTCTCTTCTTCATCGCCGCGAACCCAGAACCCTAACCCACACCCACTCTCTCGCCGCCGTTCACCCCTCGACCTCCCTCGTCTTCACCATCATCGTCTTCCCCGTCCTCACCACTTCACCCATCACATCCTCCCCACCTTCTCCTCTTCCCGAGCACCCCATGCACCTCATCGACGCCAACCCAAGAAACCACACCCTATCGCCGGAGCCCTCATCGTCGCCACTCACTTCGCCCATCACTATCACCTCCATCTTCTCCTCATCACCTCCTCGCCTTCCAGCAACACCCCAGACTACCGCCACCACTAACCCTACACTTTCCCAATCCCTGATCACCAACCCTCGAAACTCACAACCACCTCGCCGACGCAACATCTTGCCGTCAACCCCGTTACCTCGCCAACATTCCTCTGTCCTCGCCACCCTAGCAAACTCTTCTTCTTCTTTTCTTTCCTTCCTTCTTTCTTTCTTTTCTTTTCTTGATTTTTCGATCAGCTCGCCGGAGTTGCGCATGTCGCCGACGACCCAGCCACCATTGTCGTCCAGCCCAGTCACCACGTCACGTCACTGATTAGCTAGGTCCAGTCCTGTGCACATAAGTTTGCATCGCGATGTTATTCCGACGTCGGACGTGGCATCCGTATCTCGACGTGAGATCCGATCAGGCAAGTTTTAAACTTGCAACATGCTTTGTTATTATATCGATGTTTATATGAATAAAAATAGTGCATGTGTTTTATTATTCAGCAAATATTACAGTTTTACTGTATCCATCTGTATCTGTACTGATAATAGCATATCTAGTTGCATGCCGGAACATCATGATATTATAATACTATTATACCAGTACAATATGTTATCTAGATTTCATCATACATTGTAATAGAAGTGTAATGGCTATTACAGATAGATACATATGCATCCTGGCATCAGTTGTGTTTACCGTGTTCCGATATTGATTACAGTTTCACGTTTGGTATCTATTTGTTAAAATACATTACATGATATGTTCATGACACACTACCAAACTTGTTACTTAGATCTTATTGCTAATGCCGACAATCCTGACTTGTTATCCTGACGGACGTGACTTGTTGTCTACATAGTCAAGACCTGTACCTGCTTGATCATGTATTGGCATTGGATTTATATCATCAATACCTGACTTGAACACAAAACCTGAAAAGTAAGGGGAAATCAATAATGAAACCTGACTTGTAACTCAACAGTTCGATACTTATACTGATCAGTTCCTATGGGCTCGGCCAGCCCCGGAATGATGTTGCTAACATCATTCATCTGTACATGTTACATGTTTACTGCTTAGCGGCACGTCTTGGATTCAGCCCGAGAATCTTGACCGTGGTCCGGGGCATGCACGGGATACTATTGAGTTACATCGACGATTCCATTAAATTTATTTCAAAGACTTGTAGAATAGATAACCTAAAAGCAAAAATTTTAGGATACACATCACATACATGTACCACACTGTTTTATACCTGTGTTATTTATATTCATGTTCAATCATGTCATCATATCCTGGTTATCACTATTATTTTGATATTATGACGCACTGACGTCTGGGTTTTGCATGGCCCAGTTCCTCTACCTTTATCGTAGACAGATCAAGAGTACTTTAACAATCAAGCCGAGTAATAAGGAGCTAGCCATTTAGTTTAGAGACTCTTAGTTTATTTATTTCAACAGTTTTATTTCTATTGATGTGAGCCTATATTGGGACGTGATTCAGATACTATTGTTTATTGGATCTTGATTCATTTCCTCTTTATGCATTTTCTTGATTTTATTTATCGTGGCAGATGGACATGTGTTAGCTAGATTATATATTTTACTGTTCTTGATATCCTATAGACAACTGTAATGTGACTGTCCATAGGTAGCATGGTTGGCTCTGTCACGTGCCGTAGTTACGTATCTTAGGAAGCAGGGCGTGACAATATTTGTTGTCCTCCGTCAAGGCATAGTGTGCGGTAGGTATGTGTTGTTTTTCTGTAGCATGGAGATGCATTAATTTAGGATGGTCGCACAGCCTTATTGGCCTCCATCAAGGACGAATACGGGTAAGTCTAAATTAATCAGGACAACGACAGGTAGAACTTGACGTGCGACTTATGATTTGTTGATCTTCGTCAAGATCATAAGTTGCTTGGGTTAAAAATTATATCGAGAGTTTCAAATATAATGGAAACTTGCCAAGAATGAGCATACCTTCTGGAGTGTGGTGATTTTGATCGGCTTCCGTCAAAATTATCCCACATTGATAGTTGGGTCCCAATCCCCACAGATGAGTAGGTATTACTACTCGGGAGATTTTCACTTCACAATTAGCTAATCTATTAGGTGTCTAGAAAGTGTTAACGAGATTACGCGTCTGCAGTAACGGGGTTATTTAATTAGGTCCGTGCGAAAGCACGGGGAGCCTCCCTCGGAGTACCAACAATGGACTAGTTGAACGGTTAGCGAACTTGTAAGGTGCAAATGATCCCGACTAGTTCTTCTTTTAGGATTTGAAGGAGAATTCAAGAAAACAGTGGGAGCCATCCTAATTAGACAAAGTGATTAACCAATCTAATCTTGATAGAGTGCATGCCGAGTGTTTCTTCTCTCTCTCTCTCTCTCTCTCTCTCTGTGGCAGCGACCATGACTGAGCTTAAACTAAATCTTATGAACCAACTTAACCGAACCTTTTTATAAACCTGGTTTTAGTTTATTATGATTCACGACTAAGTCGCATATATCTTTACCGCTCATACTTTACCCTTTGCTTCTCCAGAACTCTCCGTATCACTACGGATATCAATATTGCTTGGAATGGTCATCTCGTATAGTTACATACGAACTCGAAAAAATTTATTTCAGTTGGGTTCTGAAGAAATTGAATTGTATAATTCGGTTGTCTGACCTTTGTTCTCCTAATAATTAAATACAATAATAAGAGCTAAGCTCTATTAAATCCAATGAGGCAGCGCCTCACGTGCTCCCCACGTGAGTGCCAGCGCCGACCTCTTATAGGATTAAATCCTATAGTGGCGCCGCACGTGAAGTTTACGTGAGCACCAATGTGCAAAGCACAGAAACACCTGTTATGTATAAGAATTTAATTCTTAATTGGAATCCACATGCATAACACGTGAGCTCCATCGCCCAAATTAAGAGCAGGTAGAATTAAATTCGACATGGAAATTATTTCCCTAAAACTTGGGATATTCTCTATTAAACAAAGTTGTTAGATCAAAAACTCTATGGTGATGATAAATCATCAAATGATTGAATTAAATTCTATTAGGAGAAAATATCTCTCTAATCTTTCTAAGTGAGAAAGATATTCTCGGTAGGATCAAAAATCCAATGATAGAATTAAATTCTATTATTGAGAATATATTTCTCTAATCTTTCTAAACAAAGAAAGATTGTTCTCTGTAAAACAGAGAGCCCTTAGATTAAAATCCAATGGTGATTAAAAATTACCGTTTGACAGAATTAAATTCTGTATATGGGAAAATATTTTCTTAATCTTATTAAAAAATAAGAAAACATATTCTGTAAAACAGAAATCACTGGATCAAAAATCCAACGGTGGATAAAATTCCCAAAATAATTTTTGAGACTAATAAAATCAATTGGAATCTCTCAATGAGAGATTTTCTCAGAACTAATCAACAATTTGCTTTGTCTATAAAAAGGACCTAAGACTTCAAGTCTCACACACATAGGAAAAAGAAGAAGGAACCCCCCATAAGCTTCTATAAACAAAAAGATAGAAGCCGCAATTGAGAAGTGAATTCTTTTTCAAAGAAGATCTACCTGTTCTTTCAAACCCTAGGTAAAGAAAAGTAGACATAAAATATATCTCTTTTGCCTGGCAAAAAGAAAATAAGGGTTCAAGCCTTCATAAAAAGAACTTAGTTTTTTCTCTGATCTGAGATTTGGAAAGCAAATCTCCCAACAAGTTGAGAATTTATTTCTCATTGGGAAGATTTTTGTTCTTCAGACTTAAAATCTAGAAGAAAGAACTAGATTATAAAAAACGAGGAGAAGAGAACTTATGGTTCTAGAAATTTAATTTCTCTATAAGTAGGGTTTAACCCTATATAAAAGAACTTAGCATGAAAAGAAACTTTGTTCTCCAATAAAAAGAGAGAGAAAAGATCCCAAATCTTCAAAAACAAAGATCTTGGTGATCATTAATGATCCCAAATCTTCGACATAGACTAGGGCATGGATTAGTTGAGTACTTTTTACGCTACCATCAACTGCCGTCAAAGGAGAGTAGTGTTCGAGATTCCTGACCATCCAATGTTCGTATTCAAGAGCGGGAGTCGATCCTTGGATCCAGCAACTTATAAAACTATACCGAGAAAGGAGGAGAGATTATATACTTTACATAAGGAGGAAGATATGCCAATGGTGGTTCGAATGTTCGAAGATGTGTTCGCCGAGGTGTCTGGGTTACCACCAGATCAAGCGATTGAATTCGCAATAGACTTGATGCCAGGCACACAACCAATCTTACGCGCACCGTATCGAATTGAGCCGGCAGAATTGACCGAGCTTCGAATGCAAATTGAGGACCACCTTAACAAGAGATTTATTAGACCGAGCACGTCACTTTGGGGTGCTCTGGTTCTTTTGGTACCTAAGAAGGATGGAACCAAGCGGATGTGTATAGATTATCGGGAGCTAAATAAGGTCACTATCAAAAACAAGTATCCTCTGCCGAGGATAGACGATCTGTTCGATCAGTTGGAACTCGAGTGTTCTCGAAGCTAGATCTGCGAACGGGTTATCATCAACTCAAAGTCAAGACGTCTGACATTCATAAGACGGCTTTCCGGACTAAGTATGGGCATTACGAATTTCTAGTGATACCTTTTGGAGTGACCAATGCCCCGGCGATATTCATGAATCTGGTGAAGCAAGTGTTTTATGAATACTTGGACAAGTTTGTCGTCATTTTCATCGACGATATCCTTGTGCATTCAAAGGATCGAGAGGAACATGCAGAGCATCTGCACGTTGTGCTTGAAACTTTGCGTCAACATCAAAGCTCAGCAAATGCGAGTTTTGGTTGGAGCGAATAGATTTCCTGGGACACATTGTGTCGGGCGATGGAATTTCGATAGATCCGGCCAAAATTACCGCTATACAAAATTGGCCGACACCAGGAACAGTTACGGAGATCAGAAGCTTCTTGGGGCTTGCTGGATATTACCGCCAGTTTATTAAAAACTTCTCCAGGATTGCGGAACCGATGACTTGTTTGACTCGGAAGGATGTGCCGTATGTATGGACCGAAGCTTGTGAGAAAGCATTCTCGGAGTTGAAGACTCGTCTAACCACAGCACCCATTCTTACTATTCCGGACAGAACTGGAGGTTTCGACGTTCATTACGACACCTCAGGAAAGGGATTGGGATGTGTGTTACACCAACACAGTAAGGTAGTGGCCTATGCATTGAGATAGCTGAAGATTCATGAATGCAACTATCCAACCTATGATTTGGAGCTCGCTGTGGTTATCTTCGCATTTAAAATCCGGAGGCATTATTTATTGGGGGTGAAGGTGGAGATTTATACCGATCACAAGAGTTTGAAGTATATCTTTACTTAGAAAGAGCTCAATATGAGGAAAGGAGGTGGCTAGAACTAATGGCAGATTTTGATATAAACCTGCAATATCATCCAGGGAAGGTAAATGTGGTCCCTGACGCTCTGAGTCGCCAGCCGATGGCATTGAGTCTTGCTACTCACTGGAGGAATCTACAGGACCTCAACGAGTTAGAGATGGAGGTAATCATACCCGGGGTAACCTCATCACTTATGAATATGCAAATTCAATCCACATTGGTGGACCGGATCAAAGAAGCTCAGGCTGGAGAAACAAGATTACAAAAGATTCGAGAGCAAGTAGAAACAAACTTATGATTTGACTTCATCATTCATGAAGACGTGTCACTAAGATATGGAAGAAGGATTTGTGTGCCTACCGGAGAATTCAGAGAGGAATTGATGAAAGAGGCACACAGTTCTCCATACTCTGTTCATCCTGGAGGGACGAAGATGTACAAAGACCTTCGTCAAACCTATTGGTGGCATGGTATGAAGCGGGAGGTAGCAAAGAGTGTATCCAGGTGCCTAATTGGTCAACAGGTGAAGGCTGAACACCACCGAATTGCCGGTCTTTTACATCCCTTACAGATACCCGAATGGAAGTGGCAGAACATCACCATGTATTTCGTGACTGCACTCCCTCACAGTACCAAGGGCAACGATGCCGTATGGGTAATCATGGACTGGCTTACCAAGTCTGTGCATTTCATTCCTTTTCGCGTCGGCCAGTCAACCCGAAAGCCTAACGAAGAAGTATATGGAGGAGATCGTCCGATTACATGGAGTACCTATATGCATCATTTCTGATCGAGACACACATTTCCAATCTCATTTCTCGCAAAGTCTACAGGAGAGTCTTGGCACGAACATGAGTTTTAGTATAACCTATCACCCCTAAACCGACGGCCAATCCGAAAGAGTTATTCAGATTCTCAAAGATATGCCCCGATCCTGTATGTTGGATTTTGAGGGATCTTGGGAGGACCACTTACACTTAGTAGAGTTCGCGTATAATAACAGCTACCAGGCAAGTATCGGTATTGCACCTTTCGCGGCATTATATGGGAGGAAGTGCAGGTCTGCATTGAGCTGGGATGACATTGAAGATCGAGAACTTCTTGGAACAGAGTTGATTGTCGAGATCGTGGGAGTGGTGAGAACCATAGGGGAACAACTACATATAGCTCAGGATCGACAGAAACACTGGGCAGATGCAAAAAGGATGCACCTATAATTTCAACCAGGTGAACATGTGTTCTTGAAGATCTCATCGAATCGCGAAGTGATACGTTTCGGGAAGCGAGGAAAGCTCGGTCCACGATTCATCGGCCCATTTGACATCCTTGAACGAGTTGGGGAGGTTGTGTATTGCCTAGCCTTACCACCTTCTTTGCAAAACGTGCACGATGTTTTTCATATCTCACAGTTAAGGAGGTATGTCGGTGACCCCGGTCATGTTTTGGATCATTCTGAAATCACTGTAGGGGCTGACCTAATCTACGAATAACAACCAGTTGAGATTCTAGATTGGAAAGAGAAGACATTGAGGGACAAGACAGTCCAGCAGGTTAGAGTTATGTGGAGGAAGGACTCTCCGGGCGAATCCACGTGGGAGAGAGAGGATGAGATGAGGGAACGTTATCCCCATCTATTTGTAACCCCTTCTATGTAACTACTCTTTCGCTTACCTCCAGAATTTCAAGGACGAAATTATTTCTAGGAGTGTAGATTGTAACAACCGTGTACCCTAGATACGTAATAAAAACGTTTTATAATTTTTCTCAAGATCAAACAATTTTTTTACTGCTTCTATTGGTAGAAAACACTTTAAAAATATTTTTCCATGATTAAAATGAATTAATATGATTTTTATGAATTTTTTTGGGATTTTTAAGAATTTAAATGGATTTTTTATCGAAGGGAAAAGTTTTTAAAACCGAAAATGGGAGCTATTTTGGACCAAATTTGGTTTCAAAGGATAGAAAACATCAAAATACATTTTCTATAATTTTCCCATATTTTTATAATATTTTTAACTATTTTTAAATAATTTTTAGAACCCAAAAACAATTTTTAAAACATTTTTAAATATTAAAAACAAATTTTATTAATTTTTTAAGAGCGGGAATGAATCTGGAATATTGGATCTAAAAACCAACGGCCCAGATTTTGCCGACAGTTTTTTTAATATATAGAATACGGAGGAAAGATGCCATAGGAGGGAATTTCCTCCTATGTCGTTGAAAAAGTACGTCCTCCTTTATTTTTTTCGACGATCGGCACCCATCATCTTCATCATTATCATCTAAGATGTGGGTACACCAAATTTCCTGTGATTCTACAACTTTTTCACCGTTAATTTATTGGGTTCAAAATTAACGGTTTACCGACAACATAACTTTTTACATTGCTAAATCAACGGTGAAAAAGTTGTAGAATCACATGAAATTTGGTGTACCCACATCTTAGATGATAACGATGAAGATGATGAATGCCGATTGTCGGAAAAAATGAGAGAAGGCATACTTTTTCGACGCCATAGAAGGAAATTCCCTCCTATGGAATCTTTCCTCCATTACTCTCATATATATATATATATATATGCATTTGATTGGACCGTTGGATCAGTCAAGGATCGTCAGCGCCAACTCGAGCCGGTACCCACGCCAGCTCACGCGCGATGGGATGTGGATCGTTGGATCTGGTCGAGCGATGGTCCGGATCTTGTTGGCTCTTAGGGTCGGCTCCTATAGCGGCTGGGGAAAAAATAGGGATTTTTAATTCCATAAAATCCCTAAAAATAGCCTTGAGCTTCTAAAATCCTCCAAAAAATATCTGTTCGACATAAAAATCTTAAAACATTTCCAGAGCTTTGTCTTTGAGTCTTCTACACTCTGGACCAAGTACCAAAGGCAAAATAATTCTCGGTTTCAAGATATACCTTTGGAAAAATAGTATTTTCCTTAAAATACCCTAAACCTTTCCAAGTGATATTTTATTGAAATACCACGAACTTTTCTGAATCATAAATTTTTACGAAAATACCCTGAACTTGGTAGAGTAATTAGCTTTATTAAAATATCCTGAACTTTTAAAAGCTAAGGTTTTCTTGTAAAAATCAATAATAATCCTAAAACTAGATTTTTACTAAACACGTTTAAGAAATAAAACCTTACCAAAAATACCCCTAATTTCGAAAGTTAAGTTTTTAGAATTTCACTAAAATACTCTTACCTTTTTTTAAAGGAGGTTCTTTTTATTAAAATACCCCAACGTTTATAATAAAAGATAATTCATGTTAATATACCATTTTTTTTATATAAACAATAATTATGATAAAATACCATAGTCCATTATAAACTAAGGTTTCTATAAAATACTGTGTTTACCTTACAATTATAATGGAACGAGTATAACTTACGACTGTGGAAGTTCATATCGACTGAGATATCATCTACTTAAATCCAATTTTTGACACATCACGCGACATGACCTACAATGCGGTTAGGGTTAGAATGCACGAATCTAGGTATGGAATACTATTATATATGAAGATTCCTGCAGGCAGGGTGAACAGTCCCAACATGGACGACCACTACAAATGAATTGAACAGTCCCAACATGGACGACTGCTACGAATGAATTGAACAGTCCAACATGGACGACTACTACGAATGAATTAAACAGTCCCAACATGGACAAATGACATTCCATGCCTAGATGATATACGCACTAACTCTAATTCGCAAAACCTTCACACTGAATAAAACGGGGCTGGGTAGTTTGATTTGACAAGGTAGTATACGGACTCGGATTCCCTTATTGCTCGATCAGATCCGGGAAAGTGGAACAATACATTTCACCTTCCCCAACCATGTTCTGTGGTTAGAACGGAATAATCTCGAGAACCCGCTACCCTTGTCTAACAAACTAAATGAACATATTACCTGTAGTTGCCGCACGCAGTATACCTTAATTTACCAAATACCTACAATACATCCATCATACCTCTGCATACAAATTAAATTATATATTACACACACCTGTTCTCTTTACCATTACTTTCTGTTGAGAAAATCCTAACCGAGTGTAACTTGCTGACGGATTTCCTTTCCTTTTCTCTATCCTTAGAACGTTCGTTAGATGAGGACGAGGTTAGTAAAGAAGTAGGCGATGGAATGGAGACCACTAATGAAGACTACACGGAGTTGACGCAAGAGTATTAGGATAGCTCTTCTATTGCCCACCTGTTTAGAACTTGCTTTCTTTTAATCAATGTAATCAAACTATTTAGTTTGTATTCAGTACTATAGGATGTAATAATTTTAGTTAATGGAAATAAATACTTCTGCTTTTATTATCAGTTTTGGTACAATGCCTGCATGATTTATACGCTTAACGTAAGTGTGTCGAGAAAAGACCACCATCGATATAGTTAGGTTGCGGACCTTGGCACGTCACTGTTTCCGTACTTTTGGGAAGCGGGACATGACAGGTTTTATTGGTAGCCCATGCAGGCCCTCAATGTACTAAAATGAAACCATTAACTGACGTTATTATGTTTTCGAATCTTATCCACTTACACTGTCTTCATACATCTTCCATTGTTCTTTCAATTTTCCTTCACATTCTATATTCTAACCATGGCCTTTTTCTTTCAGGTCATGGCCAATCTAGAATTCGTACCCCTTCCCGACGAGGACAACATGTCAGATATTACCTTCGAGGCTACACTTGGTTATTCAGACGACGAGATCGTAGGACCACCGACGGTTCTCTCCGGCAGTGACTCAGAGGAACTTACCGAGGAAGAGCCGGAGGAAGAGAAACCCATCAAGGAAGAACTGTCGGAAGAGGAACCTATTGAAGAAGCCTCAGCTGAAGAAGAGGCCCCAGCTGAAGAGGAGGCCCCCGTTAAGGTGAAGGAACCTGAAGAATACGGTCCTCACATTTGGTTTATTAAGGAAACGCTCTATATTCGGGGGCATGCTTATCGATGCGTGCGCCGCACTCCTCCAGGCCTCTATCGCCATGATATACCAGGCTCACATTTCTACTATAGTGTTGGAACTTTACCCGCGGAGACAAACACGTATGTTTTGAAAATGGAATCGTTTTAAAGAAATGGATGCGCACGCGAGCTCGGTTTCGTTTTAAAATTTATAAACCGCAAGTGCACGACGCATTGTCGCAAGCCGGCAAGTACGGGTCGATCTGTAGGGAATTGTGTATTAGGTTTTGTTGTTTAAAGTTCAACAAATAATGAATTAGTTGGTTTGTCACGAAAATATAAAACACGAAACAAGAAAACAGGTTAAGAAAGAAATGGTCGTGGCTTTGGCTCGGATGGTTGAATCGTGATGATTCCTTCGACGCTCCCTTTCTCATGAGTTGTCCGTCCTTAAGGCAATCCCGAAGTGAAGCATGACTTATCAAAGCGGTTGCAAAGAAAAAATCATCAAGTTCTCGAATCTCGACTCAAAACAAGAAACGAGTCCGTATTGTTCACTTACCATTTGTATGTCCAAGCTTGAGGTACCAACACTAAGCACAAGGGTTAGCAAGCATATCACAACATCAAAAACACAAATTAGTGAGTGAGAGCAAATGATTTTAGTGTTAAGTGTGCGAAGTGTTTGTGATAGTATAGGGTATATGAAAACCGAGGGTTTGTCAAGCACTCGGTCACAAAATACCGTATCTAAACTTAGCAAACTTAACACCAAATTGATTTTAATTTAAACATTATAAAATGGGGAAGGGAGTGAGTATGGTATATGAAGAGGTTACAAAGTAACCATGGTTTCAAAATATCATATTACATCAATACATAAACAGTCTTTAAGTTAGAATCACATTAAGTAAATTAAATATAAACAGGAGGAGGAGGAAGGCAAAGCTTTTCATCTCGCTTCCTCACCATCATCACAACCAAAGAGGATTAGTTATACATAATGAAAAGAAAAGCAAGTAAAGAAACAAAGCAAAAGAACAAAGCAAATAATGAAGCAATATTATTTAACACTTGATGTAGTTGAGATACAAGATATTGGTAATTTGTTTAACCTCCATAATGAAGCTCTCAAAAGAAAGTTTCAAGAGGGAAGAAGAAGAAGAAACCAAGTTAAAGCCCACACAACTCTCAAGCTAAACCAAAACTAAAACAAAACTATGGAATATACATATGGTCCCTTGCTCAATATCTGTTCTGGTATTTATAGACTCAACTCTAGAATAAACAAACAATATAGATGGACTAATGTGACCATAAGAAATGAGCAGAAGAAAAATGGGGACATTTGGAGCAAATAGGACCGGTGAGGCCAGTTTTTTGGGAGCTTTCGCCGGTCAAAACTTGGGCTTTTGTGCTCATGTTGGCATGGTGAACTCGAGTGCACTCAACAAGTCTACTGGTATTGTTTGTTTTCTCTAAATAAACCTGGTTTTTACTCAGTAGAAATGGAGGGAAAATGAGCTATATATCACATCACAACTTTTAGCATTAACTCATGATACCAAACCATATGTGCCCACTTGCACAAGTCATGATGCCCACATGTGCCAAGGCAGCCCCACCATGGTCCAAGAATCAAAAGAGCTATGTGCACACTTGTATTGTGTTGGACCAATATTGTGTACACATGTTTATTGCAAAAGTGCTCTTTGAATATCGGTTGGTTTTCTGTTCTGATTGCAGTGTCGGCTCCCAAACGCTATATCCGTGATATTGAGTGTGTTTCTAGTATTTTATCACGAATACATGTAATCTGTAATAGTACTGATATATAACAAAATTTATAATGAATGAGAGGTATTAAAATGCAGTTTTCTGAGATGAACAAATACCCCCAAACTTATCTTTTGCTCGTCCCGAGCAAAACAAAAAATCCTAGCCTCACTTTCGCAGGGAACGCGATTGCACTGAGCATTTTCAACAAGCCGTTAAACCTCTAGGTGTCCCTAGTAGGAGGAGTGTTGTCTCCTGAGGGTTTTCAGCGGATTGCACCCACAAAATCCAGTCACGTCAGCGCCGTGGAGAAACTGATGATTCTAATCTTAACTTGGAGATCAAAATTAGAAGTTCTGTTACCCAAGTCAGAAACGTTAAACTCTATTTTTCACTCCTCACAATTTGTTTAACATAAGTTTATACGCGTCTTTACGTGATTATGCAGATAGTGTTCACAAGTTTTTAAGAACTTGATTAGAGTCATCATGTCATAAATATGGACCAGAATAAAATTCTAAAGGATCACACGAGTTTGAAAATGAGTTAAGATTTTCTCAAGTTTTGTTCTCCAGTTAGGTTTCAAGTCAGAATATATATCAATTTTAACAGGGAACCTAAGTCATATTTTTCACTCCTACCTTTCACCTGTTGTAGTTCATACACACCCTTCGTTATTGTGCACAATATCTTTATAAATATAAACCTTCATATCTCCGCAAAAAAAATGTTTTTAATAGAAAATTTGTCATCGCCAAGATTATTCTCCCACAAAGAATCGTGAGGACTTTTAACTCGGGGAGAACACTTGCTTAGCTTGTTTTATTTGGCGATTGGAAACTTAGCGAGCTTCGGTTCAATGACTCCCATACCAGATGGTTTTAGGGAATTACGTGTGAAAACACCCCAAAAACTTAATTACCCAAGCTACTAAGGCCACGAAACAAAAGACTCATTTTATTTGCGTTTAAAATATTCTGAAGGCAGTGCACACGGAGATATTGCCAGCTTTTCTTTTTAATTCCAAAGACGTGTTCATGTGGATAAGGTGTGTTATCGTATTAACAAGGTTCCAGATGGGTTATTTTTCAGAGTTATACTTCTATTAAAACCTCAATAATATCCTTCATATCCACTTTACCTTGTGAACTAATCTTGATATTACTTAATTCAGAACAAATCTGTTTGATCCTAAAAATGCTTATCAATTTTCAAAAAAATTGAAGACATGTCAGACATTCATCTAATTCTCAAAAACATATGATACGTGTAAAGTGATATAAAAGATGCATAACAGTTACGGTTAAACTCAATGGAGGGTTATCTTTTGGGTTTTCGATCTCTCGAAAAGAATTTAATTTCTTCTATCTTATCAACCGAACCGTCGGATTTCGAATCAAAATTCCCCCGCTAACTAACATGACAAAAAAGTTTTTATGTTTTTTTTGAATTTTTTTCAATTTTTATGGGTTTTTTTAATATGTATGCAATGCAGAATATACACATGATGCAGCAAAATAAACGCAGTGCTCACCCCCAAACCTGAGTTTACGATGTCCTCATCGTTGCCCCCGTCTCTGGTAGCTAGACATAGACATCAGGGTGAGAATTTATTCAAAAAAAGAAAAAAAAACTAAGACTAATTACAACATATACAAGTTAAAAGATTGGGTTAGTCCAGAAATTAATATCCGCCATTTAAAAATTTTGTCAATATAATGCAAGGGCCGGTAAAAGAATATGTATATAAAAAAGAAAAAGAAAAAGAAAAAGAATGTGTTAGTTGTTAGTGAAGGGCATGGATGTGTGTGAGTAGGGATCGGAAGACGCTGAAGGTGAAAATAAAGTTTTGAAGAGGCAAAAGAATTGTTGTTCGAATGAATTGAATTTTCAAGAAGGACGTGTTGAGTTTCGGAGTCAAGCTCCTTTAAAATCTGGAGTTCATCCGCAAAAAATTTGGAAACGGAAAGGTTCATGGGATGTTCCCTAATTAATCCTGACTCAAACTCATCTAGGATATCAAGTTCATCCGCAAATAATTCCTCAAAACTTTGCCAAGAAGAATATTTATCAAGGCTGCCTTCCTCCCTATAATCCTGCACAATCCTATTCTTATCATTCTAGCCCCATAACTTTTCTAATACAATTTCTCTCTCATCACATTCACAAATGGGTAGGTATACGTTATCTAAAAAAGTAGGTTCCCACACTAACGTTTCTTCCGAAACAATATCAACCGGTGATACAAAAATTGTAGGTTCCTGATTATTAATTTCCTCTAATAATTTATCCCAACCATACCCATCAAAATCACAAGCTTCCTCCTCTAAAATTGGAATGCAAAAATAAGTCGGTTCATGAATTTCTTCTTCAAGTAATATTTCGGTTAAATCAATCTCAAAATTACAAGTGACAGGAGGTTCAGTGGGTACCTGAAGGTTAGTGTTGGACTGACTTAGAGGGTTTTCCTGTGTATCCTGATAACGCTTAGGCAATTCATTTGCATCGTCATCTATGAAATCCTCAAAATTTAATTGATCGTTTATATTACTTGGGTGAATTCCTAGATGACAGATATTGACACTGTGTGGTTTTAATTGACTGTGTTCACTCTTTAGAATCACTACGGCTACATGCTCTTCAATTCTAGCCAAAGATTGAGCTTGAGCATAAAACAATTGCTCAGACTGCTGTATAAACAGGGCTAGCGTAGCAACTGTTTGATTCTCGACCCCAATCATCACTTCAATACCCTTCTCTAAAGTGGTCAACCCAGCATCCATCTCACCATCATTCCCTAATGATGGGTCAGTTGTGTTAAGAAGGGAGGGTTGTGACGGTGATGATGCTGAAGCAGTTACCCTGTTGACCTCTTTCTCTATATCTTCAATCATTAGGTCTCTAATTGAAGTGGGACTGGGTTCAAGAATGTTAGGTGGGTGACCATTATAAAAAATCTGGGACAGTTGGTCACCCTCTAGAAAAGGACAATTTTCATGAATGTGGGAAGAATCACGGCAATTTGAACAAAAGAATTGGGACTGGGTATAAACAAAGGAATAAGAATCGTGAAAAATTGAATTGAATCGTGTATCACCCATATTAACAAGAATTCACAAAAATCACAAAAACCAAGAATATCTCACCCCTAGTAGTCTATGTTATGCTAAGTCAACTAGATCTGCTCAAGAACCTGATTGTCAAAGTAAAACTGTGTCGAGAAACGGGCTCAAGATATACAGATCACGAAGCCAAGTAAGTGCAGAGATAAGGGGAGGTTTTCCAACGCTATCGCGAAGTTCCTTAATTAGAATAACCCTTTTCTCTTTTGGTGGTTTCGCCGTGAACACTTGCCTAGACACCCCATGAACGATATATCGTTAAGTGGTGTTCTAAACACAGTTAATTTCTCCTAATGAGCGCGGAGTCCTTAAATTCAAAGTTTTAATTGATTTTAAATTACTGTGGGTATGCAAGAATGCAGTTTTGTGATTTGTAGGCTACGGAGAAAGGTAATAAAATCCTTTACCGTATCTTGTTTGGTCGTGCCCTTAACATCCGTATTAAGATGCAAATGCGCAATCAATAAAAGAATTTAAGAAATCAAGAAATTTAAGCAATTCTTTTTCGTTTAAGCTTAAGCGTTGCAACAAATACGGGTTAGTTCTCCATGCAATTGGTGGCAAGATTGTGCGAAGAATCCTGCAGAATATAGAATATTGGAACGCGGCGGATTTGAGCGAAGGTGTTAGAAAAATACGTACCGATGCGATTTTGGGTTAAGAAACCCCCTTGAAGTGATTACGGGTATTTAAATGTTCACTTGCGCGGGTCAAACTACCGAGATCTTTGGCACTGCACTTTACTAACGTTTTGGAATTGAATTTGATCCTTACTCCGCACGATCGCTTGCCGTAATTCCTTAAAAATCTGAAATGTCGGAAAATACGATATTTAGTGTCAAAAAGCGATATATATGCCCCAATTCCTGCACACTCAAAATTATAAAAATCAAACAATACCACTGGAATACCGACAATGCACTGGAGATCACACAAAAAGAAAAGACCAAAAAACTCACCTTAGACCCGGTGGCGCCGGAATTTTCAGCAATGTCCTCGGTCAAATTAAGTCCAATGGTGCTCGAATTTTGTGTATAATCTCTAGGCTATATTAGTATTCTACTAGTATACTTTGATTTTTTAATTTGATTACAGAGTGATAGCAGGTCTGAAGGACAGAGAACAAAGTGTTAGAAATGAATGTTTGTTGTGTTAGTTTTGAAAAAATTGAGTTAGTAGTTAGTTTGTTAGTATGAACCAGAAATAACAATACCTAATGACTACCAAATTCCTGGCAACGGCGAAAACTTGTTGTGCTAGAGCTGAGCAGTTCCACCCCTTTGTTTGATGAATAGTGATCGAAATGATCAATATTAGTTTTAGTTTGTACTATTTGGCCAAATAAACCTATGTATAGCAGTAGGTCCATATTTATCTTTAGTTGTATCTCCTTTTAACTTTTATTAATCAAATCTTAGTTTCGAGAAAAACTCTCTTATGTCTCATGCCTTTTCTTTTCTTAGTTTAGCTCTTGCGTTAATTGTTATTCTTTCGTGCAAGTTACTATCTGGTCTCATCCTCGAATCCGTTTGTAACCCAACCCACCTTCGTATTCAGTTAACGATGGCTGGTCGTAATCATAACCGCAACAGGAGAGGAAATAGGATCCATGAGGCAGCGGCTCAGTAAGCAGCCATGATGAATATGATGTAAGGGCTGTTAAACCAACAACAGTAACAAACAGTCGCCCTTCACCAAGAGCTGCAAGAAAGTAGGCAGCAACAGGCTGAGCTATTGGAAAAGGCATTAACCCCAACTCCCCAAGGATCCGCGGCAGTTTAACAATTCCGATCATTGCATCCAAAGACTTTTGCTGGGAAAGGGACTCCATTAGAAGCTGAGGAATGGCTTCGGGGAACTGTCAATGGTCTTGGGGCTGCTCAGGTCCCAAAGGATGTGTGGGTCAGCATTTCTAAGATGCAACTCACGGACAATGCCCAAATATGGTGGGAAGCTGAGGAAAGTAGACTGACGGAGCCTATCACTTGGGAAACCTTCAAGGTGCGTTTTGATACTCAGTACTTTCCAGTAATAGCACATATGGATATGGAGCGGATGGTCGTTCAGTTCCAACAGGGGTCTATGTGGGAAATGAGTGTAGACTAATATGCGGCGGAATATGCTATGCTTAGCCGTTTCGCTCTCTACCTTGTGGCCACCCCTGAACTGTATGCTAAAAGCTTCCAACAGGAGTTGGATCTTAAGACACAGTCGGCCATGTCATGTACCTCTCTCCCCACTTATGATGCGATTCTAGAGGCATCTCGTAATTATGAGGAACTGGAGAAAAGGATCCGGCCAAATGCGAGTTTTGGTTGGAGCGAATAGATTTCCTGGGACACATTGTGTCGGGCGATGGAATTTCGGTAGATCCGGCCAAAATTACCGCTATACAAAAATGGCCAACACCAGGAACAGTTACGGAGATCAGGAGCTTCTTGGGGCTTGCTGGATATTACCTCCGGTTTATTAAAAACTTCTCCAGGATTGTGGAACCGATGACTTGTTTGACTCGGAAGGATGTGCCGTATGTATGGACCGAGGCTTGTGAGAAAGCATTCTCGGAGTTGAAGACTCGTCTAACCACAGCGCCCATTCTTACTATTACGGACAAAACTGGAGGTTCATTGTGACGTCTCGGGAAAAGGATTGGGATGTGTGTTACACCAACACGGTAAGGTAGTGGCATATGCATCGAGACAGCTGAAAATTCACGAACGCAACTATCCAATCCATGATTTGGAGCTCGCTGCGGTTATCTTCGCACTCAAAATCTGGAGGCATTATTTATTGGAAGAGAAGGTCGAGATTTATACCGATAATAAGAGTTTGAAGTATATCTTTACTCAGAAAGAGCTCAATATGAGGAAAAGAGGTGGCTAGAACTAATGGCAGATTTTGATATAAACCTGCAATGTCATCCAGGGAAGATAAATGTGGTCCCTGACGCTCTGAGTCGCCAGTCGATGGCGTTGAGTCTTGCTACTCACTGGAGGAATCTACAGGACCTCAACGAGTTTGAGACGGAGGTAATCATACCCAGGGTAACCTCGTCACTTATGAATGTGCAAATTCAGTCCATATTGGTGGATCGGATCAAAGAAGCTTAGGCTGGAGATACAAGATTACAAAAGATTCGAGAGCAGGTAGAAACAAACTTGCGAACTGATTTCATCATTCATGAAGATGGGTCACTATGATATGGAAGCAGGATTTGTGTGCCTACCGGAGAAATCAGAGAGGAATTAATGAAAGAGGCGCACAGTTCTCCATAATCCGTTCATTCCGAAGGGACGAAGATGTACAAGGACCTCCGTCAAAACTATTGGTGGCATAGTATGTAGCGGGAGGTAGAAAAGAGTGTATCCAAGTTCTTGATTTTTCAATAGGGGAAGGCTGGATACCACCAAATTGTCGGTCTTTTACAGCCCCAACCGATACCCGAATGGAAGAGGCAAAACATCACCATGGATTTCGTGACTGCACTCCCTTGCAGTACCAAGGTCAACGATGTCGTATAGGTAATCGTGGACCGGCTTACTAAGTCCACGCATTTCATTCCTTTTCGCGTCGGCCAGTCAACCGAAAGCCTGATGAAGAAGTATATGGAGGAGATCGTCCGATTACACGGAGTACCTGTATGCATCGTTTCTGATCGAGACACACGTTTCCAATCTCATTTCTGGAAAAGTTTACAGGAGCATCTTGGCAAGAACCTGAGTTTCATTACAACCTATCCCCCCCAATACGATGGCCAATCCGAGAGAGTTATTCAGATTCTCGAAGATATGCTCCGAGCATGAATGTTGGATTTTGAGGGATCTTGGGAGGACCACTTGCACTTAGTAGAGTTCACGTATAACAACAGCTACCATGCAAGTATCAATATGGCACCTTTCACGGCATTATATGGGAGAAAGTGCAGGTCTCCATTAAGCTGGGATGACTGTTTCCCCCAATTAGAGCAAAACTCTATTCAAAATTCAAATTTAGAAATAAAGCAAAAGTTTCATAGCAGCGCCAAGTGTGCTGCGTTCTAAGCAGCGCACCACGTGCAAAGTACATATGCGCTAGCGCTAAGTGCGATGCGCTCTAAGCAGCGCACCACGTGCAAAGCACGAGTACGCTTGCGCTAGAAGTAAAAGCTCTCCACCGTCAGATCAAAAATCCAATAATAATGATAAATAATTAATTAATCAGAATTAAATTCTGTTAAGGAAATATTTCTCAAAATCTTTCCAAACAACAAGATTGTGCTCTGTAAATCATAGCACCGTTGGATCAATGATCCAGTGGTGATTAAAAATCACCAAAATACAGAATAAATTCTGTATGGAAAAGATTTCCCAATCTTGTTAATAATAAGAAGATTACCTTCTGTAAATCAGAAGCCCTTGGATCAAATATCCAACGATGGGAAATTCCCCAAATCAATTAGAGAAAAGATCTCCTTAACTAATTGAACTAATCAGCTTGCCCTATAAAAAGGCCCATAGACTTCAAGTCTCATGGAGAAAAGATATACAGAAATAAAAAGAGGAACCGCCCATAAGCTTCGAGAGATCTCAAGAGTCAAGTTCTCAGAAAAAGAAGAGTTTCTTCAAGGTAAAAAAAATGAACAGAGAGATGAAATCATCTCATAATTGAAAAGAAGAATTCACTTCTTTAAAGATCATAGATCTACAAGACAGAAGTCTTTCACAAAAAGATCAAAAGATCTCATCATAAAAGAAGAAGAATATAATTCTTTTCACAGATTATAAATCTATAAGACAAATTGTCTTTCAGGAGATCATGAACATCTTATTATAAAAAGGGGAAAGAATATTTCAATTCTCTGAGGATCATAGATCCATAAAGGCAAACACTTTCAATCAATATAAGAGATTGAAACATCTCCTGTAAAACTGAGAACTTTGTTCTTAGATCCACGAGACAAAGTCTCTTAAAGGGGAATTTAATTCTCAGTGCATAGCGCTGCATAAAAGAGCCTTAGCGCTCCGTATTAAAAAGCGCTTCAGCGCACCGGAACTAGCGCACAGCGCTGTATAAAAAAAGCCTTAGCGCTTCATATTAAAAAGAATCATCTCAGTGCTCCTGATCTGACGCAAAGCGCCGAGCGCACCACGTGCTCCTCACGTGTGTGCCACTCAACAGTTAGCGCTCTGCGCTCTTGAACTAGCGCTTTGCGCTCATAAGACTGGCGCTAAGCGCACCACGTGCTCCCCACGTGTGCGCCACTATACAAGTAGCGCTTGTGTTCATAAGATAGCGCCCTGCGCTCATAACCTGGCGCAATGCGCCCATCATCTGGCGCTTAGCGCCAAGCATAACACGTGTCCCCCACGTGCGCGCTACCCAGCAGAAGCGCAATGCGCTCATAAACTAGCGCACGACGCTCTTTAATTGGAGCGAAGCGCCAAGCGCACCATGTGCTGCGCTGATAGAACATAAATTGTTCTTTAATAAGCCCAGAACTCTAATGAATGCTCAGCATTCAATAAAAGACAAAATATTGTCAGAATCTAAATCAATGCTTGGAATTGTTAAAAGGGCCTAGCCCAAATGAATGCTCAACAGCCCAAAATAAATGTTAAACATTTTAACTTGACTGAACTTAGCCCAAGATTGGCTATAAGTCCTCAATTCGGATTAATTGAGCCCATATGCTCACAAATCTTTTGATTTTAGTCTCAAATTGGACTATAGATATCTCAACCAAAACTGGTTCAAGGGTACATCTCTGAACCCCTCTGATATACGTCGTTGTAATTCTTCAACGTCTTCGGAGAGGTGACGGGTCCCGACAACCATACATTTCATAGACTATGACGTCTTTAAACTGGACTGTGGGGTCCTTAAGCCCACGGACTATGATGTTCTTAACCTCGGACTGTGGGGCCCTTAAACCCATGGACTATGATGTCCTTAACCTCGGACTGTGGGGTCCTTAAGCCCATGGACTATGATGTCCTTAACCTTGGACCACCATGTTCTTAAACTGGTAATCGACCGCAATGTCCCTAAACTAAACAACAGAGCTCAAATGCTCTCTTGTTGGATCTAAACGATCCCGTTGAGTTGATCTTAGTCTGAAATTAGACTAACGTATCCTCAACGAACGTTTAAGTTGATCTTAGTCTAAAATGAGACTAATGTATCCTTAAACCCAACCCCCAAACCCAAATCTAAGAAGATACGGATTTGGGCTAATCCACGCCCTACGGGCGACAACATAAATTAGTCTCCGTATACAATCCACGGGCAACCAAAAACAAAACAAACACCCACGACACGAAGTGACCATCTGGAGAAGGAGAAAGTGGTTACCGCGATACGTTAGCGTAATTAACTGCAGGGGCTTGCGCCTGCAGTGAAAAGCGTCCCCACAATCAAAAAACCCCTCAAATGAGGGGGAATCTGACGAAGTCTGCTACATCGGCCGCATCCGTTTAAACCTTCGATACATGGTGTCATAAATCAACTTGGCATCTTTGGAGAGGTGGACGGATAGCATCAATTAGCATCTGCCTCGAATTCAGGCAAGACGGACCTGTGCGGTCGCGTCCCCATGTTCGGAGGGGAACAGATTCTGGCACGCCCGGTGGGACCTTTTCCTTTTTCTACTCCACACTTCGTGTGTCTTGTTTCGCGAACGAATCGCAGTTTGATATGGTTGCCCTTGGATTCGAGGTACTAAGAATTGGTTTTGCTCTCGTGCAGAAAAAAGAAATGGCCTATAACTGCTCCAGCTGCAACTACAACTCCCGTTCCACCTCATCTGGAGGTGTAACCTATGGGCCCCAAGCGGCCTCCCTGTTCACGATACCGGTGGACCAAGTAACTCAGGCCACCACTGGGCTGTTCTTTGGGACTATGATCCTACCGATGAGATTCAATGCCCCGATGTTGTTGCAAGAAGCCCCAAAGAAGTCGGTCTTTAAGCGACTTACCACTGCCACGGCCCTTCTTAACGGGTCGCCCAAATCCAATGCCTCAGTTTTCAACAGATTGGGCCAGAACGCCAACAAGCCCACGATACCTGAAGTAGCCATCCCAAAGAGGATAGCCATTCCGGCTCAAGCAGACGAAATCATCGGAGAGGCTTCTTCTGCCAAGAAGTCAGTCTTCATAAGGCTGGCCATTCCGGCTCCCGCTCTAGGCGAAGTCCTCAAAGCTGCTTCTCCTGCCCAGAGGTCTGTCTTTGACAGATTGGACACTGCTTCTCAACGGACGTCAGTTTTCAAGAGGCTGGCGCCAGCGACAACCCTTCGCCAACACAGGGGGCATGAGAAAGTCACCCCTACAGCTGAGACAATCCCAACGGCTCGACACGCTCGACGTCTCCACTGGCGCCGAGTAAGGAAGGCTGGAGGCAATTCCCCTTCCGAACTGACTCCGCCAGCTCCAACGGTAGAAATCGATGCTGCTGTTCCAACTAGGAACAGCTTTGAACCGCTAAGGAGGGTGTGTAAAAACTCTCCGGCTGCCGTGCTGAAGAGCTCTCCTCCACCTGTGGAGAATGCTATAGAGAAGAAGCTGGAGCAGCTCCCTCGGCGGCTGTCCTCCAAAATTTACAAAGTCTGGCGACAAGTCCAGGAATCGGTGATTGACCAGGACTACTCTCGCCGACCAAAGAAGATTAAAGCTCGGCGAGAAAAGAGCCATCCCATGGTACCACAGAAGATATCATTCATCTGGGTGCCCACTGCAACGGCTCCCTCAACTTCAACCGCTCACAAGAGAAGGAGGCCGGAGAAAGCCCCTGTGACCGCGGCGAACCGCAAGGACGCTGAATCTAAACGTCCCAAGTATGGGGGCATGGTAACACATACCGTTTATATGGATTTCGGAAATGAGGAAAGCCGTGCTTCTACGGGTCATCGACCGCTTACCCGATTGATCACAAAGGCTCAGGAGCAACAGCAGTAAAAGCTCCAAGAGATGCTGACTGCAATGGCTGCACTCACTGGGCCGAAAGAAAATCCAGAGACCTCAGAGCAGCTTCAGGAACAAGAAACTGATGCTGAATTCCTCCGAAGGATGCTCGAGAGGAAAGAAAAAGAGGCTGCGGAATAGGCGGCCAACATAAAACGAATGGCTCTTTTGTTCCAAGACATGGCTGGGATGATGTTACAGCCGGAACCTCCAGCTGAAGAACCCCCGATTATCATTGAAGACGACAGAGGGGAGACATCGAACCCTCCTCCGGCTCTTTCAGCAGCCAAAGAGGAGACCATCTCCAAGGCCGCTATGGATGATTATATCGCTCTGCAGATACGAGTTCATCAGAAGAATGATGCGGCTGGGCAAATTGTTAAAACTGGACGACCCTATCCGGGTTGGTTTGACCAAATAAAGTACCCGCCGGGATACACGATCCCCAAGTTCCACGTATATAAGGGGACGGGAAATCCACATCAGCACGTCGCTCAATTCAGAGCCTTGTGCGGTGATCAGTCGAAAATATTGCATTCTTAACACGGCAATTTCCCTATCATTTGCACTCATCTAGAAGCGTTCGGCATTCATATTTCACATATTAGCAAATCAGTCATAAAATATCATATTGCATGTGTTAGACTTTTAAACCGGCACTTTAAGGGAAATTGACTGTATTTTATGGCATCGCATCATCCCTGTATTGCGCAACACTTGTGTCGAGATTTGTGCAGGAAATTGCAGGAGCAAAGTCAAAAGAAGCTGATCAAAAATATACCAACTCCATGTTTTCAGATCTGGTAGCAATTCAGAAGGAAATATACAAATCAACATATCAAAGAAAGGCCCATATTTCAGCCCAAACCAGCACCAGAGGTTACAAGCCCTAAAGCTCCCAAAGCGCCGCGGAACCGCGGCAGGAGCCGGCTTGAGCCGCGGTTCCGCGGTGGTTTGGACACATCAGCAAGCCATTTTTTGGTGCATAATTCTTCAATCAGTGGCCACAGCTCAGAAATACATGTCAAATTCCAGAAAACCCTCAAAGCTTCTACCAGATCAGCAAAGATTATTAAGCAAAGCTAATCCTAATTAAGCTCCTAACTAATCACATCTAGAAGCTTCTCCTCAACAAACTTTTGGAGGGAAATTCAAATCTCTTCTAACTAACTTTTAGAGGGAAATTCAAATTCTAATCCTAGATCTAGGGTTTAGGGAAATCTATAAATAGAAGCCTAGACCTAGGGTTAAAGGAAAAATCTTGATTAGTTCTTTAGTTCTTCATTAGTTCCTTAATCTTTACCTCTTTCTTCATCTTCTTCCACAAGTCTAGTGACAAGACTTGTGCGAAACCCTAACCCTAATTCCACTCCAAATTCAAGATCCCGAGTACCAAATCAAGTGAGAAGCCTTCAACCTTTTATGAGCCGAGCCGATCTTCAATCGGGCAAGTGATCCAAGCCGATCCGCGACTCACGGAGACGAGAGAAGCCAAATCGACGATCAAGTTCTTCCTCTAGTAGTTCTTGAGCGATTGTAATGAAATTGTTGATATAAATAAAAGGTGAAATTCTTTAATCTTGCTTTCTTTAAATTTTTGCATCATGATTCGATCTCAATTTGTAATTGTAGTTCTTGTTGTGATGTTTGAGTAAAACTCCGCTCGTCAACGAGTCGAGACGATCAATAGAATGATGATGTAACAAATCTTAAAACGATTCTTAAGTCCTACGAGCTTTGTAAACCCTAGCAAGTTCAAGAATCGATGACCTAGTTTTGTTGCGATGCTTTCTTGAATGTGATCGCTCGAAATTAGGGATCTACGATCGTTTCTTGAATTTACTAGAGGCTAGAATGTGAATGATATCGACGAAAGAATAAGGGATAAGATGAAACCCTAGTTTCATAAGAAATCCCTAATTCTCGATCGATCATCATCGATCTAGTATCAATTCATCGAAGGATAAGAATACGTAATTGTAAGATTACATCACATCTATAGATCTGATCGATTCCTACGAGCCTCATTTCGATTCTTGATATTTGGTTTGGAAAAATCAACAAACTCTCAATTCTTGATTCTATCTTTTTCTTGTTATTAGATCTAGATTTTCTAATTCTTGAACTTCAACTACAAATCATGAATTTTTTTCGTTTCTTTTCTTTAAAGTTTCAATTCACCTAATTCAAAAGACGAACGATTACACTTTCCCTGTGGACGATCCGCACTTACTAACGCGCTACATTCGACACCGTTATTGACTGCGGTCAAAATATTTTTGGTTGTGATTTCTATATACAATTTTCAAATACAACACAACAAAAATCATTCAATCAAATGGCGCCGTTGCCGGGGAAAGTGCGCTAATTGTTCGTCTTTTGGAATTTGAGTTGAAAAGTTTATTCCGTCTCTATTTTTAGATCAAAACTTGTACAAACACTAATACGAGTTGTTGTGATTTGTGCGAGCAAATCTGGAATCATTGGAGTTGGAGGAAAATTTTTCTGAGCATTCCAGAGAGCTAAGGAAGTCACAAGAGGCTCTCAGTAAAAATTGTGTGCAGTGATCTTGCTACAGTGCGGCGGAACCGCGACATTTGGAGGCTAAAACCGCGATTCCGCGGCGGGTTTGAAGCTTCTCTGTACAAAAATTATCAGGTAATCTCAATATTTCTTATCTCCTTCTTAAATCTGCTCCAATTAACAATTTGCTGCAGGTTTCTTTGCAAATAAATCACAGCGCCACAAAGCAATAAAAAAATTGTGCTTGTTTTGATTTTGTGGTTGTTTGCATAATTAATACGGACATTAAGGGGCAAAGACCAAATCCATATTAAGTGGGGAGTTCATTACCCTTCCTAGGCCCCGAAAATCACAAAACTTGCATCCGCATTGACCCACATTAACTAAAAAATATCTAGAGATGACTCTAAGGACCGTCGCGCTCACTTAGGACAAGAGAAGGCCGTGGGTAATTCATTGCTTATCCGCGTTTCTTTTGTGGTGTCTAAGGCAAGTGTGTCGAAGGCTAGTGGTTACTTAATTAGGCCCACTACTTACGTAGTGGAGAACCTCCCACTTACCTGGCACTTACCTGGCCACAGGGGAGACAAAGAGGCAGTGGAGGATTTTATCCTGCGACTTGTCATTTGAAAGTTAGGAGTGGTCTAGAGCTTTGACCTAGGTGACCATAGATTTTAGGGTTGCTTGTTGCATTTGTTGTGATCGCATCATATTTTCAAAAATCCGTATCATATTTTCAAAACAAACACCGCATTCATTCTCTCCCTTAATTATAAATTCACGCTGCCACTTGTACTAACCCTTTTTAGTGCAAGATAGGCTGGACAACAGGATTCTAGTGCCTGTTTAGTCCGCGTCCTTTCGATCGACCCAAAAGTCGGTATTTCTACATTTACCCTTTTCTTTACCAACCACCACACCCACATCGATGGATCCGTCTCCATCGAACTTCTTTACCACTACTCTGCCGCCGTCCATTGGTGCGCAGAATCCACCTCGCATCTCTCTCCAAGAGAGGTGCTATCCTACACGAGGCCCCCTTTCCACCTGTCTTTCCATTCCACCAGCCAACGGGGACAATTTTCAGATTAAACCCCAATACATCAACCTTCTACCAAAATTTCACGGTCTCGAGTCTGAGGACGCATACGTGTTTATCACGAAATTTGAAAATGTATGCGCAATGATGGGTACCTCACAGTTGTCTGTGGATGCTTTGCGTCTTCGTCTTCTCCCATTTACCTTGTGCGATTTAGCGGAGAAGTGGCTATATAACACTACCGCACATTCCATTTCAAATTGGGATGAATTCGTCAAAGCATTCCTGAAGAAATTTTACCCACATCAAAAGACAGCTCGAGTCCGTAGCGAAATCTATCAATTCACCCAGCTTCCAAATGAAACATTTTCAAAATGTCTTGAACGTTTCAAGGATCTGTTAGTCCAATGTCCACATCACGGCATCCCGAGATGGGAACTGTGCCGAATCATTTATGAGGGCATTAATCCTAACACAAGACAGACCCTTGAATCCATGTGTCAAGGCAACTTCATGCATAAAGATGATAGGGAAGCCTGGAATTTTCTAGAAAATTTCGCTGAAAAATCTTTACAGTGGGAGGGTGTGAGTCAATCGTTTAGGGATGGCAATGATATTTCCATAGGAGTTAGAGCTGACATTTCAGCTATACACAAGAAACTCGAGACTATGGAAAATAAATTTTTAGCAGCCACCCAAAATCAAATATCACTCTCCAAAACTGTATGTGAATGCTGTTCTGATCCATCACATCTCACGGAAGAATGTCCATTAAATTCTCCATTTCAAGGTCATGAGCATACCAATGCCGCATTTCAAAGACCTAGAAACGATCCATTTTCTTCCACATATAATCAGGGTTGGAGGAATCACCCTAATTTTGCTTGGAACCAATCACAATCTCAAAACATGGTTCCAACCCAACACAATTTCCAAAAGGTTCTTCCATCACAACAGCATCCACCACTTCAATTGAGTCAGCACCCTTTCCAATCACATAACTTCCAAAATCCGGCCAATACTTTTGCACCGCATGAAAACTCTTTGCAATTGACCGGTACAGACAATACCTCTGCACTAGCACAAACCTTGGATACTTTCATGAAACAATCCATCCAAGGGACGGCAAGTTTGCAATCTTCCATCGAGAATGTGATGAAGATCATTGTCTCTCAAAATGAGAATATCAAATCGATGGAAGCACAAATTGCACAACTAAAAGCCGAAATGAGTGCAAGAGAGAAAGGGAAACTTCCAGCTCAACTTTTACCCAATCCTGGCTATTCACATCTTGTGAATGCAACCACGTTGAGATCTGGAAGAGTGCTTGACACTCACGTTGGGGAAGAGTTTGATGACACTGATAAATCAATCAATAACACCCCGGCTGAGACCTTTCCTCACACACACACTTCTAATTCTGACCCCAGTTCTTCTACCCCACCACCTTCTTGCGAGCCTATTCTTCGTTTCCCAAAAGGCTCGCCACCTCAGCCCATCTCTTCTAGTTCTCCACAGACGATCCCCACTCCTCTTTTGGGATCATGTCTACCCCCACTTCCTTCTCCTATGATGGACCCAGCGCTTATTGCTAAAGCACCTTATCCTAATCGGTTAAGGGCTAACACATCGAGTCCACATATGGAGAAGATTAGGGACATTTATAAGCAAGTTAACATCAACATCCATCTTCTAGATGCCATCCAACAAGTTCCATCCTATGCGAAAACTCTTAAGAACTTGTGCACTAGGAAGAGGAAGACTCAAGTGCCCAAGAAGATTTTCATGGCAAAGACAGTAGACACGGCTTTCCCCCAACAATTACCGAGGAAACGTAAAGATCCTGGATATCCTACTATTTCCATTTCTATTGGGGAAAAACACATTAACCGTGCTCTACTAGACCTTGGCGCTAGTGTTAACTTGCTTCCATACTCAGTCTATGAGCAACTAGGTATCGGAGAGTTGAAGCCAACCCATTGCACTCTCTAGATGGGTGACCGATCAATCACCAAATCTAGGGGTGAACTGGAGGATGTGTTAATAAAAATCGGGGAATTTATATTCCCTGTGGATTTTATTGTAATTGATACACAGCCTGTAGCGAACCCACGGAATCAAATTCCGGTGATTTTAGGTCGCCCCTTTTTGGCCACTTCCAACGCTATCATCAACTGTCGTAATGGTTCTATGACCCTATCTTTCGGGAATAGGTCAATAGAGCTGAACATTTACAAGTTGGGAAGTGTACCCTCCGAACCTACTGCTCAGGTCTGTTCTGTCGACTTAATGGATGTCGACAGCAGCGAATTTGATGATCCTCCTGATACCGATCTTCACTCTTTTCATACATTATTGTTTGACCCAACTATGTATCATACACATACAGACTCTTCCACCGAGATGTCCGGGTCAACAACGAACACTGGTTATGAACTGTTCTTAGAGTCTGAACATCACCCCGCACTTTGTGATGACATTATTCATCGGGGTATTGATGGAACTTTCGAGGAGATCTTCGCCGATGAACTCGCATTTTTGAATGACACGGGTGTTGAGATGAATCATGTCCCACTCAATGAAATTGAACCTCCACCCCTTCTTCTGAATTGTAAAAAGAATGCAAGCAATCCATCACATTCACTGCATCGTCTCTCCAAAATGAGACGCACACACATTCTATTCCACCACTTAACCTTTCCCCACTTCTTCTTCCACCAACCAGAGCACTGCATTGATAAAAAATTTGAATGGTTGGTGTTAACGTTCGGTCTTTGCAAAGCTTGGCATCGACCACTGATTCTTGACCCCCTCATGTGATTTTCAAAAGATTAACATTGCATAACTCAAGTTTGGAGGGGTATATTTTTCTGGCTCTTGAAAAGAAATTTTTTACAAAATGATGAGCCAAAAATAAGTTTTGGGAAGTTCTTCACTTAAATATTTTTTCCCCCACTAATAAATTCCTCCCAGGCTTACAGGTTTTTCGAGTTTAGCAGAAGGCAACAGTGAGGACACTGTTGAAAACAAGTTTGGGGGAGGTTTGTGCTTATTTTCGCATCATTTGCATATCATTTGCATAAGCACAAAACAATTTTAAAAACCTATAAAAATTTAAAAAATTTCAAAAATAAAAATATTTTTTGTACATAAATAAGATAATGAAAGATTAGATAGTGAAAAATTACATCCATGAGATTAGAAAAATTTAAGAAAACTAAGAAAATTAGAAGTTTTCTTATACGAACTAATAATAAGTAGTTATGAGCCGTTGTCCCAAGGGTTAGTAAGATGAAGGAAGTCACTAATCTGAGGATAAAAATAAGTCTGAAAAATAGTTTCTATTCTGGAAGCCAAACATTTTGAACGTTGATACCCTGCTATTCGCACTTACACACGTCTCTTGAAGCCCGGGATAGTAGAGGATACCTTGAAATGCTCTTGTCTTAAAGTTGATGTATGAAGGAAATAAAAAAAAGTGAATAAGAAAAATAAAATGGTGAGAAAAATGGACACTGGTTTTGTTATCACCAAGGGCAATAAAAAAATATATAGCGAGGGTGCCTCTTCACGTAGTGCCCTAAGGCCAACTGGTCTGGGAGTCACTGTTATGCCTTAGGTGGTGCAAGACGAGGAAAATACACCAAATAAGCAAGCACATGAGTAATCGGTCGGTTAGTACTTCAAGAAGTATTAACGGTCGCATGAAAGTGTGTGAGCACATCCAAATATTCATTAATTAAAAACTACTGAGGCTGATGGACAAGAGTATGATAGCTTGAATTGAATTCTCCGGGTGTAGGGATGTCTTTACACACACGCAGGGTTATATGATCGATGTTTGGAAGAAAGATAGGAATGAAGAATAAGACGATGTTTTATTGAGGGAGTACGTGATTTCTGACATCTTTTCAGACCATTAAGATAGGGCTCATGACAACCGAAAAGCTAGCTTAGTTGGAAACCCTAATTTTCAAGGCTTTTCTTTTACGATTCTTTTCTTTAAATGTAATATTCATGATCTTCCTTTTATTATTGGATTTTGTGGGTGCAATCCGCTGAAAACCCTCAGGAGACAACACTCCTCCTACTAGGGACACCTAGAGGTTTAAAGGCTTGTTGCACGTGCTCAGTGCAATCGTGTTGCCTACGAAAGTGTGCTAGTTAGTTTTTCTCTTTCTTTATTTTCTCCTTCTCTTTTTAATAAACAATTCGCTCGAGACGATCGAAAATAAGTTTGGGGGAATTTGATCAGTCGAAAATATTGCATTCTTAACACGGCAATTTCCCTATCATTTGCACTCATCTAGAAGTGTTCGGCATTCATATTTCACATATTAGCAAATCAGTCATAAAATATCATATTGCATGTGTTAGACTTTTAAACCGGCACTTTAAGGGAAATTGACTGTATTTTATGGCATCGCATCATCCCTGTATTGCGCAACACTTGTGTCGAGATTTGTGCAGGAAATTGCAGGAGCAAAGTCAAAAGAAGCTGATCAAAAATACACCAACTCCATGTTTTCAGATCTGGTAGCAATTCAGAAGGAAATATACAAATCAACATATCAAAGAAAGGCCCATATTTCAGCCTAAACCAGCACCAGAGGTTACAAGCCCTAAAGCTCCCAAAGCGCCGCGGAACCGCGGCAGGAGCCGGCTTGAGCCGCGGTTCCACGGCGGTTTGGACACATCAGCAAGCCATTTTTGGTGCATAATTCTTCAATCAGTGTCCACAGCTCAGAAATACATGTCAAATTCCAGAAAACCCTCAAAGCTTCTACCAGATCAGCAAAGATTATTAAGCAAAGCTAATCCTAATTAAGCTCCTAACTAATCACATCTAGAAGCTTCTCCTCAACAAACTTTTGGAGGGAAATTCAAATCTCTTCTAACTAACTTTTGGAGGGAAATTCAAATTCTAATCCTAGATCTAGGGTTTAGGGAAGACTATAAATAGAAGCCTAGACCATGGGTTAAAGGAAAAATCTTGATTAGTTCTTTAGTTCTTCATTAGTTCCTTAATCTTTACCTCTTTCTTCATCTTCTTCCACAAGTCTAGTGACAAGACTTGTGCGAAACCCTAACCCTAATTCCACTCCAAATTCAAGATCCCGAGTACCAAATCAAGTGAGAAGCCTTCAACCTTTTATGAGCCGAGCCAATCTTCAATCGGGCAAGTGATCCAAGCCGATCCGCGACTCACGGAGACGAGCGAAGCCAAATCGACGATCGAGTTTTTCCTCTTGTAGTTCTTGAGCGATTGTAATGAAATTGTTGATATAAATAAAATGTGAAATTCATTAATCTTGATTTCTTTAAATTCTTGCATCATGATTCGATCTCAATTTGTAATTGTAGTTCTTGTTGTGATGTTTGAGTAAAACTCCGCTCGTCAAGGAGTTGAAACGATCAATAGAATGATGATGTAACAAATCTTAAAATGATTCTTAAGTCCTACGAGCTTTGTAAACCCTAGCAAGTTCAAGAATCGATGACCTAGTTTCGTTGCAATACTTTCTTGAATGTGATCGCTCGAAATTAGGGATCTACGATCGTTTCTTGAATTTACTAGAGGCTAGAATGTGAATGATATCGACGAAAGAATAAGGGATAAGATGAAACCCTAGTTTCATAAGAAATCCCTAATTCTCGATCGATCATCATCGATCTAGTATCAATTCATCAAAGGATAAGAATACGCAATTGTAAGATTACATCACATCTATAGATCCGATCGATTCCTACGAGCCTCATTTCGATTCTTGATATTTGGTTTGGAAAAATTAACAAACTCTCTATTCTTGATTCTATCTTTTTCTTGTTATTAGATCTAGATTTTCTAATTCTTGAACTTCAACTACAAATCATGAATTGTTTTCGTTTCTTTTCTTTAAAGTTTCAATTCACCTAATTCAAAAGACGAACGATTACACTTTCCCTGTGGACGATCCGCACTTACTAACGCGCTAAATTCGGCACCGTTATTGATTGCGGTCAAAATATTTTTGGTTTGACCAAATAAAGTACCCGCCGGGATACACGATCCCTAAGTTCCACGTATATAAGGGGACGGGAAATCCACATCAGCACGTCGCTCAATTCAGAGCCTTGTGCGGCAACACGGGAGGTGATTATAAATTACTGCTCCGCCAATTCGTTGGCAGCTTGTCAAAGACAGCATTTGAGTGGTATTCCGAGCTCCCAAATGACTCTGTCAAGATATTTGCAGAGATGGAGTTGCTATTCACCCAGCGTTTCGCGAGTGCTAGCGAACGCACCCCAATCACAGCACTGATCGACGCCAGGGTGAAGCCAGGAGAGACATGGGTTCAATACGCAATACGATGGCGGAATCTGTGGTCGAAATGTGAGCAGCGCATCGAAGAAGCGCCAGCAGTGGGCATGTTCGTGGGTACTCTTGATCCGCAGGCGACCATCTCCCAGTTCATGATGTTTTTCAAGCCCACCACCTTCCAAGCCTTGATTGACAAGCTAACCCAAATGGATCAGATGGGTCATAGACCATCTCCTTCGAAGCTGGAATCTCAGAACGAAAAAGGGAAAGGAAAAGCGACATTCATCGCCAATACTCAACAACAGCCGAGCAACTTAAAACCAGTTGTTCGCCAAAACAACTTGCGTCCATGCCCATCCCGCGAGGAGAGACTGGGACGTCCTTACTCGTTTCCCCGGGATAAAACAAGGAGACTGTTCGAGTTGGCAGTACGCAACAGACTCATCAATCTGCCGGATCCAAAACGTCCGCTGCAGCCAAGCGATGTCAACAATCCTAATTACTGCCCTTACCACCAAGCAGTAAGCCATCCAATCGAAGATTACTTCATCTTCAAAGGCTGGATTGAGGACCAATACCAACAAGGCAAGTTCGCATTATCCGAAAACTGGAAGGTGAACCTGCCACAACCTCATGCCCCTAAAAAAGTGGACATGCCGGGGGCATCGTGCTCATTCATAAGGGAAGCCCCATGGGAAGTTGTTCTTTCAGCAAAAACGAAAAGAATGCTGAAGGATCTCCAAACATGCCCGACAATCAGATGGAAAAATCCACTGGAACCCGAGATCGTCGAGGGAATGCTGAAACCGTGCCCAACTAAAAAAATTGGTGGTGATAGTCAAAACGCCCACACCCAGACGTCAAAGTCTTCGAAGAAAAAGAAGAAGACCAAAAAGCCCGTGAAGCCTGATGACAAGCACACGGACCTGCAAAAACAGATTGACACGCTGGAAGAATATAACCAGAAGGCGCTGACCCCAGTCACACTCTAAGAATTTCTCAGCCACGTCCTTGAGGACGGAGATGATGACAATGGAGAAGACTCGTCGAATGAACCTGAGGATTATGTGGCAAGCTGCCATATGATCTCTCACTCGTTGATAAACGGTGAAGAAGCTCCTGACGCAAAGAAATTGGGGGCAGATCCTGAACCGGAACTTCTAGGACCATCAAACGAAATGATTGACGCGTTCCTGAACGAAGCTCTTCTGAAAAGCAAAGCTGATCGGGAGCGCGAGATGGCCATATTTAAAAAGGCCAAACACCGGCGACTAGATGAAAAGGTTGAAACATTACCACCAGATCAAAGCATCCCTATCGCTAGCAAAAGCAAGCTTAAAGTAAGGAAACGATTCGCTAGGGCCCTGTCAATAGGAATGAAGTTGCCCTCTTTCAGAGGAAATTCTCCTGGCGGTATACATCTTGATGACGCGGACATACATCCTAACTTCTGCTTATACCATCAGAGGATTGCACACCCTACCGAGGAGTGCATAGCCTGTTGCAGGGATATGTTGTCCACCGACAACACGTTCAACGAGTGAAACGCAAGGCTCGTCGGGAACAGAAAAGCACGACAGATGAGCGCAAAAGAGCCACCAGCAACTGTCACATAGTCGACACCAAGGGATCGCAAGTTATCATCTTTGGAAGCGACTCTGACGAAGAAATCGTCCTTAGCCCTCTCTTCAAGGAATCCACCTCCGACATGAAAGATGCGAAGATTTGCGAGAAAATTTAGCTGCGTAATCGTACATTGCCCAAAAAATCTCGGACCTATGACCGAAACGTCTTTAAACCACTGCAAACCCGCGGCATCCCCAGGTTGACGTGGTAGTAAAAAAAAGGTATGTCCACAAGCAAGATGGGCACAGATGAAAACCCGAAAGGGCTCCGTGAGTAAAAACAGCAGGACTACCAGCGAGTTTTGTGAAAATCCGAAAAGGCGCAATCTCGTTAAAAGACACTTGCAAGGTCCTCTCGGCCCTGTAAGGAGAAACCACCCGTGTGAGATCCTTACGACTAATAAAGGACCAACACACTTAGGGATCCCCATGATTCCTAAGGAGAAATTACACTTACGAGATCCTTACGACTCATAAGGAGAATTCCCCTTTGAGACCCTCAAGGCTCACAGGGTTCAAAAGCCTTAAGCTACAGAGATCTGAACTTTTTCTTAAGCCATCACAATCTCCAATGTTGCCCTACAAGCGGTTCAATGCTGACCCTTGTATACAATCCACGGGCACGAATAAACATTTCCCTAACAGAGTCCCACCCGCGACTAGGGATATGTTCACACATTGGACAGCCCTTATAAGTCCTCTCGACTTATAAGAAGAAAACACTCTTGTAAGATCCTTACGACTTATAAAAGAATGCACACTTAGGAATCCTCATGATTCTTAAGGAGAAAACGCACTTACGAGATCCTCACGACTCATAGGGAGGAATACCTTCATGAGACCCTTACGGCTCATGAAGTTAAAAGCCTTAGTCGACAGGATCCTAACCCTGTTCGCTAAGCCACCTTTGTTCGACATCGACAGAGGCAAATGATGATTCTCTCCTGGCAATATCCCAGTTGTAGCGATCCTGATGCCTAAATCGGTATCAAATCCCAAACTCACGGCAAAAATTCAGCGAGCCACAAATGCATATAAAATAGCCGAAATGATGGGGCAACTTGCAACGAAATCAGCAAGTAAAATATATGCATACAGAACTGCCGAAATGGTTGGGCAACTCGCAATAAAAAAATAGCGAGTAAAAAGAAAAAATAACCGAAATGATTGGGCACCGCGAAAAATAGCCGAAATGATTAGGCAATCGCGACTTTCGCAATATAAAAGCTGAAATGATAGAGTATCGCGGAAAGAAAACAAAAAAAATATACATATAAAATGAAGCTTTTTGCCCTACAGGAGAGATCACATCTATCCCTGTATACAATCCAGGGGCGCAAACAATGAGGGAACTATATCATCCGACCAGGCTCCATAAAAAAGAAAGCCAAGTCTCGATGGCCATATTTACAGCCTGGAGACCCACAACGGCATTCCTTCACAGTCCAACAGGATGCAGATGCAACGTCAACGAAAGACCTTATGGTCGAAACAAAGCGGAGTGACAGCAAAATCCCAACTCCATCCTAACATTCGTCTCATTACACCAGACACAATGTCAACGACGGCGTTCCTTCGCAGTCCAACAGGATGCAGATGCAACGTCAACGAAAGACCTCATAGTCAAAACAAAGCGGAGTGACGGCAAAATCCCAACTCCATCCCAGCATTCGTCTTATTACACCAGACGCAATGTCAATGACGGCATTCCTTCACAGTCCAACAGGATGCAGATGCAACGTCAACGAAAGACCTCACGGTCGAAATAAAACGGAGTGACGGCGAAATCCCAACTCCACCTCAGCATTCGTCTCGTTGCACTAGACGCAATGTCAACGACTGCGTTCCTTCGTGGTCCAACAGGATGCAGATGCAACATCAACGAAAGATCTCACGGTCGAAACAAAACAGAGTGACGGCAAAATCCCAACTCCACCTCAGCATTCGTCTCGTTACACTAGACGCAATGTCAACAATGGCGTTCCTTCGCAGTCTAGCAGGATGCAAATGCAACGTCAACGAAAAACCTCACGGTCGAAACAAAGCGGAGTGACGGCAAAATCCCAACTCCATCCCAGCATTCGTCTCATTACACCAGACGCAATGTCAACGACGGCGTTCCTTCGCAGTCCAACAGGATGCAGATACAACGTCAATGAAAGACCTCACGGTCGAAACAAAACGGAGTGACGGTGAAATCCCAACTCCACCTCCGCATTCGTCTCGTTACACCAGACGCAATGTCAATGACGGCGTTCCTTCGCAGTCCAACAGTATGCAAATGCAACGTCAATGAAAGATCTCACGGTCGAAACAAAATGGAGTGACAGCAAAATCCCAACTCCACCTCAACATTCGTCTCGTTACACCAGACACAATGTCAACAATGGCGTTCCTTCGCAGTCCAGCAGGATGCAGATGCAACGTCAATGAAAAACCTCACGGCCGAAACAAAGCGGAATGACGGCAAAATCCCAGCTCTATTTCAGCATTCGTCTCGATACAGCAAACGAGACGTCACTACGGCGTCCTTCCTCCAACAGGATTCGGACACGCCAAAGCAAACGAAGCGAAGGACAAATTCCTAGCTTCAGGGTCTTGACGGCAACTCATATAAAGCCTGAAAGACTGTCGGAGATCATCCCACACCAGCGCGGAGTGGTCACCACCTCGACGTTCGTCTCAATACAGCAAATGAGACGTCACTACAGCGTTCTTCCTCCAACAGGATTCGGACACGCCAAAGCAAACGAAGCGAAGGCTAAATTCCTAGCTTCAGGGTCTTGACGGCAACTCATATAAAACCTGAAAGACTATCGGAGATCGTCCCACACCAGCACGGAGTGGTCACCACCTCGACGTTCGTCTCGATACAACAGACGAGATGTCACTACAGCGTTCTTCCTCCAACAGGATTCGGACACGCTAAAACTAACGAAGCGAAGGCCAAATTCCTAGCTTCAGGGTCTTGACGGCAACTCATATAAAACCTGAAAGACTATCGGAGATCATCCCATACAGCGCGGAGTGGTCACTACCTCGACGTTCGTCTCGATACAGCAGAAGAGATGTCACCACAGCATTCTTCCTCTAGCGGAATTCAGACGCGACAATCAAACAACAGTGCCACGGCAAAATCCCTAGTTCCAAACCTCGACGGTTCACCAACAACCTAGAGACAACCGCGACATTCGCCTTGATACAGCAGACGCAATGCCAGCGAACGAAGCAAAGGCCAAATTCCTAGCTTTAGGGTCTTGACGGCAACTCGTATAAAACCTGAAAGACTATCGGAGATCATCCCATACCAGCGCGGATTGGTCACCACCTCGACGTTCGTCTCGATACAGCAGACGAGATGTCACTACAGCGTTCTTCCTCCAACAGGATTCGGACATGCTAAAACAAACGAAGCGAAGGCCAAATTCCTAGCTTTAGGGTCTTGACGGCAACTCATATAAAAACTGAAAGACTATCAGAGATCATCCCATACCAGCGCGGAGTGGTCACCACCTCGACGTTCGTCTCGATACAGCAGACGAGATGTCACCACAGCGTTCTTCCTCCAGCAGGATTCAAATGCGACAATCAAACAACGGAGCCACGGCAAAATCCCTAGTTCCAAACCTCGACGGTTCACCAACAATCTAGAGACAACCGTGACATTCGTCTCGATACAGCAGACGCAATGCCAGCAAACGAAGCAAAGGCCAAATTCCTAGCTTCAGGGTCTTGACAGCAACTCATATAAAACCTGAAAGACTATCGGAGATCATCCCACACCAGCGCGGAGTGGTTATGACGCATCGGGGTTCCCCAAAATGAATCTAACCTCAAGTAAAAAGCGGCATGGCAAAATTCCTAACGCTTGCTCTTCCGACGGTCAAACTGCCTAGGAAGATTGCTTGAAGACGTCTTGTCCAGCCACCGAAGGGATCATAGACACGACAGTTGCAAGGCTACTCGAACAACAAGATTTCCTATCGAGGGATACATCAGTCAACGCGACGGTACAATGGGCAAAACCCTAGTACCACAGACCCTAACGGACCTCTGTCGTAAATAGCAGAGGTTAACTGTGACGTAGGACATTCTTGCGAGAACTTCTTGACTCGTCTCGACTCGTGGGGATATTAGTGCGAGAACTTCTCGATTCGTCCCGACTCGTAAGGAAAAGCCTTAGGCAATGGGGATAAGGACATGTTTCCTAAGCACTGGGGCCCTGTAGGTCGGTCCAAAATGGACTCTTACATACTATTCACGGACTACACTCTCTAAAGTCGAATCTCGACAAGGAGGGAAACAACCACTTACGAGTCCTCTCGACTTGTAAGAGGGAAAGTTCTCTTGTGAGGTCCTTACGACTTTCAAGAGAAAGCACACTTAAGAATCCTCACGATTCCAAAGGAGAAAATACACGTACGAGATCCTCTCGACTCGTAAAGAGAAAAGTCTTTATGAGACCCTCACGGCTCATAAAGTTGAAAAGTCTTAGGCAGCAGACCTGAACCTGCTTCCTAAGCCATCGTTACCTCTCGAAGGGTTCAAGACGGAATGCTCTCTATCATCTACAGGCTGCACTTGCTAAAAATACATGGCAACAACACGGCAAAGAGAAGAAAGCGACAGTAAGGAGAACATTTGATTCGCATTCAGTTAAGCATTCAAAGCGCACCCATTCATGCATGAGCAAAAAGGTTTAATGCATAAGATAAACACATGGAAATGGAAAAGCTTGCCATTCATACTTCAGAAAATTCTTACATTGATGAAAACGGTAAACAAAAATGCCATTAAAGTATTTACAAAGGCAAAACATCAAATCCAGGACATGGATTGAGAAATTTAAGAGTGAGGCCATCCAAAAATTTTCGGGCCTCTCGGACTATCTTCATGTGCATCCTTTCACGATCGCAAGCGTCAGGATCCTCACTGATGTCCTCCACTCTTCGATAAACAGCAAGTATAGCCGCCTGTTGAAAAGCTTGATGCAGAATATCAACAAGGTTGTCTCGCCTTTTCTTTGAGATTAAGCCCATCAAATACACCGAGTGCACCTTATCTTCGGCGTCGTCCAATGCATTAAGCGGCATGCCGGCGTAAAATTGAGGAAGTGCTCTCCAGATCGCTCCCACAATAAGCTTCAAGAGAGAGGAACGACGAGCAGTCGACCTTTGTATGCATCAAAGCGACCCATAATTTCAGCACACTGGGCGTTGGTAAATTCTTGGTTTTGAGAACGGTCGAGTGCGCAAATGTCTCTGTAAGAAATAATCTCGTCGAGATCATACATATGAGCGTCCATAAAGTCTAAAAAGGAAAATCAGTGAGAGTTAGTGGACAGGATGATTAAAAGAAAGTTTATTGAAACAAACACGGGATTTAAACAACTCTTGATATCCCCAAGGAGGAAATAAGTGCTAATTAAATCACCCAATGAATTTAATCCTGTGCAATTAAGAAAGGAATCCTAAAAAGGATTTTGCATTTAATAAAAAGGTTCCTCGGGCCAAGAAGTTAAACTCCTCGAGAGCAATGCTCTGTAGACAGGAATGACACATGTTGAAGTCAATTATGAGGGGAATTAAAAATTCTCCGGGAATTCCATGAGCCTTGCTCTGTAAAAATGATGGAATAACCCATCAGAAAAATTAAAATAAATTTTTTAATGAATTAAAATTCTGAGATCTTCAAAATCCATGAACAAACTCTTAAGAGTTCTTCATAAGAGATTAACAAATCTCCATTATTCAAGAGAGCAAAACTCTGTTAATGGGTTGAGAAACCCCAAGAAAGATCTCTTTAGAGCAAAGCTCTGTTAATGAAACCCTAAAAGGGTTTTGTTTAGATCTAAGATCTGTGAAGAGCAAAGCTCTGTTAATGGGTAAAACCCTAAAAACATTTTAAGATCTATGATCTGAGGAAGAGCAAAGCTCTATTGATAAAGTTCAAATCTTACCAAAAATTTTTGGCAGAGTTTTGACTCTTGGAGGTTCTTAAAATGAAGAGCTATGCACTGAAGGAGAATAAAAATTCTCAGAAAGAAGGAAGATGAACAGAAATTATCCTAAGGGCCAAGGGTCCTATTTATAGACGCTGAGAGCCATTTCAACTTCTGAGTTGAGCCAAGGGCGCAGATGCTGCTACCGCTGCACTCACGTGTGGGCCTCGTGAGCGCAACGGTGGGGGGCATTTGTTTCCCCCAATTAGAGCAAAACTCTGTTCAAAATTCAAATTTTGAAATAAAGCAAAAGCTTCATAGCAGAGCTAAGTGTGCTACGCCCTAAGCAGCGCACCATGTACAAAGCACGTGTGCGCTAGCGCTAAGTGCGCTGCGCTCTAAACAGCGCACCACGTGCAAAGCACGTGTGCGCTAGCGCTAAGTGCGCTGCGCTCTAAGCAGCGCACCACGTGCAAAGCACGGGTGCGCTAGCGCTGGAACAAAAAGCTCCCCACCGTCAAATCAAAGATCCAATAATAATGATAAATCAATAATTAATCAGAATTAGTTTCTGTTAAGGAAAGATTCCTCAAAATCTTTCCAAACAATAAAATTGTGTTTTGTAAATCAGAGCACCGTTGGATCAATGATCCAGTGGTGATTAAAAATCACCAAAAAACAGAATAAATTCTGTATGGAAAAGATTTCTCAATCTTGTTAATAAGAAGAAGATTATCTTCTGTAAATCAGAAGCCCTTAGATCAAAGATACAACGGTGGGAAATTCCCCAAATCAATTAGAGAAAAGATCTCCTTAACTGATTGAACTGATCAGCTTGCCCTATAAAAAGGCCCCTAGACTTCAAGTCTCATGGAGAAAAGATATACAGAAATAGAGAGATGAACCCCCCCCATAAGCTTTGAGAGATCTCAACAGCCAAGTTCTCAGAAAAAGGAGAGTTTCTTCAAGGTAAAAAAATGAACAGAGAGATGAAATCATCTCATAATTGAAAGGAAGAATTCGCTTCTTTAAAGATCATAGATCTACAAGACAGAAGTCTTTCACAAAAAAATCAAAAGATCTCATCATAAAAGAAGAAGAATATAATTCTTTTCACAGATCATAGATTTATAAGACAAATTGTCTTTCAGGAGATCATGAACATCTCATTATAAAATGGGGGGAAGAATATTTCAATTCTCTAAGGATCATAGATCCATAAAGGCAAAGCCTTTCAATCAATATAAGAGATTGAAACATCTCCTGTAAAACTGAGAACTTTGTTCTTAGATCCACGAGACAAAGTCTCTTAAAGGGGAATTTAATTCTCAGTGCATAGCGCTGCATAAAAGAGCCTTAGCGCTCCATATTAAAAAGCGCTTCAGCGCACCGGAACTAGCGCACAACGCTATATAAAAAGAGCCTTAGCGCTCTATATTAAAAAGAAGTATCTCAGCACTCCTGATCTAGCGCAAAGCGCCGAGCGCACCACGTGCTCCTCACGTGTGCACCACTCAACAGTTAGCGCTCTGCGCTCTTGAACTAGTGCTTTGCGCTCATAAGACTGGCGTTTAGCACTAAGCGCACCACGTGCTCCCCACGTGTGCGCCACTATACAAGTAGCGCTTGCGTTCATAAGATAGCGCCCTGTGCTCATAAACTGGTGCAATGCGCCCATCATCCGGCATTTAGGGCCAAGCGCAACACGTGTCCCCCACGTGTGCGCTACCCAGCAGAAGCGCAATGCGCTCATAAACTAGCGCACTGCGCTCTTTGATTGGTGCGAAGCGCCAAGCGCACCATGTGCTGCGCTGATAGAACATAAATTGATCTTTAATAAGCCCAGAGCTCTGATGAATGCTCAACATTCAATAAAAAACAAAATATTGTTAGAATCTAAATCAATGCTTGGCATTGTTAAAAGGGCCAAGCCCAAATGAATACTCAATAGCCCAAAATAAATGTTAAACATTTTAACTTGACTGGACTTAGCCCAAGATTGGCTATAAGTCCTCAATTCGGATTAATTGAGCCCATATGCTCACAAATATTTTGATCTTAGTCTCAAATTGGACTACAGATTTCTCAACCAAAACTGGTTCAAAGGTATATCTCTGAACCCCTCCGATATACGTCGTTGTAATCCTTCAACGTCTTCGGAGAGGTGACGGGTCCCGACAACCATATATTTCATAGACTATGACATCTTTAAACTGGACTGTGGGGTCCTTAAGCCCACGGACTATAATGTCCTTAACCTCGGACTGTGGGGTCCTTAAACTCATGGACTATGATGTCCTTAACCTCGGACTGTGGGGTCCTTAAGCCCATGGACTATGATGTCCTTAACCTTGGACCACCATGTCCTTAAACTGGTAATCGACAGCAATGTCCCTAAACTAAACAACAGAGCCCAAATGCTCTCTTGTTGGATCTAAACGATCCCGTTGAGTTGATCTTAGTCTGAAATTAGACTAACATATCCTCAATGAATATTTAAGTTGATCTTAGTCTCAAATGAGAATAACGTATCCTTAAACCCAACACCCAAACCCAAATCTAAGAAGATACGGATTTGGGCTAATCCACGCCCTACGAGCGACAATATAAATTAGTCTCCGTATACAATCCACGGGCAACCAAAAATAAAACAAACACTCACGACACGAAGTGACCATCTGGAGAAAAAGAAAGTGGTTACCGCGATGCGGTAGCGTAATTAACTGCAGGGGCTTGCGCCTGCAGGGAAAAGCGTCCCCACAATAAAAAAAACCCTCAAACGAGGGGGAATCTGACGAAGTTTGCTACATCGGCCGCATCCGTTTAAACCTTCGATACATGGTGTCATAAATCAACTTGGCATTTTCGGAGAGGTGGACGGATAGCACCAATTAGCATCTGCCTCGAATTCAGGCAAGACGGACCTGCGCGGTCACGTCCCCATGTTCGGAGGGGAACAATGACGTTGGAGATCGAGAACTTCTAGGACCAGAGTTGATTGTCGAGACCGTAGGAGTGGTGAGAACCATAAGGGAACAACTATGTATAGCTCAGGATCGACAGAAACACTGGGCAGATGCAAAAAGGAAGCACCTAGAATTTCAACCAGGTGAACATGTGTTCCTGAAGATCTTACTGAATCGCGGAGTTGGGGAAGTTGCGTATCGCCTAGCCTTACCACCTTCCTTGGACGGCATGCACGACGTTTTTCATATCTCGCAATTAAGGAGGTATGTTGGTGACCCTAGTCATGTTTTGGATCATTCCAAAATCACAGTAGGGGCTGACCTAACCTACGAACAACAACCAATTAAGATCCTAGATTGGAAGGAGAAGACGTTGAGGGATAAGACGGTCCGGCTAGTTAGAGTTATGTGGAGGAAGGACTCTCCAGGCGAATCCATGTGGGAGAAAGAGGATGAGATGTGGCCCCTATCTATTTGTAACCCATTCTATGTAACTACTCGTTCGTTTACCTCCAGAATTTCGAGAACGAAATTATTTTAAGGAGGGTGGATTGTAACGACCGTATACCCTATATATGTAATAAAAACATTTTATAATTTTTCTCGAGATCAAACAATTATTTTACTGCTTCTATTGGTAGAAAACACTTTAAAAATATTTTTCCATGATTAAAATGAATTAATATGATTTTTAGGATTTTTTTGGGAATTTTAAGAATTTAAATGGATTTTTTATCGAAGGGAAAAGTTTTTAAAACTGTCAAAGGGAGATATTTTGGATGGTTGCAAAGGATAGAAAACATCAAAATACATTTTCTATTATTTTCCTAGATTTTTATAATGTTTTAACTATTTTAAAATAATTTTTAGAAGCCAAAATCAATTTTTAAAACATTTTTAAATATTAAAAACAAATTTTATTAATTTTTTAAGAGCGGGAATGAATCTGGACTGTCGAATCTAAAAACCAACGGCCCAGATTCTGCCGACAGTTTTTTTAAAAGAATATATATATGCTTTTAATCTGGACCCTTAGATCAACGATCCAACGGTCAAGGATCGCCAGCGCCATCGTGAGCCGGGACCCATGCCAGCTCACGTGCGATAGGATATGGGTTTTTGGATCTGGTCGAGCAACGGTTCGGATCTTGTCGGCTCGTGGGGTTGGCTCCTGTAGCGGCTGAGGAAAAAAATAGGGATTTTTAATCCCAGAAAATCCTTATAAATAGCCTTGAGATTATAAAATCACCCAAAAAATATCTGTTTGACACAAAAATCTCAAAACATTTTTAGAGCTTTTTCTTTGAGTCTTATACACTCTGGACCAAGTACCAAAGGCAAAACAATTCTCAGATTCAAGATATACCTTTTTCTCGTACAACCCGACGCTCGCCGACTTTCATTTTCCTAGCTCATTTCAGGTAGGATCTCTCAACACTTGACCTCTTGTTATCTTCAATATAAATTATCTATCTGTGAAAAAAAATTCGGGACCTAATTATTATGTTTTAACTGCATTATTTATTTTACGGGTTTTGACGATTAAAAACGATATTAAACCCTAATAATATAACAAACTTTTAGCAGTTATCCTTCACGATAAAATCATGGGGCAACGGACAACACCAGATTCATTCTTGGACATATGGAACTAAGTTGTAAAGCGACTATCATGACCGGGACAATTTTTGCAGGAATAAATATAATTATTCTACGGTGTTAAATAAAGGTTATCGATAATTAGTTCCTTAATTATTAAAATATGGAAATAATTATAGTAAATTTTATATATTGGTTTTTTTAAAAATAAAATTAATAGTAAACCTGTAAAACCATATTTTCGCTAATTTGGGTATTTCACAAAAATACCATCAACTCCTAAGAATTTATATTTTCATTTAAATACCACGAAAATTGGAAAAATAGTATTTTCCTTAAAATAGTCTATACCTTTCCAAGTGATATTTTATTGAAATACCATGAACTTTTCTGAATCATAAATTTTTACGAAAATACCCTGAACTTGGTAGAGTAATTAGTTTTATTAAAATATCCTGAACTTTTAAAAGCTAGGGTTTTCTTGTAAAAATCAATAATAATCCTAAAACTAGATTTTTACTAAACACCTTTAAGAAATAAAACCTTACCAAAAATACCCCTAATTTCGAATGTTAAGTTTTTAGAATTTTACTACTCTTACCATTTTATAAAGGAGGTTCTTTTTATTAAAATACCACAACCTTTATAATAAAAGATAATTTACGTTAATATACTATTATTTTTTATATAAACAATAATTACGATAAAATACCATAGTCCATTATAAACTAAGATTTCTATAAATTACTGTATTTACCTTACAACTATAATGGAACGAGATATAACTCACGACTGTAGAAGTCCATATCGACTGGGATATCATCTACTTAAATCCAATTTTTGACACATCATGCGACATGACCTACGATGCGGTTAGGGTTAGAATGCGCGAACCTAGCTATGGAATACTATTATATATGAAGATCCCTGCAGGCAGAGTGAACAGTCCTAATATGGATGACTACTATAAATGAATTGAACAGTCCCAACATGGATGACTACTACGAATGAATTGAACAGTCCCAACATGGAAAAATAACATTCCATGTCTGGATGATATACGCACTAACTTTAATTCGTAAAACCTTCAAACTGAATAAAACGAGTCTGGGTAGTTTGATTTGACAAGGTAGTATACGGACTCGGATTCCCCTATTGCTCGATCAGATTCGGAAAAGTGGAACAGTACATTTCACATTCCCCAACCATGTTCCGTGGTTAGAACGGAATAATCTCGAGAATCCGCCACCCTTATCTAACAAACTAAATGAACATATTACATGTATTTGCCACACGCAGTATACCTTAATTTACCAAATACCTACAATACATCCGTCATACCTCTGCATACAAATTAAATTATATATTACACACACTTGTTCTCTTTACCATTACTTTCTGTTGAAAAAATCCTACCCGAGTGTAACACGCTGACGGACTTCCTTTCCTTTTCTCTATCCTTAGAATGTCCGTTAGATGAGGACGAGGTTAATAAAGTAGGCGATGGAATGGAGCTCACTAATGAAGACTACACGGAGTTGACGTAAGGGTATTAGGATCGCTCTTCTATTGCCCACCTGTTTAGAACTTGCTTTCTTTTAATCAATGTAATCAAACTATTTAGTTTGCATTCAGTACTTTGGGATGTAATAATTTTAGTTAATGGAAATAAATACTTCTACTTTTATTATCAGTTTTGGTACATTGCCTGTATGATTTATACGCTTAACGTAACTGTATCGAGAAAAGACCATCCTCGACACAGTTAGGTTGCTGACCTTGGCACGTCATTGTTTCCGTACTTTTGGGAAGCGGGGCGTGACACCGGAACATCACGATATTATCATACTACTATATCAGTTCAATATGTTATCTAGATTGCATCATACACGGTAATGGATGTATAACGGTTATTACAGATAGATACATATGCATCCTGGCATTAGTTGTGTTTCGATATTGATTACAGTTTTACATTGGTATCTATTTTGGTTAATATACATTACATGACATGTTCACGACACACTACCAAACTTGTTACTTGGATCTTATTGCTAATTCCAACAATCCTGATTTGTTGTCTTGACGGAGGTGACTTGTTGTCTGCATAGACAAGACCTGTACCGGCTTGATCCTGTGTTGGCATTAGATTTATATCTTCAATACCTGACTTGAATACAAAACCTGAGGGAAAGGGGAAATCGAGAATGTAACCGAAACATAACTCAAGAGGATGTTATTATTGTTTGCTGTGATTCCGGGCGTGAACGGAATAATCACTATTTATTGTTTGTCGTGATTCCGGGCGTGAACGGAGTAATCATTATGTTGTGGTCCCGTGGGGGTTTGAACGGGATATATACTGTTGAGTTACGATGAGGATTACATTAATTGATTTCAATGACTTCTAGAATAGATAACCTAGAAGCACAGACTTTAGGATACACGTCACATACCTATACCTCACTGTTTTACACCTGTGTTATTTATTTATACTCATGTTTAATCATAGCATCCTATCCTGGTTATTACTATTGTTTGATATTTATGACGCACTGACGTCTGGGTTTTGCATGGCCCATTTCCTCTGACGTTGTCGCAGGCAGATCATGAGTATTTTAGAAAGCAAGCCAAGCAATGAGGAGCTAGATGTTTAATTTTAAAGATGCTTAGTTTCTTTTATTTCCGCAGTGTTATTTTATTGATGTGAGCCCATATGGGACATGATTCAGATATTGTTCTTATTGGATCTTGATTCGTTTTCGCTACATCTATTTCTTAATTTTATTTATTGTGGCAGATGGACATATGTTTGCTAAATTTTTATTTTACTGTTTTTGATATCCGATTTACAGCCGTAATATGACTATAGAGGGATGATTCCTAACCATAGTTAGCATGGTTGTCGCGTGCCGTGTTTACGTATTTTGGGAAGCGGGGCGTGACAGGTTTTGTTTGGTATCAGAGACATAGGATTTAGGGTTAGTCGGGTTTGTTTCTTTTGTAGTTGGGTATTGAACCCAATACACTAACCATGAAACCTGGAATTAGGAACCTGTCCTGCCACATTACTATCTTTCCAATCTTGAATTTACGGCTATCAATATCCTGTTTATTGAATCTTATTTACCGTTACTAATCCTCTTCAGTGTTTTAGCTTCAGAATCATGGCAGATAGAGATTTGCGGTCATACCAGAGGCGTGTAGATAACACCGCATTGCTTGGAGTTGTACGCAATATGCTTGAAAACCAGAAGCGTCAAACTAAGCTGAATCAGCGGCAGGCCGAGTCTTTCCAGGAGGGTCTGCGGACGCTCCAGCAGTCCGTAGTTGCAGCAGCACCCAGGCCAACACAGTGTGAGGGCACCGTGGTGGATTTTAGAAAGCTTGGTCCGTCCACATTTACAGGATTGTAGGAGTCATTTCCAGCAGAGCAGTGGATAGTTGATACAGAGAACCTACTTGTCGCCATGCAGATTCCAGATGAGAAAAGGGTGGATGTAGTACGCATCCAATTAGTAGATTACACTCGCGAGTGGTGGCTCGTAGAGGAGACCCGTCTGACCAAGCCGATTAGTTGGGCAAATTTTTCGCATAACTTCTTAGAGAAGTTCTTTCCACAATCTGCTCGGGAGGACATGGAAGAGAAGTTCATTAGCTTAACGCAGAATGGCGGATCCGTAGATACACATGCGGCTGAGTGAACCCTGGTCAGTCGATTTGCGGGGCCCTTGGTTGCCAACGAGGCAGATAGGGCAAGGCGGTTTATGCGTAACTTGGATGTGGAGATTCAGAGACACATCATATCGTTGGGATTGACCATCATCTCCTAAGTTCTCAAGGAGGCTAGAGAACAACAAAGTTTATCAATGAGAGTAAAGGGTACTCAACAGCAAGCTGTTATAATATGGAAATCGGCGTTTATGACAAAAAGAGCTTCTGTACGTAGAGGCATTCCGATAAATAAACAGGGGACGATACTTATGAAAAGGACCTCAATTTCAACGCAAAGGAAGGATGTGATATGTGATTACTGCTAACGACCGGGACATTTCCGGAGGGAATGCCGGATGAGGCTTGGGCAGTGTCTTATTTGCGGAGCTGCTGATCATAAAATTAATGCTTGTCCATCAAGAGTTCAGTTGAAGGGTGATACTCTGAGAGCATAACAGAAGCAGATTACTCAAAGGCCTAATCAAGCACGGGCCTTCACCTTAGCGGCCGAGAAGGCCAAAGCTTCAGACGATGTTGTTTCGGGTATCCTACTTGTTTATAATTTTCCCACATTGGTATTATTCGATTCAGGTGCATCCCATTGCTTCATGTCATCCAAGTTTATTAGTGCATACTCTATTCCACACACAGCCCTGTTTAGTTGCTGGGACATACACACTGGGAATGGGAGAATTGTATCCAGCAGTGAGTGCAAAGGTTGCTCAATCGTTATTTGAGGACGGGAGTTATTCGCGGATTTCTTGGTAATTGATACTGGCAGCTATAATGTTGTCTTGAGAATGGATTTTCTTGGCATTTTCCATACTCATATTGATTGTAGGGCAAAGAAAGTGATTTTCCAGATTCCCGGACATCTGGAGTTCATATTTTTGGGAGGTAGCAGATCTGTCGGGTCAGTCGAATTTAGGGCTAGGCTGACTAATGCCGTTCTTTCGTCGATGGAAGTAAACAAGGAGGAAGCGCCAGCAGTAGTTTGGGAGTTTATGGATGTGTTTGAGCACATCTCGGGTTTACCGCCAAAACGAGATGTGGAGTTTGCAATTGATCTTATTCCTGGAGCAGCGCCGATTTCAAAGGTTTATAATCCAATGGCGCCGGTCGAACTGGAAGAGGTAAAGAACCTAGTTACCAAATTACTAGAGAAGGGTTGGATTCGCAGCAGCAATTCACCCTAAGGAACTCCAGTTCTTCTAGTCAAGAAGAAGGATGGCACGCGGAGGATATGCATTAACTTTCGAGAATTGAATCGGGTGAATATTAAGAATAAGCACCCAATCCCTCGCATCGGTGAATTATTCGATCAACTTAATGGCGTGAGGGTATTCTCGAAATTGGATTTACGATCCGGATATCATCAAATTCGGGTAAAATCAGAAGACATTTTCAAGATGGCATTCCGAACTCGATATGTGCATTACGAGTAATGCCATTTGGAGTTACTAATGCACTGGCAATATTTATGGACTTGAAGAACCAAATCTTTTCACCGTAATTGGACCAGTTCGTAGTGGTGTTAATTGATGATATTCTGGTCTATTCAAGGAGCAAAAAAGAGCATGCAGAACATTTGAAGATCGCACTGTAAACGTTGAGACAATAAAAGTTATATGCTAAGATGAGTAACTGCGAGTTTTGGCTCAGAGAAGTGAAGTGTTAGTTATATATATGCCCTAGAGGCCATTGTTGTACATATGATGTATATTATAATGGATGTTTGGATATATATAGAGAGGACTTTTTTGCTCGTCATGATAGTATGCTATTTGGTTTCTCTTTATCTTAACATGTTGACTTATATTTGTTTACTGTCTTACTCTCACATGTTGATAAAACCCTTAGGATATGTACTCGACTACTGGGATTATGATGAGATCATACTAGTGGGGCCACAGTAGTCGACGAGTACATCCTATAACTGTTCCTAGTCGAGGGTGTATCGAGACAGGGCATCGATACACCAGAGTAGACTAGCGTATACGCATCTTAACCCATATGATGGGCGATGGATGATCCCATATCCATCGGTGTTTGACATCAAGGATGGTGTATGGGTGCTCAGTGGAGACTGGGTACACTGTACGGACTCGCCGAGAACTCCCAGATGGTATTATACCTCACGTCAGATGGCAGTTCTCTGGTGACACTGGTATAGGTTAGTCTGTAGACCCGAGATCGTCATAGAGTCTTGTGTGATTCCCACTGTGCTTTGATTTCCACCTTACCACGTCCAAGAGGGCATGCAAAACGGTGGCTTTTAGGTACAGTCCCGAATCACATGGAGGTAATGAGCGATAGGAGGTGTTTCGTCTCTCCTGGTATAGAGAGTTGATATTATGCTGTGTTCGATTGGCTATAACTGGAAGTCCCTGGCCAGGGCGGATATTGAGTACTACTGGTAAGTATTATCAGTAGGTTCTCGACCTATTATGAGCCTCACATCGACACGACTTATCGGTTACTAGGGTCTAACGTATACCACCCCTAGACTAGATATGCAACATATCAGACGAAGAGACCGGACTGTACGGGAGTGTTACTGATTGGATTCACAGGAGAATGTACAGGCTTGCTTTTTGATCTTCTGATCGCTCAATACCTGGATGGCTGCTACGTTTTGCTGACCGCTTGCATCTTGTAGGTGTTTGATCTGATCATCACCTACTGCCGGCGTATTGACGATTCTTTAGAGTCCTACACAGAGGTTTCTTGACTCAGGCAAAACGGAGTAAGAGCACATATGTGATATATACAGAACTGAGGATAATACGATATGAGATACCATATTATCTGCTCGCGATATTTGATATCAGCCGGGTCATCGGATCAAGTGTTGATTCGATGTATCGGTACATGATATATTAGTCGGTTATATACGATATAGCCGGATTGTCGGATCAAGTGTTGATTTGATAATTTAATGTATAATTATATATCTGATATATTATATTACATTATCTAATATTGGCTCGCTTTATTGATTCATTTTCTCACCGGATAATACATTGATATATATGCGATATATGTTAATTGTATTATTTTCTTTTGTTATAGATATATATTATATATGTGATATATAATATTGTAACATGTTATGATTACTAATGCAACATATTTAGTGGAGATTAAACATGGTTAGGGTTTGATTTGGGTTAGCTCTTTCATGATGCTTCTAGAAGGTTTTACTTTGTTTCTAGCAAAGATATTATGGTTGATATTTTGCTAGATATTTCTAATCCAACCCAAACCCTTCACCCTTGGTTAAATCTCTACATAGGTTAGCCTTCTCATATTGAACCATGGTTGCATTTGTAATCATTATTACAATTTCATTATTCATCACAAAAGGAAATTCCTTCTTCTTCTTCTTCCTTGAGCTCACAAAAGCTTTCTAGGTTTTTATTTTGTGATGGATTAGTGTGAGAATTTGATAATAAAAGAGAGCATAAATCCTACTTCATCATCCTCGTCTAATCTAGCCAATTAGATCAGGGTGTTTACCTCATTAGTGAGTGAGAGCTTGAGTTAAAGAAACTTCAAGATAGATCATCTTTGAAAAGGAAGACTACAATTAAGCATGGATCATTCGGGTTGTGGAGCTTCTCTTGAGTCCGGAAGATCATGGATCGCGGCGAAGGGACTTCTACTCGGAGCTTATGAAGCGAAGGAGCGGACTACAAAGGTTGTAATCCCTCTCTCTTAGTTGTAAAGATGTTTACTTGCATGTTAAACCCTAATTATCTAGCAAAGATCGTCACTTTGGGTTGTTCGGCATGTCTAAATTTTAAATCGGGTATGGTTGATGCCTTGTAGAACCTTGTAAGAGTGCCTAGTAACCCTACAGTGGTATCAGAGACTAGCTAGAGTATTAGGCGACGTGTATACGAAGTTAAAACTCCGATCGAACCCCGAAACATCGAACTAGACCCCCTCTCTGGAAATTTTCTAAAAAGTTGGTTTTTTCTTCATTAAAAATACTCAAAAAAATCTGCAGGGAATTCTAAGGATAACCATGAAATACGAGCCCCCAAGTCTCTCAATGAGCCGTGGAACCGCGGCAAGAACATGCTTGTCGCGGCGGTTCCGCGGCCATAATTAGGAATTGGGGACACGTATTTGAAGGGTATATCCGTAGGTATTTGTACATGCTTCTGGGTATTTTTAATCTTACTCAAGTGTTGAGTTTTCTGGAGATCTTTTGGTACTCGTTGATTCGATCGGAAAGTTTAACTTCGTTCTGTTTTCCGGATAATTTAGAAAGTATTAAGATGTTCGAACGTATATCATTAACTCACCTTTTCCCGACACGAAAAACTTTCAAGTGTTGAATTTTTCTTGAGTTTAAATCTTTCGGAAAAACGTGCAAGTAACGCGATGGACCCTCTAGAAGAACACAAACCTTAACTCGATTATGTGACCGTCTGAACCGCCTCTAAACCTTAGGGTTTGGGGCAGTACGGCGTTGCCACATGTGAGGCGTTGGTTTAACCCTTCTACGGCTGGACCATTGGTACTGCGACATATTCTGGGATTTTTTGAACTTCGCTCAAGTGTTGAGCTATTTAGGAAATCTTGGGTATTTGATTATTCGATCGGAAGTTTTAATATTGTCTATTAATCTGGAATGTGATACAATATGTGGAATTCATATAGTTAGGCATGAAATGTGAAGTATGTGATATTTCGGATTTAAGATGTCTTAAGTGATTGTGGATTCCAAATGTTGTAGTTTTACACTTTCTTTTCTGTGACCGTAAGCGCAGTATGTGGTGTATCGCCGGCTTCGTTGCTATACACCAACGACAATCGGGATACGCATACTTGCTTACGTTGATGATATGAGATATTATGTGTTGCTGTGATATGTTATATTGGATCGTCGTGTTCTGAATAGCCGGGGTTTTATGTGAGATGAGGCTTTTTATTTTCATTCATGTAAAATTCATTTGTATGTAATATTTTTTTATTGGGGCACTTCCGGGATGAGGATGATGTCACCATTGTATATTATTTACTTTTCCGCATTAGGTAGACCTAAGGAGGGGAGTGATTGAATGAATTCCTTATTGTGTATGTTAGAAAATGTATAGAAATCACAACCAAAAATTATTTGACCGCAATCAATAACGGTGTCGATTGTAGCTAGTTAGTAAGTGCGGATCGTCCACAGGGAAAGTATAATCGTTCGTATTTCGAATTAGATGAGTCGAAAATTTAAAGAAAAGAAAAGAAACAATTCATGATTTATAGAATTGAAGTTCAAGAACTGGTAAAATTTAGATCTAATAACTAGAAAACATTAAAATCAAGAATCGAGAATTGAGAAGTGATGATTTCCAATCCAAATATCAAGAATCGAAGTGAGGCTCATAGGAATCGATCGGATCTATAGATGTGATGAAATCTAGCAATTACATATTCTTATCCATCGATGAATTGATACTAGATCGATGATGATCAACGAGAATTAGGGATTTCTTGTGAAACTAGGGTTTCATCATCTATCCCTTGTTCCTTCGTCGATATCATTCACATTCTAGCCTCTAGTAAATTCAAGAATCGATCTTGGATCCCTAATTTTGAGCGATCACAATCAAGAAAGCATCGCAACGAAACTAGGTCATCGATTCTTCAATTTGCTAGGGTTTACAAACTCGTAGGACTTAAGAATCGTTTTAAGATTTGTTACATCATCATTCTATTGATCGTCTCGATTCCTTTACGAGCGGAGTTTTACTCAAACATCACAACAAGAACCACAATCACAAATTAAGATCGAATCATGATGCAAAAATTTAAAGAAAGCAAGATTAAAGAATTTCACCTTTTATTTATCAACAATTCCGTTATAATTCACTCAAGAACTACAAGAGGAAAGAACTCGATCGTCTATTTGGCTTCGCTCGTTTCCTTGAGTCGCGGATCGGCTTGGATCACTTGCTCGATTGAAGATCGGCTCCGCTCCTAAAAGGTTGAAGGCTTCTCGCTTGATTTGGTACTCGAGATCTTGAATTTGGCTTTGGATTTTGAATTAGGGTTAGGGTTACAAGTTGTGTCACTCAACTTGTGTGAATTAGTGATAAGAATCAACCCAAAATTCTAGATCTAGGTTTCCTTTTATAAGCCTCTCAACCTTAGATCTAGAATTCAAATTTCAAATTTCCCTTCAAAATGAACCACTTTTCCCTCCAAAATGAACAACCTCATTTGAATTTTCCCTCCAAAATGAACTACCTCATTTGAATTTTCCCTCCAAAATGAGGTTGTTAGAAAGAATCTACTAGAAGAAGTTTGTTGGAGGGAATATTCTAGAATGACGTTGTTATAAGGAGGCTTCTAGAAGAAGGTTGTTATAAGAAGACTTCTAGAAGAAGTTTGTTGGAGAGAGGCTTCTAGAATAAGTTTGTTGGAGGGAATATTCTAGAATGAGGAATATTCTAGGATAAGGTTGTTAGGCCGAGCCTTCTGGATGAAGCCACGTGGTCATATGGAGTCTTCTTGAAGCTTTGTTAGTTACAGGAAGCACATGGGGAAAATACGCAGCGCCGACGTCATCATCTTGCCGCGGATCCGCGACGGGAATGGGTATTGGGCCGCGAATCCGCGGCCTAATAATAGCCTTGCTGCTTCAGATTTCTTTGCTTGTTTTAGGATGACATTCTGGCCTTTTTCTGATATGTTGAATATCATTTTGCTTTCTCGATTTCTGCCAGATCCCAAGTCTTGGACTTGGCGCATTTTTATCAGCACTTTTGACAGTTTCGACTTTTCTCCTGCAATTTCCTGCACAGATTCTCGAGACAAGTGTTGCGCTATACAAAGATTATGCGATGCCATGATAAACACTCAATTTCCCTCAAAAATGTCGGTTTTAATATATAACACATGTTATTTGGTATTTTACGGAAAATTTGCTAATATGTGCTATATTAATACCGAACACCTCTAGATGAGTGCAAATGGTAGGGAAATTGCCGTGTTAAAAATGCAATATTTTCGACTGATCAAATTCCCCCAAACTTATTTTCGGTCGTCTCGAGCGAACTGTTTTATTAAAAAGAGAAGGAGAAAATAAAGAAAGAGAAAAACTAACTAGCACACTTTCGTAGGCAACACGATTGCACTGAGCACGTGCAACAAGCCTTTAAACCTCTAGGTGTCCCTAGTAGGAGGAGTGTTGTCTCCTAATGGTTTTCAGCGGATTGCACCCACAAAATCCAATAATAAAAGGAAGATCGTGAATATTACATTTAAAGATAAGAATTGTAAAAGAAAAGCTTTGAAAATTAGGGTTTCCAACTAAGCTAGCTTTTCGGTAGACATGAGCTCTATCTTAATAGTCATGAAAAGATATCGGAAATGACATCATCCCTCAATAAAACATCGTCTTTATTCTTCATTCCTATCTTTCTTCCAAATATCGATCATATAACCCTACGTGTGTGTAAAGACATCCCTACACCCGGAGAATTCAATTCAAGCTATCATACTCTTGTCCATCTGCCTCAGTACTTTTTAATTAATGAATATTTAGATGAATTTGCTCACACACTTTCATGCGACCGTTAATACTTCCTGAGTTACTAACCGACCGATTACTCATGTGCTTGCTTATACGGTGTTTTAGTATTTTTCCTCGTCTTGCACCACCAAAGGCTTAGCAGTGACTCCCAGACCAGTTGGTCTAAGGCACTAGGTGAAGAGGCACCCTCGCTATATTTTTTTATTGCTGCCTTTGCGATAACAAAACCATTGTTCATTTTTCTCTCTCACCATTTTATAATTTATTCATATTTTTCATTTCCTTCATACTTTGGCTTTTAGACAAGAGCATTTCTAGGTATCCTCTACTATCACGAGCTTCAAGACGTGTGTAAGTGCGAATAGCAGGATATCAACGTTCAAAATGTTTGGCTTCCAGAATAGGAACTATTTTTCAGACTTATTTTTATCCTCAGATTAGCGACTTCCTTCATCTTACTAACCCTTGGGACAACAGCTCATAACTACTTATTACTAGTTCGTATAAGAAAACTTCTAATTTTCTTGGTTTTCTTAAATTTTTCCAATCTTTTGGATATAATTTTTTACTATCTAATCTTTTATTATCTTATTTATGTACAAAAATATTTATTTTTTTGAATTTTTTTTGAAAATTTTTAAATTTTTATAGGTTTTCAAAAATGTTTTGTGCTTATGCAAAGTATGATGCAAATTATGCGAAAATAAGCACAAACCTCCCCCAAAGTTGTTTTCAACAGTGTCCTCACTCACTGTTGCCTTCTGCTAAACCTCAAAAACCTGTAAGTTTGGGAGGAAATTTATTAATGGGGGAAAAATATATAAGTGAAGATCCTCCCCCAAACTTATTTTTGGCTCATCTTTTTCAGTAAAAAATTTTCTTTTCAGGAGCCAGATTATACCCCCCCAAACTTGAGTTAAACAATGTTAAGCTTTGAAAATCACAAGAGAGGGTCAAGAATCATTGGTCGTTGCCAAGCTTCGTAAAGACCGAAGGTCAACACCAACCATTCGAAAATTTTATCAATGTAGTGCTCAGGTTGGTGGAAGAAGAAGTGGGGAAAGGGTAAGTGGTGGAATAGAATGTGTGTGCGTCTCATTTTGGAGAGACGATGCAGTGAATGTGATGGATTACTCGCATTCTTTTTACAGTCCAGAAGAAGGGGTGGAGGTTCAATTTCATTGATTGGGAGATAATTCATCTCAACACCCGTATTTTTCAAAAATACGAGTTCATCAGTGAAAATTTCCTCAAAAGTTCCATCAATACCCCGAAGAATAATGTCATCACAAAGTGCGGGGTGATCTTCAGACTCTAAAAGCAGTTCATAATTAGTGTTAGATGTTGACCCGGACAACTCGATGGAAGAGTCCGTATATGTATGATACAGAGTTGGGTCAAACAACAACGTATGAAAAAAGTCTAGATCAGTATCATGAGGATCATCAAATTCGCTGTTGTCGACATCCATTAAGTCGACAGAACAGATCTGAGCAGTAGGTTCAGAGGGTACACTTCCCAACTTGTAAATATTCAGCTCTATTGACCTATTCCCGAAGGATAGGGTCATAGAACCATTACGACAGTTGATGATAGCATTGGAAGTGGCAAAAAAGGAGCGACCTAAAATCACCGGAATTTGATTCCGTGGGTTCGCTACAGGCTGTGTATCAAGTACAATAAAGTCCACAGGGAATAAAAATTCCCCAATTTTTATTAACACATCCTCCAGTTCACCCCTAGGTTTGGTGATTGATCGGTCAGCCTTCTGAAGAGTTATGCTCGAGGGCTTTAACACTCCAATACCTAACTGCTAGTAAACAGAGTATGGAAGCAAGTTAACAGTAGCGCCAAGGTATAGTAGAGCACGGTTGATGTGTTTTTCCCCAATAGAAATAGAAATAGTAAGACAGCCAGGGTCCTTACGTTTCCATGGTAATTGTTGGGGGAAAGCCGTGTCTACAGTCTTTGCCATGAATATCTTCTTGGGCACTTGAGTCTTCCTCTTCCTAGTGCACAAGTTCTTAAGAGTTTTCGCATAGGAGGGAACTTGTTGGATAGCATCTAGGAGAGGGATGTTGATGTTAACTTGCTTAAACATGTCCATAATCTTCTCCATATGTGGACTCGATTTGTTAGCCCTTAACCGATTAGGACAAGGTGCTTTAGCAATAAGCGCTGGGTCCATCATAGGAGAAGGAAGTGTGTTTGGAACCGATCCCAGAATAGAAGTGGGGATCGTCGGTGGTAGACTAGAAGAAGTTGGCTGAGGTGGCGAGCCTTGTGGAAAACGGAGAATAGGCTCAGAAGAAGGTGGTGGGGTAGAAGAACCGGGGTCGAATTAGAAGTAGAAGTGGAAGGAAAGATCTCAGCCGGGGTATCATTGATAGATTTTTCAGTGTCATCAATCTCTTCCCCAACGTGATTGTCAAACACTCTTCCAGATCTCAACATGGTGATTGCATCCACATGATGTGAATAGCCAGGATTCGGTAAAGGTTGAGCTGGAAGTTTCCCTTTCTCTCTTGCACTCATTTTGGCTTTAAGTTGTGCAATTTGTTCTTCCATCGATTTAATATTCTCATTTTGAGAGACAATGATCTTCATCACATTATTGAAGGAAGATTGCATTTTTGCCGTCCCTTGGATGGATTGTTTCATGAAAGTATACAAGGTTTGTGCTAGTGCAGAAGTATTATCTGTACCGGTCAATTGCAAAGAGTTTTCATGTGGTGCAAAAGTGTTGGCCGGATTTTGGAAGTTTTGTGATTGGTAGGGGTGCTGACTCAATTGAGGTGCTTGCTGTTGTGGTGGAGGGACCCTTTGGAAATTGTTTTGGGTTGGAACCGTATTTTGAGTTTGTGATTGGTTCCAAGCAAAGTTAAGGTGATTCCACCAACCCGGATTGTATGTGGAAGAATATGGATCGTTTCTAGGTCTTTGTTGAAAAGCAGAATTGGTATGCTCGTGACCTTGAAACGGAGAATTTAGTGGACATTCTTTCGTCAAATGTGATGGATCAGAACAGCATCCACATACAGTTTTAGAGAGTGACATTTGATTTAGGGCGGCAGCTAAAAATTTATTTTCCATAATCTCGAGTTTCTTTTGTATAGCTGAAATTTCAGCTCTGACTCCTATGGAAACATCCGATTGGTTATTGCCGGCCCTAGACGATTGACTCACACCCTCCCACTGTAAAGATTTTTCAGCGAAATCTTCTAGAACTTTCCAGGCTTCCCCATCATCTTTGGTCATGAAGTTGCCTTGACACATGGATTCAAGGGTCTGTCTTGTGTTAGGATTAATGCCCTCATATATGATTCTGCACAGTTCCCATCTAGGGATTCCGTGATGTAGACATTGGACTAACAGATCCTTGAAGCGTTCAAGACATTTTGAAAATGGTTCATTTGGAAGCTGGGTGAATTGATTTATTTCGCTACGGACTCGAGCTGTCTTATGGTGTGGGTAGAATTTTTTAAGGAATGCTTTGACGAATTCTTCCTAATTTGAAATGGAATGTGCGGTAGTTTTATACGGCCACTTCTCGGCTATATCGCACAAGGCAAATGGAAGAAGACGAAGACGCATAGCATCCACAGAAAGCTGTGAAGTACCCATCATTGCGCAGACATTTTCAAATTTGGTGATAAAGGCATATGCATCTTCGGACTCGAGACCGTGATATTTTGGTAGAAGGTTGATGTATTGGGGTTTTATTTCAAAATTATCCCCGTTGGCTGGTGGAATGGAAAGACAGGTCGAAAGAGGACCTCGAATAGGAAAGGACCTCTCTTGGAAAGAGATGCGGGGTGGATTCTGCGCACCTACGAACGGCGGCAGAGTAGTGGTAAAGAAGTTCGATGGAGAAGGATCCATCGATGTGGGTGTGGTGGTGGGTAAAGAAAAGGTAAATGCAGAAATACCGACTTCGGAGTCGATCGGGGGAACGCGGACTAAACGGGCACTAGAATCCCGTGTCCAGCCTATCTTGCACTAAAGGGTTTAGTAAAAGTGGCAGCGTGAATATAATTAGGGGAAATGATGTGATTGGTGTTTGTTTTGAAAAAGATACGGATTTTTGAAAAAAATGATGCAAATCACAACAAATGCAACAACCCTAAGTCTAGTGGTCACCTAGGTCAAGGCTCTAAACCGCTCCTAACTGCCAAAAGACAAGTCGCAGGATCAATCCTCCACTGCCTCTTTGTCTCCCCTGTGGCCAGGTAAGTGCCAGGTAAGTGGGAAGGTACTCCACTACGTAAGTAGTGGGTCTAATTAATAACCACCAGCCTTAGACACACTTGCCTTAGACACCACAAAAGAAACGCGGATAAGCAATGAATTACCCACGGCCTTCTCTTGTCCTAAGTGAGCGCGACGGTCCTTAGAGTCATCTCTAGATCTTTTTTAGTTAATGAGGGTAATGCGGATGCAAGTTTGTGATTTTTGGGGCTTAGGAAGGATAATGAACTCCCCACCTAATCTAGATTTGGCCGTGCCCCTTAATTTCCGTATTAATATGCAAACAACCAAAAATCAAAAACACACACAATTTTTATTGCTTTTTGCGGCGCTGCGAATTTTTGCAAAGAAAGCTGCAGCAAATTGTTAATTGGAGTAGATGGGGAAGGAGATAAGAAAGTGAGAAGATACCTGTGTGAATTTGGTACAGAGAAGCTACTGTAGAGCCGCGGTTTAGCGGCAATAAGTGCCTAACGCCGCGGATCCGCGGTGATTCTTCAAGATCACTGCACAAATATTTCTACAGATGCTCCTATTCACTTACACAGCTCTCTGGAATGCTCTGAAAAATTTTCCTCCGGCTCCAATGATTCCAGATTTCCTCGCAGCAAATCACAACTAATCGTTTAGTGTTTTGCACGAATTTTGATCTAAAAATTATGATGGAATAAACTTTTCAACTCAAATTTCAAAAACAAACGAATTAGCATACTATCCCCGGCAACGGCGCCATTTGATTGAATGAATTCCTTGTTGTGTATGTTAGAAAATGTATAGAAATCACAACCAAAAATTATTTGATCGCAATCAATAACGGTGTCGATTGTAGCGCGTTAGTAAGTGCGGATCGCCACAGGGAAAGTGTAATCGTTCGTATTTCGAATTAGATGAGTCGAAAATTTAAAAAAAAGAAAAGAAACAATTCATGATTTATAGAATTGAAGTTCAAGAACTAGTAAAATTTAGATCTAATAACTAGAAAACAATAAAATCAAGAATCGAGAATTGAGAAGTGATGATTTCCAATCCAAATATCAAGAATTGAAGTGAGGCTCGTAGGAATCGATCGGATGTATAGATGTGATGAAATCTAGCGATTATATATTCTTATCCATCGATGAATTGATACTAGATCGATGATGATCAACGAGAATTAGGGATTTCTTATGAAACTAGGGTTTCATCATCTATCCCTTGTTCCTTCGTCGATATCATTCACATTCTAGCCTCTAGTAAATTCAAGAATCGATCGTGGATCCCTAATTTCGAGCAATCACAATCAAGAAAGTATCGCAACGAAACTAGGTCGTCGATTCTTCAATTTGCTAGGGTTTACAAACTCGTAGGACTTAAGAATCGTTTTAAGATTTGTTACATCATCATTCTATTGATCGTCTCGACTCCTTTACGAGCGGAGTTTTACTCAAACATCACAACAAGAACCACAATCACAAATTGAGATCGAATCATGATGCAAGAATTTAAAGAAAGCAAGATTAAAGAATTTTACCTTTTATTTATCAACAATTCCGTTACAATTCACTCAAGAACTACAAGAGGAAAGAACTCGATCGTCGATTTGGCTTTGCTCGTCTCCTTGAGTCGTGGATCGATTTGGATCACTTGCTTGATTGAAGATCGGCTCCGCTCCTAAAAGGTTGAAGGCTTCTCGCTTGATTTGGTACTCGGGATCTTGAATTTGGCTTTGGATTTTGAATTAGGGTTAGGGTTACAAGTTGTGTCACTCAACTTGTGTGAATTAGTGATAAGAATGAACCCAAAACCCTAGATCTAGGTTTCCTTTTATAAGCCTCTCAACCTTAGATCTAGAATTCAAATTTCAAATTTCCCTCCAAAATGAACAACTTTTCCCTCCAAAATGAACAACCTCATTTGAATTTTCCCTCCAAAATGAACTACCCCATTTGAATTTTCCCTCCAAAATGAGGTTGTTAGAAAGAATCTTCTAGAAGAAGTTTGTTGGAGGGAATATTCTTGAATGAGGTTGTTACAAGGAGACTTCTAGAAGAAGGTTGTTATAAGGAGGCTTCTAGAATAAGTTTGTTGGAGGGAATATTCTAGAATGAGGAATATTCTAGGATAAGGTTGTTATGCCGAGCCTTCTGGATGAAGCCACGTGGTCATATGGAGTCTTCTGGAAGCTTTGTTAGTTACAGGAAGCACATGGGGAAAATACACAGCGCTGACGTCATCATCTTGCCGTGGATCCGCGGCGGGAATAGGTATTGGGCCGCGGATCCACGGCCTAATAATAGCCTTGCTGCTTCAGATTTCTTTACTTGTTTTGGGATGACATTCTGGCCTTTTTCTGATATGTTGAATATCATTTTGCTTTCTCGATTTCTTCCAGATCCCAAGTCTTGGACTTGGCGCATTTTTATCAGCACTTTTGACAGTTTCGGCTTTTCTCCTGCAATTTCCTGCATAGATTCTCGAGACAAGTGTTGCGCTATTCAAAGATTATGCGATGCCATGATAAACACTCAATTTCCCTCAGAAATGTCGGTTTTAATATATAACACATGTTATTTGGTATTTTACGGACAATTTGCTAATATATGCTATATTAATACCGAACACCTCTAGATGAGTGCAAATGGTAGGGAAATTGCCGTGTTAAAAATGCAATATTTTCGACTGATCAAATTCCCCCAAACTTATTTTCGGTCATCTCGAGCGAACTGTTTTATTAAAAAGAGAAGGAGAAAATAAAGAAAGAGAAAAACTAACTAGCACACTTTCGTAGGCAACACGATTGCACTGAGCACGTGCAACAAGCCTTTAAACTCCTAGGTGTCCCTAGTAGGAGAAGTGTTGTCTCCTAAGGGTTTTCAGCGGATTGCACCCACAAAATCCAATAATAAAAGGAAGATCGTGAATATTACATTTAAAGATAAGAATTGTAAAAGAAAAGCTTTGAAAATTAGGGTTTCCAACTAAGCTAGCTTTTCGGTTGTCATAAGCCCTATCTTAATAGTCATGAAAAGATGTCGGAAATCACATCATCCTTCAATAAAACATCGTATTTATTCTTCATTCCTATCTTTCTCCCAAACATCGATCATATAACCCTACGTGTGTGTAAAGACATCCCTACACCCGGAGAATTCAATTCAAGCTATCATACTTCTGTCCATCTGCCTCAGTACTTTTTAATTAATGAATATTTAGATGAATTTGCTCACACACTTTCATGCGACCGTTAATACTTCCTGAGGTACTAACCGACCGATTACTCACGTGCTTGCTTATACGGTGTTTTAGTATTTTTCCTCGTCTTGCACCACCTAAGGCTTAGCAGTGACTCCCAGACCAGTTGGTCTAAGGCACTTTGTGAAGAGGCACCCTCGCTATATTTTTTTATTGCTGCCTTGGCGATAACAAAACCAGTGTTCATTTTTTTTTCCTCACCATTTTATAATTTATTCATATTTTTCATTTCCTTCATACTTTGGCTTTTAAACAAGAGCATTTTAAGGTATCCTCTACTATCCCGAGCTTCAAGACGTGTGTAAGTGCGAATAGCAGGGTATCAACGTTCAAAATGTTTGGCTTCCAGAATAGGAACTATTTTTCAGACTTATTTTTATCCTCAGATTAGCGACTTCCTTCATCTTACTAACTCTTGGGACAACGGCTCATAACTACTTATTACTAGTTCATATAAGAAAACTTCTAATTTTCTTGATTTTTTTAAATTTTTCAAATCTTTTGGATATAATTTTTCACTATCTAATCTTTTATTATCTTATTTATGTACAAAAATATTTATTTTTCTGAATTTTTTTTGAAAATTTTTAAATTTTTATAGGTTTTCAAAAATGTTTTGTGCTTATGCAAAGTATGATGCAAATGATGCGAAAATAAGCACAAACCTCCCCCAAACTTATTTTCAACAGTGTCCTCACTGTTGCCTTCTGCTAAACCTCAAAAACCAGTAAGTTTGGGAGGAAATTTATTAATAGGGGCAAAATATATAAGTGATGATCCTCCCCCAAACTTATTTTTGGCTCATCTTTTTCAGTAAAAAATTTTCTTTTCAGGAGCCAGATTATACCCCCCAAACTTGAGTTAAACAATATTAAGCTTTAAAAATCACAAGAAGGGGTCAAGAATCATTGGTCGATGTCAAACTTTGCAAAGGCCGAAGGTCAACACCAACCATTCGAAAATTTTATAAATGTAGTGCTTAGGTTGGTGGAAGAAGAAGTGGGGAAAGGGTAAGTGGTGGAATAGAATGTGTGTGCATCTCATTTTGGAGAGATGATGCAGTGAATGTGATGGATTACTCGCATTCTTTTTACAGTCCAGAAGAAGGGGTGGAGGTTCAATTTCATTGATTGGGAGATGATTCATCTCAACACCCGTATTTTTCAAAAATGCGAGTTCATCAGCGAAAATTTCCTCAAAAGTTCAATCAATACTCCGAAGAATAATGTCATCACAAAGTGTGGGGTGATCTTCAGACTCTAAAAGCAGTTCATAATTAGTGTTAGATGTTGACCCGGACAACTCGATGGAAGAGTCCGTATGTGTATGATACAGAGTTGGGTCAAACAACAACGTATCAAAAGAGTCTAGATCAGTATCATGAGGATCATCAAATTCGCTGCTGTCGACATCCATTAAGTCGACAGAACAGACCTGAACAGTAGGTTCGGAGGGTACACTTCCCAACTTGTAAATGTTCAGCTCTATTGACCTATTCCCAAAGGATAAGGTCATAGAACCATTACGACAGTTGATGATAGCATTGGAAATGGCCAAAAAGGGGCGACCTAAAATCACCGGAATTTGATTCCGTGGGTTCGCTACAGGCTGTGTATCAAGTACAATAAAGTCCACAGGGAATACATATTCCCCGATTTTTATTAACACATCCTCCAGTTCACCCCTAGGTTTGGTGATTGATCGGTCAGCCATCTGAAGAGTTATGCTCGAGGGCTTTAACACTCCAATACCAAACTGCTCGTAAACAGAGTATGGAAGCAAGTTAACACTAGCGCCAAGGTCTAGTAGAGCACGGTTGATGTGTTTTTCCCCAATAGAAATAGAAATAGTAGGACAGCCAGGGTCCTTACGTTTCCATGGTAATTGTTGGGGGAAAGCCGTGTCTACAGTCTTTCCCATGAATATCGTCTTGGGCACTTGAGTCTTCCTCTTCCTAGTGCACAAGTTCTTAAGAGTTTTCGCATAGGACAGAACTTGTTGGATAGCATCTAGGAGAAGGATGTTGATGTTAACTTGCTTAAACATGTCCATAATCTTCTCCATATGTGGACTCGATTTGTTAGCCCTTAACCGATTAGGATAAGGTGCTTTAGCAATAAGCGCTGGGTCCATCATAGGAGAAGGAAGTGTGTTTGGAACCGATCCCAGAATAGAAGTGGGGATCATCGGTGGTAGACTAAAAGAGGTTGGCTGAGGTGGCAAGCCTTGTGGAAAACGGAGAATAGGCTCGGAAGAAGGTGGTGGGGTAGAAGAACCGGGATCAGAATTTGAAGTAGAAGTGGAAGGAAAGATCTCAGCCAGGGTATCATTGATAGATTTTTCAGTGTCATCAATCTCTTCCCCAACGTGATTGTCAAGCACTCTTCTAGATCTCAACATGGTGATTGCATCCACATGATGTGAATAGCCAGGATTCGGTAAAGGTTGAGCTGGAAGTTTCCCTTTCTCACTTGCACTCATTTTGGCTTTAAGTTGTGCAATTTGTTCTTCCATCGATTTAATATTCTCATTTTGAGAGACAATGATCTTCATCACATTATCGAAGGAAGATTGCATTTTTGTCGTCCCTTGGATGGATTGTTTCATGAAAGTATCCAAGGTTTGTGCTCGTGCAGAGGTATTATCTGTACCGGTCAATTGCAAAGAGTTTTCATGTGGTGCAAAAGTGTTGGCCGGATTTTGGAAGTTTTGTGATTGGTAGGGGTGCTGACTCAATTGAAGTGGTTGCTGTTGTGGTGGAGGGACCCTTTGGAAATTGTTTTGGGTTGGAACCGTGTTTTGAGTTTGTGATTGGTTCCAAGCAAAGTTAGGGTGATTCCTCCAACCCGGATTGTATGTGGAAGAATATGGATCGTTTCTAGGTCTTTGTTGGAAAGCAGAATTGGTATGCTCGTGACCTTGAAACGGAGAATTTAGTGGACATTCTTCCGTCAAATGTGATGGATCAGAACAGTATCCACATACAGTTTTGGAGAGTGACATTTGATTTAGGACGGCAGCTAAAAATTTATTTTCCATAGTCTCGAGTTTCTTTTGTATAGCTAAAATTTCAGCTCTGACTCCTATGGAAACATCCGATTGGTTATTGCCAGCCCTAGACGATTGACTCACACCCTCCCACTGTAAAGATTTTTCAGCGAAATCTTCTAGAAATTTCCAGGCTTCCCCATCATCTTTGGTCATGAAGTTGCCTTGACACATGGATTCAAGGGTCTGTCTTGTTTTTGGATTAATGCCCTCATATATGATTCTGCACAGTTCTCATCTAAGGATTCCTTGATGTGGACATTGGAATAACAGATCCTTGAAGCGTTCAAGAAATTTTGAAAATGGTTCATTTGGAAGCTGGGTGAATTGATTTATTTCGCTACGGACTCGAGCTGTCTTATAGTGTGGGTAGAATTTTTTAAGGAATGCTTTGACGAATTCTTCCCAATTTGAAATGGAATGTGCGGTAGTGTTATACAGCCACTTCTCGGCTATATCGCACAAGGCAAATGGAAGAAGACGAAGACGCATAGCATACACAGAAAGTTGTGAAGTACCCATCATTGCGCATACATTTTCAAATTTGGTGATAAAGGCATATGCATCTTCGGACTCGAGACTGTGATATTTTGGTAGAAGGTTGATGTATTGGGGTTTTATTTTAAAATTATCCCCGTTGGCTGGTGGAATGGGGAGACGGGTCGAAAAAGGACCTCGAATAGGATAGCACCTCTCTTGGAGAGAGATGCGGGGTGGATTCTGCGCACCTACGGACGGCGGTAGAGTAGTGGTAAAGAAGTTCGATGGAGAAGGATCCATCAATGTGGGTGTGGTGGTGGGTAAAGAAAAGGTAAATGCAGAAATACCGACTTCGGAGTCGATCGGGGGAACGCGGACTAAACGGGCACTAGAATCCCGTGTCCAGCCTATCTTGCACTAAAGGGTTTAGTACAAGTGGCAGCGTGAATATAATTAGGGGAAATGATATGATTGGTGTTTGTTTTGAAAAAGATACGGATTTTTGAAAAAAATGATGCAAATCACAACAAATGCAACAAGCAACCCTAAGTCTAGTGATCACCTAGGTCAAGGCTCTAGACCGCTCCTAACTTCCAAAAGACAAGTCGCAGGATCAATCTTCCACTGCCTCTTTGTCTCCCATGTGGCCAGGTAAGTGCCAGGTAAGTAGGAAGGTACTCCACTATGTAAGTAGTGGGCCTAATTAATAACCACCAGCCTTAGACACACTTGCCTTAGACACCACAAAAGAAACGCGGATAAGCAATGAATTACCCACGGCCTTCTCTTGTCCTAAGTGAGCGTGACAGTCCTTAGAGTCATCTCTAGATCTTTTTTAGTTAATGAGGGTAATGCGGATGCAAGTTTATGATTTTTGGGGCTTAGGAAGGGTAATGAACTCCCCACCTAATCTGGATTTGGCCGTGCCCCTTAATTTACGTATTAATATGCAAACTACCAAAAATCAAAAGCACGCACAATTTTTATTGCTTTTTGCGGCGCTGCGAATTTTTGCAAAGAAACCTGCAGCAAATTGTTAATTGGAGTAGATGAGGAAGGAGGTAAGAAAGTGAGAAGATACCTGTGTGAATTTGGTACAGAGAAGCTACTGTAGAGCCGCGGTTTAGTGGCAAAATGTGCCTAATGCTGCGGATCCGCGGTGATTCTTCAAGATCACTGCACAAATATTTCTACAGATGCTCCTATTCACTTACACAGCTCTCTGGAATGCTCTGAAAAATTTTCCTCCAGCTCCAATGATTCCAGATTTCCTCGCAACAAATCTTAACGAATCGTTTAGTGTTTTGCCAAATTTTGATCTAAAAATTATGATGGAATAAACTTTTCAACTCAAATTTCAAAAACAAACGAATTAGCACACTATCCCCGGCAACGGCGCCATTTGATTGAATGAATTCCTTGTTGTGTATGTTAGAAAATGTATAGAAATCATAACCAAAAATTATTTGACCGCAATCAATAACGGTGTCGATTGTAGCACGTTAGTAAGTGCGGATCGTCCACAGGGAAAGTGTAATCATTCGTATTTCGAATTAGATGAGTCGAAAATTTAAAGAAAAGAAAAGAAACAATTCATGATTTATAGAATTGAAGTTCAAGAACTAGTAAAATTTAGATCTAATAACTAGAAAACATTAAAATCAAGAATCGAGAATTGTGAAGTGATGATTTCTAATCCAAATATCAAGAATCGAAGTGAGACTCGTAGGAATCGATCGGATGTATAGATGTGATGAAATCTAGCGATTACATATTCTTATCCATCGATGAATTGATACTAGATCGATGATGATCAACGAGAATTAGGGATTTCTTGTGAAACTAGGGTTTCATCATCTATCCCTGTTCCTTCGTCGATATCATTCACATTCTAGCCTCTAGTAAATTCAAGAATCGATCGTGGATCCCTAATTTCGAGCGATCACAATCAAGAAAGCATCGCAACGAAACTAAGTCGTCGATTCTTCAATTTACTAGGGTTTACAAACTCGTAGGACTTAAGAATCGTTTTAAGATTTGTTACATCATCATTCTATTGATCGTCTCGACTCCTTTTTGAGCGAAGTTTTACTCAAAAATCACAAAAAGAACCACAATCACAAATTGAGATCGAATCATGTTGCAAGAATTTAAAGAAAGCAAGATTAAAGAATTTCACCTTTTATTTATCAACAATTCCGTTACAATTCACTCAAGAACTACAAGAGGAAAGAACTCGATCGTCGATTTGGCTTCGCTCGTCTCCTTGAGTCGCGGATCGGCTTGGATCACTTGCTCGATTGAAGATCGGCTCCGCTCCTAAAAGGTTGAAGGCTTCTCGCTTGATTTGGTACTCGGGATCTTGAATTTGGCTTTGGATTTTGAATTAGGGTTAGGGTTACAAGTTGTGTCACTCAACTTGTGTGAATTAGTGATAAGAATCAACCCAAAACCCTAGATCTAGATTTCCTTTTATATGCCTCTCAACCTTAGATCTAGAATTCAAATTTCAAATTTCCTTCCAAAATGAACCACTTTTCACTCTAAAATGAACAACTTTTCCCTCCAAAATGAACAACCTCATTTGAATTTTCCCTCCAAAATGAACTACCTCATTTGAATTTTCCCTCCAAAATATTGTTAGAAAGAATCTTCTAGAAGAAGTTTGTTGGAGGGAATATTCTAGAATGAGGTTGTTACAAAGAGGCTTCTAGAAGAAGCTTGTTATAAGAAGGCTTCTAGAAGAAGTTTGTTGGAGAGAGGCTTCTAGAATAAGTTTGTTGGAGGGAATATTCTAGAATGAGGAATATTCTAGGATAAGATTGTTAGGCCGAGCCTTCTGGATGAAGCCACGTGGTCATATGGAGTCTTCTGGAAGCTTTGTTAGTTACAGGAAGCACATGGGGAAAATACGCAGCGCTGACGTCATCATCTTGCCGCGGATCCGCGGCGGGAACGGGTATTGGGTCGCGGATCCGCGGCCTAATAATAGCCTTGCCGCTTCAGATTTCTTTGCTTGTTTTGGGATGACATTCTGGCCTTTTTCTGATATGTTGAATATCATTTTTCTTTCTCGATTTCTGCCATATCCCAAGTCTTGGACTTGGCGCTTTTTTATCAGCACTTTTGACAGTTTCGGCTTTTCTCCTGCAATTTCCTGCACAGATTCTCGAGACAAGTGTTGCGCTATACAAAGATGATGCGATGCCATGATAAACACTCAATTTCCCTCAGAAATGTCGGTTTTAATATTTAACACATGTTATTTGGTATTTTACGGACAATTTGCTAATACGTGCTATATTAATACCGAACACCTCTAGATGAGTGCAAATGGTAGGGAAACTGCCGTGTTAAAAATGCAATATTTTAGACTGATCAGGGAGCACGAGTAACCGGGTTCTAGGGTCCAGTGGGAGGCCATCTCGAGGAGTCGAGACCAGGTCTCCTAACCCTAGAATTGGCAGTGTTACTTGTCGCTCTCGTAGGAGTCTAGGGATGTGGGTTTGGCTATTCATCGCGACCGTGGAATCCGTGTTTTATACAGGCTCGATATAAAACACGGACGTCCTAGTATATCCAATATTTCATATGTTATCTTCTGCTGCAATGTTCTGTGATGAGATCATATTACTGCCTCAGACGAATGCTTATACTATATATATGTTGATATATAAATATTACAGCTTTCGTTTCTTCTGTGATGCTTAGGAAGCATTAATTGATGGGATTTTTATTATTTAGATTAATAAAAGAAAAGAAACCTAAAAGATGTTGTAGAATCAAAACTTTATAAAAAGGGTAGCTACAGTTTTGCTTTGCACAGCGGTATATATGATATACCCTGCTCCTTATTCGATGAGGAAAGAGCCGAGATCCCTTCACCGAGAGTGACCTCTTTAGCAAAACTGGCAGATGCTACAAACTCGCGGTTTAGTTTTTAACAGCTTATATAGTTTTTGCTTTGCACAGCAGTATATATGATATACCCTGCACCTTATTCGATGGGGAAAGAGCTGAGATCCCTTCACCGGGAGTGACCACTTTAGCGATACTAGAAAAGCCTCAAAAACACTCCTTTTCAAAATCACTTGATTCTACGACGATATCAAGTTCATTACGCTCATGATTTTCTGAAAAACCTGCATAGCCCTCCGCCATTTCAGATAGATATTACTTAGTATTCATGCTACGTTTGTTGGCCTGCGTCAAGACGTAGTGTGCGGTAGCTAACTAGTACTTATCTGGAAACATTAGATGTGATTGGATTAGGGTAGTCGTACGACTTTGTTGGCCTGCGTCAAGGGTCGTGCGGGTAGGTTTAATTCAATCAAGAAATGTACGGGTTGAAGTTGACTAGCGGACTGTGGTTTGTTGGCCTGCTCAAGGTCACAGGACGCTAGGGGTAAAAGTATTATCGGGAATTTCAAGTGTTGAAATTTGCAATGAGATTGCATACCTACTATGAGATAGTTGGATCCCGATACCCACTGCGAGTAAGAGTTACTCCTGGGAGAATTTTACACAGGACAATTAGCCGATCAAGTAGGTGTCTAGAAAGGTGTTAACGGGGTTAAGCCTCTGGGAAGACGAGGTTTATTTTAATTAGGTCCGTGCGAAAGCACGGGGAACCTCCCTCAAGTACCAACACTGATCTGGCTGAAAGATTGACGAAATTGTAGGGTGTGATAAATCCCGGCTAATCTTACCTTTTAGGGTTTGAACGAAGATTTGATAAAAAACAGTGGGAGACATCCTGATTAGATAAGATAATAACCAATCTAATCTTACAAGAGCATACGCTCAAGTGTTTCCTTCTCTCTCTCTCCAGGTAGCGACCATATCAGGACTTAATCAAGATAATAATATGGATGTATTGACTGAACCCGCTTATTATACTGAGCAGGGGATCGTTGGTCCCGTTCTTTCTTATAAGAGTTATAAGACTGAGCAGGAAACAGGAGAATATCTGGATTCTCATGCCGCCCAATCGAAGAACAAGCATGCTGATGCATCTTCTTCGGGTGTGTTAGTTATTGAGAACTGTTTCTCAGTTCACCCTACGTCCTGGGTATTAGATACCGGATCGGGATCCCACATATGTAAATTGTTACGTGGGCTACATAAAGGTAGAGAACTGGGAAAGGGTGATCATTCCGTACAAGTAGGAAATGGTGCAAGTATTGCAGCCAAAGCAGTTGGCGAATATCACCTTGTATTACCAAGTAGTAATACATTGATTCTGAACGAGTGCTATTATATACCGAACATGATGTGCAACATTATATCAGTTTCTTTATTAAGTAAAGAAGGATATAATTTTGTAGTACAGGATAATGTTATGAACATATTCCTGGATCAAAAGTTGATTGGATCAGGCTCGTTACATAATGGCATATTCATTTTCAATCAAAATACAGTCCTTAATATACAAAACACACACAAGGGAAAGAGTTCAGAAATGAACGAATCCTTCTTATGGTATTGTAGACTTGGTCATATCAATGCGACACGGCTAGCTAAGTTACATAAAGATGGATATTTGAATCCGTTCGAATTATCATCTTATGATACTTGCCATTCATGTCTCAGAGGAAAAATGACCAAAACTCCGTTTAGTGGACACGGAGAAAGAGTTACGGAACTCTTAGGACTGGTACATAGTGATGTATGCGGTCCCATGTCTACACATGCCAGGAACGGTTCTTCCTACTTCATTACATTCACTGACGATCTCTCAAGATTCAGACATGTGTTCCTGATGAAACACAAGTCTGAAGCTTTTGAGAAATTCAGAGAATATAAGCACGAAGTAGAGAACCAAACGGGCAAAAGTATTAAGATCCTTCGATCTGATCGAGGAGGAGAATACTTAAGCAATGAGTTCCTAGATTATCTAAAAGAGAATGGGATTCTCTCTCAGCTTACTCCTCCTTATACACCACAGCACAACGGTGTATCGGAGTAGAGGAATCGCACCCTATTAGATATGGTACGCTCTATGATGAGTACAGCTGAGTTACCTATTTCCTTCTGGGGATATGCACTGGAAACAGCTGCATACCTATTGAATATGGTTCCCACCAAATCTGTGCCAACCACTCTATATGAGATATGGAAAGGAAAGAGACCATATCTTAATTATGTCAGGATATGGGGTTGTCCGGCATATGTGAAAACACAAAATCCGGACAAGCTCGGGGCAAGGTCTATTCTGTGTAAGTTTATTGGATATCCCAAATATTCACGAGAGTATATCTTCTACCACACCGAGAAACAAAAGGTGTATGTTTCTCGGCACGCTACCTGTTTAGAAAAGGAATTTCTTGCAAAGGAGATTAGTGGTTCTGAAGTAGAACTGGAAGAAGTTCCAGCAGAACAAACTACGACAGATGATTTGATGGAACCAGAGGATTCAGTAGTACCCGACGAACCCCAGCCTCTCCACCGATCTAGCAGGGTTTCTCATCCACCTGAGAGATACTACGGTTTTTCATTGATGGTGGGAGGGAGGATTGCATCATGGAAGATGATGACCTAACTAGTTTCGAGCAGGCCATCACGAGTGGTGACTCTGTGAAGTGGCTGGATGCAATGCGATCTGAGATGGAATCCATGTACACCAACAAAGTATAGATTTTGGAAGTTGCTCCTGAAGGGGTAAAACCCATTGGGAGAAAATGGATCTTTAAGAAGAAATTTGGTGTAGATAGAAAAGTTGAGACTTTCAAAGCTAAACTTGTTGCAAAGGGTTTTCGTCAACGACCAGGTGTGGATTATGACGAAACCTTTTCTCCAGTAGCTATGCTTAAGTCCATCCGGATCTTACTTGCCATTGCTGCATACCATGACTACTAAATCTGGCAAATGGATGTTAAGACCGCCTTTCTAAATGGTGATTTAGATGAGTGCGTGTACATGACTCAGCCAGAGGGCTTCATAAGTGGGAGCAGCAGAAAGGTGTGCAAGCTGCTTAAATCCATCTATAGGTTAAAGCAAGCATCGCGGAATTGGAACATCTGCTTTGATGTTGTAGTCAAAGAGTTTGACTTCATCAAAAACGTAGATGAACCTTGTATTTATAAGAAGGTTGCAGAGAGTAAGGTTGTCTTCCTCGTATTGTACGTGGATGACATACTCTTGATAAGAAATGATATTCCTATGCTGCAATCGGTCAAGCTCTTCTTATCACAAAATTCTCAATGAAAGATCTAGGTGATGCCTCCTGCATACTGGGAATTATGATCTATAGAGATAGATCTAAACGGATACTGGGATTGTCCCAATCCAGGTACATTGACACCATACTAAAGAGGTTTAGTATGGAAGAATCCAAGCGTGGGAACCAACCCACGATATCTGGACTCACTCTCTCCAAAGAGATGTCTCCCAAGACTTATTTAGAGAGAGCTCGCATGCAAGGGATACCCTATGCTTCGGCAGTAGGCTCTATCATGTATGCGATGCTATGTACCAGACCCGATGTAGCATACTCACTAAGTGCAGTGAGTCGATATCAAGCAGATCCTGGAGAGAATCACTGGACAGCTGTGAAGAACATTCTCAAGTACTTGAGAAGAACTAAGGAGATGTTCTTGGTATATGGTAACGGAGAACTCCGGGTGGAGTCCTTTACCGATTAAAGCTTCCAAAGTGATAAGGACGACTCTAAATCGCACTCGGGATTTGTCTTTACCCTCAATGGAGGGGCGGTGTGTTGGAAGAGTTCCAAACAGGATACCGTAGCAGACTCGACGATGGGGGCTGAATACATCGCTGCCAACGATGCTGCCAAAGAGGCTGTCTGGATAAAGAAGTTCATTACTGAACTTGGTGTGGTTCCATCCATTGAGCATCCAATACCTTTGTATTGCGATAACAATGGAGCTATAGCTTTGGTCAAGGAACCCAGGTCCCATCAGAAGTCCAGACATATTATGAGGCGGTATCACCTGATCAGGGAGATAGTTGATCGTCGGGAGATCGAGGTCAGGAGAGTTGATACGAAGGACAACACTGCGGATCCACTCATGAAGGCCATTCCCCATATACAGTTTGAGATATTATTCGGGATGCTAGGTATGAGATACTACAACAGCTGGCCTTAGTGCAAGTGGGAGATTGTTAGTTATATATATGCCCTAGAGGCCATTGTTGTACATATGATGTATATTATAATGGATGCTTGGATATATATAGAGAGGACTTTCTTGCTCGTCATGATAGTATGCCGTTTGGTTTCTCTTTATCTTAACATGTTGACTTATATTTGTTTACTGTCTTACTCTCACATGTTGATAAAACCCTTAGGATATGTACTCGACTACTGGGATTATGATGAGATCATACTAGTGGGGCCATGGTAGTCGACGAGTACATCCTATAACTGTTCCTAGTCGAGGGTGTGTCGAGACAGGGCATCGATACACCAGAGTAGACTAGCATATACGCATCTTGACCCATATGATGGGCGATGGATGATCCCATATCCATCGGTGTTCGACATCAAGGATGGTGTACGGGTGCTCAGTGGAGACTGGGTACATTGGACGGACTCGCCGAGAACTCCCAGATGGTATTATACCTCACGTCAGATGGAAGTTCTCTGGTGACACTGGTACAGGTTAGTCTGTAGACCCGAGATCGTCATAGAGTCTTATGTGATTCCCACTGTGCTTTGATTTCCACCTTACCACGTCCAAGAGGGCATGCAAAACGGTGGCTTTTGGGTACAGTCCCGAATCACATGGAGGCAATGAGCGATAGGAGGGGTTTCGTCTCTCCCGGTATAGGGAGTTGATGTTGTGCTGTGTTCGATTGGCTATAACTGGAAGTCCCTGGCCAGGGCGGATATTGAGTACTACTAGTAAGTGTTATCAGTAGGTTCTCGACCTGTTATGAGCCTCACATCGACACGACTTATCGGTTACTGTGGTCTGACGTATACCACCCCTAGACTAGATATGCAACATATCAGACGAAGAGACCGGACTGTACGGGAGTGTTACTGATTGGATTCACATGAGAATGTACAGGCTTGCTTGTTGATCTTCTGATCGCTCAATACCTAGGTGGCTGCTACGTTTAGCTGACCGCTTGCAGCTTGTAGGTGTTTGATCTGATCATCACCTACTGCCGGCGTATTGATGATTCTTTAGAGTCCTACACGGAGGTTTCTTGACTCAGGCAAAATGGAGTAGGAGCACATATGTGATATGTGCAGGACCGAAGATAATACGCTATGAGATACCGTATTATATTCTCGCGATATTTGATATCAGCCGGGTCATCAGATCAAGTGTTGATTCGATGTATCGGTACATGATATATTAGTCGGTTATATACGATATAGCCGGATTGTCGGATCAAGTGTTGATTCGATAATTTAATGTATAATTATATATGTGATATATTACATTACATTATCTAATATTGGCTCGCTTTATTGATTCATTTTCTCACCGGATAATACATTGATATATATGCGATATATGTTAATTGTATTATTTTCTTTTGTTACAAATATATATTATATATGTGATATATAATATTGTAACATGTTATGATTACTAATGCAACATGTTTAGTGGAGATTAAACATGGTTAGGGTTTGATTTGGGTTAGCTCTTTCATGATGCTTCTAGAAGGTTTTACTTTGTTTCTAGCAAAGATATTATGGTTGATATTTTGCTAGATATTTCTAACCCAACCCAAACCCTTCACTCTAGGTTAAATCTCTACATGGGTTAGCCTTCTCATATTGAACCTTGGTTACATTTGTAATCATTATTACAATTTCATTATCATCACAAAAGGAAATTCCTTCTTCTTCTTCTTCCTTGAGCTCACAAAAGCTTTCTAGGTTTTTATTTTGTGATGGATTAGTGTGAGAATTTGATAATAAAAGAGAGCATAAATCTTACTTCATCATCCTCATCTAATCTAGCCAATTAGATCAGGGTGTTCATCTCATTAGTGAGTGAGAGCTTGAGTTAAAGAAACTTCAAGGTAGATCATCTTTGAAAAGGAAGACTACAAGCAAGCATGAATCATTCGGGTTGTGGAGCTTCTTTTGAGTCTGGGAGATCATGGATCACGGTGAAGGGACTTCTACTAGGAGCTTATGAAGCGAAGGAGCGGACTACAAAGGTTGTAATCCATCTCTCTTAGTTGTAAAGATGTTTACTTTCATGTTAAACCCTAATTATCTAGCAAAGATCCTCGCTTTAGGTTGTTCGGCACGTCTAAATTTTAAATCGGGCATGGTTGATGCCTTATAGAACCTTGTAAGAGTGCCTAGTAACCCTACATAAAGTTCTTGGATCATGTTTTATCCGGAGATGGAATTGCCGTTGACCCCGAAAAGATTGCAGCTATTCATGATTGGCCAATTCCAAAGAACGTAGGGGAGATCAGAAGTTTTCTTAGGCTTGCTGGATACTATAGAAAGTTTGTGGAGAACTTCGCCCGAATAGGAGAACCATTGACCAAGCTAACATGAAAAAAGATGCCGTTCGTATGGACCGAGAAGTGTCCGTCGGCTTTTGAAGCGTTGAAGCAAAGATTGACCACCGCTTCTATTCTGACAGTGCCAAATGGTTCCAGAGAGCTGGTTATTCACAGCGACGCATCTGGAAAAAGCTTGGGATGTGTTCTAATGCAGCATGGAAAGGTCATAGCTTATACGTCAAGATAATCAAAAACTCATGAGAAGAACTACCCAACTCATGATTTGAAGTTAGCAGCAGTGATTTTTGCTCTGAAGATTTGGAGGCACTACTTATTGGGCGAAAGGGTAGAAGTATTTACCGATTACAAGAGCCTAAAGTATGTGTTCACACAGAAAGAGCTCAACATGAGGCAGCGTAGATGGCTAGAGCTGATGGCTGACTATGATCTTGATCTAAAATACCATCCAGAGAAAGTTAATATAATACCGGATGCTCTAAGTCGGTTGCCAGCAATACGGATGTTGACTGCAGAAAAAGAGATTATAGCTGATTTTCAGAGATTCGAATTGGAGATTGTACTACCAAATTCTTCGGGACAGTTGATGCAATTGCAAGTACGGTCATCCTTGATCGATAACATTAAAGCAGCACGTCAAATGATCCAAGATTGCAAAAGTTTCGAGAACAAGTAGAAGCGGGACTTCGAACAGATTTGTTGATTCATAAAAATGGTTCGTTACAATATACTAGTCGTCTATGTGTGCCTAAAGGAGATGTTCGTGAAGAAGTCATGAAGGAGGCTCATAGTTCTGCGTATTCGGTGCACATGGGAGGCACAAAGATTTACAGAGATCTGCGACAACATTTCTGGTGGGAAGACATGAAAAGGGAGATTGCTTGCTACGTATCAAAGTGCTTGGTGTGTTAGCAAGTCAAGGCTGAACATCAAAGGGTAGCTGGTTTGTTGCAATCACTTCCAATTCCTCAGTGAAAGTAGTGTTTCCCCCAATCAGAGCAAAGCTCTGTTCAAATTTTGAAATTTGAAATGAAGCAGCGCTTCATAATAGCGCCAGCGCTAAGAGTCAAAGACTCTGCTGCAGCGCTCACGTGCAAAGCACGAGAGCGCTAGCGCTGGTAGCGTTAGTGTTAAGAGTCAAAAACTCTGATGCAGCGCTCACGTGCAAAGCACGAGAGTGCTCGCGCTAGCAGCGCCAGCGCTAAGAGTCAAAGACTCTATTGCAGCGCTCACGTGCAAAGCACGAGAGCGCTAGCGCTGGAACTAAATGTTCCCTGCCGTTGGATCAGAGATCCAATGGTGATTAAAAAATCACCAAGATACAGAATAAGTTCTGTATAGGAAAAGATTTTCCCAATCTTGTTAAAAACAAGAAGATTGCCTTCTGTAAAACAGAAGCCCTAAGATCAAAAATCCAACGGTGGGAAACATCCCCAAATCAATTAGACAAAAGATCTCTTTAACTGATTCAACAAATCAGCCTACCCTATATAAAGACCCCAAGACTTCAAGTCTTGCAGAGAGGAACACCCCCCCCACACACACACACACAAACTTTGAGAAATTTCAAAGAGAAGAGCAAGCTCTCGGAAGAAGAATTTCTTCAAGGTAAATAAAACAAAGAGATAAAACCATCTCATAAAAGAAGAAGAACCTATTTCTTTTCCTAGATCATAGATCTATAAGACCGGGGTCTTTCACAAAAGAGATCATAGCATCTCATCATAAAAAGTGAGGGGGAAGAATTTAATTCTCTTTATATCATAGATCTATAAAATAAAGACGAAGTCTTTCACAAGAACAGAAGTGATTGTAAAATCTTCTATTAAAATAAGAACTTAGTTCTTAGATCTATGAGACAAAGTCTCCTATAAATGAGAGTTTAATTCTCAGAGCGCAGAACTGATCAAAAAGAGCCTCGCTCCAATTCAAAGAAACGTCTCAGCGCCCCAAGGCTGGCGCTCAGCGCCAAGCGCACCACGTACTCCTCATGTGTGGGCTCTTTAACAAAAAGCGCTCAGCGCTCCAAAGCTGGCACTCAGCGCTAAGCGCACCACGTGCTCCTCACGTGTGCGCTCTTTCACAAGGAGCGCCTTGCACTCATTTACTGGCGCTCAGCGCCAAATGCACCGCGTGCTCCTCATGTGTGCGCTCTTTCACAAAGAAGCGCTCAGCGCTTCGAGGCTAGCGCTCAGCGCCAAGCGCACCACGTGCTCCTCACGTGTGCGCTCTTTCACAAGAAGCGCTCAGCGCTTCAAGGCTGGCACTCAGTGCCAAGCGCGCCACGTGCTCCTCACGTGTGTGCTGAGGGAACACAAAGTGTTCTTTAAATAAAGCCCAGCGCCATAATAAAGAGTGTCCAACATTCAATAAAAAGACAAAAGAAGAAGGGGTGTCAGAACCCAAAATTAATGCTCTGCATTATTGAACAAAAAGGGCCTGAGCCCAAACAAATGTTAACATTTTGTTCAAAAATGAATGGACTGAGTCCAAATAAGTGTTCAAACACTTTAACTGAATAGGCTGAGCCTAAGTAGGCCATACATCCCCCAATTTAGATTAACTGAGCTCATGTGCTCCCAATATTTTTAACTGATTTTAGTCCTAAACTTGAGTACAGATCTCCCAACCAACATTGGTTCAAGGGTACATCTCTTCGTATCTCTGATATATGTCATTGTAATTCTTCAACGTCTTCAGAGAGACGGAGGGTCCCAATAACCAATAACTTTTGGTGCATCCCCAAATAGTTGAATCAAAACCACACAGACTATGATGTCTTTAAACTGGACTACGATGTCCTTAAACTTTACGGACTGTGGGGTCCTTAAACTCATGGACTATGATGTCCTTAAACTTTATGGATTGTGACGTCCTTAAACTCATAGACTATGATGTCTTTAAATTTTACAGACTATGACGTCTTTAAACTATCATGGACTATGATGTCCTTAAATTTTTGGAGCGCAATGTCCCTAAACTAAAACAATAGAGCCCAAATGCTCTTTTGTTGGATTTAAATAATCCTATTAAGTAGATCTTAGTCTAAAATTAGACTAACGTATTCTCAACAAACGTTTGAGTTGATCTTAGTCTAAAACAAGACTAACGATCCTTAAACCCAACCCAAACCCAAATCTAAGAAAATACGGATTTGGACTAATCCACGCCCTACGGGCGACAACATAAATTAGTCTCCGTATACAATCCATGGGCAACCAAAAATAAAACAAACACACACGACACGAAGTGACCATCTGGAAAAAGAGAAAGTTGTTACCGTGATGCGGTAGCGTAATTAACTGCAGAGGCTTGCGCCTGCAGGGAAGAGCATCCCCATAATCAAAAACCGCTCAAACGAGGGGGAATCTGATGAAATCTGCTACAACGGCCGCATCCGTCTAAACCTCCGATACACGGTTCCATAAATCAACTTGGCATCTTCGGAGAGGTGGATGGATAAAACCAAATAGTATCTGCCCCCAAATTCAAGCAAGACGACCTACGCGGTTTCGTCTCTGCATTCGGCGGAGAACAGATTCTGGCACGCCCGGTGGGACCTTTTCCTCTTTCCACTCCACACTTCGTGTGTTGTGTTTCACGAACGAATCGCGGTTAGCTATGGTTGCCCCTGGATTCGAGGTACTAAGATTGGGTGTCTTGCTCCGTGCCGAAAACAGAAGATCGATGGCTTTCAACTGCACCAACTGCAACAACGGCAACAACTCCCACTCCGTCCTTGCTGGAGGAGTGACCTATGGGCCTCAAGTGGCCTTCCTTTTTACGATGCCAGTGGAACAGGTGATGCAAGCCACCACTGGGCTATTCTTTAGGACTATGCTCCCACCAATTAGCTTTAAAGCCCCACTGCCGTCGCAAGAATCTCCGAAGAAGTCGGTTTTTGATCGGCTTATGACTACTGCGGCCCCTCTCAACGGGTCATCTAAATCCAACGCCTCAGTCTTTGACAAACTGGGCTAAAACTCCAATGGGCCCGTGAAGTAGCCCGAGAGCCTAAGGGGGTTATCCCAAAACGAATAGCCATCCCTGCTCCAGTGAACGAAGTCGTCAGATAGGCTTCTCCTGCTAAGGGATCGATCTTCGCTAGACTGTCCGCTCCAACTCCCACTTCAGGCGAAGTCATCAAGGCTGGTTCCCTTGCTCGGAAGTCGGCCTTCGACAGGTTGGCCATCCTCACTCAACGGACGTCAGTTTTCAATAGGCTAGCACCAATGGCAACCCTTCATTAGGACAGGGGGCATGAAGGAACCACCCCCATAGCTGAATCAATATCGTCTCCAAGGCATGCTCGACGTCGCCACTGGCGCCGAGTGAGGAAAGCTGGGGGCAGTTCCCCTTCTGGACTGACTCCACCAGCTCCGATGGTGGAAATTGATGCTTCTATTCCAACTGGGAATAGCTTTGAACCACTTAGGAAGGTCCGCAAGAACTCTCCGACTGCCATGCTAAAAAGATCTCTTCCGCCTGTAGAGAACGTTACAAAGGCGAAGCCAGAACAGCCCCCTCAGCGGCTGTCCTCCAAAATTCACAAGGTCTGACGACAGGTCCAAGACTCAGTGATCAACCAAGACTACTCCCATCGACCGAAGAAGATGAAAGTTTGTCAAGAGAAAGACCACCCTGTCGTACCACAGAAGGTGTCATCTACTTGGGTTCCCTTTACAACGGCCCCCTCAACTTCGACCGCTCACAAAAGAAGAAGGCCAGAGAAAATCCCCGCGTCTGCGACGAATCTAAAGGGCACTGAACCTAAATGCCCCAAGTTTGGGGGTATGGTGGTGCACACGGTTTATATGGCTTCCAGAAAAGAGAAAAGCCGTGCTTCTACGGGTTACCGACCGCTCATCCGATCAGTGACAAAGGCTCAGGAGAAACAACAGCAAAAGCTCCAGGAGATGCTGACAACCATGGCTGCACTCACTGGGCCAAAAGAAAGCCCGGAGACGTCGTCAGAGCAGCGCCAAGAACAGGAAATTGATGTCGTATTCATCCAAAGAATTCTTGAGAGGAAAGACAAAGAGGCTGCGGAACAAGCGGCCAACATAAAACGAATGGCACTTTTATTCCAAGATATGATCGGGATGATGATACAGCCGGATCCTCCAGCGGAAGACACTCCGATTATCCTTGAAGACGACCGAGGGAAGACATCAAACCCTCTTCCTGCTTGTTCAGCAGCCAAAGAGGAGACCATCTCCAAAGCCGCCCTAGATGAGTATATCGCTCAACAGATATGAGCTCGTCAGGCGAGCGAAGCGGCCGGGAAAATTGTTAAGGCTGGACGACCCTATCTGGGTTGGTACGACCAAATAAAATACCCGCCGGGATATACGATCCCTAAATTCCATGTATATAAGGGAACGAGGAATCTACACCAGCACGTTGCTCAATTCAGGGCTCTGTGCGGCAACACTGGTGGTGACAACAAACTGCTGCTTCACCAGTTTATTGGCAGCTTGTCGGAGACAGCATTTGAATGGTACTCTGAACTCCCGAACGACTTCGTTAAGACATTTGCAGAAATGGAGCTACTGTTTACACAGAGATTCGCAAGCGCTAGCGAGCGCACCCCGATCACCGCACTAATTAACTCCAGGGTGAAGTCGAGTGAAACATAGGTTCAGTACGCGATACGGTGGCGGAATCTATGGTCGAAGTGCGAACAGTGCATAGAAGAGGCTCCTGCAGTAGGCATGTTCGTGGGTACCCTCGATCCGCAGGCGACCATATCCTAGTTCATGATATTTTTCAAGCCGGCTACTTTCCAGGCCTTGATTGACAAGTTGACCCAAATGGACCAGATGGGCCATAGACCGTCCTCCTCAAAAATAGAGCCTCGAAATGAGAAGGGCAAAGGGAAAGCAACCTTCGTCGCCAATACTCAGCAACAGCCGAGTGGTCCAAAACCATCCAATCGCCAAAACGACAGACAACGATTCTTAGACGAAAAGTTAAAGCGTCCCGACTCGTTTTCTCAGGATAAAACAAGAAGACTGTTCGAACTTGCAGTGCGTAACAAGCTCATCAATCTGCCAGATCCGAGATGTCCGTTGCAGCCTGGCAACGTCAACAACCCTAATACTGCTCCTACTACCGAGTAGTTGGACATCCAATCGAAAATTTCTTCGTCTTTAAAGGATGGATTGAGGACCAATACCAACAGGGTAAATTCGCACTGTCCGAGAATTGGAAAGTAAGCCCGCCCCAGCCGCACGCTCCTAAAAAGGTAAATACGCCGGGGGTATCATGCTCATTTATAGAAGAAACTCCATGGGAGGTCGCTCTTTCAGCCAAAATGAAAAGAATGCTGAAGGATCTCCAAACATGCCAGGTGATCAGGTAGAAAAGTCCGCTGGAGCCCGAAGTCATTGAGGGAATGCTGAAGCCACACCCGACGCCAAGAATTGGTAGCGATAGTGAAAACGCTCAACCCAGCCGTCAAATTCTTTAAAGAAAAATAAGAATACCAAAAAGCCCGTGAAGCCTGATGACAAGCACACAGACCTGCAAAAACACATTAACGCGCTGGAGGAATACAACCAAAAGACGCGAACCCCGGTCACACTCTAAGAGTTTCTCAACCACATACTTGAAAATAGAGATGGCAACAAAGATGAGGGAGAAGACTCGTCAGATGAACCTGAGGATTATGTGGCGAGCTGCACGTGATCTCTCACTCGTCAATAAATGGTGAAGAGGCTCCTGATGCAGAGAAATTGGGGGCAGATCCCGAACCGAAACCCTTGGAACCATCTGACGAGATGATCGATCTGCTGCTGAACGCAGCCCGTCAGAAAAGCAAAGCTGATCGGGAGCGCGAAATGGCAATATTCGAAAAAGCCAAACGCCGACGGCTGGATGAAAGGGTTAAAACAATCCCACCAGATCATAGCACATCCACTGCAAACAAAAGTAAACTTAAGACGAGGAAACGGTTCGCCAAAGCCATGTCAATAGGAATGAAACTACCACCCTCCGAAGAAAACACTCCTGGTGGGATATACCTTCACGAAGAGGATGTACATCCAAATTACTGCTTATACCATCAGAGTATTGCGTACCCTACTGAAGAGTACAACGCCTTTAAAAACTGGTGGTAGGGATATGTCGCCCACCGACAACATTTCAAGAGGATGAAGCGTGAAGCTCGTCGACAGCGAAAAAATGCGACAGATGAGCACAAAAGAACTGCCGGTAACTGTCACATGGTCGATTTCGGGATATCGTAAGTTCTCACCTTCAGAAGCGATTCTGACGAGGAAATAGCCCTCAGCCCTCTCTTCAAAGAACCCACCTCCGAAGCAGAAGAGACGAAAACCTACGAGAATATTCAGCTGCGCAATCGTACGCTACCCGAAAAGAACCTCAGACCCACAAGCAAGGGAGCGAACAAAAAAGATATGGGGAAGGAAAAAGTCCCTGAGGATATCACCCTCGAAAATCGAGTCATCGAGGAGTTGGCAGCCAAGGAACCGCTAAAGAAAAACAAGGTGGATTACAACGTTCTAGCACACCTGAGGAAGATACCCTTGCAACTGAGCATTCTCGATGCCCTTCTGCTCTCTAAAGAGACGAGAGATTCTTTGATCAAGGCACTATAAGAGCCCAAGCAGTTCCAAACTTTCTTTGCCGAAGAAAAGATGAAGGACGAGCTAGAAGAAGTGCACACTGCTGACGTCACTTTCGGCGATGAAGATCTCCTCCTCGGGACGTGCGAGCACAACCGTCCCCTGTATGTCACCAGATACTGCCATGACATCAAGATAGGGAAGATCTTAGTTGATAACGGGTCCTCTGTCAACCTTCTCAACGTGAGAGTGCTAAAAGAAATCTGCACGAGCGTTCAACACCTCGCTCGGGATAAAATCACTATCTCCAGGTTCGAATCTCGGTCATCACGGACGCTCGGGTCTGTGATACTGACATTAGACTTTGGGCTGCTCGTCACTGACATCAAATTTCATGTCATTGACACCAAGACTTGCTACAACGCTTTGCTCGGCAGGCCTTGGTTTCACGAATACAACATCATCTCTTCTAACAACATCAGTGTATGAAGTATTTCAAGGATGGTCTTGAGTACACCGTAACGGGGGAGCTAAACCCATTCTCCATGAATGAAATCCGCAAATACGAGGACGCAAAGTACTTTCTGCCAGACTTTGAAGACAAGAAAAAATGCCATAAGCCGGAGAATAAGAAAAAAGCTATCACCACTATTCCGGTCACCAAGGAGGAAGAAGAGATAGTCTATTCGAGGCTGCCACAATGCAACAAGCCGGGACCGTCTATCCCTATTCTGGTCTTTGGCAGTGACTCTAAAGATGAGGTCAACGCAGTGTTCTCGGTCCGCCCATTGATGCAGGCCTTCACCGGAGATGATCAGAGTTTGCAAATCGCCGTGGTCCCGAGAAAGCATTACAAAGAACTCTACACACTCGATACCTATAGTGTACAAGAGCTTCAGACGTTCTACGTCCCTCTCAGGCGAAAAGATGAAAAGGCGATCCTCTTCTATCGATCCGCAGAAACCAAAGTGGAGAAAGAAATCTGGCATAGTGCCGATTCTTCACTTGACAGGCTCCAGCCCATCCGTCTGCCCAGATACTACACAGAAGGATTAAAAGGGCTGTTGAGGCGCCAAGGCGTACCCTTTAAGCAGACCGCGCGACAGGCCCAATTCTACAACAGGATCTGGAGCGTCCCCGGTACTCAGCGAAAATTGCCCAACGGAAAAATGGAAGCGATCGGGATAGGATATATCCAGTCCAAGAAATGGGAGCAGTTTTATGGCTGCCATGTCATAAAGGACCTTGATGAAGAAGAGGATGCTCTTTTAAAAGACGCTGACGCTAAGCCAGAACGTGGCCCTGCCATAAAAATGCCGAGTCTGTCGTTTGAAGAACATATGGGCAAGCTAGTATGGGAAACGGGTCAGAAGGTCTGGGATGACCACAGCCGCGAAATGGCCATTTACGAGAAAGCCAAGACGCGGCGCCTCCTTCAGCAGGTTACGGAGAATGACGATGCCCTTCGTCGCCAGCCCGTCATACAGAAGACCCAACGCGGAGGTAAAAACAAACTAAAGAACGGAAAAAGCGTTCAACAGTGGCAAAGCGGGTCCAAGAAGCCACGCGATCGAGAATCGAGCAGCCGGAATCCATCTCTTATAAAGAAGATGGGTCGAGCATATTCTTTTCCCCAAGACAAGACAAGGAAGATATTCGATCTTGTCATGAAACATCAAATGATCATACTCCCAGGATCCAAACACCCTGACCAAGAAAACAAGGTTCATCATCCGGATTATTGCTCCTATCACCGAGCAATAGGACACCCTCTCGAAGATTGCTTCACTTTCAGGAACTGGGTCGAAGACCAATATTAACTCGGCAGGTTCGCTCTATCCGACAATTGGAAGGTGGCCCCACTGCAAAAACATATACAGAAAGCCACGTATATGGAAAGAGTAGAACCGGATCAACTTCAGTCTTGGAAACGATCTCGTACCTTCCACGTGATAACGCTGTCAGAAGAAGGAGTGCCCGAGGACATGGATGACCTCTTCTGGTGCTTCGAAAATAAGGATGAAGATGAGTTGATCTCAGAATTTCCACCGGCGCCAAAAGAGCTGGAAGATGGGATACATACTACTGCTGATAACCTCAGAAAAATCGACTTGGAGACGGCAAACGACCCATGGCTGACGTTCTTCAGTAAGCTGTTGTCTGAAGAAAATATGGCTACACTCAAAGACGTGCTCATGCAGTATAAAGATTGCTTCGCATGGAACTATTCCGAGATGCCAGGATTAGATCCAAAAATAGCCGTCCACAAATTGGAAATATCTCCGGATATCAAGCCAGTCAAACAAGCGCCGAGAAGAATGCAGCTCGAACTTGAAATGAGCATCAACGCCGAGGTCAAGAAGCTGATCGACTCCGGCTTCATCCAAGAGGTTCAGTACCCTGACTGGATTGCCAACATCGTCCCAGTGATGAAGAAAAATGGGACAGTGCGCATCTGCGTTGACTTTCGGGACCTCAATAAAGCATGCCTGAAGGATGATTTTCCCATACCGGTTACCGAGCTGATGATAGATAACACGTCCACTCACGAAGTCTTCTCCTTTATGGACGACTCATCAGGGTACAATAAAATAAAGATGCATCCCGAGGACCAGAAGCATACCGCTTTCCGGACTCCTCTGGGCATATTCTGCTACAATGTGATGCCTTTCGGTCTGAAGAACGCCGGCGCCACCTATCAGAGGGCCATGACAAAGATTTTCGATGACCTCATACATGAAATCGTCGAATGCTATATCGACGACCTCATGGTTAAAAGCAAATCGTACGAGGAACATTGGGAGCATCTGAAAATCGTGTTTAAGCGCCTACAGAAATACAACTTGAAGATGAACCCTCTCAAATGTGCATTCGGAGTCTCCTCAGGTAAATTCATAAGATTCATCGTACGACACCGGGGCATCGAGATAGACCCGTCAAAAATCAAGTCGATCATGGAAATGCCTCCGCCAAGAACTCTCAAGCAATTGCGGTCTCTCCAAGGAAAGCTCGCATATATCTGACGGTTCATAGCCAATCTCTCCGGCAAGTGCCGCCCCTATAGTCATCTAATGAAGAAGGGGACTCCATTCGTCTGGGATCGCAAATGCCAAGCGCACTGTATGAAATCAAGCAATACTTGCAGAATCCGCCAGTACTGACCGCTCCGGTCAAGGGAAAGCCTCTCATTCTGTACACAACAGCCCTGGAAGGTTCCTTAGGCGTGCTATGGGCACAAGAAAACAACCAAGGGAAGGAGAGAGCCCTCTACTATTTGAGTCGAGTTCTCCTGGGGGCAGAAAACAACTACTCCCCTATTGAAAAACACTGCCTGGCGTTAATCTTCACGATAACGAAGCTCCGGCATTATGCTTTGGCGCATGAGGTCCATCTCATATCAAAAGTGGATCCTCTCAAATATTTGATGTCAAAAGACATACTAACAGGACGGCTCGCTAAATGGGCCCTACTCTTAATGGAGTTCTCGATAGCATACCGACCCATCAAGACGGTGAAAGGCCAGGTTATCGCTGACTTCCTCGCTGAGCATCTAATACCTGCTGATTCACCCCTAAATTGTGAATTGCTAGACGAGCACGCATTTGACACGATTGACGGGGAGAGAAGAGAAAGCGATACCTGATGGGAACTCTACTTCGATGGGGCATCTTTCATGAAGAAGCAAAAGCACCACTCCCCCATAATCAAATCTGGGGTAGGCCTTATCTTCGTGACTCCGCAAGGAGGGATAATGCGCTTTGCCTTTTCCTTAACAGAGCCGAGAACAAACAATGAAGCCGAATATGAAGCTTTGACAGTAGGTCTTGAGATCGCTGTCGACATGGGAATAGAAAACCTCCTCATATACGGAGACTCCCAGCTGATCGTTAGTCAAGTAAATGACGACTATCAAACGTGCAAGCCCGAGTTAGTAAAGTACGGCGAGAGAGTACAACAATTGCTGACACAAATTCCCTTCTACGTTCTGCAAAGCATCCCACATACGGAAAATAGCAAAGCGGATGCGTTAGCCAAGCTCGCTAAAGAATTGGCTGACGAAAACCTCGATGTCGTAAGGATCGTTGTACAAAGCCGTCGGATTCTTGCACCAGCGGAAATATCTCCGAAGTCGTCTGAAGAAAAGGAAGCGACCGAGCAAATAACCCTACAAATAGAGGACCGGGAGAAGACTATGGATTGGAGAGAAGTATTTACAGACTACTTCAAATCCCGTCGAACACCTGAAGATGCATCCTCGAGACATTAGCTCATGAAACGAGCTGTCTTTTGCCTTTATCAATGATACTCTGTATAAGAGATCATTTGACTCCCTGTGGCTAAGATGCCTGGGACCAGAAGAAGCAAGGAGAGTCGTCCGAGAAACTCATGACGGATTCTGCGGTTCTCATCAAGTTGGGCCAAAGATGAAGCTGAAGATCAAAAGAATGGGCTACTATTAGCCCACGATGATTCAGGACTGCCTTGAATATGCGAAGCAATGCCGTTCGTACCAGATTCATAGAGACTTCATCCACCAGCATCCAAACCCGCTACACCCAACAGTGGCTAGCTGGTCGTTCGAAATGTGGGGAACCGACATAATTGGGCCCATAGAACCAGCATCGTCCATAGGACATCGGTTCATACTAGCGACAACCAATTACTTCTCTAAGTGGGCAGAAGCAGTACCGCTAAGAGAAGTGAAAACAGAGAATATCCTCTATTTCTTCAAGAAACACGTCATATATCGGTTCGGCACTCCGCGACGGATTATCTCTGATAATGGGCCAGCCTACAGAAGTCACAAAATCAGCCGCTTCGCACAGCAGCATAATATAGACTGGAGATACCCTTCGGTCTATAATCCCCGAGCTAATGGTCTAGCTGAGGCTTTCAACAAGACCTTGACGAAGATCATAAAGAAAACAGATCACAAGTCTCCATCCTCACTATCGATTCGATCGACTCCTACGAGCCTCATTACAAATCTTGATTACTAATTCGATTTGGATATCATCAATTCTTGATTCTTGATTTTTAGTTTTCTTGATATTAGATCTAGATTTTGATAATTCTTGAAATTCACTTTTAAATCTTGAATTGAATTCTCTTTTCTTTTCTCTTTAATTTTCAATTCATCTAAATCAATTACGACCAAATCTCACTTTCCCTATGGACGATCCGCACTCGCTAACGAACCTACAATTGACACCATTATTAATTGCGGTTTACAAATTTCTTTGATTGTGATCTCTTTTATTATCTTATTTATGTACCCAAAAAAATTTAAATTTTTTAAATTTTTATATGTTTTAAAAAAATTTAAATGATATGTTTTGTGCTTATGCAAAGTATGATGCAAATGATGCGTAAATAAGTACAAACCTCCCCCAAACTTGTTTTCAACAGTGTCCTCGCTGTTGCTATCTGCTAAACCTCAAAAAACCTGTAAGCTTGGGAGGACATTTATTAACGTGGGCAAAATATATTAAAGTGAAAATCCTCCCCTAAACTTATTTTTGGCTCTAAATTTTGAGGACAACAGTTATTTCAAGAGCCAAAAATACAACCCCCCCAAATATGAGTTAGACAATACGAAGCATTTTAAGAGGGGGTGAGTCATTTGGTCAAAGTAAGACTTACAAAGACCAAAAGTTAATACCAACCATTCAAAGATTTTATCAGTAAAGCGTATAGGTTGGTGGAAGAATGTGTTGTATCGAGTCAAGAAAAAGTGGGGAAAGGATAAGAGGTGGTCTGGAAAGGGTTTGAATTTTAAATTAGAGAAAAGAAAGAATGAGGATGAATGTGAATGATTAGGAAGAAGGAATGGTGCCGGTTCATCTTCTATAGGTTGAGGTTGATTAATCACAAAATCCGTATTGTTTAGAAATTCAAGTTCGTCAGCAAAAAGTTCTTCAAAACTTTCATCGATGATGTGATCGAACATTTTGCTGTCAAAAAGTTTTGTGCCAGAATTTATCCTACTTGATTTGTCAAAATATGTGGAGGTAAAAAACCCATCTACCTCATTTTCAAAAATATCCAAATCAAGTTGGTTTTTGGGATTGTCGAACTTGCACTGTCGGATTGTGATTCATCAACACTCACTATCATTTCAGGGACAGAAGAAGAACCAGAGAGAGTGGAAGATGAAATGGGTAAACATATCGACGTGTCGAGTGTTGCTAAACCAGATGTGGGAGATGAAGGCTGAATTTCGGTCTAATCCTCGGGTATACGAATATCAACAACTTCGAGACGTATTTGGGGTTCGGGAAGAATTAAAGGCTCAAGATGATGACCACACGGAAGTGAAAGGATCTGATGAATTAGTGGGACAAACTCATCCAAAATTTCGGGTTCATCAATCAATATATCTCCAACGTCAATCACCTCATTTAAGTGAAAGCTAAAATTCTCAAACACCTCATCAAAAGAATGGTTTTCAATCGGTTTTGGTTCAAGAGTGGAGGTGTAGAGATCACAAGATTTTGGCATGGTTTCACTTGAAATGGACCCTTCGCAGTCGGGTAAATCAAACATCGCATTATTACATAACTTGTCATACATTCTATCGTCAATTGGTGAATCTTTTGGTGCACTCGAAGAATCTGTGATACTGGAGTTGTGGATTTCAGTTTGGAAAGGGAATGTTTGATTGGGAAAGGTGTATAGCTCTCTCTCACTACCCAAATTCTCATTTTGTCCAATGCCCGAAAAATTTTGGGCTGGTTTGAGATTAATTGCTTGCATCCACTCTGTTGTTACCTTCATAAATTGGTTCGTCAATTCCACATATTTCTCTAATGTCTGCTCAAGACTAGACTTGGGTCGATAAGGAGTTTCAGGATAAGATTGAAATTCTGGTGGACAGTTAAAACTCCCAAAAGGCTGATTAGAAGGACCGTTTAGAGAAGGTGGAAAAGTTAGATTGGATTGATAGGAACAGAATGGTTGTGAAAATTGGGTAGGAGTCGGGTCAATGTTGTGATAAGAAGAATTTTGATATTGGTTCGTCGGTTGGTTATTGGACATCATACATGCCATAAACCGATTATGAAATTCTTTTTTGGAAAGTGGAGGTGATGGTTGATATTGGTCCGGGTTGAAACTTTGGCCTCTAGCCCTAGCTATATGCTCAGCAATGGAAATGCGTCTAGGGGCATCCTCACTCGGAGTATCAACAAAAACTGGTGTAGGATTAGGATACGGTTGATAATGGTTCGGATTGAAACTTTGGCTTCTAGCCCTAGCTATATGCTCAGCAATGGACATTCGTCTAGGGGCTTCCTCACTCGGAGTATCAACTGAAATTGATGTGGAATTAGGATACGGTTGATAGGACCTAGACTGAGGTGGCCAACTGTTTCTTCCTACTTGTTCAATATGATCTCTTAAGGATATGGAAGAGCCGGATGGTATACCGAAGGGATTACGAAAACAAGCAAAATCTGGTTGTGGACAACAAAGCTCGGCAAGAGTTTTTCTGTTCGGGTCACCCATTGTAAGAAGAGAAGAGGGGGAAAAGGGTAAAAAGGGGGAGGGGGAAATTAATTGGTTTGTTTTGAAAAAGAAACGGATTTTTGAAAATTCACACAAACATGCACAATCAACCCTATTATCTAATGGTCACCTAGGTCAAGTATCTAGACCGCTCCTAGACTTCCAGAAGACAAATCGCAGGATAAATCCTCTACTGCCTCTTTGTCCCTCCTGTGGCCAGGTAAGTGCCGGGTAAGTGAGAGGTTCTCCACTACGTAAGTAGTGGGCCTAATTAAGTAACCACTTATCTTAGACACACTTGCCTTAGACACCACAAAAGAAATGCGGATAAGCAATAGATTACCCACGACCTCCTTCTGTCCTAATTGAGCGTGACGGTCCTTAGAGTCATGTCTAGATATTTTTTAATTAATGAGGGTGATGCGGATGCAAGTTTGTGATTTCCGGGGCTTAGAAAGGGTAATGAACTCCCCACCTAATCTGAATTTGGTCTTTGCCCCTTAATTTCCGTATTAATATATGCAAACAACCAATTTCAAGAATCGCAACAAATTTATTTTTTAGCGGCGCTGAATTTTGCAAAGAATCCTGCAAGAAATTGATTATTGGACAAGATCAGAGAGAAGAAGGGAACACAGAGAGCAGACCTGAGAATTTTGGAACAGTCCAAGCCCTAAACGGCGGCGGTTCCGCCGCAAAAACCTCAAAATGGCCGCGGATCCGCGGTGCTCTGGGGGAACTAGGGTTTGGAAATTTTCCTGTAGGTCCCTGTGCTTCTCTGGATTCTTAAGATCTTTTCTGAATCTTGATCACACTGCTGAAATAATTCCATATTCCCTCGCAAAAATTCAAACACTAATCGTTAAGCAATTGAAGCGAATCTTGGATGAAAATTTGATGGAATAATAATTTTTCAACTGAAATAAAAAAAAACAAACAAAATAGCACACATCCCCGGCAACGGCGCCATTTGATTGAATCGTTCTTTGTGTGTCGTGTTTTGAAAATGTGTAAAGATCACAATCAATGAAATTTATACCGCAATCAATTAACGGTGTTAATTGTAGCGCGTTAATGAATACGGATCGTCCGCTGAGATGTATGTTTTGCTCGCTATTGTTTTAGATGAGTCGAAATGAAAAGGTAAAAGAAAAATTGCAAGAAAATAGATTCAAGAATTTTGAGATTTAGTTTCAAAAATAGTAAAGACTAGATCTAAAGATCAAGAATCTATAAAATTCTAGAAGATGTCCAAATCTAATGAACTATCAAGATATGTAATGAGGCTCGTAGGAATCGATTGAATCTATAGAAGTGATGAAGACTTGTGATTACGTTTTCTTATCCATTAATGATTTGATACTATATCGATGACGATCAACGAGGTTTAAGGATCTATTGAAGGAACTAGGGTTTCTTCATCTCATTCTTTGTCCTTTCGTTGATTATCATTGACAAGCTAGCCTCTAGGAAATTCAATCACCGATCGTTGATCTCTAATTAAGAGCGAAAACATTCAATAAAGCATCTCGCTCAAAACTAGGTTGTCGATGATTCAATTTTCTAGAGTTTACAAAACTCATAGGACTTAAGAATCATTTCAAGATTGTAATCATCATCATCTATCTATTCTCTCGATTCCTTTACCAGCGGAGTTTTTACTCAAGCATCATAACCACAAAATCAATCAAGAATTGAAAACTAATCATAATGCTCAAATATAGAGATAAGCAAGATAAAGAAATTTCACCTTTTAGTAATCAACAATTTTGTTACAATTCGCTCAAGAACTACAAGAGGAAAGAACTCGATCGTCGAATTTAGCTCCGCACCGTCTCCGTGAGTCGCGGATCGTCTTGGATCACTTGCTCGGTTGAAGATCGGCGTCGCTTCTAAAAGGTTGATGGCTTCTTGCTTGAATCGGCACTCGATAGATCTTGATCTCAATCAAAGTGTGTCACTCGATTTGATTTGAATTTTGATTTGGATCTACAATTTTTCCCTCCAAAATGAACCACTAACTAACTAGCTCTAAAAATGAACCCCTTCCAAAACCCTAGATCTAGATCTCTTTTTATAACCCCCTCTCCTTTTCAATTCAAATTCAAATTTCCCTCCAAAATGAACCAGTTTTCCCTCCAAAATGAACTACCTCATTTGAATTTTCCCTCCAAAATGAACCATCTCATTTGAATTAACCCTCCAAAATGAACCACCTCATTTGAATTTTCCCTCCAAAATGAGGTTGTTTAGAAAGAATCTTCTAGAAGAAGTTTGTTGGAGGGAATATTCTAGAATGAGATTGTTACAAGGAGGCTTCTAGAAGAAAGTTGTTGGAGAGAGGCTTCTAGAATAAGTTTGTTGGAGGGAATATTCTAGAATGGGGAATATTCTAGGATAAGGTTGTTAGGCCGAGCCTTCTGGATAAAGCCACGTGGTCATCTGGAGTCTTCTGGAAGCATTGGTCGTTACAAGAAAGCACGTGGGGAAATCTACAACGCTGACGTGTCAATTACGCCGCGGATCCACCGCACAAAGGGCCCTACGGCCGCGAATCCGCGGCGCTTGGGAAGCCTCTATGTTTGAAACTTCTGGGCTGCTCTGTTTTGGCTTTTTGGCACTTTCTGGGATGCTTGGAATCTTTTTATTCTTTCTTGATTTCTGCCAGGTCTCAGGTCAAAGACTTAACGTATTTATATCAGCACTTTTCACAGTTTCGGCTCTTTTACCTGGAATTTCCTGCACAGATTCTCGAGACAAGTGTTGCGATATACACAGATGATTCATGCAATGATAAACACTCAATTTCCCTCAAAGTGCCGGTTATAAAGTATAACACATGTTATTTGGTATTTTACAGTCAATTTGCTAATATGTGCTATATTCATTCCGAACACCTTTAGATGAGTGCAAATGGTAGAGAAATTGACTTGTTAAAAATGCAATATTTTCGACTGATCAATCATAAAGAAGACGGTGTCCAAAAATAAAAAGGACTGGCACGAAAGACTGCATGAAGCTCTCTGGGCTTATCGGACCACGTTCAAAATGGCCACGAATACAACGCCGTATGCATTGGTATTCGGCACTGAAGCAGTACCCCCCTTGAAGATAGAGCTACCCTCCATACGAGTAGCGGTTCATTAAGAGCTGACAGACAAAGTGAATGCTCATCTTCGGATTGAGGAGCTTGACGCCCTTGACGAAGCCTGGCTCATGGAGCAGCAAAACCTAGAGGCTTACAAAAAGATTACGCGCTCATACGAGAGATTGACTAGGCCGAGAACATTCCGCCAAGGCGAACTTGAGCTAGTGGTCAAGAGACCTATGATCCCCAATCGTGCCAAACGGAGGAAATTCAAGCCGAACTATGAGGGCCCGTACATCATAGACAAAGTCTATCAAGGTGGGGCTTACTTGCTCATGAATATGCATGGCGAAAGACCCTTCAGGCCAATAAACGGCCGGTTCCTGAAAAAATACTACGCCTGATAGATAACGACACCCATGTCCGCTCGCTATATTCCCAAACCAAAGCTCTGTAAGCGGTATCCAGCGAAGCCGTTGTCTCCACAAAGGACCGAAACATCCCTAAACTAATAGCAGACCGAAACGTTCCTAAACTAACAATGGACCGTAATGTCCTAAAACTAGCTATGGACTGAAATGTCCTAAAACTAACTACTGACCGAAACGTCTTTAAACTACTACAAATCCGCAACATCCTTGGACTGACTCGTAAAAAAACGGTACGTCCACAAGCAAAACGGGCACGGATGAAAACCCGAAAGAGCTCCGTGAGTAAAAACAGCAGGACTACCGGCGAGTTTGTGAAAACCCGAAAGGGCGCAATCTCACTAAAAGATACTTGCAAGGTCCTCTCGACCTTGTAAAGAGAAAACTACCTGCGTGAGATCCTTACGACTCACAAAGGAACGCACACTTAGGGATCCCCATGATTCCTAAAGAGAAATTACACTTACGAGATCCTCACGACTCGTAAGGAGAACCTTCTTATGAGACCCTCACGGTTCATAAGATTCAAAATCCTTAAGCTACATGGATCTGAACCTGTTTTTAAGTCATCACCTTTCCCATATTGCCCTACAAAGCGGTTCAATACTGACCCTTGTATACAATCCATGGGCACAAATAATCATTTCCTTCCAAGTCCCACCAACGACGAGGAATGTCCTCATTTGATGGACAAACACTTGTAGGTCCTCTCGATTTACAAGGAGAAAATACTCTTGCAAGATCCTTACGACTTAAAAGAGAACATACACTTAGGAATTCTCATGATTTCTAAGGAGAAAGACACCTACAAGATCCTCACGACTCATAGGGAGAAATACTTTTATAAGACCCTTACGGCTCATGAAGTCGAAAGCCTTAGTCGACAGGATCCTAACCCTGTTTGCTAAGCCACCTTTGTTCGAACCGACAAAGGCAGATGATGATTCGCTCCTGGCAGTATCCCAGTTGTAGCGATACCGATGCCTAAATCGGTATCAAATTCCAAGTCCTTTCATGGCAAATGATGACTCGCTCCTGGCAACATTCCAGTCGCAGCGATACTGATGCAAGATTGGTGTCAGATCATGAGTTCCATACTCGAAAAAAAAATGCATATGAAATAGCCGAAATGTTTGGGCAACTTGGAATAAAAATCAGCAAGTAAAATATATGCATACAAAAACAGCCGAAATGATTGGGCAACTCGCAATAAAAAGCAACGAGTAAAAAAAATAATATATAGCCGAAATGATTGGGCACCGCGAAAAATAGCCGAAATGATTGGGCAATCGCGACTTTCGCGATAGAAAAAGCTGAAATGATAGAGCATCGCGGAAAGAAATAAAAAAATGAATGAAATGAAACTTTTTCCCTACAGGTAAGTCCGTACTGACCCCTATATACAATCCATGGGCATAAACGAAAAGGGAACCACATGTCCCAACAAACTCTATCAAAGGGAGAGTCGGGTCTCAGTGGCAATATTTGCATCCTAGAAGATCCACAACGGCGTTCCTCCTCATTCCAGCAGGATACGGACGCGACATCCACCAAACGAAGCCATGGTAAAGTCCCTAGTTCCAGATTTCAACGGCGACATCTATAGCCTAGATATCATCAACGGCGTTCCTCCTCCTTCAGCAGGATACGGACGCGACATCCACTAAATGGAGCCTTGGCAAAGTCCCTAGTTCCATATTTCAACGGCGACATCTATAGCTTAGAGATCATCAACGGCGTTCCTCCTCATTCCAACAGGATACGGACGCGACATTACCAATCGGAGCCACGGCAAAGTCCCTAGTTCCAAGACTCTATGGTGCACAGACAACCTAGTGTCAACCACTAACCTCCCTGTCGTCAAGCAACGCTTCGACATGGATACATGTCAACCCCTGACCTCCCTGTCGTCAAGCAACGCTTCGACTTGGATACATGTCAACCCCTGACCTCCCTGTCGTCAAGCAACGCTTCGACTCGGAGATAAGTCAACTCATCAACCACTTACAAGTCCTCTCGACTTGTAAGGGATAAAATTCTCTTGCGAGATCCTTATGACTCTCAAGAGAAGGCATACTTAGAAATCCTCACGATTCCTAAGGAGAAAATACACCTACGAGATCCTCACAACTCGTAGAGAGAAAAATCTTTATGAGACCCTCACGGCTCATAAAATTGAAAAGTCTTAGGCAGCAGATCTGTAACATTTCAAAATAATAAACTATTATTTTTGGGGAAATTTTATAATTTAATAATAAAATATTGAATATTTTATTAAAGCGGTATAATTAAATACCAATAAATGGGAGAAAAAATTGGAAAATTATGGAAATTGCTAAAAGAGGGTGTTTTATGTGAATTATGCAATTTTTAAGTTTTTATGATTTATTTGACACTATTTTAGTGCTAATCGCGATTAAAAATCGCTAATCGCGGATTAAGCGTGTTTTGTGCACATAGCATGCACAAAGTCTTTTTCACATTTGTGCATTTTCTACCATGGTTTCATTTGGGTTTCCTATTTAATTTTAATAGAATGAGATGAGAAAAATAAAAGAAAAGAAAAGGATTTAGAATAGAATATGGTAGTAGGTATGGTGAGAGTGAGAAAGGTGGGGATTTCTTTGACTTAGCTTTTTCCCCCTTCATTCTTCACTCATTCCTCTCCCCTCTCATCATCTTGCTGCTGTTGCTGCCTCATCTCCCCTCCTCCTCAAATCATCACAAATACATCCAAAAACAACCCAAAACCCTATCCTCATTTCACAAATTTTGTGCACAAGCTCAAGGGAAGCACATTGGACCAAGAAAGCAAGGATTTTGGCCACTTGGGGCAACTCAAGAAAATTCTTGAGTTACCAAATAAGGTAATTTCTGAAACTTTAGCTTAGTATTTGCATTACTTTTACCCCCATGTTATGATAGAACCGATATCGTGTGATTTTGTGGACTTAGGAAAACCCTAGTTAGGGTTAACGGGAATTAAGAGTGGTGATGGGTAATTAAGCTCAGTAGAGGCCACACAAACCCCCTAGTGCTAGAATCCAGGCCTAAACCAGAGACTAGAAACCCGGAATACGGATTTAGAAAAGCCGATATCGGAAATTTGTGGATTCTGTGAGGGTTATTTGAAATCTGCTATCACTTGGAGACACTGAAAATTGTTTTGCAAACACAGAGAGATGTGCAGGCACCTAGGAAGCTAAACCCAAGACCCCGGGTCCTAACTCCACACTACGGCTGCAGATTTAATCCCTCTGGCCGCAAATTATGGCCAGACCTGGCCCATTTGGGTTCGTGTTTCTTCCATGGCCCCATCTCCAGTAAATTAGGCCCTCCATATATGCAAAATTGACCAATTTGGCTTAGGGAAAAATCTGGGACCATTTCCATGAGTTGGTGCATTGTTTTACGACTTCGTTTTGACTTGATTTTGGTATTTGGTATTGTGTTTCTATCGTGTGGCGTTTGGACGTCAGCGACCGGGGTTAATTGTCGTGTTTTGCACCCAAAGCTATAGGTTTTGACCTATGAGCAAAACGTGTACTGTTTTGGTTTTTTCGCCATCATTTTAATGCGCATTGCGATTGTTTATTATTGTAGGTACCTTCGCGTAGATTCCAAGACGACGGGGCGTGGCGTCATCGATTTCGGCAAGCGAAGACCAGGTGAGTGGATCTATATCCACGGGGGAAGTCGGGTGGATGGCGTATAGCACCCCCGCAATGTATTGATGGAAAACTGATTATAGAATATGGTTAGGAAATCTAGATTAGAAAACTAGGGTTACAATGAGGATAGCTACGAAACCATATTAGAAACTAAAGGATAGTTAGAAGTGATATGTTACGGCTATTATGTGATGACGGAATTCGAGGACGACGTTTGTCGATATTGCCGTTTAAGGTACTGTAGGACTAGATAGTCAATGTTGAGGCGTCATCCGAACCATACCCTTTTCTAAACCGAAGAATCTTATGTATTTTAAATATATACTTCAAGGGATGTTACGGATTTTCAAATGATATCTTTTCCTTAAAACACCGTAACCCTTATTTTCAAAACTACGATTCGCTTCTTTTAAAGTCTGATTGTATGGTTCGGATGTGTGTGTTAGATTAGATACCTATACTTATAGTAGAGATAGAATGTTTAGGTAAACTCGACTTGATGTGAAATATAAATGCGATGAAAGAATATAAGACGAATATGATGATCTGATGTTTTACCTTATACTGCATTCATGATATTATTATTGCATTGCATATACCTGTGTTAGTACACTTATACCATTATCGATGATGCGTATGTTACACGTACAAAGATTTGCCGGCTCACGCACTTCATCATCGATAATTGCCATGTCACTACACAGTAGGATTGCTGCATCATGATATGACTCTATACATCATTTACTTGCTGTAGTTACCCGTGCACTTATACGATGTTGCATTTGACTTTGGAGATTTTGGGAACCGCACGGCATATTTTCAAAACTGGAATTCTTTAAAGGAGCGGTTTTCCCTTAATATGATATATCACTGTGCCTTGTTGCATGATATACGGATATGCTTACATTTCCATCATATGTCGCATACATCATGCTTTATGATTTTACGCATTGAGATATGCTGTTTCCATGAGATTTCTAAATTTGAGAACCGTGGTGATTTCAAAAGAAAGTATGTATTGTTTTAAAAACCCAGTTTCTCTTGATATGATATTTCAGTGCGTCCACCATGTGTTTTCTCGGTTCTGAGAGTGGCAAGTGAAACACGATTCGAGGAATGGTAGGCACCGTCTGCGGGTACATGGTGGACCCGGTGAGGTACCCCGGGGCAAGAAGACTCATATATGTTCGACGGTGAGCCTGGCAGGGGAGCACTACCTACCGGTGATAGTATTTGGAATCGGCGGTTATCCGGAGGATACCGACCGGAGTAGGGAGTTGGATATGAGGGCCGACCAGGGTGTGCGGCGCCTGAGGGCCGACCTGAGGATACGGCGCCTGAGATATATGAGGATTTACGTGCCGATGATGGGCACGGTTTTCATGATGTTTTCGAGTGTCGATGCTAGGCACTCAGGATCCTGATTTTGATGTGTCATGAGGGACACCGTTGATATATATCCTCATACTTTCATGCACACTCTTTTATGATGTTTACGTGCATACAGACATTGATTTTCGGTAGACGAGATCCACATGCCTACATACCTTGATTATGGTTGGACGAGATCCATATTCATGCATTGATTATTACTGTTGGATGTTATCCGCATGCATATAGGTATTAACTACCTTGTTGGCACATATACAGACCCGGTCACCCTAGATATCATAGTATTACCTTTATGATATAGTTGACCTAGGAGTCGTTATTTATTCGATTTCTATCTGTTCATATTTTTTTCTACTCACGAGTTGGCAACTCACCCCCGGTGTGCCACAGTTCTTGCAGGTTGACCGCTTGGATCAGTAGCGGCTTCGCTGGCATACAGTCGCATTCGGGTGTTTTGCATTGGTAGGTGGGACATTTGTATCGTACCCACTCTTGTATATTATTTTCATTATTGTATCTAGAATCTCCATTAACCAGACATGTATTTATTTCAGACTTAGAAACTAGAGTTGTTTTTCTTTCGACCTTAGAGTCGCGCGTTGTATTATTATGGATTTCATGTTGTTTTAGGGTTTCCTTTTCAGTTTTGATCCTCGCCTTTCGGCGTTGTATATTATATTGCTTGCATGGTTATGACCGTCGATTGACGAAGAGCTGGCTCCCGCTTGGGGATGCCTTTTATCATTATGCCTATATTATTCTTGTTGTACCCCGTTGGGGCCAGTATTTACAAAGGAAACTCTGCCGAAATTTTTTGAAAAGACGTTGAGGATTTTAAAAATGCATATTCGGCTTACTTATTTAAAAACCTTGTTTTTAAACATGTTTTCTACACTTCTTTAAAACTAGTTTTCCTTATTTACTCCTTAAAATGGTTTTAGATTTCTAGGTTTTTGGCTTACTTGGATTAGATGAGGTCCTATAGACTGCATATGATTTAAGGGCCAGTTATGTGCTCTTTCGGGTCGTGACAAAGTTGGTATCAGAGCGTTAGGTTAACCTTGTTTCAAGTCTAAGTTTGACTATGCGGAGCCTAAAGCGTTTATATATATACGGAATTTAGGGTTGACCTTACGGAACTTAGACTTTGTCGAGGGGGTATTATACCCGAACTTTCGTCGCGTAGGATGACCCTTGGTTGATGGAGTAGGTAGCTTGAGTAGAGTGACGTACCGTACGTATGTTCCGCGGCATACTTACGATACGCTACTCCGCTTAAGAAACCTTAGGATGTACATTTCCTTGCACAGTATTATATTCATTCCTATGATCTATCCTCATCGATATTGGTTATGATTTTGCTGCTACGATTACATGGGCAGAGAGAGCTACGGCTAGAGTTGCGTCAGCATGAGCTCGTTACGGATGAGGACTGACTGAGGCGTGATTCCAGAGACATACGATTGCATATGGAGGCGTCGTCTTATTGTGTTTTCGCGCCATGAGCGTTTGACGGATCGCCTTTACGAGATTTCCCGGATGTGTTGATCGGCACCAGAGGATCAGGCTACTGCTAGAGGCCAGCCATAATGTGATGACCATTGATATATCGCTTATTCATGATGATTGAGGCACTGTTTAGCATACAGACGAATGAGCCAGTTGTTGCTGCAAATGACGAGATATTGCCCAGGTGTTGGAGCTACTGCAGCATGAGTATATACTTAGAGATATGATGGAAGGTCGCTAGTCACCCGAGGATGGATGACTAGGACATATGGTTCGTTCACTTACCCCGATGCGAGGTCATCAGATTGATTGTTCCAGCTAGAGACGACTTCACGCAGATTCGTTAGTAGTCGAGAGAGACGGTCGAATGTCAGGAACCCATTTCCAAGTTTAAAGTATTCGGAAGACAATGCAAGTACCGCTATGGACCCTCTAGAAGAATGAAACTCTAACTCGACATAATGACCATGGAACTCCTCCGAACCTTAGGGTTTGCGGTAGTTTAGCGGTGCCATTTGTGAGGCTTAGGTTTGCCCTTCTACGGTTGGTCCACAGGTGCTGTGGTATGTACTGGAATACTATTAAACTGTACTCAAGATGTTGATCTCTTGGGGGATTATGAGGTTCTGACAAATCGATTGGATAGTTCAACATCTTTCGGATATCATGTGATGGGACACATTGCTTGGGAGACTCTATATACGAGTATAGCCGTTGGAGCGCAGTCCATGCAGCCACGATGAGACGAGTCTGAAGCGTCGACAGCAGAGAAAGGTGGATTAAGAGATTCGTACGAGATCTTGATAAGATGACGTTCCACTCCGCTGACATCAGAGATGCGATACGCATGCAGAAGCGTTGTATATGGATATACCTTCCAGAAGGAGTCGCGATAAGTATGCAGCCGTTCCGGAACAAGAAACAAATATAGTAAAGATGATAACTTTCGGGCAATTCGGCAGAAACGAGATTTGAGAGAGATCTCGACAGGACCTTTCTGGAATGCTACGAGAAGACTTGGACCCAGGAGTGGTCATATTGCGCACACCCAGCAGGTTAGAGTTTGGCATCGTCGACGAGATAGTTGACCAGGTTCGGATAAAGGACCTCAACCTGATGCGTTGTGAGTTGATCATGAATGGAAGAAAATGGAGTATATCTCCGCAGGTTGGGACGAGTTCGTGAGGACGTGTTCGGCTAGATATCTTCCACAGAGTGATGAAGATACCGAGTTCGTGATTTCGAGTCCGCGTGAGAGACTTTGGATTGACCGTAGCCGAGAACATTTACAGTATGCAGATAGAGACGTGACATCGAAGTGGACGATGATATAGACAAGAGGGACAAGAGGTTCGTGCGAGATGCTGACGAGCTGTTGTTACTCCCCGTTAAGATTAAAGGTCGGATATGTCTACAGGGGCGTTGGAATGCGACCAGTTACGAGAAAATATTGTGATGAGGACGCAGATGTACAGAGAGCGAGAAAAGATTATGCAAGAGTACCAGCCTTCGTACAGTTCGGCATAGGCGAGATCGGAAGAGACCTTGAGCAGGATTCCTTCCAAGACACTGCTGTAATAAGATTTGCACCCAGGCGCAGAAGTGTGATGTGCATTCAGAGGACCAGAGGTCGGAGCCAGTGACATGCTGCTTTACGAGTGGCCGTGAAGATTGACCGAGAGATGACCAGAGAAGTGCCAGAACGGAATCGTTCCCGTTAGCACACCTGATAGGGCCGATGAGCCGAAGGATTGCGAGATTGTTAATCCGCAGAGGAGATAAGGACCCAGAGACAGAGGACGCCAGACCGTGAGCAAGAGGCGAGTAGATATCTTGCGCTGCTAGTATTGGATGCACCGACACCTTCTCGACTTTGAAGGAGGATATACCGACGACGGTATTTATGTTTGTGATTTGGTGATTTAACCATCACGTATCCATCACCTTGGATTTCGGTATTTTGGGCAACCTTTTCGCATGATTTGGTCTTGATGGCTGAGTTCCATGATTTCTGTTTTCATGCACCATGGTTGCACCTACTGGGTATTTACATTTTGCGCATAGTTATTACGCTTGAGGTATTGATTGTGATTTCATGCCTATTTTATGCCGGTGATTTGATTTATGCTTCCAGCATAGTTTTCAGGCACTTTTAGTGTTTTGATTTGATTTGTGCACGCTGATGCACATGGTAGTGAGCTTATATACCGCGGTATACCTGATTTGGATTGAGCCGTATTGTATACCGTCGACTTTGATTCTGATGTTGATATTGATTTCTTGCACTCAGTGCGTTTGATTTGGATTTTCGCGCGTAATGAGCGCATGTTTTGAGATACGATTTTGGTGCACACCAGATGCACTAAATCGGGATTCTTCGTGCATGTCAGATGCACCTGATTTTGCTGTCAGGAACATACGTTGCCTATGACAGATGTTTCGTGCACACCCGTTGCACCTAGATGTTGTTTCTGTGCATATGTATAGCACATATATGGATTTTGATTTCCGTGCGCACCCGACGCATAGGGTATTCTTATATCCATTCTGGGATTGATTTCTTATGGAGCAGTATGTTTTTATGATATTTGCTATTTGTTTTCGTACTGAGCAGGACTAGTCAGAGAACAGTACCTGGATATATTTTGCATACATTGATAATTATCGAAGGGATTTCCAAAAAAGAGAGCTATAGTCTCAGTATTTACCTACGTGTCTGATATGACACGACACGTTAAAACAAGGAAACCCTTCTAACTTGTTTAAAAAACGGCGGAACGTACATATTAAACAAAAGATATATACATATATGGTTATTTTCTTATAATAGACGTCCGCCACTGTGCAGTGTTATGCGCATCGCACAGCGACTTAACAAGATTTGGCATGCATTTACTTCAGCTATTTGCATGTATAGATTTGATGTCTACATATATAGTTCTGATTTATATCCTTTTGGTTTTATTTTGAATTTGACATTTGTGTCTTTACCATGACTTCGATGATTGCGGGATGCTTGACGAAGTTTTTGATTTCGAGTTATCTGCTAATTACTCATGCGCATGCATTGCGCTATGATGCGTTTTATGTATTGATGGTTTCGGAGCCCCGACGACTTGGACTTTTTATTGAAATGTTTTAGAATTTGGGGATTTAAAATTTAAATTCGGGGACCGAATTTATTTAAGGGGGGAAGATTGTAACATTTAAAAATAATAAACTATTATTTTTGGGGAATTTTTATAATTTAATAATAAAATATTGAATATTTTATTAAAGCGGTATAATTAAATACCGATAAATGGGGGGAAATTTTGGAAAATTATGGAAATTACTAAAAGATGGTGTTTTATGTGAATTATGCAATTTTTAAGTTTTTATGATTTATTTGACACTATTTTAGTGCTAATCGCGATTAAAAATCGCTAATCGCGGATTAAGCGTGTTTTGTACACATAGCATGCACAAAGTCTTTTTCACACTTGTGCATTTTCTACCATGGTTTCATTTGGGTTTCCTATTTAATTTTAATAGAATGAGATGAGAAAAAGAAAAGAAAAGAAAAGGATTTGGAATAGAATATGGTAGTAGGTATGGTGAGAGAGAGAAAGGTGAGGATTTCTTTGACTTAGCTTTTTCCCTATTCATTCTTCACTCATTCCTCTCCCCTCTCATTATCTTGTTGCTGCTGCTGCTGCCTCATCTCCCCCCTCCTCAAATCATCACAAATACATCCAAAAACAACCCAAAACCCTATCCCCATTTCACAAATTTTGTGCACAAGCTCAAGGGAAGCACATTGGACCAAGAAAGCAAGGATTTTGGCCACTTGGGGCAACTCAAGAAAATTCTTGAGTTGCCAAATAAGGTGATTTCTGAAACTTTAGCTTAGTATTTGCATTATTTTTACCCCCATGTTATGATAGAACCGATATCGTGTGATTTTGTGGACTTAGGAAAACCCTAGTTAGGGTTAACGGGAATTAAGAGTGGTGATGGGTAATTAAGCTCAGTAGAGGCCACACAAACCCCCTAGTGCTAGAATCCAGGCCTAAACCAGAGACTAGAAACCCGGAATACGGATTTAGAAAAGCTGATATCGGAAATTTGTGTATTCTGTGAGGGTTATTTGAAATTTGCTATCACTTGGAGACACTGAAAATTGTTTTGCAAACACAGAGAGATGTGCAGGCACCTAGTAAGCTAAACCCAAGACCCCAGCTTCTAACTCCACACTACGGTCACAGATTTAATCCCTCTGGCCGCAAATTGTGGCCAGACCTGGCCTATTTGGGTTCGTGTTTCTTCCATGGCCCCATCTCCAGTAAATTAGGCCCTCCATATATGCAAAATTGACCAATTTGGCTTAGGGAAAAATCTGGGACCATTTCCATGAGTTGGTGCATTGTTTTACGACTTCGTTTTGACTTGATTTTGGTATTTGGTATTGTGTTTCTATCGTGTGGCGTTTGGACGTCAGCGACCGGGGTTAATTGTCGTGTTTTGCACCCAAAGCTATAGGTTTTGACCTATGAGCAAAACGTGTACTGTTTTGGTTTTTCCGCCATCATTTTAATGCGCATTGCGATTGTTTATTATTGTAGGTACCTTCGCGTAGATTCCAAGACGACGGGGCGTGGCGTCATCGATTTCGGCAAGCGAAGACCAGGTGAGTGGATCTATATCCACGGGGGAAGTCGGGAGGATGGCGTATAGCACCCCCGCAATTTATTAATGGAAAACTGATTATAGAATATGGTTAGGAAACCTAGATTAGAAAACTAGGGTCACAATGAGGATAGCTACGAAACCATATTAGAAACTAAAGGATAGTTAGAAGTGATATGTTACGGCTATTATGTGATGACGGAATTCGAGGACGACGTTTGTCGATATTGCCGTTTAAGGTACTGTAGGACTAGATAGTCAATGTTGAGGCGTCATCCGAACCATACCCTTTTCTAAACCGAAGAATCTTATGTATTTTAAATATATACTTCAAGGGATGTTACGGATTTTCAAATGATATCTTTTCCTTAAAACACCGTAACCCTTATTTTCAAAACTACGATTCGCTTCTTTTAAAGTCTGATTGTATGGTTCGGGTGTGTATGTTAGATTAGATACCTATACTTATAGTAGAGATAGAATGTTTAGGTAAACTCGACTTGATGTGAAATATAAATGCGATGAAAGAATATAAGACGAATATGATGATCTGATGTTTTACCTTATGCTGCATTCATGATATTATTATTGCATTGCATATACCTGTGTTAGTACACTTACACCATTATCGATGATGCGTATGTTACACGTACACAGATTTGCCGGCTCACGCACTTCATCATCGATAATTGCCATGTCACTACACAGTAGGATTGCTGCATCATGATATGACTCTATACATCATTTACTTGCTATAGTTACCCGTGCACTTATATACGATGTTGCATTTGACTTTGGAGATTTTGGGAACCGCAAGGCATATTTTCAAAACTGGAATTCTTTAAAGGAGAGGTTTTCCCTTAATATGATATATCACTGTGCCTTGTTGCATGATATACGGATATGCTTACATTTCCATCATATGTCGCATACATCATGCTTTATGATTTTACGCATTGACATATGCTGTTTCCATGAGATTTCTGGATTTGAGAACCGTGGTGATTTCAAAAGAAAGTATGTTTTGTTATAAAAACCCAGTTTCTCTTGATATGATATTTCAGTGCGTCCACCATGTGTTTTCTCGGTTCTGAGAGTGGCATGTGAAACCCGATTCGAGGAATGGTAGGCACCGTCTGCGGGTACATGGTGGACCCGGTGAGGTACCCCGGGGTAAGAAGACTCGTATATGTTGGACGGTGAGCCTGGCAAGGGAGCACTACCTACCGGTGATAGTATTTGGACTCGGCGGTTATCCGGAGGATACCGACCGTAGTAGCGAGATGGATATGAGGGCCGACCAGGGTGTGCGGTGCCTGAAGGCCGACCTGAGGATACGGCGCCTGAGATATATGAGGATTTACCTGCCGATGATGGGCATGGTTTTCATGATGTTTTCGAGTCTCGATGCTAGGCACTCAGGTTCCATGATTTTGATGTGTCGTGAGGGACACCGTTGATATATATCCTCATACTTTCATGCACACTCTTTTATAATGTTTACGTGCATACAGACATTGATTTTCGGTGGACGAGATCCACATGCCTACATACCTTGATTATGGTTGGACGAGATCCATATTCATGTATTGATTATTACTTTTGGATATTATCCGCATGCATATAGGTATTGACTACCTTGTTGGCACATATACGGACCCGGTCACCCTAGATATCATAGTATTACCTTTATGATACAGTTGATCTAGGAGTCGTTATTTATTCGATTTCTATCTGTTGATATTTTTTCTACTCACGAATTGGCAACTCATCCCCGTTGTGCCACAGTTCTTGCAGGTTGACCGCTTGGATCAGTAGCGGCTTCGCTGGCACACAGTCGCATTCGGGTGTTTTGCATTGGTAGGTCGGACATTTGTATCGTACCCACTCTTGTATATTATTTTCATTATTGTATCTAGAATCTCCATCAACCAGACATGTATTTATTTCAGACTTAGAAACTAGAGTTGTTTTTCTTTCGACCTTAGAGTCGCGCGTTGTATTATTATAAATTTCATGTTGTTTTAAGGTTTCGTTTTCAATTTTGATCCTCGCCCTTCGGCGTTGTATATTATATTGCTTGCGTGGTTGTGACCGTCGATTGACGAAGAGCTAGCTTCCGCTTGGGGATGCCTTTTATCATTATGCCTATATTATTCTTATTGTACCCTGTTTAGGGCCAGTATTTACAAAGGAAACTCTGCCGAAATTTTTAGAAAAGACATTGAGGATTTTAAAAATGCATATTCGGCTTACTTATTTAAAAACCTTGTTTCTAAACATGTTTTCTACACTTCTTTAAAACTAGTTTTCCTTATTTACTCCTTAAAATGGTTTTAGATTTCCTGGGTTTTTGGCTTACTTGGATTAGATGAGGTCCTATAGACTGCATATGATTCAAGGGCCAGTCACGTGCTCTTTCGGATCGTGACAAGATCCGAACCTGTTTCCTAAGCCATCACTACCATACAAAGTGTTCAAGATGAACTGCTATCTATCATCTACAAGTTACACTTACTGGAGTAACATGACAATAACACAGCAAAGAAAGGAAGGCGATAGTATAAAAAAATGTATCTTTTATTCATGAATTCAATTGAGTACAAGATGATTCATATAAAAGAATAAAAATGAATGAATACATGTTATTCAAAGATTACAAATGTTTAATTGATACAATGACAGCTACTTAGAAGGAGGCATTTTCAATAAATTAGCCAGTCGCTCACGCATTCCCCTCAACTCCTTCTCATGGTCGGCCGCTGCGGCCAGTTCCGCTTCGACTCGAGCCCGTTGCTGCAAGCAGGATGAAACCTTCTCGTCGATTTCCCGTTGGGCAGCTTCACGACTCTGCGTAACCCGCTCAATGAAGTCTAGCTTCTGCCTCAATGCCAGCCCGTCCAAAATGCATCGCTGCAGATTGTCAAAGACGGCTCTCAGTTGCGTGGCATTCACTTTAATTTGGGCGCGCAGCCGGGCGGATTCACCTGAAGCCTCCTCACGTTCCTTCTGCCTCAAGGTCGCTTCTTGTTCAAAATAGCGAAGGAAAAGAACGCTCTGCTCAACCCACGCAGCCCGCTGGGAGTTCAAAACCAACACTTTCGGAGCAGGACGCCTGAGCTCAATCTCATGCAGGCAGGCCTCAATCTTCCTGCAGTGGTTAACCCAAGACTCAACGACGCCTTCATTATGGAAGTTCACAAGCATCGCCAGCATTGGATTAACCTCCGCAGTAAAATCTGCAGCGAATGTAAAGGCCACCGTGTCAAGCTCCTCGATATATTCGCTCAACATACGCAGGCTGGTCACAGCGCCTTTGGAAGATAGACGTCTGGAAAAGGGTCCTTCAGGCATTAAGATTCAAGACTCGAAGGGAGCCAAAGTCGGTGTGATCGCTGCAAAATGAATCATAATCAGATGTCGGCTCAAAAGATAAAGAAAAATGCACGAGTAGTAGGGTCTACTACACCGGCTGCGACAGGTGGTAAAGCTGGTAGTGCCGGAGGCGCGACTGTTCTCCCGTCCCCTCTTTCAATTTGTAGTGCTGCAATCAATTTGAAATTAACAACGGCAGGGTCGCCCACCAAAGAAAAGAAAGTACGTCGGCTAAAAAAAACAATACTCACCGGTACCAGCAGGTAAAGTGACTTCCGACAGGAAGGAGAAATGCGAGGTCAGCACCTGATAAAGATGGTTAAAAAGGACTCCTGCACGGTTGTAACAATACGATGTCGGTACCAAGAGTATATTACCTACAATGAATCCGATAAGTTGCAAACATATACCTTCCAGCACTCCAAACAACATGGGAGAAGACAACGCAACAACAGCTGTCACGGCGGCGACCCGAGACGCTTCAGATGGCGCAATCTCTGCATTTGCTGCACCTACACTCAAAACGAACAAAATGTCATCAGATGGGGATGAACGGGATCGAAAGATAAAAAGAAAACAGTGACCCTGGATCTACCTGATAACTCGCCAACCGAAACCGTGGCGAGAGCATCACTAGGCACAGCAGCTCCTTCACTCTCCGCCATTGGAATAGTTTCTGCGCCCGTGGCCTCGTCCCCCGATTCGATAAGTGCCGTCGTGACACTCGCGATACCCGCCGATGGCTAGGAACCACAAGGAGAAAGAGAGGTGATTGGGGCAGTCCCAGACTCCCGAGAGAGAGAGTAGCCGTTTCAGGCTCTGTGGTCGCCGTCATCTCTCCTGCCGCCTCAACGTCAAGACTTGGCCCTACCAGATATGGTATATAAGAATTCGAAGATCAAATTCCAAGAAAAGACTCAGCGTTATGTTACCTTGGGATGGCTTTTCGGCTTCTTCCCGAGCCGTGCGCACCATTTGTCTATGGACGATAGACAGGGCTTGGGGTTTCTTCGAAAGAAATAGCGACGGATGGAATAGCGCTTGAACCTGCACCCACAGCCAAGCTGACATCACGTTCCCTCGCCGCACGCTTTCTGCAGTTCTTGTCAGCCTTGGCAGTGAGAAAAGACCTCCTCAAGACTTCCGTCATAGTGACGTCACTGAGCCAGGAGCTACCTCTGGAGCCGTTATAGTGTTCGTCATCGGCTGCTTAAGCGAAGCCTCTCTTGGCAATACCAGGGGAGCTGGGACTTCAGCAGTCGGCCCTGGAAGCGTCGCCGCGCCACCATGCAGGATCGGCACTGCACTCGGGATAACCTGAGTCGAGGTAGTCCCTGCAATAAGATGAAAAAGAAGGGTCAGACTACCCATGGAGAAAAAGGGAACGAAGGCACAATGAGCCGAAATGTACCAAGGCCCAACGAAGCGCGAAGCCTCTCTTCCTCTTCAAAAGTCTTGAGGAAAGCTGCGAGGGCCTCTTCGGCGGAGATACCTGTTGAAGAAGAAAGCGTCAGTCAAAGTATGATAATTAAAACAACCATGGAAAGATATGACTGAAGTCTACCTGATTGTGCGATGGTGATTAATATTGCTTCATCGCGAGCTAGCTGCTTTCAAACTGCAATAGCAGCCTCCAGATCGGTGTCATCTGGCGCCATAAATAAGCCCTCATTGGTCTCGTACTCACTCAGGCCCTCGCTGTAAAGAGCATGAGGCTCCTGGCCAAATACAACGTCTGCAGAAAGTATCGATTTCTTTTTCTTCTGCGAGTTAATGTTGGCAGCCGATAACACGAGCTTGCGCTTGGCAGGCAACTTTGGGCGATGAGTCCCAATCTCCGCACCTACGCCAGACTCGGAAGATGCCATAACTACCGTTTCTAAAGACGCACGGGGTAGGGACAGCTCAGGCATAACACGTGGTACCACAGCCGCAGCAGCTTCCCTCAAGGGAGGACGGACGATGGTCCGTCGCTTCAAGGAAACGAATGGATCACCAGCGAGGGCGGTGCCCTTGCGATCAAGCAGCAATCGTTTTTCTTCCCTAACAACGGCGCCCATCGAATGTTGATATCATGCCACATATGCGTTCAAGATTCGTGGAATGCAACCCGGCTCACTGATAAAGAAATTGGAGCCGGTGTTCAACCGCATAAAATGGTGTAATGCGTTGCGAATATCTTCTTCTGTGGCAACTGGCTCAGCTAGGAAGGCCTCAAGCGGGACACCTTGATTATAGCTTGATTGCTGGGCGAAACGGTGCGGGTTATACTTCATGAACAACGCCGAATCGTTCTACCTAAACACGAGAAAGCCCGGCCTGATGGAGTATAAATGAAGAATCTCTCGAGCTTTCAAGGTAGAGGTCCCATCTTTAAAAGTATCAAGCAGAGGCTGCACCGTTTTTGCGGATTCTTTGCCGATGGTTAAAACCTTATCGACAAAGTTCATGCCATCTCCAACCATACGCGGACGGAGGAGCACACCCCTAGCCTCCCGCTGTGTCGGATTTATAACGGATGCGTCAACTAGGTGCATAATCCGAGGGAAGTAGTAGTTGTCGTAGAAACGAGATCGTTTATGGACACCAAAAGCGCCAAGTACGTGCAGCTCGATCCATGACATAAAATAATGCAGCGAGAAAATGATGGGTTGTACCCCCGGCTGGGTGGTATCCATCGCTAAGCAGAGACCATGGTACAGGTGTGCTAACCTGGCAATTCCGATGGCCGCTTGCATTCCCGAAACCATACGATGGGTTAGGTAAAAGACTGATGGCCTCATATAACGAGGGTGCATTGGAAGCACGAACCAGTTCAGCTATAAGCCAATGAACTCCAGCACGAACGTCTCTTCATCGACATCCGGAGCAGCAAGCTTCGTGAAGGGAACAACAGGAGCAGCCGGAATAAAGAAATTTTTTAAATCCGCCTCCGCCGTCGGTTGGTTATCCAAACCAAAACCGAACGTTTCATCAAGCTTGGCGAACAGCGCAGCTTGCTTCGATAAGGCTTCCGGATGACGAAAGCGAGCGATGAAGTCTGCGTAGCTAACTTCATGCCCTCCGGACTCCAGAAATAGACTTTCGTATATATTCAACACCTTGATCATGCTCGGGAATTGGTGTTGAATGGCGTTCTCCGGGGTAAGACCCATTACCACTGATTTGGTGGCAAAGATATACTCGTCTGGAGGAAGCAACTCCTCGTAGTGTTCTCCCCTAACGGGTAAGTAAAAGATCTCTGCAAACTCTTCCAAAGATACTGAGACTTCTCGATTCTACAGAAGGAAGGTGTGGGTCGGAATATTCCATTGCTCCAGAAAATCCTTGACCCACCATGCAGGAGGCGCAGAATATTGGAAGAAAGAAGTGTAAATTGCGGGATACAACCCGAGCTTCAGCATCAGCGACTTCTTGGCCGACAAAATGTAGCGTGCCACTGTAAATACCCAGCCGGATGACGAGGAGTTAGGCCTATCATGTACGGCTGTCCCCAAGGGCGCGACTCACCCTGGCATATACGCCGCCCTAGAGTGTCCAAAGCCGTCGACGGCTGTACGGGTATTGCAGCCATAGAAGGCTGAAGGAGACCCTCTGAAGTCCAGTTGGCCTCCTCCATGGCATAATTCACCGGTGGTGCGTCAGCATAAGGAATCGCCAAAATGGGCTCCAAAGGTGCCGCGCAAGAAAAGCTCCGTCGGCCCCTGATAATTTGACTGTACCATCTAACCCATAAATGAAGATTCTTTCGCTCCGGGTCAAGATCTTTGATCAACGCGAAAACTTCCCTGTCCACAGGTGCTTCAGGGAATCCGCTTTCCAAACGAACAAACGGCAAAGAAATGTCGAAAGACATAGTACCTGCGCGAAAAAGAAAAAAAAATTAGTCGTCAATGCTACAGTTTAAGTTCTATCACTTGGTACTTTAAATTCGTACTGCACTGCAATGCAGTAGAAAGGGACAAGGGGGACCCACACGATCTGAATGATGGCTCATCATTAATAAAACAGTCTCATCATTTGATGAGACGGTCACTAAATGAGGAAATCCTAAAAGAATTCTCATTTAATGAGGGCCCCTCGAACCAAGGAGTAAATCTCCCTTGAGAGCAGCGCTCTACAACAGAGTGACATCTGTCAACTCTGATGATGAAGGGAATGAAAATTCCTCAAGAAAAATTCTGAAGAGCCATGCTCTGCAAAGATGATGGAGTAACCCATCAGAAAACCTAAAAGTAAAGCTTTTAATGAATTAAAAATTTCGAGATCTTCAAGATTTATGAACAAACTCTAAGAGTTCTTCATGAAAGATTAACAAATCTATATGATTTGAAAAGAGCAAAGCTCTGTTAATAGGGTAAGAAACCCTAAGAAAGATCTCTTTAGATCTATGAAGAGCAAAGCTCTATTGAGAAACACTAAAAATCTATATGATTTGAAAAGAGCAAAGCTCTGTTAATGGGTGAAACCCTAGATTATAAAATAATCTCTTCAAAAGATTTGATCTTTACCTAGAATTTTTTTTAACGGAGTTTTGACTCTAAGAGATTTCTTAAAACAGAGAGCTATGCTCTAAAAGAGAATTAATTCTCAGAAAAACAAGAAAGGAGATGAACAGAGGTCATCTCAAGGGCAAAGGGCCCCATTTATAGGCACTGAGAGCCGTTTCAACTTCTGAGTTGATCCAATGGCAGAGATGCTGCCACCGCTACACTTACGTGTAGGCCAAGTGAGCGCAACGGTGGGAGGGCATTTGTTTCCCCCAATCAGAGCAAAACTCTGTTCAAATTTTGAAATTTGAAATAAAGTAGCGCTTCATAATAGCGCCAGCGCTAAGAGTTAAAGACTCTGCTGCAGCGCTCACGTGCAAAGCACGAGAGCACTGGCGCTAGCAGCACCAGTGCTAAGAGTCAAACACTCTGATGCAGAGCTCACGTGCAAAGCACGAGAGCGCTAGTGCTAGCAGCGCCAGCGCTAAAAGTCAAAGACTCTGTTGCAGCGCTCACGTGCAAAGCACGAGAGCGTTAGCGCTGGAACTAAATGTTCCCTGCCGTTGGATCAAAGATCCAATGGTGATTAAAAAATCACCAAGATACAGAATAAGTTCTATATGGGAAAAGATTTTCCCAATCTTGTTAAAATCAAGAAGATTACCTTCTGTAAAACAGAATCCCTAGGATCAAAGATCCAACGGTGGGAAACATTCCCAAATCAATTAGAGAAAAGATCTCTTTAACTGATTCAACAAATCAGCCTACCCTATATAAAGGCCCCAAGACTTCAAGTCTTACAGAGAGGAACCCTCCCCCCCCCCACAAACTTTGAGAAATTTCAAAGAGAAGAGCAAGCTCTCGGAAGAAGAAGAATTTCTTCAAGGTAAATAAAACAGAGAGATAAAATTATCTCATAAGAGAAGAAGAACCTGTTTCTTTTTCTAGATCATAGATCTATAAGACCGAGGTCTTTCACAAAAGAGATCATAGCGTCTCATCATAAAAAGTGAGGGGGAAGAATTTAATTCTCTTCAGATCATAGATCTATAAAATAAAGAAGAAGTTTTTCATAAGAACAGAAATGATTGTAAAATCTTCTATTAAAATAAGAACTTAGTTCTTAGATCTTTGAGACAAAATCTCTTATAAACGAGAGTTTAATTCTCAGAGCGCAGAACTGATCAAAAAGAGCCTTAGCGCTCCAATTCAAAGAAACGCCTCAGTGCTCCAAGGCTAGCGCTCAGCGCCAAGCGCACCATGTGCTCCTCACGTGTGCGCTCTTTCACAAAAAGCGCTCAGCGCTCCAAGGCTGGCGCCAAGCGCACCACGTGCTCCTCACGTGTGCGCTCTTTCACAAGGAGCACCCTGCACTCATTTACTGGCGCTCAGCGCCAAGCGCACCACGTGCTCCTTATGTGTCCACTCTTTCACAAAGAAGCGCTCAGCGCTTCAAGGCTGGAGCTCAGCGCCAAGCGCACCACGTGCTCCTCACGTGTGCGCTCTTTCACAAAGAAGCGCTCAGCACTTCAAGGTTGGCGCTAAGCGCTAAGCGCACCACGTGCTCCTCATGTGTGCGCTCTTTCACAAGAAGCGCCAAGCGCTTCAAGGCTGGCGCTCAACGCCAAGCGCGTCACGTGCTCCTCACGTGTGCGCTGAGGGAACACAAAGTGTTCTTTAAATAAAGCCCAGCGCCATAATAAAGAGTGTCCAACACTCAATAAAAAGACAAAAGAAGAAGAGGTGTCAGAACACAAAATTAATGCTCTGCATTGTTGAACAAAAAGGGCCTGAGCCCAAACAAATGTTAACATTTTGTTCAAAAATGAATGGACTGAGTCCAAATAAGTGTTCAAACACTTTAACTGAATGGGCTGAGCCCAAGTAGGCCATACATCCCCCAATTCAGATTAACTGAGCTCATGTGCTCCCAATAGTTTTAACTGATTTTAGTCCTAAACTTGACTACAGATCTCCCAACCAACATTGGTTCAAGGGTACATCTCTTCGTATCTCTGATATATGTCGTTGTAATTCTTCAACGTCTTCAGAAAGACGGAGGGTCTCAATAACCAATAACTTTTGGGGCATCCCCAAATGGTTGAATCAAAACCACACAGATTATGATGTCTTTAAACTGGACTATGATGTTCTTAAACTTTATGGACTGTAGAGTCCTTAAACTCATGGACTACGATGTCCTTGAACTTTATGGACCGTGAAGTCCTTAAACTCATAGAGACTATGACGTCTTTAAACTGTCACGGATTATGATGTCCTTAAACTTTTGGACCGCAATATCCCTAAACTAAAACAATAGATCCCAAATGCTCTTTTGTTGGATCTAAATGATCTTGTTGAGTAGATCTTAGTCTAAAATTAGACTAACGTATCCTCAACAAATGTTTGAGTTGATCTTAGTCTAAAACAAGACTAACGATTCTTAAACCCAACCCAAACCCAAATCTAAGAAAATACGGATTTTGACTAATCCACGCCCTACGGGCGATAACATAAATTAGTCTCCGTATACAATCTACGGGCAACCAAAAATAAAACAAACACAGACGACACGAAGTGACCATCTGGAGAAGGAGAAAGTTGTTACCGTGATGCGGTAGTGTAATTAACTGTAGGGGCTTGCGCCTGCAGAGAAGAGCGTCCCCACAATCAAAAACCCCTCAAACGAGGGGGAATCTGTCGAAGTCTGCTACAACGGCCGCATCCGTCTAAACCTCCGATACACGGTGCCATAAATCAACTTGGCATCTTCGGAGAGGTGGATGGATAAAACCAAATAGCATATGCCCTCAAATTCAGGCGAGACGACCTATGCAGTTTCGTCTCTGCATTCGGCGGAGAATAAGTTCGTGATAGCTTTACCACGGAGTCCAAAGGGCAAAAATGCAGTTTGGGTGATTATCGATCGATCCGCACATTTTATACCGTTTCGTGTTGGTCAATCGACGGAGGCTTTGGCTGAGCGGTACATGCAGGAGATTGTGAGATTGTATGGGGTACCCATGAGCATCGTTTTCGATTGTGATACTCTATTTCTATCACACTTTCGGAGGAGTCTATAAGAAAGTTTAAGAACTCGCTTGAAGTTTAGCACAACCTATCATCTTTAGATAGATGGCCAGTTTGAAAGAACGATCCAAACTCTTGAAGATATATTGAGAGCATGCATGTTAGACTTCAAGGATTCATGGGAGGATCATTTGCACTTGGTGGGGTTTTCTTATAATAACAATTTTCAGGCGACTATACAGATGGCTCCATTTGAAACATTGTACGGTCGTAAGTGTCGCTCGTCTGTCTGTTGGGACCAGATATTATTGTGCAAACGGTAGAGAAAGTTAACGTGATTCGAAATCATATGAAGGTGGTACAGGATCGACAAAAAAGTTGGGCTGATACTGGATGTAGACCTCTGGAGTTCGCAGTTGGTGATCTTGTATTCTTGAAGATATCACCGACTAGAGGAGTAATCCGATTTGGCAGTCGAGGCAAGCATAGTCCTCGATTCGTGGAGCCTTTCAATATTATCGAGCGTGTTAGAGATGTTGGTTATCGATTGGCTTTACCACCTTTCTTGGCGGGTGTTCATGATGTGTTTCATGTATCTCAACTCCGCAAGTACGTTCGAGATGGGACACACGTTCTAGATCACTCGGAACTGACAGTAAGGGAAGATTTGACTTATGAAGAGCGACCAATGGCGATTGTGGATTGAAGAGAAAAGGTCCTCAAGAATAAAGTTATCCCGCTAGTACTTGTTTCATGGGGGAATCGTTCACACGGAGAATCTACTTGGGAACGTGAAGACGAGATCCGACAGAAGTTTCCACACCTCTTTTCTTAGATCCGTGTTTTCTTATTTTTTTCTTGTCCCATGAATTTCGAGGACGGAATTCTTTTATAATTGGATATAATGTAACATCCTAGCACTCCCGTCTCTTCGTCCTCCCCTGCCTCGCCATCACATTACCCCCTTCCTCCTTTTCCCGATGACCCCAAGCCATAACCCCGACCTCCACAGCCGAGAACCCATCATCACCCTGCCTTCGACCTCGTCACCGGAACCCAACCACCATAATCACCCCGTCACCTTCCTCCTCGTCTCCCCGGAAACCCCAGACTACCACCACACCCTCGTCTCCCGCCTCTGCTCATCCCCGAGCACACCAAAAATCACGGCCACGACAACCTCTCCACCGACGACTTTGCCTCGTCCCCGTCACCTCGTCACCACCATCTCCTCTGTCTTCACCAAATCCCCAGGACCCCAACAACCCCAACAGCTATTCTTCTTTTGTTCTGTTCTTCTTCTTCTCTCTTTTCTTTTCTTTTCTGATTGTCTCGCCGGAGTTGCACATGTCGCCGAAGATCCAGACGACCCAGCCACCGTCGTCGTCTAACCCAGTTACCACGTCATACAGCTGCTCAGCCAGGTCCAGTCCTACACGCGTAAGTTTTACGTCGTGACTTTATTTCGATGTCGGAGCATGACATCTGTATCTCGACATGAGGTTCGATCAGGAAAATTCTAAACTTGCAACATGCTATTTTATTTTATCAATATTTATTTGATAAATTATAGTGCATATGTTTTACTATTCAGTAGAAATTACCGATTTACAGTTTTATAGTATCCATCTGTATCCGTACTGATAATAGTTTATCTAGTGGCATGCCGGAACATCACGATATTATCATACTACTATATCAGTTCAATATGTTATCTAGATTGCATCATACACGGTAATAGACGTATAACAGTTATTACAAATAGATACATATGCATCCTGGCATTAGTTGTGTTGCGATATTGATTACAGTTTTACATTGGTATCTATTTTGGTTAATATACATTGCATGACATGTTCACGACACACTACCAGACTTGTTACTTGGATCTTATTACTAATACCAACAATCCTGATTCGTTATCCTGACAGACGTGACTTGTTGTCTGCATAGACAAGACCTGTACCGACTTGATCCTGTGTTGGCATTAGATTTATATCGTCAATACCTGACTTGAACACAAAACCAAGGGGAAATCGAGAATGTAACCGAAATGTAACTCAAGAGGATATTATTATTGTTTGCCGTGATTTTGGGCGTGAATGGAATAATCATTGTTTATTGTTTTCCGTGATTCCGGGCATGAACGGAATAATCATTGTTCCGTGGTCCCATGGGGGTTTGAACGGGATATATATTGTTGAGTTACGATGAGAATTGCATTAATTGATTTCAAAGATTTCTAGAATAGATAACCTAGAAGCATGGACTTTAGGATACACGTCACATACCTATACCTCACTGTTTTACACCTGTATTATTTATTTATATTCATATTTAATCATAGCATCCTATCCTGATTATTACTATTTTTTGATATTTATGACGCACTGATGTCTGGATTTTGCATGGCCCAGTTCCTCTGACATTGTCGTGGGCAGATCAGGAGTATTTTAAAAAGCAAGCCGAGCAATGAGGAGCTGGATGTTTAATTTTAAAGATGCTTAGTTTCTTTTATTTCCGTAGTGTTATTTTATTGATGTGAGCCTGATTGAGAGATTTTAATTAGCTTATGCGCTTTCAAAAGATGAATCAAAGAATATTTAATAACCGCAATCAAGAACGGCGTCGCTTGGTAGCTAGCCGGTGAGTACGAGTCGGTCCACAGGGATTTTGTGAATTTTCTAATTGTTCTTACGAGTTAATTCCGATTGGGGTCGGATTAATTAAATCTAAAAACTAAATTTATCTAGATCTAAACTATGACTAAATCTTGCTAGGGTTAGGTTTAGGTTAAGTTTGGAAATGCAAAGATTCTCCACCGCTTTCAATACCCAAATTAAGATCTATGAGGAGTTATGGTAATTATTAATAAAGGGGATTAGATCCATCAGGAAGAAACGGTATTTCTTCCTCTAGGTTCTTGTCCTTCCTTTATCGATCCTTACCCTAACCTCCATGGAAAACACGCACAGCCGAGCCTTTATACTACGGTATCACCGCTACCTTATGGGATAGGGTGCCGTAGGGAGTGGTGTGTGCATGTTTTGCATGGAGTCCTATTAATTATATGTGATGGGCAAGAAAGGGGTGAGAGATCTTCATCTCTCAAGCCTTCCCCAAAGCTAACCCTAACAAGCGAGGAGACTACTCGCTCATTAGGGAATTGAATAACATTTTAATTATCTAACTAGGGCAAGGAATTAAAGATCTAACTATGGCAGATAATAAATTTAACATAGGGCAGAAAATAAATTAAGAACTAGGGCAAAAATTAAAACTACTTACAAATTGATGCTCTCCAAAAGAAATCTGAATTTTATTAATGAAAGGAGGCATAGCCTAATACAATGATTTGGGCTTCTATTTATAGGACATAGAAACCCTAGGTTACAATTGACCCACATGTCTACATTTACCAAAATACCCATAAGTAGACCTAGTCAGAGTAGATTCCAAGCAGTGGCAAAAAATATTTCCATCATGGGCTCTGGACGGCCGTGGATCCGCGGCCACAACAGGGGTTGGGCCGCGGTTCTGCGGCCCAATTATGGAATTAAAGTCTGGGCTTTTGGGTACTGGTTTCTGGTTCTTTGGTCTTCTTAATTCTTTGGTTATTTTCTGAACTTGGCTTCTGATTCTTTTCCAGATTCTCCAGTGAATAATTGTGATGGACTTTAACCGTGGCTTCGCGATCTTGGACCTTGCATTGCCATGTGCTTTGTAAACTTTATCTTTTATGTAGGCTTTATCAAGATCCTTCTGTTTGTTGGTTGTAGTCCCACTTTTGCATCGTCTTTTATCTTTTTCACTGTTTTAGATCCAAGAACTTGTAACCTGTAATATGTAGCAGACATGCGTCAAAAGTACCTGTTTTATTTGTAAAAAGAATAAGAATGGAGAATATAATAATACAATATTATGGTGTGAACAAATACCCCCAAACTTATCTTTTGCCCGTCCTCGAGCAAACTTAGTTTTATTCTCGACAAAAATCTAACCTCACTTTCGCAGGGAAACGCGATTGCACTGAGCTCATGCAACAAGCCGTTAAACATCTAGGTGTCCCTAGTAGGAGGAGTGTTGTCTCCTGAGGGTTTTCAGCGGATACTACCCACAAAATCCTATCAATTAGGCTTTTCGACTTTTATTCTCCAATTAGGTTTTCTAACAAAGAATTCTATTATCGTCGACTTATAAATTATCCACCCATATTCTTCACACTTCCTCATCATTTAACTTAAGATTATATATGTTCTGCAGACCTAGTTAGCTTTCGGCATTTCTTAAGTTTTCCTTCTAAGTTTCCATCTCCACTTAGGAATTTTTATCAACTTTACTAAAGATACAAGTTCTATTCTTCATTCCTCTCTCTTATCTAAACTCCAATCACATATCCCCACGTATGTGTATAAATCACCCCTACACTTGGAAATTCAAATCAAGCAATCGTACTCTTGTCCGTTGTCCAAAATGCTTATTAATAGGTGAATTTTTAATTGAATTTTGCCTGCACATCCTTCATGCGACCGTTAATATTTCTTGAGGTACCAACAACCGATTACAAGATGTGTTTGCACATTAAAGCGTAATTCCTAGTCTTGCAACACCCAAGGCTTTGTAGCAGTGACTCCCAAACCAGTTGGTCTAAGGCACTAGGTGATGAAGCACCCTCGCTAAATATTTTTCTATTTTTTAGCCTTAAGTAATCACAAAAACCAGTGTTCAATTTTTTTCTTTATTCACACTTGTATATTTTTTTATTTTCTTCGTACTAAGGACTTTAGACAAAAGCATTTCAAGGTCTATTCTACTATTCCAAGTTTCAAGGTGCGTGATTGTGCAAATTGTAGGGTATACATTTTCAGAATCTAGACTTAAGCTAGGAATTATTTTTCAAACTATACTCTAATAAAAATATCAATACTTTTCCTTTGTTTTGACTTAGCCCAAGAAGTGAACTCAAAATTTGCCTATTTCTAAATAAACTACAAAGACATATACTTTCTACTGTTAAATTTTAAGGAAGGTTATTTTTAGGGTTTTTAATTTACTAAGTCTAAGATCTAGTTGTTCCTAGCCAGTTGACATATTTGTCAAACTCAAGTCAATTAGGCCAAAATTGAATACATTAATTTTTTTTATAATTTTTGAAAATTTTCAATTTTTATGGGTTTTAAAATAAGTATGCAAATGCAAAAATATACACATGAATGCGAAGGAAGAAGGCTTACCGAGCACACCCCCAAACTTAAACTTGACAGTGTCCTCACTGTCATGCTACACCAAGAGGGTTGAGAATGTCGGCACTCCCCTGTTTATTTATTTATAAAAAAAAATTATATATTTTTTTAATGTTTTGAATTTTTTTTATTTTTTATAGAAAAGAAAACAAAAAATATATATACAACAAGGTCCTCCCCAAACTAAACAAGGCCTTACACAAGCCAAAGGTTAGCACCAACCATTCAAAAATCTTATCGTGGTAATGGTAGAGTTGGTGAAAGGAGGGAGTGGAAAGAAGAGAAATGAGAAGCACACGAGACCGTATGGGAAGAAGAGTGGAATATGGTCTCGGTGGAGGAGGAGAATGACGGAAAAGAGAAATAAGTGGAGTACGATCTTGAGGGTGTAAATCGAGTGAATAAATTAGCGCAATTTGTGATGACCGATGTGTTAAAAACGATTGTGCTAACCTATCGACCCGTCGAGAAATGGGGTCAAATCCCTCAAGATTCACAAGAAAGTATGGGTACGCCGAACTTGGTATTGGAGATGAAAGCGTAACGGTCTCTTGTAAGGTCGGAACGATAGGAAGGACAGAAGGAAGTGAATTAGGGATAGTCTCATTCTCACCGTAGTAAACTGTCTCGAACTTGAAAGATTCCATCAATAGTCTGAAACGACTGTAAGCAACTGAGTCTAATGGTTTAACTAACTCATCTGAAATTTCAAAGGACTCAAACTTAGGCGGTGAGTCTTCAACATCGTCCGAAAAAGTGAAACACTCGTAAGTGTTATCGGCTGTGAGAACTGTGTCAGATTCAAAGGCAAATTTTTCAAGCTCACAGTCTTCAAGCGTGATCTTGTGCGTGGTCGGAACGATGGAAAGGAGGGAGGGTGATATAATGGTTAAAGGTTCAGGAGGATGAAGTGGAAAATCCGACACATCAAACAAAAATGGTTCAACCTCAATATTATCCTCAATACTCTCCTCAATACTATCCTCATAATTCTCCTCAATATTTAGCCTATCCATGCTATTATCATCAAAATCAAGATGCATATGAAATTCGGGAGAAATATTTAATGACTCGGGATGATGAATTGGACATAAAATTTCAATCAAATTGACTGGTTCATCATCCAAAATATTCCCGGCGTCTATATCCTCAATCAAGTGAAAATCAATTTTTTCTGACACCTCATCAAAAGCATGGATATTTATCGATTTAGGTTCTAGATTGGAGGTGTAAAGATCGAAAAGATTAAGTGTGGTTTCACTTGAAAGGGGTTCTTCACAATCTGGCAAATCAAGCACTACAAAATCACACAACTCATTTTTATTTTCAACTGGTGAACTATTTGGGACAATCGATGGAAAACCGGAGTTGTGGGATTCAATTTGGTATGGGTAGGTCTGATTTGGGAATGTGTAGAACTCACTCGCGCCTCTCAAATTCTCTCTCTGTCCAACCGCCTCCTCATACATTGAAAAATTTGAAACTAGTTGGAAACTAGCTACCGGTTCACTAGGTTGCATAAGTGCGGCAATGGACGCATCCACATTCCTAACCATTTTGTTTGTTGCTGAAATATAAGCTTCCAACGACTGTTCCAAACTAGACATGGGTTGTGAAGGGGTTTCGGTAAAAGATTCGAAATTGTTTGGATACGTGAAACTCCCAAATGGCTGTGTAGAAGCAGTGTCTAGTGAAGGTGGGAAAGTCGGGAAGGACTGGTAGGAATTGGATGGTTGGATAGGGGTAGGGTCAACATTGGGATAAAAAGGTGAATGGACTTGTTGATCCCTAGAACTGGATGTGTGGAGAGGGGTGAAAGATCGGCTACGAGATTGTATAATGTGCTCAGCAATAGACATCGGCTTAGGAATTACAACAGGACTTAAAAAAGTGGTATCAACGTACGAAGGTGGTGAAGGTTGATATGGTTGACACAAAGTGGGTTGCAAAGTCGAACTGTTTTTCCTAGACGCTTCTATTTGATCTTTCAAAGAAATTTTGGGCATGGAGGGATCTTCCTTAAATCGACCGAAACAATTGACGTACGAGGCAAAGTTAGGTTCGGGATACCAAAGTTCGACAAGAGATTTATGATGTGGGGTATCCATGATAGAAGGAAGAGAAGAGAAAGAAGATAGGTGGTGCAAGGATTTCTTAGCGGCAAACTTTGCAAGTTTTGTTAAAAAAAATTCCTTTTTCCTTTTTCTCTATATTTGGAAATTTTGCAAAAAGATTTTTGAAAAGAGACTTTGACACAAATGCGATCAACCACAAATGCACAATCAGGCCTAGATCTAGGGTCACCTAGGTCAGCTAGACAGCTCCTAACTGTTCCAAAGGGCTAGAAATAGGACCTCAAACCGCCTCTTCACCGCCAATTGCGGCCAGGTAAGTGGGAGGCTCCCCGCTACAAGTAGCGGTCCTAATTAAGTAACCACTTGCCTTAGACACACTTGTCTAGACACCGCAAAGTCAGGTTAGGATAAACGGTCGATGCCTATAACTAGTCATCTGTCCTATTAAGCTCGAAGTCCTTAGGGCTGAGTCTAGTATTTTTTAATTAAGAATGGTCAATGTAAATGCCTTATGTGATTTCTGGGGTCCTGGAAAGGGTGATGAAATCCCCACCCAATCTGAATTAGTCAAAAGCCCCTTAAAATCCGATTAAAAATATGCAAAACAGTAAATCACTTGCAATCAAAGATTTTTTTATTGCAATTTGAGAAAAGATATGCAAAACAGAAAAGATTTCTTGCAATCAATTTTTATTTTAAACGCGCGCAAAGAATCCTGCACAAGATTTGTTATTTGTAAGGGGGAAGATTTTTAAAGCGCAAAGAATTCTGCAGGAGATTTGACAAAAGATAAATTTTAGGTTGCAGAGGGGGGAAAAAGGAAACAAACAGAGCAATTTCGCGCGCTGACCGCGGATTAGCGGCGGGAGGCGGCTTGCGCGGCGGAAAGGCGGCGGAGTTGAAGCTTCAGGTCTCTGAAAAAATTCTGGTGTTCTGTTGGTCCAATTCCCTTCCGTTCTGATCTACCTTTTTCTATTTTGCACTCTGGATTTTTCCAGATCCGTCGATCCTGCAAAGATTCACAAAAAAAAATACCCTTTCCAAAAAATAACAGATGATATATTTTTTTTGATTTTTCAGTTTTTATGATTTTTTAATTTATATTAACCCGAAATTGCAAAAAGGAAATTTTACGCCATCCCCGGCAACGGCACCATTTGATTTATCTCAAAAATTATCTAGTATAGTGGTGAGTATCCCGCCTGTCATGCGGGTGACCCGGATTCGATCCCCGGCAACGGCGCCATTTGATTTAAAGAGATTTTATAGATCAAAAATATTTAGTAACCGCAATCAAGAACTGAGTCGCTTGGTAGCTAGCCGGTGAGTACGGGTCGGTCCACAGGGATGTTGTGAATTTCCTAGTCGTTCTTACGAGTTAATTCCGATGGGTGTTCGAATTGATTTATTAAAAAACTAAATCTATCTATACTAAGATTAGGAAACTAAGATTATCTAGATCTAAGTCTTGCTAGGTTTAGGTTTAGGGTAGGTTTGGAAATGTAAATAAATCTCAACGCTTTCTATACCCAAATTAGGATCTAAGAGGAGTTATGGTAATTATCAATAAAGGAGATTAGATCCATTCGGGAAGATGTTTCTTCCTCTAGGTTCTTGTCCTTTCTTTATCGATCCTTACCCTAACCTCCATGGAAAACACGTGCAACCGGGCCTTTATACTACGGTATCACCGCTACCTCGTGGGATAGGATGCCGTAGGGAGCGGTATGTGCATGTATGCATGGAGTCCTATGAAAAAGTATGATGGGCAAGAAAGGGATGAGAGATCTCATCTCTCAAAAAGCCTTCCCCAAAGCTAACCCTAACAAGCGAGAAGACTACTCGCTCATTAGGGAATTTAAAAACACTTATCTAGGGCAAGAAATTAAATCTAAACTAGGGCAATTAAATAAATCTACTTACTTTACAGATGCCTCCCTCATGCCTCTTTTTATGAATAAAATTCAGAATTCTTTTGGAGAGCATTGATGCCTCTTTTCATATCATCTATTCAGATCTGACAACCCTGTGTAAATATTTAGAGGCGCCATTTGATTAAAAGAGATTTTATAGATCAAAAATATATTTAGTTACCGCAATCAAGAACGGCGTCGCTTGGTAGCTAGCCGGTGAGTACGGGTCGGTCCACAGGGATTTTGTGTTTTCCTAATCGCTCTTACGAGTTAATTCCGATGGGTGTCGGATTGATTATCTCTAAAAAGATAAATTAATTTATACTAAGATTATCTAGATCTAAGTCTTGCTAGGGTTAGCTTTAGGGAAAGTTGAGAGATTAAAGGTTTCCTCACCGCTTTCAATGCCCTATTATAGATCTATTAGGTGTTATGGTAATTATCAATAAAGTGGATTAGAATCATTTGGGAAGATGTTTCTTCCTCTAGGTTCTTGTCCTTCCTTTATCGATCCTTACCCTGACCTCCATGGAAAACACACGTAACCGGTCCTTTATACTACGGTATCACCGTTACCTCGAGGGGTAAGGTGCTGCAGGGAGCGGTGTGTGCGTGTATGCATGGAGTTCTAATTATTGTGTGTGAAGGGGCAAGAAAGAGGTGAGAGATCTCATCTCTCAAACCTTTCCCTAAAGCTAATCCTAACAAGCGAGGAGACTACTCGCTCATTAGGGAATTAAAAGACATTCTAAATTAAAAGTAAACTAAGGAAAAGAAATAAAAGAACTTACTAATTTTTATTGATGGCTCTCTCCAAACATCAACACAGTACAGATCTGAATTTATGAAATGAAAAGAGGCATAACCTAATACGAGATTTAGGGTTCCTATTTATAGAGGATAGAAACCCTAGGGTTACAATTGACTCGCATATCTGCTATTACAAAAATACCCCCTATGAAAAAGACCTAGTCAATGCCCGCAAGCGCACCGACTCAATTTGCACCGACACGGGTATTATACGGCCGCGGCCATAGGGCCTATTTGGCCGCGGTTCCGCGGCCAAATGGGAGGATCATGGGCTGCATTTTCTTGGGTTGGTTCTGTTGCACTGTTACTTCTTGTTTCTATAGTTGTTTCTTCTGAATGTCTTTTGGTTTTCTCTCAGATCTCCACAGTGAGTAATTGTAGTGGACTTTTACCGTTGCTTCGTGACGAAATCTTGAATCTTGCGATGCCTTGTTCTTTGTGAACTGATCTTTATGTAGGCTTGATCAAGATTCCAACGTTTATTGGTCGTAGTCTCACTTTTGTATCGTCTTTTGTCTTTTTCACTGTTTTTGTCCCGAGAATTTGTAATCTGCAACCAAGTAGCAGACATAGGTCAAAAGCACCTGTTTATTTATAAAATAACTAGGACTGGGGAATATAATAATGCAATATTATGATATGAACAGAGCCCATATGGGACGTGATTCAGATATTGTTCTTATTGGATCTTGATTCGTTTCTGCTATATCTATTTCTTGATTTTATTTATTATGGCAGATGGACATGTGTTAGCTAGATTTTTATTTTACTGTTCTTGATATCCGATTGACAGCCATAATATGACTATAGGGATGGCTCTGTCGCGTGGCGTGTTTACGTATTTTGGGAAGCGGGGCATGACATGTCCTAACTGGGAACAGTTTTGAACCGCTTAGGAGGGTGTGTAAAAACTCCCCAACCGCGGTGCTAAAGAAATCTCCCCAACCTGCAAAAGTTACAGTGCAGGCAAAGCCAGAGCGGCTTTACCAGCGGCTCTCCTCGCAAATTCATAGGGTCTGTCAAAAAGTCCAAGACTCTGTGAAAGACAAAAACTACTCTTATCAACCAAAGAAATCGAAGGTTCGACAAGAAAAAGACCACTCCTCAGCCATACAACGGAGGACTTCTCCTAAACAGGTGTCTGTCACAACGGCTCTTTAAACTCCAATCTCTCATAAAAGAATGAGACTGGAGAAAACTCTACCACCCGCGGCAAATGTTAAAGACGGTGGATCTAAACACCCTAAGCCTGGGGGTATAATCGTACATACGGTCTATATGACCAATGAGAAAGAAGAGAGCCATGCTTCGGTGAGTCACCGATCGCAAACTCGGTCACTAACAAAAGCTCAGGAACAGCAATGAAAGCTCCAAGAAATGCTGAACAAAATGACGGCACTTACCGGACAAAAAGAAAGTCTAGATAAATAGGTCGAACAACGCTAAGAGTAAGAGACTGATATAGAGTTTCTGCAAAGGATGTTCGAGAGAAAGGACAAAGAGGCTGCAGAGCAAACTACTAACATAAAGCAGATGGCTCTCTTGTTCCAAGACATGGTTAGAATGATGATCCAACCAGAACCCCCGACCGAAGATCCACCGATAATCGTCGAGGATGACAGAGGGTAAACAACAAACCCTTCTCCGGCCTTGTCAGCGATCAAGGGGGAAAAGATCTTTAAGGCTGCTGTGGATGATTACATTACTCAACAAATAAGAGCTCACCAAGCTAATGAAGCTGCTGGCCAAATTGTCAAAACCGGGCGACCATATCCAAGCTGGTATGATCAAATCAAATACCCACAGGGATATACGATCCCCAAGTTCTATGTCTACAAAGGAACAGGCAACCCTCACCAACACGTCACACAATTCAGAGCTCTGTGTGGAAACACTGGAGGCAACGAAAAACAATTGCTTCGCCAGTTCGTCGGCAGCTTGACGGAGACAGCTTTCGAATGGTACTCGGAGCTCCCAAATGACTCCGTGAAAACATTCGCAGAAATGGAATTGCAGTTCACACAGCGTTTCTCCAGTGCAAGCGAACGCACTCCGATCATGGCATTAATCAATGCCAGGGTAAAGCCGGGAGAAACCTGGGTCCAATACGTGATCCGGTGATAGAACCCGTGGTCTAAGTGCGAACAGCGCATTGAAGAATCTCCTGCCGTGAGCATGTTCATCGGTACCTTTGATCCTCAAACGAATGTGTCCCAGTTCATGACGTCTCAAGCCTATAACTTTTCAGGCTCTGATAGATAAACTGACCAAAATGGACCAGATGGGCCATGGGCCTTCCTCCTCAAATAAGGACCCTTGAAGTACTAAGGGTAAAGGAAAAATGGCCTTCATTGCTAACACGTAACAATAGCCGAGCGGCCCAAAACCAGCTGTTCGCCAAAACAACACGCTCTGCGCCCATCCTTGGAAGAAAGGCTAGGACGTGCTTACTCGTTTCCCCACGACAAGACGATGAGACTGTTCGAATTGGCAATGCATAATAAATTCATCATATTACCAGACCCGCGGCGTCCAGCGCAACCAAGCGACGTCAACAACCCTAATTACTGCTCCTATCACAGAATGGTGAGCCACCTAATTGAAGATTGATACGTCTTCAAAAACTGGGTCGAAGACCAGTATCAACACGGGAAATTCATGTTGTCTGATAACTAGAAAGTAAACCCACCCCAGAATCACACTCCCAAAAAGGTGGACACGCAGGGGGCATCATGCTCACTCATGGATGGAACTCCATGGGAAATCATTCTTTCAGGGAAAACCAAAAGAATGCTGAAAGATCTACAAGCATGTCCGGCAGTCAGGTGGAAAATCCCACTTGAACCCGAAATAATCGAAGGGATGCTAAAATCTCGCCCCGCACCCAAAATTGTTGACGAGAGGAAAAACCCCCAAGTCAAGCCTTCGAAGTCTTCGAAAAAAAGAAGAAGACCAAGAAGCCTGTGCAGCCTGCCGAGTATGATGACAAGCGCACAAATCTACAAAAATATATAGACGTGCTGGAGGAGTATAACCAGAAGGCACAGACACCGGTCATGCTCAAAGAATTCCTCAAGTATATTCTTGAGGGCGAAGACAGTGACAATGATGAGGGAAATGACTCATCAGAAGATACCGAAGACCGTGCAGCAAGTTGCCACATGGTCTCCCATTCATCGTTATATGACGAAAAAGCTCCCACGGCGTCAAAAAACAATGCAGAGGAACTAGGGGCAGAATCAGCGCTAAAATCTCCGAAACTACCAGAAGAAGACCCGATTGAGAGGCTGCTAAACGAAGCCTTTCAAAAAAGCAAAGTTGACCGAGAACGCAAAACAACCATATATGAAAAGGCTAGGCGTCATCATCTGGATAAAGAAGCAAATGCAAGGACAAGTTGTAAAATACTCCAACCAAACATAAACACTCCTGCAACAAATAAGAGCAGGATCAAAATAGAGAAGCGATTCGCCAAAGCCCTGTCAATGGGGATGAAGCTGCCACCTCTCATAAAGAACATTCCTGGTGGCATATGCCTCGATGAAGAAGAATCACATCCAAACTATTTTCTATATCATCAGAGGGTCACACACCTCATCAAGGAATGCAGTGCTTTCGAGAAGTGGTAGCAAGAATACGTTTCCCATCAAAAAAACTTCAAGAGGATGAAGCGCGAAACTTGTGCTCGTCGACGGCAAAATAGTGGGATAAACTTGCATGAAGAAACGACTGGCAACTGTCATATGGTTGGTACCAGTCCAAATGGAGAAAAATCTCCAGTTCTTACATTCGGGAGCGATTCTGAGGATGAAACACCCCTCAACCCTCTCTTCAAAGACTCCCCCTCCGTAAAAGAAGAGGAGGAGAAGAACTATGAGAATATTCAGCTGCGTAACCGCACACTGCATGAGAAAAACCTCGGACCTACATACAAAGCTTCGAACAAAAAAGACAAAGGGAAAGGGAAAATCCCTAACGAAATTTCCCTCGATGACGGAATGGCAAAAGAGCTCACCACAGAAGACCTGACTAAGAAAAACAAGGTGGATTACAATGTCCTGGCACATCTGAGAAAAATACCCTCACAACTGAGCATATTGGATGCTCTCCTCCTGTTTAAAGAGGCACGAGATTCCCTGATCAAGGCATTACAAGATTCCGATCAGTTCCAAGCTTTTCTCGCAGAGGAGAAGATGAAAGATGAACTGGCAGAAGTCCACACAGCCGATATTACATTCAGTGATGAGGATCTCCTCCTTGGTACATGCTAGCATAATAGCCCGTTATACGTCACTGGGTACTGCCACGATATCAAGATAGGGAAAATCCTTGTCAACAACGGATCCTCCGTTAACCTTCTCAACGTAAGAATGCTGAAAGAAATTTGCATGAATGTTCAGCACGTTGCCCGAGATAAAATTACCATCTCCGGTTTCGACTCACGGTCATTACAGACACTAGGCTCTATAATACTGATGCTACGCTTCGGACTACTCGTCACTGAAATCAAATTTCATGTCATTGGCACTAATACTTGCTATAACGCTTTGCTCGGCAGGCCTTGATTACACGAGTACAACGTCATCCCTTCTACACAATATCAGTGTATGAAGTATTTCAAGGATGGCTCGGAGTACACCGTCACAGGAGAGCTAAATCCATTCTCCGTAAACGAAGTCCGGAAATACAAAGATGCAAAGTACTTCTTACCAGACTTCGAAGATACTAAAAGGTGCCACAAGCCGGAGAATAAACAGAAATCCCGATCTTTGGGAGCGATACCGAGGAAGATGAAGAAAACAGTAAGCCCGAACCATCTAATCCTATTTTGGTCTTTAGCAGCAACTCAGAGGACGGGGCTAATGCAGTGTTCTCCGTCCGCCCGTCAATGCAAACTTTTGCCGAAGCAGATCAGGGTCTACAAATTACAATGGCTCTGCCTCGGCATTACAAGGAACTTGATGCGCTCGATACATACAGCGTACAAGAACTGCAAACTTTCTACGTCCCTCTCAAGCGAAGAAGTGAAAAGGCGATCCTCTTCTACCAATCTACGGAGACCGAATTAGAAAAAGAAGTTTGGCATGGAGCCGATTTTGCACTCAACAGGTTTCAACCCATCCGTCTACCAAGATATTACGCGGAAGGATTAAGAAATCTGTTAAGATACCAAGGTGTACCCCTTGAACAAAATGTTCGACAAGCCCAATTCTACAAAAAGATTTGGAATATTCCCGGGACTCAGCGAAAAATGCCCAATGGGAAGATGGAGACAACCGAGCTCGGATATGTTCGGTCTAAGAAACGGGAGCAAATCTACAGTTGCTGTGTCGTAAACAGCTCAAGTGAAGCGGAAAACGCTTTTCCAAATAGCCGTGATGTCAAATCGGAGCAAGATCCCCTTCTAAAAACGTTAAGTTCGTCGCTGGAAGAACAAATTGACAAGTTAATAAAAGAAACTTATCAAACAAACCGGGACAACCACAGCCGTGAAGTGTCCATTTATGAAAAGGACAGGATGCAGTGTCTCAGTCAGCAATCTACGGAGAAAGTAGACCGTAATACTCTTCATCCCCGGCCCGCAATATATTCTCACAAAAGGGGGGAAACCCCGAAATGGAGGCAAAAACAGGACCAAGAACGTAAACAACGTTCGAAGACAACAAAGCGGATCCAAGACGCCATGCAATCGAGAAAAACTCGATTAGAACCCATTCTTTATAAAGAAGATGGGTCGAGAATACTCTTTCCCTCAAGACAAGACAAGGAAAATATTTAACCTTGTCATGAAGCACCAAATGATGACGCTTCCGGAGTCTCGACACCCCGAACAAATAAACGAGGTCCATCACCCGGATTATTGCTCGTATCACCGAGTAATAGGTCACCCCCTTGAAGACCGCTTTACCTTCAAAGACTGGGTAGAAGACCAGTATCGACAAGGTAGTTTTATGTTATCCAACAGCTGGAGGTAACCCCGCCACAATAGCATGAGCCAAAGACGTCAGGATAGGACCAGCTCGACATCGAGAATGGAAGCGAACTCATACGTGCCATATGATAATACTCTCAAAAGAGAGAGGGCGCGAGATTATGAATGACCTCTACAGGTGCTTCACAAATGAAGAAAAGGACGAGGTCATCTGAGAGTTTCCACCAGCACCAAAAGAGCTGGAAGATGGGATACACACTACGGCGGACAACCTAAGGAAAATTAAATTAAGAATGGAAAATGATCCGAGGCCAACGTTCATCAGTAAGCTACTATCTGGAAAAAAAAGGTAGCCACGTTAAAAGACGTTCTCATACAGTATAAAAATTGCTTCACCTGGAACTACTCTGAAATGCCGGGTCCAGATCCAAAAGTGGCAATACATAAACTGGCTATATCGCCGGGTATAAAGCCAATCAAACAGGTGCCAAGAAGGATGCGACTCGAACTTGAGATGAGTATCAATGCTGAAGTCAAGAAACTAATCGACTCCGGATTCATCCAAGATATTCAATATCCCCATTGGATCGCTAACATCTTTCCAGTGAAGAAGAAAAACGGGACGGTTCGCATCTGTGTGGACTTTCGGTACCTCAATAAAGCTTACCCGAAGGATTACTTCTCAGTACCCTTTACCGAGCCAATGATCGATAACACGTCTACCCATGAGCTCTTTTCCTTCATAGATGGATTTTCAAGATACAACCAAATAAAAATGCATTCTGAAGACCAGAAGCATACCACCATCCGAACCCCATTGGGCATATTCTGCTATTAAGTGATGCCCTTCGGTTTAAAGAACACTGGCGCTACCTACCAGAGGGCCATAACAAAGATCTTTGATGACCTCATATAAGAGATCGCCGAATGCTATATCGACGACCTTATGGTATAGAGCAAATCTCACGATGAACATTGGGAACATCAAAAATAGTGTTCCAACGTCTTCAGAAGTATAATCTGAAGATAAACTCTCTAAAATGTGCGTTTGGAGTTTACTCAGGCAAATTCCTAGGATTCATCATACGACACCGGGGTATCGAAATCGATCCCTCAAAGATCAAAGCGATTATGGAAATGCCCACGCCAAGAACCCTCAAACAACGGCGGTCTTTCCAAGGAAAGCTCGTGTATATCCGGCGGTTCATATCCAACCTCTCCGGAAAATGTTGTCCCTACAGTCATTTGATGAAGAAGGGAACCATGTTCGTCTGGGATCAAAAGTGTCAAAACGCACTGGATGAAATCAAGCAATACCTACAAAATCCGCTGGTATTGACCGCTCCGGTTAAGGGAAAACACATCCTATATACAACAGCCCTTGAGGGTTCTCTAGGCGCATTGTGGGCACAAGAAAATAATCAAGGAAAGGAGAGAGCTCTATATTATTTAAGTCGAGTTCTTCTGGGGGCAGAAAAACAACTATTCCCTCATCTAAAAGTATTGACCGGCGCTGATCTTCGCAATAACGAAGCTCAGACATTATGCCTTGGCACATGAGGTTCATCTCATATCGAAGGTGGATCCTCTCAAATATCTAATGTCAAGGGCCATACTAACAGGAAGGCTTGCCAAATGGGCCCTCCTCCTGATGGAGTTCTCGGTAACATATCGTCCCCTCAAAATAGTGAAAGGGCAGGCCATCCCGACTTTCTAACGGAGCATCCGATACCAGCCGACTCATCCTTAAATTGCGAGTTGCTAGACGAACATGCGTTTGATGCAATCGAAAAAGAAAATGATTCCCAAAGGGAACTCTACTTTGATGGAGCATATTCCATGAAGCGGCGAAAGCAAAACAACCCCATAATCAAAGCCGAGGTGGGCCTTATCTTTGTAACCCCGCAAGGAGGGATATTGCGTTACGCCCTCTTCTTAACAGAGCCAAGGACTAACAACGAAGCTGATTATGAAGCTTTGATAGCAGGTCTTGAGATCGCTATCAACATGGGAATGAAAGACCTCCTCATATATGGAGACTCCCAGCTGATTGTTAACCAAATAAATGGCGACTATCAGACATGCAAGCCAGACCTGATAAAGTATAGCGAAAGAGTACAGCAACTGCTGACACAAATCCCTTCCTATACCCTGAAAAGCATACCATGTGCGGAAAACAGCAAGACGGATGCATTGGCAAAATTGGCTAAAGAATTGGCCGATGAAGACCTCGATGACGTAAGGATCATTGTGCAAAGCCGTAGGGTTCTCACGCCAACAAATATATCTTCGGAAGACCTGATTGAGCCATCCGAAAGAAAAGAAACGACCGAACAAGTAGCCCTTCAAATAGAGGACGAAGAAAAAGTCAAGGACTAGAGGGAAGTCTTCATAGACTACTTTAAATCCTAACAAATGCCCGAAAATGCGTCATTTAGACATCAGCTGAGGAAACGAGCTTTGTCTTTCGCTTACGTCAATGATACTCTATATAAGAGATCGTTCGACTGTCTATAGCTAAGATGCCTGGGGCCGGAGGAAGCAAAAATAGTCGTCTAAGAAACTCACGACGGACTATGCGGTTCTCATCAAGCTGGGCCAAAGATGAAGCTAAAATAAAAATAATGGGTTACTATTGGCCCATGATGATTCAGGACTGTCTTGAATATGCGAAGCAGTGTCACTCGTGCCAAATTCATGGAGACTTCATCCATCAACATCCAAATCTGCTACAGCCAACAGTGGCTGGCTGGCCGTTCGAAATGTGGGGAACCGATATAATTGGCCCTATCGAACCGGTATCATTCAAAGGACATCGGTTCATACTAGCAACAACCGACTACTTCTTTAAATGGGCAAAAGTAGTACCACTAAGGGAGGTGAAGACGGAGAATATTCTCCACTTCTTCAGAACCCATGTCATCTAATGGTTCGGTACTCCGCAACGAATAATCTCGGATAATAGGCCAGCTTATAGAAGTCATAAAATAAGCCGCTTCGCACAACATCATAAAATAGATTGGAGATGCTCTTCAGTTTATAATTCTCGGGCCAACGGTCTAGCTGAAGCTTTCAATAAGACCTTGACAAAGATTATAAAAAAATACGGTGTCCAGAAACAAAAAGGACTGGTACGAAAGGCTACATGAGGCTCTCTGGGCATACCGAACAACATTCAAGACGAACACGAATACAGCACCATACGCATTGGTGTTCGGCACGGAAGCAATGCTCCCATTAGAAATAGAACTCCCCTCTCTACGAATAGCGGTTCGATACGAGCTGACAGATGAAGAAAATTCCCATCTTAGGCTTGAGGAGTTCGATGCCCTCGATGAAACTTGCCTTATAGCACAGCAAAATCTGGAGGCTTATAAGGAAAAGATGACACGGTCATACGAAAAACTAACCAGACCGAGAACATTCCACCAAGGCGAACTCGTGCTAGTCATCAAAAGACCAATGATCCCAATCATGCAAAATGGGGGAAGTTTGAATCGAACTATGAAGACTCGTACATCATAGACAAAGTCTACCAAAGTGGAGCCTACCTGCTCATGGATATGCATGGCGAAAGACCCTTCCGGCCAATAAACGGCCAATTCCTAAAGAAGTACTACGCTTGACGAGTCATGATTTAGGTCAATGATAGATGGCGACGCTTGTGTCCGTTCGCTATCTTCCTGAACCAGAACACTGAGAGTAGTACCCAAAAAGCTCTGTCGCCCCAAAATACGGCGATAATGGACCGAGAAGTCCCTAAACTAATGCTGGAGCAAAACGCCTCTAAACTAAAAATGGACCGAAATGTTCTTAAACTAATATTTGCTCCAAACATGAGAATGTTGGACCAAAATGTTCTTAAAATAATATTCTTACCAAACATAAGAATGTTGGACCGAAATGTCCTTAAACTAATATTCGCCCCAAAACACGGCGATAATGGACTGAAACGTCCTTAAACTAATACTGGACCGAAACATCCTTAAACTAATGCTGGACCGAAATGTCCTTAAACTAACAATGGACCGAAACGTTCATAAACTAACATTCGCCCCCAAAACAGGAACGTTAGACCGAAATGTCCTTAAACTAGCATTTCGCCCCATATACAGCGATAAAGGACCGTCATGTCCTCACACGTTTAGCCCTATGGTGAATCCCCATATCGATTACTGTATACAATCGAAGGGCCTAAATGATTAATAACTCTCCCAAGTCCCACATGATGTAGTCCTTAGAAAAAATTCGGAGCCTACAGCTAATGGTGCGTTACCTTATGGGCCGTCTAAAAAAAGGTATGTCCACAAGCGAAATGGGCACGGATGAAAACCCGAAAGGGCACCATGAGTAAAAACAGCAGGACTACCAGTGAGCTAGTGAAAACCCGAGAGAGCGCGAACTCGTTAAAAAAACGGTATGTCCACAAGCGAAATGGGCACGGATGAAAACTCAAAAGGGCACCGTAAGTAAAAACTGCAGGACTACCGGCGAGCTTGTGAAAACCCAAAAGGGCGCAATCTCGAGAAAATAGAAAATATACACTTACAGGGTCCTTTCGACCTTGCGAGGAGAAAATATCTGCGTGAGATCCTTACGACCCACAAAGGAGCAACACGCCTTTTTTTTTTCACTTGTGAGATCCACACGATTCCTAAGGAGAAATTACACTTACGAGATACTCATGACTCGTAAGGAGAATTCCTCCTATGAGACCCTCACGGCTTATAAAATTCAAAAGCCCTAGGATACAGGGATCTAAACTTGTTTTTAAGCTGTCATATTCCCCTAAGTTGCCCTACAGGCGGTCCAATATTAACCCTTGTATACAATCCACGGGCATAAATAAATATTCTATCACCAAGTTCCACCAATGGCGGGAAATGTCCTCATATGATGAGCGACACTTGTAAGTCCTCTCGACTTACAAGGAGAAAATACTCTTGTAAGATCCTTACGACTTACAAGAGAAAATGTACTTAGGAATTCTCATGAATCCTAAGGAGAAAATACACCTACGAGAACCTCTCGACTCGTAGAGAGAAATACCTTTTATGAGACCCTTACGGCTCATAAAGTCAAAAAGGTTTAGCCGACAGGATCCTAACCCTGTTTGCTAAGCCATCTTTGTTCAAATCAACAAAGGCAAATGATGATTCGCTCCTGGCAATATCCCGGTTGTAGCGATGCTGATGCCTAAATAGATATCAAATTTTAAATCCTCTCACGGTAAATGGTGATTCGCTCCCGGAAATATTCCAGTGATAGCGATACTGATGCCAAGATTGGGATCAGATTTCAAGTCCCCAACTCAAAAAAACAGATGAAATGATTGGGCACCGCGATAAATAGCCGAAATGATTTGGCAATCGCGACTTTCACGACATAAAAGCTGAAAAGATAGAGTATCGCGGAAAGAAAAATAATAATAATAAATGAAAATGAAACTTTTCTGCCCTACAAGTATGTCCATATTGACTCTTGTATACGATCCATGGGTACAAATTAAAGAAAGGGAACCATATTTTCCCACCACGCTTCGTCAAAATGAGAACCGAGTCTTGACGGTACATATACAACCTAGAGACTATCCCGGCATTCCTTCTCATTCCAGCAGGATGCAGTTGCAACGTCATCATAAAAAAAAAGACCCAATGTTCAAAACAAAAATGGAGTAATGGCAAAATCCTAGCTCCAAATCTTGACGGTATATATATAACCTATAGACTATCCGAGCATTCCCCCTCATTTCAGCGGGGTGCGGATACAACTATCAAATGAAATTGGAGCAATGGCATATTCCTAGCTCCGGACTTCAATTGCAATACATACAGCATAAAGCTCCTACAGATGTCTATCCTACTTCAGCAAAGAATCGGTATGACATCGTCAAAGCAAAAACGAAGTGACAACATATTCCTAATTTCGGGTCATAACGGCAGTACATACAAAGCCTAAAGGCCGTTGGAGATCATCCCAACCCAGAAGGGTGCAGTTATGACTCATTGGGGCTCCAAATTGAGCCTAACCTCAAGTAAAAAGTGCCACGGCAACGCTTGTTCTTCTGACAGTAATACAAATACTCCAACCTAAGAAGATTACTTAAAAACGTCTTGTCTAGCCTCAGAAGGAATCAGAGACACGACAGCCGTGGGACTACTCGAACAGCGGCTTAAAGACTGCATATCGAGAAATACATCAGCCAATGCGACGGTACCACGAAATAAAACCCTAGTACCACAAACCTAACGGACCTCTGTCATAAAAGAATGAGGGTTATCTACATACAACGTTAGGACATGTTTGCCTGTAAACCCAAAAGAGGTAAACTAAAAATACTCCGAAATGAGTACATAAACTAGAAACTCCAGAATGAGTGAATAAACTACAAACTCCAAAATGAGTGAATAAACTAGAGACTCCGAAATGAGTGAATAAACTATAATCTCCGAAATGAGTACATAAACTACTTCGCGTCGGATCAAGACATCAAGAAATAGAAAGGTGCAACCTATGGGCTACAGATCATAGAACTACATTTCTTAAGAATTGAGATATGAGTTAACGATAGATGACGACGCTTGTGACCGCTCAATATCTTCTCAGATCGAAATTCTAAAAGCTGCGTACGACACGCTAGCCCGAAACCAGCCGTATGCTATGCATTATTGTTGGGGCCTCACCTGCGCGCGCAAAAACATATGTTTTTAAAATGGAATCGTTTTAAGGAAATGGATGCGCATGCAAACTCAGTCTCATTTTAAAATTTATAAACCGCAAGTGCACAGCGCGTTGTAGCGAGCCGGCAAGTACGGATTGATCTGCAAGGAATTATGTATTAGGTTTTGCTGTTTAAGATTCAACAAATAATGAATTGGTTGGTTTGTCACAAAAAATATAAAACACAAAAACAAAGAAAACAAGTTTAAGAAAGAAATGGTTGTGGCTTTGCCTCGGATGGTCAAATCGCGATGATTTCTTCGACACTCCTTTACTCATGAGTTTTCCGTTCTTGTGTCGATCCTGACGTGAAGCATGACTTGTCAAGGCGGTTGCGGAGCACAAATCATCAAGTTCTTGGATCTCGACTCAAAACATGAAACGAGTCCGTATTGTTCACTTACCGTTTGCATGTCCAAGCTTGAGATATCAACACCAAATATAAGAGTTAGCAAGTATACGTCAATATAAAAAATACAAAGTAGCGAGTGAGAGCAATTAGTTTTAGTGTTAACTTTGCTAAGTGTTTGTGTTAGTATAGGGTATATGAAAACCGAGGGTTTGTCAAGCACTTGGTCATAAAATACCGTATCCAAACTTAGCAAATTTAACACCAAATTGATTTTAACTTAAATATTGTGAAATGGGGAAAGGGAGTGAATATGGTATATGAAGAGGTTACAAAGTAACCATGGTTTCAAAATACCATATCACATCAATACTTGAAACAATCCTTAAGTTAGAATCATGTTAAGCAAATTAAACATAAACAAGAAAAGGAGGAAGGCAAGGCCTTTCATCTCACTTCCTTACCATTACCATAACCAAAGAGATTAGTTACACATAATAATAGCAAAAGAAAGCAAGTAAGAAAAAGAAGCAAAGAAACAAAGCAAAAGCAATATTATTAACACTTGATAAGATTGAGGTACAAGATATTGGTAACTTGTTCAACCTCCATAATGAAGCTCTCAAAAGAAAGCTTCAAGAGGGAAGAAGAAGAAGAAACCAAGTTAAAGCCCACACAACTCTCAAGTCTAAACTAAAAACAAAGAATAATGAAAAAAGAATATATCTATGCACATATGGTCCCCTTGGCTCTAATCTGTTCTGGTCTTTATAGGCATCAAAATAGAATAAAAAAACAATGTAGAATGGATGATGTGATGCCTATAAAGTGCCAGAAGAAAAATGAGGGAAAAAGGAGCTAGGGGGCCCGGCGGCACCGGATATTGTGGGGTTCTCGCCGGTCAGGATCCGAGCATTGAGGCTCGTCTTGGTATGATGGTCTTGTGTGCTCTCCACTATTCTTCTGGTGTTGTTTGATTTCTCTAAATAACCCTGGTTTGCACTCAGTAGAATTTGGAGGGAAATTTGATGCTTTATTTCACATCACACCTTTTTGCATTTAACACACATCAACTCGCATGTGCCCACTAGTGCCATGGGCAGCCCCACCATGGTCCAAGTCATCAAAGAGCTATGTACATGCTTGTGTTGTGTTGGACCAAAATTGTGTGCACATATTTTTATTGCAAAAGAGCTCTTTGAATATTGGTCGGTTCTCTGTTCTGATTGCAGTGTCGGCATCCAAATGCTATATCCGTGATATTGAGTGTGTTTTCAGTATTTTATCATGAATACCTGTAATCTGTAATTACTGAGCAGACACTGATTAATAGTACTGATATATCACAAAATAGATAATGAATGAGCGGTATTAAATTGCAGTTTTCTGAGATGAACAAATACCCCCAAACTTATCTTTTACTCATCCTGAGCAAAACAAAAAATCCTAGCCTCACTTTCGTAGGGAACGCAATTACACTGAGCACGTGCAACAAGCCGTTAAACCTCTAGGTGTCCCTAGTAGGAGGAGTGTTGTCTCCTGAGGGTTTTCAGCGGATTACACCTATAAAATCCAGTCAAGTTAGCGTCGTAGAGAAACTGTTAATTCTAATCTTAAGTTAGAGATCAAAGTTAGAAGCTCTATCACCCAAGTCAGAAATGTTAAACCCTATTTTTCACTCCTCACAATTTTTTTAACATAAGGTTATACGCGTCTTTACGTGATTGTGCTGATAGTGTCCACAAGTTTTTTAAGAACTTGATTAAAGTCATCATGTCATAGGTACGGACTAGGATAAACTTCTAAAAGATCGCACGAGTTTGAAAGGAGTTAAGATTTTCTCAAGTTTCTGTTCTTAAGTTAGGTGTCAAGTCAGAATTTCTATCGTTTTTAACAGAGAAGCTAAGTCTTATTCTTCACTCCTACCTTTCACCTGTTTTTGTTCATTCACACCCAAGTTATCGTGCAAAACGTCTTTATAAATATAAACCTTCATATCTCCGCGAAAAAACTGTTTTATAATCGAAAACTCGTCTCCGCAAAGATTATTCTCCCACAAAGAACCGTGATGACTTTTAACTCGGAGAGAACACTTGCTTAACTTGTTTTATTTGGCAATTGGAAACTTAGTGAGTTTTGGGTCAATGACTCCCAAACCAGAAGGTTTTAGGGCATTGGGTGTGGAGACACCCCAATGACTTAATTACCCAAGTTACCAAGGCCACAAAACAAAAGACTCATTTTGTTTCATTAAAATTTTCTTAAAGCGGTGCAAACGGAGATATAGCCAGCCTTTTCTCTTTAATTCCGAAGACATGTACATGTGGATAAGGTGTGTAATCACTCCAACAAGGTTCTAGATGGGTTATTTTTCAGACTTATAGATTCTATTAAAACCTCAATAATATCCTTCATATCCACTTCACCTTATGAACTAATCTTGATATTACTTGACTTAGAACAAACCTGCTTGATCCTAAAGATGTTTTATCAGTTTTCAAAATTTTGAGACATGTCAGACTTTTCATCTAATTCTCAAGAACATATGACACATGTAAAGTGATATAAAAGACGTATATCAGCTACAGTTAAACTCAAAGGAGGGTTATTTTTCGGGTTTTCAATCTTTCGAAAAGAATTTAGTTGCTTCTATCTTATCAACCGAACCGTCAGACTTCGAATCTAAATTCCCCCGCTAGCTAACATGACAAAAAAGTTTTTATGTTTTGAAGAAAATTTTCAATTTTTATGGGTTATTTAATATGTATGCAATGCAGAATATACACATGATACAGCAAAATAAACGCAGTGCTCACCCCCAAACCTGAGTTTTACGATATCCTCATCGTTGCCTCCGTCTCTGGTAGCTAGACTTAGACATCAAGGTGAGAATTTATTCAAAAAGAAAAAACCTAAGACTAATTACAGTATATACAAGTTAAAAGATTGGGTTAGTCCAGTAATTAATACCAGCCATTCAAAAATTTTATCGATATAATACAAGGGCTGGTAAAAGAATACGTATATAAAAAAGAAAAAGAAAAAGAATGTGTTAGTTGTTAGTGAAGGGTATAGGTGTGTGTAAGTAGGGATCGGATTGAAGGTGAAGATGAAGTTTTGAAGAGGTAAAAGAATTGTTGTCCGAATGAATTGAATTTTCAAAAAGCTCGTGTTGAGTTTCGGAGTCAAGTTCGTTTAAACACTGGAGTTCATCCGCAAAAAATTTGGAAAAGGAAAGGTTCATGGGATATTCCCTAATTGATCCTGACTCATACTCACCTAAAATATCAAGTTCATCCGCAAATAATTCCTCAAAACTTTGTATGAATACCGTTTTTCCAAGATGTCTTCCTCTCTATAATCCTGCACAATTCTACACTCACTGCTATAGCTCACTATTCCCAAAACAAGTTATCCCTCGTCACATTCACAAATGGGTAGGTACATGTCATCTAAAAAAGTAGGTTCCCATACTAATGTTTCTTTCGAAACAATATCAACTGATGATACAAAAATTGTGGGTTCCTGATCATTGATTTTCTCTAATAATTTATCCCAACCATACCCATCAAATTCACAAGCTCTCTCCTTCAAAATCGGAATGCAAAAATCAGTCGGTTCATGAATTTCTTCTTTAAGTAATATTTCAGTTAAATCAACCTCAAAATCACAAATGACAGGAGGTTCAGTTGGTACCTGAAGGTTAGTGGTGGACTGACTTAGAGGGTTTTTCTGTGTGTCCTGATAACACTTAATCAATTCATTTGCATCATCATCTATGAAATCATCAAAATTCATTTGATCGTTTATTTCACTCGGTTGACTTCCTAGATGACAGATATTAACACTATGTGGTTCTAATTGACTGTGTTCACTCTCTAGAATCTACATGCTCTTCGATTCTAGCCAAAGATTAAGCTTGAGCGTGAAACAATCGCTCGGACTGCTGTATAAACAGGGCTAGCGTCGCAGTTGTTTGATTCTCGACCGCAGTCATCACTTCAATACCCTTCTCTAAAGCGGTCAACCTAGCATCCATCTTATTGTCATTCCCTAATGATGGGTTAATTGTTTCAGGTTGGGAGAGTTGTGACGGTGGTGATGCTAAAGCAGTTACCTTGTCGACCTCTTTCTCTAAATTTTCAATCATTTGATCTAGGTTTGAAGTGGGAATGGGTTCGAGAGTGTTAGGTGGGTGACCGTTATCAAAAATCTGGGACGGTTGGTCACCCCCTAGAAAAGGACAGTTTTCATGAATGTGGGAAGAATCGTTGATTTAATAATCCGGCTATATTATATATAACCGACTAATATCATTGAATCAACTTATCGAATCAACACTTGATCCGATAACCCGGCTATATCATATATAACCGACCGATATCACATATCGCGAGAGTGGAATGCGGTATCACATACTCGCATTAATCTCGGTCCCGCACATATCACATATATGCTCCTACTCCGTTTCGCATGAAACAGGAAAGCTCTGTGTAGGACTCTAAAGACTCGTCAATACGCCGGCAGTAGGTGATGATTATATCAAACACCCACAAGCCGCAAGCGGTCTGCTAAACGTAATGGCCACCCGGGTATTGAGCGATCAGAAGAAGAACAAGCATGCCTGCTAATACTCCTGTGAATCCAATCAGTAACACTACCATACAGTCCGGTCTCTTCATCTAATATGTCGTATATCAACAGCCTGGGGTGTTATAACGTCAGACCCCAATAGCCTGATAAGTCATGCCGATACAAAGTCCATAACGGTTCGAGAAACTACTGATAACACTTACCAGTAAATCTCAGCAACCCTGACCAGGGATTTCCTGTTATGGCCAATCGAGCATAACGCAACATCAACTCCCAATACCGGGAGAGACGAAACCCCTCCTATCTCTCATTGCCTCCATATGACTCGGGACTATACCCAAAAACCACCTTTTTGCACGATCTCTTGACCGTGGTATGGTGGAAATCAAAGCACAGTAGGAATCACACAAGACTCTATGATGATCTCGGGTCTACAGACTAACCTGTACCAGTGTCACCAGAGAACTGCTATCCGACGATAAGCATAATACCATCTAAGAGTTCTCGACGAGTCCGTCCAGTGTACCCAGTCTCTACTGAGCACCCGTATGCCTTCTCTGATGTCAAACACCAATGGATATGGGATCATCCATCGCCCATCATATAGGTCAAGAAGCGCATACGCTAGTCTACTCTGGAGTACCGATGCCCTGTCTCGATACTCCCATGACTAGGAACATTTGAAAGATGTACTTATCGACTACTCTGTCCCCACTAGTATGATCTCCATCATAGTCCTGGTAGTCAAGTACTCATCTTAAGGGTTTTATCAACATGTGATCACAAAACAGTATTTGTTTACATGTTAAGATAAAGTGCAACCAGATAGCATACTATCATGTCGAGCAAGAAAGTCCTCCCTATATATGTCCAAGTATCCACTACAATATACATCGCATGTACAGTAATGGCCTCTAGGGCATACATATAACTAACAATCTCCCACTTGCACTAAGGTCATCTGTTGTAGTATCCAATACCCAACAATGTAGCAGTGGTTGTAGTAACCCATACTCAACCATTGTAGAGAAGTCTCTCTAGGGGTAAGGCCTTTGTGATTGGATCCGCTGTGTCAATCTTCTGGTCTACTCTCCTAACCTCGATCCGTTGGGGATCGGCCATCTCCCTGATCAGGTGATACTTGCCTCAGAATATGTCTTAAACACTGATGGGACCGGTGTTCCTAGGCCAAAGCCACAACTCCATTATTGTCGCAATAACAGTTATTGGATACTCAATGGTAGGAACCTTGTTCATCTCATGAACAAGAAATGTCCAGACAGCCACTTTGGTACTATCGTTGGTAGCAATGTATTCAGCCTCTATCATCTAGTATGCCACGGTATCTAGCTTGGAACTCTTCCAACATATCGTCCCTCCACTGAGGGTAAAGAAAATGCATGTGACTGACTCTCAGTCGAACTTATTACTTTGGAAGCTGGAACCAAGAACTTTCTTTTAGTGCTTCTCAAGTACTTAAGAATGTCCTCCACATCTATCCAGTGATTCTTCCAAGATCCGATTGATTCCTGATCACTGCACCTAGTGAGTCATATACATCTAGTCTGGTACATAACATCGCACACTCTGATAGAGTCTGCTGAAGCATAGGGTATCAGTTGCATGCGAGCTCTCTTCAAATCAGTCTCGGGAGACGTCTTTTTGGAGGGAGTGATTCCTAAGTAAGTGGGCGAACCACCATGCTTAGAATCTTCCATACTAAGCCCCTTTAGTATGGTGTTAATGTACCTGGATATGGGACACTCCCAATATCCACTTTAGATCTATCACCATAGATTATAACCCAGAAGACGTAACAGGTATCATCCAGATCTTATATTGAGAATCCCCGTGATAAGAGGAGCTTGACCGAGTGTAGCATAGGAAACCATTTCCTATCAAGATTGTGTCATCTATGTACAATATATGGAAGACAACCATACTCTCTACAACCTTCTTGTATATACAAGGTTCATTTACCTTTTTGATGAAATCAAACGCTTTGACTACTACATCAAAACAAATGTTCCAACTCTGCGATGCCTGCTTTATCCCATAAAGCAACTTGTACACATTTCCGCTGCTCCCACTGTCTACGAAGCCCTCTGGCTGTGTACTTATAGACGTACTCTTCTAAATCGCTATTTAGAAAAGCAGTCATGACACCCAACCGCCAGATATTGTAGTCATGGTATGTAGCAATGGCAAGTAGGATCCGGATGGACTTAAGCATAGCTACTGGAGAAAAGGTTTCATCATAAATCACACCTGGTCGATGACGAGAACCTTTTACAACAAGTCTAGCTTTGAAAGTCTCAACTTTTCTATGTGCACCAAGTAATCTTCTCAAGATACACTTACTCCTGATGGGGATTTAACCCTTCAGATAAAGCAACCAAAATCCATACTTTGTTGGTGTATATAGATTCTATCTCAGATCGCTTAGCATCCAGCCTTTTCACAGAGTCATCACTCCTGATGGCCTGCCTGAACCCGGTTGAGCTATCATTTCATGATGCAATCCTCGCTCCCACTATCACCGAGAAAACCGTAGTGTCTCTCAAGTGGACGAGGAACCCTACCAGATTCGCGGAGAGGCTGAGATTCGTTGGAGACTATTGAATCCTTTGGTTTCACCAAATCATCAGCTGTTAGTTTGTCTAGCTGGAACTCCTTCCAATTCTACCTCATGTCCACAAATTTCTTCACAAGAAATACCTTTTCTCAAAAGGTGGCATGCTGAGAAACAAAACACATTTTGCTCCTCAATTAGGTAGAAGATATTCCCTCATGAATGTTTGGGATATCCTGACAAACTTACACAACTGACCTTGCCTCGAGCTTGTCCAGATTCAGCCTTTCAACATAGGCCGGACAACCCCATATCTTAACTCGTTTAAGACATGGTCTCTTCCCATTCCATATCTCATATGCAGTGGTAGGCCCTGATTTGAAAGGAACCTCATTCAATAGGTATGCAGCTTCTCATGTGCATAACACCAAAAGAAAATAGGTAACTCAGCAATACTCATCATAGAGTACACCATAACTCATAAAGTGCGATACCTCCGCCCCGATGCACTGTTGTGCTATGGTGTATATGAAGGAGTAAGCCGAGAGAAAATCATATTCTCCTTTTAGAAACTCCAGGAACTCCATACCTAAGTATTCGTCTCCTCGATCATATCGTAGGACTTTAATACTTCTACCCGTTTGGTTCTAAAAAAGAACCAACCTTGGCATTTGTAGACATGGGACCATATACATCATCATGTATCTGTCCCAAAAGTTCACTAACTCTTTCTCTGTTTCCAGTAAACGGAGTATTGGTCATATTACCTTTGAGACAAGACTGGCAAGTAGCATAAGATGAAAATTCGAACGAATTCTTATATTCATCCTTATGTAACTTAGCTGGTCGTGTCGCATTGATATGACCTAGTCTATGAAGCCTCAAGAAGGATCCGTTCATTTCTGAATTAGTCCTCTTGTGTGTGTTCTACATATTTTGAACTATGGTTTGATTTAGAACATATATGCTATTATATGACGTGCCTAATCGAATCAACTCTTCATTCAGAAAAAATGTTCACAACATTATCCTCTATTACAGAATTATATCCTTCTTTAACACAGTAAAGAACAAGATGTAATATTGTATATCAGGTTCGGTATGTAATAACATTTGTTCAGAATCAATGTATCAAATACAAGTGATATCTGCCAACAGACTTGGCTGCAACAATTGCAACATTTTCTAACTCTTAGAGATATATCACCCATTCTCAGTTCTCTACCTTTCAGTAGCCCAAGTAACATATTACATATGTGGGATCCTGATCTGGTATCACATACCCAGGACGTAGAGGATACTGAGAAACAGTTCTCGGTAATAAGGACACCCGAAGAATAAGCATCAACATGCACTTTCTTCGATTGGGTGGCATGGGAATCCGGATATTCCCCTATTTTCTGCTCGGACTTATAACAATTATAAGATTAAGCAGAACCAACGTTCCCTAGCTCAGTATAATAAGAAGGTTCGGTCAATGCATCCATATTATTATCTTCATTAATGTAACAACCCTAATTTTCTTATACAAATTTTTTTCAAATATTTTTTTTTCAAAATCCATAAAGGGGTATTTTAGCCTGAGCACAAGTTATAAGTAATTATTTTGCTTTTTAATTACAAGTTAAAAGAATGTAACAACTCCATTTTTAGTGTACAAAATTTGCTTTAAAATTAATGTATACTTGGGGTATTTACATTTACTGTTATTACTTTAAATAATTAATTAGCTCCATAATTACAAGAAGGAGCTTGTGGCTCATTGGTAATACCTTGCACCGCTGAACCAAGCCACCAGAGTTCAAATCCCATACCCCACATTATTTTTAATAATGATTTTTTTAAAAACCTTTAGAATACCAAGGGTTTACACGTGCATATCTCACAAAAACCCCACTACACCCAAAAATGTAACATTGCCAGGGGTTAGATGAACCGTCGGGGGGGATCCCGGCCGCCTGACTCGGCCGGGAATCGGCCAAATCGGCCTCGACTCGGCCGACTCAGTCCTCCGACCGAGTCACGGCCGAGTCACGGCCGAGTCGGCCGATTCCGGCGACGATCCCAACATGAAAGTTGTGTCTTTTCACATTCCCTATGCACCTACAAAATTTTAGCCTCAGACCATTTCCAGAACTCTTTTAAAACCCCAATTACTCCACTTTTAATACATTTTTAATACATTTTATCACATTTTTCATTTTAACCTTTCATCTACCCTAACCCTAACCTAATCCTATAAATACTACCCCTACCCTCTACCCTCTCATCCCTAACTCTGAGCAACTCTCTAAAAAATTTCCAAGAATCTTGTGCACTTTGAAAACGAGCTCGAGGCGAAGCTCCGACGAATTTCCGGCAGAACTTCCGGCGATCGTGTTAGGAACTACCGGCGACGACGCAACACATCGGCGTTTCCCCTACTTCTATTTCACTCTCTTGTGTGACCTAAAACCCGTAAGTCCCAATTTCTACCTATCTTTTCTTTTCTAAAATACGGATTTACAAAACCCAACGGAATCGGAACAAATCCGATTTCCGATTCGGTTTCTTTATAAAACTCCACTTCTCGTTAATACATTTATGCTAAACTCCCTCATGTTGACTATTAAACACTAATCAAACAAATTGATCAAGATTCATTACATAAAATGATAGCTATTTCCATTCATCGTATTTTTCACATAAATACCACATTGTTTCAATTCTACATTTAACCCCATTAAACTTGCTATACCTTTAAAGTAGATCACGAGGTAACGACCTACCTCCTCACACACTCATATACAACCTAACACGATACCCTCGAGAACTCAGAATACGGGAAAACGAACATTTTCATTTAAATACCCTTTACTTAATAAAACCATTTCTAAAAGATTTAGTATTGATACACTTTTTAAATAAATACCTCTTATTATGAAAATAGGATAAGTTGTGGACATCAGTCGTTTATCTAAACCTGACTTTGTGGTGTCTAGGCTAGGCAAGTGAGAAAGGTAACTTTAAAAGGCCCGTCTCACGGTGATTCGTGAGCGGATCCCTCCTTTCTTCACTTGTACTTAGCTGGCCACAATTGGCGGTGAAGAGACGATTTGAGATATCTCACAACTTGTTGTTTTGGACCATTCGCGTCTCCTTCGCCGTATACTGGGAAGCGGGGCGTGACAGGTTTTGTTGGTGGCCCATGCAGGTCTGAGCTGTATGAAACTCTATCATGCACTTCTGTTCTGCGTGAACAACCTAAGCAATATAACACAAGAACCAGGAACTAAAACATTCTTTACAATTCATGTTCCTTTAATCTTACAATTTCATATTCCTTGAATTTTATCATTTCATGTACTTGAATCTGTCCTAATCTAAATTTTTCTTCAAGGTTATGGATTCACCAAACAACACCAGCACCAATGTCCACAACACACCTCCACCACTACCACTCACACCTGCCGTTCCTGCTCCACTCAATGAGCAAACGGTTCTGCTTGAGGCAATCCGCAGCCTCCTAGAGGGATAGCAGCAGCTCTTGAACCGTCCCGAGGCTGAAGCACCTGGGGTGAAGCAATTCAGGGCTTTACATCCCAAGTAGTTCTCCGGAAAGGAAAGCCCACTTGAAGCTGAGGAATGGGAACAAAGCATAGAGGATGATCTGGCGGCAGCATAAATGCCAGACATAGCTTGGGTCCGTGTGGCGAAACTATAGCTCACGGACAATGCTCGCAACTGGTGGAAGGCGAAAGAAAGCCGTCTTGTACAGCCTATTGAATGGAAGACTTTTCGCAATAAGTTCGACGCGAAGTACTTCCCTGTGACTGCCAGCTTTGCCATGGAACAGCAGTTCATTCATCTACAACAAGTTTCTATGTGGGTCAAGTCAGTAGATGAGTATAACGCTGAGTTCACCATGCTCAGTTGGTAAAATATGTCACAGTATTTCAAATTTTTAATATCACATAATACACAGCTAACACAAGACCGTAACAGATTTGCGGCACACCTGATACCGACGGATGAGATCAGAGCCCGTCGATTTCAACAAGGTTTGGACATAGAAATTCAAGCTGCACTAGCCACAGGGAAATTTCTGACTCATGAAGATGCTTTGGATGCTGCCCGCAGTTAGGAGGCAGTGATAAAAGCGAGGGGCAAACCTCAATCTGCCGGTTTGAAACGCCATGCCACTCAAATGGCAGGAGGAGCCTCTTCCAGGCCAACGTTCGAACCCAGAAGAACTGAAGAACCCATTAACCAGCCAAGACCACATTTTTGTTTCCATTGCAAGAGAGATGGACATTTGATAAAGGACTGTAGACGCGCAAAAGGCCTGTGCCTAGTTTGTGGCGCGTCCAATCACAGAATTGAGACCTGTCCATATACATACAACTCAGCTCACACACCTACCAACTACCCGCAGCGGCCAGCTATCCAGGCTCCTGCAACTCGTCCTGCACTCCCAGCACCACCTCCACATAGAACTCCTGCACAGCCTACTCGTCAATTCCAACAGGCAATAAGGGACATGCCTTGAGGGCAGAGAAATAGGCCTCAAGGACAGAATGTGCCTCCAGCTAGAAGGAATGTACCACGGCAATAGACATTCACCTTATGTAACGTTTTGAAAATCGTTTCGGTGAAATTTCGGAAAAATCGGTAAAATAAGGAGGTTTTCTGTAAAAAGTCAAAATACAAATATCTTTATTTTAAAATTAAATATACATATTCTAGCTATGTAATTGCTAGTATTTGGTGTTTATTGAGCCACTGGTGAAATTTCAAATTTTCTGAAAATTTTTCCGAAATTAATTATTTTAATATTATTTTAAGCCGTCACTAATATATTTAATTAGGGAAAATTACAAATTGGAATGAGTTGAAACAAATTTTGTGCATCATAAAACATTAAACAAAATTTTATCATGTGGTTTTTGAAATGAAATGGTTTTCCAAAACGGTGTTAGAAAATATCGAAGAAAAAGGCTTAAATAGTGAATTTAGTGTTAATGGATGTTTGGGGGTATAGTATTTATCATTTTCCATCACCCCACATCCATACCCACACTCACACACACCCATTTATCTTTTCTCTTGGCTGAATTCAGCAGCCCCTCCCTCAATCTTTTCCCCACTTGTGTTGCAAAAGAAAAGAAAAGAAAAGAAAAAGGAAATGTAGAAATAAGAGTGGACTTTGACTAGGTTGACTAGATATCATTTTTCCCACCTCCCTCTCTCTCCTCTTTCCCCCTACTTGTAGCCGAGACCCCTCTTCTTGCTGTCCAGAATTTTCCCCCAAAACCCCACCTCATTTCCCCTCAAAAAAATGTCCAAATTCCATCAAAAATCAAGCTAAAATCCAAATCCGACTCCTACCCATTTTCCCTCATCTTCTTTAGCATGGATCTTGGTACAAGGATTTCAAATTGGAGGTCTAGATTTCAAGTTTGATTCATGGTTGTGAGGTATAACTTTTGACCCATTGTTCAATTGTTGGTTTAATTCCTTAATGAAGCTTATTAGGTGCTAATTTATGGTTTAATTGAAAGATGTGGGTTTGCAAGAGAAGGTTTAGATTAGGGTATGTGAAAATCTAATTAGGGTTTTGTGTTGTGAGACTATGGTTGTGGGATGTATTTGCCATATCAAGGTTATGCTAAATCAAATAAAGTTACTAGTTTGCATTTTTGTTGAATTAAATTGTGATAATTATATAAATTGTAAACTAGGTTTTTAAAATAATTATATTTTGGTGAAATAAAATTCTAATTAAGATTCCATGTCATTATAAATATTATATTGAGTGGTTTAATGCTTTTAGTTCATGAAAATCCAAGCTAAATTGTTGTTTGTGCATTTTTGCTATAAAATTGTTAAAATTTGGGTATATTGTAAACTAGAATTTTGGGGTTAACGAAATTTATTGGGATTAAATTATGGAAATTGTTTTTATGACTTATTTAAGATATTTAATAAGTATTATGGCCGCTAGATTTATTTAAACTTCGAGTTTTGCACTAAAACGGGTAATTTTTGCTTGCTAGATTTTCGGAAAAATGTCTTTTAAGGTGAATTTGGGGGTTTTGTGAATTTTAACCTATTTTATATTATAATTAGTGTTCGTGAATGCGCAAATGAGAGTGTTTGGGTTTTTCTCGATGGTTTGACGTTTGTACATCGATATCGATGGTTGGTTTGGCTATTCTTGCATGCGTAGGCGATAGGTTTTGACCTATGCGTGATGCACGTGCCGATTTGATTTTCGTATGCCGTTTCGATTTCGAATTTGGTTTTAATGCGATACGGTGCGTTATGATATGTAGGTACCCCATGTGGACTTCGAGACGACAAGCAAGCGCGTGGCGACGTCGGCACCGACGAGCGAGGACCAGGTGAGTAGATTTAGATCTACGGGGAGAAGTCGGGTGGATGACGTATAGCACTCCCGCAGTTCGTGGTGATGTATATGAATACGTATATACACATATATTTTGATTATATATATTATGTTGATATGAGACTTGATGATAAAGGTAGATTCAAGGTGTTCATGGATTAATTTAGTGTTAGTTGCAAAACCCTAGAGTAGTTGTTATACCCACACATGCACACATACACATGCATACATCTATGTTATTACCTGTGCGTATATGGGGATATGTGTTATGTGTTCACCTGGGTATGGGACTAGGTGTTCACATACTGGATTTGCGGATGATACTTAGGATTGAGATGAGTCGATGAGATTTGAGTTGGGGCCGTGAGATCGGTGATATGGCAGGATTCGTACTTGAGATACGTCCTGATGTTATAGCGGATCTTTGGATGACGATGCCATGTGAATAGTGATTTTAGTAGTGTACTAGACGTAGTTCAGTACCCCAGATGATGATCTTCATAAAGAGGATACCAGATGAACAGTGTGATGAGTATGATATTGACCCGTACCCAGATTTGGGGATGTCGTACGACGGATTTACGTACGAGCTATATATTGATGATTGATCCGCACTCTTGACTTGGGATGTCTGATTATAGATATGGTATCGGATATGATATTATTGAGGTGGGATCACCGACTAATATATATACAGGTATGTATACGTATCGACTCAGATGTTAGGCGGTTTCCTTACCTGTAGTTCAGCTTGTTAGTTCAGCCGTATAGTTTAGTGCAGTTGTTAGACTAGATTAGACTCCTACCTATTTCAAAACTAACGAATCGTGGGTATTTTAAAAGACAGGTCAAGGGATTTTACGGATATTTCAAAAGACGTATCTTTTCTTAAAAACACCGTAGCCCTTATTTTCATAACACCGCGATTCGTGTTATTTCAAAATGCACTATTGTAGGACTTATATTAGGGTAATGCAGTTTAGTTATCGTTGTGTCTAGTGTTCAGCTCCCGCATATTATTGATGTTGCTCCGCATCGCATACTTATTGTAATTCATATTTCATTATTGATATCATGCTGTTAGGATACCATCACCATTACCGATGATGCGTATATACCATGTACACTTACTTGCCGGCTCACACACATCTTCATCGGTAATTGTCATGTCACGTACACTTAGAAAATACTATTTCATTGACATAGGTTGTTAGCTAATAGTTTAGACATGATATTAGTGTACTTGCCTTATATGCCAGTTTAGACATTGTAGTTATTACTTGTCACTTCATGCATACTGTTATTCATTGTTATGCCGCATTCATAGATTCTTATGCATATATTCACTATTTTACGTGCTATTGAGGTTTTGGATTCGGATTTCCATGAGATTTTCTGGATTTGGGAGAAAACCGCAAAACTTATACAAACTTCTTCTCTCTTTTTAAATAAAAAGGGCGTTTTCCCATGATGTATGAGTCGTCCACCATGAGTTTGCTGATGGATTTCGAGACCCGATTCGAGAAGACGGATTAACCATTTCGGGTACATGGTGGACCCGGTAAGGTACCCCGGGGCAAGAAGGTCGTGTTGCTGACGTTGAGCCTGGCAGGGGAGCACTACCGACCGGTGATATTACCCGACGCGTCGGATATCCGGAGGATACCTTCGTAGTCTTAAGATGGATGGTAGGAGCCGGTCTGGACTGACGGCGCCCTAGATATTGAGATTTGATACATTGAGATTTTGAGATATTGAGGTACTGAGATTTGATGATCCAGGTTAGTCCGGGTAGCCTGAGCCTGAGATATTGAGATATGTGGATTTATGTTTTTGTGTCGATACTAGACACGGTTTATACTGATTTCCTTATGATACCTCATTTTTTTTTAAAAATACAGAAATCTCACTGAGTTATGAAAGCAGTTTCTTTAGTACATGTACTCTGTTTTCATGCATTCATACATCATCCATATGATATATTGCTATCTGAGGCACTGACACGAGCACTTGGTATTACTGTTGTTTAGAGGTATACCCTAGCCATTGTTATAGGCTGCTGGTTATATATTTGAGGATATATATTGATCGTATGACCTAGGATTGCGTCATACATGCGATTCCTGTTCGTAGATGTATTCTATTCACGAGTTGGCAACTCACCCCCGTTGTGCCCCAGTTTCTTGCAGGTTTTGCCGTACAGGTTCATTACGGCTTTGCTGGCACTGCTTCTTTCAGGTGACTTGCTAGTAGGTGGGTTTATTTGTATCGTATCCATCATTATACATTGTATATTATTATTCAGTTGTATCTAGAAGTTCCATCAACCAAACATGTATTTATTTTTGAGCTAGAGACAGTGATGTTATTCTTTCGACCTTAGAGTCGCGCGTTATTTTTTTTCTGTGGATTTCTTGTTGTTTTGAGTTCCTTTTGAGTTTTGATCCTCGCCCTTGGCGTTGTATATTATATTGCTTGTGTGGTTGTGACCGTCGATTGACGAAGAGCTAGCTCCCGCTTAGGGATGCCTTTTATTGATTTCGTATACTATTCATGTTGTATCCCGTTTGGGGGCCAGTATTTACAAAGGAGACTCTGCCGAAATTTTCAGTAAATATTTGATGTTTTTAAAAATGCATAATTCGGCTATGCTATTAAAACTACTTGATTTGAATTGGTTTTCCTTCACTCTAATACTTTTCTTGGTTTGGATTTATGGGTTTTCGGCTTACTTAGATTACGTACACCTCGAGACGTTTCGTAGTTTAAGTGCCGGTCATGTTCCGTACTTTCGGGACGTGACAAAGTTGGTATCAGAGCGTTAGGTTTTACCTTTGGAGCGTACGATGACCCTTGGTTAATGGAATAGGTGACTAAAGTAGAGTGACGTACCGTGGGTATGTTCCGCGGCATACTTACGATACGCTACTCCACTTAAGAAGCCTTAGGATGTACATTTCTTTGTTCGGTATCATGTTCATTCCTGATCTAGCCTCATCGGTACCAGTTATGGTTTTGCTGCCACGATTACGGGCAGGGAGAGCTACGGCTAGAGTTGCGGTCAGCATGAGCTCGTCACGAATGAGGACTGACCAGGGCGTAATTCCGGCGACACACGATTGCGGAGATGTGTCTTTTTATTGTGTTTTCGCGCCACGAGCGTTGGGTGGATTGTTGTATGAGATTACTCAGACGTGCAGATCATCCCCAGAGGATTGAGCCAATGACAAAGGCCAACCAGATTTTGATGACCGTTGGTGTATTGCTTATTCATGATGATTGAGGCACTGTTCAGCGTGCAGACGAGTGAGCCAGTCATTGCTGCGAACGACGAGATATCGCCCCAGATGTTGAAGCTATTGCAGTACGGGTTGTACTAAGAGATGATAGAAGGTCGCTAGTCACCCGAAGATGAATGACTAGGACATGTGGTTCGTTCGCCTACCCGATGCGAGGTCATCAGATAGATTGATTCCAGCTAGAGACGACTTCACGCGGAGACGTTGAGAGTCGACAGAGACGATCTAATGTCAGAAACCTATTATTCTAAGTTTAAAGTATTCGGAAATACATGCAGGCAATTCTATGGACCCTCTAGAAGAATGAAACCCTAACTCGACTTAATGACTGTGTGAAAGCCTTTGAACCTTAGGGTTTGCGGCAGTTCCGCGGCGCCATTAGTGAGGCTTGGGTTTGCCTTTCTACGGCTGGACCATCGATGCTGTGGTATGTACTCGATACTGTTAAACTGTACCCAAGATGTTGAGCTCTTGGGGGATTACGAGGTTTTGACAAATCGATCGGATGGTTCGACTTCATTCGGATGCCAGGTGGTGAGATGCATTTCTTGGGAGACTCCAGATACGAGGATAGCCGTAGGAGCTCAGTCCATGCAGCCACGACGAGATGAGTCTGAAGCAGTTGACATTAAAGAAAGTGGAGTAAGAGGTTCGTACGAGATCTTGATGAGACGACGTTCCACTCCGCCGACATCAGAGATGCGATACGCATGTCGAGGCATTATGCTTGGATATACCTTCCAAAAAGAGTCGCGATGAGTATGCAGTCGTTCTGGAACAAGAAACAAATATAGTAAAGGACGATGACTCCCGGACGGTTCGGCAGAGACGAAATTTGGGAGAGATCTCGACAGGACCTTTCTGGAATGAATTACGAGAAGACTAGGACCCAGGAGTGATCATGTTGCGCACACCGGCAGGCCAGAGTTCAGGATCGTCGATGAGACATGCTATGAGTGACCACGACAGTTGGCCAGAGATTCTTGGAGGATGTGCTTGAGCGGGACTATTCCGCCATATTTGATTTATGTATTTTGGGCGGTCTATTTGCATGATTGATTTTGATGATGGAGTTCCATGATATTTGTTTTCATGCGCCATGGTTGCACCTACTGAGTATTTACGATTTTTACACAGTTGTTGCACTTGATATCATTTTCGTGCCTTGGTTTCGCATGTATATGATTTTAGGGGTTTCATATAGTTGAGTTGATTTTGTGCGTATGTACGCACACGATTTGGTTTTTGCACTCGGTATAGTTCATATATGCTTGCAGTGCAGTGTTACGTATGTTGTGCACTTAGATGCACTAGACTTAGATTTCGATTGTGATACTCGATATTTGTTTTGTGCATCTTGTGCACCTGATTTGATTTTGCGCATGTTCGGCGCTTGATATTGGATTTCATGATTTCATGCATGATGGATGCACCTGGTTTTGATTTTCGTGCATGTTGAGCGTATATTTTGAGAAGCGATTTCGGTGCACACCAGATGCACTAAATCGAGATTCTTCGTGCGTGTCAGACGCGCCTGTCCTTGCTGTCAGGCACACACGTTGCCTATGACAGATGTTGTGTGCACACCCGATGCACTTAGAGGTTGTTTCTGTGCGCATGTATGGCACATATATGGATTTTGATTTCCGTGCGCACCAGACGCACGTAGTATTCATATGCGTATTTTGGGATTGATTTCTTATAGAGCAGTACGTTTTTATGATATTTGCTATGTGTTTTCGTACTGAGCAGGACTAGTCAGAGGACGGTACCTGAATGTATTTTGCATGCATTGATAGCTATCGAAGGGAATTCCAAAAAGCGAGCTATAGTCTCAGTATTTACCTACGTGTCTGATATGACACGAAACGTTTAAAATAAGGAAACCCTTCTAAATTGTTTCCCAAAACGGCGGAACGTACATTTCAAACAAAAGGTATATATGTATATGGTTATTTTCTTATGATAGACGTCCGCCACTGTGCAGTGTTATGCGCATTGCACAGCGACTTTAAGAGATTTGGCATGCATTTCCTTCAGATAATTACATATATAGATTTGATATTTACGTGTATAGTTTCGAGTTATATCATATTGGTTTTGGTATTAGATTTGACATTGTGTCTTTACCATGATTCCGATGATTGCGGGATGCTTGACGGAGTTTTGATTTTGAGTTATATGCTCATTTTTCATGCGCTGCGCCATAATTTGTTTTATGTATTTACGATTTCGGAGCCCCGACGACTTGATGGTTTTGCTTAGATGTTTCTGTAGGGTTCCTAGGCACTCTCAAGAGGTCTCACAAGGCATCAACCATGCCAATTTCAAATTTTACGGATGCCGAGAAACCCTAATACGGATCGTTAACTAGATGTCTAGGCGAAAAGAGAAACTAGTTAACTACTTAACTAAAAGAACGGAAATACAACCTTTGTAGATCCGGTGCTCCACCTCCATAGCTCCGCAATGAAGTGTCCTCGCTGTCCAAATGGAAACCCGGGCTCTAGCGTCGGCTTCATCGGAGAAATGGGTGGGCAAGGTCGTCGGCTTCGTGCCGAAGATGATCTACGTCGAGGCATCACTAGATCAAGCTCCCACTTCACCAAGTCATGAAACTTGTGAAGAGAACACCCTATACTACTTGGCAAGAGGTAGAGGATAAAGAAATAGGAAGTAGGTTCACTTTAGAATTGGATTTCTCACTCTTTTTCATCAATCACCATTGATGAAGTCAAGGTTTCTTCAAGTAGAAGATGAAGAAGAAGAAGAAGATAATATGATAAGTTTCTTATTTTTAAAAAGAAACTAATATGAATAATTATCATATCCTAACCATAGTCAAGTGTAGAGAGTAAACTAGGGTTAGTTGGAATGATTAGGGTTAAGGATGAGATAAGAATGGTGGACTAGGTCAAAGCTTCATGAAGCTTCAACAAAACTACAAATAAAGCCACCATTCTTTTCTTATCGTTTCCAAAATGAATAAACAAATAAATAAATGAATAAGAAAATGAAAAACAAAACCCTAACCATTTAAATAACCATGGTTTAATCTTTACACAAACTCAACTAAGCATGTATCATCAAACATGATACAATCAAGTGCACAAAAGTATATCACATATACAACTTGTGAACTTGAAGTGAGAAAATCCATTTAAAGTGAACCAATACTAGTTAATGCAAAGTAATATATCAAATATATAATTATGCATTAAATCATTAAATCAACACTTGATTTAACGATCCGGTCATATCGCATATAACCGACTAATATCAAGTGTATCAATGTATCGAATCAACACTTGATTCGGTAACCCGGCTATATCACATATAACCAGCCAATGATACAAATCGCGAGAATAGAATACGGTATCGCATACACGCATTATTCTCGGTCCCGCACATATCTCATATGCGCTCCTATTTCGTTTCGCTTGAGCCAGGAAACCTCTGTGTAGGACTCTAAAGACTCGTCAATACGCCGGTAGCAGATGATGATCATATCAAGCACCCACAAGCCGCAAGCGGTCTGCTAAACGTAACGGCCACCCGGGTATTGAGCAATCAGAAGATCGACGAGCAAGCCCGCTCACACTCCTGTGAATCCAACCAGTAATACTTAACGTACAGTCCGGTATGATCGTCTGATATGTCGCATATCTCGCCTAGGGATGGTAAACGTCAGACCCCAATAGCTCGATAATTCGTGTCGATATGAGGTCTATAACAATTCGAGATACTACTGGTAACACTTACCAGTAAATCTCAGCAACCCTGGCCAGGGATTTCTGTTATAGCCAATCGAACACAGCGCAACATCAACTCCCTATACCGGGAGAGACGAATCCCCTCCTATCGCTCATTGCCTCCATGTGACTCGGGACTGTACCCAAAAACCACCGTTTTGCATGCCCTCTTGGACGTGGTAAGATGGAAATCAAAGCACAGTGGGAACCACACAAGACTCTATGACGATCTCGGGTCAACAGACTACTCTGTACCAGTGTCACCAGAGAACTGCCATCTGACGTAAGGTAGAATACCATCTGGGAGTTCTCGGCGAGTCCGTCCAGTGTACCCAGTCTCCACTGAGCACCCGTATATCATCTCTGATGTCAAACACCAATGGATATGGGATCATCCATCGCCCATCTGTATGGGTCGAGAAGGTATACGCTAGTCTACTCTGGTATATCGATGCCCCGTCTCGATACACCCACGACTAGGGACTTTGAAGGATGTACTTATGGACTACCATGTCCCCATTAGTATGATCTGCATCATAGTCCAGGTAGTCAAGTACATATCCTAAGGGCTTTACCAACATGTAGCAGAGAGACAATCAGTGTACACGTTAAGGTAAAGTGCAACCAGATAGCATACTATCATGTCGAGCAAGAAAGTCCTCCTTATATATGTCCCAGCATCCACTACAATATACATCCTATGTACAGTAATGGCCTCTAGGGTATACATATAACTAACAATCTCCCACTTGCACTAGGGCCATCTGTAGCAGTGGTTGTAGTATCTCATACTCAACCATCCCATAAAAGTCTCTCTCTGGGAAAAGGCCTTTGTGAGTGGATCCGCCGTGCTGTCCTCTGAGTCTACTCTCCTAACCTCGATCTCCTTGGAGATCAACCATCTCCATGATCAGGTGATACTGCCTTAGAATATGTCTGGATCACTGATGGGACCGGCGTTCCTTGGCATAAGCCACAACTCCATTGTCACACAATGGGAGGAACGAAGTTCATCTCATGAACAAATATACATCCAGACTGCCTCTTTGGTAGCATCTTAAGTAGCGATGTATCGAGCCTTTATCGTCTAGTATGCCACGGTATCTAGCTTGGAACTCTTCCAACATACCGTCCCTTTACTGAGGGTAAAGACAATGCCTGTGACTGACTTTCAGTCGTAGTTATCATCCTGGAACCCTTCCATTGATTCTCCCCAGGATCGGTTGATACCATCTCACTACAACTAGTGAGAATTCTAACATCCATTTAGATCTATCTCATAGATCCAAAATCCAGGATTTAGGAGGTATCATTTTTGATCCATATGGAGAATCATTGTGATAAGCGGAGATTGACCGAGCGCAGCATAGGAAACTCCTTCCCTATCAAGAGTATGTCATCCACGTACTCTACGAGGATCGTCACCATACTCCCTACTACCTTTTTGTTTATACAAGGTTCATCTACCATTTTGATGATGTCAAACTCTTTGACTAAATCATCAAAACAGATGTTCCAACTCCGCGATACCTGCTTTATCCTATAAAGCATCTTGTACACGTTTCCGCTGCTCCCACTGTCTACGAAGCCCTCTGGCTGTGTACTTATAGACGTCCTCTTCTAAAACATCATTTAGAAAAGCAGTCATGGCACCCAACCGCCAGATATCGTAGTTATGGTATGTAGCCGTGGCAAGTAGGATCTGGATGGACTTAAGCATAGCCACTTGAAAAGGTTTCATCATTATCCACGCCTGGTCGATGACGAAAAGCTGTAACAAGTCTAGCTTTGAAAGTCTCAACTTTTCGATGTACACCAAGTAATCTTCTCAAGATATACTTGCTCCTGATGGGGATTTAACCCTTCAGATATAGCAGTCAAAGTCCATACTTTGCTGGTGTATAAGGATTCCATCTCAGATCGCTAAGCATCCAGCCATTCTTACAGAGTCCCACTCCTGATGGCCAGCTCGAAACTAGTTGGGTCATCATCTCATGATGCAATCCTCGCTCCCACTGTCATAGAGTAACCGAAGTATCTCTCAGGTGGGTGAGAAAACCCTACTAGATCAGCGGAGAGGTTAAGGTTCGTTGGTAACTATTGAATCCTTTGGTTCTATCAAATCATCAGCTGTTGTTTGTATAGCTGGAACATTTCCAGTTCTACATAACAAATCTTGCCTCGAGCTTGTCCGGATTTTGCTTTTAGACATAGGCCGGACAACCCCAAATCTTAACTAACTTAAGAGATGGGCTCTTCCCTTATCATATCACATATGAAATGGTAGGCAACTGATTTGATTTGAACTCTATTCAATAGGTATGCAGCTTCTTAAGTGCATAACTCCCAAAAGGAAACAGGTAACTCTGTAGTACTCATCATAGAGCACACCTTATCATATAGGGTGTGATTGCTCCGCCCCGATATACCATCGTGCTATGGTGTATACGGAGGAGTAATGCTGAGAGAGAATCTCATTCTCCTTTAGAATAATCCAGGATTTTCGTGCTCAAGTATTCTCCTCCTTGATCACATCAAAGGACATAATACTTATACCCGTATTGGTTCTCTACTTCTTACTTATATTCTGTGAATATCTCAAAAGGTTCGGACTTGTGTTTCAACAGGAACATATGTCTGAATCTTGAGTGATTATCAGAGAATGTAACGAAGTACTAAGAACCAGTCCTGGCATATGTAGACAGGGGACCTTACATACATCAACATGTATCATCCCAAGAGTTCACTAACTCTTTCTCTGTTTCCAGTAAACGGAGCTATGGTCATCTTATCTCTGTGACATGACTGGCAAGTTTCACAAGATGTAAATTCAAACTAATTTAAATATGCATCTATATTTAACTTCAGCTAGTCGGGTCGCATTGATATGACCTAGTCTACAATGCCTTAAGAAGGATTCGTTCATTTCTGAACTCTTCCTCTTGTGTGTGTTCTGTATACTAAAGAACTGTAGTTTGATTTAGAACACTAATGCTTTTAGATAACGTGCCTGAACCGATCAACTTTTGATATAGGAAATGTTCAAAACATTATCCAACTATACAAAATTTTATCACTTCTTTACTAATAAAGAGATTGATATAATTTTGTATATCAGGTTCATCATCTAATAACATTCGTTCAGAATCAATGTATTGTTAATACAGGGTGACAGTGACCAACAGACTTGGCTGCAACTCTTGCCCCGTTTTCTGCCTCATGAAACTTATCACCCGTTCTCAGTTCTCTACCTAGCTGTAGCCCTATGTAACATATTACATATCTGGGATCCTGATCTGGTATCACATACCCAGGACGTAGAGGATACTGAGAAACAGTTCTCTGTAATGAACACACCCGAAGATGATGCATCATATGCACTTTCTTCGTTTGGGCGGCACGGGAAATCTGGTATTCCCCAATTTCCTGCTCTGTCTTATAACAATTATAAGTTGGAGCGGGACCAACGTTCCCCAGCTCAGTATAACAAGCGGGTTCGGTCAATAATCCGTATTATTATCTTGATTAAGGCGTGATATGGTCGCTACCTGGAGAGAGAGAGAAGAAGACACTCAGCGTGCGCTCTTGCAAGAATAGATTGGTTATTATTTTATCTAATCAGGATGGCTCCCACTGTTTTTATCAAATCTTCCTTCAAACCCTAAAAGGAAAGACTAGCCGGGATTAATTACACACTACAAGTTTGCCAATCTTTCAGCCAGGCCAGTGTCGGTACTTTGAGGGAGGTCCCCCGTGCTTTCGCACGAACCTAATTAATGTAAACCTCGTTTTCCCAGAGGCGTAACCTCGTTAACACCTTTCTAGACACCTACTTGATCGGCTAATTGTAATGTGTAAAACTCTTTCAGGAGTAACTCTTACTCGCAGCGGGTATCGGGATCCAACTATCTCATAGAAAGTATGCAATCTCATTGCAAATTTCAACACTTGAAATTCCCGATAATATTTTGCCCCTAGCGTGCTATGACCTTGACGCATGCCAAACAACCCATAGTCCGCTAGTCAAGTTCAACCCGTACATTTCTTGATTGAATTAAACCCACCCGCACGACCCTTGACGCATGCCAAACAACGCCGTGCGAATACCCTAATCCAATCGCATCGTATGCTAGCAGATAAGCACTAGTTAGCTACCGTACACTACGCCTTGACGCATGCCAAACAACCGCGGCACGAATACTAACTAGTACTTATCTGAAATGACGGAGGGCTACGACAGGTTTTTCTGAAAACCTATTGTGTAATGAACTTGATATCGTTGTAGGATCGAATGAATTTTGAAATGGAGTGTTTTTTAGGCTTTTCTAGTTTTGCTAAAGGAATCACTCCCGGTGAAGGGATCGTCGGTCCTTTCCTCGTCGAATGAGGTGCGGGATATATCATATATATCACTGTGCAAAGCAAAAACTCTTAAAAGCAGTCAAAAAACAAACCGAGTGTGTAGCATCTTCCAGTTATTGCTAAAGGAGTCACTCCCGGTGAAGGGATCTCGGTCCTTTCCTCGTCGAATAAGGTGCAGGATATATCACATATACCGCTGTGCAAAGCAAGAACTGTAGCTACCTGTTTTATTTTGAAATTCGATTCTACAACATCTTAGGTTTCTTTTATTTCATTAATCACATTAATGAAGTTCCATCATTTAAGTACCTAAACATCACAGATAAATACGACGTACACTTATGTCATCCGCATTCGCCTCGATGTCCCCTCATGCACCGTTAGGTTAGGTAACTAACGGCAGAGCAGGACAGGGCTAGCGCGGGTGTAAAACATAAGTAACATCTATATAATATATCATATATACTATATACAGTATCCATCACAGAACATCACATGATCACATCACAGATATCGCAGCAGAAGAATCATATGAAATATTGGATATACTAGGACGTCCGTGTTTTCAATACGAGCCAGTATAAAACACGGATTCCACGGTCGCGATGAATAGCCAAACCCACACCCCTAGACCCCTACGAGAGCGGCAAGCAACCCTACCAATTCTGGAGTTAGAAGACCCGGACTCGACTCCTCGAGTTGGTCTCCCACTGGACTCCAGAACCCGGTTACTTGTGCTCCCCTCCTTGGGTCTATCCTAGTGCGGAAAAGTAAATAATATACAAACGGTGACATCTTCCGCAACCTGGAAGTTCCCCAATAAAAGAATATTACATACAAGTTTTTACATGAATGAAAATGAAAAACACTCATCTCACATAAAAACCCCCGGCTATTCAAACACGACAATCCAATATAACATATCCAGCAACACATAACATCACATGTCATCAACGTAAGTAAATATGCGCATCCCAATTGTCGTTGACATATAGCAACGAAACCGGCGATATCACATATTACACTTACGGTCACAGAAAAGAAAGTGTAAAACTACAACAGTTGGAATCCGCAACTTGCATAGACATCGCATGCCTAATCAAATGAATTCCTTAGACATCGCATGCCTAACAATTATAAACCCCGCATTTTAGTCTCATCATTGAAAACACTTTTCAATATCAAGTCGGGCAATTCAACAAGATTCCCGATATCCTGATCGAATGCTCGTCGCAAACTTTAATAGGCGGCCGCACCCCCGATACCGTCGACGAAGTGCACCAAGGCGGAACACCGCTACCGCGAGCACCCGAACGGATGCTTTCGGCGACGGGGTTCTCCTTCAGTCACTTGGTCGGGGCTATGGAGTGAGGCTGTCTATTAAGTTTACCCGGCGAGTATCCGCGTACGCTACGTGATTGCGACGGACTTTTGATCACATCAAAATTCCGTGGCAACCGATCAAGTGAGACTAAAGTTCTATGTTTATAACATTCATTCAGTTATCTCATAACTTCTTGTGAATTCCAATTATTGTATCCCATTCCAGATAAAATAGAAAATGTTAAACTTTTCGATCGAACATTCAAACACCCAAGTTTTCCCGAAACAGCTCAACACATGAAACAAGTTTAAAAACATTCAGTTCATGCCTCAGTACCAACGGTCCAGCCGTAGAAGGGTCAAGCCAACGCCTCACATGTGGCACGCCGTACTGCCCCAAACCCGAAGGTTCAAAGGGCAGTTCAAGACGGTCACATAATCGAGTTAAGGTTTGTTGTCTTCTAGAGGGTCCATCGCGTTACTTGCACTACTTAGAACGTCTTTAAACCACGGAAAGATCCAACACTTGGAAATTTCCCGACAGAGGAAAAGTTGGGTATTTATATCCGGTCGAACTTTTTAACATATTCAAAAATTATCCGGAAAGCCACACAGACAAAATTTGATAATCCGATCGAACATTCGAATCCCCAAAATAACCCAGAAAATTCAACTCTTGAAAAAATATTAAAAATTCCCAGGAAAACCAGCACTTGAAACTAAGAATTACTGTGCAAAATACGATGCCACATAAGACAAAACTGCCGCGGAACCGCCGCACGAGCCATGCTCGTGCCGCGGAACCGCGGCTCATTGATGGAATTAGGCACACGAATTTTACAGAAACCCTTAGAATTTCCTGCTGATTTTTCTGCATATTTTTAATATCGAAAAACTCCAGATTTTGGAAAAAGTCCAGAGAGCATGTTTGTGTTAGGGTTTCGGGTTCGTTCGGATTTCAAACGTCGTCTAGACATCGCCTAAGGCTCTAGCTAGGCTCTGATACCACTGTAGGGTTCCTAGGCACTCTCAAGAGGTCTCACAAGGCATCAACCATGCCAATTTCAAATTTTACGGGTGCCGAGAAACCCTAATACGGATCGTTAACTAGATGTCTAGGCGAAAAGAGAAACTAGTTAACTACTTAACTAAAAGAACGGAAATACAACCTTTGTAGATCCGGTGCTCCACCTCCATAGCTCCGCAATGAAGTGTCCTCGCTGTCCAAATGGAAACCCGGGCTCTAGCGTCGGCTTCATCGGAGAAATGGGCGGGCAAGGTCGTCGGCTTCATGCCGAAGATGATCTACGTCGAGGCATCACTAGATCAAGCTCCCACTTCACCAAGTCATGAAACTTGTGAAGAGAACACCCTATACTACTTGGCAAGAGGTAGAGGATGAAGAAATAGGAAGTGGGTTCACTTTAGAATTGGATTTCTCACTCTTTTTCATCAATCACCATTGATGAAGTCAAGGTTTCTTCAAGTAGAAGATGAAGAAGAAGAAGAAGATAATATGATAAGTTTCTTATTTTTAAAAAGAAACTAATATGAATACTTATCATATCCTAACCATAGTCAAGTGTAGAGAGTAAACTAGGGTTAGTTGGAATGATTAGGGTTAAGGATGAGATAAGAATGGTGGACTAGGTCAAAGCTTCATGAAGCTTCAACAAAACTACAAATAAAGCCACCATTCTTTTCTTATCATTTCCAAAATGAATAAACAAATAAATAAATGAATAAGAAAATGAAAAACAAAACCCTAACCATTTAAATAACCATGGTTTAATCTTTACACAAACTCAACTAAGCATGTATCATCAAACATGATACAATCAAGTGCACAAAAGTATATCACATATACAACTTGTGAACTTGAAGTGAGAAAATCCATTTAAAGTGAACCAATACTAGTTAATGCAAAGTAATATATCAAATATATAATTATGCATTAAATCATTAAATCAACACTTGATTTAACGATCCGGTCATATCGCATATAACCGACTAATATCAAGTGTATCAATGTATCGAATCAACACTTGATTCGGTAACCCGGCTATATCACATATAACCAGCCAATGATACAAATCGCGAGAATAGAATACGGTATCGCATACACGCATTATTCTCGGTCCCGCACATATCTCAAATGCGCTCCTATTTCGTTTCGCTTGAGCCAGGAAACCTCTGTGTAGGACTCTAAAGACTCGTCAATACGCCGGTAGCAGATGATGATCATATCAAGCACCCACAAGCCGCAAGCGGTCTGCTAAACGTAACGGCCACCCGGGTATTGAGCGATCAGAAGATCGACGAGCAAGCCTGCTCACACTCCTGTGAATCCAACCAGTAACACTTAACGTACAGTCCGGTCTGATCGTCTGATATGTCGCATATCTCGCCTAGGGGTGGTAAACGTCAGACCCCAATAGCTCGATAATTCGTGTCGATATGAGGTCTATAACAATTCGAGATACTACTGGTAACACTTACCAGTAAATCTCAGCAACCCTGGCCAGGGATTTCCTGTTATAGCCAATCGAACACAGCGCAACATCAACTCCCTATACCGGGAGAGACGAATCCCCTCCTATCGCTCATTGCCTCCATGTGACTCGAGACTGTACCCAAAAACCACCGTTTTGCACACCCTCTTGGACGTGGTAAGATGGAAATCAAAGCACAGTGGGAACCACACAAGACTCTATGACGATCTCGGGTCAACAGACTACTCTGTACCAGTGTCACCAGAGAACTGCCATCTGACGTAAGGTATAATACCATCTGGGAGTTCTCGGCGAGTCCGTCCAGTGTACCCAGTCTCCACTGAGCACCCGTATATCATCTCTAATGTCAAACACCAATGGATATGGGATCATCCATCGCCCATCTGTATGGGTCGAGAAGGTATACGCTAGTCTACTCTGGTATATCGATGCCCCGTCTCGATACACCCACGACTAGGGACTTTGAAGGATGTACTTATGGACTACCATGTCCCCACTAGTATGATCTGCATCATAGTCCAGGTAGTCAAGTACTCATCCTAAGGGCTTTACCAACATGTAGCAGAGAGACAATCAGTGTACACGTTAAGGTAAAGTGCAACCAGATAGCATACTATCATGTCGAGCAAGAAAGTTCTCCCTATATATGTCCCAGCATCCACTACAATATACATCCTATGTACAGTAATGGCCTCTAGGGCATACATATAACTAACAGTTTTAGTATTTGGGGGAAGTTTTAATTTAAATTCGGGGACCGAATTTCTTTAAGGGGGGAAGATTGTAACTTTTTGAAAATCGTTTCGGTGAAATTTCGGAAAAATCGGTAAAATAAGTGGGTTTTCTGTAAAAAGTCAAAATACAAATATCTTTATTTTAAAATTAAATATACATATTCTAGCTATGTAATTGCTAGTATTTGGTGTTTATTGAGCCACTGGTGAAATTTCAAATTTTCTGAAAATTTTTCCGAAATTAATTATTTTAATATTATATTAAGCCGTCACTAATACATTTAATTAAGGAAAATTACAAATTGGAATGAGTTGAAACAAATTTTGTGCATCATAACACATTAAACAAAATTTTATCATGTGGTTTTTGAAATGAAATGGTTTTCCAAAACGGTGTTAGAAAATATCGAAGAAAAATGCTTAAATAGTGAATTTAGTGTTAATGGATGTTTGGGGTATAGTATTTATCATTTTCCATCACCCCACACCCATACCCACACTCACACACCCTCATTTATCTTTTCTCTTGGCTGAATTCAGCAACCCCTCCCTCAATCTTTTCCCCACTTGTGTTGCAAAAGAAAAGAAAAGAAAAGAAAAAGGAAATGTAGAAAAGAGAGTGGACTTTGACTAGGTTGACTAGATATCATTTTCCCCACCTCCATCTCTCTCCTCTTTCCCCCTACTTGCAGCCGAGCCCCCCCCCCCCCTTCTTGCTGTCCAGAATTTTCCCCCAAAACCCCACCTCATTTCCCCTCAAAAAAATGTCCAAATTCCATCAAAAATCAAGCTAAAATCCAAATCCGACTCCTCCCCATTTTCCCTCATCTTCTTTAGCATGGATCTTGGTACAAGGATTTCAAATTGGAGGTCTAGATTTCAAGTTTAATTCATGGTTGTGAGGTATAACTTTTGACCAATTGTTCAATTGTTGGTTTAATTCCTTAATGAAGCTTATTAGGTGCTAATTTATGGTTTAATTGAAAGATGTGGGTTTGCAAGAGAAGGTTTAGATTAGGGTTTGTGAAAATCTAATTAGAGTTTTGTGTTGTGAGACTATGGTTGTGGGATGTATTTGCCATATCAAGGTTATGCTAAATCAAATTAAGTTGCTAGTTTGCATTTTTGTTGATTTAAATTGTGATAATTATATAAATTGTAAACTAGGTTTTTAAAATTATTATATTTTGGTGAGATAAAATTCTAATTAAGGTTCCATGTCATTATAAATATTATATTGAGTGGTTTAATGCTTTTAGTTCATGAAAATCCAAGCTAAATTGTTGTTTGTGCATTTTTGCTATAAAATTGTTAAAATTTGGGTATATTGTAAACTAGAATTTTGGGGTTAATGAAATTTATTGGGATTAAATTATGGAAATTGTTTTTATGACTTATTTAAGATATTGAATAAGTATTATGGCCGCTAGATTTGTTTAAACGTCGAGTTTTGTACTAAAACGGGTAATTTTTGCTTGCTAGATTTTCGGAAAAATGGCTTTTAAGATGAATTTGGGGTTTTTATGAATTTTAACCTATTTTATATTATAATTAGTGTTTGTGAATGCGCAAATGATAGTGTTTGGGTTTTTCTCGATGGTTTGACATTTGTACATCGACATCGAGGGTTGGTTTGGCTATTCTTGCATGCGTAGGCGATAGGTTTTGACCTATGCGTAATGCACGTGCCGATTTGATTTTCGTATGCCGTTTCGATTTCAAATTTGGTTTTAATGTGATACGGTGCGTTATGATATGTAGGTACCCCATGTGGACTTCGAGACGACAAGCAAGCGCGTGGCGACGTCGGCACCGGCGAGCGAGGACCAGGTGAGCAGATTTAGATCTACGGGGAGAAGTCGGGTGGATGGTGTATAGCACCCCCGCAGTTCGTGGTGATGATACGAATACGTATACACACATATATTTTGATTATATATATTATGTTGATACGAGACTTGATGATAAAGGTAGATTCTAGGTGTTCATGGATTAGTTTAGTGTTAATTGCGAAACCCTAGAGTAGTTGTTATACCCACACACGCACACATACACATGCATACATCTATGTTATTACCTGTGCGTATATGGGGATATGTATTATGTGTTCACCTGGGTATGGGACTAGGTGTTCATATACTGGATTTACGGATTATACTTGGGATTGAGATGAGTCGATGAGATTTGAGTTGAGGCCGTGAGATCGGTGATATGGCAGGATTCGTACTTGAGATACGTCCTGATGTTATAGCGGATCTTTGGATGACGATGCCATGTGAATAGTGATTTTAGTAGTGTACTAGACGTAGTTCAGTACCCCAGATGATGATCTTCATAAAGAGGATACCAGATGAACAGTGTGATGAGTATGATATTGACCCGTACCCAGATTTGGGGATGTCGTACGACGGATTTACGTACGAGCTATATATTGATGATTGATCCGCACTCTTGACTTGGGATGTCTGATTATAGATATGGTATCAGATATGATATTATTGAGGCGGGATCACCGACTAATATATATACAGGTATGTATACGTATCGACTCAGATGTTAGGCGGTTTCCTTACCTGTAGTTCAGCTTGTTAGTTCAGCCGTATAGTTTAGTGCAGTTGTTAGATTAGATTAGACTCCTACCTATTTCAAAACTAACGAATCGTGGGTATTTTAAAAGACAGGTCAAGGGATTTTACGGATATTTCAAAAGACGTATCTTTTCTTAAAAACATCGTAGCCCTTATTTTCAAAACACCGCGATTCATGTTATTTCAAAATGCACTATTGTAGGACTTATATCAGGGTAATGCAGTTTAGTTATCGTTGTGTCTAGTGTTCAGCTTCCGCATATTATTGCTGTTGCTCCGCATCGCATACTTATTGTAATTCATATTTCATTATTGATATCATGCTGTTAGGACACCATCACCATTACCGATGATGCGTATATACCACGTACACTTACTTGCCGGCTCACACACATCTTCATCGGTAATTGCCATGTCACGTACACTTAAAAAATACTATTTCATTGACATATGTTGTTAGCTAATAGTTTAGACATGATATTAGTGTACTTGCCTTATATGCCAGTTTAGACATTGTAGTTATTACTTGTCACTTCATGCATACTGTTATTCATTGTTATGCCGCATTCATGGATTCTCATGCATATATTCACTATTTTACGTGCTTTTGAGGTTTTGGATTCGGATTTCCATGAGATTTTCTGGATTTGGGGGAAAACCGCAAAACTTATACAAACTTCTTCTCTCTTTTTAAATAAAAAGCGCGGTTTTCCCATGATGTATGAGCCGTCCACCATGAGTTTGCTGATGGATTTCGAGACCCGATTCGAGGAGACGGATGAACCGTTTCGGGTACATGGTGGACCCGGTAAGGTACCCCGAGGCAAGAAGGTCGTGTTGCTGACGTTGAGCCTGGCAGGGGAGCACTACCGACCGGTGATATTACCCGACGCGTCGGATATCCGGAGGATACCTTCGTAGTCTTGAGATGGATGGTAGGGGCCGGTCTGGACTGACGGCGCCCTAGATATTGAGATTTGATACATTGAGATTTTGAGATATTGAGGTACTGAGATTTGATGATCCAGGTTAGTCCGGGTAGCCGGAGACTGAGATATTGAGATATGTGGATTTATGTTTTTGTGTCGATGCTAGACACGGTTTATGCTGATTTCCTTATGATACCTCATTTTTTTTTTAAAATACAGAAATCTCACTGAGTTATGAAAGCAGTTTCTTTAGTACAAGTACTCTGTTTTCATGCATTCATACATCATCCATATGATATATTGCTATCTGAGGCACTGACACGAGCACTTGGTATTACTGTTGTTTAGAGGTATACCCTAGCCATTGTTATAGGCTGCTGGTTATATATTTGAGGATATATATTGATCGTATGACCTAGGATTGCGTCATACATGCGATTCCTGTTCGTAAATGTATTCTATTCACGAGTTGGCAACTCACCCCCGTTGTGCCCCAGTTTCTTGCAGGTTTTGCCGTACAGGTTCATTACGGCTTTGCTGGCACTGCTTCTTTCGGGTGACTTGCTAGTAGGTGGGTTTATTTGTATCGTACCCATCATTATACATTATATATTATTATTCGGTTGTATCTAGAAGTTCCATCAACCAAACATGTATTTATTTTTGAGCTAGAGACAGTGATGTTATTCTTTCGACCTTAGAGTCGCGCGTTATTTTTTTCTGTGGATTTCTTGTTGTTTTGAGTTCCTTTTGAGTTTTGATCCTCGCCCTTGGCGTTGTATATTATATTTCTTGTGTGGTTGTGACCGTCGATTGACGAAGAGCTAGCTCCCGCTTGGGGATGCCTTTTATTGATTTCGTATACTATTCATGTTGTATCCCGTTTGGGGGCCAGTATTTACAAAGGAGACTCTGCCGAAATTTTCAGTAAATATTTGACGTTTTTAAAAACGCATAATTCGGCTTATGCTATTAAAACTACTTGATTTGAATTGGTTTTCCTTCACTCTACTACATTTCTTGGTTTGGATTTCTGGGTTTTCGGCTTACTTAGATTACGTACGTCTCGAGACGTTTCGTAGTTTAAGTGCCGGTCTTGTTCCGTACTTTCGGGACGTGGCACCTTAGCAGCCATAGAACCTGAGGCTGTGAACCAAGGTAACCCAAGTAACTCCCTCACAAATTGGACCAAAACTTTTTTTTGTTTTACAATCTTTAGTTCTGTCGCCAAACTGTTACACTTTCCTTTTACAAATTTCGAGGACAATTTTTATAAGGAGGGTAGAATGTAACAACCCTAATTTTCCTATACAAATTTTTTTCAAATTTTTTTTTTCAAAATCCATAAAGGGGTATTTTAGCATGAGCACAAGTTATAAGTAATTATTTTGCTTTTTAATTACAAGTTAAAAGAATGTAACAACTCCATTCTTAGTGTACAAAATTTGTTTTAAAATTAATGTATACTTGGGGTATTTACATTTACTGTTATTACTTTAAATAATTAATTGGCTTCATAATTACAAGAAGGAGCTTGTGGCTCATTGGTAATATCTTGCACTGCTGAACAAGCCACCAAAGTTCAAATCTCATACCCCACATTATTTTTAATAATGATTTTTTTAAAAACCTTTAGAATACCAAGGGTTTACACGTGCATATCTCACAAAAACCCCACTACACCCAAAAATGTAACATTGCCAGGAGTTAGATGAACTGTCGGGGGGGATCCCGGCCGCCTGACTCGGCCAAATGGGCCTCGACTCGGCCGACTCAGTCCTCCGACCGAGTCACGGCCGAGTCGGTCAATTCCGGCAACGACCCCAACATGAAAGTTGTGTCTTTTCACATTCCCTATGCACCTACAAAATTTTAGCCTCAGACCATTTCCAGAACTCTTTTAAAACCCCAATTACTCCACTTTTAATACATTTTTAATACATTTTATCACATTTTTCATTTTAACCTTTCATCTACCCTAACCCTAGCCTAACCCTATAAATACCATCCCTACCCTCTACCCTCTCACCACTAACTCTGAGCCAACTCTCTAAAAAATTTCCAAGAATCTTGTGCACTTTGAAAACGAGCTCGAGGCGAAGCTCCGACGAATTCCCGGCGGAACTTCCGGCGATCGTGTTAGGAACTACCGGCGACGACGCAACACATCGGCGTTTCCCCTACTTCTATTTCACTCTCTTGTGTGACCTAAAACCCGTAAGTCCCAATTTCTACCTATCTTTTCTTTTCTAAATTACGGATTTACAAAACCCGACGGAATCGGAACAAATCCGATTTCCGATTCGGTTTCTTTATAAAACTCCACTTCTCGTTAATACATTTATGCTTAAACTCCCTCATGTTGACTATTAAACACTAATCAAATAAATTGATCAAAATTCATTACATAAAATGATAGCTATTTCCATTCATTGTATTTTTCACATAAATACCACATTGTTTCAATTCTACATTTAACCTTACTAAACTTGCTATACCTTTAAAGTAGATCACGAGGTAACGACCTACCTCCTCACACACTCATATACAACCTAACACGATACCCTCGAGAACTCAGAATACGGGAAAACGAACATTTTCATTTAAATACCCTTTACTTAATAAAACCATTTCTAAAAGATTTAGTGTTGATACACTTTTTAAATAAATACCTCTTATTATGAAAATAGGATAAGTTGTGGACATCAGTCGTTTATCTAAACCTGATTTTGTGGTGTCTAGGCTAGGCAAGTGAGAAAGGTAACTTTAAAAGGCCCGTCTCACGGTGATTCGTGAGCGGATCCCTCCTTTCTTCACTTGTACTTAGCTGGCCATAATTGGCAGTGAAGAGACGATTTGAGATATCTCACAACTTGTCGTTTTGGACCAGTCGCGTCCCCTTCGCCGTATACTGGGAAGCAGGGATTATACATGATATGTAAATTCTTTACATCTAAGTGAACAAGGAATACAACCTTTGTAGACTGGTCCTTCACTTCAATAGCTCCGTGTAGTAGTCCTTTCGCTGCGATCATGATCCTCGGACTCTAGAAAGGCTCCCATGAAGAAACGAACAAGCTTGCTTCGAAGTCTTCGAGGCCGAAGATGATCTACGTCGAGGAGACATTAGCTCATACTATCTCTTCACTAATTGTGTAGATTAGTGAAGCAAACACCCTAAACTAAATGGCCAATAGTAAAGGGTGATGAAGTAGGAAGTGGGTTCACTTTAGTTTTATTTTTCTCACAATAAATCATCACTTAGAAAAAGCTAGCCAGCTTTTTCTCTTGAAGAAGAAGAAGAAGTGATGAAACAAATGAATGAGAGAGTGAGATTAGAATTGCAACCATGGGTGAGTTAGTGTCATGCCTAACTCATGTAGAGAATAAACCATAGCTATGAGTTAAGGGTTGGGTTAAAAAATATCTTAATCAATGACAAAAGAGTGGATTTGGTCAATATTTTCTACAAGCTTCTCCAAGCTTCATCCATGACTCATTCTCAATCTTTTGTGAATTACTTAATGATAAATAAAACCCAAACATAAACCCTAGCATGGTATAAGTCTCTTACATACATGTTGCAAGTGTAACCTATCATGACACAACAATATATATCACATATATATTTTGTGTACAAGAAGAAAATAATACATTTAACATATATCACATATATATTAATGTATCATCAAGTGAGAAAAAGTAATACTTAAGTGAGCTACTATTAGTTAATGTAATTTAATATATCAAATATATAATTATACATTAAATTATCAAATCAACTCTTGATTTAATAATCCGGCTATATTATATATAACCGACTAATATCATTGAATCAACTTATCGAATCAACACTTGATCCGATAACCCGGCTATATCATATATAACCGACCGATATCACATATCGCGAGAGTAGAATGCAGTATCACATACTCGCATTAATCTCGGTCCCTCACATATCACATATGTGCTCCTACTCCGTTTCGTATGAAACAGAAGCCTCTGTGTAGGACTCTAAAGACTCGTCAATACGCCGGCAGTAGGTGATGATCATATCAAACACCCACAAGCCGCAAGCGGTCTGCTAAACGTAACGGCCACCCGAGTATTGAGCGATCAGAAGAACAATAAGCATGCCTGCTCATACTCCTGTGAATCCAATCAGTAACACTACCGTACAGTCCGGTCTCTTCGTCTGATATGTCGCATATCAACGGCCTAGGGATAGTATAACGTCAGACCCCAATAGCCTGATAAGTCATGCCGGTACAAGGTCCATAATGGTTCGAGAAACTACTGATAATACTTACCAGTAAATCTCAGCAACCCTGGCAAGGTATTTTCTGTTATGGCCAATCGAACATAACACGACATCAACTCCCAATACCGAGAGAGACGAAATCCCTCCTATCGCTCATTGCTTCCATATGACTCGGGACTGTACCCAAAAACCACCTTTTTGCACGATCTCTTGACCGTGGTATGGTGGAAATCAAAGCACAGTGGGAATCACACAAGACTCTATGACAATCTCGGGTCTACAGACTAACCTGTACCAATGTCACCAGATAACTGCTATCCAACGATAAGCATAATACCATCTAGGAGTTCTCGGTGAGTCCGTCCAGTGTACCCAATCTCCACTGAGCACCCATATGCCTTCTCTGATGTCAAACACCAATGGATATGGGATCATCCATCGCCCATCATATGGGTCAAGAAGCGCATACGCTAGTCTACTCTGGAGTACCGATGCCCTGTCTCGATACTCTCATGACTATGAACATTTGAAGGATGTACTTATCGACTACTCTGTCCCTACTAGTATGATCTCCATCATAGTCCTGGTAGTCAAGTACTCATCCTAAGGGCTTTATCAACATGTGATCACAAAACAGTATTTGTTTACATGTTAAGATAAAATGCAACCAGATAGCATACTATCATATCAAACAAGAAAATCCTCCCTATATATGTCCAAGCATCCACTACAATATGCATCGCATGTACAGTAATGGCCTCTAGGGCATACATATAACTAACAATTAGTAATAAGGATGATAACAAAAAAAAGAGAAACAAACAAATATCATCAAAATGTCTACAATGGCAAAAAGCTAAATTCCGGATATGGATTCTCAAACTTAAAGGCAAGTTTGAGTAAAGCGCTCCTAGCCTCTTTGATCATCTTCTTATGTATCCTTTCCCGAATACAAGTGTTGGGGTCAAAAATTACATCCGGTTGACCAAGTTAAAATCAAAGTCAACCCTAAGCCAAGTGGCCCCAAGCCCAGGTCAATACCGAGCATGGAAGGGACCGGCCCCATGACGAAAAGAATGAAGCTATAAATTAGTTTAATGTAATTCTTTTTTTTAGAAATAAATGTATGTAAAATGGGTAAAAAGTCAAAATTTTGTAAACCTCATGGCTTATGTGCAAAAGAAATAAGCACATAAGGTATGGGGTGGCAAAAGTGGCATATGGAAAAGCCCAAGGGGGCTATGTATAATGTGTGTAATAAAGGCAAACATGATGAAAAGATCAACAAGAAATTTTTCTCTCTCAAAAAATTAGGGTTTCTGTGCCTCCATCTCCTTTCCGAAGGTTCTAAAGTTTCTTCTCTTTTCTAAATTAAATCAAGAGTTTAACTCTTCTTTTTCCAAAAAGAAACAGTTTTTCATCATAAAACCCTTGAAGGGGAGCTCAGATCTCCCATCAAATCCTTAAAATGGGTGATTTTTAAGTCTCGGCTCATTTTTTCTCCAATATCCAGCCAATAGAGAGAAGGAAGAATGAGACTCATCTCCAAAAACCCCACTTTAGGAAGATCCAAGGCTCAAGAGAAGTTGTAGGGCTCAAGGAAGAAAAAAAGGGTCCCCTTTCATCATCTCTGAAAATCTCTTGGGAGTTTAACTCCGAACACAAAAAAAAGTCTTTCTTTTTAGGAGTTTAACTCCAAAGGTCAATCGGGAGAATAACTCCTAGTGCAAGGGCTAAGCCTCTTTATCCTTTTCTTTTAGGAGTTTAACTCCAAAAGTCAATTAGGAGTACAACTCCTAGTATAGGGGCTAAGCCCCTTTTTCCTGCTGGCGCACAGCGCCCGCATGCCAAGCACGAGGGGCGCTCACGCCCAGCTCCCATGTGCCAAGCACGTGGGGCGCTGGCGCCCAACGTCTGCATGCCAAACACGTGAGGCGCTGGCGCCCACGCGTCTTTTGGACACTATTTTCCTTTATACACACACACACACACACACACACCCCACAACACTGTTCCCGTTAGAAAAAAATTCTAACAGGGCGCTGCCCCGCACCCCGCAAGGAGGATGCTAGCCCCCTTGACCCCCGGCCTGCTATCTGGGTAGCGGGACCCCCGTAAACTTTGCGAGACCCCCGATATACCTAAGACCCCTCAAAACACAACACGCACACTGCACATTGAGTTCGCATGACCAGTTTGACCTGTTAATCGGAAGTTCCTTCGCTCCAAAGGCGAGGGGTAATTAACGGCAGCTTAGTCCACAGCTGCCAGAGATTCGGATCCCCACAATCAATAAACCCCCACCTATCCTAGGCAGAGGGAATCTGTAGTACGCCTGACAAGTGACGTGTATCCCCATCTCAATGGGGTGATGAAAAACACCCTACAGATTCTGGCACGCCTGGTGGGACCTTTTTCTCCTCTCATACCTCGAGTCAAGCGTTCATGCGAACTCATTTAACATATATACCGATATTTGTACTGAGATAATGTTTTTTTTGTGCAGCAATCAGCTTTCAACGACGACGTCTTCAAAAATGAATTCGGCTTCCGATGCGACCCCGATCCAGTACGTGGTCAAGATCAATGCCCGAGTGGTTCTCCCTGCAAGTCTCAGCAGGCAATGGGAGGAGTCACCCCGCCAATTTGGTTCCGTCATCATTTACCCAGCCGAAAGCGCTCATCTGGCAGAAATCCCAGCAAACCAGGTGGCCAAGCCGGTTTCAAGGGGCAAGAGGCCGAACGTTGTGATCGCTAAAGCACCACAACCCAAACTTAAGAAGGTGTCCGAATGACTCTCTAGTGCTCCAGCTGGGGGCAAGACAGCCAGTACAAAGGGCCTCATCAAACGTCATGGATGAGCTCAGGCGACGACTCCAACAAGTGCACAAGCAGGTGTATTTGTTGGACTCTCTGTCAATCGGTCTACGATGTCTTCCCGAAGGGCCGAAGCTTGCCAAGTGCTCAAAACGGAAAAATTGAGGCAGAAGCGGCTCAGATATAGAGCCAACAAAAGGGCCAGGGCTCAACCGTGTAAGGTTCCAAGAGAAGGGTTACCCCGTATCGACAGATGAATTGGCCGTAAAAGTCAACAACTTCTTTGAACCCCTAAAGTGGGTTCAGAAAAACGCCATGACTGCCAGAATCAAGAAGACAGCAATCCGAACGATGCTACAGATAGATGCGTCCCAAGCCCAACAGAGAAAGCATGACACCGTCTCTTCAAGAGTCTATCAAGCGCTCTGTGCCATGCGAAAACAGCGGGGCAAAGCCAAAAAGGAAGCGCCAACACCATTCAAGAGCCTGGTCAGGCCAGCTGCCTTCAGTCAATTGCCCGTTACCAAAAAAGAAGGGCCACGGCATCAGTCCGAAAAATCAGCTGCCAATAATGAAAAGACGGCTGAATATGTTATCCATACGGTCTATATGCCGGGCGTGCGTCTAAGCGACAACTTGTTCAGCAAAAGAAAGATGGGGCCACCACATCCCAAGCCCAATCTGGCTTGAATGCGGTTGCCGTTTCCCAAGATCAGCCGCCCCCGCTGGACGATGAAAACCCTCTCAATGAGGCCGATAGGCAGAAAGACCCCTCAGTCCATGTGGAGTCAAGCTCGAACAGCGAGGAAGAGCCGAATTTCCGCCCCATGACCTCAGAGCAAGAGCTGCTTCAAGAGCTTCGAAAATAGCTCAGGAGCAAAGATAAAGAGATGGCCAAGCTCTATTCAAAAATCGACGACCTAACGAACGTTGTGATGCAGCTCACGGCTCAAATTGCTCGGACGCCTCCAAATCAAGCACAAGTCTCTACTCATGAGCTGGGTGATGACAACCCGAAACAACCGATGCCTGTCCCTTTGGGTCCAAGATTGGGCGAGCCGCACAAAAGCCGACCACATTTTGCTTCTGGGGATGCCTTGGCCCCAGATAGCACTATCCCACTAACACAAGATCGGATAATGGATTTGGTCACCGGCAGGGTTAAAACATTGGTGGCCGAAGCCGAAACTCAGAAAGAAATTGGTAGTAGTGGGCGGCCATATCCCGCACAGTACGATCTGATCGAGTTCCCGACGGCTACGTCATTCCTAAGTTCGGAAGATTTGACGGGACGGGAAACGCAAATCAGCACGTCACCCACTTTAAAGCGTCGTGTGGAAATACAAGGGGCAATGATGCACTCCTTCTTCGTCAGTTTGTCGATAGCCTGACCAGTGTTGCTTTTGACTGGTACGCGAGCATACCAGATGGGTCCGTCATTACTTTTGTCCAAATGGAGTCGTTGTTTCAGCAAAGGTTCATGAGTGTCAGTGATAAAATCTCCATTGCTGACCTTAAGAGAACCAAGCCGGGAAACAATGAAAGCAACATGAACTTTATTGCCCGATGGCGCAACCTCGCTGTCAAGTGCGAACTGCTACTAGAGCAGGACCAGCCCGTCAACCTTCTTATTGGGAACTTCAGCAATTGGATGGTCCCATTCTTGTGTACAGCAGGCCTCAAGACGTATCAGGAGCTAACCAAGAAAGTCCAAACGCTGGAACGCTCGAAGAAAGAGTCTACCCCGGACTCTCAGAGAGACAAGACTTAGAAAAGCAAGCAGGACGACAACCGTAGAAGCGGGAATTCCAGCAATACCAATGTATTCAATGCGTCTGACAATGAAAACAAGCAAAAGGTAAGCGAATTCAAAACTAACCGGTCTCGAAAGCCAGTCTTGGGAGGAGAAAGGCTTTCCCTAGAGGAGAAAAGGAATAAGGTTTACTCTTTCAGGAGGGACAAGGTCCGAAAGATATTCAAAGATGCCTTGAAAAACAGTCTACAATTGCCGAAGTCGAAGAGACCTCATGAAGCAAAATTGACCGACAATTTTCTATATTGTCTGTACCACCGAGTAGTGAGCTTTGCGATCGAAGATTGCTATATTTTCAAAGACTGGGTTGAGAAGCAGTATAAGACTGGAGAGATCGAGCTGTCCAGGAGTGTGTTGGTGAACAATCAAGTTGCAACCACCAACTTTATACAGACAGAAGCTGAAGCCTTTTGAGAGCAGACAGCTGAATCCGCTGTCCCGAGAAATGAATCCGACTCGCCGCAACCTCCATGGAGCATGCACATCTCTAATAAGATGAAGAAGATGCTAAAGCTACTTCAGAAAGAGCCCAAAACGGAATGGGAAAGGCAGAAGGAGCCCACCGTTCCAGCTACCAATTTGGTTCAATCAGGCTCAAAATCTAAAAAGCTCAAGAAGAAGAAAAGTGCGGCTCGACGCGAAAAATAGTCTGCAGGGAGATCGACCATTCAAAAATATATCGATTCCCTCGAAGACTATGAACAAAAGAAAAAAACTTTAATTCAATTGAAGGAGTTTTTCCCCATAGAAGCGGCTGAGATTCCGGAGGAGCTAGAAGAATACTCCGATAATGAGATCCCTATGGTGACCTGCTACGTCATCCACCTTGGTAGCAACTCTAAGGAAGAACTCTGTTTTCCTGAGGAGGACGAGGAGCTCGCCACAAAGGCCAACTAAATCCAGCTCAGAAGCGGCAAGGCTCTATCGCCAAATCAGGGCACGCCCAAAAGGAAAAGAAAAGCAAGTCGCTAATGAAGAATATGGCGGAGAGCCGGCTCATGAAAACTTGAGTCCTGCCTCATTGGACTATAATGTCTTGGCCCATCTCCATAAGCTTCCGTCTCTCTTGAGCATCTACGATGCCTTGGTCCTATCTAAGGAGCTTAGAGATGTTCTCATTCACGCTCTACAAAACCCGAGCGGTACCAGGCTCGCTTTGTGGAAATTAGTATGAAAGAATCCCAGTACACCCTGCATACCACCGCAGTCACGTTTAAGGATGAGCATAACCGGCCGCTTTACGTGACCGGGTACAGTGATAGAGATCGGATTAATCGCATATTGATGGATCCGGGATCCTCAGTGAATATCATGAACTTGCAGACTCTGAAGAGTTTGTCAATGGACGTCCGACACCTATCAAGGGAAAGGATTTTGATTCAAGGTATCAATCAAAACTGCCAGCAAGTTCTGGGGTCTATAGCTCTGCCAATCAAATTTTGGGATCTGCAAACCGAAGCTAAGATATACGTGATCGGCGCTGACACGTCTTATAAAATTCTCTTGGGATGGTCGTGGCTCCACGATTCGGCATCGTTCCATCAACTCTCCATCAATGCATGAAGTATACTAAAAATGGCAAAGAAAGACGCATTGACGGAGACATCCAGCCGTTCGGCGTGCATGAAGTCCGATATGAAGATTCTCGATACTTTGTGAACCCCTAAAATACTAAGCCACAACTGACCGAGGACGGAGCGGCCCCGAAACTCAAAAGCAAATCTGAGCCGGATGTCACTTTCAAAAGCAGAAACCCCCAAGTGTGCCCGCGTTTCGGCAGTGACACTGATAAGTCCGATGCTGGAAGTCCGTCCTTCCGTAAAACTCACCCTCGTTTCGGTAGCGATACGAACAAGTCTGATACTGAAAGCCCATCTAGCAGCAAAATCCTCCCTCATCTTGGCAACGACACGGAAGAGTCGGAGGAAGAGGACCCGCCTCGCAACAGCTATGCGGATTAGGCCCTCCTACAAAAAGCGAAGCTAAGAGAAACCTTCGAGATTACAGAAGGGTCCATAGCTATCACAAGGGTGCTGGAATAGATGTGCAAGGAGTTAGTTGCTTTTTCGGTCTCTACCGTGAACCAACTGCAAACTTTCTATGTTCCCGGAAGGAAAAGTGGACATAAGGGCATCCTGTTTTATGGGTCAAATCCTGTCGTGCACCCGGACGATTTGTCTGTGACATGCCTTCCATACGAGAGAGGCATGAGGGCCGTCCTCAATCCCAGATATTATGCGCCCGAGATGCGGGAATACTTTAAAAAGTGTGGGTGTCGGCTATATCAAATGGACTCCGAAGCGAGGTTTTACGAAGGGCTATGGCATCCGCCTCAGGTCCGAGCACTCATCCACGGATGAATCCCAGATAGAAGGGGTATAGGTTTCATTCAACCTGATGCCAAAGCATACTGCATGATCCATGTTGGTGAAACCAACGAAAAGTCAAATGATGACGGCAAAATAGCCGAGCCAGAAGAAGCTCCTCGAAAGCTCGAAGATGGCGGACAAGCAACCTTCGACGAGCTAATCGAGGTTGATTTAGCAACGCCCAATAATCCAAGAAATGCCCGGCCTTTCCCCTGAAGTGGACGTGCATAAGCTTGTTATATCTCCTAATGCTAAGTCAGTCAAACAAGCTCCTCGAAAAATGAAAAGGGAACTGGAAGAAAAAGTCATCGAGGAAACCAAGAAACTCGTCGAGGTTGGCTTCATCATAGAAGAGAAATATGCATACTGGATCACATGCCTCGTCCCAGTGAAGAAGAAAAATGGGCAGATCCGAGTTTGCGTCGATTTCAGGGACCACAACAAGGCATGCTCTAAAGACGAATTCCCGCTACCGGTCATGGAAATAATGGTCGATGACACCTCAAATTACTAGCTATTCACCTTCATAAATAGCTCATCTGGATATAATCAGATCAAGATGTCGCCTGAGGATGAGAAACACACAGCATTTCGAACCCCGATCGGAATATACCGCTACAAGGTGATGCCGTTCGGACTGAAGAATGCAAGCGTCACATATCAAAGGGCAATGACCAAAATCTTGGATGACTTAATCCATAAAGTCATTGAATGTTATGTTGATAATTTGGTCATTAAGATAAAAGCCAAGGCCGATCACATCCGAGATCTCAGGACCATTTTCACTCGACTGAAGGAATACGATCTGAAGATGAATCCTCTGAAATGCACTTTTGGCGTGTCATCAGGAAAATTCTTGGGCTTCATAGTCCGACATCAAGGGATCAAAGTCAACCCATCGAAGATAAAAGCCATCATAGAGATGCCTCCTCTGAAGAATTCGACACAGCTAAGATCTTTTCAAGGCAAGCTCGCTTACATACGAAGGTTCATCTCGAACCTATCGGGGAGATGTCGGCCTTTCTCGAAGCTCATGAAGAAAGGAGCTCCTTTTTTCTGGGATGTTGAATGTCAAGAAGCATTCGAAAGCATCAAACAGTACCTGTTGCGCTTTCCAGTGCTTGCTTTCCCTATTCCAAATAAACCGTTGATTCTCTATACTGCCATGCTAGATGAGTCACTTGGTGCACTCCTCATCCAGAACAATGAAGAGGGAAAAGAGAATGCCCTCTACTAACTCAATCGAACGTTAGTCGGGGCGGAACATAACTATTTCCCGATCTAAAAACAGTGCTTGGCCCTGATATTTACCGTGAAAAAGCTAAGACACTATCTTCTCGCTCATCGGCTTATGCTGATCTCCAGGGTCGACCCGCCCAAACACTTAATGATCAAAGCAAGCCTAGCCGGTAGAATAGCAAGATGGGCTGTCATGCTGCTTGAATTTGACATAATCCATACTTCTCATAAAGCAGTAAAAGGGCAAGCCCTCGCCGACTTCCTTACTGCTCATCACATACCAGAAGGGTCACCGCTCAATTGCGAGTTACCCGACGAACAAGTGCTGCACCTCGAGAATGACGAGCCATGTTGGGAGCTCTACTTCGATGGAACCTCATCAATTAGGACCTCCAGTAAATCAAGCGTCCTACAGATAAAACCAGGGATAGGATTGGTGTTCATCACGCCATCAATGGGAACCCTACGACGTTCTTTTGTTCTCACCGAGCCTCGCACAAACAACGAGGCTGAGTACGAGGCTCTGATAGTTGGTCTAGAGCTCGCCAGAGAAATGGAAATCCTGCGGCTACGAGTCTACGGAGATTCCCAGCTTATCGTCAAACAAGTAAGCGGCGACTATAAGATATGCAAACCCAAGTTAGCTCGGTACAGAAGCCGGGTGGTGGAGCTTATGAAACAGTTCACCCATATTGAACTAATGAGAGTTCCTAGGGCGTTGAATGGAAAAGATGGCGTACTCGCTCGCTTAACCAAGGAACTAACTGACCCCAATATGGATGAAATTCTGATAACAGTCAAAAGCCGGCAAATTCTACCTCAGGTCTCTTTGCGTGAAGAAGGAAGCATAGAACAAGAGAACAATCCTACCGAAGAAGCTCTGATCATCCAAAATAAGCCCGATTGGAGAGAACCCTTCATAGAGTACCTCCAATATGACAAGCTACTCGAAGGAAAATCTGTGAGAATTCAGTTGTAGAAGAGAGCTCTTCGATACGTATTTGTAAATAATATGCTATACCGCAGATCATATAACCAACTCTGGCTCAGATGTCTGTCATCGCCCAAAGCCCATAAAGTCATGAAAGAAGTTCACTCAGGTGTCTGCAGAGCTCCCCAATCCAGTCCCAAAATGCGGCTTCAAATCAAACGGCTTGGATATTACTGGCCTACCATGATAGGGATTGCGAAGAGCATGCAAAAAAGTGCCATCCCTGCCAAATTCACGGTGACTTTATTCACAAGCATCCCAATCCGTTGTATCCTACAGTGGCGTCATGGCCCACCGAAGTTTGAGACACCGACATACTTGGTCCAATTGATCCTCCGTCATCTAAAAGCCACCGGTTCATATTGGCCGCAACTGACTACTTCTCCAGGTAGGTTGAAGCTGTCCCGCTAAAAGAAGTCAAGACAGAAGATATTCTGACGTTGTTTCTGTATAATATTTTATACCACTTTAGTACACCGAGAAGAATCATATCTGACAACGGACCTTCTTTCAAGAGCTTCAAAGTCTCAAGGTTCACTACTCAGCACAAGATAGACTGGAGATATTCCTCCATCTATAATCCAAAAGCCAATGGGCTAGCCGAAACCTTCAATAAAACTCTATGCAAGCTCCTGAGGAAAAATGCCTCAGCCAACAAGAGAGACTGGAATCTCAAGCTCCATGAGGCGTTGTGGGCATATCGTACCACGCACCGCACTCCAACTCAGTCCACTCCATACTCACTACTCTTCAGAGTGGAAGCAATCCTCCCGCTCGAAGTCGAGGTTCCAAGCCTAAGAATCGCCTTCCAACACGAGTTGACAAAAGAGAAAAACGTCCTCCTTCGGCTCGAAGAGCTCGACGCCCTCGAAGAAAAGTGGCTCGCAGTACAGCAAAATCTGGAGCTGTATCGAGCCTAAATGTCACGGGCCTATGATAAGATGACCCACCTCCGCGCATTTAAGAAAGACGAATTGGTGTTGGTCCTTAAAGACTGATCATCCCCAATCGACATGCCAAGGGAAAATTCGATCCAAACTGGGAAGGACCATATATCATCGAGAAAGTGTTTGATGGAGGATCCTACCAGCTGATAAATGCCGAGGGAGAAAGGCCCATGCCACCCATCAATGGCCGATATCTCAAGAAATACTACGCGTAAATGCTCCAAGTCGCAGACGAATTGAGCACACCGGCCCTACGGTCTGGATCATATATCCTGTAAAACCGTATACAATCCACAGGCGCAAATGACCCCTATCTCTCCCAAGTCCTACCAGCGAGACTACATTTAAAGTCCCACCGGCGATGGTAAAAATAAAAAAGGGGGGTATGTCCACAAGCAAAACGGGCATGGATAAAAACCTGAAAGGGCTCCGTGAATAAAAACAGCAGGACTGCCGGCGGGTTTGTGAAAACCCGAAAGGGCGCAAACTCGTGAAAAGAGATGAAATATACTCGCAAAGTCCTCTCGACCTTGTGAGGATAAAATCCCCGCGTGAGATCCTTACGACTCACAAAGGAGCAAAACACTTGGGAATCCCCATGATTCCTAGGGAGAAATACACCTGCGAGATCCTTTCGACTCGTAGGGAGAAAATACTTTTATGAGACCCTTACGGCTCATAAAATTGAAAAGCCTTAGGTGATAGGGACCTAAACATGTCTCCTGAGCCATCGCTCCCCAAATGGAGAATGATGAGTCGCACCTGGCACTACATTCCAGTGCAACGATGCGGACGCCAACTAAAACTCGAACCCCAAGATTCCCAAACAGCGAATGATGAGTCGCTCCTGGTACCATATTCTGGTGTAACGATGCAGAAGCCAACCAAAATCCAAATCCCCTAAATTCTCCCAGCCCTATGGCCAGTCCTCAACTGGACTACCGTATACAATTCACGGGCATAAACAAGCTAAATCACACCCATATCCCACGGCAATCACCAACCCCGCAGCCGGTCTCTGCCGTCGGAATTATATTCCATTTGGGAAGACCCACTCATGTGTCCTCACGATACATGAGGAGAACAGAGCTTACGAGATCCTCTCGACTCGTAAGAAAATACCTTTGTGGGATCCTTACGAATCACAAGGGAAAAACATACTTGGGGGTCCTCACAACCCCTAAGGAGAAAATGCACCTATGAGATCCTCTCGACTCGTAGGGAGAAAATATTTTTATGAGATCCTTACGGCTCATAAAATTGAAAAGCCTTAAATGATAGGGATATAAACCTATCTCTTAAGTCATAAATCCTCAACAGACAACGGCAAATGATGAGTCGCTCTTGGCACTACGCTTCAGTGTTAGCGGTGCTGATGCCGACCCAAAACCAAATCCTAAGTCCTCCCAAGGCAAATGATGAGTTGCTCCTGGCATTATTCCAGAACAACAATGCTGATGTTAAACAAATTCCAAAGTCCAAAGTCCCGCTAAATAAGGCAGAAATCAAACAGATAATCAACGTCCCACCCGGCAGCACTTCTAAGCTCGAAAGTCCCGCTGAACGGGTAGGGAACCCCCAAAACAAATCATATCAAATAAATCAACCCCGACATTGCAAGAAGCGGAGTAAGTCAACTTCAATCCCTAACACCGCAAGGAGCGAAGCAAGTCAAATCAAGCACTGACCGTCCAAGTCGCAAAAATGGCAATACCGACCGTCCAAGTCGCAAAAAGGGCAGTATCGACCGTCCACGTCGCTAAAATGGCAGCACCGACCTTCCAAGTCGCAAAAAGGGTAGCACAGACCGTCCAAGTCGCAAAAAGGGCAGTATCAACTGTCCACGTCGCTAAAAGGGCAGCACCGACCGTCCAAGTCGCAAAAAGGGCAGTATCGACCGTCCACGTCTCAAATAGGGCAGCATCCAAGTCGCAAAAGGGGCAGCACCGACCGTCCAAGTCGTAAAAAGGGAAGTATCGACCGTCCACGTCACTAAAATGGCAGCACCGACCGTCCAATTCGCAAAAAGGGCAGTATCAACCGTCCACGTCGCAAAAAGGGTAGTACCGCCCGTCCACGTCGCTAAAATGGCAGCACCGACCGTCCAAGTCGCAAAAAGGGCAGCATCAACCATCCACGTCGCAAAAATGGCAGCACCGACTGTCTAAGTCGCAAAAGGGCAGTATCGACCATCCACGTCGCTAAAATGGCAGCATCGACCATCCATATCTCTAAAATGACAGCACCGACCGTCCAAGTAGCAAAAAGGGCAGTACCGACCGTCCACGTCGCAAAAATGGAAGCACCGACCCTCCACGTCGATAAAAGGACAGCACTGACCGTCCACGTCGCGAAAAGGGCAGTATCAACCTCCACATCGTCAAAAGGGAACCCAACCAAATCAAGCTCCATATAGAACAAAATTCATCAAGTTCATGCACACAACCCACACACGTGGTATGCATTTATTGATGGGGGCACTTTATTGGGGTCAAAAATTACACCCGGTTGACCAGGTCAAAATCAAAGTCAACCCCAAGCTAAGTGGGCCAAAGCCCAGGTCAAGATCGAGCATGGAAGGAACCGGCCCCATGACGAAAAGAATGAAGCCAAAAATTAGTTTAATGTAATATTTTTTAAAAAAATAAATGTATGTAAAATTTTGTAAACCCCATGGCTTACGTGCAAAAAAAATAAGCACATAAGGCATGGGGTGGCAAAAGTGCCATATGAAAAAGCCCAAGGAGGCTATGTGTAAAGTGTGTAACCTATAAAGGCAAACATGATGAAATTATCAACAAGAAATTTTTCTCTTTCAAAAAAATTAGGGTTTCTATGCCTCCTCCTTCCCCAAGGTTCTAAACCTTCTTCTCTTTTCTAAATTAAATTAAGAGTTTAACTCTTCCTTTTCCAAAAGGAAACGGTTTTTCACCATAAAACCCATAAAGGGGAGCTCAGATCTCCCATCAAATCCCCAAAATGGGTGATTTTTAAGTCTCGCCCTATTTTTTCTCCAAGATCCAGCCAATAGAGAGGAGGAAGAAGGAGACCCATCTCCAAAAACCCCCATTTTGAGAAGATCCAAAGCTCAAGAGAAGATCTAGGGCTCAAGGAAAAAGAAAGGGGTCCCCTTTCATCATCTCCGAAAATCTCTTGGGATTTTAACTCCGAGCACAAAAAAAAGTCTTTCTTTTTAGGAGTTTAACTCTAAAGGTCAATCGGGAGTACAACTCCCAGTGCAAGGGCTAAGCCCCTTTATCCTTTTCTTTTAGAAGTTTAACTCCAAAAGTCAATTGGGAGTACAACTCCCAGTATAGGGGCTAAGCCCTTTTTTTCCCGCTGGCGTCCAGCACCCGTGTGCTAAGCACGCCCGGCGCCCGCGTACCAAGCACGTGGGGCGCCCGGCACTCACGCGTCCTTTGGACGCTATTTTCCTTTTTATATATATATACACACTCCACAACACTGTCCCTATTAGAAAAAAAATTCTAACGAGACGCTGCCCCACATCCCGCAAGAGGGCTGCTAGCCCCCTTGACCCCCAGCCCGCTATCCGGGTAACGGGACCTCCGTAAACTCTGCGAGAACCCCGATATACCCAAGACCCCTCAAAACACAACACACGCACACTGCACACTGAGTTCGCATGACCAGTTTAACCCGTCAATCAGAGATTCCTTCGCTCCAAAGACGAGGGGTAATTAACGGCAGCTTAGTCCGTGACTGCCGGAGATTCAGATCCCCACAATCAATAAATCCCCGCCTACCTTAGGCAGGGGGAATCTGTGATACGCCTGACAAGCGACGCGTATTCCCATCTCAATGGGGTAACGAAAAACACCCTACAACAAGTTTCCGGATCCCCGCTGATGTCTTCTATCCTCTGGTACACGGATAGTATCTTTTGCTGTTAGAAGACGCGGTGCAAAACAGTGACGAGATCATCTCTCCGCTTCTTCGAGATCAGGCCTATCAGATATATGGAATGCACTTTGTCTTTAGCGTCATCAAGTGCCTCGAGCGGCATAGCCTCATCAAACTCAGGAAGCGCTTCCCAGATAAATCCAACAATAATCTTCAAAAGTGCAGAACGGCGAGGGAACAATCGGCCGTTGTGATCATTAAAGCGACACATCAGCTCATCGTATTGGGCATCAGTGTACTTCTGGCCTAAAAAGCGACCTTGTATGCGGATTTCTTTATAAGAGACAATTTCCTCGATATCGTATAGATAACCAGCTATGGTACCTGAAAAGAAACCCAATAGAAAGTTAGCAATAAAAAAACGCTAGTATCATAAAATCAAGGTGGTGACTCATCAATGATGAGTCATGTGCCCATTGTAAGAATTCAAAAGGGTTTTCATTAAATGAATAGTGCTCATTAAATGAACGGTGGAGTTAAAAACTCCTAATATTCCCTGAAAGGAGAGCTCTTTAAAACAAGCAACAGATTCAAATCTGTGAAGTAAAAGGAGAAGGGATTAAACCCCCAAAAATTCTAGAAAAGGGGAAAAAACATCCAAGAACAGTAAAGAGAATAAAATTACTAAAGTTCTTAAGATTCAAATCAGAGCTAAGCTCTGCAAAAAATGGAATTAAATTCCCCTAAAACAGTGGGATTAAATCTCAGAGATCCCCATGTTAGAAAATTCATGGATTAATTGATAGAATCAAGTTCCAGAAAAATGTCAAGATTGACAGCAGGGTAAAACCCTAAAAAGGAGAATCAAAGATTCTCAAGAATGTCCACTGATTCAAGTCTTAGATATGGACATCAAGAACCACGATCTATATAAAAAAAAGAGAGAGAAAGGGTTTTTTTAAGATCTCCAAGAGATCGATTCAAAAAAAAACTAAGCTCTGTCAAATCTGATAATAGATTTAAAATTTAAAACTAATATATATATATATATATGCCCAAAAAGGGTTAAAAGCTAAACTCTGTTCATAATCATCACCAAGAAATTTGACAGAGTCTACTCTGTTCAAAAGAGTTCTTGGGGACAGAGATCTGAGCTCTGGAAAGAGAATTAAATTCTCAAAAGAAAAGTAAGGCTCAAGGAAGAAGATGATGAGACAGCAGTTATCTCAAGGGTCAAACGCCCTATTTATAATACGTGGGGGGAACGATTCAACTTCCTAAGTGATCCAATGGTAGTAAAAGTGACACCGTTGCACTCGCGTGTAAGCCACGTGAGAACAACGGTGGAGGGCATTTGTTTCCCTAATAATTAAATATAATAATAAGAGCTAAAATTTGTTAAATCCAATGAGGCAGCGCCTCACGTGCTCCCCACGTGAGGGCCAGCGTCGACCTCTTATAGGATTAAATCCTATGGTGGCGCCGCACATGAAGTTTACGTGAGCGCCAATGTGCAAAATATAGAAGCGCCTGTTATGTATAAGAATTTAATTCTTAAATGTCGTCCACATGCATAACACGTGAACGCCAGCGCCCAAATTAGGAGCAGGTAGAATTAAATTCTACATGGAAATTATTTCCCTAAAACTTGGGATATTCTCTGTTAAACAGAGCCGTTGGATCAAACATCCAATGGTGATGATAAATTATCAAATGATAGAATTAAATTATATTATGAGAAAATATCTCCTTAGTCATTCTAAATGAGAAAAATATTCTCGGTTGAATCAAAAATCTAATGATAGAATTAAACTCTATTTTTGGGAATATATTTCCCCAATCTTTCTAAACAAAAAAAGATTGTGCTCTGTAAAACAAAGAGCCCTTGGATTAAAATCCAATGGTGATTAAAAATCACCGTTTGACAAAATTAAATTCTGTATATGGGAAAATATTTTCTTAATCTTGTTAAAAAACAAGAAAAAATATTCTATAAAACAGAAATTATTAGATTAAGAATCCAATGGTGGATAAAATTCCCCAAATAATTTTTGAGACCAATAAAATCAATTGGAATCTCTCAATGACAAATTTTCTCAAAACTAATCAACGATTTGCCTTGCCTATAAAAAGGACCTGAGACTTCAAGTCTCACACACAAATGAAAAAAAAAAGAGGAACCCCCCATAAGCTTCAGCAAACAAAAAGATAAAAGCCGTAATTGAGAATTGAATTCTCTTTCAAAGAAAATCTATCTGTTCTTTCAAACCCTAGGTGAAGAAAAATAGAGATAAAATGTATCTCTTTTGCCTAGCAAAAAGAAAATAAGGGTTCAGCCCTTCATAAAAAGAAGTTAGTTCTTTCTCTGATCTGAGATTTGCATAACAAAGCTCACCACAAGTTGAGAATTTAATTCTCATCGGGGAGATTTTTGTTCTTCAAACTCAAAATCTAGGAGAAACAACTAGATTAAAAAAATGAGAGGAGAAGAGAACTTATGGTTCTAGGAATTTAATACCTCTGCAAGTAGGGTTTAACCCTATATAAAAGAACTTAGTATGAAAAGAAACTTAGTTCTTCAATAAAAAAAAAGAGAAAAGATCCCAAATCTTCAAAAACAAAGATCTTGGTGATCATTAATGATCAAAATGCCATTAACAGAGATTCAATCTCTAAAAAAGAAAAGGAACTTAGCGCCTCACGTGAAAAACACGTGAGCGCCCAAAAGATTCCCAAAAAAAAGACCCGGCGCCTCACGGGCTTTCCATGTGGACGTGCCAAACATAGGACTCAGCGCCTCACGTGCTTCCCACGTGAGCGCTCAAAACAGAAGGCCAGTGCCTCACGTAAAATACACGTGAGCGTTGAGTAAAAGTGCTTAACACTTCATATTCAATCAAAATGACTGAATGGTTAGCACTGATTGGGCAATGCCTACATCCTAGCGCTGCACGTGCTCCTCACATGAGCGCTATACTAAGTGCTTAGCACTTCATATTTAGTCAAAATAACTAAATACTTAGCACTAGTGGGGCAGCGCCCATATCTCAGCGCTTCACATGATTCACACGTGAGCGCCATACAAAAGTGCTTAGCACTGTATATATATTCAGTCAAAATGACTAAAGTGCTTAGCACTGATTAGGCAGTGCCCATGACTTAGTGCTTCACATGATATACATGTGAGCGCCAAAGACCCAAATAAGTGCTTAGCACTTCTGCATAAAAGGAAAAAGGCTGAGCAAAGAAAACCCAAATAAGCGCTTAGCACTTTTGAATAAAAAAAGAGAAGAAAAGAAAAAAGATTGAGCAGACCAAGTCTAAATTGGTTAAAAGTCACTCTGAAGTTTCTTGCAGCTGAGCCTAAATGCTCTGTTGTTTGAATCTCAAATAAAATTTAATGATCCTGAAAATATTGCTAAGTTGATCTTAATCTCAAATAAGACTAACGTATCCTTAGTTAAAATAAATTGAGCCCAAATGCTCATATATTTAAGTTGATCTTAATCTCAAACTAGATTAACGGTCCTTAAATAAAACAAAATATTCAAAACCCCAAATCTAAAATATACGGATTTGGACTGATCTGCACCCTTCGGGCAATGATATAAACTAATCTCCGTATACAATCCACGGACAATCAAAACAAACAAAATAACACACGACACGAAGTGAACTGCTAGAGAAAGAGAAAGTGGTTATTGCAACGTGATAACGTAATTAACTGCAGGGGCTTGTGCCTGTAGGGAAGAGCGTCCCCACAATAAAAAAAACCATCACAAATGAGGGGGAATCTAATGAAGTCTGTTACAACGGTCGCATCTATCCAAACCTCCGATATATGGTGCCATAAATCAATTGGGTATCTTCGGAGAGGTGAATTGGTAAGTCCAAATAGTATCTGCTCTCAAATTCATGCTAGACGTCACAACGTCTCGGTCTGGTCTTTCGGCGGTAAACACCCTTCTTCACCTTCTCTCAAGTTGAGAGCTCCTTGTGTTAGGAGAGTACATATATTACGCTTGTTGGATAGTTTTCTTCCAAACCTTAGCCAGGTGTCGAAAGGTAGGGAAGGTAGAAAACCAACCAGCCTAAGTATGGTGTGTAGAAGGTAAGATGTGGAGACATATAAAAGGATTGAAGTGAGGGCAAAGGAAATTGCAACTAGTGTAATGAATCTGGGTATTGAAAAAGGCATTACTAGGAATACCCGGCCACCCCTTAGAACATTTTAATATTTCAGTTTTTCCTATGTAATTTTAATTAAAAACTGTTTTCCCAATTAATTCTGACTTCAGGGTATATATATACCGGATTTGGATCTCACAACTGTATGGCGTTACAGATACTGAGAAGGATCGGAGTATTAGGAATTGGGCCATTTGATCCTCAATATCGGAATTCATAGAAATTGGTGATATTAGATTAAATCACTTGGTTTTACCTAACAACAAATATTTGGTTTTGAATAACCGTTGTTATGCACCAATTTTAAAATGATATATCTGTATCTTTATTTTATAAAACAGGATATAAATTTTGAAAATTGTGTTTTAGATATTTACCTTTATCAGTTGAGGATAAGATAAGATACATTGAATAATGGTATAGACGCTCCTAACCAAAATACAGTTCTCAATTTACAACACACAGAATTTGAGTTATTGAACTCAATTAGGACTTATATGTTGTCCGATGTCCTTTAAGGCAGGGGATGGTACTCTTACTTCATTCTGATTTACCTATGAGTTCTTCGGTTTTAAACATGCATTCGTTGAAATGTAAAGTCCAAAGATTTTAAGAAGTTCATAAGTATAAGAATAAATTAGAGAACCATACGTTGTAAGTATCAGAATTCTTTGAGGTGATCGAAAATATATATACTTATGATGGATATTCCATTGTAGTAATATTGAGAACTTGATTCTCTATCAGGTTATTCATCCGTGGGTGCGCTCCTTGATGAGTAATGTTGTATGGCCCTCTTCCATTAGGGAATATGCACTGGACACAGTTATATAATTTTTTGAATCCGGTTCCATCTAAATTAGTGCTTTTGATTCTATATAGACATAGATTGGTTGCATATCTTATGGATGTTAAGAAATGGAGGTATCCGATTTTTGTTTAAAAGCAGATTCCGGACGAACTCAAGGCATGCTTCAGTAATAACAATTTGTGGGTCATCCCAAACTTTCGCAAGAGTTTAACTTCTACCATTTGCAAGCTCAATAGTTGCATTGTTCTTTACTCGTCGCCTCTTTATAAAAAGGGATTTCTTTTTGCAAAAGAATTTAGTGGGAGTATGGGAGAACTGGATGTAATTCTAGAACCACAAACGATTACTAAAAATTTAGTAGAATCTAAGAATTCGGTTGGATTCAACAAACCATAGCCACTCCGCAGATTTTAGTAGGTAAGCTCAGCCATCCAAGAGTTATTTCGGTTTCCTCATAGATGGTGTCAGGAAGGTTTGCGTCATGGTTATGATAGCCCTACTAGTTATCAGCTAGTCATTGGGAAGTAGTGACCTCCAGATAATGGCCAGATGCCAGATAACCAAGTTGGACTCCATACACTTCAGCAAATTATAGAATTTACTGGGTGTTTCTGAAGGGGTAAAACCCATTAGCAGCATGTAGATCTTTCGAGATCAGTGCAGATTGAAGGTAGTAACCTAATAAGGCTAGACTTATAGTAAAAAGTTTTCATCAAATACCCGCTGTGGATTGTGATGAAACTTTTACTTCGGTGTCTAGGCTGAAGTCCATACGGATATAACTTGTCACTGCTGCTATTCATAACTATGAGATCTGGCAGGTGGATGACTATTACGTCTTTCTAAATGGGAATTTAGAAGCGCACGTGTATATGACTCTGTCAGAGGGTTGTCGTAGTCAGTGGGAGCAGCGGAAGGTGTGCAAATTGATTATGTTTATTTATAGACTAAAGCAGGCATTGTAGAGGTGGATCTTCTATTTTAATGTGACAGTCAAGGTGTTTGACTTCATCAAATAACAGATGAACCAAATAAGAAGGTTGTAAGGAGTACTGTCCTGAGATTTAGATGATATACTCATGATAAGAAGCGATATTTCTATACTACAATCAGTTAAACTGTGGTTGTCACAAAAGTTTCTCCATATAGGATTTGAATAATATATCAGGGATTCTGGTAACTAGCTCTATGTCGTTAGATCTAGATTTGGGAAGTATCCTAATTTGGGTATTTGGACACCATTCTAAAGAATTTTAGAATGGAGGACTCTAGGTGTGATGGTATACCCTCAAGTGATGGAGTCACCCTCTCTAAAGAGATGTCTTCTAGACTGATGAGGAGAGAGACTCGCATGAATAACATACTAATTTCTTCACAATTAGGTCAATCATGTAATGTCAAGTACCAGTCCAGAAGTTGCTTTTGCACTTAATATAGTGAGCGTATATTAATCCAATCCTGGAGAAACAAAGAGAAGCAGTGAAGAACATATCAAGTTGTTCTTAGGGTATAGTAATGCAGCCTCCTTCAGAAGGCGATTACCAGTTTTAACTTCCAAGATGATCTGAATGACAGAATGGCTGTCAGAGGTATAAGTTTACCGTCTTTTGAGGGGCGGTATGTTGGAAAGGTTTCCAAGCGATACTGAAGTAGACATAGCGCAGAATACTAACTCAACAGAGGATACAGCCTAAGAAATTTATTGGATAAAGTTGTTCATTTATGAACATGGTCCCATCACATATCCAGACAAATTCTGAGGCAGGGTATCGCTCAATTCGGAAGACAGTTAATCTCCGCGAAGTCGAGATATAGAGAGATAATATTAGAAATATTATAGTGGATCCACTCACTGAGGCTATTTCTCGAACACACGAGTTGTTAGTAGAGAAGTTAGGTATTCGGTAGCACACGAGCTGTGGATATACGATACCGCAATAATTGGATTTAAGTGCAAGTGGGAAATTGTTGGCTATAGTGCCTTCAAGGAAATTATTGTAATTGCAGGTAAACGATTATGATAATTAAAGGAGGACCTATACAGGTAAAACAATCTTACTCGAGATGATAGTATGCTATCTGGTTTGTCTTTATCATTGATGTGTATATGTTTTATTACGTATCGCTAATACATAATGATAAAACCCATAGAATCTTTGCTTGACTACCAGAGTTATGATAGTGGTCGTACTTGTGAAAGCTTGGTAGTCCATAAACACATCCTTAAATGTCCACGGTCGTGGAAGTATCGAGACTGGGCATCGATATTTCAGAGTAGACTAGTGTATACGTTTCTAGACCCTGGCAAGGGACGATGGCAGGTCTCATAGACATTGGTGTGATGCACTTAAGATTGTATACATGTGTTCACTGGAGGTGAGTACACCAGACGGGCTCGCCGGGAACTTCTAGATGGTACTATGTCTATCGTCAGATAGCAGTTCTCAAGTGACATGAATATAGGTAATCTGTTAACCTGAGATTTTGTCTCGTGTGAATTCCCACTGTACTTAGATTGCTACCCTACCATGACTCTACTGAGTCGTGCAAACAGGTTTTAGTTAGGTACAATCCCGAGCCACGTGGAGGCAGTGAGCAATCGTCAGGGATTCGTCTCTCCCGGCATAGGGAGTCAATGCCGCGCTGTGTTCGATTGGCTATCACTATAAAGCCTGGCAAGGGTGGATGAGATTTACTGATTGTAGATCGGCAGTTTCTCAGTAGGTGATGAACTTGATACCGACATTACTTATCGGGTTATTAGGGGTCTGACGTTTTCTATCCCCTAGACCCGATTTGCGATACTCTCAGAAGAAGAGACCGGACTGTATTGAGATTGTCACTTACAGGCTCTGTAAAGATATGGATGAGTTTGCTCGTCGACCTCCTTTTGTTCAATATCTGAATAGTCGTTACGTACAGCTAGTGCCACTGACGTGCTTGTGGTTAAATCCATTGCCGACGTATTGTTAAGTCTTTAAAGTCTCATACGAAGAGTTTTCCGGTTCAAACGAAACGATATAGTATGTACGTATTTTGATATGCACTCAGGTTCGATTAAATACGTGTATTTAGCACACGTACTTTAATCGGGCTTTTTGATAATACTGGCAGATTTGAGAGATAGCCAGATCATTGTGAGTTAGTATTATATCTCTCTCATTATCTCTATTTTGGTATTTGTATTTTTGTAACAACTCCATTTTTAATGTACAAAGAATTGATTTAAATTCAATGTATACTTGGAGTATTTATTGTTGCTGATATCTCTTTAAGTATTTATTTCACTCCATAATTACAAGAAGGAGCTTGTAGCTCATTGGTAATATCTTGCACTGCTGAACCAAGCCACCAGAGTTCGAATCCCATGCCCCACATTATTTTTAATATTATTTTGTTTTTGATTTTTTAGAATACCAACAGTTACACGTGCGTTTCTCACAAATTTCCTTCTACACATGAAAAGTTAGATACACCAGAAGCCACACCCGACGACCCCACAGCCCGCGACCACCCGACTCGGCCCGACTCGGCCGACTCGGCCGGTCCGGCCGGACTCGGCCGGACGGCCGAGTCCCCAACATCGAAGTTGGGCATCTTTTCTTGGTCAACCCCCTGCATACTTTAAATTTTTAGATCGGTTACAGAGAGCCCATTAACCCCCATTTACTCCATTTTTTAATGATTTTTATATAATTTTTACATTTTTTTAATTAAAAATCCTAACCCTAGCCTAATCCTATAAATACACCCCCTACCCTCTACCCTCTAATCCTAAATTTCTGAGTCCACTCTCTCAAAATTCCAAGAGAACTTTGGTACTTTGGAAACGAGCGAAAAGCGAAGCGCTGACGAAATCGACGGCGAAATTCCGGTGATCGTGCTAGGAACTCTCAACGACGAATCGACGCACCGACAAACCTCTACTTCCCTCTCACTCTATAGTGTTGTCCAAACCCATAAATCCCCTTTCTATCTTTCTTTCCTTTCATAAAAATACGAATTTACAAAAGCCGACGGAATCGGAACAAATCCGATTTCCGACTCGGTTTTCTATAAAATCTCACTTCTCACCAATACATTCATGCTTAAACATCTCTATGTTGACTATTAATCACTTAACAAATAATTTGAACAAGTTTCCTCACATGAAATGATAGCTTTTTCAATATATCGTATTTTTTCACTTAAATACCACAATGTTTAGTTTTCACATTTAACCCCCTTAACATTGATATATCTTAAAGTAGATCACGAGATAATGACCTATCTCCTCACACACTCATATGCAAACATAACACGCTACTTTGAAAACTTAGAATACGATAATACAAGATTTTACATTTAAATACCTTTTTCTTAATAAAATCTTTTCTAAAAATTTTTAGATTTGATACACTTTTAAAACAAATATCTTTTAATAGGAAAATACGATAAGTTGTGGACATCGATCGTTTATCTAAACCTGATTTTGTGGTGTCTAGGCTAGACAAGTGAGAAAGGTAATTTTAAAAGGCCCGTCTCACGATGAATCGTGAGCGGATCCCTCCTTTCTTCACTTGTACTTACCTGGCCACAATTGGCAGTGAAGAGGCAATTTGAGAATTCTAACGACTTGTCGTTTAGACCATTTAGAAATAGATTAGTTGGCGTAGGAAACCCTAGAATCTAAAATACGGAAAATTTACACCTTTGCAAATAAATTCCTTTTACTTTATAAAACTGTTTTCTAAAGGATTAGTATTTATAAAATCTTTACAAAGCGCCACTACAACCCACCTTTGGGGAACCCGTTAGGGATAGTATGGTTTATCGTGCACCCTTGGGCTTAGTAGTGCGAGATTCAGACCTCCGCAAGGAGCATTCGGTCTCGAAACGTTTAAAATACGACATCTTAAGAAAAATGAGATTTCTAGAATATAAAATATTTATTGAAATTATTTTTGTATAAATATATGTTTATTTATCATTAAAATATCTATTTTGTTATAATATAAATATTCCATTTTTTCTAAAAATCACAAGACTAAATTTTACATTAAAATACCATGAATTTCAAATAAATCAATATTACAGATAAATACCTTTATTTATGTAATTGGGATATTTTCACTAGAAATATCACAAAATAAAATTACACTCATCATAACTATAAAGACGAATAATAAATACTTGGGGTGTATCTTGAAAACTATACAAAAATATTTTTACATAAAAACCCCTCAAGTTTATAAATTACCCTAAGGACCCTAGTAAATATAGGCCTTCGATTTACATTTCTTTTGTCCGACTCGGGTTTGAGTCTGATCATAATCTGATTTGAATATGCTTCAAGTACTATATAAATCTATAATATTCGAATTCAATATGAACACATGAATTCAAGAATCCAGTTATCAATCTATACAACTTGACTGAATCAAACCATGGATATACATCCATTATCCAGTTTTTCCGTCTACATGATTATGCAGTTACAGACTGTTTACTGATATCATGGTTTTGGTCAGTCATCCAACTTATACAATACAATACAACAATACAATCAAAACACTACGGGGTTTAAGGGGTAGATTGGTGCGGAAGGTGTTAGAAGTGGCACGAGACGGTAAGATTAAGACACCTAACCTATATTCCATTGCTGTTGTACCGTGGCTTAACGGTTCCTTGTGTTAGTTATATGTATGCCCTAGAGGCCATTACTGTACATTGGATGTATATTGTAGTGGATGCTGGGACATATATAGGTAGGACTTTCTTGCTCGACATGATAGTACGCTATCTGGTTGCACTTTATCTTAACATGTATACTTTCTGTCTCTCTGATTACATGTTGATAAAGCCCATAGGATCTGTACTCGACTTCCAGGACTATGATGTAGATCATATTAGTGGGGCCTGGGTAGTCCATGAGTACATCCTTGAAATGTTCCTAGTCGAGGGAATATCGAGACGGGGCATCGATATTCCAGAGTAGACTAGCGCATATCTTCTCGACCCATGCGATGGGCGATGGATGATCCCATATCCATTGGTGTTTGACATCGAAGATGGTATGCGGGTGCTCAGTGGAGACTGGGTACACTGAACGGACTCGCCGAGAACTCCCAGATGGTATTATACCTCACGTCAGATGGCAGTTCTCTGGTGACACTGGTACAGCTTAGTCTGTTGACCCGAGATCGTCATAGAGTCTTGTGTGTCTCCCACTGTGCTTTGATTTCCACCCTACCACGGCTCTACTGAGTCGTGCAAACAGGTGGTTTTTGGGTACAGTCCCGATTCACATGGAGGCAATGAGCGATAGGAGGGGATTCGTCTCTCCCGGTATTGGGGGTCGATGTTGTGCTATGCTCGACTGGCCATAACAGGAAATCCCTGGCCAGGGTTGCAATGATATACTGGTAAGAGTTATCAGTAGTTTCACGAATGTTATGGACCTCAAATCGGCATGACTTATCGAGCTATTGGGGTCTGACGTTTACCACCCCTAGACGAGATATGCGACATATCAGACAAACAGACCGGACCGTACAGTAAGTGTTACTGGTTGGATTCACAGGAGTGTGAGCGGGCTTGCTCGTCGATCTTCTGATCGCTCAATACCCGGGTGGCCGTTACGTTTAGCAGACCGCTTGCGGCTTGTGGGTGTTTGATATGATCATCATCCGCTGCCGGCGTATTGACGAGTCTTTAGAGTCCTACACAGAGGTTTCCTAGCTCAAGCGAAACGAAATAGGAGCGCATATGAGATATGTGCGGGACCGAGAATAATTCGTGTATGTGATACCGTATTTCATTCTCGCGACGAATGTATCGATTGGTTATATGCGATATAACCTAGTTATCGAATCAAGGATTGATTCGATAAGCCGATACATTGGATACTAGCCGGTTATATGCGACATGACCGGATCATTGAATCAAGTGTTGATTTAATGATTTAATGTTCAATTATATATTTGATATATTACTTTGCATTAACTAGTATTGGTTCACTTTAAATGGATTTACTCACTTAGTTTGTGCACATTGCATATGTGATATATTTTGTGCACATGATTGTATCATGTTTGATGATACATACATGCTAGGGTTAGTGTAAAGAATTAGACCATGGTTAAGATTAAGATTAGGGTTTTCTTTTTCTTATTTATTTATTTATTTTGGAAAAAGAAAATGATAAAGAAAATGAAATGGTGGCTTATTTTGTTTGTAGTTGAAGTTTCTTGAAACTTTGACTAAGTAACCATTTTGTCTTCTTTCTTAACCCTAACTCTTCAAATTAACCTTAGTCAATTCTCTACACCTAACTAAGGTTAATGATATGATAAGTATTATATTTTCTTTTCTATTTTAATTATCTTATCATATCATCTTCTTCTTTCTTCATCTTCTTCTTCAATGGAGAAAGCTTGCTACTCCAATGGCAAGTCATGAAATCTAGTGAGAAATCCAAAGCTAAAGTTTACCCACTTCCTATTTCTTCATCCTCTACCTCTTGCCAAGTAGTATAGGGTGTTTCCTTCACAAGTTTTTCCGACTTGGTGAAGTTGGAGCTTGTTCTGGCGATGCCTCGACGTAGATCATCTTCGGCATCGAACCGACGATCAAGCCCGCCCATTCTTCGATGATGCCGACGCTAGAGCCCAAGACATGATTTGGACAGCGAGGAGACTTCATTGCGGAGCCGTGGAGGTGGTGGACCGGATCTACAAAGGTTGTATGTCCGTTCCCTTAGTTAAAATGTTAACTAGTTCGCTTGTTTCGCCTAAATATCTAGTAAACGATCCGTAGTCGGGTTTGTAGGCACCCGTAAAATTTGATTTGTGCATGTTTGATCACTTGTGAGACTTCACTAGAGTGCCTAGGAACCCTACAGTGGTATCAGAGCCTAGCTAGAGCCTTAGGCGAAGTCCCGACGGAGTTAGAAGTCCGATCGACCCAAAACCCCGACCCGAATATTGCTCTCTGGACATTTCTGTAAAATGTGGTTTTTTCGAAATTAAAAATATGCAGAAAAATCAGCAGGTAATCCTAAGACCTACTGTGAAATTCGAGTGATTGATTCCACAAAGGCGGCGCGGATCCGCGGCCCTACAGTAGGCTCATGCGGCGGATCCGCGGCTCTTTTGTCGCTTTGTGCAGCCAATTTTGCACAGTAGTTCTTAGCTTTCTGTGTTGGTTTTCCTGGGGATTTTTAATAATTTTTCCAGAGTTGCATTTTCTGGGTTGTATTGGGAACTCGGTGTATCGATCGGATTGTCTAATTTTGTCGGTGTGTTTTTCCGGATAAATCTTAGAATATGTTAAAAAGTTCGACCGGATATAAATACCCACTTTTTCCCCTGCCGGGAAATTTCGAATTGTTGGATTTTTCCGTAGTTTAACGACGTTCTAAGTAGTGCAAGTAACGCGATGGACCCTCTAGAAGACAACAAACCTTAACTCGATTATGTGACCGTCTTGAACTGCCCTTTGAACCTTCGGGTTTGGGGCAGTACGGCGTGCCACATGTGAGGCGTTGGCTTGACCCTTCTACGGCTGGACCGTTGCTACTGAGGCACGAACTGAATGTTGTTAGACTTATTTCATGTGTTGAGCTGTATCGGGAAAACTTGGGTGTTCGATTGTTCGATCGAAAAGTTTAGCATTTTCTATTTATCCGGAATGTGATACAATAATTGGAATTCACAAATTGTTATGAGATAACGGAATGAATATTATAAACATAGCAGTTTAGTCTCACTTGATCGGTTGCCACGGAATTTTGATGTGATCAAAAGTCCGTCGCAATCACGTAGTGTACGCGGATACTCGCCGGGTAAACTTGATAGACAGCCTCACTCCATAGCCCCGACCAAGTGACTGTAGGAGAACCCCGTCGCCGAAAGCATCCGTTCGGGTGCTCGTGGTAGCGGTGTTCCACCTTGGTGCACTTTGTCGACGGCGTCGGGGGTGCGGCCGTCTACTGAAGTTTGCGACGAGCATTCGATCAGAATGTCGGGAATCCTGTTGAATTGCCCGACTTGATATTGAAAAGAGTTTTCGATAATGAGACTAAAATACGGGGTTTATAATTGTTAGGCATGTGATGTCTAAAGAATTCATTGAGTCAGGCATGCGATGTCTGAGGTGGTTGCGGATTCCAACTGTTGTAGTTTTACACTTTCTTTTCTGTGACCGTAAGTGTAATATGTGATATCGCCGGTTTCGTTGCTATATGTCAACGACAATTGGGATGGACATATTTACTTACGTTGATGACATGTGATGTTATGTGTTGCTGGATATGTTATATTGGATCGTCGTGTTTGAATAGCCGGGGGTTTTTTTTATGTGAGATAAGTGTTTTTCATTTTCATTCATGTAAAAACTTGTATGTAATATTCTTTTATTGGGGCGCTTCCAGGTTGCGGAAGTTGTCACCGTTGTTGTATATTATTTACTTTCTGCACTAGGATAGACCCAAGGAGGGGAGCACAAGTAACCGGGTTCTGGGGTCCAGTGGGAGACCAACTCGAGGAGTCGAGTCCGGGTCTCCTAACCCTAGAATTGGTAGGGTTGCTTGCCGCTCTCGTAGGGGTCTAGGGGTGTGGGATTGGCTATTCATCACGACCGTGGAATCCGTGTTTTATACTGGCTCGTATTGAAAACACGGACGTCCTAGTATATCCAATATTTCATATGTTTCTTCTGCTGTGTTTTATCTGTGATCATGCGATGTTCTGTGACAGGTATTATATATAGTATATATGATATATTATATAGACGTTGCTTATGTTTTACACCCGCGCTAGCCCTGCCCCGCTCTGCCGTTAGTTACCTAACCTAATGGTGCACGAGAGGACATCGAGGCGAATGTGGATGGCATAAGTGTACGTCATATCTATCTGTGATGTTTAGGAAATTTAAATGATGGGATATTCATTAATGAGATTAATGAAAGAAAATAAACCTAATTGATGTTGTGGAATCGAATTTCAAAATAAAACAGGTAGCTACAGTTCTTGCTTTGTATCGTGGTGTTCCTTGTAGAACATCCTGCACCTTATTCGATAGGGAAAGGACCGAGATCCCTTCACCGGGAGTGACTCCTTTAGCAATAACTGGCAGATGCTACACACTCGGTTTGTATTTGATCGCTTCTATAGTTTCTGCTTTGCACAGTGATATATATGATATATCCCGCACCTCATTCGACGAGGAAAGGGCCGACGATCCCTTCACCGGGAGTGACCCCTTTAGCAAAACTAGAAAAGCCTCGAAAACATTCTATTTAAAAACCATTTGATTCAGCAACGAGATCAAGTTCAAAGCGTTAAAGGTTTTCACAAAAACCAGCCGCAACCCTCCGTTATTTTAGGAAGTAGAGTACTTAGTATTCGTGCTGTGTTTGTTGACCATAGTCAAGGCACAGTGTACGGTAGCTAAGTGATGTCTTCCTACACCGCATATGATGCGATTAGTTAGGACAGTCGCGTGACTTTGTTAACCTTAGTTAAGGGTCATGTGGGTGGGTCTAATTAATCACGAAATGACGGGTAGAACTTGACTAGTACTTATGATTTGTTGACCATAGTTAAGGTCATAGGTGCTAGGGGTAAAAACCATTATCGGGAGTTTCAAGTGTTGAAATTTGCAATGAGATTGCATACCTTCTATGTGATAGTTGGATCCCGATACCCACTGCGAGTAATTGTTACTCCTGGGAGAGTTTTGCACTTTACAATTAGCCGATCAAGTAGGTGTCTAGAAAGGTGTCAACGGGGTTACGCCTCTGGAAAAACGAGGTTTATTGTAATTAGGTCCGTGCGAAAGCACGGGGAACCTCCCTCAAAGTACCGACACTGGCTTGGCTGAAAGATTGGCGAACTTGCAGAGTGTAATTAATCCCGGCTAGTCTTTCCTTTTAGGGTTTGAAGGAAGATTTGATAAAAACAGTGGGAGCCATCCTGATTAGATAAAATATATAACCAATCTGATCTTGCAAGAGCGCACGCAGAGTGTTTTCTTCTCTCTCTCTCTCCTGGTAGCGACCATATCACGCCTTAATCAAGATAATAATACGGATGTATTGACCGAACCCGCTTGTTATACTGAGCTGGGGAACGTTGGTCCCGCTCCAACTTATAATTGTTATAAGACAGAGCAGGAAATAGGAGAATACCAGAATTCCTATGCCGCCCAAACGAAGAAAGTGCATATGATGCATCTCCTTCGGGTGTGTTCATTACAAAGAACTGTTTCTCAGTATCCTCTGCATCCTGGGTATATGATACCGAATCAGGATCCCAGATATGTAATCCGTTACATAGGGCTACAAAAAGGTAGAAAAACTGAGAACGGGTGATAAGTTTCATGAGACAGAAAACGGGGCAAGTGTTGCAGCCAAGTCTGTTGGTCACTGTCACCCTGTATTACGAATACATTGATTCTGAACAAATGCTATTAGATACCGAACCTGATATACAAAATCATATCAGTCTCTTTATTAGTAAAGAAAGGATATAATTTTGTATTGATGGATAATGTTTTGAACATTTCCTATATCAAAAGTTGATCGGTTCAGGCACGTTATCTAAAAGCATTGACGTTCTAAATCAAACTACAGTTCCTCGTATACAGAACACACACAAGAGGAAGAGTTCAGAAATGAACGAATTCTTCTTGAGGTATTATAGACTAGGTCATATCAATGCGACCCGACTAGCTGAAGTTACATTTAGATGCATATTTAAATCAGTTTGAATTTACATCTTGTGAAACTTGCCAGTCATGTCACAAAGATATAATGACACCAGCTCTGTTTACTGGAAACAGAGAAAGAGTTAGTAAACTCTTGGGACTGATACATGATGATGTATGTAAGGTCTCCTGTCTACACATGTCAGGACTGGTTCTTTTTACTTCATTATATTCTCTGATAATCTCTCAAGATTCAGTCATATGTTCCTGTTGAAACATAAGTCCGAACCTTTTTGAGGTATTCACAGAATATAAGTTAGAAGTAGAGAACCAATAACCGGGTATAAGTATTATGTCCTATGATGAGATCAGGGAGGAGAATACTTGTGCATAGAATTCCTGGACTATTCTAAAGGAGAATGAGATTCTCTCTCAGTGTTACTCCTCTGAATACACCACAGCACAATGGTGTATCGGGGCGGAGCAATCACACAATATTAGATATCGTGTGCTCTATAATGAGTATTACTGAGTTACCTATTTCCTTTTGGGGTTATGCACTTGAGAAGCTGCATACCTATTGAATTAGGTTTGAATCAAATCACTGCCTACCACTCCATATAACATATGGTATGGGAAGAACCCATCTCTTAAGCGAGTTAAGATTTGGGGTTGTCCGGCCTATGTTTAAAGCAAAATCCGGACAAGATCGAGGCAGGATCAGTTCTGTAGAACTGGAAAGGTTCCAGCTATACAAAACTGCAGTTGATGATTTGACATAACCATAAGATTCTATAGTTCCCGACGAACCTCAGCCTCTCCGCCGATCTAGTAGGGTTCCTCATCCGCCTGAGAGATACCTCGGTTTCTCGATGACAGTGGGAGCAAGGATTGCATCATGAGATGATGACCCAACTATTTTCGAGCAGGCCATCGAGAGTAGGGACTCTGTAAGAATGGCTGGATGCTTAGCAATCTGAGATGGAATCCATGTACACCAGCAAAGTATGGACTTTAGCTGCTATATCTGAAGGGTTAAATCCCCATCAGGAGCAAGTATATCTTGAGAAGATTACTTGGTGTAGATGGAAAAGTTGAGACTTTCAAAGCTAGACTTGTTAAAGGTTTTCGTCATCGACCAGGCGTGGATAATGATGAAACCTTTTCCAAGTGACTATGCTTAAGTCCATCCGGATCCTACTTAACATTGCTACATACCATGACTACGATATCTGATGGTTGGGTGTCCTGACTGATTTTCTAAATACTGATTTAGAAGAGAACGTCTATAAGAACACAGCCAGAGGTCTTCGTAAACAGTAGGAGCAGCGGAAACGTGTGCAAGTTGCTTTACATAATGAAGCAGGCATCACGGAGTTGGAACGTCTGTTTTGATGTGATAGTCAAAGTGTTTGACTTCATCAAAATGGTAGACGAACCTTGTATATACAAAAGGGTAGTAGAGAGTAAGATGGTCATCTTCATATTGTACGTAGACCACATACTCTTGATAGGAAAAGAGTTTCCTATACTACGATCGGTCAATCTCCTATTATCACTAGGATTCCCCAAATAGGATCAAAGTGATACCTCCTAAATCCTGAGTTTTCATCTATGAGATAGATGTAATTGGATGTTAGGATTCTCACTAGATGTAGTGAGATGGTATCAATCGATCCTGGGGGGGAATCACTGGAAGAGTTCCAGGGTGATAAAAACGACTGAATGTCAGTCACGGGCATTGTCTTTACCCTCAGTAGAGGGACGGTATGTTGGAAGAGTTCCAAGTTAGATACCGTGGCAAACTAGACGATAAAGGCTGGTAACATCGCTGTTAAAGATACTACCAAAGAGGAAGTTTGGGTATATATTGGTTCATAAGATGAACTAGGTTCCAGCCATTGTATGACAATGGAAGTGTGGCTTTGGCCCTGGAACCCTGGTCCCATCAGTGACCCAGACAAATTCTGAGGAAGCATCACCTGATCATGGAGATAGTTGATCTCCAGGGTGATCGAGGTTAGGAGAGTAGACTCAGAGGACAACACGGCGGATCCACACACAAAGGCCTTTTCCCAAAGAGAGACCTTTAAGGGATGGTTGAGTATGTGATACTGCAACCACTGCTACAGATGGCCCTAGTGCAAGTGGGAGATTGTTAGTTATATGTATGCCCTAGAGGCCATTACTGTACATTGGATGTATATTGTAGTGGATGCTGGGACATATATAGGTAGGACTTTCTTGCTCGACATGATAGTACGCTATCTGGTTGCACTTTATCTTAACATGTATACTTTCTGTCTCTCTGATTACATGTTGATAAAGCCCATAGGATCTGTACTCGACTTCCAGGACTATGATGTAGATCATACTAGTGGGGCCTGGGTAGTCCATGAGTACATCCTTGAAATGTTCCTAGTCGAGGGAATATCGAGACGGGGCATCGATATTCCAGAGTAGACTAGCGCATATCTTCTCGACCCATGCGATGGGCGATGGATGATCCCATATCCATTGGTGTTTGACATCGAAGATGGTATGCGGGTGCTCAGTGGAGACTGGGTACACTGAACGGACTCGCCGAGAACTCCCAGATGGTATTATACCTCACGTCAGATAGCAGTTCTCTGGTGACACTGGTACAGCTTAGTCTGTTGACCCGAGATCGTCATAGAGTCTTGTGTGTCTCCCACTGTGCTTTGATTTCCACCCTACCACGGCTCTACTGAGTCGTGCAAACAGGTGGTTTTTGGGTACAGTCCCGATTCACATGGAGGCAATGAGCGATAGGAGGGGATTCGTCTCTCCCGGTATTGGGGGTCGATGTTGTGCTATGCTCGACTGGCCATAACAGGAAATCCCTGGCCAGGGTTGCAATGATATACTGGTAAGAGTTATCAGTAGTTTCACGAATGTTATGGACCTCAAGTCGGCATGACTTATCGAGCTATTGGGGTCTGACGTTTACCACCCCTAGGCGAGATATGCGACATATCAGACAAACAGACCGGACCGTACGGTAAGTGTTACTGGTTGGATTCACAGGAGTGTGAGCGGGCTTGCTCGTCGATCTTCTGATCGCTCAATACCCGGGTGGCCGTTACGTTTAGCAGACCGCTTGCGGCTTGTGGGTGTTTGATATGATCATCATCCGCTGCCGGCGTATTGACGAGTCTTTAGAGTCCTACACAGAGGTTTCCTAGCTCAAGCGAAACGAAATAGGAGCGCATATGAGATATGTGCGGGACCGAGAATAATTCGTGTATGTGATACCGTATTTCATTCTCGCGACGAATGTATCGATTGGTTATATGCGATATAACCTAGTTATCGAATCAAGGATTGATTCGATAAGCCGATACATTGGATACTAGCCGGTTATATGCGACATGACCGGATCATTGAATCAAGTGTTGATTTAATGATTTAATGTACAATTATATATTTGATATATTACTTTGCATTAACTAGTATTGGTTCACTTTAAATGGATTTACTCACTTAGTTTGTGCACATTGCATATGTGATATATTTTGTGCACATGATTGTATCATGTTTGATGATACATGCATGCTAGGGTTAGTGCAAAGAATTAGACCATGGTTAAGATTAAGATTAGGGTTTTCTTTTTCTTATTTATTTATTTATTTTGGAAAAAGAAAATGATAAAGAAAATGAAATGGTGGCTTATTTTGTTTGTAGTTGAAGTTTCTTGAAACTTTGACTAAGTAACCATTTTGTCTTCTTTCTTAACCCTAACTCTTCAAATTAACCTTAGTCAATTCTCTACACCTAACTAAGGTTAATGATATGATAAGTATTATATTTTCTTTTCTATTTTAATTATCTTATCATATCATCTTCTTCTTTCTTCATCTTCTTCTTCAATGGAGAAAGCTTGCTACTCCAATGGCAAGTCATGAAATCTAGTGAGAAATCCAAAACTAAAGTTTACCCACTTCCTATTTCTTCATCCTCTACCTCTTGCCAAGTAGTATAGGGTGTTTCCTTCACAAGTTTTTCCGACTTGGTGAAGTTGGAGCTTGTTCTGGCGATGCCTCGACGTAGATCATCTTCGGCATCGAACCGACGATCAAGCCCGCCCATTCTTCGATGATGCCGACGCTAGAGCCCAAGACATGATTTGGACAGCGAGGAGACTTCATTACGGAGCCGTGGAGGTGGTGTACCGGATCTACAAAGGTTGTATGTCCGTTCCCTTAGTTAAAATGTTAACTAGTTCGCTTGTTTCGCCTAAATATCTAGTAAACGATCCGTAGTCGGGTTTGTAGGCACCCGTAAAATTTGATTTATGCATGTTTGATCACTTGTGAGACTTCACTAGAGTGCCTAGGAACCCTACACCTTGTACATTCCGTTTGCTCTGGTCTCTAGCATACTGAGACCCCTCTCGTATACACCGGCATCCTTCCGTACCAAACTACAAACAACAGCGTGAACACAATATTCTACAATATTATACTTTAGAAGATACCTCTTATTCTGTCTTTTCTAATTCTCCCTTATCTTTGGGACTTACCGAGCGACCTGTTCACTGACAACATTCTATTTCTTTCTTCTTTGAATGTCGTCAGGTGTTTTGGACCCGTCAGAGATCGAGCCCACTGGTGAAGACTTGGATCAGTTCCACGAAGACCCCGAGCTCTAGACATTGTACCTTGTTCTATTCAGTATTTTTCATTTCCTGTTATGCCATTGTTTAGGCATCGCTTTTATTTCAGGTGTATTTACTTTTCATACATTGTACAAAAGAATGTTATTAATAAAGTTGCTGTTATTATTTTTATATCTCTTGTTTCTTGTGATTTACCTTTATATTGCTTAGATACGCTTAGCGTATTTACTTCACAGTAAATACGTAGAGACCTCGTCGCGTCCCCTTCGCCGTACACCGGGAAGCGGGACGTGACAGGTTTTGTTGGTGGCCCATGCAGGTCTGAGCTGTATAGAATCATACTATGCAGTTCTGTTCTGCGTGAACAACCTAAGCAATTTAACACAAGAAACAGCAACTAAAACATTCTTTACAATTCATGTTTCTTGAATTTTACAATTTCATATTCATTGAATCTTATTATTTCAAATATTTTGAATCTGTCCTAACCCAAATTTTTCTTCAAGGTTATGGATTCCCCGAACAACACCAGCACCAATGTCAACAACACACCTCCAGCCCTACCACTCACACCTGTCGTCCCTGCTCCAATCAACGAGCAGACGGTTCTGCTTGAGGCAATCGGAAGCCTCCTAGAGGGACAGCAGCAGCAGACTGCTCTTTTGATGAACCGTCCTGAGGCAGACGCACCTGGGGTAAAGCAATTTAGGGCTTTACACCCCAAACAGTTCTCCGGAAAGGGAAGCCCACTTGAAACTGAGGAATGGGAACAGAGCATAGAAGATGATCTGGCGGCAGCACAAGTGCCAGACATAGCTTGGGTTCGTATGGCGAAGCTGCAGCTCACGGACAATGCTCGCAACTGGTAGAAGGCAGAAGAAAGCCGTCTTGAACAGCCTATCGAATGGAAGACTTTCCGCGACATGTTCGACGCTAAGTACTTCCCTGAGACTGCCAGGTTCGACATGGAACAGCAGTTCATCCATCTACAACAAGGTTCGATACTGACCAAGTCAGTAGATGAATATGACGCTGAATTCACCATGCTCAGTCGATAAGATATGTCTCAATAATTCGAAATTTTTATACCACATATTACACAGCTAACACAATATTTTTACAGATTTGCGGCACACCTTATACCGACGGATGAGATCAGAGCCCGTCGCTTTCAACAAGGTTTGGATTCGGAAATCCAGGCTGCACTAGCCACAGGAGATTTTCCGACTCATGAATCGGCTCTGAAAGCTGCCCGCCGTTATGAGGCAGTGGTAAAGGCGAGGGGAAGACCTCAATCTGCTGGATTCAAGCGTCCTGCCAACCAGATGGCAGGAAGAGCCTCGTCCAGGCCACCTTTCATACCAAGGCGACCCGGAGTACCGAACCATCGTCCCAGCCCAGCCTTTTGCACCTACTGCAAGAGAACTGGACATATGATGAAACACTGCCGTCGAGCCAACCGTCTTTGCTTAGTCTGTGGCTCAGCTACTCATGATATTGGGTCTTGTCCTTAAAGACAAAACCCAGTTGCTGCACCCAGGCCAGCAATTACCTATCCGCAGCGACCAGCTCTTCAAGCACCTGCTCCAAGACCTGCACTACCTGCACCACCCAGAGGACCACAAGCTGCACCACCTCCTCGTCAGTTCCATCAAGCTCAAAGGAACGTTCCGAGAAATGCTCCTCCGGCCAGGAGGAATGTACCAAGGCGTCAGGCTTTCACTATATCAGTGGAAGAAGCTGAGGCCACTGGCCAAGTCATCACTGGTAAACTTTTCTTCTCAAACTTTTCTTTCAGTATTGTTTATCTACATGCTTTCCCTAAAACAAATCCCACATACCTTAGATACAATCTTAGTATCCTCAATTCCTGCACTAGCACTGTTTGATACTGGAGCATCACACTGCTTTATGTCGCAACGGTTTGTCCGAACCCATGCGATTCCAGTCTCACCAGTTGTATCCAGCTGGAATGTCAGTTCAGGAAATGGCGTTCTAAAGGCAACCATGGGATACCGTTTGTGTCCAGTCATCGTCTGCAGCAGAGAATTTTATGCTGACTTCAAAGTGCTGGACATACCGAACTTTGATGTGGTTCTAGGAATGGATTGGCTTGGAACTTTTTATGCTACCATTGACTGTCATCAAAGGAGGGTAGTATTCAAGATTCCAGACCATCCGGTCTTCTATTTCAAAAGCGGAGACCGTACACTGGAGCCGAGTACTTACAAAGCGAAGCCAAGAGAAGCAGTAGTTGCAGCAGCTCAAGCAGAGGAAGAATCAAGACCAGATGTGGTTCGAGAGTTCGACGATGTATTTCCTGACGATATATTAGGTTTGCCTCCCGATCGAGCTCTTGAATTCAGTATTGATTTAGTACCAGGAGCACAACCGGTGATCAAAGCACCCTATCGTTTAAGTCCGGAAGGTTTGAAGGAAGTCTAAACATAGTTGGACAAATTACTGGCGAAAGGATGGATTCGTCCCAGCACTTCAAGTTGGGGTTCACCTGTACTACTTGTGAAGAAGAAGGAAAGTTCATACAGAATGTACATCAATTACAGAGCCTTGAACGAAGTCACTATAAAGAACAAGTACCCACTCCCGCGCATCGACGATTTATTCGATCAGCTAAGTGGATCTTGTGTTTTCTCTAAATTGGATCTTCATTCAGATTATCATCAGGTGAAGGTCAAGGAAACTGATATTCACAAAACAGCTTTCAGAACTCGCTATGGACATTACGAATTTCTCGTGATGCCATTAGGAGTGACCAATGCCCCCGCAATATTCATGAACCTAATGAATCAACTTTTCTGGGAGTACTTAGACAGGTTTGTTGTCATCTTCATCGACGACATCCTGGTGTATTCTAAGAATCGGAAAGAGCATGCAGAACATCTACGAATTGTCCTAGAAACTCTTCGACAACATCATTTCTATGCCAAGTACAGCAAGTGCGAGTTTTGGCTAAAGCAAGTTGGTTTTCTTGGACATATCGTATCAGGAGAAGGAATCTCGGCGGATCCAGCAAAAGTTTCAGCAGTTAGCGAATGGCCTACACCAAAGTCAGTAAAGGACATTCGGAGTTTCTTAGGCTTAGCTGGATATTACAGAAGATTCATTGAAGGATTTTCAAAGATAGCAACACCCCTGACCAAGCTCACACGTAAAGATGAAGAATTTGTGTGGTCAGAAGCATGCGAACAAGCTTTCGTAGAACTCAAGTCAAGGTTGACATCAGCACCTATTCTCGTTATACCGGATCAATCTGGAGGATTCGAAGTGCATTGCGATGCATCCGGTAAGGGATTAGGATGTGTTCTACATCAGCACGGTAAAGTTGTGGTTTATGCTTCAAGACAGCTGAAGATTCATGAGCGAAGTTATCCGACGCATAATTTGGAATTGGCAGCCGTCATCTTTGCTCTCAAGATTTGGCGCCATTATCTACTTGGTGAACGAGTGAACATCTACACAGATCATAAAAGCCTGAAGTACGTGTTTACCCAGAAGGAGTTGAATATGTGGCAGAGAAGATAGTTAGAACTCATGGCGGACTTTGACATCAATTTGCAATATCACCCAGGGAAGGTGAATGTGGTACCTGATGCACTTAGTCGCCAACCATTAGTAATGAATCTCACCGCTCAGTGGAAGTTTCAACAAGACTTGCATCAGATGGAGATTGAAGTAGTCATGCCAGGTAATGCTTCAAGTTTGATGAATTTACAAGTTCAATCAACCATTGTCAATCAGATCAAAGCAGCTCAAGCAAGCGATGCTAAGTTGCAAAAGATCAGAGAACAAGTGGAGAATGGACTCAGAACAGACTTCATCATCCATGAAGACGGATCTTTGAGATACGGCAGCAGATTGTGTGTACCAAAAGGTCCTGTTCGGGAAGAGTTAATGAAAGAAGCTCACAGCTCTCCCTACTCAGTACACCCTGGAGGTACCAAAATGTACAAAGATCTACGTCAGAATTATTGGTGGCATGGAATGAAGCGTGAAGTAGCCAGAAGCGTCGCAAAATGCTTGGTGTGTCAGCAAGTAAAGGCTGAATATCACAGGACTGCTGGATTACTTCAATCGTTACCAATCCCAGAATGGAAGTGGCAACACATCACGATGGATTTTGTGACTGCTCTTCCTCGCAGCACAAAGGGTAACAATGATGTATGGGTCATTCTGGATCGACTCACAAAGTCGGCTCACTTCATCCCATTTCGAGTTGGCCAATCAACTGAGACACTAGCAAAGAAGTACATGGAGGTAATAATCTAATTAAGATTTAAACTCTTCATAATGTACTATCTCTGATACCCATGAACTCATACAGGAAATTGTGAGACTTCATGGAGTACCGGTCTGCATTGTCTCCGATCGTGACACCAAGTTCCGATCGCAATTTTGGCAGAGTCTACAAGCAAGCTTGGGAACAAGTCTGAATTTCAGCACGGCTTATCATCCACAAACAGATGGTCAGTCGGAACGAACTATTCAGGTCTTGGAGGATATGCTCAGAGCGTGTATGCTAGACTTCAAAGGATCGTGGGAAGATCACCTACATCTTGTGGAGTTTTCGTACAACAACAGCTACCAAGCAAGAATAGGAATGGCACCTTTTGCAGCATTGTATGGAAGGAAGTGTCGATCGCCATTAAGTTGGGACGACATCGGAGATAGGGAACTTCTTAGACCAGAGATGATAGTAGCGACTGTTGATGTGGTTCGTACCATCAGGGAAAGGATGCGCATAGCCCAAGATCGACAGAAGCACTGGGCTGATGCAAAGAGACGACACTTGGAGTTCCAGCCAGGAGATCACGTATTCTTGAAGATATCTCTGAACCACAGAGTGATCCGATTTGGAAGACGGGGTAAGCTAAGTCCGAGATATATTGGACCGTTCAACATACTCGAACGAGTCGGTGAAGTGGCATACCGCTTAGCGCTTCCACCTTCATTGGAAGGAGTGCATAATGTGTTCCACATATCCCAACTCAGAAGGTATGTGAGTGACCCCAGCCATGTTCTCGATCATTCCGAGCTCACTATACAGCCCGATTTGTCTTGTGAGCAACAGCCTGTAGAGATCCTGGACAGGAAAGTGAAGACACTTCGGAACAAGGAAGTTAACTTGGTTCGAGTGATGTGGAGGAAAGACACTCCAGGAGAGTCCACTTGGGAAAGGGAGGATGAAATACGTACTAGATATCCACACCTCTTTGTAAACTAGTCCTCAAATAAAAGTTGTAAATTTCGAGGACGAAATTTTTGTAAGGAGGGTAGACTGTAACAACTCCATTTTTAATGTACAAAGAATTGATTTAAATTCAATGTATACTTGGAGTATTTATTGTTGCTGATATCTCTTTAACTATTTATTTCACTCCATAATTACAAGAAGGAGCTTGTAGCTCATTGGTAATATCTTGCACTGCTGAACCAAGCCACCAGAGTTCGAATCCCATGCCCCATATTATTTTTAATATTATTTTTTTTTTGATTTTTTAGAATACCAACAGTTACACATGCGTTTCTCACAAATTTCCTTCTACACATGAAAAGTTAGATACACCAGAAGCCACACCCGACGACCCCACAGCCCCCGACCACCTGACTCGGCCGAGTCGGCCGGCGAACCGGCCGAGTCCCCAACATCGAAGTTGAGCATCTTTTCTTGGTCAACCCCCCTACATACTTTAAATTTTTAGATCGGTTACAGAGAGCCCATTAACCCCCATTTACTCCATTTTTTAATGATTTTTATATAATTTTTACATTTTTTTTAATTAAAAACCCTAACCCTAGCCTAACCCTATAAATACACCCCCTACCCTCTACCCTCTCATCCTAAATTTCTGAGTCCACTCTCTCAAAATTCCAAGAGAACTTTAGTACTTTGGAAACGAGCGAAAGGCGAAGCGCTGACGAAATCGACGGCGAAATTCCGGTGATCATGCTAGGAACTCTCAACGACGAATCGACGCACCGGCAAACCCTATACTTTCCTCTCACTCTCTAGTGTTGTCCAAACTCGTAAGTCCCCTTTCTATCTTTCTTTCCTTTCATAAAAATACGAATTTATAAAAGCCGACGGAATCGGAACAAATCCGATTTCCGACTCGGTTTTCTATAAAATCTCACTTCTCACCAATACATTCATATTTAAACATCTCTATGTTGACTATTAATCACTTAACAAATAATTTGAACAAGTTTCCTCACATGAAATGATAGCTTTTTCAATATATCGTATTTTTTCACTTAAATACCACAATGTTTATTTTTCACATTTAACCCCCTTAACATTGATATACCTTAAAGTAGATCACAAGGTAATGACCTACCTCCTCACACACTCATATGCAAACATAAAACGCTACCTTAAAAACTTAGAATACGATAATACAAAATTTTACATTTAAATACATTTTTCTTAATAAAACCTTTTCTAAAAAGTTTTAGGTTTGATACACTTTTAAACAAATATCTTTTAATAGAAAAATACGATAAGTTGCGGACATCGATCGTTTATCTAAAGCTGACTTTGTGGTGTCTAGGCTAGGCAAGTGAGAAAGGTAATTTTAGAAGGCCCGTCTCACGATGAATCGTGAGCGGATCCCTCCTTTCTTCACTTGTACTTAGCTGGCCACAATTGGCGGTGAAGAGGCAATTTGAGGCTTCTAACGACTTGTCGTTTAGACCATTAAGAAATAGACTAGTTGGCGTAGGAAACGCTAGAATCTAAAATACGGAAAATTTACACCTTTGCAAATAAATTCCTTTTACTTTATAAAACTGTTTTCTAAACGATTAGTATTTATAAAATGTTTGCAAAGCGCCACTACAACCCACCTTTGGAGAACCCGTTAGGGATAGTACGGTTTATCGTACACCCTCGGGCTTAGTAGTGCGAGATTTAGACCTCCGCAAGGAGCATTCAGTCTCGAAAGGTTTAAAATACGACATCTTAAGAAAAATGAGATTTCTAGAATATAAAATATTTATTGAAATTATTTTTGTATAAATATATGTTTATTTATTATTAAAATATCTATTTTGTTATAATATAAATATTCCATTTTTTCTAAAAATCACAAGACTAAATTTTACATTAAAATACCATGAATTTCAAATAAATCAATATTACAAATAAATACCTTTATTTATGTAATTATGATATTTTCACTAGAAATATCACAAAATAAAATTACACTCATCATAACTATAAAGATGAATAATAAATACTTGGGGTGTATCTTGAAAACTATACAAAAGTATTTTTACATAAAACCCCCTCAAGTTTATAAATTACCCTAAGGACCCTAGTAAATATAGGCCTTCGATTTACATTTCTTCTGTCCGACTCGGGTTTGAGTCTGATTATAATCCAACTTGAATATGCTTCAAGTACTATATAAATTTATAATATTCCAATTCAATATGAACACATGAATCCAAGAATCCAGTTATCATTCTATACAACTTGACTGAATCAAACCATGAATATACATCCATTATCCAGTTTTTCCGTCTACATGATTATGCAGTTACAAACTGTTTACTGATATCATGGTTTTGGTCAGTCATCCAACTTATACAATACAATACAATAATACAATCAAAACACTACGGGGTTTAAGGGGTAGATTGGTGCGGAAGGTGTTAGAAGTGGCACGAGACGGTAAGATTAAGACACCTAACCTATATTTCGTTGTTGTTGTACCGTGGCTTAACGGTTCCTTGTGCATTCCGTTTGCCCTGGTCTCTAGCATACTGAGACCCCTCTCGTATACACTGGCAGCCTTCCGTACCAAACTACAAACAACAGCGTGAACACAATATTCTATAATATTATACTTTAGAAGATACCTCTTATTCTTTCTTTTCTAATTCTCCCTTATCTTTGGGACTTACCGAGCGACCTGTTCGCTGACGACATTCTATTTCTTTCTTCTTTGAATGTCGTCAGGTGTTTTGGACCCGTCAGAGATCGAGCCCACTGGTGAAGACTTGGATCAGTTCCACGAAGACCCCAAGCTCTAGACATTGTATCTTGTTCTATTCAGTATTTTTCATTTCCTGTTATGCCATTGTTTAGGCATCGCTTTTATTTCAGATGTATTTACTTTTCATGCATTGTACAAAAGAATGTTATTAATAAAGTTGCTGTTATTATTTTTATATCTCTTGTTTCTTGTGATTTACCTTTATATTGCTTAGATACGCTTAGCGTATTTACTTCACAGTAAATACACAGGGACCTCGTCGCGTCCCCTTCGCCGTACACCGGGAAGCGGGGCGTGACAATTTTTATACGAATACGGTATTTGTATTTTGACACAAATACGATATTTATACGAATACGAGTATTTGTATAAATACAGGTATTTTTATCTCAATACGAATATGGGTATTCGTTTTTGTATGAATACAGGTATTCGTATTTTTATACGAATACGGATATACGTATTTTGATACATTTTTAGTTTTATGTTTGTGTGTGTATACATGCTTGTGTGTGTGTATTGATATACACATCTTTTTCTTTTACACATGAAAGCTTGGAGATTTGTTTAAGCTGATGACTCATGTCATAGGTCATAGAGTGACTCATGCTTTGAGTTAAAAATCTTTATTTGGATAAGAGCAAGAAAAAAGAGAGAAAACGGCTAAGGAATTTTTTCTACACTCATTTTTCATCTCTTCTTCTTCTCTTTTGAGTTTTCATTTTGAGAGGAAAATTAAGAAAGAGAAAAACCATGATATTTCCACACTACATCACTTCTTAGCAAGTTATGATCATGAGTTAATTCGCTTGTGATTTTGGTATGAATTTAGAGCTTGTTCCGGACTTCCTCATCTTTGACGAAAGAGGGCCATCTTGCAAGTTTGTTCATACGACTCGGAGCCTAGCTAGAATCGTTGGAGCGGTATAGGGGTCTTCCACAATTGCGCGGACACGCCACAAAAGTTGCTAGCCCCCTTAACCTTATATGTTAGATATCTAGTTTAGTGTTTGCAATCGATTCTAGGATATTGGTCGCTAGTGCTCGTTTTAAATTTTTTGTTTTCACTTCCGCCTTCGCCGCGAGTCTTGCGACATGAGCACTAGGGTCCTTACACCCTGTACAATTGTCATCAGAGAACTACTATCTGAAAATATGTATAATACCATTAAGGAGTTTTCGGCGAGTCCGTTTAGTGTACCCATTCTCCGATGAGCACATGTATACAATTTTCGGTGTCAAACACTAATGGCTGTGGGAGCAACCATTGCCCTGATTGAGTTCAAGAAACGTATACACTAGTCTACTCTGAAGTACCGATACCCCGTCTCGATACTCTCACGACTAGGAACATTTAAGAATGTGCTTATGAACTATCCAGGTCTAACTAGTATGATCATATCATAATTCTGGTAGTCAAACAAAGATCCTGAGGACTTTATTAATATGTATTAGCAATACGTAATACCAAGTAAAATATATACACATGAATGATAAAGCAAACCAGATAGCATACTATCATCTCAAGAAAGAATGTTTTGCTCATATAGTTCCTTGTACAATTACAATAATTGTCTTCAGGACACTTATATCTAACAGTGCGGTTCTGGTAAATCTCCATTTAATGCAAAATGGTCGAAGCGGGTTAATCACCGTCGATGGTGTAATACATGGACAGTTGAGATTTGGAATACATGGATAGTTGAGATTTGGAAAGAATAAACAATGCTCTTAAAAATAGGAGTTAGTTTTTTCTTTTAATCTCAATCGTCCATATAGAATCAAATGGGAATTCTATCATAACCGTGAAGGAGGGGGGTATGTCTGTCCACATCATCGGTTTTGATGAGAGAAAATCTTTTAAGAACCAATAACGGTAAAATATAAGAAGAATAGTTTTCAACAAAAAATATTTAAATAGGTTATTATGGTTATAAAGTCGCACTCCCCTCTTTGTCGACCCATCATACATAATTCCTCTCCCACTTGATTCTTGTCCCTCTGATTTCACGCTTATTTAATCCTTGGATAGTATTTTTCTTGAAACTCTAATTGTATTTTTCCCTTTTTTCTCTTTGTTTTATTTGTTCTTTTTAGATGAAAACTTTCTTTTGTTAGTTCCAATGCTAATAAACTTTAACGGAAATAATTCTAATTATTTTGTTATTGATCATAAAAATTTGTTTTATTTTATTTAGTTTTTTTCTCTCTCATAAACCCTGGTGGTGCTTTATTATTTCACAAAATTAGGATTGGGCCAAGTTTGATTTATTGCCAATGCATATTTGTATTTAGTTGGAGTAAATTTGTTGCAATACATGTTGAACAATCGCATCTTATTAATTTTTGCGCTATAAATTAATCTTTGCCTGGTTTAATTTTAGGTGGATGAGTTAGAATCAATTTTAGATAATTCTAGCTGCATCAACTATTGGTTTCCTGATATATGCTGCCAATTACCTCGAGTCCAAAATCAAAGCCATATTTTTTAAATTAATTTTAGGCTTAAATCCAAAAAACTACCAAAAGGTTTGCTGGTTTGGCAACTGACTAACAAATAGTCTCAAAATTATGAAAAACTACCATGGTTAACAATGACACCTGAGGCCTAACAGTACCACAACACAGTTAATTAAGTTGACATGTCATTATATTAATTCCAAAGATCAGAGTTCCATACAAAATAAAAGTGTTAGCTGGTTATCACTGCCTATTTTTGTCCGGCCTATGTAATTCTGTTGGCCATAGGAACTTGTCTGAAACTCAAATGGAACAAGTAACGGAAAAAGGTAAAGAGATTTTGGTTGGCTGTTAAGTGCTTGACTAATCAAGAAAGGAATTCCCCGGCACGGCCCACTTCGTCAGGAGTATGATCCCCCAGCGTCTCAGTCTACTTCAAATATCGAGTGGTTGTTATCATGGTTGAAAAAAGAAAATCTAAGAGACTGCGTGTACAAACCTATGAACCTGTTGGTAATTGATTATTTGCAAATAAATAACATGGAAAGCCACTAGCGAAACATCAGATGATGGGATTGTCTCTTGCTTCGCTTCGCTTCGGATATTCAATTATATTCAAAACTAACTGCCAGATGAAAAAACAGGTCTATATATCTCTATAATTGATTCTAAACTTAAAATGTACAGCTTCCGCAAATCCATAAATAAATTTTAAAGAACATCTTATGCAGAAAATGTACAGCTTTCTCAAATCCATAAATAAAGTTTGAAGAACATCTTACACGGAAGATGGATCTTAAATAAAAGAAAAATACAACTGTGTTGGACTTCGGATACAACAAGCATGCACAGTGAAGCACAGCACTCTCCTGAGAAAATTTCTTTTTTGCACATGTTCGCCTCCAATAGGCACAAACCTTAGTCTGCATCAGTACCTACAGATAATTAAATTTTTAAGCATGAATAAATTTACAATTAAATTCCGCTATCATGTAAAATATGCATTTTACCCTGACCTTAACAACCACTAAAAATTTCATGTCACTTTCCTTTTCAAATTACCCCAGGATAGTTTAGAGGTAAAGTACAACGTTACTAAATGAAATGCGGTAATTGCACAATTTCCCATTGTAGTTTACCAAGTATAACAATCCCCCTTCAAGTGATTCATCAATGCAGACATCCCCCTCCTCGACCAAAACCCTCAAAAAATACTCAAATTCTGCTCTCGACACCACAAATTCTAGAGGTAAAGTTGGACAAGCTTTGAGCTATATAGAGTTGAATTTGACAAATTATAAGGGTTTTGGTCGATTAGCAATGGGGTTGTTTCCGCTACTGAATCATTTGAGGTGGTATAAGTGTTATACGGGGTAAGCTACAGGGTGGTTATGTGCACCGGTTTTTAATATGCTACAATCATTTTCCTGCTATATGGGCAAAAGTAAGGATTTTTTGCCGTTTGCAATAATTTAACTGAACATAATTTTCCAACTGCAATCACTTGCTAAGGCGGGGGCAGAACTTTAGATTGCCAAGAAAGAAACACGAGAATGGGGAACTTCTTTTAATTTCTTCAAGTAATGATCCAAAGTTTGCGTGTTCTCGTCTAAGGTATTGTTGGCTATTGTATCTTCGGTCAGTTTCACAGCTGCCTCTTGTGATAACTGGAAATTATCTGCCACATGTTGCAGTTGTTGAGCAATTTCCTCTTTTTCGAGCATCAGAAGAGCTATTACGAGAGATTTAAGCTCACGCTGAGCACTGGAAGTCAGAGCCATTCCCTTCAAATGGTCCACCAATGCCAACTCCTCTCCAGGGCTGTCAAAATTCAAGTGTTTGGATTAGAATCAAGAAAAGAAAATGTGTCTTTTTCTTTCTTGTTTTATTTCTTTCTTTTCGCTCTAACCTATATATGTGCATTGGAGTTGAACACAATTTGCTGTAGCAAATTTATCATCTTGCCCCTTCCTCTCTTGTCCATAGCTTTCTTGGCTAGAAATTTGGCCTAATTAGAAAGGGTTGGCATCATGTCGACAATCTGTTGTAAAACTTGTCAAATTTTCCATGGAGCCTTACTTTAGAGCGGACCCTTGGTGGGGAAAAGCTTAGATGATCATGATGACGGTGGTGATGATGATTCAAGAGAGTAGTTTAAGGGAACACCAGCACAACAAAAAAGAAGAAGGAAAACACTAAAATGAAAAGAAAAGAAACTGAACCAAATAGATGACGAACAGGCAATATGGCACAGACAGATGCAGTAAATCATCACCATTAACCCTTTTCTTATCAAATGGATACAGTTATGAAGAAAATGCTCCATGAAATATTTGTCAAAGTTTTGAGACTGGCTGTTAACACAACCTCGGCTCTCTTTTAATTAGTGTGAAATTTCTAGACGAGGAAATACAGACCACAAAAGAGTTTTCTATAATTTTTTAGAGACTGTAATCTTCAAAGCTCTCCAAGACCGGAAAGATCTAGAAGAATGGAAAAGGCGATAGAATTGCACAATAAATCTAAAAGCCAAAAATATCACAACCAAATGATCAAGAGAAAACAAACAGCGAGGAACATAAGCAACATGTTTGAGAGCCTAACCTTCCAGCACGAATTTTTCCTGCTCCCTTCTTCCTTCGACGTCTGATATCTCGTGCCTTACTAGCAGTAGTTGAACTGATGGAAGCACCTGAACCCTTAGATGTCCTGCCAAGAAAATAATAATACACAAGGCATTAACAAGTGAACACACAAAAAAAAGGAAAAAGAAAAAGAAGAAAATGGACTCTCTAAATGCAAAATCTAGAAGTCTTGTCAGTATCAATTTAGACTCCCTGATCTACTATCATGCTCATACAAACTTGACCTATCCAACTCCCCCCCCCCCCCCCCCCCGCAAAAATAAAAATAAAAATAAAAACTCTCCACAAAATCTTTATTTCTGCTCTTATAATCTTATTTTTGGCACATGCTATGCAAGACAGTAAGAGCACTGTAACCATCTTTTTTATTGATGCAAATCTATGTGCAAGACCTTGGAATGGGTGAGCATAGGCAAATATAACTTCTAATATTGACAAAGCTCTTTCATTAATGCAAATCTCTCTCTTTTATTATGGTTAATATGCAAAAAGGAATAAGTTGATGTAAGTGAAAATTGCGCTCAACAAAAAATGCAGCAACTTCTCAAACACCATATTACATTATTAGAAGAACGGGCATAAGTCCAATCTAATGGAATTAATTCCAAACACATTTAGAGGGTTGGCATTATAATAGCGGAGATGTTTCTAACTATTTAAGCAAGTATATAGTTCATCAAAGTTATTACACATGTTTAACATTAGGGTTTACGACAAAGTGAAAAATAGCGACAGCTGCTTCGTAAACTAAAAAGAAGATGTTTGTTACTAGCAAACTCAAAAATCATCTCCCTCCTAAATATCTTTTTGCAACTTGACCATCCACATAACCACAAAGATCTCTTCACCAGTAAATGGCCTCCAAGATTTACAAATAAACCAGAAAAACTAAAGGGCCTATATGCAATGCTTTAGCGTGCTAATGAGAAAACAAGAGAATGCAACTAGCAACATATTGTTGAAGCAAATATATCCAAGAAACCATGATGTTAATTTAGGTAGTAATGGTCAAAGAAGAATTTTAGCGCTGATACAAGGCTATAGACCAATATATTTTGCATTATTGTAGCAAATAGAAATTAGAATATATAAAAGAAATAACAACAAAGAAGAGAAGGGAAATGGTAATCACACGTGACATTAACAAGTATGGAGCATACCTCCAGTATGAGTTTGAAACTTCAAACACACCACACGTACTGTTTTAACTTATTGGGCTTGTTACTTTAGATTTCAGATTAAATCTATACCCATTAACTCAATAACCCGCTATTTAAAGAGCATAAATCAAATCGGGTTTATTTGTCACATTTTAACTTAATCATTCTTCCCAAGAACTTAACTTATATTGAATTAGAACCCTTTTCTCCTTGTCTCCTTTATTTTTCTCTTTCAAACTGGAACCCTCCCATGTTGGAAAGCTCAAGATCTGATGAGGTTGACTTTGTTGACCTCCTAACCTATATGTAACCTACAGGGATCAAATGACACATAGGCATACTAGGACGCTGACAACAATACTTTAATATGCATGAACAACTGCAAATGTTTTGTCATATGCAGTTAAAACTTTTTATTATTTTGTTTTATTTTGTCTTTATTTTTGCATCTTGTACTGTTTACTTAATGGTCCTATTGTGTGATTGTGATTTACTTTCTATAAATATTCAGTTTCAATTGTATTTATTTTTTTGGGTGAGATTTCAATATTTGGACGGGTGAATAATCTAGAAATTGGCAATTATTTTGATTTGCATTATTTTTCAATTACACATTTATTCAAATTTAGGAGTTTTTTCTTCCATTTTTTAAATTTTGTGATAACCATATAATGAGACACTTTAATTGTGAAACTATGTTCTATTCATGGTTTATGATCTTGACCGATCCTTCCGATCCAAATAATGATTGTCCAAGCTTCGAGGGTTCTAACATTTAGTACCGGGTTAATTGGTTTATCGTGAGGATACTGTGTTACGGTATTGTAAAAAAAGATCTAGATGGACGCCTAAGTATCGGCTTACACAAAAACCACAAGACTATCTCACTTTTCACTTAGCAGATCGAATTAAGCGGTTTTGGCTCCTAAGTGAGTTGGGTTGCCTAAGGGGGCTCCTAGACGGGTGCTTTGGTGGCTCAATCATTTGACTTTTGTATTGCAAATAGTCAGAATTAGTATGTTCTTGTTCCTCTTAACAAAAAATGCATTCCAACCTCAAATAAATCCCAAATCTATCGTTTTCTATCAAGGAAAACCTCTTTACCTCGAACATTTTTAACCAACAATACTAAAACCACATTTGCGCTAGGCATTAGGTGGTACCCTAACTGCCTAGTACCGCCTAACGCTTTTTACAGCCTTATTGGGTTACAGTTTATTTATCATCATTAATACTGGGTTTTTTTTAATTTATAGTTAATTTTTGCCAAGTATTAAAACAATAAATTTTTAGATATTATTAATTACTAAAGAATTTGTCAAATTGATTATAATCGTTTTTTATTATCTAAAGAATTTACTGACTTTCTAAATTTTCTTGTTGTCAAATACTAGAAAATCCAATAATTCTGATTCAAAGCGGTCGATTCTGATCCCAAAAGTAGTCATCTAATCCTTGGTACAAGATTTTAAACCATGGTTTTATTCCTATGCTAAAACAAGAAAAATCGTGTTTTATTCCTTTTTTTTAGTCATAATATTATGATGCAAGTGACATAGACCCCTTGTTACATAGGCATGATTGATCTCTCTCCATGTTTTGGGTTGCATATCTTGAACTTGAAGTGAGATCTTGTCACAATTTTTCATGCCCTATCAACTCTCCTTACTCTCTCTGCGTGATGTGGTTTATTCTTAATTTCAGATGTTCGACATTATTAATCAGAGTTTCTTTTAAAACTTAGATGTATCAAATTGTGCAAATGGTGTTTGTAATGTTATCTATCGCAACATATATCTTATGTTCACTTTTTGCCAAATAGTATGCTTTCATATAAAGTTTATCTATTATTTCTTTCAGGATTTCAAGTTTCAAGTTTCAAGTTTCAGAGATGGTTAGGTAATGTTTAGTTTATGCTTTTCTACTGTACAAACTTGAAGTTTGACTAATGCGTGCGCAAATTTGTTGAAAGTAGACCAGAGCAGGGCACACACATGGTTATGTGTGTGGCTATGTGCCGTCATATTTTTCACAAATATATTCGGTAGCCTTTGTGTTTGTGTTTGTGTCTGTGTCGATGCTTCATATTAAGGATTTGTTTGTTTTCGTTAAATCCTCGTTCACAAAAGGTGTCACGCACCATTTGTTCTCCAAAAACAAAAATTCGCTTATTCCTCTTTAAAATACCAGTTGGAATCAAAAGCTAAATGTCATAGGACTGAAACAATACTTGAATATCTGGGTTACACTGCCTATAACTATTTTTAAATGCTTCAGCTGGGCTCCAACTCTCCTCCAATTTTTTGTTAGTTGCACATTGAAGTCTTCAATGGAACTCCTAAAATTCATCACATTAAAGGCCTCTTAAATTTCAATTACTGCCCTAAAAATTAAAAAAGACTCTGTAGTAATCACGCCTTCATATTACTGAAATGCTGGATCGAAGTTTCCCTCCCGGTAATAAATTAAAAGAGGAGAATCAAAAAAGGAACGCCTTGATGCACAAGATGGTACATACATTGATTAAGCTCATAGCAGATGGTAGTGTTAACATGATACTCCTGAATTAATGACTGCATAAAGAAATTAGGAACAGAATAGCAGATCAGCGGTCATCCTCACTGTTAGGGTCAAAAATTACACCTCGGTTGACCAAGCCAAAGTCAAAATCAACCCCAAGCCAGGTAGGTCCAAGCCCAGGCCAAGCGGGCCCATGCCCAAGTCGAGCCCCGCGGCCAGCCTTCCCCATGCTAAAATGAAAATTATGTAATAAATAATTTTGATGTAATTTTCATACATGAATGTAAAATAAATAGGCAAAAAGACAAATTTTTGTGAAGCTCATGCCTCATGTGCAAAAAGAAATGAGCATATGAGGCATGGGATGGGCAAAATGACATTTTGTAAAGCCCAAAAGGCTATGTGGAAATTTGTAAGCCTATGAAAGAAAAATAAAAGATAATAATCTATTCTCTTAAATTCTAGAGTTTGTGCCTCCTTTCTCTTCCTCAAGGTTCTAAAACCTTCTCCCTGTTTTGAATTAAATCAAGAGTTTAACCCTTCATTTTTCAAAAATAAATAGTTTTTCACCATAAAACTTTTGAAGGGGAGCTCGGATCTGCCATCAAATCCCTAAAAGGGAAGATTTTAAGTCTCACCTTTCCTTTTTCCCCCAAGATCCAGCCAACATAGAGGAAGAAGAAGGATACCCATCTCCAAAAATCCCATTCCAGGAGGATCCGAGACTCAAAAGAAGATCCTTAGATTTCTAGGAGTTTAACTTCATTCAAGATCTGTTGGAGTTTAACCCTATAAATCAACCCCTTTTTAGGAGTTTAACTCCAAATCTATACATAATCCATGTTAGGAGTTCAACTCCAAAGCCCCTTTAGAGTTCAATTCCTAACCCAGGGGCTAAACCCCTTTTCCCGCTAGTGTTTCCGGCGGTCGCGTGCCACGCACGTGATCCACGGGTGTCCAGCGGTCGCATGCGGGGCACGTGACCCACGGACGCTAAGCGTCCACTGGTCGCGCCGTGCCCAGCGGCCGCGCGCCGCGCACTTGACCCGCGGACGCCCAAAACCCACATGCCATGCACGCCTTTAAGACATTCCTCACCGTTCATTTTTTGCGCACTCCACACCAGAAACACGTCCCCTGTTAGGAATTTTTTTCCAACGGGACGCTGCCCCGCATCCCGCAAAGAGGCTGCTAGCCCTTTGACCCCCAGCCCGCTATCCGGGTAGCGGGAACCCCGTAAACTCTGCGAGGCCCCTGACATATCCAAAACCCCTTAAAACACAACACTGCACATTGAGTTCGCATGACCAGTTCGACCCGTCAATCGGAGGTTCTCTCGCTCCAAAAACGAGGGGTAATTAACGGCAGCTTAGTCCACGGCTGCCGGAGATTCGGATCCCCACAATCAATAAACCCCCGCTTACCCTAGGCAGGAGGAATCTGTAGTACGTCTGACAAGCGCGCGCGTATTCCCATCTCAATGAGGTGACGAAAAACACCCTACAGATTCTGGCACGTCCGGTGGAACTTATCTTTCCTCCCATATTTTGGGTTAAATATCCATGCGAACTCAATCAACATATACATTGATTGCCTGTACTAAAATCATGTTTCTATTTACAAGATATCAATTTTCCAATCACAATCTTCGGACACAGTAAAATGTCTCCAAGGACAAGCTCAGCTCTCAACACAGCTCTCATCTCGTATACAATGAAGATGGACGCCAGGACGGTCCTCCCGGCCAGTCTCGGGCGACAGTGGGAGGAGCCGCCGTTACCATTTGGCTCTATTCTGTTCATGCCAGCTAACGCCATCCCAGCTCTCCAAGCTCCAGTAACAAAAAGACCGGCCTCGAAAGGCAGGAGGCCAAATGTGGTGGTCTCGAAGACGCCCCAACCCAAACGCAAGTCGGTGTTTGAACGACTTTCCTTGTCCCCAGCTGAGGGCAAAGCCATCAACACCAACAAAGCAACAAGGTGTCTCGGGCAAGCTCCAGCGGCGTCTCTGACAACTGCTCAATTGGGTATCTTCTCTAAGCTCCCCGTTAATCGGCTCACGATGGCTTCCTGGATGATGGATGCCCGCCAAACCCTCAAAATCGAGAAGCTAAGACACAAAAGGCTCAGATACAGAGCCAACAAAAGGGCTAGGGCTCATGCTAAGCTGAACTTCATGAGGTTCCAAGACAGGGTTACCCCGCCAAAGATAAAGAGACGGCTGGATATGTGGTCCACACTGTCACATGGTGGGCACGCGCAGAAGAGCAAGGATGAGGCCACTACATCTCAAATCCAATCTGGTGTGAATGTGGCTGTCACTTCGCAAGACCAGCATCCTCCGGAAGGTAATGAAAATCCTCCCAGTGAAGCTGATAAGCAGAGAGATCTCTCGATTCATGAGAAGTCGGGCTCGGAAAGCGAAGAGGAGCCAATATTCCGTACCAAGAACGCAGAGCAGCAACTTCTCCAAGAGCTCCGAAAACAGCTCAGAAGTAGAGACAAGGAGATGGCCAAGCTCTACTCAAAGATTGACGACTTGACAAACGTCGTCTTACGGCTCACGGCCCAAATTACTTCTCAGTCGTCCAATCAAGCACAAGGTTCGGCTCATGAACCGAAAAACAGTGTCCCAAGGCAGCCGACGCCTATTCCCTCGAATCCAAAGGCGGGCGAGCTGCATGAAAGTCGGCCGCATCCTATTTCGGGAAATGTCTTGACTACCGATGACAGCAACCTGCTAACTCAAAATCAAATCATGGATTTGGTTGCCAACAAAGTCAAAACATTGGTAGCCAAAGCCGGAGAGCAAAAAGATGTTAGCAGTAGCGGGAGACCATATCCTGCTCGGTACGATCTTGTGGAGTTTTCCACTGGCTATGTCGTCCCCAAATTTGAAAGGTTCGATGGGACGGGAAATGCGAACCGACACATTGCCCAATTTAAAGCATCATGCGCGAATACTAAAGGCAATGATGCGCTCCTTCTCCGCAAGTTTGTCAATAGCTTGACTGATATTGCTTTCGATTGGTATGCAAGCATACCGGATGACTCGATCACGACGTTCGCTCAAATAGAATTCATGTTCAAGCAAAGATTCATGAGTGTCAGCGATAAAATCACCATCGCCGGCCTCGTAAGAACCGAGCCAAAGAACAACGAAAGCAACATGAATTTTATAGTCCGATGGCGCAATCTCTCTGTAAAATGTGAACCGCCGTTGGAGCAAGACCAATCCGTCAGTCTTCTTATAGAAAATCTGAAGGACTGGATGAAACCTTTCCTGTGCACCGCAGGCCTTAAAACATTCCGAGAGCTGACTAAGAAGATCCAAATGTTAGAACGCTCAAAGTCCGAGTCCACTCTGGATCTTCAGTTCACAAACAGACCGAAACCTTGGAGGGACGACAACCGAAAAGACAAAAGATCCAACAACACCGATTCTCTTATTAGGTAGAGAGTGGGCGCAGCGAAAACTAACAAACCCCGAGAGCCAACTTTGGAGGAAAGGAGAAATAAAATCTACTCTTTCAGAAGAGACAAGGTCCACAAAATATTCAAAGATGCTCTGAAGAATGGCCTGCGGCTACCAAAACCAAAAAGGCTAAGTGAAGCGAACATGACTGATCATCCTAACTTTTGCCCATACCACCGAATGCTGGGACACACTATTGAAGACTGTTGCATCTTCAAGGATGGGGTCGAGAAACAATACAAAGCAGGAGAAATATCATTGTCCGCTGGCGTGTTAACAAACAGTCAAGCTGCGACCGCCAATTTCATACAAACGGAGACCGAAGTTCTTCGGGGAACTGATTCTCTCATACATCTGCCTTTCTCTGAAAAGAGCGGACCAAGACAACAAGCTAAGATTTAGGCGAGCAACATTGCCAATGAAGAAGCAATAGACGGTACACAACCCATACGGTCTACATGATGGAGCTCAGAGGAGCAAGTCCTCCTACGCCTTATAGCCATGACAATAACGTGGTTGTTGCCATCCAACACCGGCTCGATCCAAATGATGAAGAGCCCGCTCAGGCCATTGAGCGAAAGGAACCCGTGATTCTTGTTGAATCAAGCTCAGACGGTAAGGATGACCCCGTTGTCATACCTGGAACTATAGAAAAAGTATTATTCCAATGGCTTCAAAAGCAGCTTCATGACAGGGACAAGAAGATGGCCAAGGTCCATTCCAAAGTCGACGAGCTGGCAAACGTCGTAGCAGATCTCACGACCCAAGTCGTCCGATTGCAATTACAGTAAAATCAAATTTTGGTTCGTGAGGTAGGAATTGATATCCGGAAGCAGCCAACCGATACTCCTCCAGCCTAAGAGCGGAACACTTTTGTGAAAAACGGCCGCGATCAGCTTCCAGTCTCTCCGATACGTATCCTGAATGGGATAAGCGGACAGCAGGCGAACCAAAGACTGATCGGCCTCAAGGACCAGCGTCAGTAAGGGCACCTACTCTAATGGAGAGAAAGAAAAAGGTGTACTCCTTCAGGAGGGACAAAGTCCGCGAAATGTTCGTGGACGCCTTGAACAACGATCTGCAACTGCATATTCCAAAGAGGCCATATGAAATGAACATGACCGGCAATCCCATATACTGCCCATATCATAGAATGGTGAGTCATACCATTGAAAACTGCTATATTTTTAAAGATTGGGTAGAGAACCAATACAAACTTGGGAAAGCCTCACAGTCGTCAGATGTACCAACAAGCCACGGAGTTACGGTCATCAACACAGCTCCGCCAAGATCAAAATTTGAGGAGTTGGGATAAGCAAACAACTGACCACCACGTCGTTAAACTGGAAACAGACGACCACCACGTTGTTAAACTGGTAACAATTGACCTCTAAGTCGTTAAACTGGGGATGTAAAAATGTGTGTAAATAAAATAAAATAAAAAGCCGAAATGATGGGGCAACTAGCAATAAAAATCAGCGAGTAAAATAAAAATGAAAATAAACAGCCGAAATGATAGGGCAACCGCAAATGAATAGCCGAAATGATAGGGCAATCGCGATCTTCGCGATAAGAAAAGCTGAAATGAGAGAGCAATCGCGGTAAAATAAAAAAAATCTCCAAATGGTGAATGATGAGTCACTCCTGGTACCATATTCTAGTGCAGCGATACAGACGCCAACCAAAATCCAAGTTCCCTAACGGCGAATGATGAGTCGCTCCTGGTACCATATTCCAGTGCAGCGATGCAGACGCCAACCAAAATTTCAAATCTCTGCATGTCCCAACGGCGAATGATGAGTCGCTCATGGTACCATATTCCAGTGCAGCGATACAGACGCCAACAAAATCCCAAAATTCTCCCAGCCCTACGGTTAGTCTCCGAACTGACTACCGTATACAATCCATGGGCTCAAATAATTCTCATCATACACATACCCCACCGTAATCACCAGTCCAGTGGCCGGTCTCCGCCCTTGGAATTATGCTCCATTTGGAAAGACTCACTCATGTGTCCTCACGATACATGAGGAGAACAAACTTATGAGATCCTCTCGACTCGTAAGAAAACACCTTCCTGGGATCCTTATGACTTACGAAGGAAAAACACACTTGGGAGTCCCCACGACTCCTAAGAAGAAAGTACACCTATGAGATCCTTTCGACTCGTGGTGAGAAAATGCTTTTATGGGACCCTTACGGCTCATAAAATTGAAAAATCTTAGGTGATAGGGACCTAAACCTGTCTCCTAAACCATCGCTCCCCAACAGGGAACGGAAAATGATGAATTGCTCATGGCACCTGTGCTTCAATGTTAGCAACGCTGATGCCGACCCTAACCCCGAAATTCCAAATCGGTCCAAAAGACCCCTAAGTCGTTAAACTGGGAACAGAAGACCCCTAAGTCGTTAAACTGGGAACGAGGGAAATCCCCTCACGGTAAATGATGATTCGCTCCTGATACCACATTCCAGTGTAGCGATACTGATACCAAACCAAAACCAAAATCCCAAGTCCTCCCAGGGAAAATGATAAGTTGCTCCTGGCATTATTCCAGTGCAGCAATACTAATGCTAAACAAATTACAAATTCCTCTCAAATTCAAAAGTCCCGCCGAATAAGACAAAAATCAAACAAATCAAACTAACCAATTCCAACACCGACCTCTGCGTCAAACAAAGAGACACTCCATGCCGGGGAAACGTCAAGCAGACACTCCGTGCCGGGGACACGTCAAACAGCCGACACTCCGTACCGGGGAAACATCAAAGAGACACTTTGTGCCGGGGACAAGTCAACCAGCGACACTCTGTCTCGGAGATAAGTCGACCAGCGACACTCCGTACCGGGGACACGTCAACCAGCGACACTCCGTACCGGGGAAACGTCACATACAGACACTCCATCTCGGGGAAACGTCCAACACAGACACTCCGTCTAAGGGATACGTCAACTAGACACTCCATCTCGGGGATAAGTCGACCAACGACACTCCGTGCCGGGATGCGCCGACCAGCGACACTCCGTGCCGGGAAAACGTCCAACATAGACACTATGTGCTGGGATATGTCAACCAGCGACACCCCGTCTCGGAGACACATCAAGTATCGACCGTCCATGTCGTAAAATGGCCAATGCCAGCTTCCCAAAAAATGGGAACCAAATCAAGTCGCCTCCACGTGAAAAAAGATCCATCAATTTCATGTGCACGACCCATATATACGATGTGCATTTATTGATGGGGGCACTTTGTTGGGATCAAAAATTACACCCCGGTTGACCAAGTCAAAATCAAAGTCAACCCCAAGTCAGGTAGGCCCAAGCCCAGGCCAAGTAGGCCCATGCCCAAGTCGAGCCCCGCGGCCAGCCTCCCCCATGCCAAAATGAAAATTATGTAATAAATAATTTTGAAGTAATTTTCATGCATAAATGTAAAATAAATAGGCAAAAAGACAAATTTTTATGAAGCTTATGGCTCATGTGCAAAAAGAAATGGGCACATGAGGCATGGGATGGGCAAAATACCATTTTGTAAAGCCCAAAGGGCTTTATAAGCCTATAAAAGGTAACATGATAATAAAATAAAAGATAATAATTCATTCTCTCAAATTCTAAGGTTTGTGCCTCCTTCCCCTTCCTCAAGGTTCTAAAACCTTCTCCCCATTTTCAATTAAATCAAGAGTTTAACCTTTCATTTTTCAAAAATAAATAGTTTTTCACCATAAAACCCTTGAAGGGGAGCTCGGATCTGCCATCAAATCCCTAGAAGGGGAGATTTTAAGTCCCACCTCTCCTTTTCCCCCAAAGATCCAGCCAACACAAAGATCCAGCCAACATAGAGGAAGAAGAAGGATGCCCATCTCCAAAAATCTCATTCCAGGAGTATCCGAGACTCAAAAGAAGATCCAAAGATTTCCATTAACTCCATTCAAGATCTGATGGAGTTTAACCCCCCATAAATCAAACTCCTTTTTAGGAGTTTAACTCCAAATTTATACATATCCCCGTTAGGAGTTCAACTCCAAAACCCCTTTAGAGTTCAACTCCTAACCCAGGGGCTAAGCCCCTTTTCCCGCTGGTGTTTCCGATGGTCGCGTGCGGGGCACGTGACCCCCAGACGTCCAGCGGTCGCGTGCGGGACACGTGACCCGCGGGCGCTCAGCGCCCAGTGGTCGCGTGCTCCGCACGTGACCCGCTGGCGTCCAGCGCCCGCGCGCCGCGCACGTGAGCCGCGGGCGCCCACCGCCCGCACGCCGCACACATTACCTGCGGGCGCCCAGCGTCTTTAAGACGCTCCTCACCCTTCATTTTCCGCACACTCCACACCAAAAACACGTCCCCCGTTAGGAATTTTTTTCTAACGGGGCGCTGCCCCACATCCCGGAAGGGGCTGCTAACCCCCTTGACCTCCAGCCCGCTATCCGGGTAACGGGACCCCCGTAAACTCTGTGAGGCCCCCGACATATCCAAAACCCCTCAAAACACAACACTGCACATTGATTTCGCATGACCATTTCGACCCGTCAATCGAAGGTTCTCTCGCTCCAAAGACGAGGGCTAATTAACGACAGCTTAGTCCGCGGCTGCCGGAGATTCGGATCTACACAATCAATAAACCCATGCTTACCCCAGGCTGGGGAAATCTGTAGTGCGCCTGACAAGCGCGCGCGGATTCCCATCTTAATGGGATGACGAAAACACCCTACACTCACAAGCATATAATTTTATGAAACAAGTAGTAAGAATAATTATCGAAAACTGCCTCCAACATCCGAGTAATTTGTAATTGTAAAGTACATCTGAATTACTTTTCTTACATTTGAAGGGAACTTTTTAGTTAACTGCCTCCATCTGGAGATGCTCGATAGTGAGATGATCATGGTTCATGACACTTTCACGTGACCTTTTCTCAACCCAAATAACCTAAACAAGTAAATTGATTATCCCAATTGCTAGCAAAAGAGAGAGACTAAAGTCATCAAGTCACATTTAATGAGGGTAAGGTGCCAATCTTGAACTAACATGATCTCTGTGCTGTGTTTTAATGTAATGAAAAAGGTGGAGGTGATATAGGTGAAATGTCGAGGTAGTTTTCCATAATCTAGCCTATTATAAAAGCATTTCCAAAGTGATCTGGAATGTATTAAAAAAATCGATGACAAAAATTTTCTAAACAAGATGATATGAATGTCATGGACTATATCCAAGGTGAACCAAAAACACGAGTTAAACAAAGAAAGCAGGCAAAAATGTACAGATTTGTGATAAGAACAAAGAGATACCTCATGGTGTACGCACTCATATCGCCTAAGTTACTACCGACTTCTGAAACAGTATCATAATCAGCATTTACCGAACTATCTTCAAATTGAAGTTTAGCAGCAAGAACTAATCTTCTCTGACGCACAGCTACGTAGCGAGCCAAATATTTCCCTATTTTTTCGGATCCTTCATTATAATCCTCTGAGATAAGGAAGGAATTCCTTTGGATCCTTTTGAGAGTTCAATGCTACAATGGCAGAAAGATTAAGATCATACAGGCCTAAAGCTGCATCGTAAACAGCCTCAAAATCGGTCAACCATAATAGATGTTTCAGAGACTCTTCTGATGAAGGATATAACTTCCTGCGACTATCATCAGCCTTTGACAATTCCATTTCACGAATCAACTTTATCCTCGCTAGGGCCCCTTCTAAAGCAGGTGGCTCACTACGAGCTAATGTGGTCAATATACAAAGCTCTCTTTCTGGGCTTTCTTGTTCGTGCTCCACAAGAGCCCTGCGAACCTCCAGTAGCACCAAAGAAACCTTGCTCTGTGCACCGATACCCTGGGAACATTGTTTAGGTCTAGACAAGGTTCCAGCCGAAATATAATCCTTGTACAAAGTATCCATGACATCATCATTCTTTATTGAACAAGCAAATTCTGTAATGTGGCTGAGGTTATTTACTTGGCTTACAAATTCAGCAGCGGATTCAATAAATGCTTGCCAACCACAACAGTCAACAATCGCATTAAAATCTATCCTATGTAGCCTTACCATGAGCAATGCATCTTTGAAACGCCGCTGGACCAAAGCATTAATTATGGAAACAAGGACCAGCTTCCTTGGATAAATACATTCCAAGTTACCACGAGTAGTTTGTAACACAACAGCTGCTTCATCCCCATGAATGACACCAATGAGCTTCGCACCTCTTTCCCATATATTCATATAGTCTTTATTTTCTTCTTTATGGTTACGTACAATATTTTGCCGTTCAAATTTAACTTCTAGGTCCCCATGCAAAATGTCATCTATACTGATAATAAACAGCAAATCCTGCTTAGTGGTGAGAAGTAAATGTGTAACAACTTCCTCGGAAGCGTAGCCAGCTTTGGAGTAAAACGAGAAACTGCTACAGCTGTTGCATGATATTCTCCTCCCAAAATGCAATCTACCATTATCATCGAGCCCAAAAAGCAAAGGTCTCACAATGCCATTGCTATGCGCAGGAACTGCTTCAATCCATGGACATGAAGATGAAAATCCATTTTCCGAATCAAGCTCATTGAAGTGTGACCCTGTATGTACCCCAACAAAACCTGTAACTGAAGAATACTGGAGAATAGCTCCACCAACCATTTGAACAAAAGCTGAGCATCTTTTGGAAGGATTCTGAACAATGCTGATAACAGGCCCGTCTAAAGGCAAGCACTTTGAAATCTTTGCCTGCCAACCAGAAGAACTCACTGAATCAAGCACAGAATCCTCAGAACATACTAGTTCAATCTCCATTAAAGAATAACTATGTGATTGTTTTGACTGTTGAGCCAAGTCGCGTGATACACCAAGTAGATTATGAGAATCTAACCAAGTCAGATGCATAAATGTTCCAATCATCAAATTGGAGATTGAAGTTTCAACAATAATTTCTTTGCCTTCAAACCGCTCCCATGTATCTGTCTTTGGAAGCTCAACAATGCATAAATTACCATCAGAGAGGTAGGCAGCCAAATGGCCCTTCGAGTTGTTGCAAAGAAAAGCAATGTCCTGAACAGCACTGCAAAATTTTAAGGAGAACAAAGACATTGGTGGTGGTATGAGAGATATCGAAAAGGGAGTAATTAGTACATTGGAATTATCAATAACCAATGCAGTGGATGTCTCTGTGACAGCAGTCACCCAAACAAAGTTGTAAGAAGTAATTTTTCCACCGCAAGTCCAACAAATTAAATGTAACGGCTTGGTTGGGTCCCAGATGAACTTTACCTCATCTTGCTTTGAGTATCTTATTTCCTGTTTTAAGTACCAATGGTAGTTGGTAAAGGACCAGATTTTTATAGCATCATACCCATCACAAGTAACAGAAGCAGCAAGAAGGTCTGAGTTACAGTTCCATTTTAACATTTTGACTGTAGTTTCTATTGGCTCATCAATGCTAAACGAGTTCCTCTGTAATCCATTCTTTTCAAAGAAAGCTATAAGAGGTGGCTTATTTTCATGGTTCCTATCATAGACTGCAACCAATTTAGCTCCACTTGGCATCCAGTCTAAGGATTCTCCCATGAATTTCTTTGATGCTGAACAAGACTACAAGACCCCTGATTCTCGCTCCCAAATTCTAAGCTTTTGTAAAGAAGAAGAATCATGAAGTCCTCCGAGAGTAGCAAGATATTTCCCATCACCTCTCCAAGAGATTGGGGCTCGGAATTGAGTGTCGGAAGAACTATTCATATCACCTGTAACGTCGTTCTGCCACCAATAAAAAAAAACTCTATCAGCTTAATAAAATGAACATTTTCCATAGTATGCATATCTTGCGAAACGGTAACTATGAAGGAATCCCGCCTGAATGAATTTCTCAACTAGAATCCAAAAGGTTAAATTTAATGCAATCTGGAAAAACCTGCTAGTATATCAGTATATAACTAGACGAATGATCAAGTCATTCATCATGTGTTGGACAGAATGGCAGAAAATTTTATTTTTAAAAAAAAACCCATCAGATTAATACATTGCATATTTCCATACATCTAGAACATCCTGCGAAATGGCAACTATTAAGGAATCCCGCCTGAATAAATTCCTCAACTAAAAACCAAAAGGATAAATAAAAATGCAATCTGAAGAGACCTGCTGGTATATAAGACGATGACTAACTAAATGTATAAGTCATATGTCAAGTATGCAAAAGAAAGGTTTAAAGTGAATAGCTATGGATGTGGTGTGTATGCAGACGAGCATGTTGCCTGTCATTAAGTTCAACTGTTTAAGGGCATGTCAGCATAAATGGAAGTGTAGATACTATTACTTAAACTACACAGAATCGAAATGCCTGTGTAATAAGATACAACAAGAAAAATTAAAATCAAAACAATAACTTACATCAGAAATTTGCTGGTCAAGGTCAGTTTCATATAGCACTTCCCAATCATGAGTCATGACTAGTAATTGCCCAAGGCCAGCTGTCACAGCAATAAGAGCTCCATCGGGGCTCGAAGAGATACTCCTCACACCGCCCTCCACCCTTCCAACAACTTCTGTTGTTTTGAGGTCTGCTGTGTGCAGCACAAGGCAACCATACAATGTCCCAATTATTAATGCCTCTTTCTCCATCAAATAGTCCATAGCCACTATGCAATCGTCTGGTTCTAAAATTATTTGCTCAGTATGAGTAGATAATAAAACTTTGCTGCCTGACCTTCCTTTCTACAACACAAAATTTACATAAGAAAATTTTGTTTGCCATAGTCCCATAGACACTTGTGTTTTTTATATTACAAAGATCTTGCACATTTTTGCACTAAATAGAGGCCGGCTAGATTCTTTTCTCAAAATTCTCCAATGCTTTAGAGCTTAATAGTAACGAGAATTCAGAATTACAACTATAACCAACAAAAAAATTATGTGCACGAGTTATATTCTCAAGAAAAAAAATAGCATGTTAATACTTGGAAAATCTGGTTAGTCAGTGATGCATTGGTTTTTTGGGTTTGAGTAGGTATAATGGCACATGCTATAAAGTAAAAGAAACATAATAATTTGAATAAAATTAATACATGATCTTGCTATGGTTGGTTTCGCTAGAAAGTAAATAAGGGCATGCAAGTTGATCAATCCATGTAGAATAATAGATAAGTATTAAGAGGCACGGGATCTTTGGGCTTGTATTGAATGTACACAAGGAAAATCAAGAAAAAGAAAAGTGAGTGCCCTAAGGAGAGTACTAAAAATAATAAATGGTAGGTGTTTTGTGCTAGTAAGACAGTTAACAAAAGATAATTTAACATAAGTCATTACTAACCAATATAATATCTGTTGGTTGTTGCTCTCATCTTTCGCCTACTAAGGCCATGTTTGTCTTTAGAGTGATTGGCAGAGCTATTTAATTCATTCATTCATTCATTGAAGTGGAATTTACAAAGCTCTGACTGCACGTTTCGTATAATTCTAGTTATCTTACGAAAACGATTAGAGTCATCCTTACTCCATCCTTCCTTTTTCATTGAATTCTGATGGATGAGGTCTGAAGGGGTTTTAGGCTACACAGGGCATCTCAACTTAAAATAGAGTTAGAAATTTGGAGTTAAGTTCCGACAATTGCCTACAGTAAAAATAAAATTAAAATCCTATCAACTTTTCTCCTTCTAGACTGTCCTCCAATGTCTAGAAGATTTGGAAGATGTCAATTGGCCATCTAGAATTGTGGCAAGCCCCTCTCTTATCTAGAGCTCTCTTGGCCATAAACTTGGTGCTAATTAAGAGTGGGTTGACATTCACAAACCTTCGTCGAATCTTTATGGAGTCATGCCTCATAATCAACCCAATTTTTTGAAAGTACAAGGCTTAAACATAATGATAACCCAACAAATTTGAAGTCGTCAAACATTAACCTCAAAAGCCAAAACAGGGTCTTAAATTGTTGTCTAGCATAGGCCGTGTTTAGGAATGGAGTTAAATTTTGTAAACTGAAGTTTCATAAAGTTAGCACTACTTAACTGCAAAATGCCATCTTTGCGTTGTTTGGCATTCATTTTGGAGTGGAGATACTGCATATCTCAGCTTCAAAGTTGAGATGATTGTAGTTATCTCAACTCCAATATGATCTACGTTTGGTAAACTCCATTTTCCCCAAACACATCCCTTATAACAAACTAGAGTTTATTTCAAAATGGAGTTTGGGGCTTGCAATCCTTAGTTTGCATCCCCTCTGCGTCCATTTAAAAATAAAGTCCAGATATCCTAACTCCCTACCGAAACAGAGCCTTATAGTTGCATATTCTCCTTTCTTCGGGATTTTGATATATGGGGTTGGAGTTGAATTTCGATAGCTCCAATTATCTCAACTTTTATATCTAAAACCAAAGGTAAACGTGTGGAGTTAGGAATTACAGTTAAATTTACGCAACCCTACATCACTATAGTCATTCAAACCTAATTTTCATTAATATATTATGCTAAGCTATCAATCATCAATTTTATATGCATTGATATAGAAAAGCAGCAAGCTTTGTGAATTTGGTTAGTGAATTAACAAGATAATTCAAAGCAATTGAGAGATTGAGTTGTTCACCTGAGATGAAGGTAACTGAAGGCCGTAGATGACGTTGGCTGAGGATGCGAAGAACACGCGATTGCGCTCGACATCGAATGCGGAGCAGAGAAGCGATTCATCCTCCGATTGCAGATCGATGTCGAGCGATGCAGCGGTACAAGTCTTCAGATTCTTCATCGCTTGATCCTCGATTTGGGGGGAAGGAAGCTACGAGCTTCAAAACCCTGGAATTTGCGGAGGGAAAAGCCTTTTGCGGGGACGATGCGTTAGCGGGTCAGGTTAAAAATTAAACGGGTCATAAAGCGATATCAGATTCATAACTACCAAATTGTGTTTTATTTAAGGTAAACTATACTCTCAAAATTAGGAGAAGCAGCCATACTTTGAAACTTTTATGGTGGGTTCTTGCGATTGTTGTTGATGCGGCACTTTATTTATGATTGATTTTCGTAGGTTTTGAAGGTTTTATGGTATTTTTATGTAATTTTTGAAAATTTTGTGATGGTTTCTTTTGTATCTAGTAAGGATTTAGTATTTTCTTACAATTACACAGAAACATTTAGCGGTTCTTTGGAATTAAGCCTGTTTTATTGTTATCAATTTTTGCAGCTAAATTGAATATATGGGATGAGAAAAGAAACAACAAATTGCATTTATCTTCGATTGAGAGAGGATAGCGGTTCATCATAAAGAACCAATGGTTTCTTACATGTGTTTTATGCATTGTTGATTCCAAGGCACTAAAATATGTCTATCAAGCTTTTAAAAAAAACTTGCATAAACAATGGATGAGGAAGACGCTGCACCCTTTACTCTACCGCTCAAGCTAAATATAACTCTTGTGGACTAAGCAAGCTGTTTTGATCCTAGTATACATGGAGGGCTTTGACAGTCTTGATGATTATCTTAAAATACATATTGTGTTGATGTCTTTGAAGATTACACATCTACTCAATTTTTGTAAGTTAGAAAAACATGCGAGAGCCTGGCATGGCTCTAACACTTGAAAACAACACCGGAGAATATACCAAATGAACCAGAAGTAATGATTATTTTATATGGTTAATTGTAGAAAATATGTATATCGCTTATATATGCCCCGAGATACTAACTCGGTTGTTCAAATGCCTTTTACACTTTTGAAAACCACGGCATGGTTTGAAACAGGAAATCCATATTACATAAAACTTAGCTTACTAAACCAACAAAGGCCGACATAAGCTGCCGGATCGATAATTGGTTAGAGGAAGGAGCGCAAGTCTCAAAGCCATACCGTCTTTATATCCAATCACAAACTTGTAGTCTTAATGAAATCTATTAGATTGTGCATTTTAATTCCAAAGCGAAGCTCACTTGGTTTGGAGCATATTTTTTTACGAAAACGGTTTGAGATGGTATGCAAGGGAGTTTTTGTTTCAAAATTGATCAAAAAGTCAACCTTTCGTATGATTCTGACACGTTTTAACTTTTGATTTCATTATGAAAAATGTTGAATACCAGTGCACCATTGAATCTGCCATGCATCAACGATGTCACGTGATTTTGTAAAGGTTTTGGTCTAATAGGTCTCTGGATGGGTACATATGAGGCAAAATATAGCTTGTCTTGTTCCTTGGACCCCACTTCTTTTATTCTTTTATTAAAGAAATTAGGGCCTGTTTGGTCGCAGGTTTTCTGTGGATTTAGATTGTGGAATCCTAGATTCCATAATTTTGTGTTTAGTTGGGAAATTTGGATTTCTAAGATTTCTTTGTTTTCTATGGAGGGCTCACTACGAAACATGGATTTCTGAATCCTAAATTGTTTTAAGAATTTTCAATAATTCGACACTATTCATTATACTTTTAGATGGGACACGTGTACTTTATTTATTTAATAATCGTCTCTCTATCTATCTATCTCTAAAATTCTCAAATCCAAATCCCACTTTATTTTCACCAACCAAATAAAGATTACAAGAATCTACAAATCCAAAACCAACCAAACAACAAAACCAAATCCAGAAATTTTCAACCGAATTATTTTGGAATCCAAATTTCATAATCTTGCAACCAAACATACCCTTAATAATTTTGGCCTATATTTGGCATGCCAGGCGTACATCAAACCCAGATCGGCATGTCTCAGATGTGTATAAAAACCAAGCTGGAATCTTACACACCGCATGTGGCCGTCATCACAATAACTATTAGATTACATTAAACAACCCCACATTATAATTTATTTCACCGGCCCATACCAACTGAGATTAGAAGGAGCGATTACACGCCGTCTCCATCGCACCGAACGGTACGGGATATCGCACCACTCACCACTGCCGACAGTAAAGCATTTGTAGGCCACCCCGTCAATTCCTCACCATTTTGCATTACACGCCTGTTTATTATTATTCCTTTTCCATGCACGATCTAATAAATTTAGAAAATAAATCTCGGGCCGCAGCTTCCAAGCTGCACTCCGAAGGGTAAAACGAGAGGGGTTGAATCATAAGACCGTGGCTTCATTTATTTCGTTTTAGAACAACACCCATGAAAACGCTATAATTATCAAAAAAGGAAGGAAAAAAAATTACATAACGGCTATGAAAATGCTATGGTGTTGTATGTTCATATCAGTGACGGAGCATGGAAACCAAGTTAGGCAGGACGAAAAATTTAAAGGGTATAAAATGCCATAGTGAAGGAGCCATAAAACTTTTAATTTGAACAGATATGATTAAATTTATAAAACTTTTAAGTTGAGCTCATGTGATTAAATCCGTTATTGTTTATTTTTTAAATTCATTTCACATAAGAATAGCTATTGTTTATTTAATGGATGAACCCACTTTCGGTTTTGTGATATATTTTTGTATTAAAAAATCAAAATTACTTACCTAGATTTTACAATTTTGCAAAAGCTTTTACTAAGGGCCTGTTTGGTTGCAGGATTATGGAATTTGGATTCCAAAATAGCACGGTGGAAATTTCTGGATTTGGTAATTTGTTATTTGGTTGGTTTTGGATTACTAGTGTTGGATTTGTAGATCCTTGTAATCTTTGTTTGGTTGGTGAAAAAAATGGGATTTGAATTTGAGGATTTTAAAGAGAGAGGATTGTTAAATAAATAAAGTACATGGGCCCCATCTAAAAGCACAATGAATAGTGCCAAATCCTTGAAAATCCTTGAAAATTTTTAGGATTCAAGAATCCTTGTTTTGTGGTGCCCCTCATAAAAAACAAAGGAATCCTAGAAATCCTAATCTTGCAACCAAACACAAAATTATGGAATCCTAGGATTCCACGATCCAAATCCAAATCTACACTCATAATCCTGCAACCAAACAGGCCCTAAAGAATTGTTAGCAGAAAAATAATTATCAAGAACAAAGTGCCCAAGAGCCTCGAGAACCGAGAACCTCAGCTACAAGAAGTTGAAGCCTCAACCAATAGCCCAATTCTCACATCATTTTATAGCACAAATTATATATAGGAAAAATTAACTTATTGATTGAACATGTTAAGTCGACACAGCAGATCTAGGTAGGGTGGCTGTCTATTCCCGGCTCTATGTAAATCCGTCCATGATTCACATTGAATCACGAGGAATTTTTAGGCAACCATAGACATAAATCTTATTCCTATTGCTAAGAATGTTTTAAGACCAACATTAATAAGCTTAGCCAACGAGTCTTAACTCGAATGGTAAAACCACGCCAGATAGGAGGCCCTGGTTTAGAATCTCCCCGCACAGGAGAGTCCATCTAACTTAACCCATGGAGGCCCGGGCCTTGGGTTTTATGCAGAGTATACTGTTTATACAGAGTATACCTCAACTGATTAGACGAGGTATACTGTTAGAAAACAATAATGAAATATAAGCTAAAAATACTATTACATATTTACAAGTGCGTTGCTATAAATTATGAGGGCATTTATGCAATTTATCCAATTCTTCATCTCGTCCTCCGCTGAATACTCCCACTCTGAAATCCGCCTATCGATAAACCCCGCAAAAATTGGGATATTTACACTCTAGTCCAAAGTAAAGCGTTTTCTTCATCCTTCCGCCTCCGTTTCCAATTGAGGCAGGAGAGGGAGAGAGAGAGGGAGAGGCCCCGCTCCCAATTCTAGATCTCTCTCTTTCTCTCTCTCTAAAAATTTCCCCCAAATCCCAGCAAATCCAGCCCTAATTCTCTCAGATCCAAACCCTAATGGCGGCGCCAACGGCATCTCGCCGCCTGCGCGATCTCCAATCGAACCTCGCCAACAAGACCTGTGTCGATTGCAGCCAGAAGATCCCGCAGTGGGCTTCGGTCTCCTACGGCGTCTTCATGTGCCTGGAATGTTCTGGAAAGCACCGAGGGCTTGGGGTGCATATCAGCTTCGTGAGATCTGTGACCATGGACTCGTGGTCTGAGATCCAATTGAAGAAGATGGAGTCTGGGGGCAATGATAAGCTCAACTCGTTCCTTTCGCAGTATGGGATCGCGAAGGAGACGGATATCGTGAAGAAGTATAATACGAACGCTGCGTCGATCTATCGTGACAAGATCCAGGTTATTTGATTCTGTTTTGTTTTCTTTTTGGGGATTTTGTCGAATGTTTTTGATTGATGGATGCTGGGTTTTGTCTGGGGTAATTGTCTTCTTGAAAGTTTTGATCTTTGATATTATCTCTATTTGTTTGGGTACTATTCTTGAAATTTTTGATTTATCTTTGATATTATCTTTTTTACTAATTCCTTTTGATTTTTTGCTTTTTCTTGAAAACTTAGGTTATTTCTTGATTTATTTTAATTTTTAAGGATCTTATGTTAAAATTTTGTCAGTAAAAATGCTTGTTTCTGTGCGGGATCAGAGTATTCTTGTAAATTTTGATGCTTTCTGTTCTCTACCTGTGTGTACTTCACTAATATTATTGAAATTTCTATACTTTTTGGCCAGATCTTTTAAATTTTTTATTTTTACGCGTTTTAATAGGAGAAATTTACATAAGTAGCATTATGTAGAGTGCCTTTGTTAATTTTCTGAAGATGTTTATCCTGAAGTGCAAATTGTCATTTATTGGATTATTTCGATATGCAGGCTCTGGCCGAAGGCCGGCAATGGAGAGACCCACCGGTTGTCAAAGAAAGCCTCAGTGGCGCTGGGTCCCACGCTAGGAAGCCGCCTACAGGGCAGAACAATGGAAGCTCTGTAAAGAGCAATGGAGGATGGGATGATTGGGATGATGATTTCAGATCGTCAGATATAAGGAGAAATCAATCGACTGGAGATTTTAGGGCCGGGGATGGAGGAGGAATGAGAGGTGGCCAGCCTTCTAGATCACGATCATCTGCGGATATTTATACAAGATCACAACTTGAGGCATCTGCTGCTAATAAGGAGAGCTTCTTTTCAAGAAAGATGCAAGAGAATGAGTCGAGGCCTGAAGGGCTTCCTCCTTCTCAAGGAGGGAAATTTGTCGGGTTTGGATCCACTCCTGCGCCCGTGTCAAAGAATAATCAGCAAGGGGACGTGCTTCGGGATACAGTATCAGTAGTTTCTCAGGTAATGGTTTCCTTATTTTAACTCTTTGCGTTTGGGACTACTTCAGGTTACTATTTGCGTCTGTTTACAAATTTTGGGAAGTTAATGATTTATTCCCCGTTGCGTTGTACGGTTATAAATTGTTTACACGAGTGATCTTTTCACCATTTGATGGATCGATGAAGTTAGATTGATGGCAGGGATCACTTCATTTACATGTGCACCTGCGAATTAAGTGATGCGTGAAAGCATTATAGCATGTCTTTTGATTTTGGTAATTGAGCTTATTTTTATTAGCATGGAAACGGCCGCTAGCCAATTTGGGGTTATGGTTGTGTATATCTGATCCTTCTTGCCCCCAATGTTTGGGGAATACTGTGCGCCTCTTTATTATATCCTTTTATAATGGATTGGTTATGTAGTATTTCACCATACAACACTTGACAAAACTGTATGACTGATTTTGACCTCTTATCAACCCTCGAATTTATCGAAATTCATGTATGATAATTAGAGACAAGAGGGGCTTGCCATACACTAAATGAACAGATGGTGACCACCGAATTCTTATATATCTTAGAGAGAAGTTGAAGAAATAGAAAAAAGCGCTTGATTTGTTTGGTTTATCTTTAAGATCAGAAATTGTATAGAGTGAGTATTGAGTCGCGGCATACCTGTTGAAATATTTTAGAATTCACATCCTGTCCAATTTGAAGAAGGTTGACTGGAAGCTTATCCTTCATCCTGGTAGTTGTAGCCATCTTTTTTTATTTTCATGGAATTTTGTGGAGTTGACCTGGCTGATAAATATTTCGTTTCATTCTGCTTAACAGCTTGAATGCGGGGATCCAATAGATATAAGAAACCTTCAAAAAGGCTTACCAATTCAAAGCACAAGCTTTTTATTAGGTTTTAAGTGTCATCTTTCTCATAAGCAGCTCAATAGACATAGGAAATAGGATGTCTAGAGGCTAAAATTTAGTGATTGCATAAAATACTGTAGTATGGCTGAGTTTACACTGAGTAAGAAGGGGGGGGGGCAAATACAAAGTAAGTGGCAAGTTAACTTTTGGTTATGTTGCCATTGTTGTATGTGGTAGGAAGCACAAACACTTATATTTTCTTGCCGTGTCCGACACTCCGACATGTATTGGACACTCCGTCAGACACACTTGCGGACACATTTGGGCCATGCCTGTCTATATTGGACGTGCCCAATACTTTTAGATTGTGTGTGAAGGTTGAATCTCTTTCATGATGGACTAATAGAAATAGTAAATGCCACTTCTAAATAGTGTAGGGGGTAAATTTCTTTCATGACGAACTACAACTAGAAAAAGTACATATTGATGCTCGGATATATGAAAGTTAGTGCTAATTAAAAAGGGTTAATATTTTATTTGTTTACCCTCTTATAGATTGTATTTTTATGTATTTTACTTTTAGTTTTATGTGTGTATTTGTGTGTGCTAAATTTTTTTGTGGTTTTAGATTAACTTATAACCTTTGTTTTGTTTTATTATGCTTTTAAGGCTGTACTAATACATATTTCTTCTTATAGTTTACTATATTTTGTTTAATATATATAATTAAATATATAGATAAATAATATAGTCGTGTTCACGTGTCCTTTTTAACTTGCCGTTGTCCGTGTCCGTACTTCATAGGTGCTTTTGGAATATTATTGATACCCATTTTTTCTAAAGCAAGGAATGATGCATGTGTATTCAATTAGTAACTTTCACAGGAGAGATTCAAGAAGAAGACAAAGAAGGAACATTTATCTCAAACTTTTGGGGTCCAATGTATGAATCCTTTTCTTACATTTGGCTTGGTTTTGGGTCATCTTCTTTGTTAAGGGCAGAAGGAATAGATTATATAGGAGATGAATTATCTTATAGAAGCATTGGCAGAAGAAATAGATTATGTAGGAGATGAATTATATTATAGAAGTATTCCAGGGAAGATGTCTCATAAACTGTGACGAAAAGAAGACAATTTGTAGAAACTCATATTGTACCACTAACTTTTTGCATAATGTTATCAGTTTGCATGTAGGATAGTTATTTGATATCACCCTTCTTTTTTACCAAAATTTAGCCGTGGGCATGTGACCAAGTCTGTCAAATAATAGTTCATGTATTTGTTCAACCTTAAGAAAAAATAATTCAACAAATACCTTTTGTGGTATCAGCTATCTAAATTCCTATAGATAGTTGTTCAAAAACTTTGTTATGAACCTTGTGATTTAGTTATTCCCTGTTTTGATCTTATAGTTTTCAGATTTTGCTGTTAAATGATTGTGCTTAAACTTCTAATCAGTTACTCCTAGAATTTGTATTGCTGTTGTTTTCTTTCCTTAATGAATATCACATTTTTTGCTATTTATGTGACCCTTTAGGGTCCTGTACTCCTAGAAGCTGGATTCTTGATTCTTTCCGCAATGAATTGGCCATACCTTTCTGCTATGTGTGAAGCCCTTATGGGTGCATTGACTATACACCCACCCACTCTCTCTCTCTCTCTCTCTCTCTCTCTCTCTCTCTCACACACACACACACACACACACACACACACTCACACACACACACAATTTTTTGTCCCTAAAATTTGTGGTGGGTCATCCATCTTGTAAATTGAATTGACAACTGACGTATCTTATTTAGGTACCTCCAACCATACCTGTTTAGGACTGCCTTTGGCCATTGCTGCTCCATTTACTACAATATTGCTACTCATTACACACGTTATCGGTCTACAATGTATTTTCGAAACCTTATCAATTGTTCTCCCTCATTTTTCCTGTATATAGGAGCTACCTCCAACTCTTATGGATGCACTTATTTCTCTTCTTTCTTTCACCCTATACTGATATTAGAACATGGTCTTAATTTCTATGCGATGATATATAATGGTTAGTAATCATTTTGGCATTTGTTTCATTGGATGAACAAGCATCTGAGGTTTTATATTTATCAGGGATTTGGCCGTTTATCCCTGGTTGCACAGTCTGCTGCTAGTGTTGTCCAAGCAGGCACAAAGGACTTAACATCCAAGGTGCTTATTCTTGCTCCTGCTGTAGTTCTTTATTATTTGTCACATTTTGAAAACTTTCCTTTTAATATTGACATGCTTGGCCATCATGGCACCGCCACTAGAAATGGTCATGATACTATTTACTTGTTTTGAAATTTACATTTCACCAATTTATACTAATATGGGAAGGAAGATCTTTATATAGAGGGGAAAAGTCATAAAACTTCACATTTAGAACTTGCGTTGCTTGAAATTTAACAAAGCAACACCTACCGCACTTTGTTAGCCAATTACCAACCCGGTGGTCTATGTGAAATCTTCCGGGTCGGTATGAAAGGTCTTCCTCTACTCAGCATATACCTTATATTACCAAAAATGTAAATTCCTTTATTTAAGGTTTAAATATTTCTCGATTTAGTATTTGCAATTAAATTAGATTAACATGAATAATAATTGTATTGACAAAAAACAATAAAAACATAATCTTCTTATGATTTCATTTTTTAATATCCAGGAATACTTTAATTATATATATAACCCCCCCCCCCCCCGCCCCTTCTAATTGGAATGTCTGGTTCTGTCGCTTGACAATTGAGCACTGTTAGAATTCAACCCAGTCATGCCCCCCAAACAACCCCCCCCCCCCCCACACACACACAAAACAATAACAAAACACACGCTCGTGCGCGCACAAAAGGAAAAAATGAAAGAAAAAAGGCATGAGTTTGCAACTTTGCATGGTTATGCATTGAAATAACCGCGGTGACTTTTTTTCTTCTCTCTCTCTCTCTCTCTCTATAACAACAGGTCAATCCTCCCCAGTATGATCTCAAAGGCTCAAATATTGTTAGTGGTCTATTTCATGTTTTCTTTGTCGCTCCCAATATGCCATTCCAGATACATTTGATGCATAACAAGAATTGCATCTAATGATTTGATTGTTAATTCTTCATATTATGAAATTTATTATCATTGATCTTTGATTCCATGTTTAAAGATTCTAGTCTCTTCCAACTTGGGCCCTTGGGCCTACCGTCCAGACAGTGCCTCACTATGAGGGCAGCTGTCAAGCCAGGTTTGGGAGGGATGCATATGGGACCGAATTTTGAGTCCAAAACTAACTTGTTCTGGAAACTGAATTTGATATTAAGGCCCAGTTCTGAGTCCAAATTAAAACTCATAATTAGCGCCTCCTTTGAATTTTTTTAAGAACGATAAATTGTAGGTTCGTTCTATATTACAAGTTCATTCAAAATATTGTAAGTGCATAGCGAAAAAGTAAAAAAATGGATAAGAACAAGTTGTTGAGCTAGGGAATGTGCGTCTTTTATTCCATTGCCTTGTCTCACTACCAAACTGGTTCACATATATCCAACAGCTTTTATATGGCTCTTACTAAATAACTAATTTGATCCAGTTACTGGCCATTGGGTGCGGCCTAAGGATAGAGTCCTATCTCGCCTATAAATATCAAAAGCACAGCCCATCCATCTCTAAATGGATGGGACTATTTGGACTTCAGATTGGACTGGAAAAAACGTGTCTTGTTTTTCTTCTCTTCTTGATTATTTCCTTTGATATACCAAAATAAAATAAAATAAATAAATATACAACAGGTGAGAGAGGGTGGCTATGACCAAAAAGTAAACGAAACCGTGAATGTGGTCGCAACAAAAACAACCGAAATCGGGGCAAAAACATGGGAATTAATGAAAGGCGTGATGGCCATCGCCTCCCAAAAGGTCGAGGAATACTCCAAAGAAGGAACCATCTCTTGGAAAGGCGACGAATGGCAGCAAAATCAACAAAACAACAATAATAACTCCTCAAAGAACGGCTACTACCAAGATTTCACGCAAGGTAGCAATTCCAAGAATCAGGAAAGTTCAAGCAAAAATTACAACACGATCAATGGTTGGGACGACTGGGACGAAAAGGAAAAGGACCAAAAGCTTCCGGAAGCAACAACCAAGAAGGGAGGAGATAGTTGGGCTGGGTGGGACGATGTGAAGGAGGATGATAATGGTTATTATAATCAAAGCCCTTCGAATAAGGGTAATGGCGGTACCAAATCTGGTGCTTGGTCTGAAGGAGGTTTTCTCTAATAGTAGAAAAAAAAATTCCTTCAAAATTTCAAGGATATTGGTGTGAGGGTTGTGTCAGATGTTTGTTGTGTATTTTTATACTTTTGATGACCCAATAATTATTTTACTTATCTGGTGATGGTAAACCCAAAAATATTAGACATTGTATTTTAGCTTTGTGTAGCCGTTATATTTATTGAAACTCAGATTTTATGCCTGAATATACGACCCTGAAATATTTGGTATGAAGGAATTCCGTTTATTAGATGCTGAACAAATTTTTGCCGCATCGTTATGTGCCTAGGTTCGTCCTTTGTTATAATGACACCAGGAGATATAATGCTGTTGATATTATCTGATACAATACAATAATTGTATGTTCCAAGTTTGTAAAGCAAGGAAAATAATTGTAATGTCTGCATAAGTTTTGTTCTAATTTTTCATGACATGAGATTTTCAACTGCTCTGTTTTCACATTTGTATTTGTCTACATTTCTTGCTCATGACAACAAATTATCGTAATGTAATAGCTCCTAAAGCTATCCACAATTTACTCGTGCACTTATTTGTAACGTATTTTGATTTTTTGAAGGGTATGCTGCATATCATAGGTTAAAAAGTAGGGAAAATCCTTCCCTGGTTCTGTTCAGAGAGAGTAACTTACTTGTTTAGTTTGTACTGCTGAACACAACTCACAATACAAATTACACAGTTTACCACATGATCACCTGGGAACCAATTTTGTAAATTGGAAATATAACCACTTGTGGAAACTGTTATATGCCTTATAGTAACATTGACTAGAAGCATATGAATAGACATTCATACGATCAGACATTCCAACCATTTCAGGCAACATGGCCATCATGGCGAAATAATATACATATCAATGAATCCGATTTTCAAATATATACTTTATCCTACTTTATAGACTATAAATGCTGAAGAGTATCCTAGTTATGGTCATCACCGGCTACATCAACAACCGCAGACTCCTCATCATACACCATAGAAACCGGTGTCTCTTCCGCATGTTTCGTATCGTGCTGCTGAATTACCAGCACCGATGAGACCACACCGTTATGAGAAGAAGCCAGTGCGTCCCCCACGGGCCCCAGCTCCGGGTGCTCTGCTACCTGTGAGGCGAGCTCGGCCACCATTGAAGAGGGGAATCGGCCCTTTCCGAGTAGTATGAGCGCGTATTCTCCGCTCTTGCCTATTGCTAGTACGGCTTCTAGAACGTTGGTAACGGGCCTTTCTTCGTATCTTACAGATCCTTCGGTTTTGCGCCTGAAATCTTCGATTGCCTCGTTGTCAAGCTCCTGTCATAGAAAATGTAAAACTCATATAAGATACCTGCTTCGTGCACATTCAAAAAACCCAAAAGTCACACGCACACCTCTTCTCTTTGTCGATCCCTAGCCACAGTGGAGAACGAATAGCTCTTCTCCACACTTTTCATCGGCGACGGCCTCAACGTAACCATAGGCCGATCTTGATTCCCTTTTTTCCCGTCCAAAAACCTCATCGCCGTAACCCTAACCCCCGGATGCTCCGCCATTCTTCCCGCCAGCTCCAATGCCTCCCTGTCGTCGGGCCCACCAAAGAACAGGATGCACACCTCCCTCGCCACCTCGGCGGGTCCCACCTGCTCCCCACCTCCGAAGCCCCGGTCCACTAGGACCGCGACAGAGCATGGGGATTCTTTGAGTACCTTTTGGTTCACGGATCTCCACCCAGGCCCCACGTTTTCCATGGTAGCCACATCTGTGGCTCCGGCGACCTTGTGCTTGTGGAATGGGAGCACCAGAAGTGACACCTATTGGAAATTAATTATATAAATGTTTGAAGTTAGGAAAGGTCAAGAATTTGGCACTAATTAAGAAATGGTTGACATGCATAAAATTTGGCAAAAAAAAACTTAGTTAAAAAAGAAGCTAATACTAGCCATATTTAGTTTTTTTTTTTATAGATTTGACTAAGTGTTTTTAATTAGTAATCCAAATAAAAATTTTCAAGTTGTAAGGATTTTCTATAATGTGGGGATGAACGTATCACTGTATCAAATCTTCGAAAGTTTTGGTGAGTGTAATTATATTTTGTGCGTTGAAGTCTAGACATTTTGCACACTGATTTTTTCTCTTTCTATAAAAAGTAGGTTTTAAATGAAACATTAGCTAATTTTTTTATCTTGAATGTTTCTGCTGTTAATTTGGAACCTTTCAATGAAATTCAGATGAATAAAATCCATCCACAAGAAAGTACCTTCTTGTCTTCCGCAACGCTACAAATATCCTCATGCATAGTCGACATAGCTGACACCGCCGTCATCGGCCGAACCCTAACCCGGCTAAGCTGCCCATAGGCCTCAAATGCCACGGCAATCATCGGCCGGTCATCTCTCTCATTCCTCCTCAAAGGGTTTCTAAACGGAACGCCGTTCCTTCTAAATCTACGCACTAACAAAATGGATGATGACCTCTCCGTAAGCGCAACTAAATGCATTATGTACAACCTAAGAGTAGTAGTTGTTTTCTTTGTGCCTCCGCCTCGAACAGTCTCAATAAGATTGATTATGGAGGGGACGTCGCGTTCGCTATGAACACAGGCGAGGATCCGGAGCTCCTTGGCGTCGATGGCGGCAGGAGGGGACGAGGTGGAGGCGGATGCCTGGAGTTTGCGGTGGTTGAAGGGGTAGCGGGATGTTCGGGCGGGCTTGTAGATGGCCATGACGACGGGGGTAGTGATGAAGGTGGTGAAGAGGGCCATTAGGACTAGAATTGCAAATATTTCATCATTGAGGACCTGCATATAGTAAAATTTAACTTTCATTAATTGATCATTTCAATCATGTAGGTTATTATTATTAATATTTTCAATGTTTCTATTATTTGCATCAAAACTCGGAAATTGTTTGATAGCTGAGTGTCTTTTTACCTTTTGTGGGACCAAAACCCAGTCATTTGCGCAAACAGAACTTTTCTTCGACCTTTTCTAATTAAGACAAAAATATTTAGTCTTCTAGTATATAATTTTCTCACCTTCCTTTCTTTCCCAATGTTGAGCACGATGAGCTCCACAAGCCCCTTGGTATTCATCAACACCCCGAGCGTCACCGCCTCTCTCAATGGCATCCTACATAACATCGCCGCACCGAAAGTCCCCATAATTTTCCCAAAGCACGCCGTGGCAATAACCAATGCAAGCAACCCCCATGCCATCGCCCCATGGATTTTTGTTACATCGGTCTTTAGTCCGCTCGATGCGAAGTACAAAGGCAGAAGCAGTCCTGAAACGAAATCTTCGATTCTTTCTATTAGTCTTCCTGCAAATTCTCCGTCTTTTGGTATTGTTAGACCGAAGACAAACGCTCCAAATATCGAGTGGATTCCTATAACGTCGGTTGCAAATCCGGAGACTAGAACTCCGGCTAAGGTTAAGCAAACCCATAGTTCGCTGATCTCGCCGGCTTCACCTGCATGCATGAAATTAAACTTAAATAGAGTTCGAAAATAAATTGCCCAGGTAGTTATTTGTATTTCATTTTATGTATGTAAGGATTAATCTTTCTAAATCTTCCAGTTAAAAAAAATTTCAAACACTATCTCTCACCTACAGCTCTTCTGCCAACCCAAGCCATCGCCGGCTTGACCACGACCATCTCCACGGCAACAAACCCAATACCACAAAGCAAAACCCACAAAGATATGAACGGACTCGTATGATGCCCTCCTCCTGATAACGCCACGGCCAAAGCAAGAAGCACCCAAGCCACCACATCATTAAACGCCGCTGCGGCCATAGCCGTTTCCCCCATTGGCGTAGTAAGCAATTTCAACTCTGCCAAGATCCGAGCAAGCACCGGAAAAGCGGTGATGGAGAGAGAGACACCCATGAAGACGAGAAACGGTGCATACCTGTTAGATAGTCATACTTTTGAGCTTCATCTTTTGGATACAATGGTTCTTGACACGGATCAGGTTTGGCCTGGACTTAAAACCTCGTTAAGTATTTCAATATGTTGTATTCGTTGTGCCTTTTCAAGCAAGCTTTTTTGCTAGAGGCCTTTACATATGAGCCAAAAACTCGTATTGACTTGATATAGATTGTTAATTAAAGCGCTTGAGCTTAAATGTTGTTTTGCCGTTAGAAAATGATGCTACATCGCAAAATAATTTGCCTTCGCATTTCGGTTAGCTACATTTCTTTAAATGAAAGTTTGAAAATAAATTCGCAAAATGCCACAAATTTTTGCAACATTTCTGAAGCCTAATTTGGTTGCAGCAAATATTGCAATATTAAAAATATGATTATGGCATTTATTAGGACGTTGCATATCATTCACCCACTTACAACCAAGCAATGGGTTTTTGGCTAATTACTTGTAGCAAATGCTGCTTGCAACATTTATGGAACAAATGTTGCATTTTCTATTGCAGCAAACCAATTGGTTTAAAGATTTTAGGTAAAGTGGTTACTGACAGTACCCAGCCGTATCGGCGCCGGGGACGGCATTCCGGAGGATAACAGCGATCCCGATGCCGGATATGAAGGGTACCGAAATTCCGGCGGCGGCGATGGAGAATGCACGGCGGCCGGATTGACGGACGGAGCGTAGATCAAGTTCGAGGCCGACAAGGAAGAGGAAGAAGAGGAGACCAATGCTGGCAACGGATTCGAGGATGGGTTCGCTCCATGAAGGGAAGAGATTGCGGAGGTAGGTTTGGTTGCGACCCAAAGCTGATGGTCCTAGAATGATGCCTCCCTTCAAATATATATAGAGATGGAATTGGAATTAGTTTTGAAAGCAATGTATGCACTGTTTAAGAAGTTAAAATAATTTATAGATCAAATTGGTTAAATATATAAATAAGCTTAATTTAAAAAAACTATCAAATACTTTTACCTAATTATGAGAAACTACCAAATTCTTATTAAATACACGAGAAACTACCGCAAAACTTTTTTAAAACTATATGAAACTATCACAAAACTTACAAATACAACGAAAAGCTACCACAAATTATGTGCCACGTCAGCAATAATTACAAGAAACTACGATAAAATTTTCAAAGTATGGTGCTTTCTCGTAATTTTGAAAGAATTTTATAGTTTCTCGTTATTAGGCCAAAGTATTTGGTAGCCTTTCGGAGTAAGCCTTATAAATAATTCTACCAACTTTGTATCCAATAACGGAAAAACTATGATGTTAAATACAGAGAAATAAATAGGTTAGATGATTATTGTATCAAATAGATTATAAGAAAATTGCAACATAAAAACTACATCATGTTAAGAAACCCAAGACCTAATTATTCCAAAAAAAATTTAAAAGGTCAAAAAATTAGGATTTTTAAAACATTTTTGTATTTAGCATGCAGGAAATTACTTATTGGTTATGTCACCACCACCATAAAATTTATGCACTTTGAGCCCTGAGATCCCATCATAAAGTTTCTTAAACATTTTTAATTTTAAGGAAAAAGAGAAAACAGCCCTAATACACACACACACACAATAACTATCATACATGAATTAAAATATAATACACCAAATATTTTATCATCCATAAAATTCAAAAACCCACCTAAAACGCTTTTCCTTATATTAGTAGCGTTCCGGAAAAATATGGGTCTAAAAATATAAGTAGTTTCTTTCCCAAAATATTCAAAACCTCAGATAAAACACTTTCTTTCTTTTTTACATCAGAGCATAGCTAAAACCCTAATTTTAATTTGAACAACAATAATTTGTTAATCCATTTAAGAAACCGTACATGTTGATGGAACATGAATAAATTTGGATAAATAGTGACGCTACCATCTTAATATTTTTCCGCCAAGGCATTCAAGTTGCCAAAGGGATTAACATATATATATATATATATATATATATATATATATATATATATATATATATATATATATATATATATATTTTATAAAATTCTCAAGATCATCAAAAGAAGAATGGAAAAAATAACAAACAAAAAGAAAGGAAAGGAAAGAAAATAAAGAAAATTTACTTACGATGATCTCGGCAATGACTTTGGGTTGCCTTAAGGGCGTAAGGATGAAGGAGAGGAAGCGGCTAAGGACAAGAACAAGGGTAGCTTGGACTATGAGAAGTGGGAATGCAAAATGGAGAGGGTTGTCTCCTTGCAATATCCCATTTGATGAGGTCTTTATGGAAGTTATGTTCACCACCATTGTGTTCTTGGCTCTCTCTCAACCTCTCTCTCTCTCTCTCTCGAATTTATTGAATGGGAGGCTAGCTATTTTAACTTGTTATATATAAATTCAAGAAGTCTTCTTCTTTCCTTTCCTTTCCTTTCCTCGAAGGAGAAATGAATGAATAGGGTGAGGGAGTTGTGAAGCGTTTGAGAGAGAGGGAGAGAGAGGCGGTGGAGAGACGTGTGGCTTTTATAGGAGGAGCCAACGAGGGTGGCATGGGCACGTGTACCTTGGGGGTGGTTTTGCGCACCAAGGCCTCTTCCTGCCGTTTTTGCTCCTGCGATGCACGGATGAATATTTTAAACAACATATATATATGCTGCTGCAGGAGGGTGTAAAATTTTTTATCACAGAGTGCAAAAAAATTTATCATGAACATTTCGTATAAATTTCCAAGGAAATCAATGGATTTTCTCTAAATTTAAATTAAATGAATAATATTAGAACTGAGGAATTTATGAGTAATGCAAAATAATAAAGATTTAAGGGCAGTTGTATAAGTCAAAGGCATGTATCCTTTTGGCCTTTGGGCATGCGAGAGAATTTGCAATGAATGAAAGTATGAGAGAGAGAAAAAGGGTTGTTAGATTTTTAATTTTCTTATTTTTGTATTTTGTGGTGGATGAGATGTACATATATATCTATATTCAATTCTCAACTTTAACTATGAGAATTTTGCTATTTTTTTATTTTTTATATTGTTGATCAATGGCAACATTTAAGCACTTCTAATTATAATAGTAAAGATTTTTAGGTAAGTTGTATTTTACAACTGCCTCCTGTCCTTCCTATTGTTAGAGGTGTAAAACGCGTGATTTGGGTCATTCGTGGACGGGTCACTATGGATGGTGTGTAAAACGGGTATGGTAAAATTACCCATAGTTAACCGTATGTAGGATATGTGACCATTACTTGACCCGCAAAGATTTGCATGTAACTGTGTATGCATATACGGGTCATCCAGATTAGCTGGAAACTTATATTATATTAAAATTCCAATAGTTTTATTAAATTATAGTCAATATATATATATATATATATATATATATATATATTATATGAACACATGGATAACAAAAGCATAAATTTCAAAATTAAAGCACAAACAAAGTTTTATAATAAAAAAGAAATATTCTAATCTAAAATTTTCACATAAAATCAATGCTGGAGAGCTAGATAGCTAGTTGTGGTTCTTTGAAAGCTCCACCATATTCTTCTCACCGTCAACTTTATCTAATATGCAGGTCGTCGGGTAAAACCATTAACCTGCGGGTTAGGTCGACCGGATGGTATTTTTAAATGGACAAATCAGATATGTACATATAATTCTTAAACTGATAGTAAATTTTTGACACATGATCCGTGTTTTACAGGTTGACCTGAGGACCAAACGGGTTACGAGTCATTCTTGACACATCTATATATTGTGATTGTAAGAACAACAAGCCCGCTATACAACAAGGAAGGGCCGGAAAATTTGTTTTCTATCAACCTATGTTCTCTACCGACACTTCACCAATATGTTGATAGAAATATATACTGGCTGATTGATGAGATGAAAGAGCCCATCAATTAATGTAGGGAAGAAGGGTGATTGGTAAAGTTGAATTACATGGAAAGTCTTTAATATGAATTTTACTTGAATGTTTGAAAATAAAATATGAAGGTTTATCAACTCTCTTAAACTAACTATGCAGCAACTGATGTTGGTAGACATAAAAAACGCTCCGGTTCATTCATACAGTAAAAGATTTAGAATTTCTTTTAATACATTTAGAGAAATTTTCCTTCCTTTGTGGGGGCATTTCCATTTAGTTTGATGATGCTTAATATAAACTTTATATCCTCGATCGATACCAAAAATACTATTTTGTTTAATTTGAACAAAAAATAAGTATAGAGCGCTCTTCTATATATATAGTCTTATAAACCTGCAATAATGCAAAGGATGAAATTGATTTTTTGAGGGTTAACGCCGAGGTTTTTTTAGAACACAATTCTTACATCCTAACAACTCTTCTGTCCCTAAAGACGAATATTGTTTTACTAAAAATAAAATAAAAAATTAATAAAAGGATGGAGATTGCAGTATTGTACAAAAACCACCCATTGCAATGCAGTCTCTCATCTCTGCCTGCAGGTAATTACCATGGTAATTTAACTTGTTTGGTGTTCCTAAAAATGACAATTTAATAATCTCATATTTATTACTACTGAATCTCTGTATTATAAATAACTATACTTTCTACTTAATTGAAAAGACATGTACATCAAGCAAAACCATTCTAATCATTAATTTCTCTATAAATTCGATAGTAGTAACAAACTATTTTGATATTCATGCCGTATACGAGCATAATTTAACAATTTAGCAACGAGATATACATAATAAAGTTTTTTTTTACTCATCTGACACTTGATTTACATGAAAATTTCGGATTTTGGTTGAGGATAAAAAAACGGTGAAATAAAGTATATGGAAATGTGCAGATCGGGTCCTGTCATGAGAATCCAACCATTCATCAACTTGATATATATATAACAAGATCAGTTTTCCAACAAGTGATATATATATATATATATATATATATATATGAGAATAACGGAGGAAAGATGCCATAGGAGCGAATTTCCTCCTATGGCGTCGAAAAAGTACCCACTCCCTCATTTTTTCCGACGATCGGCACACATCAACTTCATCGTTATCATCTAAGATGTGGGCACACCAAATTTCAAGCGATTCTATAACCTTTTCACCGTTGATTTAGTGGGTTCAGAATTAACGGTTTACCGATAACAGAACTGAAAAAGTTCAAAATTAACGGCACACCAAAGTTGTAGAATCGTAAGACGTACTTTTTCGACACGAGGAAATTCCCTCTCATGGCCTCTTCCCTCCATTAATCTCGCGCGCGCGCGTGTATATATATATATATATATATATATATATATATATATATATATATATATCACCAAACATCTTAATTATGATTAAGATGATGTTTTAGGTCTCATTAAAATGGACAGAGCATGAGAATAGCTAGTGAAGGGCCATAATCCTCTAACATGTGATGCCCCATCCATTAATTAATTAATGGAGTACTCAAAGGCCTTTTTGCAGGTTGGCAAAAATTAGCCACCAACAAAACAACACCTTCTCATATCATGTGATCTCTTTTTACAGTTGGAGTACTTTAGTTTCTCTTTAAACAAGAAAAATCTATAGAAGAGATAGAAGAAAAAGTCCACATGATGATCTTATCTTTAGTTATTATTATTTAGGCATGATCAAATTCAAGTCGACTAACTTCACTTTTATTTGTTCTGATAAATTTGTACAAGCATATATATGTTTTTGTCATAGGCTTGCATGATGGGTTTTAGAAAGAGCTCGCTAGCTAGCTATCAAAGAAAAAATATTATCGAGATCAGAGTACTCATCACAACAAACTGGAAAGCCTTCATAAACGGAAGCATCAGCTGTTGCATAATGAACGTCAAAACATTTACGCAACTTTTTTGAGAATGAATCTCATTATCGTTGTATTCGAACTAAAGGCCCGGGAAAAAAAGTGATGCTACTGCTTAAACTAAGCTCAGTTAGTTATTTGTACTGATCTCACCTAACGTATGTAGAAAATAGAAATTATGAGGTTATTAAACAAGCCGTATGGTAATTTATTAAACAATAAACTACCAAACTTGTTTAGTAACCATATTCCCGAGATTATAGTCAAAATAGAAGCATCCGTAATGCTTGCAAGCTTGACAACACCTATTAAGAATGAACGCCTACATTATATTCAACTCTACAACACAGATGAAACCACCAACAACAAAAAAACCCATTCCCATATGCAAAAAATGGCAAGTATACATACTATTGTATATTTGTATTCCTCAAATGATGTGGTAACTAATGAGCCACTAATTAGTTGTCATGAAGGATGTCACTATCATTAGAATCACAATCAATCATCATGATAATAATAATTAAAAAGCTCAAGTATCAGGACTTTTATCATGGGAGACTTGAGCTTGAAATTCACTGGGCAATGCTCACATGAATCCCTTGCACCAATCTATTTAACCAAAGAAATCAGCCATGCTTTATTTATTATTTATGTATTTAGTTTTGTTTTATTTTTTGGGGAAGGTATCCAAAACTCTTAGTGCACCCTCTAGGTCTTTGAGCACGAGATGTTTGTGCACTTGTTTGTATATCAAACAAACTCATCTCTTAATATTGTCTAGTTTTAGTTGTTTCAACGAATCTGGATATTGTCGATGTAAACTCGGAATCATATGAGTAGGTTATGAATGTTTTCATGTGTGCTACTCATGTACTGGACTTCTGTCACCCATGTAGCCTTGGGATGCATTAAGAACAGATTGAAACTTGATACCATGCCCCAAAAAGAAAAAACATTTTAACGAAAAAGCGTGTATATAAGTTGTTGATTGTTATTATATATCGAAGGGTTGGTGCAATTAAATCATGAAAATCCAAAGATCATGAAGTCAAGGCGTGCAACCAACAAGAAGAAGAAGACCCCTGAGCATTTTAACACGGACAAAAGCTTAAGTTGTTGGGTTGTAAGCAAACGACAAATCAAACAAAATTACAACTTGATATCTATATTATATAAAATTAAATCATATACCTTCAACAAGCTCCCTAGCAATCATTGTGCCACATCAAAGATGCTTCAAACAAAGCAACAGAAACAAGAGCAACCTGTGAGAAAATTGTTCATGGGCAAAATTCCAGACAGCAAAAACTGAACAACAAAGTTCACAATTATGTTTCTTGATACCTCATAAGCGTCCCCCAAGACCTGAAAGTGAGGACTCGAGATCGTGGCATATATAACTTCATTGTCGCCTCGGAAAAGAACCGAATAAAACAAGAGAAAAGATTCATCCCTTGTATCAAATCCACCGACAGTGTAATATATCTTCTTCCCTACAATGAAGCATCAAAGACGAAAAAGGCACATCGGCATCATGCGGCAAACAAATTATGCGGATAAACTTTTTTGTAGATTCGTGTAGCATCAACGTTAACTTAGCAATGATGGTTTGTTGTGTCAGCTAGAAAAGAATGGTTGTGTCGAAAAATATGCAGCAGCATCTTTCTTAGTTCAGGAAGATGAAAAATGTGAAATAATTCTTCTGCAATCATTACAGTCCAACAAATATGTTAGCACATGATTCGTTTGTTTTAAAATGAAGAGAGATTACGGTTGCACAAAATGTATGATAAAACTTTGCCAGAAAATAAATGTAAAATAGAATGCCGATCGACTAAACATGTCAAATAAAAGAAGTTGATCGTCGGTGAAAATTAGAAAAGGTAAAGTGCTGATTACATATCTTTCCATTTGTAAGATGAATTTGAAACTGATGGCACTTTTGCAAGGTTAGCAAAACTGCCGACGGAATAAACAGAACAAAAGAGATCTCTTCAAGAAAATATTCAAGTTAACAGATATTAACTTCAGAGAAGGTTATGTTTATGGGTAGTTATTCTATTGGAAATATCCGACTACAACAAGGACAGTTTACAAAATGAACAGGAAGCTAAACAAATGGGAAAGCTATTTCTAAGAAGCCATGGAAGAACTTGACCTCAATATTGTCTCAGAAAAATGGAATCAGGAACCGAAATGAGTGTACCCTTGCAAATTCCCCTTGTCATTAAATATCATGACTGATAAAATTGTTTCAAATATGGCCCATCAGCCAATATATCGGTTTGGGACCCCTTATGAGTTATGATATGATACAAACAATAATACGGGGATATGTACATGTTGCCTAAATATCGGTAGAATTATGAATATCGAAAGTTATATTGTCCGCTTGGTTTCGGCTCAAATATTATTGCCAACAATTCAATAATATCTTGTCCGAGTAGTTGTTTTGGGTAGCAAGTTAAGTTTTAAAAGGTTTAGACTGTTAGAGAAGAAGTAGCATCTATAGCTACTAGCTAATGCAACACATAACTTCAGTTCAGCCTTCTCTATTTAAATATTTCCATTTGGAATACTTTATCTTATTGTATGTTCTTGCATGTAGTGTACAATAATCTCTATGATAGATAACTTTTAGGAATTTATGGGTTATCCTAGATTTATAATATATGTGCATATGTAGTAGTACCTCATATAAATCTGGTTTGTATATAGAATTCCTTGATATGAATTCCCGATATTGACCCATATCCCCGATATATCACCCTTTATTGACTCGTAATTCCAATATATCGTCTGATATCCGCTGCCATAGAAAAGCAACCATCCTATTTGATCCCCAAATGTCTGCGGACTGAAACCTTGCTCAGAACAGAACAATACGATACCGTTACATCTCGTTCTTCCAAATTTTAGCATAAAAGGTTAAAGATAATAAACATATCAGCATCCTGTTTCAAATGAATCATGGGGAAAAAATGTCTGCATTTGAGTAGTATCAAATGAACGCATATCTTTGTTGACACAGCATTAGTAAAGGATTGCTGTGCTTAAAGAGAACAAAATAAACACTAGCAGCAGAAGAGCCATATTTATCTCTCTCTCAAAGGCTGGATGGTACAAATTATTCTCATCATCCTACTGTTCTGGGTGAAACACTACATGTTGAACTCCAATGTCATCTTAGATTGCAATGCTATGTCCTGATCTTGGATTATAATGCAATAATATTATAGCTCATAGCAAATGAGGAGTTAAATGCAATCTAGATGTAATAGATGTGTGCTAGACTTGTCTGAAAAAATGAAGTTGACACAATCATTCAAAAAAGAAATCGAGGAGATAGCTTTTAAGTTGTAAAAGAGAAATGTGAAGCCCAGTTTCCATAATATAGCAGCAATATATTGATCACTAAGAAGAAAACTCTCCATCACTACAAACACAACAAACATGCAGCACTAGTATTAGAATTTCCTGTAAAACAACATTAATTACTACTTTAAAAGCTGATTATCATGTGAAAACAAAATAGGCCTCGTCGTAGCAAGAACTCTAAGATGATACATTAAGTAAAGAATTTGGAGTAAACAATGTGCATATTTGAACCTTATTAAAATTTATGGTGTTCTTCTTCTTCCCTTGGCAGTTCCTAATTATGACAGTGAAAATGTACAAAATGCACCTGAAGTAAGACAGATAGTAGCGCTATCTGTGATCGTATAAATGGAAAGTGCAATTCACACTTGGACAAAATCGCATAAACGAAGGAAAATCACGTATTCGAGTTTTTTAATAGTAATTATTTCCTTGCCATTATCTATTGTTCCAACAGGAAGACACCGAAAAAAATATAAATAGTGAAATAAATTTTTTATATAATACTTCTGTTGACATGCAATAAGCAAATCCAAATGCATATTCTAAAATGAGATGCACAAGAAGAAACCTTATATGCAAACAATGGCAAATCATGAATATAAGAAGAAGAAAAATAGCAATTCATGAATGAAAACAAAAAGGAAGAGGAGAAAAAGAAAAGTTGTGTGTGGAAACGAATGCTCTCTCTTTCTATCCTTCACTCTGTAAACATGTCTCATTACCACTAGACACAGTGTTAAAGTTGGGAACAATCCTAATGCACAGTTTTATTATGTAAACAATTAGACAAAACGGAATACGACTCAAAATATTTCAATGTCCTCTAAGTATGAGCTACTTTAGCATGCATGACATCAAACCACCATATAGTTTCTCTGTTAGAAAATGAATCTCTCTACATAAAATTAGAGAAGGGTGTGTATGGTGGCCATATTGTCATACCAAAATAGATAATTCCTAATTCTAAATGTAATTACTGTTAGTGTTGATCCAAATAAGATCATTCAATTCGCATAATGATACAAACTAATGATTTAAACTGTTGAAAATGTAAACTTACAGGATAATACAAAGATATAAATAAAACATACCAATGTTAGTTAGCCTTCTTCCATTTTTGCATGCGTACACTTACCCCATTGTTGTTTATGCAATCCATTCTCCATATATCTATATTAATGTGTATCAAACAAATTGATGAACAACTATTACTGTCCTCTTTATTAAAAAGAAAAGAAATGAAGAAAAAGAGAATATTCCAGACACATTCTTAAATTAAAGGGTTAACAAGAAATTCGCATTTCAAATACATACATAAACTAAAGCATTCTCTATATGAAGGACCCTACAAATAACTTAATTGGATCTTAAACCTTCACAGATTGATACTTTGGATATAATTGACTCCTGTTAATTTGGAGGCCTCTCACTGTGAGACTATGGTTTATGGCTATATCTCAAGCCCTTGGATTTTCCGCTATTCCATACGTCGATGATATTTTACCCTTCTACTCCCATATTTAACCTCTATGAATTGTTATTCTCTCTCATTAATCTATAGTTCTATAAGTGAACCAAGATTGGTCGTATTTGAGGCGTTTTCCATGCGGTCCAAACGGGCATGCAAACTGGATGAAAGGGCATGCATCCAGGAACGTGCAACGACAATCAGGCTTGATAGCAGAAAGACATGTTAGGAGAGGGGGTAAAATAGGGATATTTTAAGGAGTCATCTAAAATTTAAATTTTACTCTTATAGGGCTATATGGAAGGAAAATAGGGATCCTAGCTCGAAAAAAATGAAAGAAAAGACTAAATTGATCTATTTAATTGTTTGCTAGTGTTAAACGATAAGCTTGAGGGGGTACTGGAATAGTTTAGAATATATTGTTATTAGGGTACACCGTACCATGATACTTGGACATCAATTAATTGTAATCCCTGTATAAAGAGACCATAGATATCAGTGATGCGTAGCTTGGACAATAGACGAATAAATGCGGGTCTTGGAAGAGGTTTCGTCGAAATATCTGCAATTTGTGCATGAGTAGAAACATGATGGAAATTGACTTCCTTTTCAACAATTTTCTTCCAGATAAAGTGTCAATCCACTTTAATGTGTTTTGTCCATTCGTGATACAGTGGATTCTCTGAAATATGAATTGCAGCTTTATTGTCACAACATAATGATGCCGTTGTTGTAGAACTAACACCGAGATCATGAAACAATGTGGAGAGCCGACATGGGACATAGCCCTATATCCAGCCTTGGCCGATGAGCGTGCAACAATATGTTCTTGTTGCGCTAGGTAATTAGGTTTCCCGTAAAAAAAACACAAAATCCACTTGTGGAGTAACGGTCATCCATAGAGATCCGGCAAAGATCCGGCAAAATCGGCATCAACATAAGCTATAAGAGACAGATTAGAACATGGTTTATAGAGAAGATCTTGCTCAGGTGCACGCTTCAAATAGCGGAGAATGCGCTCAACGGCCCGAAGATGGGAAACTAAGGACGTCTGCATAAACTGGCTCATTGTGTTGACTGCAAAGCATATGTCAGGATGAGTAACAATGAGATAGATCAGCTTCCAAACTAACCGTCGATACCAACATGGATCGGAAAGTGACTGGTCATCAGGCGAGCTAATACAAGAAAGCTTTATTATTGTATCCATGAAAGTATCGGCAGGGCGACAGCCAAGAAATCCTGTTTCTTTAATAAAATCGAGAGTATACTTTTGTTGTAAGAGAAATAATGATCTCTTATTTTGAGATACTTCTATACCAAGAAGGTACCATAGAGGACCAAGATCTTTGGTGTGAAAATGTGAGACCAAATGGGTTTTGATCTTAAATATACCTTCGGAATCATCTCCAGTGATGACTATACTATCAACATAAATAAGGAGAATAACCATACCTTCTTTCCGTCTATGTATAAAAAGAGATGGATCTGCCAAACTTCTTGTGAAATTTATCTTTTCTTATGACCATGCTGCATTTATCGAACCATGCCCGAGAAGATTGTTTTAGCCCATAGATAGATTTTTTAAGATGACATACAAAAGACCCCCCCTCATGCTCAAAGCTAGAAGGCTACTGCATATAAATCGTCTCGAAAAGATCGTCATTGAGGAAGGCATTTTTGACGTCTAGCTAATATAGAGGCCAATTACGAGTAACCGCAAGAGAGACCAGGATACGAACAGTAGTGAGTTTGGCCACCGGAGAAAAAGTCTCAGCATAGTTGATACCGTATTGCTGAGAATAGCATTTAGCAACAAAATGTGCCTTCAAACGAGATACACTACCATCGGTATTATGTTTGATAGTAAAGACCCACAGTCAACCAACCATATTTTTCCGTGAAGAGAGATTGACCAGATCCTAAGTGTGATTAGACCTTAATGCCTGCAATTATTCCATCATACCTCTATACCAACCTGGATAACTTATAACTTTATGTACAGATTTAGGAAGGGAAACAACAGACAAGAAAGAGACAAACTGACATAAAACTAGAGTAAGACGATGATATGAAATAAATGAAGTAAGATGATAAAAATTAGTGCATGTTCGTTTACCTTTGCAAAGAGCAATTGATAAGTCGTCCGACAAACCATCAGAAGGAGGGCGAGGTGAAGGCACATCGGATTCTGGTTGTATACATGGAGGAAGGGCTTTAGTATCTGCTGTTGAATCCATCACTGCTCTTGGTCGATGCCGATAGATTTGCGTAACGGGAGAAGGAGGAACTTCGACAGTAGTGGATTCGGTTTGAATTGGTTGGTCATGTGGAAGTATAGAAAGTGGTGGTGGTGGTTGGACGTGAGAAGGACCTTCCGTTGGGGGTAAAAGGGCCGATCCTCGAGAAATGTAACATCATGAAAGATTATGACGATAGAAGTAGAAGGAAGCATGAAAACGTAACCTTTTTAAGTTCTAAAATAACCAACAAATATATGTTTGACGGTCTTATGATCCAATTTATCGCGATTGAATCAGTGAGTATGAATGTAGCAAACACACCCAAATACTTTAGGAGGAAGGGGAAAGGGGTCTTAGTCGAGAAATAAAACAGAGAGCAGTGTTTGGTTTTGAAGAATCGTGAAAGGCATGCGATTAATCAAAAAACATGCAGTAAAGTAAAATTCCAAAGACATTTTGGGACATGCATGTTAAGCATAATAGAACAAGCAATGTCAAGAAAGTGACGGTTTTTTTATTTCAGCAATACCATTTTGTTGTGGTGTGTATGAGCAGGAAGTTTGATAAATAATCCCACGGGATTGGCAAAAATATTGAAAAATACTACTAATATATTCTTTTGCATTTTCAGTTCTTAGAGTTTTAATAAACGTATTAAACTGATTAACTACTTCATCAATAAAAGTTTTAAACACATGTGGTAATTCAGATCGATCACGTAAAAGAATCAGACATATCATTCTAGAGTGATCATCGATAAAATTTACAAAATATTTATATTCAAATATACCAATATACTTATAAAGACCCCAAATGTCAGAATGAACCAACTCAAACATCGAAAAACTACGTTTATTAACTGAAGGAAAAGAGGAACGAAAATGTTTTCCCAAAATACATGACTTGCATGAAAATCAGATAAAGAAAAATCATGTAACATAATACGTAGCATAAGAAGATGTGGATATCTAAGACGTCGATACCAGCAAATGGTAGCAACAGCAGCAAATGCGGAAAGTGGCACATCCAAGTAGTACATGCCATTAGTTTCTTTACCTCTACCAGGCTGCTCCTTCGTCTGGTTGTCCTGGATCACAAAGTAATTAGAAGAGAAAGATATTGAACAGTTGAAATTATTGGTAAGGAGACAAACAGATAAAAGATTTGTACGAATTGAAGGAATAACGAGAACATTTTTAAGCGGTGACGAAGATGTCACATCAATATTGATATAACCACGAACAGGAAAGGCATACCCATTCATAATGGAAATGAATTTATGCGAAGTAAAAAATACAGAGTTAGAAGCAGTACGAGTCATGTGGTCAGAAGCGTAGAAGTCAAGAATCCAAGGGTTTGACTGAGATAGTAAAGATATACCAGATGTGGTTAAGTTGGTAGTAGAGATATGAGAGAAAATACGTTGCAGATGTTGTAAGTCTTCAGAATGATGATGCTGGCGGTTAGGTTGCTATGGATGGAGGAGCCATACTTTGTCGGGCAGTAGGAATCTGATCCGGATAGCCATGTTTCTCCCAGCAGAATTGATATGTATGGTTGGTACGACTACAATGAGAACAAGAAAGGGAACCACGACCCCATCCCCCATGACCCCGAGTATCAATAGGACCATGGCTACGACCAGAGGGAAATTCTCAGACACGGCCCTGAGCAACAAGGACAGAAGATAGAGCCTCCACTGTTGAAGTGCCTGGTGGAGCGACACAATAAGTGGCAGCAAGAATACTATTAAGGGTAGGCGTACCACCCTGAGAGAAAAGAAAGGATCGAACTCCATCCAAGTGAGGCCTCATCTTAGCTAAATAAAGAGTCTCAATAAGAGTCTTACGCTGACTCTTGGTAACGGTTGAATCAGAGGAGATGGATTGATATATGTTTTATTCTTTTAGAAGCCTTCGGAATCGGGCCCTAAAGGCATGTAGATCACCATCTGGAGTAGTGGTAGTGAGTTCATTAAAGATATCATAGAGCCGCTGAAGGCTATCTTCTGACGAATAAAGAGGTTTGAGATAACCACATCTCCTTCGCAGTAGGAGATACAAAATAGTCCGATAACAGCTAGATTCTATAAAGTTTGTAAGCCAAGTGCAGATTTTTTTGTCATTTTGAAACCAAGAAGAATACCGCGCATCGGAGGTTGGTGGAGCTTCCTAAAAGAGATGATGATGAAGACCCCTGCTTTTGAGAACTCGTTCAATGGCGTGTGCCCATTCCAAATAATTATTAGAGCCAGAAAGAGTCGAGGTAGTTAGATAGAGATCCGTTTTGTAATCAGAAACAGGAGGATCAATTTTGTTGTTCGTCATAATGAACGTCGCACGCAAATAAACCAAGTAACATAAAGTGCAGATCTCACCTCAAGATCAATTCATCGTGAAATCTCGAATCCGCTGGAGAGGATCGAATCTATGAACATGGTCAGATCTGAAGAGAGGCAGTCGTCGACGCTAGCGAAGGCATTGCAGCAGGAGAGGGAGGCACAGATGAGGGCGGGTGGGGAAAAGAGGGGTCGTCGAAGGCAAGGAGGCGTCGATCGAGAGCGATTTGGATCGGTGTTCATTACATTTTATTGCATTAAATATCGCCCATTCTTTATCATATTGGGAATAAACAAGTACTATTAACCCATGTCTGCTACGTAAGTACATGGTCACAGGTTTGCTAGGAAATGGATCCCAATTACTGCGAAACGCGCACATTTGATACGATTTCAGGTTTAATTGGCCAGCAGACGACAAAATGATCAAAACACGTGCAAGAGATACTCAAATCAACTACGTGCATTCTACGGACTTCTAGAAACTCCACAAGAGCCTTCACAATTATTTTGGACAGCCACCAAAATTAAATGGAAGAAAAAGAAGGTTTGATGGTGAATTGAACACAAGTGGATTTGAAAATGAGCAAAAAAAGTCCAAAAATAGCCACGTTTGATGACCAGAGCGTTCCAGAGTGAATTGGCTAAAATGAAGTACACCAGAAATCGTAAAATGAAGATAGAATGTTAGTGTATATGCCCTAGAGGCCATTACTGTATTATACTAGTATGTATATTACTTGATGGAAGCTTGGGATATTCACCTTGTATTGACAATCTTGCTCAATATAGTAGTATGCTACTTGGTTTGTTTCTGCTTTAATGTGTACATGTGTTTATTTTAGCATATCACCTATACACATTAGTGGAGCCCTTAGGATCTTTGCTTGATTACCGGCGTTGTGATGGCAGTCACACTCGTGGGGGCTGGGTAATCTATAAGCACATCCTTATGCAGGTCCCTAGTCACAGGACTATCGAGACAGGGCATCGATACTCCGGAGTAGACTAGCGTATGCGCTTCTCATCCCAGTGTGGGAGACGGTCTGTCCCACAGCCGTCAGTATGTCGTACTTGAGATAGTATGCGGGTGCTCGTTAGGTTACGAGTACACTGGACATGACTCGTCGGGAACTGTTGGTTGGTACTATACCTATCGTCAGTTATCAGTTCCCAGGTGACATGAGTACAGCTTAGTCCGCTGACTTGACACTGTCACTTCGCCTCGAGTATGTTCCCACTGTACTTTGATTACTACCCTACCACGGCTCAAAGGAGTCGTGCAAACAGATAGTTTTTGGGTGCAGTCCCGAAGCACTTGAAGGCAGTGACGGTTAGACAGGATTCGTCTCTCCCGGTATTGGGGGTTGACATCGCGCTGTGTCTAGAAGAGCCATTACACGAGTAGTCCCTGGCCAGGACAAGCGAGATATACTGGTAGGTTTCCAGTGTTATCTCAGGGTGTTCTGGGCTTCACTCCGACACGACTTGTACCGCTATTAGGGGACTGACGTTTACCGCCCCTAGGCCCGTCATGCGATGTATCAGACGAACAAACCGGACTGTATGGAGACTGTCATATTCAGGCTCAGTAGGAGTTCAGATGGGTTTCATCTCGTCAGTCTTCTTGTCGGCATCTACCTGGGGACCATTACGCACAGCTAGTGCCGCTTGCGGTCTGTGGTTAAACCCACTGCCAGCGTAGTGTCGAGTCTTTAGAGTCCCACACAGAAAGCTATTCGCCTTTAGGCAAAAGAGTAGAGGTCGCATGGTTTTGCGACAGGTCGCATGGTTTTGCGACAGAGTTCGGTCACATCCGTGCACTTGTGCACGTTTGGTGTCCGGACAGTTAACACTAGCGGGCTTTGGTTTAAGCCAGATCCTACTGTACGTTTTGGGATTGGTTTTATCTCGTTTGTATTCGTGTTTCTCGGAACGCGGATGCGGGTGTGTATGCACAGTTGACAGAGAGATAGAGGCAGAGGATTATCATTGGGGTTGTTAACTATTGACTTTTGACTAAACCCTAATGAGAATAAGATATATGATTAACAATAATATTAATTAAGTATTGTAGTGACATGGTTGTTGAGGGGTTGACTTTGTTGACTTGTTGACTTTGTTGACCGGTTGACTAGGTCTAGTTGACCATCATCATGACAATGGCTATCATTCCACGGCAAAGACTTTTGCTTGCCTGTTTATTTATACAAAATGAGTGCATGAAATGATATAGCCATTTTGACTTAAACCATCACACAATACTTGATTACTATTATTTGTTATGATGGTTTTGGATTATGAGAGGGTGGATGAGAAAAGAGTTACTCATTCTTTCATTTGCTTTCTCTCTCTTGCTTGAGCTCTCTCATTCTCTTGAGCTCTCTCCCTCTTCCTCTTGCTCTCTCTCTAGTCTATGGTTCACTTGTCTCATGTGTTGAAAAGAAAGAACCATAGAGATAAATCCCAATACAATCCTCTACTCACTCTAGTTCACAAGGTTTAGCAAACCGAGTGAACTAGTTTCTTCAAAGTTCGAAGAAGAAGCCAAAGGTAGAAGCTTTCGGGTGGATCGATCTTCGGCGCAAGGAGACGACGGGGTGAAGCCGATCCGTACACCATCAAGAGTTGAAGACGAAAGAGTTCAAGAAAGGTATAACCCCCTAACCGAGTAGTTAACAACTCCTAGTTAGGTTGTTAGATAGATAGTTTAACAAAGATCCGGTTTGAGTCCATGTTACCACCTCTAGAAAAATTGTTTTTCATCATTTCCGCAAGCCCGTAAGTACCGGGAGAGGTAGCATGGACTTACAGTGGTATCAGAGCCAGGTTAAACACTATCTAACATGTTAGCAATGTAAGTAGAAGTTCGATCGGAAAAAAAGTCGCGAAAAACACCCGGATTATCAACTTTCTGTCGAATTTTTCCTCTGTTCCAAAAATGATAAATCATGCCTTAAAATTCGTCTCAGGGTTTTTAGAAGAAACTGCAAAAAATTGGTCGACTGAGTCGATCAAAGCGCCGCGGATCCTCGGCCGTAGGGAATTTTTGTTGCAGTTTGTTCACAGGGGTGTTTTGGGATTTTTACAATATGTCTTTTCAACCCAGGTTTTCCAGAAAGCAAAATTTATTTTTGAAGCTTGAAAAACCGTATTTTTATCGAACTTCTAAAGACTAATGCTAACGGGTTTATACCTGTGATGTGATATTTGTATTGAACGTCTGCTAATCGCTATATGTCGATTAGTGGGGGTTATACAAATCTGTGATCTGTAATGTTGTTGGTATGTGTATATGAATTCATTGGATTGTCGCGGGTGAATAGCCGGGGATTGTGAGATGAGAGTTTTCTTTTATCTTTCAATTCATGTAATTTGTAAATTGATGTAATATTATTTTTGGCCGCACAACCGGGTCGGGGTTGTAGCCGTCATTGTATAATTTCTTTTTACTGTTTTTGCTCCTAGGATAGACCCAAGATGGGGTGCACAAACTACCGGGTATCTCGAAGTGCCAAGTGGCCTACTCACGTCGTTGAGGGAGGTTGCTCCACTTCGGATATTTGGTGGGTAGTTTGCCGCATCCGTAGGGGTCTTGGGTGGGGTATTGGCTATTCACCGCGACCGTGTAATCTGTTTTTCATTACAGGCTCGTACGAATTGCGGATTCCTAGTATATCCAATGTGTTCATCTGTGATCTGAAATGGCTATCATTGCAATATATCTATATATGATATTATTTAGGCGTTGCTTATGTTTTACAGCCGCGCTAGCCCAGCCCCCGCTCTGTCGTTAGTTAAGTAACCTAACGGGTAATGACGGGGCCCCGTGGCGAATGCGAATGGCATAAGCGTACGTCATATTTTGGTTGTTTTCTGGTAGGATTAAATGATGGGACGCATTAAAAGAACTAATGCAAGAAAATAAACCAAGTAAAAGTCGTTGGAACACTTTCAAAACCACTCGGTTTCTTTTCAAAATAACTTTTAAACGCGGAGCTTAAGCCACTCCTTTTAAAAGCTATCTCGTTCTATCGATTATATCAAGTTCACTACGTTCACGGTTTCGCCAAAACCATTCGTAGCCCTCCGTCGTTTCACATGGATGGTCAATAGTGTTCAAGCTATGTTTGTTGGCCAAAGTCAAGGCATAGTGATTGGTAGCTATTGGGTATTCATATGCAGCATAGATAGATGTGTTGGTTTAGGGCAGTCGTTCTACCTTGTTGGCCAAAGTCAAGGGTGTGTGCGGATGGGCTCAAATTAACCTGGAGAATGACGGGTAGAACTTGACATGTGACTTATGATTTGTTGGCCAAAGTCAAGGTCATAAGAGCATGGGGCAAAAATCCACATCGGGAGTTTCAAAAGAACTGAAACTTGCTAGCGCTGCATACCATTTGGAGTGTGATGATTCTGGTAGGATTCCTTCAGTCTTGTCACGCAATGATATTTGGATTCCGATCCTACTGTGAGTATATGCTACTCCTCGGGAAATTTCTCACTTAACGATCAATGCTATAAACCAAGTAGGTGTCTAAAAAGGTGTTAGCGGGGCTACGCCCACAGGGAAAAGAGGTTATTTAATTAAGGAACTTCGCGAAAGTGTAGGAAAACCTCCCTCGAAGTACCAACACCAGCCTGGCCGAACGGTTAAGCAAGAATTGTACGGTGAGATTGATCCTGACTAATTCTTCTTTTTTGGTTTGAGGAGGGATTCGAGAGACAGTGGGAGCTATCCTGTTTAGACAAATTAAAAACCACTCTAACTTGCAAGAGCATCATGCTAAAGTGTTTCTTCTCTCTCCTAATTGCAGCGACCAAACATCATGACCGGACTTAAGTTATTACTAGATAAAAACATACTGACAGGGCCAAACTACAAAGATTGGCTCAGGAATGTCAAAATGGCAATCACTTATGACAAGTTGGGGTATCTCCTTACCACCAAAGCTCCCCCTGTCCCAGGTCCCAAAACCAGCGTCGCGGATAGGGAAATCCGTAAGACCTGGAAAATCGATTGCGCGAAGGCCAAGTACCTCGTGCTTGCCTCTATGGACAACGAACATCAGAGGAGGCACGAGAATATGGACCTTGAATCCATATTTCTCCATACAAAAGAACTGTATGGAGAGCAATCTCGTATCGCAAGATACGAAGTGTCGAAGAAGCTATTTTCGGCAAAGTTGGCCGTCGGATCATCGGTAGCGGAACACGTGCTTAAGATGATTGGCTTCATAGAAGAGCTCGCGGACCTTGGGACCACGTTGGAGAATGAGCTCTATACGGACTTGATTCTCCAGTCCCTTCCTTCCACTTACGCCCAATTTATCCTGAACTTCAACTTGCAAGAAAAAGAAGTTGAACTTTCAGAACTCCTCAACATGCTGAGGAGTGCAGAGGGCACCCTACAGAAAGGTAAGGAAACATCCACTTTGTTTGTAGGAGAATCTTCCTCTTCTAGGTCCAAGGCGAAAGCCAAGGGAAAGAAGAAGAAAACCCCCGCCAAACCAAGGGGCGGTGTTAGTAAAGTGGATACGAAGGGAAAGGCAAAAGCAACAAAGAAAGCGGGGAAGCTTATAGAAAAGGAAGAGTGCTTTTTCTGTCATAAGAGTGGGCACTGGAAGAAAGATTGCAGGGCTTGGAAAGCCAGAACACAGGATCTGAAGCAAGTTGCGGGTTCAGCTTCAGGTGTGTATGTTATTGAAAACTGTCTATCAATAAACTCTACTTCCTGGGTATTTGATACCGGATCAGGATCTCATATCTGTAATTCTTTGCAGGCGTTGAGAAACCGTAGGTTTTTGAAGGCAGGTGACATGACCCTCAAAGTTGCAAACGGAGCTAGCATGGATGCTAAGGCCGTGAGGGACTATCACCTGGGAATGTCAGATGGACATGTTTTGGTTTTACGTAATTGCTTTTTTGTACCCAACGCAACTTGTAATATCATTTCTGTATCTTTGGTTTCTAAAGAAGGTTATGAATTTGCGTTTGTAAGTAATGTTGTAAACATTCACCTTAATCAAGTTATGATTGGGTCAGGTACATTAAGCAATGGTATATACGTACTAAACCAACCACAGATTTTCAATGTCCAGAATACACACAAAAGAAAGTCTTCGGAAATAAATCAGACTTTCTTATGACATTGTAGACTGGGTCACATCAATGAGAGAAGGTTGACGAAGTTACATACAGAAGGATATTTAGATCCGTTCGAATATCAATCGTATGCCACTTGTCAATCCTGTCTCAAAGGAAAGATGACAAAGACTCCGTTCACTGGACACGGAGTAAGAGCGAGCGAGCTCTTGGGACTCGTACACAGCGACGTGTGCGGTCCAATGTCTACACATGCGCGAAGCGGTTATTCTTACTTCATTACTTTTACGGATAACTTTTCAAGATACGGTTATGTCTTCTTAATGAAACATAAATCCGAAACCTTTGGAAAATTCCAGGAATATAAGAATGAAATAGAAAAACAAACCGGCAAAAGTATCAAGACACTAAGATCGGATCGAGGTGGTGAATACTTGAATGCCGAGTTCCTGGATTACTTAAAAGAGAATGGAATTCTCTCTCAGCTTACTCCTTTATACACCCCGCAACATAACGGTGTATCGGAGAGACGGAACCGCACCCTATTGAATATGGTATGGTCCATGATGAGTAACGCTGAGTTACCGCGATCATTCTGGGGATATGCACTAGAATCAGCTGCATACCTTTTGAACCGAGTTCCTACTAAGACTGTGCCTACTACACCATATCAGATGTGGTGTGGGAAGAGAACCTATCTTAATCACATTAAGACATGGGGATGTCCAGCTTTTGTCAAAAAGCAGCATGCGGACAAACTCGAGGCACGCTCAGTACAGTGCAAGTTTGTGGGATATCCAAAGAACTCCAAGGGATATTTCTTCTATTGCGAGAAGGAACAAAAGATTTATGTTTCTCATCATGCCCACTTCTTGGAAACTGAGTTTTTAGAAAATCAGATAAGTGGGAGCGCAATTGAACTGGAAGAAATTCCAGAACCACGAGCTATTACTGAAAGCTTAGTAGAACCAGAGGGTTCGAAAGATCATGACATTCCTACGCCGCTCCGCAGGAGTAGTAGGCAGTCTCATCCGCCCGAGAGATACTACGGTTTTCTCATAGACGGGGATAGAGAGGATTGCATCATAGATTATGATGAGCCGACTAGCTTCCAGCAGGCCATTCAGAGCGTTGACTCGGTAAAATGGCTGGATGCAATGCGGACCGAAATGGAGTCCATGTACACCAACAAAGTATGGACGTTAGACGTTGCTCCAGATGGGGTAAAACCCGTAGGATGCAAGTGGGTCTTCAAAAGGAAGATTGGTGTAGATGGACAGGTTGAGACCTATAAAGCTAGACTGGTTGCAAAGGGTTTTCGTCAAAGACCTGGTTTGGACTATGACGAGACCTTTTCTCCAGTAGCTATGCTGAAATCCATTCGGATCCTTCTTGCCATTGCTGCCTTCCACGATTATGAGATTTGGCAGATGGACGTAAATACCGCTTTTCTAAATGGAAATTTAGAGGAGTGTGTTTATATGGACCAGCCAGAGGGTTTCATTCAGAGTGGGAGCAGCGGAAAGGTGTGCAAGTTGCTTAAGTCCATCTACGGACTAAAGCAGGCATCGCGGAGTTGGAACATCTGTTTTGATGAGACGGTCAAAGAATTTGGCTTTATCAAAAATCCAGATGAACCATGCATCTATAGTAGATTTGTAGCGAGAACTGTAGTATTCCTCGTTTTATACGTGGATGACATTCTCTTAATAGGAAATGACATTCCTATGCTACAATCTGTCAAAGGGTTCTTGTCACACAGGTTCTCCATGAAAGACCTGGGTGATGCCTCATACATTCTGGGGATCCGGATCTATCATGACAGATCCAAGAGGATACTGGGACTTTCACAGTCTAGGTACATCGACACCATACTGAAAAGATTCAGTATGGAAGATTCCAAGCGCGGTAATCTACCGGCTTGTCACGGGATCACCCTCTCCAAAGAGATGTCTCCCAAGACTGATTTGGAAAGGGATCGCATGTCTATTATACCCTACGCTTCTGCGGTAGGCTCTATAATGTATGCGATGTTGTGTACCAGACCAGATGTAGCTTATGCACTGAGTGTGGTAAGCCGGTATCAGTCAAACCCTGGGGAGAAACACTGGATAGCGGTAAAGAACATTCTCAAGTACCTGAGAAGGACTAAAGAGATGTTCTTGGTGTATGGCGGAAAAGACCTCCAGATCGAGGCCTTTGCTGACTCCAGCTTCCAGAATGACAAGGATGATTCCAAGTCCATATCGGGTTATGTCTTTACCCTCAATGGAGGGGCGGTGTGTTGGAAGAATTCCAAACAGGAAACCGTTGCTGACTCGACGATGGAAGCGGAATATATCGCTGCTGCAGATGCCGCAAAAGAAGCCGGCTGGATAAGGAAGTTCTTAACTGAACTTCAGGTGGTTCCGTCCATTGTTGATCCAATACCTCTGTATTGCGACAACAACGGGGCTATAGCTTTAGCGAAGGAACCCAGGTCCCATCAGAAGTCCAGACACATCTTGAGGCGATATCACCTGATCAGGGAGATCGTGGGTCGCCAGGAGAGCGAAGTTCGGAGAGTTTCTACAGAAGATAACACTGCTGATCCACTCACAAAGGCCTTACCCCAGACTCAATTCGAGCGGCTGATCGAGATGATAGGTCTTCGATACGCCAGTACATGGCCTTAGTGCAAGTAGGAGATTGTTAGTGTATATGCCCTAGAGGCCATTACTGTATCATACTAGTATGTATATTACTTGATGGAAGCTTGGGATATTCACCTTGTATTGACAATCTTGCTCAATACAGTAGTATGCTACTTGGTTTGTTTCTGCTTTAATGTGTACATGTGTTTATTTTAGCATATCACCTATACAAATTAGTGGAGCCCTTAGGATCTTTGCTTGATTACCGGCGTTGTGATGGCAGTCACACTCGTGGGGGCTGGGTAATCTATAAGCACATCCTTATGCAGGTCCCTAGTCGCAGGACTATCGAGACAGGGCATCGATACTCCGGAGTAGACTAGCGTATGCGCTTCTCATCCCAGTGTGGGAGACGGTCTGTCCCACAACCGTCAGTACGTCGTACTTGAGATAGTATGCGGGTGCTCGTTAGGTTACGAGTACACTGCACAGGACTCGTCGGGAACTGTTGGTTGGTACTATACCTATCGTCAGTTATCAGTTCTCAGGTGACATGAGTACAGCTTAGTCCGCTGACTTGACACTGTCACTTCGCCTCGAGTATGTTCTCACTGTACTTTGATTACTACCCTACCACGGCTCAAAAGAGTCGTGCAAACAGATAGTTTTTGGGTGCAGTCCTGAAGCACTTGGAGGCAGTGACGGTTAGACAGGATTCGTCTCTCCCGGTATTGGGGGTTGACATTGCGCTGTGTCTAGAAGAGCCATTACACGAGTAGTCCCTGGCCAGGGCAAGCGAGATATACTGGTAGGTTTCCAGTGTTATCTCAGGGTGTTCTGGGCTTCACTCCGACACGACTTGTACCGCTATTAGGGGACTGACGTTTACCGCCCCTAGGCCCGCCATGCGATGTATCAGACGAACAAACCGGACTGTATGGAGACTGTCACATTCAGGCTCAGTAGGAGTTCAGATGGGTTTCATCTCGTCAGTCTTCTTGTCGGCATCTACCTGGGGACCGTTACGCACAGCTAGTGCCGCTTGCGGTCTGTGGTTAAACCCACTGCCAGCGTAGTGTCGAGTCTTTAGAGTCCCACACAGAAAGCTATTCGCCTTTAGGCAAAAGAATAGAGGTCGCATGGTTTTGCGACAGGTCGCATGGTTTTGCGACAAGGTTCGGTCACATCCGTGCACTTGTGCACGTTTGGTGTCCGGACAGTTAACACTAGCGGGCTTTGGTTTAAGCCAGATCCTACTGTACGTTTTGGGATTGGTTTTATCTCGTTTGTATTCGTGTTCCTCGGAACGCGGATGCGGGTGTGTATGCACAGTTGACAGAGAGATAGAGGCAGAGGATTATCATTGGGGTTGTTAACTATTGACTTTTGACTAAACCCTAATGAGAATAAGATATATGATTAACAATAATATTAATTAAGTATTGTAGTGACATGGTTGTTGAGGGGTTGACTTTGTTGACTTGTTGACTTTGCTGACCGGTTGACTAGGTTGGACTAGTTGACCATCATCATGACAATGGCTATCATTCTACGGCAAAGACTTTTGCTTGCTTATTTATTTATGCAAAATGAGTGCATGAAATGATATAGCCATTTTGACTTAAACCATCACACAATACTTGATTACTATTATTTGTTATGATGGTTTTGGATTATGAGAGGGTGGATGAGAAAAGAGTTACTCATTCTTTCATTTGCTTTCTCTCTCTTGCTTGAGCTCTCTCATTCTCTTGAGCTCTCTCCCTCTTCCTCTCTCTAGTCTATGGTTCACTTGTCTCATGTGTTGAGAAGCAAGAACCATAGAGATAAATCCCAACACAATCCTCTACTCACTTTAGTTCACAAGGTTTAGCAAACCGAGTGAACTAGTTTCTTCAAAGTTCGAAGAAGAAGCCAAAGGTAGAAGCTTTCGGGTGGATCGATCTTCGGCGCAAGGAGACGACGGGGTGAAGCCGATCCGTACACCATCAAGAGTTGAAGACGAAGGAGTTCAAGAAAGGTATAACCCCCTAACCGAGTAGTTAACAACTCCTAGTTAGGTTGTTAGATAGATAGTTTAACAAAGATCCGGTTTGAGTCCATGTTACCAGCTCTAGAAAAATTGTTTTTCATCATTTCCGCAAGCCCGTAAGTACCGGGAGAGGTAGCATGGACTTACATAGAAGACTGCCAAAAAAAATTGGAGATGCAAAGAGCCAAGTAGACTGCGGAAACGCGGCCGCCAAGGTGTACTTGGCCGCAGAAACGTGGTGCAACTGTAGAGTTGCAATGTCAGCAAAAACATGTGGTCTTCTTGTAGGGTCCACATCTTTATGAAAGCGCTGGAACTCTGTGAAACTTTTTCTATAAATAGCAGGGCAAGATTAAGCAAGGGAGATATATAATAGAGATAGAAATTTTGCTTAAACTAGTGTTGTTTTTATATTAGCCTCCGTTTATGTGAGAAAAGCTTGATTTCTTCTTCTCCATTTTGCAACTTTGGTTTAAGAGCTTACAAGGTTGAGGGCGAGTTTTTGATCTCAAGCCAGTGTAAAAAATTGAATAAAGATATCATTTCGTTCTTTTTCAAGAGTTTCGTTGAAGGTGTTCTTGATCTCCATTTGGTAAGTTTAGTATAATTTGTAATCATGCCTCTTGATCTTGCACCATTTTTCAAATTCTTTCTCTATATTACCTTCATTTGTGGACCAATTGCAATTGTTAGTGGTTTTATATTTCTTTGGATCATTCGTGACGAAGGTAAGATTAATGAAGCACATCTCAAGGACAAGAAACCAAAATGATAATTGTATTTCTTTCTTTTCTTTTCCTTTTGTTTTTCTTGTAATAATTCTTTTGCTTGATATAAGAAGATGGGGATGTTTAATGAATTGTCACAATTTCTTACTATTCTTTTAACAAATTTAATATGTGAATTGAACTTCATAACAAGTAAACATGGATCTCTCGACTCCGGACCTTTCAACCCCTCTTCTCAATACGTCGCTAAATATTTTTAGTTCACGATACGAGAATAAAGGACGACTTGAATTGAATCTGTCCATGGGAATAAGCCAAGAGTGATTGATATGAAGGCTAATAATAAATTAAAGAAATGGAAGGATAAGAAAACCTAGGTGATGAAATCTTGTGTTTGGAATGCCTAGTAGATACTCGCAAGTTTCTAACCAAGGCAATGGATAAGTGCATGGAAGGTTTGTCTATACTTGCACACTGTTCACTTCCTAATCCACATCTTTTCAATTTTTTATTTGCACAGTTCTAACTAGTTACTAATTATGACGTGTTTGACGTTTTATGCTCCACCACTGCAACAGGTTTGTGTTTGATATCTCGTGCTCACAACACCATGATAGTTACTACTCAAGAGCCTAACTTATCAAATATGAATTGACAACCCATATTCGGTAAGATGTGGATTGAAGGAGAATTATAGGGATTATGACTATTTATTAGCATCCGATTCTAACTTCTATCAAGTTATACTTTAATTCTGTAAACTTGTATAAAAACAAAGGCCAAAACAATCTTCAAAAACCATTCTTTAATAGCCAGTCTAAAGCATCGTTACTATCACTGTTTCTCTGAGGACGACCCGTAGTCATCACTTTCTTATCGCAATTGTTGACTACGGTATTTAATACTATAAGATTTTAGATTTCCGTATTTTTAAACTCTGATAACATATGCGAAAAACTAACTTCAGCAAAATGGCGCCGTTGCCAGGGAAACGGTGTTTAATAACTATGTTATTCGGGTTATTTTGTAAATAATTTTAAAACCAAAAAGAAAATAAACATTTGAAATATCTGAAACAAAGAAAAATTTAACTTCTATTCTTTTGTTAATAAAATTCCTCTGCTTTTTATTCTCGGAATTTAGTATTTTGTGCTCTAAATTCAATTTTGATTTTGTCACGCCCCACCCCCAATAACAGAGAGTATTGTCCGCTTTGGCCGAACCTGCACGGTTTTGTCATTCGGAGCGAACCGGACCCGACCTGGAGCCACTTCCCAGGAGGCCACCCATCCCAGAACTTCCCTGGCTCGAGCACGCTAACTACGGAGTTCTCAAGCTTCTGTAGTGTCGGTTCACTTAAAAGACGCTTCTGTATTGAGCAGTGGTATCATTCCCCTCTTTCGGAATGTATTCCGAAAAGTTCCCATTGTTCTACAGTAGGTCCCACGGACTCAAGAGATGGCCTCCACAGATTCAAGAGGTGGCCCTCGCCCCCTTAGCGTGACACTTGGTATGGCACTTTATTCCGTGAGCAAGAACCGGATCCCGACATCCTCCCCACCTTTGAACAATAGTTCGTTCTCAAACCACATACCTACTATACGGTTTTGTCCTTCGGAGCGAACCGGACCCAACCTGGAGCCACTTCCCAGGAGGCCATCCATCCCAGAACTTCCCTGGCTCGAGCACGCTTAATTACGGAGTTCTCAAGCTTCTGTAGTGCCGGTTCACTTAAAAGGCGCCTCTGTATTGAGCAATGGTATCATTCCATTTATAGTATAGATCTGCCCTCTTTCAGAATGTATTCCGAAAAGTCCCCATTGTTCTACAGTAGGTCCCACGGACTCAAGAGATGGCTTCCACATATTCAAGAGGTGGCCCTCGCCCCTTAGCGCGACACTTGGTGTGGCACTTTGTTCCGTGTGGCACTTTATTCCGTGAGCAAGAACCGGATCCCGACATCCTCCCCACTTTTGAACAATAGTTCGTTCTCAAACCACATACCTACTATTGAGAGACCAACTCTGATACCATTCTGTCACGCCCCACCCCCAATACAAAGAGTATTGTCCGTTCTGGCCGAAACCGTACCGTTTTGTCCTTCGGGGTGAACCAGACCCGACCAGGGGCCACTTCCCAGGAGGTTACCCATCCCAGAACTTTCCTGACCCGAGCACGCTTAACTACGGAATTCTCAAGCTCTTGTAGTGCCGGTTCACTTAAAAAACGCCTCTGTATTGAGAAGTAATATCATTCCATTTATAGTACAGATCTGCCCTCTTTTAAAATGTATCGAAGAGTCCCCATTGTTCTACAGTGGGTCCCACGGACTCAAGAGGTTGCTCCCACAGATTTAAGAGGCGCCCCTCGCCCTCTTGGCATGACATTTGGCATGGCACATGTGGTACTTTATTCCGTGAACAAGAACCGGGTCCTGACAGATTTGTGATTCCTGCTCTAATTGAGCAGTACGTCGTCTAGTGAAAACTTTCTTATTTTCTTTTCATAGACGATCGATTTAAAGAAGGGATATTACGGATTCCTTGAAGTAGGTTACGCATGTGCACTAAAAACGAGGAGAATAGAGATAACTGTGCTGGAAACAAAATCTAAATAGACCATCATTCGGCACGTTCGACAAATTGAACTTTGAGGCGGGCTTCTTAGTCAAAACCTCTCGGTGAAATCTTTTAACTCTTTCTCCTCAAACCTGTCGCCTCCACTACATTCTCTTTTTTGCAGGTTTCTTCACACTCGAGCAACAAAAATAAAAGAACTAACTGTATTTGTTGCAGCGCCTAAATAAAAAAAAGAACAAATTGTGTGAATTGATTGATTGATTGCGCATTGCATACAAAATACGGAATTAAGGGCACTTAATCCAATAAGATAAGAGATTTCATCACCTTTTACTTAGGCCACAAATCACAAAACGAACATTTTGCATTCCCACATTAATTTAAAAGTCATTAGAACTCAGCCTTAAGGACTTCGCGCTCATAGGGAAAGTTAACCGTGTTTAAAATCGAAGGGGTGTCTAAGTCAAGTATTCAAGGCGCAACCACAAAAAAGAGTGAAGGTTATTTCATTAAGGAACTTCGCGAAAGTGTTGCAAAACCTCCCGGATCTCTTGCACTTACCTGGCCTTTCGATTAGTACAATCTTGAGTTTGATTTTCAATATTGGTTTTACTTCACAATCAAGTTTTTGAGCAGATCTAGTTGACTTAGGATGACATAGACTGTGTAAGGAGTGATTTTTCGTGTTGTGATTGAATTTTTTCCCTTTGTGTGAATAGTTAGGATCTTTTCATTTTCTTTTGTTAAAAAATCCAAAAAAAAAATTGCCGCAAAATTCCATTCTCTCCCATTCTTAATTGTTGCCTCCTTACCCTCACATTTTACACACGCTTCAACAGCACTAAACTTGTTTAGTTTATGTCCGCTTGGAATCGGGACTCTAGTGCCCGGTTAGTCCGCGCTACCTTAGCTGCGACCGACTTTCCGATTGACCCCAAAGTCGAATCCACTGTTGTTCCTACAACTTCTCTTTCACCTACTTCTTCATCCAAGATGGTCAGTCCTCAACCACCTCTCAATCAAACTTTCATATAGCGCATCGCTTTTCAAGATAGATATTATCCTACTCACACTCCTCTTCCCAACTGTCTTAGTCTACTTCCTCTAAATGGAGATCATTTCGAAATCAGGCCCCAATTCATCAATTTGCTACCAAAATTTCATGCCCTTGAGTCCGAAAATGCGTACTTGTTTATCAGCAAGTTCAACCAGGTCTGTTCAATGATGAAAACATCGCAGCTGTCAGATGACGCTATAAAACTTCGTTTTATACCGTTCACTCTCTGCGATCTCGCAGAGAAGCGGTTCTATAGCGCCGCTACAAACTCAATTTCCATATGGGACAAATTTGTTAAGGAATTCATCAAGAAATTCTATCCCAACAACAAAACTGCGACCATAAGGACTGAAATTCAAGGATTTCGTTGGTTTCATAATGCTTTGAGCGTTATGAAGATCTTCTAATTTAGTGTCCCTATCATGGTCTAGAAACGTGGCAACTTTTCCGAATAGTCCATGATGGGATAGACCCAGCAACAAAAGTGTAGGGCATTTCCTAGAAAAATACGATGACGAAGCTTGAAAATTTTTAGAAGATTTGGCAGAACAAACATTGCATTGGGAAAGCATGAAACCCGTTTCAACTTCATCCTCATCTAGTTCATCTAGAAGAGGAATCCATCAAATCGACATTTCTATAGTCATGAAGGCTGAAGTAGCCGCTATGCAGCGGAAAATGAAAGTGTTGGAAAGTAAATTTTCGTCTCCTCCCTCTGTTTCAAATCCACCACCACGAATGGTGTGTGCTTGTTATTTAGATCCCACGCATCTGACTGAAGAGTGTCCCTTGAATCCTGCGTTTCAAGGATAAGAACAAGTTAATGCTGCTTGGAATCAAAACCAGCGGCCGAGAAATGACCCATACTCTTTAACTTACAACCCAGGATGGAGGAACCATCCGAATTTCAATTGGAACCAAAATCAATCTACAACTCAGCAGTTCCAGTCGAATAATCAATTTCAAAAGCCACTAGTTCCTCTACAAGCACCACAACAACAATTCCAACACCAACCCTTTTCGGCATCAATTTCAAAATCCCCCGATCAATAATTCGTTTTCTCCACCGGCGAACAACAATTTCATTCCTTACAACAATTCTTTCGCTTCACCCGGTATCGATAATAGGAGAGTGTCAACACTGAAGAAAAGACTCCAGGAGTTGATGAAACACAATGCGTGCCTCCAATCTTTTGGAAACAAGCAGACGCAGAGCAACGCACGTATTGAGACTCAAATTGCACAACTTAGTGATGCGTTAAGCGAGAGGGAGAAAAGGAAACTTCCATCACAACCAGTTCCCAACCCAGCACATCGTCAACCACAAGCACACATGGTTGATGAAAATCAACCTCATCATGTGGCTGCCATCACTACGTTGATATTAGGAAAGGTGGTGAGAAACAATGTTGGTTTACCTGCTGTTGAAAAAAAACAATAACGCCCCATTTGCGAGTTCTTCGATTCCATCTTCTGTACCTCTGCTTGAACCCATTCCACATTCTTCGCCATCAAGTTCAGGTTCTTCTTCTCCTTCTTCATCGAATGGACCCACTTCTCACCAAAATTCCAAATCTATGCCGGAGTCCATTCCAACTTCGCAGTCGATTCTTACAACTGTGGATCTAACTCTTCCACATAAAGCTCCTTTTCCAAATCGGTTAAGGTCCAATAAACCAAGTCTACAGATTGAAAAGATTGAGAAGATTTTCAAGAAAGTTGACATCAACTTCCCTCTTCTTGATGCCATCCAACAAGTCCCGTCATACACAAAATTTCTTAAGGACTTGTGCACGAAAAAAGGAAGACTCAAGTGTCCAAGAAGATCTTCCTGACAAGCACCGTGAGTGATGCGCTTACCCACTCGTTGCCGACAAAATGCAAGGACCCTGGTTGTCCAACAATTTCAATAACGATTGGGGATAAGCACATTAATCGCGCTCTGCTAGACCTCGGTGCAAGTGCCAACTTACTCTCGTTTTCAGTTTATGAGCAATTAGGAATAGGAAAGTTAAAACCTACCACATGTACACTACAAATGGCAGACCGATTAATCACCCATCCAAGGGGTGAGTTTGAAGATGTATTAATCAAGATCGGGAAATTCATTTTCCTTGTTGATTTCATTGTACTAGATACACAGCCTGTAGCCAATCCCCGTAACAAAATTCCAGTGATTCTTGGTCGGCCATTTTTAGCAACCTCTAATGTTGTGATCAATTGTCGTAATAGTCCAATGATTTTATTTTTTAGAAATAGGACAATTGATCTTAACAATTTTAGATTAGGGAATCGACCATTTGAACCTGCTGCTCATAATTTTGAAATATGCATCATTAATGAGATTTCCGATTGACGGTTATCTTCTTGATTCACTCTCTTCACAAGATGATAGAGAGTATGAGTGCTTAACATATTCCGATGATTTGGAATCATGGAATCCCTCTGTCGACGATTCATCCCCGGAATCATGGAATCCCTCTGTCGACGATTCATCCCCCGAGCCTGAGCAATTCATGTTTGCGGATGTGCTAGGAGAGCCATCTGATTACGCATCCTACACCCAGTTTGAACCACTTTTGGATTCACTCGAGTTTGGGCATCGTACTCCAATCCGCCCATCAATCGAAGAGCCGCCCAAGCTTGAACTAAAGTTATCGCCTTCTCGCCTCAAATATGCTTACTTAGGTGACAACGAAACGCTACCCGACATCATTTCTGTTGCTCTCACTTCTGCCCAGGAGACGGCTCTTCTCTCAATTTTGATACGGAATATGCAAGCTTTAGGTTGGACAATGGCGGACATCAAAGAGATCAGTCTTTTAACTGTAAATCATAAACATCTGATGGATGATGCCAAGCCAACCAAAGATCCGCAATGACGGTTGAATCCCGTCATGAAAGAAGCTATGAAAGAAATTGTAAAATGTCTAAATAGTGGTATCATTTACCCTATCTAAGATAGCAAATAGATGAGTCCGACACACGTCGTCCCTAAAAAGTCAGGTATCACAGTCATAACTAATGAGGAAAATAAGCTCATTCCCACTCGCATCCAAACTGGATGGCGAGTTTGCATCGACTACCGTAAGTTCAACGCCGCGACAAGGAAAGATCACTTTCCTTTGTCGTTCATTAACCAAATGCTTGAACGATTGGCTGGAACGAATTCTACTGTTTCTTGGATGGATATTCAGGATACAATCAGGTCCCCATTGCAAAGGAGGACCAAGAAAAGAAAACATTCACGTGTGCATTAGGTACTTTTGCATATGCTCGCATGCCTTTTGGATTGTGCAACGCACCAGCAATGTTCCAGCGTTGCATGACGGGGATTTTCTCAGATATGGTCGAGAAATATCTTGAGATTTTCATGGACGGTTTCTCCATTTTTGGAGATTCATTCTCTGAATGTCTCGACCATTTGGACGCCGTACTTACTCGATGTAAGGAGAAGAATCTTACCCTTAACTGGGAGAAGTGCCACTTCATGGTTAGAGAAGGTATTATTATAGGACATCATTTCTCAGAATGGTCTTAAAGTTGACAAGGCAAAAGTTGATGTTATTTCAAGCTTCCCTCCTCCTTTGTGCGTTAAAGACATAAGATCGTTCCTGGGCCATGCTGGTTTTTACGCCGATTCATTAAGGATTTTAGCAGGGTTACTAGACTCTTGACACTCTTACTAGCCAAGGACACGACATTCAACTTCGGCCCGGAATGTTTTGCCGCATTTGAATCATTGAAGCATTTCCTCACAATAGCTCCCATTCTACATGCTTCCGACTGGAATCATCCATTCGAAATTATCTGCGATGCGTCAGATTTCGCCATCGGTGTAGTCCTAGGACAACACATCAATAAACTGCTGCACGTGATTTACTATGCTAACGGAACGCTGAACGAGGCCTAAATGAACTATACGACTACCGAAATAAAAATTTTAGCAGTTGTATTTGCTCTCGAGAAATTCAGACCGTACCTACTAGGCTCACCAGTCATGGTGTATACCGATCACTCTGCTCTCAGGCACCTCTTTGCGAAGAAGGATACCAAGTCTCAGCTTATACGATGGATGTTACTGCTTCAAGAATTCGATCTTGTCATCAAGGATAAGAGTGGATATGAAAACGTCATGACCGACCATCTCTCAAGAATTCCGTCTGCACCAACTGATCCACTGCCAATTAATGACCACTTTCCAGATGAACAAATTTTGACAGTATATAGTAAACCCTGGTTTTGCTGAATCGTAAATTACCTTGTGACAGGACTAATACTGTCAGAATGGTCAAATCAGGACAAGTCTAAATTTCTTGTCCGAGTAAAACATTTTTACTGGGATGATCCATACTTATTCAAGTACTGCCTTTAGCGGTGTGTTCCTAACCCAGAAGTCAAAAGTGTTTTGTCATTTTGTCATGATCAAGCCTATGGCGGTCACTTCGGTGCAAAGAAAACAGCTAAGAAAGTCTTAGGCTTTTACTAGCCAACGCTATTCAAAGATGCTTATGACTACTGTAAGATGTGTACTCACTGTCATCACCTAAGCCGTATTTCAAAACGGAATGAGATGCCGCTCCAGCTAATCTTGGTTGTTGACATTTTCGATGTATGGGGCATAGATTTTATGGGCCTTTTCCCCTCTTCGTTCGGCTATCTGTATATCTTATTGGCAGTCGATTACGTGTCGAAGTGGGTGGAAGCCATACCAACCAGGACAAATGACAACACTGTTGTTTCAAATTCATTAAAGATCACATCTTGTCACAGTTTGGTATCCCTAAAGCGATCATTAGTGATGATGGCTCACATTTTTGCAACCGGTCTTTCGAGACCTTGATGCGGAAATACGCAATCACGCACAAACTTTCAATGTCTTATCATCTATAGACGAGCGGACAAATGGAGATTTCTAACCGTCAGATCAAGAAAATCCTGGAGAAGACAGTGAGCAAGAATCGTACTGATTGGTCCTCTAAATTGCTCTATGCGCATTCCGAACAGCTTACAAGACCGATTTAGGGATGTCTCTATTTCGATTGGTTTACGGAAAAGCATGTCATCTCCCGGTGGAGATTGAACATCGAGCAATGTGGGCTCTGAAAGAGTTGAATTTTGATCTGAAAACAGCAGGCGGCTATCAGAAACTTCAGATTAATGAACTGCATGAACTTCGAGATGAAACATATGAAATGCCAAGATAGCCAAACACAAAATGAAGGTGTTTCACGACAGAAACCTTCTGCACAAAACTTTCACGGTTGGACAACAGGTCCTTCTGTACAACACCAGGCTACATTTTCATCCAGGAAAGCTCAGGTCCAGATGGACAGGACCATACGAAGTGCGATGTGTTTATCCGCACAGTACAGTTGAGATCTATGATCCAAAAAAGGTACGAGTTTCAAGGTCAACGGACATCGATTGAAACCGTTCTCGTCAGAATCATCAGAGGAGCTCATGTTCATATACATGAGCCAGTTTACATTGATTGATCTTTCTCTGTCCATTTCCCACACTTTGTTTTTCAGCTATAAACAGTGGGAGCACTGTTTCAAATAAGTTTGGGGTGGATTTGTACATAGGTATGTATCTGCATCATATTTATTTTCCACATGCATTGCAAAAAAAATTCCTTTCTTTGCATCTTTAATTCTGTATTGCATATATAAAAAAATTGAAAAATTGAAGAAAAAATCTAAATCTAAAAAATATAAAAACTTTTGATCAAATTAGTGAATGTTAAGTTTAGATAGTGAACATTTAAATAGGAACTTATCAAAACTGGAAGCCTAACATAATTATCTCTCAAAATAGTTTGTTATAGATGATGAGCTTGACTGGCTGTTTTACTCCATTCATTTACAAAATCGAATATTTTAAACCACTCATGTTATAATTGACATTGTGCTCATTAGCTTAGATTAACACTGTTAACTGTATGAAAACCCTATTCCTATGAAACTATTTGACCCAGACCCTCTTGCTTCTTTATGTATTAGAATACTGGCTCAGTAGTTTGCCTTATGCATTAGTCCATATCACTGTTTTTCAGTTCCTATGATTTTTGCATGATATTATCTTGTTTTATGCACCGGCTTACCTGGATAGATGTTTGTGATTAATTCTTTACTTGCTTGCCTATAATGGAAAAAGGTTGGGTCCATTAAAAGAAAAAGAAAAAAAATGAAACAAATCACTAGTTAGGGAGAATATGCGTGTGGATGTCTCTTTCCTACACCCCGCTAACCAAGTGTTTTCTCTAAGTTAAAAGTTCTCGTGGTTCTTTATGCAAGGGTTTTCTCCAAGTTAAAAGTTCTCGTGGTTCTTTGTGTGAATGTAATCTTGGCTTCTGATAGTCATCTGTCGGCTAAAGAACTAATTGATATATATATATAAAGAAATATTTTGTAAATGACACCATTTTTATAGACTTGCAAGTTTAGTTTAAAACTCAAATTCTTATTTGGTTTGTACGGTTGTATTTTTTGTAATACATGCTTGAATCATTGGTCTATTTTACCTTGATTGGACAGGTATATTGTAAATTCTTGAGTTTCCGTCCTAGTATAATGACTTTGCTTGAAACTACCTGGGATTGTTTATAGTAGGGGATGTGGGGTTTGTAAGCCAATTGGACACTGATATCAAGATAGTGAACATTTGTAGTTTACTTATGGGTTTGAATATTCTATCATATATCGAGAGTAGAACATACTTTACTGAGGTCTTTATGCGTTATTGTGGGAGATACTACTGTATTTAGATGTTTCACTGTATATTCACGTTCAGTTCCTGTTTATATGTTGACTATTTAAATGATTCATGAACTAACAAGATCCCGGATTTTGTGAGGGTAATCCGTTGAAAACCCTTATGAGACAAAACTCGTCCTCTAGAGTAACCTAGAGGTTGAACGGCTTGTTGTACATGCTAAGGCAATCGTGACGTCTAAGAAAGTGAGCTAGGACCTTTCCTTTCTTTTGAAAATAAAGTTTTGCTCGAGGACAGGGAAAATATAAGTTTGGGGGTATTTTTTCATCATATTTTATTGCATTATATATCGCTCATTCTTTATCATATTGTGAATAAACAAGTGCTATTAACCCATGTCTGCTGCGTAAGTACATGGTCACAAGTTTGCTAGGAAATGGATCCCAATTGGTGCGAAACGCGCACATTTGACCAGAAAGGATCGAGAGCATTCCAGAGTGAATTAGCCAAAATGAAGTACACCAGAAATTGTAAAATGAAGATAGAATATTGCCAAAAAAATTGGAGACGCAAAGAACTAAGTAGACCGCAGAAACGCGACCGCTAAGGTGTACTTGGCCGCGGAAACGCGGTGCAACTGTAGAGTTACGATGTCGGCAAAAACGTGGGGTCTTCTCGTGGGGTCGACATCTTTATAGAAGCGCTGGAACTCTGTGAAACTTTTTCTATAAATAGCAGGGCAAGGTTAAGCAACGGAGATATAGAATAGAGATTGAAATTTTGCTTAAACTAGTGTTGTTTTTAGATTAGCCTCCATTTGTGTGGGAAAAGCTTGAGTTCTTCTTCTCCATTTTGCAACTTCGGTTTAAGAGCTTGCAAGGTTGAGGGGGAGTTTTTGATCTCAAGTCATAGTGTAAAAATTTGAATAAAGATATCACTTCGTTCTTTTTCAAGAGTTTCGTTGGAAGTGTTCTTAATCTCCATTTGGTAAGTTTAGTATAATTTGTAATCATGCCTCTTGATCTTGCACCGTTTGTCGAATCCTTTCTCTATGTTACCTTCATTTGTGGACCAATTGCAATTGTTAATGGTTTTATATTTCTTTGGATCACTCATAACGAAGGTAAGATTAGTGAGCACATCTCAAGGACAAGAAACCAAAATGATAATTGTATTTCTTTCTTTTCTTTTCTTTTTTTTTTCTTGTAATAATTCTTTTGCTTGATATGAGAAGATGTTTAATAAATTGTCACGATTTCTAACTATTCTTTTAACCAATTTAATATGTGAATTGAACTTCATAACAAGCAAACACGGATCACTCGACTCTGGACCTTTCAACCCCTCTTCTCAATACGTTGCTAGATTTTTCTAGTTCACAATACGAGAATAGAGGAGGACTTGAATTGATTCTGGTCATGGGAAATAAGCCATGAGTGATTGATATGAAGGCTAATAATAAATTAAAGAAATGGAAGCATAAGAAAACCTAGGTGATGAAGTCTTGTGTTTGGAATGTCTATCATATACTCGCGAGTTTCTAACCAAGGCAATGGATAAGTGCATGGAAGGCTTGCCTATACTTGCACACTGTTCACTTTCTAATCCACATCTTTTTAATTTTTTATTTGCACAATTCTAACTAGTTACTAATTATGATGTGCTTGACGTTTTATGCTCCACCACTGCAACATATTTGTGTTTGATATCTCGTGCTCATAACATCATGACATTTACTACTCAAGAGCTTAACTTATTAAATATGAATTGACAACCCATATTTGGTAAGATATGGATTGAAGGAGAAGTATAGAGATTATGACTATTTCTTAGCATCCGATTCTAATTTCTATCAAGCTATTCTTTAATTCTTTAAACTTGTATAAAAACAAAGCAAGCCTAAAACAATCTTCAAAAACCATTCTTTAATAGCTAGTCTAAAGCATCGTTGTTATCACTGTTTTCCTGAGGACGGCCCGTATTCATCACTTGCTTATCGCAATTGTTGACTGCAGTATTTAATACTACAAGATTTTAGATTTCCGTATTTTTAAACTTTGATAATCACATGCGGAAAACAAGCTTCAACAAGAGGCGAGGAGGGAGAGAGGAGGCGGCAATAAGTTTTTTTAAAGGATTAGGGTTAGGGTTTAGGAGATCCATATTAAACGATAAAAAAGAAAATATTTAGATAATTTATTATGTGACCAATGATCTCTTTATATAGAGATTACAATTACTTGATACCCACGCATCACGGTACGGTGTATTCTAATAACAATATATTCTAAACTATTCCAACAACTAGTTTAATTTTTTGAGATTGCTTAAGAGTTTGTTGCATGCGGATTTTGTACCTTCGATAGGCGCATGCTTGAGGCCTCTTTTGAACAGGCCGTTCCAACAAGCGATCTTCATTCCTCATGTAAAGTATTTTTCGTCACTCATTTAGATGGATGCGCACGTACCTTATGCGTGTATAGATTCCCCCTCCATAGGATAGACAGGTGTTTATTGATTTTAGAGATCCTTTCTCCAGCAACCGCGGGAAAAACTGATGTTACTTTCCTTTTGCTCTTGACGCAGGGAACCTCCGATTAACGGATCGTATGGGTCATGCAAACTCAGTGTGCAATATGCGCGTATTGTGTTTTGAAAACAATTTTGAGAGTGTTTTGGACATATCAGGGCTCCCACTACCCGGTCAAAGGCCAGTGGAGTGCAGGGCAACGCCCCATGGAATTTTTTTTGAAGAGGGGAGTGTTTTGAGTGTGTCGGAGATCTTCGAAAAAATGGAAAGTTGGAGAGAGAGGATATTCCCATAGTAAATGTCCACTGCGGGTATCTCGTTGGGGATGTCAGTGCCACACGTGAGTATCCCATTGGAATATCTGAACGGGTATCATGTATAGAGGAAAATCCCCTAGCGGTGATTTCCGAAGCGGACATTCCCCTTTGGGGGAATGTCCATGGCAAAGATCCCTTTGGGGATCCCCGCCAACGAGCAAGTAGCGGCGCAGATTGGATGAAAGCCAATGGCTTTCGTTGAAGTTCTTTGTCTGCGGTTCTTGTTTGAGTTCTATGCCATCAGTCATGTTTGCTCTAGATGAAAGCCAATGGCATTCACCCCGAGAGCTCTTATCGTCTCCTTTCTTGAGATTTGATGAAGAAAGCTTGCCATTTTCCCCAAGTCTTGATTTTCGATCTTGAGTTTTAGGGTGAGGTTTGATTCAAGAAATGCGTTCTCTTTTGATGGGTTGTTTGGGGGAGAAGGAGATAAAGGAGATACGAGAGACCCAAAAGGAACTCTCTTTGTTCTTGGGTCTCTCTCTTTTAGAAAGATGGAGATGAAGAAGAGACTTGCCTTTTTTTATGGAACCTCAAAACCCTAGAGATTGCAAAGGAATCAAAGTTGTTAATATTTCTTCTTTGGGTTGGGTTTTAAATACCCCTTACATGACATGGGCACTCTTTTTGCACTCTAACCCTTGAGCTTTACAAAAATTGGCTTTTTCTCTATTCCTTTTATATTAACCTCCTACTTATAATATATTAAATTTATCTATTACATTTTTATTTCTTTTCTTAGCATGTGGTCGGCCCCTTGCTTGAGCTTGGACCCGGCTTAGGCCCATTTGACTTGGGTTCGGGCTTGGACCCACTTGACTTGGGTTCAGGCCCACTTGACTTGGATTGGGCCGGCTTTCGGGTTGACTTTGACTTTTGACACTGACTTTTTGATTCTGGTCGAAGGGGCATAATTTTTGACTCCAACACCTCACACTTCTCATCTTCCATCAGTCGCCACCGTTACTTTTTACTTCCCGTGAATTAGCTGTCTCGGTCCCTTCACCACTAAACTATGCTTTTTAATCTTCTCCTTCTGATCTCTTTTCAAATTTCTGCAGGTAGCCTTCTAACTCCTGTTCCTTGCTATTAATATTCGTTCTCAAAGTTTAGATTTAATAGGCGTAAAATCACATAAATCCTGTAAATGTTACTTCTGCAGATGTTATTAATCTTTACATTACGTGTATGGCACTTAGCACATAGGCTGCATGAGCATAGAATTTTTAATATAGCATACGTCTAAAATATATACGGGACACACAAACACGCACTTCAGATATCGGTTCCTAATCCTATCTGTCAAACTGAATAGGGCCATGCCATACATGCCAGGAATTTGACCTGATCAATATCTGAGAACCACTCTTAACCCTTCAGGGCTCATGACTCTTATAAACTCGCATGCAATTATGCTCAAGTCCCATGACTTTGGTTAACTATGTATTTCATTGCATATGCTCTTTAACAAAGCGAGGTGGTGTACCACCATTTATTTATTAAAATATGGAAAAAGAAACCTAAGCCGAAGTCCGGTGAAAACTTGATATGTAACAATAATAAAAGGGTGATATTAAAAATTAGAGTGAACATCCAGAAATATCAAATTACAATGACATTGACCTCTTATGAATCTTATGAATCAATGCAATGCAGAGTCTCTGAAAATTATCTCAATGGAGTCAACATATTCATCTATTGATTGTACTTTCATCATTAGAACTTTTAATGGTATTTTGGGTGGATAATTAGCCACCTTTTCTCTAAAAAAAACATATTCATCTATTTAGCACGGAAACTTTTGATTAGCACACACCTGAAGAACAGGTAGCACTCTGAGCCATTTCAGAAAAACCGGTTCCTGTCGATTCTGAAAAGATTGGTCTTTTCCACTACTCCCCAATAACAGGGAATTCCTCAAATTCAAACTGTTATATTTTCACCGAACTACGCCTTCACTAATCTACCTTTAAGTGTTTGTACTACAATAGCTCCCTTAAAATATGAATGAACTAATATTTCACTTTGCAATTATAAAATATGAATGATCTAATACTTCGCTTTGCACAAGTATTTGTAGTAAATAAACAACTCATATATGCTTTCGTAGGAATGTAAACGGATCAGATATGGATCTGATATAGGCGTAACCATATTTGTATCTGGTAGCTGTTGGCGGATACGGATACGGATAATCATTCCATATTGGAAAAAATTTGGATATGAATACGGATATAAAACGAACAGAATAAAAAATTATATTCATATATAGTATAAAAAGTTGGATATTAAATCAGATATGGATATAGAAGGAATATAGTGTTACCATCTCCGTATCTGATTATCGTTGGCCGATACAAATACAGATACGGATAGTCAGCTAAAATGAAAATCAATATCCGTATTTGATAAAAAAAATCCGAATACGGATTGCATTCGGATTATCTATATCCATTTACATCCCTATGCTTTCCTCATGACTTAGCAATAAAGTTATGAATCTCCAAATCACAATCTCAATCATGGCAGGTCACAGCTCTCGTATACAAAAATGCTTTAATTTTTTTTTCCTCTCCATTTTGCAAATATAAAATATGTGGAGCTGAATTTCTCACAGCTTGAGTGCTTAAATTATGTGCTTGTTCTAAAATTAAGATGTTTTTGGGATTTATTTTCTCAGACAAAATCTTTTTTTTAATTTATTTACAAGATTAATTTTTTTGGGAAATATCCAAAGCAAGACCTAGGCAAGGACAATATGAAGATTTTACCGATTAGGCGAAGATAAAATTATTCGAAAATCACAATGTTAAACAAATTACTAGAGGAAAAAGGCAATAAAAGGGGAATACAATAATCAAAGGAGAAGACAATTACATCTACTTACGTGCCCTGAGTCGTCTTCAAGATTTTAACCTGAGGCTCCCATGGCGTTTTGTTGATGTGAGTTGTATTCCTTCTTTTTTTCATTTTAGGGCTAGTTTTCATTTAAATGCCCTAAATTATATATGGTTAACTTAACTTAATATTTTAACTTGGAAAACCTTAAAATTTATTAGACTTATTATCAATACAAAAATCAAGAGGAAAATGGAATATAAAGCAATGAAGTTCGAAATTACTTTACCTCACAGCCAAGTGGTGCAACCCACATAAGCTGTAAGTCCTTTCATTGTGTACGATATAACATGAGATATCTGATGTGTTATTCATTCTTTGTTTTATTCTATATTCGTATATCCTGTGTTCTTGAAGATTTGAGAGAATCGAAATCCCCGACAGCCAAGAGGTTGCAATTCCTTAGATAATGGATACTTTGTCCCGCTCTCTATCTAATAAAATACCCAGTAATCAACGTAGATCATACCATCAAGTAAAGATGTATTTTTCTTTTGAGAATTTTAGGATAAATCCTTGAATGATCTTCCAGATCGTTTCACACACCTGGCACTTATACATCTATTGTTTATGCTTCCTGCCTTCACATATCCTTAAAATACAAATTTGCTCTTTACCCTTACATGGGGACCAAATAATGAAATGACCTTTAAACCCTTTCTTATAATAAACTTGGCTTTTAAGGCCCGTGCACGACATAAATTTATATATTGTTGCTATTGTTGTTACAGATTATTATTATTATACCCTAACCAAGAATTAAAGATAGGTATTTATAGCACGCGCGCGTGTACACACATATATATATAGAGAGAGTAATGAAGAAAGAAGGTCCTAAAAGGCTTTTCGTTAGGCGGCGCCAAAAATCTAAACCTTACGTGATTTTTTTCGCCAATCGGCTCACATCATCATCTTTATCATGTAATATATAGATACACCCAATTTCACGTGATTCCACAACATTTTCATCGTTGGATTAGCAATATAAAAAGTTTTATTGTCGATAAACCGCCCACTAAATTAATGGTGAAAAGGTGATGGAACCATACAAAATTGTGTATCCACATCTTAAATGATAAAGATGAAGGTGATGGATGTTGATCGTCGAAAAAGATCGTGGATGGTGTATTTTTTCTAACGCCACAGGAGGAAATTCTCTTCTGCGGCACCTTTCCTCCATTATATATATATATATAAAGTTGATCCTATGAGATCGGATCTCATTTCTTATTTTGGGATCAAACTTTCTAACACACAAACCGTCGTGTTTTTCAATGATCCGTACCATTCACTTTGATCTATATGTTTTAGATAAGTCATGTATAAAATTTTACGAGATTTGGAGACCTTTAACACATTCATCAAGTATACCAAAAATTCATCGGTTTTTTGGTGAATGAAAAATGTGATCGCTTGATGGTTGTGTTAGAGATTTTCAAATCTCGTGAAATCCTATATACAACCTATCTAAAACATATAGATCGAAGTGAACGGTATGGATCGATGAAAAACACATTGGGTTATGTGTTAAAAATTTTAGTCTCAAACTAAGAAATGAGGTCCGGTCATATAGGAACAGTTACACACGAGAGAGAGAGAGAGAGTTATATACACACACACACATACAGAGAGAGAGCGCGAGCGCGAGCGCTATATATAAATATATATATATATATATATATATATATATATATATATATAGAGAGAGAGAGAGAGAGAGAACGCTATATATATATATATAGAGAGAGAGAGAGAGAATAATCGAGGAAAGATACCATAGGAAGGAATTTTCTCTTATGGCGTCGAAAAAACACATCCCCCATCGTGTTTTTTGACGATCGGAATGGATCATCTTCATCGTTATCATCTAAGACGTGGGTACACCAAATTTCATGTGATTCTACAACTTTTTCACCGTTGATCTAGCAATGTAAAAAGTTCTATTGTCGGTAAACCGTTGATTTTGAACCCACTAATTCAACGGTGAAAAAGTTGTAGAATCACATGAAATTTGGTGTACCCGTATCTTAGATGATAACGATGAAAATGATGCATTCCGGTCGTCGGAAAACACGATGGAGGGTGTGTTTTATCGACGCTATAGAAGGAAATTCCCTCTTATGACATCTTTCCTCCATTATTCTCATATATATATAATTTAAATGCATTTCACACAGTTGTATTGCTCAAAAGTAAACATCATCAAAAAATCATTACCATCGTCATTCCAGATCCATCTTCTATTTCAAGCCGAATCTTAAACATGTTCAAAACATAATGCATAAAAAACTCATCCTCAATTGAAAGCAATTATCATAAATTTTTTATTCATCCTCAATTTCAAACTCTGGTCTAAACCTATTTAAAACATAATGCATTTAAAAATTGCAAAAATCAAAACAACTTTTCATGAAATTCTTTATCTCGATAGTTGATATTGTACAAATCTCTTGCAAAAATTGTATCATAGCTTTGATTTGAGTGGGTTTAACTTTTCCTTACATGTCTCACTCCATAAAATATAATACCAACTGCAGAAAATAATTTTCCAGTGCAGAGAATAAAGGAAAGATAATAACAATAGAATCATAGCATAATTATTTGTCATGCCCACTTCCCAAAAGATGAAAGCAGGTACGTGACGAGACCCGTAACGTATTTATTCTAAGAATTTCTTTTCTCGAAACAAATATGCTAAGTGTGTATAAAAAAATATAAAAATGACAATAATGAACATGGTAATGAAAATCCAACTTCATAAATTTACATTCCAAACTTCATAAGTTTCAAACTGATACATGATGTCTGAAACCAAGATACAAAAACATAAAAATGCTTGAACATGTGGCATACTTAAACTGAAACCGGAAAGAAAAATCTAAAGATCGGTTTCAGAAACAAACCGGTCGTAAATCCTCTATAGTTATTTCAACCTCCTTGGTCCCTAGCTCACCTGACGAATATTTCAAGAAAACAAAGATGGGTGGAATGTCCGTCGGCGAACTTACGCTCGGTAAGTCCCTAAAAAAGGTGGGATTATAAAAATTGTGGTGATGTGTTAACAGTTATAAGACATATATGATATGTTAAGTAAACATGGCAACTATTTAAACATGACAAACTAAGTAAACACGGCAGTTCAGGTTAAGCATTGGTTAATCTAAGCAGGTGATAAGTGTGTGTTGGTGAATATGAAGTAATGTGTCTTAAAAGTCACTACAATGGTAAAATATTCTAACATCAGTTCAAGAGTGAATGTCAACCAATCTCAAGAGTGTTCTCGAATCCAACAAACTGTAATCCAACGGTAAGAAACCACAAGCCCAAATCAAGAGTGTTAGTAACGAGATTTCGACCGTCGTCGAAGTATTCCAAACCCAACAGGCTATAATTTAGGAGTATGGAAACACGGGCCCTCATGATAGATTGTATGTGTTAGTATTCATGAATTCATGTAGTAGGACGACTCCTGAGATTTCGTTGGATTCATACTTAAACTACCCCAACCCCTGCGCAATCTAATTTACAAAATTATAGTTACAAGTTTTACCCAAATCAATGAATACATAAGAAGTGTACCATTTTAAAATTCAAGTTGAGTTCATGTATTTATGTCAAGTTCAAGTATTCATATCAAGTGTTCGTGTCAAGTCATTACGCATTCATGATTCGGGTCAAGTTTAGTCAAGTATATAATAGGTTTGATCTAGTAAGTTATGTTGATATAATTGAGTTCATGCCAAGATTAAGTAGTCATGTCAAGTGCAAGTGTATAAATCAAGTTGTATTCATGTGTTGAGTTATATTTGATTCAGTATTAAAGTAATATGATTTCCGTGAATATATGAATTTTATATCGGGAGATAAGCAAGTGATACCCATGATTATATCCGGCTCCCCGAGATTCAAAAGAGAATATGTCACTTAAACTCGTCCGTTACCTAAATACCTTTAAAAATAGCTGTTTTATGGATTCTAAGTATTTATGTGAAAATATATCATTTGGAAATTCTAAGGTGTTTATTTAAATTAAATCATTTGAAAGCTCGAGGTTTTTTTTATGTAAAATACTTTATGTTAAAAGTAAACCTCAAGGGTGTTTTGGGAAAAATATATTGATTAGAATACCGAGAGTTTTTAATAAAAATATATTTTAGATTTCGTGGTATTTTAGCGACAAAAACCTAGCTTTTAAAAGTTTATAGTATTTTAATGAAAAACCTATCTTTTAGAAAACTTGATGTATTTTATTAGAAACTTAAATCTTTTCAGGATATTTTATTTAAAATCTTACTAGCAAATTTCTTTTCTTTTAAGTCATACATGTGTGATAATTAAATTAATTCATTATTTTAATATGGTTGAAATTGTTTTAGTTTTGTTTTAAAAACCGTATTTTCCTTTCGAGGCCGCGCTCCGTGAAAAGCTCTGCATCTCACTCACTAAAGATGTGTGATAATCCGCATCATCACAACGGATTCCCCTAAAAGGGTTGTTAGGCAAAATACACAAAAAGATAACTGAGGGTATTTTAGTGTCATGAATTTGTCGTGTTAAATACGGTAGAAAATTCCTGAAGATGGGGAAAAAGAGGGGGCCGTTGGCATCGACATTTACGCTAAGAAAAACAACTACCGCTTACTGATTTGTAAAGGATGCCATGTTTATGAATGCACCCATATGTTTATCATAGATTGGATTTTGAACCCAATGAGTGTGTGTGTGTGTATAAAAGTAAGTAAATATAAATAAGAATGATGAATTTAAATGTCTAATCCAACATATAGAGCTATGCAGGTTTATTGACTATGATTTCAATGATGAACAAATTGCCTTAACATAAAATTCTAGATAACATCTTCCTGCCTTGACCATTAATACATTGTTCATGTCATAAACTGTTTACTAACCACGTGCCAGACACTACAAAAACCATTAATTACACACTAACATGGAATATATGTTACGTTATTACTAAACCATATTGCTACCGTGATGTGATAATTCCTTCATAATATCTTGCATTCTCATCATTTTCAAAATTAGGTTTAGCTTGCTGCTCTTTGAGATTGGATACCAAAACATAATGCGCTGATAAGTTAATGTAACATTTTATAAATCACATCTATTAAATTGCAGATTAGGGAGTATAGGGTGACGATGATAGCAGATTCAAGAAGGAGACAACAAGAGATGGAAAGAGATGACACTTACTCGCATGGAAAGCGACGGAAAACTCACCAGGGCATTTCATCGAACGCCTCCGGCGCAAATTTGAAACGTCGACGGATTGGAGGTCTGGAGGCGTGGAATGATCGTTACGCTCACCCAGACTCGGGCCTAACCTTGGAGCCTCAGATCTTGGCCTGGAACGGCGGCACTTGGCTGTCGAAGTTGGAGGGTTTGGCTTTGAATGGTTATTGCTGCTGCTGCTGCGGACGTTGCGGCTGACAATGACGATGGGGGTGTCGTTGATAGTCAAACAGGGAGCTATGGTTGCTCGGCCAAGAGGGATGGCTGGCCATAGAGGGCAAGGGTTTAGTTTAGAGGAGAGGGAAGCTGAGAGTGATAGTGAGAGAGAGAGGAGGGGCTCTGTGTATAGGTGTATGGGTATGTTTATATGTGTATGTAGAGAGAGAGAGAGAGAGAGAGAGAGAGAGGAAGAGAGAGGGCTGGGGAGGTGAAGAGGTAGAGAGAGGCGGGCGGGTGGTTAATCGAGAGGGAGGTGAAGGGAATTGAAGTGGGGTGTAATTAGAAGGTGGGGTTTATAATTGTTAGAGGAGGTGAATAGTAGGTGATGATGCTTGGTACTGAGCACTCTCCAGATCATGACACGTGGCAGATGACGTGTCCCAAGGCTTACGAGAAAGGAGCAAGAACGGTACATTGAAGGAATACCCCCGGCCTTCGACCCGAGGATGTTCTCAACCTTCGATGACCTCCCAGAACACTCCTATGCTCGTCCTACAAACAACCATTGGCTCACCTCCTAGCCCTCCTACACGCTGGGCCTCCTCAGCCCTCCCAGCTCGCCTCCGAGCTATCACAGAACCAAGCTTGCTCGGCCTCCCGCTTGCCTCCGAGCCTCCCTCCGAGCTCAGCTTCCTCAGTCTCATCGACCGACCTAGAGCGCAGATCGTAAACGTCCCGGACATGGCTCCGCGAATCTCTCCATACGCGAGATATCCGCCGCGCCACGATCCCGCATCCCACGCCATCGCGTTTCCCCGTTAATGGGTGTATCTCGCCATTAATGAAGGATCCCGCCATTCGCGCGTGCCCGGCTCTAAGGGCGTAACGGTCGGCGTAAATCTCGCGCCCGCCAGCCCATGGTTATCACTATATAAACCCCCTCTCAGACGACTCAGGTAAGGTAAATTTTACTCCAATAGGCCGCTACTCTGCCCAAATATCTCGACTAACTTGACCGTCGGAGGGTCCACGGTGGTATAACCACCCCGGGACTTCTTTGTAGGTAGCTCGGCTTCAAATCAAACCAAGCCCACTGAGATCCACATGCTTCAGGAGGCAACCCTCAAATCCAATCTCAGTCATCCATCAGTGCTCACTACAGATCAACAGAAGACAACATCTGAAGGAGATCAAGACCTCCATCAGTTGGCGCCGTCTATAGGAAATCGAAAATTCCACTCAACGAAAGTTAATCTTCCGATCTCGAAGTTATGGCGAGTGATCACCGCGACGATCCAAGCACTAGCCGCCGTCCTCCTCACAATGGGGGCATGGACGGATCTCCTCCTCCCCCGAATGCCGTTCACGCCTTGTCTGCAAGGATCGACAGGCTCGCGTCCATCATGGATGCCCTCGTCCATGTCCAGACTTCCGGGAAAGCCACACAGGTCGCCGTTCCCCCACCTCGGGACCGGGATCTCTATAGAGTGGGAGAAGACATTGCCTACGCTGGCGCGACTGAGCAGCACTTCGCTATTTCCGGCGGCTATAGATCCCCCATGGAGACCGACTCAATGACCCGCTGGGCGCCTCACAGCTCCACGCCGAGGTCTCATAAAAAAGCACCCCGCCCTGAGGCCCATCATGCTCCTGTTCCTCCCGAGAAGGTATCAGTCATCTCGCCTGCTCCCAGGCATGGCCGGCGCCCTCTCCCTCAACAGGATTGCGCGAACAGGACTCACTACGGTAGCTCAAAGAAAACCTCGCCAGGGGACCTGTGGAACCTCATAGAACGGAACCGGAACCGCGGCCAGGCGCAGGCCGCCAGCAGCAGGGGCTATAAATCCGAGTATGCCGAATCCTCAGGATACTACGACCGACTCGATGCCCTCGAAAAGAAGATTGAGGATATACATCGGGAGAGTCTTCCTTTAAGCGACGGGGCTAGATATGCCGTCGACTCGCTTACGAGGCCCTTTACTGAAGAGCTGCTCGTTGTCCACGTCTCCTCCAGGAACAAGCCCCCGAAGGTATCCCTCTTCGACGGGAAGTCCGACCCAAAAGACCATTTGGACGTGTTCACGGCAGGGATGAGCTTCCAGGACAACTCCGATGCCGCACAATGCCGTGCATTCCCTGCCACTCTCATCCGCTCTGGACGAGACTGGTTCCGAGGACACACGCCGCGCTCCATCTTTACCTTCGATGAGCTAGCCACCCAGTTCCTCGGCCACTTCGTCGGGAACAGACGGCAGAAGCGGACCGTCGATCATCTCTTCACTATAAAGAGCGGGTACAAGGAATCCTTCAAAGGATACATCACCCGCTTCTACAACGCTCTCCTTGAGGTCCCAGAGCACCGGGATGAGACGGTTATCACTACCCTTAGGTCGGGTCTTAGGAATAAGGAGTGGCTCCGCTCCTTTGCATTAGCGCAAGCTAAGACCATGGCCGAGGTAAAAGCCTGAATCGAACGAGAGATCCAACTCGAGTCCGAGGTGAACACGAACCTACCTCGGACAGACCAGACTTATCAGAAGAAGAGGGCAAGAAAGGATAAAAAGAAGATTGAGCGGCCAAAGCCCTACTCCCAAAAATTCCAGGAGTATACCCCACTCAACATCTCCTAGACAGAGTTGTTGGAGGAGGCAAAGGGCGAGAGATTCTTCAAGCTCCCCTCGGTCGCAAATAGGGCAGCCAAACATACTCGAGGCCCCTATTGCGCCTTCCACAGGTCGCAGGGACACCCCACCGAGAACTACAAACAGCTCCGCGCTTACATCGAGGATTTGATTTGCTCGGGACACTTGACAAAATACTTGCGGGACAAGCAACAAGCCGATCGAGAGCAAGAGCACCATCCCCTTCCCGACGAGTTGACGATCGGCCAAATCATGGTCGTATTAGTGGGGGGTGCGTCTGGGGACAACGACACGGCGCCCCTTGCCGGTTGAAGGGACTAACAGCCAACCCAGGAAGAGGGTCAAAGCAGCTGAGCCCATCATTTTTACCGACGAGGACCTCCACAGGATATCCCTACCTTACAACGACCCCCTGGTGATTACAGCACGGATCCACCGTTACGAAGTGCAAAGGATATTGGTCGACTTGGGAAGCTCGGCAGACATCCTCTTCTACGACTTCTTCCTGCGTATGGGGCTTACCCCGTCGGACCTGAGGCCGACCGCCCACATCCTGTCGGGGTTCACCAACCACTTCATCCCGGCAGAAGGGGTGGTCACCCTCCTGCTTAGCATCGGGGAGGCCGGCCGCACGCATACCGTGCCTGTAGAGTTCATCGTCGCCAGAATTCCATCGGCCTACAATATCCTCCTGGGACACCCGACGCTAAATTCCCTCCGGGCCCAGATATCGACCTACCACCAAGCAATCAAGTTCCCCTCGATCAAGGCGGGATAGGTCGGGCCTACAGGAACCAGCAAACGGCGAAGATTTGCTTCACATCGACATCTATGACCGAAAAGAGAAACGATGACCTTGAAAGCACGGATGATTTCAGGTGGCCTTTGGATACTCGGGACGAGCATAAAGAGATCCGAGGATCCTCGGTGGAGCCGCTAACAGAGGTCCCCCTTATGGAAAGGGACGATAACGAACCGTCCAAATCGGGTCACTCTTACCGGGGGCTCGGTGCGATGACCTGGTCCACTTCCTCAGAGAAAACTCAGACGTGTTCACCTGGGCACCCACCGACATGCCTGGGATCGACCCCAAAATAATATCACATAAACTCAGGGTCGACCCGGCGGTCCGACCCGTCAGGCAGAAGAAACAAAGCTTCTCCCCGATCGAGCAAAAAGCGATCGAGGACGAGGTTGACAGGCTGCTCGCAACCAACTTCATTCGGAACGTGGCTTACTCGGAGTGGTTGGTGAATGTGGTCATGGTAAAAAAGGCAAGCGGGAAGTGGTGCATGTGTGTCGACTTCACCGACCTCAACAAGGCCTGCCCGAAGGACAACTATCCCTTCCGTCGGATAGATCAGCTCATCGACAGTTCAGTAGGCCACGAGTTACTCAGCTTTATGGACGCCTTCTCCGGCTACAACCAGATCCGTATGAATCCGGTAGACAAAGAGCTCACCGCATTCACAAGGGATCGGGGGGTATACTGCTATAAAGTGATGCCCTTCGGCCTCAAAAACGCCGGGACTACATACCAACGCTTGGTCAACAGGATGTTTAAGCCTCAGATCGGAGATTTGGTCCTAAGGCGGAACGAGTTTGTTGATCAGGGCAAATTGCATAAGTTTTCTCCGAAGTGGGACGGCCCCTTCCTCGTTTCCGGAATCTTTCCCGATGGGGCCCATCGCTTACAAGACGTGGTAGGTAGCAAGTTTCCACGACCCTACAACGCCGAGAAGCTCAAGTTGTACCTTTGAAAAGTATACCCACGAGCACATGTTTATTCTTTGACAAAGCGATGTAAACTTTTTCAAGTCTTTCTCTAAATAAGAAAAAAACTTCTCCTATGTGTTTCCCTCTTCCTTGTTTCAAAGGCCACGGATTTCAATTCGTGAAAATACTCAAACACACACAGAAGAAAAAACAGGAAACATCAGAATGTCGCAAAAAGGGAGCTTTATTTACTTATAAAAAGGTATTGTGGGCTCCCCAGCCTTACATAGAAAACAATTATTACAACAGAGGGGGAACGGGGTCAAGGAAATACTCCTGATGATACTCCAAGGAGATCTTCGCCAGACGAGCCCTGGCCTCTGCATCCCGCTCCCGCTGATGCTGCACACGAACCCGAGATGCCACGGAAGGGCCGAGTGCTCCACCAGCCGAGCCTTGGCTCACGATCTGTCTCCTTTGGAAGCACTCCAAAATGAAGACCACAGATCGGTTGTGCCTGGTCTTTGAGATGAGGCTGATGACGTAAATCTACGGACCTTATCGAGGGCCTCGTCTAGCAGCTCTTGGGCAAGGGGGTTGTACAAACCCGGAGACCTCCTCCAAATTGCGTACATCAGCAATTGGAGGAGGGGCGACCAGTGAGGGAGTAGACGGTCGATGTGATCCTCGAGGCGCTGGACCACTCCCTCGGTACCTCTCCTCGGAAACGGACTGGTTGTATAGATAGATGTCATCGGGAGTAATGATCTCTTCAATCGAGTAAATATGCCCGGCCATCTCGAAGAAGCAATGCTGAAACAAACCCATCTCCTTCTCTATTTATAGCCTCCACAGAATCCCCAAGGGTCCAAATTTGAGCACGCATGGGCGCGAATTCAGATTTTCTCAATTCTTCAAATACCGTACCGCCACGTGGCGGGCATCCTGTATTTCTCGGCGAATCGAAGTCGGAATGACACGGATCTTAGAACGCCTCGCCTCACCTATGTGTTTCTGCCACGTGCCACCCGCGACGATCACTCTTCCTGATATTCACACACCCAGGAAGGGCGGGCAACGCCTCACAAAACCGAGCAGCATCCCTGCTCGATCAATCCATGGCTAGTAGTTTACTACCCACCCGTGCCAAGGATCGAAGCCCTCCTCAAGAGGCCACCGAGAAGCTACCCTGCTCGGTCAATCCTTAATGGGTAACTTCTTACCCATCTACACTAAGGATCAAAGCCCTCACCAAGAAGCCACCGAGCAGCTACCCTGCTCGGTCAATCCTTAGTGGGTAACTTCTTATCCATCTACACTAAGGATCAAAGCCTTCACCAAGAGACCACCGAGCAGCTACCCTGCTCGGTCTCCATGGCCGGTAGTTTACTACCCACCGATGCCAAGGATCGAAGCCCTCACCAAAAGGCCACCGAGCAGCTTCACTGCTCGGTTAATCCTTAGTGGGTAACTTCTTACCCATCTACACTAAGGATCAAATCCCTCACCAAGAGGCCACCGAGCAGCTGCCCTGGTCGGTCCATCCATGGCTGATAGTTCACTACCCACCGACGCCAAGGATCGAGGCCCTCGTCAAGAGGACACCGAGCAGCTTCCCTGCTCGGTCAATCCTTAGTGGGTAACTTCTTACCCATCTACGCTAAGGATCAAAGCCCTCGCCAAGAGGCCACCGAGCAGCTGCCCTGCTCGGTCCATCCATGGCTGGTAGTTCACTACCCACCAACGCCAAGGATCGAAGCCCTCATCAAGAGGCCACCGAGCAGCTACCCTACTCGGTCAATCCTTAGTGGGTAACTTCTTACCCATCCACACTAAGGATCAAATCCCTCACCAAGAGGCCACCTAGTAGCTGCCCTGCTCGGTCCATTCATGGCTGGTAGTTCACTACCCACCGATGCCAAGGATCGAAGCCGTCCTCAAAAGGCCACCAAGCAGCTAGCCTGCTCGGTCAATCCTTAGTGGGTAACTTCTTGCCCATCTACACTAAGGATCAAAACCCTCATCAAGAGACCACCGAGCAGCTACCCTGCTCGGTCAATCCATGGCTGGTAGTTTACTACCTACCGACGCCAAGGATCGAAGCCCTCACTAAGAGGCCACCGAGCAGCTTCACTGCTCGGTCAATCCTTAGTGGGTAACTTCTTACCCGTTTACACTAAGGATCAAAGCCCTCGCCAAGAGGCCACCTAGTAGCTGCCCTGCTCGGTCCATCCATGGCTGGTAGTTTACTACCCACCGACGCCAAGGATCGAAGCCCTCACCAAAAGGCCACCGAGCAGCTTCATTGCTCGGTCAATCCTTAGTGGGTAATTTCCTACCCATCTAAACTAAGGATCAAAGCCCTCGCTAAGAGGCCACCGAGCAGCTGCCCTGCTTGGTCCATCCATGGCTGGTAGTTCACTACCTACCGACGCCAAGGATCGAAGCCCTCGTCAAGAGGCCACCGAGCAGCTTTCCTGCTCGGTCAATCCTTAGTGGGTAACTACTTACCCATCTACGCTAAGGATCAAAGCCCTCGCCAAGAGGCCACTGAGCAGCTGCCCTGCTCGGTCCATCCATGGCTGGTAGTTCACTACCCACCGACGCCAAGGATCGAAGCCCTCGTCAAAAGGCCACCGAGCAGCTTCCTTGCTCGGTCCATCCTTAGCGGGTAACTTCTTACCCATCTACGCTAAGGATCAAAGCCCTCGCCAAGAGGCCACCGAGCAGCTGCCCTGCTCGGTCCATCCATGGCTGGTAGTCTACTACCCACCGATGCCAAGGATCGAAGCCTCGTCAAGAGGCCAACGAGAAGCTTCCCTACTCAGTCCATCCTTAGTGGGTAACTCCCTACCCATCTGTGCTAAGGGTCAGAAGTCCTTAACCTCGGCAATGTCGACCAATCTTAAGAGCGGTGGTCGCCGGTCCAACTCGACATATCGCCACCTCGACTTCGGGGCCACAAGGACGCCGATCTTAACTCGAATAATTGGATTTAACTCGACGCGCGATCGCCAACTAAAGGACCTGCTGCCGACCTAGCGTTCATCAGGCAAGAAAAATGAAGACATTACCACGAAATGAAAACAAATTTCTGCAAAAAGGATTTATTCACAACTCGAGAGTTTTTATAACGGTATTGTGGGCTCCTCAGCCTTACAAAAATGCTCGGAGGCTTAAAAAATCCCAAAACAAAAAATATAGTAAGAAGACAAGGAGATTCAGGCCTCGGGGCCGGGAAGGACCTCGACGTGCTCTATGGCAGCGTCGGAAGCCGGGGCAGCTTGAGGGTCGGCGCCCACAGCAGGAGCTTCGGCACTGGGAGTCGGGGTGACCGACTTCTCCCCAACGCCCCCACCAGGGGCCTTATCCCCGACGACGCTTCCGGCGGCATCCTCCTGCACCTCACCCTCGAGGGGGTACTCGAGCCGGAGCTTATCTTCGGGAAACTCCGACATTTGCGTCTTGACGACGTCGAGGGCATCATGCCAGACGAGGGCCGAGGCGTCAGCGAGGTCGGCGTAGAATTGATCCGACATCTTTTAGCTCTCCACCATCTTCGCAGCCCGGAGGTCGGCGCGCCTCATCCCTTCTTTCAGCGCCTCATTTTCCCTTTTTAGGGTGTCACGCGTCTTTTTCAGAGTGGCGGCGAGCACCCTGGCATCCTCCAACTTGGCCTCAACGACCTTGTTGGATTCCATCAGAGCTCGAATGGACTCCTAGCAGTTGGCATTCACCCCCTCCTCGGCAAACACCCAGTCTTCGAGGGCGGCGATCCTCTCCCTTGCCTGACGTAGCTCTCGGCTCAGGCTCTCCTCCCACGAGGAAGACTCGCCCGCTAACTGCAGCACCGGGGCGATCTCCTCGTGCTCCATGTTGGCGACGAGGGCGCAGTGCTGAAGGACCTGAGGAAAACAAAAGGAGGGGTTAAAAAGGTATCCGATCCTGCCAACAAAAAGGCTTAATGAAAACCCAGACGGGATGCGGACACTAATCTGCACGGCCTCCTGAGCTATGGCCGCGATTTGGACCTTGAGGGTCCCTCAGGGGATTCTGCCCCCAGCCGACCGCTCCGTCTCGGAGAGCAAGCTATCGGCGACGGAAAGCCCCGAGGGCACCTCGTAGCGAATATCCCCCTCCTACATGAAGATAAGGGAAGACGGGGCTCGGGACGCCGTCCTCTTGCGCCGCTTGAGGGGGGCCACGGAAGGGTCGGCCTCATCCGCCAACTCCAGGACCTGGGTTCCTACTCCCGAGCATGTTTGTGGCTCTCCCCGTGGCTAGTCTCTAGAGCCCGAGGAGTAGTAGAACGCCTAGCCGAAGCGGCCGGGCTCGCAGCGGGGTGTGATGGGCCGGCGCCTCCGGCTTTCCTCCCTTTCTTCTCAGCCATGGCAGCCCGAAATTTAGATCGGTCCATCGGTTCTGCAAAAAAAAGCGAAAATACAAAGAGGGAGTTAGCAATGCCAGAAAGAATGGAAGGATATACAAGTCTAAACAGGTCTTCTAAGCTCCTAACTTACCCGCAAACTGAGCAGGGCTGAGCCCGGCCCAACTGAGGGCTTGCTCGGACAGCAACACATCGGCCCGATGGACGGGCTCCCACGCCGACACTGCCATCGCATCGGGATCGGACGACCGCCTCACCCGTGGGCAGTTAGCCCTGTGCCACTGGACAGGCACAGGCTAATCCTCACCCTCGGATGGCCCGACAAACAAGAACTTCTCCTTCTATTCATGAATAGAAGAAGGTACTGCTACGACCCAGACCTGGCCGCCCCTACTCTGTGTTTTCTAAAAGAAACGTATACCCATTTAGGCTCATCTCTACGAGTACCGGGATGATTTTCGTAGGAGAAGGAGGAAAGGAGAAGGTTCAGGATGAGAGGGATCTCCTGTAGTCTCAGCCGGACCAGGAACCTGAGGAGAATCCTTCACGAGTTCGGCACTAGCTGGCCCAGGGCTAATTGAAAGCAACGCAGCGCCGCACTCACCTCGGGGGAAAAAGGGCAGACGCATTCCGGCCCAAAAGGCTTCCAAGTACAAGGCAATCTCCTTGCCCCGTACCTGGTCTGCCCTCTCTCCCTCCCCGGTCAAGCGAAGCGAGTAGCCGGGGGGAATGTGGAAGTGAGCCCGGATTGTGATGAGCTAATCTAGATGCCTTAGGAGGGAAGGCGCGTCACGGACACTCCTGACATGCGCTTTGGGGACCGTCCCCTCCGCGCGACCCTGGGTGGCATGGCTAACCCTAACTCCCGGGGGGAATCCGACTCGGACGAGACAGAGGAAGAAGCAGAAGAGAAAGCTGCAGAAGACTCCATAGACTCTACCCGAACTATTTCTACGGACTCCCCAGAGGAAGACATCTAACCTGAGCAAAGGAAGGAGTTCCCCGAGGAAAGAACACAAGAAATCCGACCTAAAAGGAAGAGCGCCAAGCTAACACACGAAGGGATGAGGAAATTATAGCGAAGTGTGGACCCTTGGGAGGGACCCCACCTCTATTTATACTAGTCGGCAAGTGCATCCTACGGCGCCAATCATTTCCCGCCAAAACAACGGTAACACCCTAGTTCATTTATACCAGTTCTATTTCAAGTATTTCTTTATTTATAGTATTTTCCTGATTTACTGTGTTTTGGGTGCAAATAGTGTATTTAACATCTGTATTTGCATCCAACCCGACCCGCTTGCTGGAAACCCGTCTTGATTCCTGTTTATAATTTATCCTGGCTTGTTATATGGATCCGTGCACTTTCATTATTTGTATACTGCATACTGGCATTTATTTGGCATCTGCATTTTTTTAATATAACATTTAAATTCAAGAAAAATATTTTAAAAATATATTGCATGGCCTGCATGATACCCATAACCCTGTCGTAGCATCCGCGCACCTTGTTCTCATCCCGTTCAGTGTAACAGACCTGTTTGGATGGCTACGTGCACGTGCGTGCATCCGTTCTTGGGGGTATACATTTTCGTTACCCGGAAAACCAATTTTGGTTTTTGTTGACACGTATATTTTCCGTATTTTAAAACTGGACTTTTAGACCCGACCCGGGCGTGTTTTAGACTATTTTGTATTTCGTCTAAAACTCAAATTTCTTTAATATTATATTCTTTACTGGTTAATATATAAAATTATTTACGTTTAAAATTTCTTTACCCAAAGAAATATTTTTTATATTTTAAAATCCTAACTAACGTCTCTTTCTCTCTCTTCCTCTCTCTCTCTCACCTCTCGCGAACACTGTTCGCTTCTCGAATCCCGTCACCTCCCTTCATTGCTACGCTCACCTCCCTCTTCTCTCTTTCTTTCCTTCTCCTTTAAAACCTTGCCGCCATGAGAAGAACCCTAACCCTAACTCTTCTGCCTCCTCTTCCCCCGATCTCGCTTCTCAACCCTCATCATCATCTTCTTCCTCATCCTCTCTCCTCTTCTCCCTGTTTCCTCCAATCAGAGCAAAACTTTGTTTTGAATTTCAAAATTCAAAAATTGAATCAACGCTTCAGATCCCGTGCACTGCGCGCCACGTGTCAAAAACAGACACGCCAGTGCCAGGAGCGTTGCGCCCTAAGCAGCGCACCCCCAATCAGAGCAAAGCTCTGTTGCAAAATTCAAATTTTAAAAAAAGTTAAAGCAACGCTTCAGATCCAGCGCTCTGCGCTGCGCGCCACGTGTCAAGCACGGGTGCGCTAGCGCAGTTGCGCTGCGCGCCACGTGTCAAGCACGGGTGTGCTAGCGCAGTTGCGCTGCGCTCTGCGCTGCGCGCCACGTGTCGAACGTAGGTGCGCTCGCGCAAAATGCGCCAGCGCTGGAATTAAAAGAATTCCCCACCGTTAGATCAAAAGATCTAATAATAATAAATTATTAATTAATCAGAATTAAAATTCTGTTATGCAAAGATCTTTCCAATCTTGTTAAAAACAAGAAGATTATCTTCTGTAAAACAGAAGCCTTAGGATCAAAGATCCAACGGTGGGAAATATTCCCAAATCAATCAGAGAAAGATCTCTTAAACTGATTTAACAAATCAATTGGCCCTATACAAAGGCTCTAAGACTTCAAGTCTCAGATAGAAAAAACCCTCTGCAAAGTTTGAGAAAAACTCAAAGGGAAAGAAAGGCAAGCCTTTAGAAAAAAAGAAGAAGATCATTTCTTCATTTTTAAGGTAAAGAATTAATTCTTGAACAACAGAGATGAAATCATCTCGTAAAAAGAAGAAACATCTTCTAAAATGATCTTAGATCTATAAAAAGACCAAGGTCTTTGATTAAAAAGAAAAGATCAAAAGATCTAATCATAAAAATATAAAAATAAGTATTTTACTTCATTCACAGATCTTTTGATCTATAAAGGCAGAGCCTTTTATAAAAAAACAAAAACTTTTGTTTTTGGATCTTGAGACAAAGCCTCCTTTGAAGAACATAAATTTGTTCTTTGATCTTAAAATTGATCAAAATGCGCTTTGCGCTATTAGAAAGCGCTTTGCACTCATTGGATCGGCGCTTAGCGCCAAAACATGCCACGTGTCGACCATAGACACGATCTGCGCTTTGCGCTCCTGAAAACAGCGCACTGCGCTCTTGGGTTGGCGCTCAGCGCCAAGCGCGCCATGTGTTACTCACTGGCGCATCCATAAACTAGTGCAGCGCGCTCATAAATTAAAAGCGCAGTGCGCTAACAAACTAGCGCTTAGCGCTAAGTGCGACACGTGTCCTCCTCGTGTGCGCTAACCGACAGAAGCGCAATGCGTTCTTTGACTGGCGCAAAGCGCCTGGTGCGCCACGTGGCGCGCTGTCAGAACACATATTGTTCTGATGAATGCTATGCATTCAATACAAGACAAAAAATTTCAGAGCCCAATGCTTGGCATTATTAAAAGGGCAGAGCCCAAACAAAGGCCTAACAGGCAGAACAAAAATAAAATGTTAAACTTTTTTAACTGGACTTATCCCAATTCTGGCCATAAGTCCTCAATTTAAATTGAACTGAGCTCATCTGCTCTTCCAATCAATTTACATCCGGTTTGAGGGTACATCTCTTTACTCCTCTGATATCTGTCGTTGTAATCCTTCAACGTCGTCAGAGAGGTGACGGGTCCCGACAACCACACATTACTATGGACTGTGGGGTCCTTAAACTCATGGACTATGATGTCCTTAACCTCGACCGTGATGTCTTAAAACTAACATCGGACTGTGGAGTCCTTAAATCCACGGACTATGATGTCCTTAATCTCAACCGTAATGTCTTAAAACTAACGTCGGACTGTGGAGTCCTTAAATCCACGGACTATGATGTCCTTAACCTCGACCGTGATTTCTTAAAACTAACAATGGACCGTAATGTCCTTAAACTAATTACCGACCGCAATGTCATTAAACTAAACAATAGAGCCCAACTGCTATCTTGCCGGATCTAAACGATCCCGTTAAGTTGATTTTAGTCTAGAATTAGACTAACGTGTCCTTAACAAACGTTTAAGTTGATCTTAGCCTCAAATAAGGCTAACGTATTCTTAAACATAACCCCCCAAACCCAAATCTAAGAAAGATACGGATTTAGACTAGTCCACGCCCTACGGGCGACGATATAACTTAGTCTCCGTATACAATCCACGGGCAACCAAACACAAAACAAACAGCCACGACACGAAGTGACCATATGGAGAAAGAGAAAGTTGTTACCGCGATGCGGTAGCGTAATTAACTGAAGGGGCTTGCGCCTGCAGGGAAGAGCGTCCCCACAATCAAAAACCCCTCAAACGAGGGGGAATCTGACGAAGTCTGCTACGTCGGCCGCATCCGTTTAAACCTTCGATACATGGTGCCATAAATCAACTTGGCATCTTCGGAGAGGTGGACGGATAGCACCAATTAGCATCTGCCCCGAATTTCAGGCAAGACGGACCTACGCGGTCGCGTTTCTGTGATTCGGAGGGGAACAGATTCTGGCACGCCCGGTGGGGCCTTTTCCTCTTTCCACTCCACACTTCGTGTGTCGTGTTCGCGAACCAATTGCGGTTTGCTAATGGTTGCCCTTGGGTTTCGAGGTACTAAGATTTGGCGTTTTGCTTGGTGCAGAAAGCAAAGGATCAATGGCGTTCACCTGCTCAAAGTGTTCCACATGCAGCTGCAACCCACGTCCTGCCTCAACTTGGAGCATAGCCTATGGGCCCCAAGCTGCTTCCCTGTTCACGATACCCGTGGAACAGGTCACTCAAGCCACCACAGGATTATTCTTTGGGACCATGCTCCCGCCAACGAGCTTCACCGCTCCTGTGCTGACACCGGAAGTTCCTAAGAAGTCGGTCTTTGATCGGCTTACACCTACTGCGGCCCCTCTTAACGGGTCGTCCAGCTCCAGCTCCTCGGTCTTCGCCAGACTGGGCCAAAATTCCTGTGGGCCCACAATGAAGCCTGCAATCCCAGAGAAGGTTGTTCCGAAGAGGATAACCATCCCTGCTCCTGAAGTCGTTAAGGCGGCTTCTCCTTCTAAGGTGTCGGTCTTTACAAGACTGACTGTCCCAACTCCCACTCCCGCTCCGGCTTCTCAGCGGACATCAGTCTTCAACAGGCTGACAACAGCAACAGCCCCTCATCTGAACAGGGGGCAAGACAAAGCCATCCCCACCACCGAACCAACTCCATCAGCTCGACACGTTCGACGTCGCCACTGGCGCCGAGTAAGGAAGGCCGGGGGTAACTCCCCTTCTGGACTAACTCCACCAGCCCCAACGGTGGAAATCAATGCTGCTGTTCCAACCGGGAACAGCTTCGAGCTGCTGAATAAGGTGTGCAGGAATTCTCCCACCGCCGTACTGAAAAGATCTCCTCCTCCGGTGGAGAATGTTGTGGAAGCCAAGCCAGAACAGTCCCCTCAGCGGCTGTCCTCCAAGATCTACAAAGTCTGGCGGCAGGTTCGGAACTCAGTAGTTGATCAAGATTACCCTCGCCGACAGAAAAGGACGAAGGTTCAACAAGAAGAAAGCCATCCTGCCAAGCCACGAAAAGCTATCTGGGTGCCCACTGCGACGGCCCCCTCAACCTTGACCGCTCATAAGAAGAGAAGGCCGGAGAAGATCCCCATGCCTGTGACAAATGTCAAAGGCACTGAGCCCAAACGCCCTAAGTCTGGGGGCATAACGGTCCATACTATTTACATGGCATCCGGGAAGGAAGATAGCCGCGCTTCTACAGGTCACCGACCGCTCACCCGATCCGTAACAAGAGCACAGGAACAGCAGCAGCAGAAACTTCAGGAGATGCTGACTGCAGTGCTGCACTTACTGGACCAAACGAAAACCCGGAGGCATCATCGGAGCAGCGTTATGAACAAGAAACCGATGCTGACTTCCTTCACAGAGTCCTCGGAAAGAAGGACAAAGAAGCCGCGGAGCAAGCGGCTAACATAAAGCGAATGACACTTCTCTTCCAAGATATGGTCGGGATGATGATACAGCTGGATCCTCCAGCCGAAGACCCTCCGATCATTATTGAAGATGACAGAGGAGAAACATCGAATCCCCTGCCGGCTCTTTCAGCAGCCAAGGAGGAAACCATTTCTAAGGCCGCCCTGGATGATTATATTGCTCAACAAATACGAGTTCACCAGGCAAATGAAGCGGCCGGCCAAGTCGTCAAAACTGGGCGACCATATCCGGGCTGGTATGACCAGATAAATTACCCACTGGGATACACAATCCCTAAATTCCATGTGTAAAAGGGGACGGGCAATCCCCACCAGCATGTCGCCCAGTTCAGAGCACTGTGCGGCAACACCGGGGGCGATGATAAGCTTTTGCTCCGTCAATTCGTCGGCAGCTTGTCAGAAACGGCGTTTGAATGGTACTCCGAACTTCCAAACGACTCCGTCAAAACTTTCGCAGAAATGGAGTTGTTATTCACCCAGCGATTCGCGAGTGCCAGCGAACGCACCCCAATAACGGCGTTGATCAATGCAAGGGTGAAGCCGGGTGAAACTTGGGTTCAATACGCAATCCGATGGTGAAATTTGTGGTCGAAGTGCGAACAGCGCATCGAAGAAGCACCAGCGGTGGGCATGTTCATAGGCACCTTAGACCCTCATGCAACTATTTCATAGTTCATGATGTTCTTCAAACCGACCACGTTCCAGGCTTTAATCGATAAGCTAGCCCAGATGGATCAGATGGGTCACAGACCGTCTCCTCCGAAACCGGAACCGTGGAACGAAAAGGGTAAAGGGAAGGCGACCTTCGTTGCGAACACCCAACAGCAGCCCAGTGCTCCAAGACTAACGGATCAATTGGAGGAGAGACGGCGCTATTACAATAAGAAAATAAAGCGCCCTTACTCATTCCCGCGGGATAAAACGAAGAGGCTGTTCAAGCTGGCAATGCGCAACAGGCTTATCAATTTACCGAATCCAAGGCGACCACCGCAATCCAGCGAAGTGAATAATCCCAATTATTACCCTTACCACCAAACGGTAAGCCATCCGATCGAAGATTGCTTCGTCTTTAAGGGATGGATCGAGGATCAGTACCTACAAGGCAAGTTTGCGCTGTCTGAAAAGTGGAAAGTGAGCCCACCACAACCGCACACTCCTAAAAAGACGGACACACCGGGGGCAACGTGCTCTTTTGTTGAAGAAGCTCCATGGGAGGTCGTGCTTTCAGCCAAAACCAAAAGAATACTGAATGATCTCCAGGTATGCCCGGCGATCAGGTGGAAGAATCCGTTGGAGCCTGAGATCATCGAGGGGATGCTAAAACCGCACCCGACTCCAAAAATCGGTGGTAATAGCCAAAGCACATACACCCAGCCGTCGAAATCTTCGAAAAAGAAGAAGAAATCCAAGAAGCCCGTGAAACCTGGCGACAAGCGCACGGACTTACAGAAGCAGATTAACGCGCTGGAAAAGTATAACCAGAAGGCGCAGACTCCAATCACGCTCCAAGAGTTCCTCAGCCACGTCCTTGAGGACGAAGATGATGGAGAAGACTCGTCGGATGGATCTGAGGATTACGTAGCAAGATGCCATGTGATCTCTCATTCATCGCTAGACAATGAAGAAGCTCCCTGCACAGAGAATCTGGAGGCAGGTCCCGAGCCAGAACTTCTATGTCCGTCAGACGAAATGATCGATGCCTTCCTGAATGAGATTCATCTGAAAAGTAAAGCCAATCAGGAGCGTGAGATGGCCATATTTGAAAGAGCCAAACGCCGGCGACTGGACGAAAGAGTCGAGGCACTCCTTCCTAATCAAGGAACATCCGTCGCGGATAAAAACAAGTTCAAGATGAGGAAAATGTTTGCTAAAGCCATATCAATGGGAATGAAGCTACCACCCTCTGAAGGAAACACTCCCGGTGAAGCAGAAACACATCCTAGCTACTGCTTATATCATCGAAAGATTTCGCACCCTACTGAAGAGTGCGACGCTTTTAAAAGATGGTGGCAGGGATATGTTGCTTACCGGCAACATTTTAAGCGGATGAAACGCAAAACTCGTCGGGAGCAAAGAAGTGCGACCGAGGAGCATAAAAGAACTACCGGTAACTGTCGCATGGTCAACACCGGGGGATCGCGGGTTCTCACTTTCGGAAGCGATTCTGACGAAGAGATGGCTCTTGGCCCTCTCTTTAAAGAATAAACCTTGGGGAAGGAGGAAGAACCGAAGGCCTGTGAAAACATTCAGCTGCGCAATCGCACGTTTCCAGAAAAGAATCTCGGACCCACGAATAGAAAAGATAAGGGAAAAGAAAAGGTCTCTGAGGATATCGCCCTAGATGACCAAGTCATGAAAGAGCTGACCGCCAAGGACCTGCCAAAGAAAAGTAAGGTGGACTACAACGTTCTGACGCACTTGAGGAAGTTACCCTCGCAGCTCAGCATTCTCGACGCCCTTTTACTATCCAAAGAAGCGAGAGATTCATTGATCAAGGCGCTATAAGAGCAAGAGCAATTCCAAGTTTTTCTCGTCCAAGAAAAGATGAAGGACGAGCTGGAGGAAGTACACACAGCCGATATCACCTTCGGCGACGAAGACCTCCTCCTTGGGACATGCGAGCACAACTGTCCCCTCTATGTCTCAGGATACTGCCACGATATCAAGATAGGCAAAATCCTGGTCGACAATGGGTCTTCCGTCAATCTCCTCAACGTGCGAGTGTTGAAGGAAATCTGCATGAGCGTCTAGCATCTCGCTCGTGATAAAATCACCATCTCTGGTTTTGACTCCCAGTCATCGCGGACTCTCGGGTCTGTGATATTGACATTACGATTTGGGCTACTTGTCACGGATATTAAATTTCATGCCATTGACGCCAAGACTTGCTATAATGCTTTGCTCGGCCGGCCTTGGTTACACGAGTACAACATCATCCCTTCTACACATCATCAGTGTATGAAATAATATAAGGATGGTCTCGAGTATACCGTAACAGGAGAGTTGAACCCGTTCTCCGTGAACGAAGTCCGCAAGTATGAAGATGCAAAATATTTCTTGCCAGATTTCGAGGACACGGAGAGATGTCACAAACCGGAGAACAAAGCTATCACCACCATTCCGATCTTTGGGAGTGATACCGAGGAAGAGGAAGAGATAGTTTATTCAGGCCCAACCAAGTACAACAAGCCGGGACCGTCCGCTCCTATGTTGATCTTTGGCGGCGACTCAGAAGATGAGGTCCATGCTATATTCTCTGCTCGGCCACCAATACAAGCATTCGCTGGTGATAATCAGAGTTTGCAAATTACCATGATTCCGAGGGAGCATTACAAAGATCTCGACACACTTGAAGCTTATAGCGTCCAAGAGCTACAAACATTTTACGTCTCTCCCAGGCGAAAAGGTGAACAGGCAATCCTATTCTATCGATCCATGGAAACAAGAGTGGAGAAAGAAGTTTGGCATGGCGCGGATTCTATACTTGACAGGCTCCAGTCCATCCGTCTGCCTAGATATTACACAGAAGGCTTGAAAAGGCTATTGAAGCACCAAGGGATACCCTTCAAACATACCACTCGGAAAGCTAAGTTCTATGACAGGATCTGGACCGTTCCCGGAACTCAGCGCAAGTTGCCTAACGGGAGAATGGAAGCGATCGGGCTTGGATATGTTCGGTCCAAGAAACGGGAGCTACTCCGCGACTGTTACGTCGTACATGACTTTGATGAAGAAGGGGATGCTCAATGGGAGAATGCTAACCCTAAACCAGAAAAATCCCCCGACGTGAAAATGCCCAGTCCGTCATTCGAAGAACAAATGGACAAGCTTATAAGGGAAGCTGGTCAAAAAGTTCGAGATGACTATAATCGCGAAATGGCCATCTACGAGAAAGCCAGGACGTAGCGCCTTCTTCAACAGGCTGCGAAAGATGAAAATGCCCCTCCCTGTCAACCTGTTGTACAAAAGGCTCGACGCAGAGGCCGAAACAAGTCAAAGAGCGGAAAAGGCGTTCGACAGCGACAAAGCGGGACCAAGAAGTCACGCGATCGGGAATCGAGCGGTCTGGATTTGTCCCTTATAAAGAAGATGAGTCGAGCATACTCTTTTCCTCAAGACAAGACAAAGAAGATACTTGATCTTGCCATAAGACATCAAATGCTTACACTTCCGGAGTCCAAACACCCTGAGCAAGCTAACGATGTCTCTCATCCAGACTATTGCTCTTATCACCGAGCAATAGGACATCCTCTCGAAGATTGCTTCACCTTCAAGAACTGGGTCGAAGATCAATATTAGCTTGGCAAATTCGCTCTATCCAGCAGTTGGAGGGTAACACCGCCGCAGAAGCATGAACCCAAAGCCGCGAGAGTAGAACCAGATCCACATCGGTCTTGGAAGCGATCTCGTACTTGTCATATGATAACACTATCAAAAGAAGAGCCCGAGAATATGGATGACCTCTCCTGGTGCTTCGAAAACAATGATGACGAGCTGATCTCAGAGTTTCCACCGACGCCAAAAGAGGTGGAAGATGGAATACATACCACTGCAGATAACCTCAAGAAAATTGATTTGGGGACTACAAGTGACCCGCGACCAACATTCGTCAGTGAGTTGCTGTCTGAGGAAAGGGTAGCTACACTAAAAGACGTGCTTATGCAGCATAAGGATTGCTTCGCGTGGAACTATTCCGAAATGCCAGGATTAGATCCAGAGATTGCTGTCCACAAATTGGCAATATCCCCGGACGTCAAGCCAATCAAACAAGCACCAAGAAAAATGCGGCTTGAGCTTGAGATGAGTATCAACGCCGAGGTCAAGAAACTAATCGACTCCGGCTTCATCCAAGAAGTTCAGTATCCTGATTGGATCACCAACATCATCCCAGTGATGAAGAAGAATGGGACGGTGCGCATCTGCGTAGACTTTCGAGATCTCAATAAAGCCTGTCCGAAGGACGATTTCCCAGTACCAGTCACAGAGTTGATGATAGATAATACGTCCACTCATGAAGTTTTCTCCTTCATGGACGGCTCATCAGGATATAATCAGATAAAGATGCATCCCGAAGACCAGAAGTACACCGCTTTCCGGACCCTTTTGGGTATATTCTGCTACAAGGTGATGCCCTTCGGTCTAAAGAACGCCGGTGCCACCTATCAGAGGGCCATGACGAAAATCTTCGATGACCTCATACATGAAATCGTCGAATGCTATATCGACGACCTCGTAGTTAAAAGCAAATCATACAAGGAACATCTCAAACATCTGAAGATCGTATTTCAACGCCTTCGGCAATACAACTTGAAGATGAACCCTCTCAAATGTGCGTTCGGGGTGTCCTCATGTAAATTCCTAGGATTCATCGTCCGACACCGAGGTATCGAGATAGATCCGTCAAAGATCAAGACGATCATGGAAATGCCTCCGCCAAGGACTCTCAAACAATTGCGGTCTCTCCAAGGGAAGCTCGCGTATATCGGCGATTTATAGCCAATCTCTCTAGCAAGTGCCGTCCTTATAGTCACCTGATGAAGAAGGGAACCCCGTTCGTCTGGGATCACAAATGCCAAGGCGCGCTGGACGAAATCAAGCAGTATCTGCAGAACCCGCTAGTGCTGGCTGCTCCGGTCAAGGGAAAGCCCCTTATTCTTTATACAACAGCCCTCGAAAGTTCCTTAGGCGCATTATGGGCACAAGAGAACGACCAAGGAAAAGAAAGAGCTCTCTATTACTTGAGTCGAGTTCTCCTGGGGGCAGAAAGCAATTATTCTCCCATCGAAAAACACTGCCAGGCGTTGATCTTCGCGATAATGAAACTCCGGCACTATGCATTGGCACATGAAGTCCGTCTCATATCGAAGGTGGACCCTCTCAAATATTTGATGTCAAAGGCCATATTGACAGGTCGGCTCGCTAAATGGGCCTTGCTCTTAATGGAGTTCGTAATAACTTATCAGCCTCTTAAGGCAGTGGAAGGACAGGCCATCGGCGACTTCCTCGCCGAACATCCGATACCGGCCGATTCTCCCTTGAATTGCGAACTGCCAGACGAACATGCGTTTGACACGATCGATGGAAGTGGTACCCGGTGGGAACTTTATTTCGATGGAGCATCCTCCATGAAGAAGCGCAAACAAAACACGCCCATAATCAAATCAGGGGTAGGCCTTATCTTCGTGACCCTACAAGGAGGGATAATGCGCTTTGCTTTCTCCTTAACAAAGCTGAGGACAAACAATGAAGCCGAGTATAAAGCTTTGATAGCAGGCCTCGAGATCGCCATCGACATGGGAATTGAAAACCTCCTCATATACGGAGACTCCCAACTGGTCGTCAGTCAAGTAAATGGCGACTACCAAACGTGCAAACTAGAGTTGGTGAAGTACGGCGAGAAAGTACAGCAGCTGCTGACCTAAATACCTTCCTACATCTTGGAAAGCATACCGCGTATAGAAAATAGCAAACCGGATGCACTAGCTAAGCTTGCTAAAGAACTGGCCGACGAGAACCTCGATGACGTGAGAATCGTTGTGCAAAGCCGTCGGGTTCTTGCGCCGGCGGAAATATCTCCGGAGTCGTCCGAAGAAAAAGGAGTGACTGAGAAAATGGCTATACAAATAAAAGACCAGGAAAAGACCGAGGATTGGAGAGAAGTCTTTATAGACTACTTCAAATCCCGTCGAACGCCTGAAGATGCATCCTCAAAACATCAGCTCACGAAGCGAGCCCTATCTTTCGCCCTCGTCAATGATACTCTGTACAAGAGGTCGTTTTATTCTTTGTGGTTGAGATACCTGGGACCTGAAGAGGCGAAAAGAGTCGTCCAAGAAGTTCACGACGGACTCTGCGGTTCTCACCAAGCAGGCCCGAAGATGAAACTGAAAATCAAACGGATGGGTTATTATTGGCCCACAATGATTCAAGACTGCCTCGAGTATGCGAAGCAATGCCACTCGTGCCAGATCCATGGGGACTTTATCCATCAGTATCCAAATCCACTACATCCAACGGTGGCTAGCTGGTCGTTCGAAATGTGGGGGACTGACATAATCGGCCCCATCGAACCAGCATCGTCCAGAGGACATCGATTCATTTTGGCAACAACTGATTACTTCTCCAAATGGACAGAAGCAGTACCGTTGAGGGAAGTGAAGACGGAGAATATCCTCCATTTTTTCAAAACGCACGTCATTTATCGGTTCGGAACTCCGCGACGGATCATCTCCGATAATGGGCCAGCCTACAGAAGCCACAAGATCAGCCGCTTCTCACAACAGCACAACATAGACTGGAGATACTCCTCAGTTTATAATCCCCGAGCCAACGGTCTAGCGGAGGCTTTCAACAAGACCTTGACGAAGATCGTGAAGAAGACGGTGTCCCGAAATAAGAAGGACTGGCATGAGAGATTGCATGAAGCTCTCTGGGCATATCGAACTACGTTCAAGACGGCCACGAATACAATGCCGTACGCGTTGGTATTCGGTACAGAAGCGGTACTCCCCCTCGAGATAGAGCTACCCTCCCTACGAGTAGCAGTTCACTACGAGCTAACGGACGAAAAAAACGCTCACCTTCGGCTTGAAGAGCTCGATGCCCTTGATGAAACCCGGCTCATAGCGCAGCAAAATCTGGAAGCTTATAAAGCAAAGATGACGCGCTCATATGAAACATTGACCAGGCCGAGGACATTCCGCCAAGGCGAACTCGTGCTAGTGGTCAAAAGACCTATGATCCCCAATCGCGCCAAGCGGGGAAAATTCGAGCCGAACTATGAAGGCCCGTACATCATAGACAAGGTCTACCAGGGTGGAGCCTATCTACTCATGGACATGCACGGCGAAAGACCTTTCAGGTCAATAAACGGTCGCTTCCTGAAAAAGTACTACGCTTGACGAGTCACGGTCTAGGTCAATGATAGATGACGACGACTATGTCCGCTCGCTATCTTCTTAAGCCCAAACTCTATAAGTAGTAGCCGGCTTTCTTTTGGACCGAAACGTCTTTAAACTAACAGCGGACCGAAACGTCCTTAAACTAACGGCGGACCGAAACGTCCTTAAACTAACGACGGACCGGAACGTCCTTAAACTAACAACGGACCACTATGTCCTAAAACTAGCTGTTGACCGAGATGTAGATAAACTATGGTGGATTGCAGCATCCCAAAATTGATACAAAAAAAGAAGAATAAAAAAAAGAAAGAAAAACGGTATGTCTATAAGCAAAATGGGCACGGATGAAAACCCGAAAGGGCTCCGTGAGTAAAAACAGCAGGGCTACCGGCGAGTCTTGTGAAAACCCGAAAGGGCGCATGCTCGTTTAAAAAAAAGGAGAAGAATAAAAAGAAAAAAGAAAACGGTATGTCCATAAGAAAAATGGGCACGGATGATAACCCGAAAGGGCTCTGTGAGTAAAAACAGCAGGGCTACCGGCGAGTGTTTGTGAAAACCCGAAAGGGCACAACCTCGTTAAAAGACACTTACGGGGTCCTCTCGACCTTCTGAGGAGAAATCTCCTGCGTGAGATCCTTACGACTCACAAGGAAGCAACACACTTAGGGATCTCCATGATTCCTAAGGAGAAATTACACTTGCGAGATCCTCACGACTCGTAAGGAGAACTCTCTTATGGGACCCTCACGGCTCATAAGATTTGAAAGTCTTAAGCTACAGGGATCTGAACCTGTTCTTAAGCAGCCCCCGCAACCTCCACTATTGCCCTACAAGCGGCTCAATACTGACCCTTGTATACAATCCGCGGGCGCGAATAAACATTTCCCTAGCAAAGTCCCACCCGTGACTAGGGATATGTTCGCACAGTGAACAACCCTTGTAAATCCTCTCGACTTATAACGAGAAAACACTCTTGTAAGATCTTTACGACTTATAAGAGAACATACACTTAGGAATCCTCACGATCCCTAAGGAGAAAATGCACCTACGAGATCCTCACGACTCATAGGGAGAAATACCTTTATGAGACCCTTACGGCTCATAAAGTCAAAAGCCTTAGTTGACAGGATCCTAACCCTGTTCACTAAGCCACCTTTGCTCGATATCGACAGAGGCAAATGATGATTTGCTCCTGGCCATATCCTAGTTATAGCGATGCTGATACCAAAATCGGCGTCTAATCCTAAACTGGCGGCAAAAAGCTGGCGAGCCACACATGCATGCAAAATAGCCGAAATGATGGGGCAACTTGTAACAAAATCAGCAAGTAAAAATGTATGCATGCAAAATAGCCGAAATGATTGGGAAACTCGCAATAAAAAACAGCGAGTTAAAATAAAATAAATAGCCGAAATGATTGGGCACCGCGAAAAATAGCCGAAATGATTGGGCAATCGCGACCTTCGCGATATATAACCTGAAATGATAGAGCATCGCGGAAAGAAAGAAAAAAAACATAATAATGATGAATGAAATTTATGCCCTACAGGTGATATCACAACAATCCCTGCATACAATCCAGGGGCGCAAACAAAGAAGGAACCACACCCTTCTTCCCCAGGTTTCATCAGAAAAAGAAGCCAAATCTCGATAGTCCACAGATAGCCTAGAGATCATCTCGACGTTCGTCTCATTGCAGCAAACACAACATTAAGTAAAGCGGAACAGCGGCAACTCCCAGTTCCATGACTCGGCGGCGTACAGATGACCGAGAGTCAAATTCTAACTCCGTGAAATGCAGATAAAGTCAACCCTTCCTGGCTACGTGGAATGCGGATCATGTCACTTCTGACCCCGTGGAAAACGTCCAGAGCGGATCCTGGTCCTCGCAGAGCATGGCAGTGAACCCGTGTGAAGCATCCAGAGCAGAGCCTGGTCCTCGCCGAACACGGCAGTGAACCCATGGGAAGTATCCAGAGCAAAATTCCTGGCTACGTGGAACGCGGATCATGTCACTTCTGACCCCGTGGAAAACGTCCAGAGCGGATCCTGGTCCTCGCAGAGCATGACAGTGAACCCATATGAAGCATCCAGAGCGGAGCCTGGTCCTCGCCGAACACGGCAGTGAACCCATGGGAAGCATCTAGAGCAAAATTCCTGGCTACGTGGAATGCGGATTATGTCACTTCTGACCCTGTGGAAAACGTCCAGAGCGGATCCTGGTCCTCGCAGAGCACGACAATGAACCCGTGTGAAGCATCCAGAGCGGAGCCTGGTCCTCGCCGAACACGGCAGTGAACCCGTGGGAAGCATCCAGAGCAAAATTCCTGGCTACGTGGAACGCGGATTATGTCACTTCTGACCCCGTGGGAAACATCCAGAGCGGATCCTGGTCCTCGCAGAGCACGACAGTGAACCCGTGTGAAGCATCCAGAGTGGAGCCTGGTCCTCGCCGAACACGGCAGTGAACCCGTGGGAAGCATTCAGAGCAAAATTCCTGGCTATGTGGAACGCGGATCATGTCACTTCTGACCCCATGGAAAACGTCCAGAGCGGATCCTGGTCCTCGCAGACCACGGCAGTGAACCCGTGTGAAGTATCCAGAGCGGAGCCTAGTCCTCGCCGAACACGGCAGTGAACCCATGGGAAGCATCTAGAGCAAAATTCCTGGCTACGAGGAACGCGGATTATGTCACTTTTGACCCCGTGGAAAATGTTAGTGTATATGCCCTAGAGGCCATTACTGTATCATACTGGTTTGTATATTACTTAATGGATGCTTGGGATATTCACCTTGTATATACAATCTTGCTCAAAATAGTAGTATGCTACTTGGTTTGTTTCTACTTCAATGTGTACATGTGTTTATTTTTATATATCGCCTATACACATTAGTAGAGCCCTTAGGATCTTTGCTTGATTAGCAGCGATGTGATGGCCGTCACACTAGTGGGGCTGGGTAATCTATAAGCACATCCTTACGCAGGTCCCTGGTCGCAGGACTATCGAGACAGGGCATCGATACTCCGGAGTAGACCAGCGCATGCGCTTCTCATCCCAGTGTGGGAGACGGTCTGTCCCACAGCCGTCAGTACGTCGTACTTGAGATAGTATGCGGGTGCTCGTTAGGTTACGGGTACACTGGACAGGACTCGTCGGGAACTGACTAGTTGGTATTATACCTATCGTCAGTTATCAGTTCCCAGGTGACATGAGTACAGCTTAGTCCGCTGACTTGACACTGTCACTTCGCCTCGAGTGTGTTCCCACTGTACTTTGATCACTACCCTACCACGGCTCAAAGGAGTCGTGCAAACAGGTAGTGGTTGGGTGCAGTCCCGAAGCGCTTGGAGGCAGTGACGGTTAGACAGGATTCGTCTCTCCCGGTATTGGGGGTTGACATCGCGCTGTGTCTAGGAGAGCCATTACACGAGTAGTCCCTGGCCAGGGCAAACGAGATATACTGGTAGGTTTCCAGTGTTATCTCAGGGTGTTTGGGCTTCGCTCCGGCACGACTTGTACCGCTATTGGGGGACTGACGTTTATCGCCCCCTAGGCCCGCCATGCGATGTATCAGACGAACAGACCGGACTGTACGGAGAATGTCACACTCAGGCTCAGTAGGAGTTCAGATGGGTTTCGCCTCGTCGATCTTCTTGTCGGCACTACCTGGGGACCGTTACGCACAGCTAGTGCCGCTTGCGGTCTGTGGTTAAACCCACTGCCAGCGTAGTGTCGAGTCTTTAGAGTCCCACACAGAAAGCTTTTCGCCTTTAGGCAAAAGAGTAGAGGTCGCATGGTATTGCGACAGGTCGCATGGTTTTGCGACAGGGTTCGGTCACATCCGTGCACTTGTGCACGTACAGTGTCCGGACAGTTTACACTAGCGGGCTTTGGTTTAAGCCAGATCCTAGTGTATCTTATGGGATTGGATTTATCCAGTTTGCATTCGTGTTCCTCGGAACGCGGATGCGGGTGTGTATGCACAGTTGACAGGGAGGCACAGACAGCGGATTCTCATTAGGGTTGTTGACAGTTGACCGTTGACTTTTTGACTTTTTGCTCAACCCTAATGAGAATATGATATGCGATTAACTATTATATTAATTAAGTATTATGGTGACTTGGTTGTTGACTTTTGTTGACTTTGTTGACTTGTTGACTTTGTTGACCGGTTGACTAGGCTTGACTAGTTGACCATCATGATAACCATGGTTATCATTTCATGCCAAAGACTTTTACTTGCTTGTTCATTTGAGTAAAATGAGTGCATGACATGATAAGGTTATGGTTGCTTCAACCATCACATAAGACTTTTATTGATATGATGAGTTATGATTACATTGGATTATGAGAGGGTGAGAGGCAAAAGAGAGCCTCATTCTTTCTTGCTCATTCTCTCTCTTGTTCTTGAGCTCTCCTCTTGCTCTCACCCTCAACCTCTTGCTCCCTCTCTTGATCTATGGTTCTCTTGTCTCATGAGTTGAGAATCAAGAACCATAGATAAAATCCCATTCTATTTCCTCTCTACTCATTCTAGTTCACTAGGTTTAGCAAACCAAGTGAACTAGTTTCTTCAAAGAACGAAGAAGGAGCTAAAGGTTGGAGCTTTCAAGTGGATCTATCTTCGGCGTACGGAGACGACGAGAAGGAGCCATCGGACCACCATCGGAGCTTGAAGAGAAGGAGTTCAAGACAAGTTTAGGTATAACCATCTCCATCCGAGAAGCTAACTCTCTTTAGCTAAGTATGCTAGTTTTAGTTTAGTCAAAGATCCCGACTTTGCTTAGTCCATGTTGCCCCTTGCGCTAATAATTTGATTTTTATACCGTTTCCGCCTCCCCGTAAGAACCGGGGGTCGCAACGTGGACTTACAGTGGTATCAGAGCCTAACTAAACTTAAACTAGCTTGGTAGTGAAGTGTAACGAAGTTCGGAACCGGAAAAATCAAAAATACCAAACTTTTACAAAACCTGAGTTTCTGTTGAAATTTTTTCTGGTCAAAATGAAAAACTTTATACTCCTAAATTCGGCTCAGGGTTTTGTGTGAACACCCATGAAAAACGGTCCACTGTTTCGTTCAAACCGCCGCGCTTCCGCCGCACGAGGTAGGCATGTGCCGCGGAAGCGCCGCGGTTTGTCGTCTTCTCTGCATCGTTTTTCGTGCAGTGTGTGTCTGTGTTGGTTTTGGGATTTTTGAAATATATTATATGTCCCCAGATTTTCCAGAAAAGAAATTTCCTTTTGGGGTCCTATAATTCCGTATTTTTTCCGAACTTCACTGCACTTTGACTATGATGGTTATATCTGTGATGCTTGCAAGTATTGAACGTCGGCTAATCGCTATAAGTCGATTGGTCGGGGTTATACATGATCTGTGTTTGATATTGGAATGTGTATATAAATATGTTGGATTGTCGCGGGTGAATAGCCGGGGGTTGTGAGACGAGAGTTTTCTTTTCTTGCAATTCATGTAAATTTGTAAATTGATGTAATAATTATTTGTATGGCCGCACAACCGGGTCGGGGTTGTAGCCGTCATTGTATAATTTCTTTTTACTGTTTTTGCTCCTAGGATAGACCCATGGAGGGGTGCACAAACTACCGGGTATGCCGAAGTGTCGAGTGGCCTACTCATGGAGATGAGGGAGGTTGCTACGCTTCGGGTACTTGGCGGGTAGTTTGCCGCACCCGTAGGGGTCTTGGGTGGGGTTTTGGCTATTCACCGCGACCGTGTAATCTGTTCTTGTTACAGGCTCGTACAAATTACAGATTCTTAGTATATCCAATGTATTTATCTGTGATCTGAAATGTTTATCATTGCAGTATATCTATATATGATATTATTTAGGCGTTGCTTATGTTTTACAGACGCGCTAGCCCAGCCCCCGCTCTGTCGTTAGTTAAGTAACCTAACGGGTAATGACGGGGCCCAGTGGCGAATGCGAATGGCATAAGCGTACGTCATATTTTGGTTGTTTTCTGCAATGGTAGGTTTAAATGATGGGACGCATTAAAAGAACTAATGCAAGATAATAAACCAAGTTAAAGTCGTTGGAACACTTTCGAAAAACACTCGGTTCTTTTCAAAACCAACTTTTAAATGCGGAGCTTGAGCCACTCCTTTTAAAAGCTATCTCGTTCCATCGACCAAATCAAGTTCACTACGTTCACGGTTTTGCCAAAACCATCCGTAGCCCTCCGTCGTTTCACATGAATAGTCAATAGTATTCAAGCTGTGTTTGTTGGCCAAAGTCAAGGCACAGTGATTGGTAGCTATTGGGTATTCATGTGCAGCATAGATAGATGCGTTGGTTTGGAACAGTCGTACTGCCTTGTTGGCCAAAGTCAAGGGTAGGTGCGGGTGGATTCAAATTAACCTGGAGAACGACGGGCAGAACTTGACATGTGACTTATGATTTGTTGGCCAAAGTCAAGGTCATAAGAGCATGGGGCAAAAATCCACTTCGGGAGTTTCATAAGTACTGAAACTTGCTAGATTTGCATACCATTTGGAGTGTGATGATTCTGGTAAGATTCCTTCAGTTTCGTCACGCGATGATATTTGGATCCCGATCCTACTGTGAGTATATGCTACTCCTCGGGAAATTTCTCACTAATCGATCAATGCTACAAACCTAGTAGGTGCCTAGAAAGGTGTTAGCGGGGCTACGCCCCCAGGGAAAAAAGGTTCTATAATTAAGGAACTTCACGAAAGCGTTGGAAAACCTCCCTCGAAGTACCGACACCGGCCTGGCTGAACGGTTAAGCAAGTATTGTGCGGTGGGATTGATCCCGACTAATTCTTCCTTTATGGTTTGAGGAGGGATTCGAGAAACAGTGGGAGCCATCCTGTTTAGACAAACTAAAAACCACTCTAAACTTGCAAGAGCATCATGCTGAGTGTTTCTTCTTCTCTCTCCTAATTGCAGCGACCAATCAACATGACTGGACTTAAGTTACTCCTAGATAAAAACAAACTGACAGGGCCAAACTACAAAGATTGGCTCAGGAATGTCAAGATAGCAATCACTTATGACAAGCTGGGGTATCTTCTTACCACCAAAGCTCCCCCTGTCCCTAGTCCAACTTCCAGCGTCGCGGATAAGGAAATCCGCAAGACTTGGGAGATTGATAGCGCGAAGGCCAAATGCCTCCTGCTTGCCTCGATGGACAACGAACATCAGAGGAGGCATGAGAATATGGACATGGAATCCATATTGCTTCATACAAAAGAACTGTATGGAGAGCAATCTCGTATCGCAAGATACGAAGCGTCGAAAAAGTTATTTTCGACAAGAATGGCCGTCGGATCATCAGTAGCCGAGCACGTGCTAAAGATGATCGGCTACATTGAGGAGCTCGCTGACCTAGGGATCATATTGGAGAGTGAGCTATATACGGATATAGTTCTCCAGTCCCTTCCTTCCACTTACGCCCAGTTCATACTGAACTTCAACCTACAAGAAAAAGAGGTTGAACTTTCAGAGCTCCTCAACATGCTGAGGAGCGCAGAGGGCACCCTACAGAAAGGTAGGGATACATCCACTTTGTTTGTAGGAGGATCATCTTCTTCTAGGTCCAAGGCGAAAGCCAAGGGAAAGAAGAAAAAGGCCCCCGCCAAACCAAGGGGCGGTGTTAGTAAAGTGGATACGAAGGGAAAAGCAAAAGCAACAAAGATAGCGGGGAAGCTTGTGGATAAGGAAGAATGCTTCTATTGTCATAAGAAAGGACACTGGAAGAATGATTGCAGGGCCTGGAAGGCCAGAACACAGGAATTGAAGCAGGTTGCAGCTTCAGCTTCAGGTGTGTATGTTATTGAAAATTGTCTTTCAATAAACTCTACTTCCTGGGTATTGGATACCGGATCAGGATCTCATATCTGTAATTCTTTGCAGGCGTTGAGAAACCGTAGGGTTTTGAAGGCAGGTGACATGACCCTCAAAGTTGCGAACGGAGCTAGCATGGATGCTAAAGCCGTGGGGGACTATCACCTGGGAATGTCAGATGGACATGTTTTGGTTTTGCGTAATTGCTTTTTTGTACCCAACGCAACTTGTAATATCATTTCTGTATCTTTAGTTTCTAAAGAAGGTTATGAATTTGCGTTTGTAAGTAATGTTGTAAACATTCACCTTAATCAAGTTTTGATTGGGTCAGGTACATTGAGTAATGGTATATACGTGTTAAACCAACCACAGATTTTCAACGTCCAGAATACACACAAAAGAAAGTCTCCGGAAATGAATCAGACTTTCTTATGGCATTGTAGATTGGGTCACATCAATGAGAGAAGGTTGACTAAGTTACATACAGAAGGATATTTGAATGCGTTCGAATATCAATCGTATGCCACTTGTCAATCTTGTCTCAAAGGAAAGATGACAAAGACTCCGTTTACTGGACAAGGAGTAAGAGCGAGCGAGCTCTTGGGACTCGTACACAGTGACGTGTGCGGTCCAATGTCTACACATGCCCGAAGCGGACATTCTTACTTCATTACTTTTTCGGATGACTTCTCAAGGTACGGTTATGTCTTCTTGATGAAACATAAGTCCGAGGCCTTTGGAAAATTCCAGGAGTATAAGAATGAAGTAGAGAAACAGACCGGTAAAAGTATTAAGATTCTAAGATCGGATCGAGGTGGAGAATACTTAAGTGCCGAGTTCCTGGACTATTTAAAAGAGAACGGAATTCTCTCTCAGCTTACTCCTCCATACACCCCGCAACATAACGGTGTATCGGAGAGACGGAACCGCACCCTATTGGATATGGTGCGGTCCATGATGAGTAACGCTGAGTTACCGCGATCATTCTGGGGATATGCGCTAGAATCAGCCGCATACCTTTTGAACCGAGTTCCTACTAAGACCGTGCCTACTACACCATATGAGATGTGGTGTGGGAAGAGACCCTATCTTAAGCATATTAAGACATGGGGATGTCCAGCTTTTGTCAAAAAGCAGCATGCGGACAAGCTCGAGGCACGCTCAGTACAGTGCAAGTTTGTGGGATATCCAAAGAATTCCAAAGGATATTTCTTCTACTGTGAAGAGGAACAAAAAGTCCTTGTTTCTCGTCATGCCTACTTTTTGGAAACTGAGTTTTTGGAAAACCAGATAAGTGGGAGCACAATAGAACTGGAAGAAGTTCCAGAACCACAGACTGTTACTGAAAGCTTAGTGGAACCAGAGGGTTCAACAGAACAAGACATTCCTACGCCGCTCCGCAGGAGTAGTAGGCAGACTCATCCGCCCGAGAGATACTACGGTTTTCTCATAGACGGGGATAGAGAGGATTGCATCATAGATTATGATGAGCCTACTAGCTTCCAGCAGGCCGTTCAGAGCGTTGACTCAGTGAAATGGCTGGATGCAATGCGGACCGAAATGGAGTCCATGTACACCAACAAGGTATGGACGTTGGACATTGCTCCAGACGGGGTAAAACCCGTAGGATGCAAGTGGATCTTCAAAAGGAAGATTGGTGTAGATGGACAGGTTGAGACCTATAAAGCTAGGCTGGTAGCAAAGGGTTTTCGTCAAAGACCTGGCTTGGACTATGACGAAACCTTTTCTCCAGTAGCCATGCTGAAATCCATTCGGATACTTCTTGCCATTGCTGCCTTCCACGATTATGAGATCTGGCAAATGGACGTAAAGACAGCTTTTCTAAATGGAAATTTAGAGGAGTGTGTCTATATGGACCAGCCGGAGGGTTTCATTCAGAGTGGGAGCAGCGGAAAGGTGTGCAAGTTGCTTAAGTCCATCTATGGACTAAAGCAGGCGTCGCGGAGTTGGAACATCTGCTTTGATGAGACGGTCAAAGAATTTGGCTTTATCAAAAATCCAGATGAACCATGCATCTATAGTAGATTTATAGCGAGAACTGTAGTATTCCTCGTTTTATACGTGGATGACATTCTCTTAATAGGAAATGACATTCCTATGCTACAATCTGTCAAGGGGTTCTTGTCATACAGGTTCTCCATGAAAGACCTGGGTGATGCCTCATACATTCTGGGTATCCGGATCTACCGTGACAGATCCAAGAGGATATTAGGACTATCACAGTCCAGGTACATCGACACCATACTGAAGAGATTCAGTATGGAAGATTCCAAGCGCGGTAACCTACCGGCTTGTCACGGGATCACCCTCTCTAAAGAGATGTCTCCCAAGACTGATTTGGAGAGGGATCGCATGTCTATTATACCCTACGCTTCTGCGGTAGGCTCTATAATATATGCGATGTTGTGTACCAGACCGGATGTAGCTTATGCACTGAGTGTGGTAAGCCGGTATCAGTCAAACCCTGGGGAGAAACACTGGATAGCGGTAAAGAACATTCTCAAGTACCTGAGAAGGACTAAGGAGATGTTCTTGGTGTATGGCGGAAAAGACCTCCAGATCGAGGCCTTTGCTGACTCCAGCTTCCAGAGTGACAAGGATGATTCCAAGTCCATGTCGGGTTTTGTCTTTACCCTCAATGGAGGGGCGGTGTGTTGGAAGAGTTCCAAACAGGAAACCGTTGCAGACTCGACGATGGAAGCGGAATACATCGCTGCATCTGATGCCGCAAAAGAAGCTGTCTGGATGAGGAAGTTCTTGAAAGAACTTCAGGTGGTTCCGTCCATTGTTGATCCAATACCTCTGTATTGCGACAACAACGGGGCTATAGCTTTAGCGAAGGAACCCAGGTCCCATCAGAAATCCAGGCACATCTTGAGGCGGTATCACCTGATCAGGGAGATCGTAGATCGCCAGGAGATCGAGGTTCGGAGAGTCGCTTCAGAAGATAACACTGCAGATCCATTCACCAAGGCCCTGCTCCAGACTCAGTTCGAGCGGCTGATCGAGATGATAGGTCTTCGATACGCCAATACATGGCCTTAGTGCAAGTGGGAGATTGTTAGTGTATATGCCCTAGAGGCCATTACTGTATCATACTGGTTTGTATATTACTTAATGGATGCTTGGGATATTCACCTTGTATATACAATCTTGCTCAAAATAGTAGTATGCTACTTGGTTTGTTTCTACTTCAATGTGTACATGTGTTTATTTTTGTATATCGCCTATACACATTAGTAGAGCCCTTAGGATCTTTGCTTGATTACCAGCGATGTGATGGCCGTCACACTAGTGGGGCTGGGTAATCTATAAGCACATCCTTACGCAGGTCCCTGGTCGCAGGACTATCGAGACAGGGCATCGATACTCCGGAGTAGACCAGCGCATGCGCTTCTCATCCCAGTGTGGGAGACGGTCTGTCCCACAGCCGTCAGTACGTCGTACTTGAGATAGTATGCGGGTGCTCGTTAGGTTACGGGTACACTGGACAGGACTCGTCGGGAACTGACTAGTTGGTATTATACCTATCGTCAGTTATCAGTTCCCAGGTGACATGAGTACAGCTTAGTCCGCTGACTTGACACTGTCACTTCGCCTCGAGTGTGTTCCCACTGTACTTTGATCACTACCCTACCACGGCTCAAAGGAGTCGTGCAAACAGGTAGTGGTTGGGTGCAGTCCCGAAGCGCTTGGAGGCAGTGACGGTTAGACAGGATTCGTCTCTCCCGGTATTGGGGTTTGACATCGCGCTGTGTCTAGGAGAGCCATTACACGAGTAGTCCCTGGCCAGGGCAAACGAGATATACTGGTAGGTTTCCAGTGTTATCTCAGGGTGTTTTGGGCTTCGCTCCGGCACGACTTGTACCGCTATTGGGGGACTGACGTTTACCGCCCCCTAGGCCCGCCATGCGATGTATCAGACGAACAGACCGGACTGTACGGAGAATGTCACACTCAGGCTCAGTAGGAGTTCAGATGGGTTTCGCCTCGTCGGTCTTCTTGTCGGCACTACCTGGGGACCGTTACGCACAGCTAGTGCCGCTTGCGGTCTGTGGTTAAACCCACTGCCAGCGTAGTGTCGAGTCTTTAGAGTCCCACACAGAAAGCTTTTCGCCTTTAGGCAAAAGAGTAGAGGTCGCATGGTATTGCGACAGGTCGCATGGTTTTGCGACAGGGTTCGGTCACATCCGTGCACTTGTGCACGTACAGTGTCCGGACAGTTTACACTAGCGGGCTTTGGTTTAAGCCAGATCCTAGTGTATCTTATGGGATTGGATTTATCCAGTTTGCATTCGTGTTCCTCGGAACGCGGATGCGGGTGTGTATGCACAGTTGACAGGGAGGCACAGACAGCGGATTCTCATTAGGGTTGTTGACAGTTGACCGTTGACTTTTTGACTTTTTGCTCAACCCTAATGAGAATATGATATGCGATTAACTATTATATTAATTAAGTATTATGGTGACTTGGTTGTTGACTTTTGTTGACTTTGTTGACTTGTTGACTTTGTTGACCGGTTGACTAGGCTTGACTAGTTGACCATCATGATAACCATGGTTATCATTTCATGCCAAAGACTTTTACTTGCTTGTTCATTTGAGTAAAATGAGTGCATGACATGATAAGGTTATGGTTGCTTCAACCATCACATAAGACTTTTATTGATATGATGAGTTATGATTACATTGGATTATGAGAGGGTGAGAGGCAAAAGAGAGCCTCATTCTTTCTTGCTCATTCTCTCTCTTGTTCTTGAGCTCTCCTCTTGCTCTCACCCTCAACCTCTTGCTCCCTCTCTTGATCTATGGTTCTCTTGTCTCATGAGTTGAGAATCAAGAACCATAGATAAAATCCCATTCTATTTCCTCTCTACTCATTCTAGTTCACTAGGTTTAGCAAACCAAGTGAACTAGTTTCTTCAAAGAACGAAGAAGGAGCTAAAGGTTGGAGCTTTCAAGTGGATCTATCTTCGGCGTACGGAAACGACGAGAAGGAGCCATCGGACCACCATCGGAGCTTGAAGAGAAGGAGTTCAAGACAAGTTTAGGTATAACCATCTCCATCCGAGAAGCTAACTCTCTTTAGCTAAGTATGCTAGTTTTAGTTTAGTCAAAGATCCCGACTTTGCTTAGTCCATGTTGCCTCTTGCGCTAATAATTTGATTTTTATACCGTTTCCGCCTCCCCGTAAGAACCGGGGGTCGCAACGTGGACTTACAGAAAACGTCCAGAGCAGATCCTGGTCCTCGCAGAGTACGGCAGTGAACCCATATGAAGCATCCAGAGCGGAGCCTAGTCCTCGCCGAACACGACAGTGAACCCATAGGAAACATCTAGAGCAAAATTACTGGCTACGTGGAACGCGGATTATGTCACTTCTGACCCCATGGAAAACGTCCAGAGCGGAGCCTGGTCCTCGCCGAACACGGTAATGAACCCGTGGGAAGTATCCAGAGCAAACATCGGACTGTGGAGTCCTTAAATCCACGGACTATGATGTCCTTAACCTCGACTGTGATGTCTTACAACTAACATTGGACTGTGGGGTCCTTAAACCCATGGACTATGATGTCCTTAACCTCAACTGTGATGTCTTAAAACTAACATCGGACTGTGAGATCCTTAAACTCATGGACTATGATGTCTTTAACCTCGACCGTGATGTCTTAAAACTAACATCGGACCGTGAGGTCCTTAAACTCACGGACTATGATGTCCTTAACTTCGACCGTGATATTTTAAAACTAACAATGGACCGTAATGTCCTTAAACTAATTTTACCTTGGTTCAAGGGTACTTCTCTTCACTCCTTTGATATTTATCGTTGTAATTCCTCAACATCTTCAAAGAGGTGACGGGTCCTGACGACCACACATTTCACGGACTGTGGGTCCTTAAACCCATGGACTATGATGTCCTTAACTTCGATCGTAATATCTTAAAACTAACTTTGGACTGTGGAGTCCTTAAATCCACGGACTATGATATCCTTAACCTCGACCGTGATGTCTTAAAACTAACATCGGATTGTGAGGTCCTTAAACTCATAGACTATGATGTCCTTAACCTCGACCGTAATGTCTTAAAACTAACATTGGACTATGAGGTCCCTAAACTCATGGACTATGATGTCCTTAACCTCGACCGTGATGTCTTAAAACTAATAACGGACTGTGGAGTCCTTAAATCCACGGACTATGATGTCCTTAACCTCGACCGCGATGTCTTTAAACTACGGTATCCTGGAAAACGTCCAGAGCAGAGCCTGGTCCTCGCCAAACACGGCAGTGAACCCGTGGGAAGCATCCAGAGCGACCCCTGACTCCGTGAAATGCGGATAAGGACAACTTCACCCATCACTTGCGGGTCCTCACGACTCGTAAGGGAGTAGATTCTCTTGTGAGATCCTTACGACTTTCAAGAGAAAACGCACTTAGGATTCCTCACGATTCTTAAGGAGAAATTACACCTACAGGATCCTCTCGACCGGTAGGGAGAAAATTCTTTATGAGGCTCTCACGGCTCATAAAGTTGAAAAGTCTTAGGTGACAGATCCTAACCCTGTTTTCTAAGCCATCACCACTCTACAAAGAATCCAAGATTGATAGCTATATGCTATCTACAGATCGCACTTTCTAAAATCACATGGCAACAACACAGCAAGGAGAAGAAAGCAACAGTATAACAAAAAGAATGTCTTTATTCATGAACTCAATTGAATACAAGATACATCATATAAAGGAATAAAAAATAGATACATATTATTCAGAGATTACAAGTGTATGATTGATACAAAGGCAACTACTGAGAAGGAATCATTTTCAATAAGTCCGCGAGCTGCTCTCGCACTTCTTTCAGTGCCTTCTCATGATCAGCCGCCGCGGCTAGCTCCGCTTCGATTCGAGTCTTTTGCTGCAAGCATGATGAAATCTTCTCATCAATTTCCCGTTGGGCAGCTTCGCGACTCTATGTAACCCGCTCGATAGAGTCGAGCTTCCGTCTCAATACAAGCCTGTCCGAGATACATTGCTGCAAGGTGTCAAAGACTGCTCTCATTTGTGTGACGTTCGCTTCGACCTGGGCGCGCAACTGGATAGACTCAGCGGAAGCCTCCTCACATTCCTTCTGCCTCAAGGTCGCTTCTTGTTCGAAATGGCGGAGGAAAGACACGCTCTGCTCGACCCATGCGGCCCGCTGGGAGTTCAAAGCTTGAGTCTCAGGGGCAAGATGCATAAGTTCAAGCTGATGCAGACAGGCCTCGATCTTCCTGCAGTGACTAACCTAAGACTCGACGACGCCTTCATTATGGAAATTTACAAGCGTCGCCAGCATCGGATTGACCTCGGCAGTGAAATCTGCGGCAGATGTAGGAGCTTCCGTGTCAAGCTCCTTGACGTATTCGCTCAAAATGCGCAGACTCGTCACAGCACCCTTTGAGGATGGACGTCTGGAGAAGGGGCCTGCCAGCATCATAATGTGAGATTCGAAAGAGGCCGAAGTCGAAACGATCACTGCAAAACAAGTCACAATCAGATGACGGATCTAGAAATATAAAAGATTCATGAACAATGGAATTTACTATACCAGCTGCAGCAGGTGGCAAAGCCGGGAGGACCGGTGGCGCAACTGATCTCTCATCTCCTCCTTCAATCTGTAGCACTGCAATCAAGGCAAAGAAGAATCAGAAATAATTTCATTATCGGTAAAAGAAAGAGCATTAATTGAAAGATGTATTCACCAGCGCCACTGGATGAAGCAATCTCCGACGGGAAAGAGAAGTGGGGATGCAGCACCTGGTACAGGTGGTCAAAAAGGACTCCTGAAAAAACCCGATAACGCAACGTCAGTACATGAGTTATACAGCTGAGAGATAAGACTAATGAGTTACAAATCCATACCTTCCAGCATTTGCGACGGTGCGAGAGAAGGTAGAGAGGTAGCCACCGTCAGGGCGGTAACTGACGGTGCTGTCTCGAGTAGCTCGATATCAGCACCAGCCGCACCTGCATTAGAAGCAAGATAAACCTTATTAGGAAAGATTGCAGAATAAAAAAAAGGGGCGGCGACCCAAAATTTACCTGATGAGTCGCCAGCCGGAGCTGTGACGAGGGCGTCACTTGATACAACGGTGGCGTCTCCCTCCTCCATCGGGGTGGTCTTACCTCCCGTCGCCTCATCCCCTTACTCCACAAGAGCCGTCGTCACGCTCGCGACGCCAGGAGACGACAAGGAACCTTAGGCGGGGAGAGCGATGATCGGAGCGGTGCCCGACTCTTGAGAAAGAGCGGCTGTCTCGGGCCCAGCGATCGTACCCGTTTCGCCCGCTACCACCTTGGGCTTAGTGGTCGTGGCCGTCTCGTCCACCGCTGCCTTGGGCTTGTCCGTAGCAGCCGTTTTGTCCACCGCCGCTTCAGGCTCGGCTGTGGTAGCCGTCTCACCCGCCGCCACTTCGCGCTCGGCAGTGGTAGCTATCTCAGGCATAGCAGTCGTGACTGTCTCATCAGCCACCATCTCGGGCCCGGCAATTACAGTTATATCGCCTACCGTCGCCCCAAGTTCAGCAGCTACCTCCTCCACCGTCCCCTCAGGCTCAACGGTCGCCGCCACTCCTTCAGTAAGGATCGGCCCTGCAGGACAAGATATATAAGAACTGATAGTTTAAAACTTTGACAACGAAGCCTCAAAACACATTACCTGGGGTTGATTTACCGTTGGCTTCCAGAGCTGCATGTGCCGCCCGTCTATGAGCAGTAGACAAGGCAACCGGGAACTCCTCTGAAGGAGTAGCAGCGGGAGTAACGGCGCTTGAACCTGCTCCCGCAGCCAAGGCAGCACTACGCTCCCTTGCTATGCGCCTCAAGTGCTTCCTTTCCTCCCGGGCAGTCACAACAGACCTTTTAGAAGCCTCCTTCAGCAAGGCGTTGTCGTCCGCATTCAGGGTTACCTCCAGAGCCGTCAAGGCTTCCATCATCTGTTTTTTAAGTAAGGCCTCTTGCGGCAATGCCGAAGAGGCCGGGACTTCGGTAGCTGGCCCGGGGAGAATTTCCGCATCAGCTTGCAGGATAGGCCCTGTGGTTCCTGCGATAAGACAAAGAGAGGGTCAGATTACTCATAAGAAACGAAAGCAGAAACATAGCGAACCGAAATGTACCAAGGCCTAAGGATGCTCGAAGTCGTTCCTCCTCCTCAAAAGTCTTGAGAGAAGCGGCGAGAGCTTCTTCGGTAGAAATGCCTATTAAAGAAGGAAAAGCGTTAGTCAAAAAACAATGATAGAGGTATGATGGAATGGAGAAAAATACAACTAATGATTACCTGATCGCGCGAGTCTAGCCAACCCCTCTTCGCGTCTTGCCAATCGCTCGGAAGCTGCGATGGCAGCCGCCAGATCAGTGTCATCTGGCGGCATAAATAGGCCGTCGTTGGTCCCGTACTCACTCAAGCCCTCGCTGTAAGGAGCATGAGGTTCCTGACCAAATACAACGTCAGCAGAGAGGATCGACTTCTTCTTCCTCTTCTGCGCGCGAACTCTGGTCGTAGCCAAAACCAGCTTGCGCTTCGTGGGCACTTTGGGATGGAGGGTCCCAATATCCAAGCCCACGCCGGATTTGGGTGAAGCCACATTTACCGTCTCCACGGGAGCACGGGGCGCTGATGGCACGTCCACAGGATCACGGGGCAATCCACGCGTGGGACTTAGTACACGTGGAGGCTCAATTGCAGCATCTCCTCTTAGTGGAGGAGGGACAGCGATCCGTTGCTTTAAAGGGACGTTGCGATCACTGGCGGGGGGCGCACTATTGCGATCGAGCAGCAGCCGCCTCTCTTCCCTGATGACAGCGCCCATCGCATGTTGATACCAGGCCCCGTATACGTTAAGGGCCCTCGGGATGCAACTTGGTTCTCTAATGAAGAAGTGGGAGCCCGTATTCAAGCGCATAAAGTGATGTAGCGCACCCCGTATTCCCTCTCTGGTGGCAGCAGGTTCTTCCAGAAACGCTTCCAGTGGAAACCCCTGGTTATAGCTCAGCTGCTGGGCAAAATGATGGGGGTTGTATCTCATAAAAAGCGCCGCATCATTTTGCCTGAATACGAGGAAGCCCTGCCTAATGGAGTACAGGTGAAGAATCTCCCGAGCTTTCAACAAGGAGGCCCCGTCCTTAAAGGAGTCGTGCAATGCCAACACCGTTTTGGAAGTTTCCTGGCCAATTGTCAGGACTTTGTCCGTGAAAGACATACCGGCCCTGACCGTGCGCGGACGAAGAAGTAAGCCCCTAGCCTCCCGCTGCGATGGATTCACGATAGAAGCGTCGATCAGCCGCATAATTCTCGGAAATCTGCACTTCTCGTAAAACGAGGGTCTTTTATGAATACCAAACACCCCGAGCATGTGCATTTCCATCCACGAAATAAAGTAGTGCATCGGGAAATTGGCAGCTTGCACCCCCGGTTCAGTTGTATCTGCCGCCACGCTAAGACCATGGTACAGGTGGGCCAGCCCAGCAATCACGATGGCCACTTGTATTCCTGCCACCATTCTATGTGCTGGGTAGAAGATGGATGGCCTCATATATCGAGGGTGCATGGGGAGTGCAAACCAACACAATCATAGCCCGAGAAACCGGATAAAGAAAGTCTCCTCATCAATGCCTGGAGCGGCGATTTCCGACAGAGGGACAATCGCGGCATCGGGAAGATAAAACCCCTTATGATCATCTTCCAGTGCTGGTCGACGGTCCAAGCCAAAGTTGAAGGGATCGTCGAGCTTAGCAAAATTTTCGCCTCGTTGCGATAAAATCTCCGGGCAAAGAAACCGGGCAATAAAGTCTGTGAAACTAACCCCCCGGCCGCCGGATTCCAAGAAGAGACTCTCGTACATATTCAGCACCTTTATCAGACTCGGAAACTGGTGCTGAATGGCGTTCTCCGGTGTTAGGCCCATTACCACTGGCTTGGTGGCGAAAACGTATTCGTCCGGAGGAAGCAGCTCCTCGTAGTGTTCCCCTCTAACCGGCAAACCGGAAATCTCAGCAAATTCTTCTAAGGAGATGGAGACTTCTCTGTCCAGTAGAAGAAAGGTGTGGGTTGGAATGTTCCATTGCTCCAAAAATGCCTTAATCCACCATATCGGAGGAGCAGAATACTGGAACAGCGAGGCGTAAACCGTAGGGTATAGACCGATCTTCAGCAGGTGCGCCTTCTTCGCTGACAAAATGTACCTGGCCCACTGCAAATACCCGGCCGAATGTCGAGGGGTCAACCCGATGTTGTAGAGTTGTCCCCAAGGGCGCGACTCGCCCTGGAATATGCGCCGCCCCAAAGTATCCAAAGTTGTCGGCAGCTGCATGGGTATGGCGGTAATCGAAGGTTGGAGAAGACCCTCCGAAGTCCAATTAACGACCTCCACGGCATAGTTCACCGGGGGTACATCTGCATATGAGATCGATGAGATCGGCTCCGACGGCGTCGCACAAGAGAAGCTTCGGCAACCTTTGATAATTTGGTCGTACCACCTACCCCACAGGTGAAGGTTTTTGTATTCCGGTTCGTAGTCTCTAATGAGCGCAAGAACCTCTGATTAGTGTAGTTTTTAACGATCAAAAATATTTACCGCAATAAAGAACGGCGTCGCATGAAGCTAGCTGGTGAATACGGGTCGGTCCACAGGGATGTGTAATTTTCCTAAGTGTTCTTACGAGCTGATTCCAATGGTTGTTTGGTCTTTTAATTGAATCTAAAAACTAAGTTGTACGATGATTAGAAACTTGCTAGGATTAGGTCTAAGGTGGAGTTTGGAAAGATTAAATGTCACACCTCTTTCAATGCCCTAAATTAAATCTTTTAGAAGTTATAGCAATTATTAGTAAAGGGGATTAGGATGATTGGGAAGAAACAAAGTTCCTTCCTCTAGATCCTTGTCCATACTTTCCTACTAATTGCTCTAACCTTCATGGAAGACATACATGTCCGGTCCTTTATACTGCGGTTTCACCGTTACCTCGTGGGTAGGGTGCCGTAGGGCATGAAGTTCTAATTATTACAAGTTATTGGGCATGAAAGAGATGAGAGATTTTCATCTCTCAATCTCTCCTTTATTCTTAGCCCTAACAAGCGAGGAAATTACTCGCTCATTAGGGGATCTATTAAAAACATCATTTTTATTCTGTGTATTTTTAGATCTACGGGATTAATTACCTACTGCAGTTTAAGAGATTCTACACTAGATTTAACTAAGGCAAAAGATTAATTAATCTAAGGCAAGAATTTAATTATAAACTAAGGCAGAAATTAAAATAAGAACTTACAGAAATGATACTCTTAGATCTTCAAAAGAATCTGAATTTTTATTTCTTGAAAAGAGGCATTCCCCATACAATCTTTAGAATATATTTTTATAGGGAATGGGAAAATTAGGGTTACAATTGCTCGCATATGTGCTATTACAGATATACCCCCGAAAAATCCCAACAAAAGCACCGACGCACCGCCAGGAGAAATCTGCACCGACACGTGCATCAGATGGCCGCGGAACCACGGCATTGGTGGGGCTAGGGCCGCGGTTCCGCGGCCCTTTGGTGAGGTCGTCTGCTCAATTTTTCTGGGTTCTTTTTTACTGCTTTGGGCTTTTTATTTCTTCAGTTCTTTTCTCCATTTGGCTTCTGGGTCTTCTCCAGATCTTTCAGTGAAAACTTGTAGAGGTCTTTTAACCGTTCATTTTGAATTTTTGGACCTTGCATTGCCCTAAATTGTTCTTCGTCTAGGCTTGAGTAGGATCCTTCTACTTGTGGGTCAAAAGTCCCTCTTTTGTATCATCTTTTGTCTTTTTCACTGTTTTCGCTCCAAGAACCTGTATCCTGTAATATGTAGCAGACATGCGTCAAAAGTACCTGTTTATTTATAAAACGCATAAGAATGGGGAATATAAAATGCAATATTATGATATGAACAAATACCCCCAAACTTATCTTTTGCTCGTCCTCGAGCAAACTTATTTTTTTTATTCTAAAAACCTAACCGCACTTTCGCAGGGAAATGCGATTGCACTGAGCTTGTGCAACAAGCCGTTAAACCTCTAGGTGTCCCTAATAGGAGGAGTGTTGTCTTCTGAGGGTTTTCAGCGGATTACATCCACAAAATCCTATCAATTTGGCTTTTCGACTTTAATTCTCCAATTAGGTTTTCTAACAAGGAATTCTATTATCATTGACTCGTGAATTATCCACCCATATTCTTCACACTTCCTCATCATTTAACTTAAGAATATATATTTCCTATAGACTTACTTAGCTTTCAGCATTTCCCAAGTTTTCCTTCTAAGGTTCCATCTCCACTTAGGAATTTTTCTATCAACTCTACTAAAGATACAAGTTCTATTCTTCATTCTTTTCTCTTATCTCAACTCTAATCATATATCCCCACGTGTGTGTATAAATCACCCCTACACTTGGAAATTCAAATCAAGCAATCATACCCTTGTCCGTTGTCCAAAGCACTAATTAACGGGTGAATTCTTAATGAATTTTTGCTTACACATCCTTCATGCGACTGTTAATACTTCTTAAGGTACCAACAACCGATTACAAGATATGTTTGCACTTTAAAGCGTAATTCCTAGTCTTGCAACACTCAAGGCTTTTAGCAGTGATTCCCAAACCAGTTGGTCTAAGGCACTAAGTGATGAAGCACCCTCGCTAAATATTTTTCTATTTTTGCAGCCTTAAGTAATCACAAAGAACAGTGTTCATTTTTTTCTTTATTCACATTTTTTTATTTTCTTCGTACTAAGGACTTTAGACAAGAGCATTTCAAGGTCTCTTCTACTATTCCAAGTTTCAAGGTGCGTGATTGTGCAATTTGTAGGGTATACATTTTCAGAATCTAGACTTAAGCTAGGAATTATTTTTCAAACTTATACTCTAATAAGAATATCAATATTTTTCCTTTATTTCAACTTAGCCCAAAAAGTGAACTCAAAATTTACCTATTTCTAAATAAACTATAAAGATATATACTTTCTACCGTTAATCTTTAAAGAAGGTTATTTTTAGGGTTTTTAATTTACTAAGTCTAAGATCTAGTTGTTCCTAACTAGTTAACCTTTTTGTCAAACTCAAATCAATTAGGCCAAAATTGAATACAATAATTTTTATAATTTTTGAAAATTTTCAATTTTTATGGGTTTTCAAATAAGTATGAAAATGCAAAAATATATACAAATGAATGCGAAGGAAGAGAACGTACCGAGCATACCCCCAAACTTAAACTTGACAGTGTCCTCACTGTCATGCTATACCAAGAGGGTCAAAATGTCGGCACTCCCCTGTTTATTTATTTACAACTTTTCATTTTTATTTTTATTTTTTATTTTTTGAATTGTTATATACAGAAAGGCCCCCCCAAACTTCATTGAAACAGAGTTACACGTCATTGCCAAACTTTACAAAGACCAAACGTCAACACCAACCAGTCGAAAATTTTATCTGTAAAGAGTATCGGTTGGTGGAAGAATATGTTGTAGCGATCCAAAAAGAATTGGGGAAGATAGAAGTGGTGGTATGGAAAGTATGGAAGTGAATAGATAGGAGGTGGTGATAAATCAAAACGAGAATAAGAATGATCAGCAACCAGTGGAATATTGGCATTCTCGTGGCTTATTAAAAGAAATGGGGGTGGTTCAACTTCTAAAGGAGGAGGTTGATTAACCACACCATCCCCAAGATATTTCTGTGGATCCTTTATCGACTTGGCATCATCCATCATATGCGTATGATATTCAATTATGAGGGAACTAATCTCCTCGATATCCGCCATAGTCCAGCCAAAAACTTGCCGCCTATCTTGTAAGACCATTAAAAGAGCGTTCTCTTGCTCGAAGGCTAGAGAGGTCGATATGATAATGGGAAAGGTCTCATTCTCACCTATGTAAGCATATTTAAGGTGAGACGGCAAGGGCATGCGTTCGAGTTTCGGAGGCGAAAGAATCATTGGGGAATCTACCTCGAACTCAAAGGACTCTAACACAGGTTCGAAATCACTGCAAACAACCGATTTGGATGGTTCAACTAACTCATCCAAAAATTCAAAAGACTCATATTCGGGCTGTGAGTCGTCATCATCCGAAAAAATGAAACATTCATAATCAATATCGGTTATGTCAACTGTGGTAGGCTCAAGGAGGGACGCACTAGTGGCGTCAAAACTGTTCTCATCAAACAAAAGTCTTTCAAACTCGCAGTTCTCTTGCGTGATTTCGTGAATAGAGCAAACTTCACGTGTACTAGTTTCAGGCACGGGGGGCAGACTTCCTAATTTGTAAATATTGAATTCACTAGACGTCTTCCCGAAGGATAGAGTCATGGAACCATTGCGACAGTTTATTACGGTATTGGAAGTGGCCAAAAATGGTCGACCGAGGATCACTGAAATTTGGTTCCGTGAGTTAGCAACAGATTGTGTGTCCATAACAATAAAATCAACGGGGAATATGAAATCCCCAACTTTGATCAACACATCCTCTAGCTCACCCCTAGGATGGGTGATTGATCGATCAGCCATTTGGAGAGTACAACTAGTTGGTTTCAACTCTCCAACCCCTAATTGCTCGTACACGGAGTAGGGAAGCAGGTTAACACTAGACCCAAGATCTAAAAGTGCTCGATTGATTTTCTTATCCCCAATTGTTATTGAGATCGTAGGACAGCCGGGGTCCTTTCGCTTTTAGGGTAAGGATTGAGGTTGGTTAATAGCATTGCTCACTGCACTAGCCACTAGTACTTTCTTGGGTATTTGAGACTTCCTCTTTTTGGTGCATAAGTCCTTTAAGATTTTTGCATATGAAGAAACTTGTTGGATTGCATCTAAAAGAGGGATGTTTATGCTAACCTGTTTGAACAGCTCAACAACTTTCTCCATTTGTGGAGTTGGTTTATTGGATCTCAACCGATTTGGAAAAGGAACATTTGGAAAGCTTGTTGAGTCCAATTTTTGCGGATCAGATTGTTGAGTTGGAACGGAACCCCGTGTAGATGTGTTCGTGTTGTGAGAAGTGGGTCCGTTCGAGCTAGAAGAAGTAGAGCCGTGTGAAGGATGGAGAATAGGCTCTAACGAAGAAGAAGTAGAAGAAGAAGGTGAAGAAGATGAAGAAAGGCCACCGGCAGGGGTGTCATTGTTAATACCCACATTGTTTTGCAACACTTTTCCCGATCTCAACGTGGTCACAGCATTCACGTTATGATTCTGCTGTTGATATGCAGCATGTGCGTGACCGGGATTTGGCAGTGGTTGAGATGGGAGCTTTCCTTTTTCGCGCTCGCTCAAAGCTGCATTGAGTTGTGCAATTTGTGCCTCAATAGATTTTATGCTTTGATCGTGTGAGGCACCGTTTTGCACCAATGATTGAATAGAAGTCTCTAATCTTGCTGTAGATTGTGTAGATTGCTTTAGGAACGCATCTAGACTTCTTTCGAGCGAGCTAACCTTGTCATTATTAGGTTGAACAAAATTGTTTGGCGGGTAAGAAGTGTTAGGCGCAAAATTGTTCACTTGATTAGGGTAAGGTTGCTGTTGGAAAGGTTGTTGAAATTGAGTTTGTGGAGGTGCTTGTTGTTGTGGAGGAGGAGGCCTTTGAAAATTGTTACTTCCTTGGAATTGTTGATTTTGGTTCCAAGCGAAATTTGGGTGACTCCTCCAACCCGGATTATATGTAGAAGAGTATGGATCGTTTCTTTGTCGTTGCTGAAAGGCAGCATTGACTTGATCATGTCCTTGAGTAGATGCATTGTAAGGACACTCTTCGGTAAGATGTGATGGATCCGAACAACAAGCACAAACAGTTCGTGGAGGCACAACAGGGGAAGGAGAAGACGATGAGATTTTGGTCTCAATCGCTTCTAGCTTTTTCGTAAGAGCGGCCATCTCGGCCTTCATAGCAATCGACATATCTAATTGATGTATGCCTGCCCTAGATTGACCACTAGAAGAAGATGATGTGGTCTTGGTGCTCTCCCACTGAATTGTTTGTTCACTAAGGTCCTCAAGAAACTGCCACGCTTCCTCACTAGATTTGGTTAGAAAGTGATCTTGACAGATGGTTTCTAGCAACTGCTTCGTTGCCGGGTTCAATCCCTCGTATAATCTTTGGCAGAGTTGCCAACTTTCGATCCCATGATGAGGGCATTGAACGAGTAGGTCTTTAAATCTTTCAAAACACTTCCAAAATGGTTCGTGAGGAAGCTGTGAAAATTGTATAATCTCATTACGGATTCTAGCAGTTTTGTGATGAGGATAGAACTTTTTAAGAAAAGCTTTCACAAACTCGTCCCAATTACTAATTGAATGTGATGCTGTCACATCCCGCTTCCCAGTGTACGGCGAAGGGGACGCGGCGAGGCCCGCTACGTATATACTCAGAAGTACATACGCTAAGCGTAGCTAAGCAATATAAAGTAAATACACAAGAGACAAGAGTATAAAAAGAACAGCAACTTTTATTTATTAACATTCTTTGTACAATACATGAAAAGGAAATACAACTGAAATAAAGATGCCAAAACAGTGGCATAACAGGAAAAGGAAAGTACTGAAAAGAAAAGTGTACAATGAAATTATACTGCAGGGTCTTCGGCAAATTGCTCCAAGTCTTCTTGTGTTGGCTTAACTTCTGCCGGGTCCAGATCACCTGACGACATTCAAGAAGAGAGAAACAGAATGTCGTCATCGAACAGATCGCTCGGTAAGTCCTAAAGGTAAGAGGAAAGTAGAGAAGACTGATTAAGAAGATACATTTTAAAGTATAAACTATTGTTGAAATGTTATGTTAACGTTGTTGTTTGTAGCTTGGTACAGAAGGATACCAGTGTATATGAGGGGGGTCTCTATATGCTAGAGACCAGGGCAAACGGAAAGTACAAGGAACCGTTAAGCCACGGTACAACAGCAATGGGATTCAGGTTAGGTGTCTTAATCTGACCACCTCGTGCCACCTTTAACACCTTCCGTACCAATCTACCCCTTAAACCCCGTAGTGTTTTAACAGTATTGTTGTATTGTATTGTGTAAGTTGGATGACTGACCAAAACCATGATATCAGTAAATATGTTGTAACTGCATAATCAGGTAAATGGAATAACAGGATAATGGATGTATATCCATGGTTTGATTCAGTCAAATTGAATAGATTGTTAACTGGATTCAGGAATTCATGTATTCGTATTGAATTGGAATATAAAAGAATATAGATTGACTTGAATCATATTCAAGTCAGAATTAGTCAGACTCTAACCCGAGTCCGACTAAAAGAAAGGTAATTTGAAGTTCTATAATTGTTAGGGTCCTTATTGTAAATTATAAAACTTGAGAGGGTTTTATGTAAAAAGTACTATTGTATAGTTTTCAAGATACACCTCAAGTATTTATTATTCGTCTTTATGGTTATAATGAATGTGAATTTTATTTGTGTTATTCTAGTGAATATATCATAATAAAAGTATTAATTGTATTATTTGAAATTCATAGTATTTTAACGTAACTTTTAATCTTGTAATTTTTAGAAAAAGTGGAAACTTTATCTTATAATAAAATGAGTGTTTAAATGATAAATATACATTTGTTAATACAAGAATAATTTTATATAAATATTTTATTTTTCCAAAAATTTCATTTTTCTCAAATGTCGTACTTTAAACCTTTCGAGACCGAATGCTCATTGCGGAGGTCTGAATCTCGCACTACTAGCCCGCAGGTGCACGATGAACCGTACTATCCTTAACGGGTTCCCCAAAGGTGGGTTGTAGCGGCGCTTTGCAAAGATTTAAAAAATACTATTCATTTAGAAAACGGTTTTATAAATATAAGATATTTATTTGAAAAGTGTAATTTTTCGTATTTTAGATTCTAGGGTTTCTTAAGCCAACTAGCTTATTTCTAAAGGTCTAAACGACAAGTCATTAGAAGCCTCAAATCGTCTCTTCACCGCCAATTGTGGCCAGATAAGTACAAGTGAGGAGGGAGGGATCCGCTCACGAATCGTGAGGCGGGCCTTTTAAAGTTACCCAAGCTCACTTGCCTAGTCTAGACACCACAAAGTCAATTTAGATAAACGATCGATATCCACAACTTATCGTATTTTCCTAGTAAGAAATATTTACTAAAAAGTGTAACAAATCTAAAATCTTTAAGAACGGTTTTATGAAGATTATGGTATTTTAATGTAAAGTCTTATATTTTCGTATTCTAAATTTTGGGAATATCAATTAAGGTTGTATTTGCGTATGTGTGGAGGTAGGTCATTACCTCGTGACTTATTTTAAGGTTTAGTGAAGTTTAGAGGTTAAATATGATATATTAAATATGAAGGTATTTAAGTGTAAGAATACGGTATTTGTAAACATTATCATTTCATGTGTGAAAACTCATTCAAATTGATTTCTACAAGTTTAGTGATCAAGATGAACATGTTTAGGAATAAGGGAATTAATTAGAACAAGAAAAATAAACTTTATGGTATTTTTATGAAAAGAATACGATATTACAAGAAAGTTATCATTTTATGTGAGAAACTTTGTTTAAATTGATTTTTATGTGATTAATAGCCATCATGGATATGTTTAGGTATTATGGATTAGGTGACAAGTGGGATTTTGTAGAAAAACCGAATCGGAAATCGGTTTGTTCCGATTTCCGTCGGGGTTCGTAATTCCGTATTTTAAGAAATAGAAAAGAGAGAAGAACGGGACTTACGGGTTTTCAAACTCTTCTAAAGAGTAAAGAGGACTAGAGAGAAAGGCCGAGGTGTGGTTTCGTCGCCGGTTGCTTCAAAGCACGTCGCCGGAATCCGTCAGCGCTTCGCCGTGAACTCGGTTTCAAAGCACACTTTCTTGTGGAAATTTCAAGAGAGTAATTCTATGGTTTTGGAATGAGAAGGTAGGGGTAGGGGTCTATTTATAGGGTAGCTAAGGTAGGGTAGGTGAAGGGTTTTAAAAATTATAAAAATTTAAATAAAAAGCATTAAAATTTGTATTAATTTGGTTGTATTTAACATTGGAAAACCGATCAAATAAATTGGAGTTAACAGGGAGTTTCAGAATGCCAAAAGCCACACTTTTTGTGTTGGGACCCCGGCCATCGGCCCAACTCCGGCCGGCGGCGCCGGCCGATTCGGCCGGCCGGCCGATTCGGCCATGGTTGGGTGCGGGGCTCTCCGACGTAGACTTTGGCATACTTCAATTTTTTGGGTTCAGTTCAATATTTGGGAGTTATGGCCTGTGGACTGTTGGGCTTCCAAGGATTTTTAAAGAAAAATAAACTAAAAATAATGTGGGGTATGGGATTCGAACTCTGGTGGCTTGGTTCAGCAATGAAAGGTATTACCAATGAGCTACAAGCTCCTTCTTGTAATTATTGTGTTATTTTATTACTTAAAATGATAGCAACAAAAGTAAATACTCCAAGTATACATTAAATTTTAAAGTAATTTCTTGTACACTAAAAATGGAGTTATTTCATTCTTATAGCTTGTAATTAAAAACAAAAATAATTACTTAAATCTTGTGCTCAGGCAATAAATACCCCTTTATGGATTTTTGAAAAAAAAATATTTGAAAAAAATTTTGTATAGGAAATTTAGGGTTGTTACAGATGCGGTGCTGTATAGCCACTTCTCGGCTAGGTCACATAAGGTGAAAGGAATGACCCTTAGCCTTATAGCGTCATCACTTAATTGGGTCGTTTTCATCATAGCGCAAACGTTTTAGAATTTATTGATAAAAATATACGCATCTTCTGATTCCAAACCGTGAAATTTTGGCAGCATATTGATGAAGTGGGGTTTTATTTCAAAATTGTCCCCATTTGCCGGTGGGGGTGAAAGACAGGTAGGTAAAGAGGTGCGGACAGGGTAGAAGAGATCCTGGGGCGCGACTCGTGCGGGCGCTTCAACAGGCGGTTGATTCGGGTTATTCGCACCTAACGGAGGTGGAATCATTCCCGTCGGTAAGGTATTGTTAGGATTGTATCCTGACATACTTTCGGAAGAAGAATTTGAAGGTGGAGGTAAGAGAGTGGACGGAATTTCGACTTCGGTGTCGAAGGGTTCGTCGGTCGGTACCAACGAAACACGGACTAATCGGGCGTTAGTGTCTCTAGTCCAAAGTGACATACACCAAAGGGGTAGTGTAGTCAGAAAAATGAAAGACAGAATGTGGAGGTAAGAAAACGTCAATGAGAGGAAGTGGTGTAAGTGAGGTGCAAGATTTCTTTAGCGACAAGTTGCAAGTTTTGAAAAGATTTTTTCCTTTTTTTTATGTGAGATTTTTTTGCAAAAAGATTTTTGAAAAGAGACTTTTGACACAAATGCACTCAACCACAAATGCACAATCAGGCCTAGATCTAGGGTCACCTAGGTCAGCTAGACAGCTCCTAACTGTTCCAAAGGGCTAGAGATAGGATCTCAAACCGCCTCTTCATCGCCAATTGCGGCCAGGTAAGTGCCAGGTAAGTGGGAAGGAACCACAGTAGTGGGCCTAATTAAAAACCACTAGCCTTTGACACACTTGCCTAGGCACCGCAAAGTCAGGTTAGGATAAACGGCTGATGCCTATACTAGTCCTCTGTCCTAGTGAGCGCGACGTCCTTAGGGCTGAGTCTAATATTTTTTTTTAATTAAGAGTGGTCAATGCAAATGCTTTTAAGTGATTTCTGGGGTCCTGCGAAGGGTAATGAAATCCCCACCCAATCCGAGTTTGGTCAATAGCCCCTTAAAATCCGATTAAAATATACAAAACAGTAAATTCACTTGCAATTAATTATTTTTAGCGCGGCGCAAAGAAACCTGCAGAAAATCTGTTATTGAGAAGGGGGAAGAAGATTTTTAGCGCAAAGAAATCCTGCAGAAAAATTCGCAAAAAGATATATGGAGGTTGGCTGAGGGGGGTAAAGAAAACAAACCGACAAAATTTGAGGAGCTGACGTGGCAAGCATGCCGCGGTTTCGCGGTTTGGGGCGCTCCTGAGCCGCTGTTCCGGGGTTGGGTGGAGGAATCACTTCCAGAGGAAATTTTTGCTATTCTGCTGTGGACTTATCCCTCTGTTTTGATGTACCTTTTTCTGTTTCTCCTTCTGTAAATTTCCAGATCCGAGATTCTTCGCTGTTCCTGCAAGATTCAAAATATAACCCTTCAAACAAAAAAAAATGATAAAATTTTTGTACTTTCTATATTTTCATATTTTTATGATTTTTAAGATTTATATCAACCCGAAATTACAAATAGGAAATTTTTACGCCATCCCCGGCAACGGCGCCATTTGATTAGTGTAGTTTTTAACGATCAAAAATATTTACCGCAATCAAGAACGGCGTCGCATGAAGCTAGCCGGTGAATACGGGTCGGTCCACAGGGATGTGTAATTTTCCTAAGTGTTCTTACGAGCTGATTCCAATGGTTGTTTGGTCTTTTAATTGAATCTAAAAACTAAGTTGTACGATGATTAGAAACTTGCTAGGATTAGGTCTAAGGTGGAGTTTGGAAATATTAAATGTCACACCTCTTTCAATGCCTTAAATTAAATCTTTTAGAAGTTATAGCAATTATTAGTAAAGGGGATTAGGATGATTGGGAAGAAACAAAGTTTCTTCCTCTAGATTCTTGTCCATCCTTTCCTACTAATTGCTCTAACCTTCATGGAAGACATGCATGTCCGGTCCTTTATACTGCGGTTTCACCGTTACCTCGTGGGTAGGGTGCCGTAGGGCATGAAGTTCTAATTATTACAAGTTATTGGGCATGAAAGAGATGAAAGATCTTCATCTCTCAATCCCTCCCTTATTCCTAACCCTAACAAGCGAGGAAATTACTCGCTCATTAGGGGATCTATTAAAAACATCATTTTTATTCTGTGTATTTTTGGATCTACGGGATTAATTACCTACTGCAGTTTAAGAGATTCTACACTAGATTTAACTAAGGCAAAAGATTAATTAATCTAAGGCAAAAATTTAATTATAAACTAAGGCAGAAATTAAAATAAGAACTTACAGAAATGATGCTCTTAGATCTTCAAAAGAATCTGAATTTTTATTTCTTGAAAAGAGGCATTCCCCATACAATCTTTAGAATACATTTTTATAGGGAATGGGAAAATTAGGGTTACAATTGCTCGCATATGTGCTATTACAGATATACCCCCGAAAAATCCCAACAAAAGTACCGACGCACCGCCAGGAGAAATCTGCACCGACACGTGCATCAGATGGCCGCGGAACCGCGACATTGGTGGGGGTAGGGCCGCGGTTCCGCGGCCCTTTGGTGAGGTCGTCTGCTCAATTTTTCTGGGTTCTTTTTTACTGCTTTGGGTTTTTGATTTCTTCAGTTCTTTTCTCCATTTGGCTTCTGGGTCTTCTCCAGATCTTTCAGTGAAAACTTGTAGAGGTCTTTTAACCGTTCACTTTGAATTTTTGGACCTTGCGTTGCCTTGAACTGTTCTTCGTCTAGGCTTGAGTAGGATCCTTCTACTTGTGGGTCAAAAGTCCCTCTTTTGTATTATCTTTTGTCTTTTTCACTGTTTTCGCTCCAAGAACCTGTATCCTGTAATATGTAGCAGACATGCGTCAAAAGCACCTGTTTATTTATAAAACGCATAAGAATGGGGAATATAAAATGCAATATTATGATATGAACAACCTCCCGGTCCACCGGTGCCTCAGGGAATTCTCCCTCTGAACGGAAAAATGGGAAAGAAAGATCGGAAGACATGTCGCCTGCGAAAAAGAACAGAATTCAATTATCAGTACTATAATTTAATCTTAAAGTTCTGAGCAACACTTTAAAATTTATACCACACTGCAATGCAGTGGAAAGGGGACCAAAGGTGGACCCACAAAATCCAGATGACAATGCATCAATTGTTAAAACAACATCATCAATGGATGAGACTGTCAATTAATGAGGAAATCCTCAAAGAATATTCTCATTGAATGAGAAATCCCTCAGGAGAAGGAGAAAATCTCCCTTTCAGAGTAAAGCTCTATAACAGAGTGACACTTGTCAAGCTCTGGTCACGAGAGAATAAAATTCCTTAAAGAGCCTAGCTCTGTAATAATGATGGAAAATCCATCAAAGATTAATGAAAATTAATTCTTGAGAATTAAAATTCTGGGATCTTACAGATCCATGAAAAAACTCTTAAGAGTTCGTCATCAAAAGATCAAAAGATCTACATGTTATCAAAAGAGCAGAGCTCTGACTCATGGGCTAAAAAACCCTAAGAAAAGATCTGTTTAGATCTATGGGTTCATGAGAGCAAGGCTCTGTTTATGAAACCCTGAAGGGGTTTTCTTTAGATCAAAGATCTTTGAAGAGCAAGGCTCTGTTAATGGGTAAAAACCCTAATTTATTAAAAATTAATTTAATTTAATTTTACCTAAATTTAGTAGAGTTTTAACTCTTGAAAGTTCTTGAACAAAAGAGCAAGGCTCTGAATAAAATTCTTAAGAAGAAGATGAAAATCATCTGAGGACCAAAAGGTCCTATTTATAGACGCTGAACCGCCTCCTCAACTTTTGAGTTGATCCAAAGGCTCAGATGTTGCCACCGCTGCACTCACGTGTGTGCCACATGAGCGCAATGGTGGGGGGGCATTTGTTTCCCCCAATCAGAGTAAAACTCTGTTTTGAATTTCAAAATTCAAAAATTGAAGCAACGCTTCAGATCCCGTGCGCTGCGCGCCACGTTTCAAAAGCAGACACGCCAGCGCCAGGAGCGCTGCGCCCTAGACAGCGCACCCCCAATCAGAGCAAAGCTCTGTTGCAAAATTCAAATTTTAAAAAAAGTTGAAGCAACGTTTCAGATCCAGCGCTCTGCGCTGCGCGCCACGTGTCAGATACAGGTGCGCTAGCGCAGTTGCGCTGCGCGCCACGTGTCGAACGTAGGTGCGCTCGCGCAAAGTGCGCCGGCGTTGGAATTAAAAGAATTCCCCATCGTTAAATCAAAAGATCTAATAATAATAAATTATTAATTAATCCGAATTAAAATTCTGTTATGGAAAGATCTTTCAAATCTTATTAAAAATAAGAAGATTATCTTCTGTAAAACAGAAGCCTTAGGATCAAAGATCCAACGGTGGGAAATATTCCCAAATCAATCAGAGAAAAATCTCTTAAACTGATTTAACAAATCAATTGGCCCTATATAAAGGCCCCAAGACTTCAAGTCTCAGATAGAAAAAACCCTCTGCAAACTTTGAATAAAACTCAAAGAGAAAGAAAGGCAAGCCTTTAGAAAAAAAAGAAGATCATTTCTTCATCTTTAAGGTAAAGAATTAATTCTTGAACAACAGAGATAAAATCATCTCGTAAAAAGAAGAAACATCTTCTAAAAAGATCTTAGATCTATAAAAAGATCAAGGTCTCTGATTAAAAAGAAAAGATCAAAAGATCTAATCATAAAAATATAAAAAGAAGTATTTTACTTCATTCACAGATCTTTTGATCTATAAAGGCAGAGCCTTTTATAAAAAACAAGAACTTTTGTTCTTGGATCTTGAGGCAAAGTCTCCTTTGAAGAACATAAATTTGTTCTTTGATTTTAAAATTGATCAAAATACGCTTTGCGCTATTAGAAAGTGTTTTGCACTCATGAACTGCGCCTTTGCACTCCTTGGATCGGCGCTTAGCGCCAAAACATGCCACGTGTCGACCATAGACACGATCTGCGCTTTGCGCTCCTGAAAACAGCGCACTGCGCTCTTGGGTTGGCGCTCAGCGCTAAGCGCGCCACGTGTTACTCACTGGCGCATCCATAAACTAGTGCAGCACGCTCATAAATTAAAAGCGCAGTGCGCTAACAAACTAGCGCTTAGCGCTAAGTGCGACACGTGTCCTCCTCGTGTGCGCTAACCGACAGAAGCGCAATGCGCTCTTTGAATGGCGTAAAGAGCCTGGTGCGCCACGTGGCGCACTGTCAGAACACATATTGTTCTGATGAATGCTATGCATTCAATACAAGATAAAAAATGTCAGAGCCCAATGCTTGGCATTTTTAAAAGGGCAGAGCCCAAACAAAGGCCTAACAGGCAGAAAAAAATAAAATGTTAAACTTTTTTAACTGGACTTAGCCCAATTTTGGCCATAAGTCCTCAATTTAAATTGAACTGCGCTCATCTAGTCTTCCAATCAATTTACACCCAGTTTGAGGGTACGTCTCTTTACTCCTCTGATATCTGTCGTTGTAAACCTTCAACGTCATCAGAGAGGTGACGGGTCCCGACAACCACACATTACTATGGATTGTGGGGTCCTTAAACTCATGGACTATGATGTCCTTAATCTCGACCGTGATGTCTTAAAACTAACATCGGACTGTGGAGTCCTTAAATCCACGGACTATGATGTCCTTAACCTCGACCGTGATGTCTTAAAACTAACGTCGGACCGTGGAGTCCTTAAATCCACGGACTATGATGTCCTTAACCTCGATCGCGATGTCTTAAAACTAATAATGGACCGTAATGTTCTTAAACTAATTACCGACCGCAATGTCATTAAACTAAACAATAGAGCCCAATTGCTCTCTTGCCGGATCTAAACGATCCCGTTAAGTTGATCTTAGTCTAGAATTAGACTAACGTGTCCTTAACAAACGTTTAAGTTGATCTTAGCCTCAAATAAGGCTAACGTATCCTTAAACACAACCCCCCCAAACCCAAATCTAAGAAAGATACGGATTTGGACTAGTCCACGCCCTACGGGCGACGACATAACTTAGTCTCCGTATACAATCCACGGGCAACCAAACACAAAACAAACACCCACGACACGAAGTGACCATATGGAGAAGGAGAAAGTTGTTACCGCGATGCGGTAGCTTAATTAACTGCAGGGGCTTGCGCCTGCAGGGAAGAGCGTCCCCACAATCAAAAACCCCTCAAACGAGGGGGAATCTGACGAAGTCTGCTACATCGGCCGCATCCGTTTAAACCTTTGATACATGGTGCCATAAATCAACTTGGCAGCTTCGGAGAGGTGGATGGATAGCACCAATTAGCATCTGCCCTGAATTTCAGGCAAGACGGACCTACACGGTCGCGTCTCCGTGATTCGGAGGGGAGCACTCCCAAAGCCCCACAAACCCACTGCAAACCCTAGAATCCCCTGTACGCCCAAACCGACCCAAGAACCTCCACCCTCCACCGCCGACGACCCTTACCTCGCCGTCGCTAGCACCATCAATCTCCTCTCCTCTTCTCTTCATCACCACCATCACCTTTCTTTCCCTGCACACCCCAACAACTAATCCCCGACCACCAAGAAACCCTAACCGAGCCCGAGCACCCTGCACACCTAGCCTCGCCGGAGCTCCGTTAACCCGAGGACCTCACACCATCGTTACCCTCTCATCTCCTCTGTCCCAGAAACCCCAAGTCAGCCATCGCCAGAGTCGTGTCGCCACTGCCGATCTAGGCGATCAGGACCCGTCTCGCGTGCCATATGTACATTGCGACGATTTACCGACGTCGGACGTACCGTACGCAACCGTCGTGTGATCCAATCGAGGCAAGTTTATCTTACTACATGCTATACTATTATATCTGCATCCATATGAATAAAAATATCGTATTTTGATTGCATTGTACATCTATATTACTGTTTTACAATTTTCGGATACCCGGATGCATCCATATCATTGATTATATATGTAGCTGTATTTATAGATCATATAAATTTATATTATTGTTATATTAACACCCCATGTTTGACAATGTGCATCCTACATAATCTTGAAGCTGTAAATGTAACCCCGATCGATATTTGTGCATCCATACCATTAATTATATATCTAGTTGCATGTCATGTCACGTTATTTCATATTACCGCTATATTAACACCCCATGATAGATAATGTGCATCCCACTTAGTAATGGAGCTATAGTTGTAACCCCTGATAGTTATTCATGCATCCATGTTTTATTGTGTACCCATACCATTAATTCTTTATATCTAGTTGCATGCTATGACGTATTAATTCATTCTATTGTTACATTAGAACCCCATACTTGATACTGTGCATCCTACATGGTCATGATGTAACCCCTAATAAATATTTGTGCATCCATGATTTTATTGTGCATCCGTACCTGCTACAGTTTTATTATGAGCATCCGTGTGATACATATGCACCATATGACATGACCTGATACACCAATGCTTGACCTGTTACTTGAACTTGTTACTAATGCCGACAATCCTGACATGTTGTCCTGACGGACGTATCCTGTTGTCTACATAGACAAACCTGTTCCTGCTTGATCCTATGTTGGCATTAGCTCCAGATTTATCAATACCTGACTTAAACACATAACCTTGGGGGTATGTGGAAATCAAAGGTGTAACCGAGTGTAACTTAAAAGAGTATTACTTGATCTGTGGTCTCGGGGGGTAACGGGACAGAGTCATTCGTGACTCTTACATCTTGATCCGTGGTCCCGGAGGGTAACGGGACAAAACCACTCTTGGTTCATATATTCCTGATCCGTGGTCCCGGGGGGTAATGGGACATATTCTTTGAGTTACATGAGGAGTACATCAATTGATTTCGAATAACTTAGAATATATAACCCAGTAGCACAGTATAGATGATTTACCGCACTTCACCCGCACGTATACCCTTCACTGTTCATACCCGTGTTACCATTATACACTCATTACTGTTACTACTCATGCCTGCATATCTTGTTATCTCATGATTATATTTTATTGTTTGATATTATGACGCACTGACATCTGGGTTCTGCATGGCCCAGATCCTTTATCTCTGTCGTAGGCCGTTCAGGAGTATTTCAGCCAACAGGCCGAACAGTGAGGATCCTGTTAGTATCTAGTTAGTTTAGTTTTATTTTCGTACTTTCATTCCTGATGTGAGCCCGTATTTTTGGGACGTACTTTCCACATTGTTATTGTTTATTGGATTATTTCTTCCGCATATTATTTCTTGACTCGTTATTTTGGCATATGGACATGTACTAGATAGTTTATTTTATTTCTACTGTTCTTGATATCTTATAGACAGCCGTAATGTGACTGTGGAGGGATGTTTTCTAGCCACAGGTAGTATGGTTGGCTCTGTCACGTGCCGACCTTAGCGCACTCTGGGAAGCGGGGCGTGACAGGATTTTTTTGGTATCAGAGCCATAGGATTTAGGTTAATCGGGTTTGATTCTTTTGTAGTTGGGTATTGGACCCAATACACGAATCAGAAAACCCGTAATTAGGAACATGCCCTGCCACATTATTATCGTAATTCTTGAATCATATTTTTCTCTTGACCTTTTGTCTTGACGATATGCAAATGACTTTGCATCTCGGCTTGAAATCCTTTTGGTTCTATTGTTTCTCCTTTTCTATTCCTTCGATTCTGACACTAGGATTTGGGCGACTTGAACGGAGTTATGTGATTGTAACTATGAACTGCAGCATGGTTACAATGCGGTACTCTATTTAAGTAACTTGGAGTCCTAGTCTTGATCCATTTCCTTATTTTATGATCGTTATATTGCCTTGCTTCTCTTGCTTACCAGTTCATGTTTTATCGCAAGCTTGAATCATGTTTACCGTGCTTATCTTCTTCAGTGTTTGGCTTCAGGTGAAGTTATTTCGGGTATCCTACTTGTTCATGGTTTTCCCGCATTAGCATTATTCGATTCCGGTGCATCCCATTGTTGATGTTGTCTTGGGAATGGATTTTCTCGGCACTTTCCACGCTCACATTGATTGTAGGGCAAAGAAAGTGATTTTTCCAGATTCCCGTACATCCGGAGTTTGTTTTTACTGGAGGTAGCAGTTCTGTCGGGCCAGTCGAGTTTAGGGCTAGGCCGACAAACACTGTTCTTTCGACGATAGAAGTTGATAAGGAGGAAGCGCCAGTTGTAGTTTGAGAGTTTGTGGACGTATTCGAGGACATCTCGGGTTTACCACCAAAACGAGATGTAAAGTTCGCGATCGATCTTGTTCCTGGTGTAGCGCCGATCTCAAAGGCGTACTATCCGATGGCACCAGTGGGGTTGGAAGAAGTCAAGAAGCAGATTACTGAATTGCTAGAGAAGGGTTGGATTCGCAGCAGCAATTCACTTGGGGAGCTCCAGTTCTTCTAGTCAAGAAGAAAGATGGCACAAGGAGGATGTGCATCGATTATCGAGAATTAAACTGGGTGACTATTAAGAACAAGTACTCGATCCCTCGCATTGGCGAATTGTTCGAGCAACTCAGTGGCGCGAGGGTATTCTCGAAGCTGGATTTGCGATCCGGATATCATCAGGTCCGAGTTAAATCAGAAGATATTTGCAAGACTGCGTTCCGAACTCGGTATGGACATTACGAGTATTTAGTGATGCCATTCGGAGTCATGAATGCACCAGCGATATTTATGGACTTGATGAACCGAATCTTTTCACTGTTCTTGGACTAGTTTATAGTGGTGTTCATCGATGATATTATGGTCTACTCAAAGAGCCTTGAAGAGCATGCAGAACACTTGAAGATCGCACTGCAGATATTGAGGCAAGAAAGATTATATGCAAAGATGAGCAAGTGCGAGTTTTGGCTTGAAGAAGTGAAGTTTTTGGGGCACGTCATATCCGGAGATGGAATCGCTGTTGATCCCGAGAAGATTGCAGCAGTTCAGGATTGGCCGATTCCAAGGAACGTAGCAGAGATCAGAAGCTTCCTTAGACTTGCAGGATACTACAGAAGGTTCGTGGAGAATTTTGCTCGTTTGGCTGAGCCTTTGACCAAGTTTACGCGCAAGGAAGTACCGTTCGTATGGACGGATGAGTGTGCGTCAGTTTTTGAGACGTTGAAGCAAAGGTTGATAACTACTCCTATTTTGACCGTACCAGACGTTCCCGGAGGATCGGTGATTCATAGCGACGCATTTGGGAAAGGTTTAGGATGTGTTTTGATGCAGCATGGGAAGGTTATAGCTTACGCATCGCGGCAGTTGAAGACCCATGAGAAGAATTACCCAACTCATGATTTGGAGCTTGCAGCAGTAATTTTCACTTTGAAGATTTGGAGACACTAATTATTGGGCGAAAGGGTCGAAATATTCACCGATCACAAAAGCCTAAAGTATGTGTTCACGCAGAAAGAGCTTAACATGAGGCAGCGTAGATGGTTGGAGCTGATGGCTGATTACAATCTTAATCTCAAGTACTATCCGGGGAAAGTTAATGTAGTGCCGGACGCGCTTAGTCGGTTGCCAGCAATTCAGATGTTGACTGCGCGGAAGGAGCTTATCGAAGATTTTCGAAGATTCGAGTTGGAGATCGTGCTATCGCATTCTTCGGGACAGTTGATGTAGCTGCAAGTACAGTCTTCGTTGATCGAAAGTATTAAAGCAGCGCAGTCACAGGACCCAAGATTGCACAAGTTTCGAGAGCAGGTAGAAGCAGGACTTCGAACGGACTTGTTGATTCATGAAGATGGTTCGTTGCGTTATGGTAGCCGTTTGTGTGTGCCAAAAGGAGACATTCGCGAAGAAATTATGAAGGAGGCGCACAGTTCCGCATATTCCTTACATCCAAGAAGCACGAGGATGTACCGTGATCTAAGACAGCATTTCTGGTAGGAAGGCATGAAAAGGGAGATTGCTCGCTTTGTAGCGAAGTGCTTGGTGTGTCAGCAAGTTAAGGCTGAACATCAAAGAGTAGCTGGTTTATTGCACCTACTTCTGATTTCTCGGTAGAAGTGGGAACATATAACCATGGATTTCGTGATAGCTTTACCGCGGAGTCCAAAGGGCAACAATGCAGTTTGGATAATTGTTGATCGATTGACCAAGCCAGCTCATTTCATACCGTTTCGAGTTGGTCAGTCAACGGGAGCCTTGGCAGAGCGGTATATGCAGGAGATTGTGAGATTGCATGGAGTATTTGTGGGCATCGTTTCTGATCGTGATACTTGATTCTTATCGCACTTCTGGAGGAGCTTCCAGGAAAGTTTGGGGACTCGATTGAAATTTAGCACAGCTTATCATTTTCAGACAGATGGCCAGTCGGAGAGAACGATCCAAACTCTTGAAGACATGTTGAGAGCTTGCATGTTAGACTTCAAGGGTTCGTGGGAGGATCATCTACGCTTGGTGGAGTTTTCTTACAATAACAGCTTTCAGACGACTATTCAGATGGCTCCATTCGAAGCATTGTATGGTCGCAAGTGTCGCTCACCCGTTTGTTGGGACGATATTGGAGAACGAAGATTGTTGGGACCGGATTTGATCGTCCAAACAGTTGAGAAGGTTAATACCATCTGAAATCATATGAAGGCAGTGCAGGATCGACAGAAGAGTTGGGCCGATACATCAAGAAGACCTCTAGAGTTCGCTGTCGGTGATCTTGTGTTCTTGAAGATATCACCGACTAGAGGAGTGATCCGTTTTGGGAGTCGAGGCAAGCTTAGTCCTCGATTCGTGGGGCCTTTCGAAATTATGGAGTGTGTTGGAGAAGTGGCTTATCGATTGGCGTTACCACCATCTTTGGCAAATGTTCATGACATGTTTCATGTATCTCAACTCCGTAAGTATGTTCGAGATGAAACACACGTGCTGGATCATTCGGAGCTGACTGTTTGAGAGGATTTGACCTTTGAGGAATGACCGATGTCGATTGTTGATCAAAAAGAAAAGGTTCTTAAGAACAAGATTATTCCTGTCATACTTGTTTCTTAGGGGAATCGCTCGCATGGAGAATCGACTTGGGAACGAGAAGACGAGTTTCGACAGAATTTTCCACACCTATTCTTGTAGATTCTTGTTTGTTTATCTTTTCTTGTTCCTGGAATTTCGAGGACGAAATTCTTTTGTAGTTGGGTATAATGTAACACCCTAGTTCATTTATACCAGTTCTATTTCAAGTATTTCTTTATTTATGGTATTTTCCTGATTTACTGTGTTTTGGGTGCAAATAGTGTATTTGACATCTATATTTGCATCCGACCCGACCCGCTTACTGGAAACCCGTCTTGATTCCTGT